>JAMKCF010000015.1:7350086-8783241 GCA_023634235.1 Pisaster brevispinus | reverse complement strand
CCCATGTGGTACTGTCAACTGGTTTTTGTCACATTTTTTGCCCTTTTCAAAACCATGTCATTGGCTTACATGTAGTCTCCAGGTTGGGCCCTGGATTGGGTTCCAACAAACACCTGAAATTTGCAAAACATACAAAATATGCTTTGTTTGTTTTACACCACTCAAGTTATACATAACTCATGGCTTTACGGCAGTGACAGGTTGAATGGCTTCTGACTGGTACCCCGAACAAAGGTATTGATAAAATCAGGAGACTTATACCAACATACATGTGGGGCCCTAGATAGCTCAGTCTATAGAGCGCTGGCACATTAATCCTGGGGTCACAGGTTCAAGTCCCGCTCTAGTAAATTTTTCTTTGTTTAACCCAAAATTAGTATACATAAACTCCTCAGAGAAAAAGCAGCTCAATGCATTTCCTATGGGCTTCTGGTAAACTGTTAAGCGAGTTTGTGTAAAGTGAGCCTGGATTACAAGGAATAACGCACGTGACACTAACAAGCCGGGTCCGATTTAATGGAGCTGCTTAAGCACAAAAAGTAGCTAAGCACAGCAAAATTAAGCTCACCAGAATAAGGTAAACAGCCAAAGTAGTATGTCACATGTACATTATGTAACTGGTATCCTGCTCATTTGTGCTTAGCAAACAGTTTTTAAGCACTATTTTCTGCTTAAGCAGCTCTATGAAATTGGACGTAGGATAGTGACGACAGGATGCTTGTTTTGAGGCAACTATCAATATAAATTGAATATGGGTGTGGTTGTTATCCCATGTCACATGGTGAATGATTAATCTTTGTAGCATCATCGCCCAACCTTGGTGTGTTATTAGTTATAGAGTCATCATCGTCGTGCATAATTATGACATTCCATTCCATGTATGAGCCGGGGCTTAAAGCTGGGCATTGTTTTCATACGTGCTTCGCACAGTTTTATCTTTATGCGTAGAAGGAAAGTACATGTGTGCGACGTCAGCGTGTGTTGCATGCCTGTGTGTTACAAATGGCCCTGCATAGTGCATAGACCTTGTATGGGGATTTTTTGTTATGCATGTTTTTATGCATCATTCATAATTCTAACTTATATTTATTTCCATACTTCATGCAAATTTCTAAATAATACATATAATAAGCGGATTAAAGAAGTAACCACAATTTTTAACAAGACAAAAAACAAAACAGTGTATAGTGTATAAAAAAAAAGCTAGAGGCATCTTCTAGAAGCCGAGGCTTGTGGTGAGATGCCTGATGGACAGACAGACTGAATGTAAACAGGAAGAAGGACATACATTGTAGGGGCAGACAGGTTGAACAAAGACAAATGATAAAGAGAGAATACAACATTTAGTAATGTAAAAAGTGAACATTTGCTGAGTAACCATTTGAGAATAAAATATTTCAGATACTTGGAGAGGAGAGTTCTTTTAATAAGAGAGATAAACAAAATCCATGCACAAAATTCACTACTTGGAAGAAAGAGGAATGGAACAGTTGTGCACAGTGGGTGGAAGAAGCAGTGATGGAACAGCACAAAATGCAAAGTAATGTTCTAAAAAATTCTATCCACACAAAGAAATGAGCATTCAGTGGTAGAAGGTGGACAGAGTAGCAAATAAACAGCGAAAGAGCACAAAAATATAAAGATGAAGACAAAACTATGTGGGGAAACTAATCTAACAAATTTCAGAAAGAATTTGTTTTCACAAGCATTACAATGGGGTCCACTGAACAACAATAGGTGGACTAGATCAAACCGAACTAAATCCCTACACATTTGATGTGCTGTAAGGTAGTATACAGTGAAGACCAAGTAAGAGTCAAACCAGCGCTTATAAATCTCTGCAGTTACACCAAGATTCTATAAATTATTGTGTGCTGTGAACAGCAGGATTAGGCCGAATTCTACACAGTGAAAAAATCCCATCACCTTTGTTGCCAAGCCAAGCATGCACCAAGATGCAATGCAATACCCAGTGAGCAAGCTGACAAAGAAACCAACCATTTGATATCTTATGACTGACTGACTAATGTGTGTGTGACCTGGGCACAATTTCATAGAGTTGCTTAAGCAGAACACATTGCTTAATCATTTTATGCTAAGCAAAAATAAGCAGGATACCAGACACAGATTGTACTTGTAACTTTGTCGTTTGGCTGGTAACCTTATTCTGGTACATGTATGCATACTTTTGTTGTGCTTAGCTACTTTTTGTGCCTTAAGCAGCTTTATGAAATTGAGCACTGCTCCCTTGTAAAGCCTTTTTTTTGCTCTACTTCATCAATGAGCTCTATACCTTGCTTTTTTATTAGTCCCTATAATTCACAGTGCTTTCGGTATTTAAATAAATTAATAAAATGTTTGTATGAATTTTGTGCTTTTTATAATTATAATTTGATGTTTTTACAATGTACAATCTTGCATTTTTCAAAGCCATGTTACTCAATTGTAGCACCATAAGATCATTCTGATATTAATTGAGAGATAATGTAAACATTTTTTAAATCCTTCAGGTGTGCTACCTTTTTGTTTAACTCCTTGGTCAGTTTATTTCTTTCTGGTTGTTTTTTACCATTGCACTTTTTAAAATCTTTACTAGTGAAATGAATAAATGAATGAATGAATACAGTCTCTTATGGCAGAACATTCTGCCGATAATATTCAGGATTTGTTCATAGATCCCTCTCTGCATTCAAAGATGACATCATTCAAGGAAGAAAACACGGCGGAATTTTGTCTCTGAGACTGTCAGACACGTCTAGTGTTTCAATTTCATTCCCTGATAGAGAGTGTATGAAACATACTCCTATGACACTCATTTAAATTCATTGATTGCTACCTGACAGTCAGGATATTGAAGTTTCATGAAGTCACACCCTGCATGCTTAAGGAAAGGTCAAAGGAAATTATTTGAAAATTATGTCTGTTCCTTTTGTCTTCACAAGGGATGATAATAAAAATGCACTGTGAAAAGTACCTCTTCATACTTCACCTTTAAAGAATTCCACTCCTCCTGTGTGTTACTGTTACCTTGTCCTGGGTGTTACCTTGTCCTGGGTGTTACCTTGTCCTGGGTGTTACCTTGTCCTGGGTGTTGCATAATCCTGGGTGTTACATGTACCTCTTGGGTGTTACCTCCTGAGTGACACCCATGAGGTTTAGGAAGCTGCATCCCAGGGAGAGAGAGACCCACAGTGTACCATGGGTCTTTATTTGTAGAATGCAATACCCAGGAGATTTAGTGGACACCCCCCCCCCCCCTTCCTCCGAGGAAAAACCCACACCTGCACATTTTTTAGTGAATTCAAAAAATATCATTTTCAAGTCACACTCCTGTGAGCTCACATACATGTAGCTCTGTGTTACATACCTTCTGGGGACATTCTTTTGTTCTGTGCTTTTAAGAAAAGACATATTCTTCAACACTGTAGAAACACTATGTTGACGTGTTTAAGTCCACATAGTGTTTCAAAACCCTGCCTTTTTTGGACTCCTTTTCTTCTCAGGTCCACATTTCGTATTTAATCCTTGCCCAGGGGCAGAAGCAACGTATTTTTCTTTGGGTTTGTTTCCGAAGGGCATTTCGTTTCGGGAGGGTATAATCTGTACGGAAAAATGAAGACCGAGGTTCAAAATGTAGACTGGGAAGAATGATTGGGGGGTGTCACACCCCTATCGGGAGGGGTGGGTGGTGTTATGGATGGAAGGCTGTTTACCATCTTGCTGACTACCAAGAGTAGTGTTTTCCACGCCATTTCAAAGTGAAAAATACTGACTAAGGCCATGTCCGGACTGGCAGATACGGCTACCGTTAGATTTCTGTGTCACCATGCATTGAAGTGTAGGATGTCCTTGGCAACACCCTCAGCAACAGTCATAGCAATAACCATACCAATTGGGGTACAGCCTGAGGCTCAAATTGCCAATTGAAAAAAACTAGGGGGGCGGGGTGTCACACCCCTTTTACCTTCTCGGCCCTCGTTGCTGCAAATTTAGAAGCGTACAAACTATTGATTTCACCATGCTGTAAACATGATAGCTGGCACTTGTTCAGTGTATTCACCCCAATCATCAAATCATGCACCACATAGTCCACAGGGTTCTACTGAAGAAGAAGAAAAAAGAAATTAAGGAGACTGTCGTACCTGCCCACTCATAACCTTTACCATCCAACATTCTCTCACGATTATAAGCCTCTCAGAGATGGTCATTGCTCTCCCCTACTTTTAAAGGGACTGTTTGCACAATTGCTTGATTTTGTTGTGAAGTTTTTGTACAAGTACATATGGTATAGCCTAGTACGGAAACAATGCTTGAATAGCAAGAAATTAGTGACTAGACCACAAGCCTTGGGTGTCTTTATTGACAGATATGTGTGCGGTATAAATGTATAATTATTATTATTACTTAACTCGGATCTTTCCCTGGGCATCTTTCTCTGGGCAGGAAATATCTTTTACAAGATGTCCTTGGCAACACCCTGTTCTCCAACTTGTAGCTGGTTGTGCCCATTATTTTTGTCTTTTTCTATCTCCCTGAAGCGCCTTGCATCCTTAGGTAATTTGGCGCTATATAAATCCAGTTATTAGTATTACTATTTCACTAAGTTGTAAAAAAAAAATTGTAACATTGGAAAGGCATTTGCTGATCTCTGAGAGGAGTTTTGGAATCATAAAAATGAAAAATCCATTGTAAATTTTCAAAGTTGTATGTTGTACAGTTTGTGTTTTGAGGCTCAAAGATGTTGAGGTTTCTTGATAGGTCCTCTATAGATGTTGACAAAAAACGGAGAAGACGTCATGACATTTTAAACTCAGCTGGAGACTGCACAGAAACAAAACTGTTCCTGAAAGAACCATGCTATTTATATAAACTGTGGGCACACACAAGGCTCAAATTACAAGAAACTCTCCATTAGAAAACAGTAGTTTAGAACTTTCGCTGGACCAGAAATATTTTTGTTTACAAGAGCTAAAATATTTCCCCTTTTTAAAATTTGTATACCTTCTGAACTTTAGTAGGAGATTTGGAAGTGAAAAGCATAAATTTACATGTACATTAAAGGTATTATACAAGATTGGTAGAGCTGTCAAAATAATCGCAGACAGTGGTCATGTTTTGTGTGATCAGTCATATAAATGAAATTACAAACCTGTGAAAATTTGGGCTTAATCCGTTGTGTGAGTCATAGAGAAAATAGTGAAAAACCATGCACAATGTTCAGCATGTAAACTTGTCCTCAATTTTGGTTGTAACAACCGAAATCAGCTGTTGCATTTCTTTCAGGTTTTCAGATACAGTTTTCTTGAATATGACTTCATTTTCAAAGAGAATGTTTCACTGAAAAAATGTTGCTTTATTATGAAGCTGTATTATGAACTTCATTACCAGTGAGCTTTCAGACTAAAATGAAACAATGATATTACCTTTAATGGAGAGATACTTTGAACTAATGTAGTTTTAGAGAAGGAGGTAATTTTTCACCCCAAAATTTGAATCTGAGAAAGGCTTCAGGCATGACGCCTTTCTTAGGCATCTGAAAGCACACAATTCTATACAACAAGGGTGGTTTTTTCTTTCATAATTTCCTTGCAACTTGAGTACTTGATTAACCGAAATCTGGACTGTTCCATTTCATGAGGTGAAGTCGATTGAAATGGAATAAGCCAGATTTCACCAAGTGAGTGTATTCTGCAACAATGCACGAACGAAATGTTAATTTGTTTATATAACTCACACATAGATCTTTGTCATTTGTAAATGTTGAACAATAAATACAAAATAGACATGGAACCTTGTCCACCTCACACACACTCCAATACCTTCTAAATACCATCCATTTTTCAGGAATTTTCTCATTTGTCAAATCTCATCCGTGCTTTAATAAGAGACAAACTTCTAAGAGCAGACAGATATATCCATCGTAATAATCAGGTCTGTGCTTTTCCTGAATCCCTGGATAGGATTTCACCTCATCTTAGGATTCTTCTTCAAATGGTTCTTTGCCTTTAGCCTAGATATGAAGTACACGTCGCTCGGTGTGTCTCATCGTCTTGGTCATGATATATTTTAAAGTGATGTGCATTTCTCATACTTAAAAGAGGTGTTGGAGGCAAGTACCTCTATGCCCCTGGTCATTGCCTTGGTGTCCCTTGAACTGTTTTATTATCAATTCACATTTCTCTTATAGAGGGAAAAAATGCCTTGCCCTCACAAGAACAAATATCAGGGGCAAATTTCATAGCACTGCTTAATGGTAAGCAAATTTTCATGCTACAAATGTAACTGTCGCAGAAAAATTTGCCTAAAAGCAAAGTATACCTTTGGTTTTTGGAACCGTTTGATGTTTTAATCCTATATAATTGTAGGTATATACAATAAAACTAACCTGTGAAAATTTCACTTCAATAAGGTGGTTGCGTTTTTTAGATATCGAAAAACCGGAGTGAATATTTCCACGCAGGACGAATATTTCCTATAGGATTACACAATCTGAGAAGCGTTATGGCCATAACGCTTCTTTTGGGGGATAAAAAGTGATATACTTTTCCATAACCGCAGTACTTCGAAGTGAAAAGTTTCTCAAAATGCATTATACTATCCAAAGCTGCTGTACTTCTTACCAAGTAAGTTTTTACTGCCATTAATTTTCAGAGTCATTACCAAACGTATGTACCTTCCCTTTAAACGTAAGCGTATTTCACAGTTAAGCAAAAAAATTGGGCGGCCAGCTTTCGCGTTCACCATGAATTTGCATTGTAACGTCATTAATTTTCAAACAGTAAGCATTGGAAGGTTAGCGTGCCTTTTCGTGTGCTTACTATTAGCAGCGTTATGAAATGGAAACTTGCGCAGTAAGCACAAAATTGGCCGTTACGCAGCTCTATGAAATTGGGCCCAAGTCTGGATGTGGGCATCAAGGGCAGAGTCCTCTCTATTCTTCTTGATACTCATTCTTTCCTTTATCTGTTTAATCTATCTTTCAGTTTGCTTATTGTTCTAAATGTTAGTGTTTTTGTCGGTACTGTTTGAATCAAGGCCAGTTTAAATGTCCCCAGTGAGGGATAATAAAGTTTCTATCTTTTCTTATCTTATCTGATCTCATTCAGGGTTTTCTGCTTTTAATATTCAGACAACATCCTGGATAGTAGGAAACTCTCCTAACTCAACTAATGAGATCCTTCATGAAAATAATTAAGGCTCATAATGCCAATTATAACTATAATGACATGGACTTTACCTACATGTAAAGTACCTTTCTTCTTAATGACAGGTTGAATTACCACAAATTGGACCTCCCTTGGTGGGTCAAGATTACAAACCAATGTTAGAATACCTGAGAGAAATCAATACAGGTCACCTTTTTGTTTTTTAAGCTTACAATAAGAGATTTGATTACATGAACTTCTTTCACCTTTTAAAGGCAGTGTTTACTTTTGGTAATTGTCAAAGACCAGTTTCCTCACTTGGTGTATCCCAACATGCATAAAATAACAAACATGTGAAAATTTGGGCTCAATTAGCCATCGAAGTTGCAAGAAAATAATGAAAGAAAAAAACCTTGCATAGAATTGTGTGCTTTCAGATGCCTGAGAAAAGATTCAAGCCCAAAGCCTTTTCTCAGATTCAAATTTTTGGCTGAAAAAATTACATCTTTCTCTAAAACTACATTTCTTCAAAGGGGGTCGTTTCTAGCAATGTTTTATAGTACCAACAGCTCTCCTGTGCTCTCTACCATGTAAGTTTTTATGGTCATTAATTTTTTTGGTGGTAATTACCAAAAGTATACCCTTCCTTTAAGGGTGTGCACAACATTGGTACGGTTAAAATATAAATGTGTACCTAGATCTACACACATGGTATGAAGATAGTCATAATGGGAAATTTTCCCTTTAAACATCTTAACTTGAATAGAAATTCTTTAGTTTTTGAGAAATGAGTATACCAAATAGTTTTGATCTTGCAAGTCCGAAACTCTGATCTGTTTGAAAACAGTGACGTGGGTCTTTCACTATTTTCTTGTGACTCCGATAACTGACTATTTAACTTTTAAACTTTCACAGGTTATTTCATGTATAATTGTTCGGTCTCACAAAGTGCAGATTACTGTCTATGCCGATTACATACTGTACCTACCAATGTTAGCTGCAAGCCTTAAAGATAAATCTGTGCATTTTCATGTACTACATGATGTATGTACATGTAGTTATTAAAGACACTAAAGTAATTTCATGAAAAACACACTTGTTAGCCCCCACCCCCCTCTTTACACACACAGCCAGGAGCACACAACCTAGTTTACTGACCTTCACACCTCAGTTTTAATCAATTCTTGTTTGTACACATACCAGACAAATATACTTTTTGATAACTGATAAATGATTTTGTGCTTAATCTCGTGCTGTACTTGCCTTCTGTAGTGCATATTAGAGAGTGGTGTACTTTTTGCATACATACCGTGTGTAATTTGTGTTTTTCATTGCCACTGTGTGTGTTACGCACTGTACACTCAGTACTTTCTTGAGTCTTAGCTATGAGAAGAATCCACAGGCATATTGCTCAGGTGGGATTCGAACCCACAACTTCTGTCATTCTAGAGCATATGTCTTAACACTAGACTACATATACCAAGCTAACCCTTGGCAGCTACAATTCCAGCCAAAATCCTTGGGCCAGGTGATACTGAATAATAATAATAATGATATTGTACATTTATAGGGCGCACATATCCATTAAAACTGCTCAAGGCACCTACAAGAAATCCTGACAATGAAAACAACAAACTTTGAGTAACTATTTAAATGCTATGGCCATCAGATATGTTTTTGGTTGTGTCTTAAATGCTGGTATGTTGGAGCATGACCTCAAGGATGATGGTAAAGAATTCCAAAGATGAGGGGCTGCTGACGCAAAGGCCCAGTCCCCCCATGATCTATTAGTTCCTAACTCTACCAGTTTCATATCGGTTGATGATCGAAGGCCGAACATACCCTCCCCCGTTTCCCCACTCCCCTGCTCAATGTTGTTAGGAGTGCAGACTGCGTAATGAGAGCCAACATTGAAGGGGGGTCAGGGGGGCGGGGGCCCAACGAGATATGGCCCGGGATTGTAGAGGCAGTTCGAATCCTACATTTTAGCAGTGGGTATGTTAAATTTGCTTTGGATAAAGAACATTTTTTATGCTGGACCCATACATCGATGTGTGGTAAGCACTGTGTACTCACTGCTCGGTACTTTCCCCAAGTTCTGTGTTAAAAAAAACCCACAGACAAATTATTCCATGTACCATGTACATGTATGTCATATGTCACATTAAAGGTGATTATCTCATTATGCGTTCACTAAACGATCATCAGATTGCATTGATTTCTGACCTTGTGTCACAAAATCTCAAAACTAAACCACCTTTAAGGGCTTGTAGGCACCTCTTAATTCGTCCCACATCAACCAAGAGGTGTCTACATCTATGGGGGTTATGTACATGTGAATGTAGATTCGTATGGAACCTACATGTATACAGCAGAGCTGCCAACTCTCCCTTATTCTGCTGAAAGTTCCTTGAAAATAAACCAATCTTTCCATTTCCTGATGAACAAATTTTACAAAATCTCCCTGATTATGGAAACCTTTTCCTTATTATGTTGAATGTAATTCTAAATACATCCCTGATTGTTGTACACAATTTCCCTGATTGCAAGATGCAAATGTTGGCAGCTCTAGTACAGGCCTGAAATAACAGAGAGGTAACTACTTAAGATCTCTGTCTCTGTCTTGGACTTGATGCAATGCAGAGATGTCTTCCCAACATGTCCTTTTTGAAGTGGAAGTTGCCAAGGGACCTTCAAGTGTTATACACATAGTGTAAGGGTCTTGTCACATGGCAATCTTTTCATGCAGCTGGGAGGTCCACAATGGACACCTCAGTTTCTCAGGAGACATTTTTTTTCTGACAGTGCGGGTTTCTTACTATCCTAGAGAAAATTGTGTCCAATCAAAATGTGAATGTTCTTTATTCTATCAAGTAGTAAACCACAAGGGAAACTGACTGGGTAAATTGTAAATAATTTTAGGTTGAACAAAGAAAAATTGACTAGAGTGGGACTTGAACCTGGGACCTCCGAATTAACGTGTTGGTACTCTATTAACTCAGCTATCTAGCCCTAATGTTGGTCTCGCTATTTTGTCAAAATCTTTGTTCAGGGGTGCCAGTCAGAAGTGATTCAACCTTTAACTGCCGTATAGCCAGGGATCACACCCAAGTTTCTGATATGTGCTTATTTTTTTTTATAGATTGGCTGGAACTGGTTGTCGTTAAATGCCTAATGTGATGTTAAAAGGCCCGCTTGAATAACAAAGGCACATAGCTGTAACAATGACAGATTCTTACATGTACAGCTGCCTCATGTGCAAGCCACTGTAACTACTCCTTTTTACTACCCTACTGCAAACAACACCTTTTCCAATTGTTGACTTATCATACACTCTGTCTGGTTTTGATTTTTTACCTCTCTGCTACAGTGGGAGTCGGTCGACGAAGACTTTCAAACCCAAAAAGAACATTCCAGAAGGGACACATCAGTATGAGTTGATGAAACATGCAGAGGCCACGCTAGGCAGTGGTAACCTTAGACTGGCAGTAGTCCTACCAGATGGTGAAGACCAGAATGAATGGGTCGCTGTTAATAGTAAGTATCCTGAAGACAGCGGCATTTTGTGCTGCTTTGTGAACTCAGATCAACATTGTGAACTCGGAATGGTATTGCAGAACTCGGCTTTCACTGGACCAAAGCTTCCATCGGAACACAAGTGTTTGTGTTTTAACGCTACATTCGAAGTGTGGACCTGAGAACAAAAGAGGTTCACATAATGTAGGGACTTGAAACACTAAGTGGACTTACACATGTCCACAGAGTGTTGAAGAATAGGATTTTCCTGGAATGTACACAGGAATGTCCACAGAGTGACTGCAACACAGAGCTGGGTGCACTCAGATGTGTGTATATTGTGTAAAAAAAAAGCCATGAAGCAATAGTTTTAGAAAAAATCTTACAAACGAAAATGAATAAGAAATTAAGGAAAACACAGAAGCGACGTTTTACTCATTTTTATGATTAAAAAAATTAGGATCCCTTTCTGTTACGATAAGTGTCATGTACCAACACAATGACCCCTGTATGTGGTGATGTACCAACAGTGAAGGTGGTACCTGGCAGGCCTCTGTGTGAGCAGTCATGGTGCATCTTATGTAACGGTATGCCTTATATGTTATTACTTGAATCTTGTTTCAGTGATTTTGGAGTATTGTGCCTCGTGCGCAGGAAAAAACGGCAGAACTGACAACTCTCCCTTAATCTGCTAAAAGTTCCCTTAAAATAAGCCAATCTTACCATGTCCTGAAGAAGCAATTTGAAAATCTTTTTGATTATGGAAACTTTGTCCCTATTTTTTTAAATGTAATTTTAAATATCTCCTTGATTGTTGTACAAAATCTCTCTGATTGCAAGATGCAAATGCTGGAAGCTCTGGAACAGTGTCAGTATACCCCTACCAGTATTCCTACTTTAGTCTGATTTCTGATTTGTTTGCCCTTGGGGGGAAAAAACAGAATAATTTAGAGCCTACACCATGTGCACCTGTAGGTCAGTCATTGAACTCGATAAGACTGTGCCTACTTTTTTACAAGGACCAAATATCATGCCTAAACTCTACTGTCACAAGACCTTTACGTACACAATTTGTGGCGGGGGTGTCATGGCATGATTTGGTTAGATCTTACAATTCAATCACTTTCCCCTGAGAGCAGTATCACACTGGTTCTAATGGTTTTTTCCTTTTTCTTGACATCTCCTTGTAGCGGTGGACTTCTTCAATCAAATCAACATGCTGTACGGTACCATCACAGAGTTCTGTACAGCTGAATCATGCCCCGTTATGTCGGCTGGTCCAAAGTGAGTACATGTATGGTTCAACTTGTGTGCAATGGGAATTTTGTAATTGAACAACTCCCTTGTCAGTCTCTAGGAATGACAGCTTAAGTTGGTATCATTGAAGACACTCTAGCCACTTGCCCCTTGGACAGGGTTAACCCCTTGATTGAAAGTCCCTTGGAAAGACTGAAAGATGCAAGGGGGGGTTGCAGTTCTATTGAGGGCCTGGCTGCTTAACCATTGGACTGGAAGAGGTTTTCCTTTTGACAATTTCGTGGGGATGCATGTTTGGGTTGCGTCTTTGTAATGATTTAGGCTACTTGCATTCCTTGGACTACATGAAAGTTCTGCTTTTGTTTGCAGCCCTGTTGAGGGCCTGGTCGCTTACCCATGGGACTAGAGGAGGGGTTCCCCTTTACAGTACTACAGAGTGTAAGCAAGGGATGTAAACCTTGTTGGAATCCTGGTCACTTCTGAAATCGAAACAAGGTTTCCTCTTGATAGTCCCTTTAGATGTAAGCTTGGGTTCACAGCCCTGTTGAGGGCCTGGCTGCTGACCTCTGGAACTGGAGGAGGGGTTCCCCCTTGGCAGTTTCTCGGAATGTTAGCTTGGGATGGACTCCTTGTAGGGATACTTACTCCTGGAATTTAAACAGGGCTCCCCCTTCATAGTCCCTTGGGATGTCAGCTTCAGTTGCATCCTCAGGGAATCTGGCCGCTTATTCCTTGGACTGGAGTAGGGCTCCTTTTTGCATTCCCTTTGGAGGAAAGCTTGAGATGCCTCTCTTGTCGGGGAACCTGGCTATTTTGGGGAAAGGAGAACATTATCCTTATGAAAGTCTCGCAGAATGTAAGCTTGGGTTGCGTTCTTGTAGGGAACCAGGGGTGGATTTCACAAAGAGTTAAGACTAGTCTTATCTCGAGTTAGGACGAGTTACTCGTCCTAACTTAGGACTAGCCTTAAGTCTTTAATAACTCCTAAGACTAGTCCTAAGTTAGGACTATCTTTGTTAAATCGACCCCAGGGCATTTAACCCTGGGACTGGAGGGGTGGTGCCCTTTGACAGTCCCTTGGGATGTAAGCTCGGGTTGTGTCCTTGTAGGTAATCTGTCTACTTTCTCCTTGGACTGGAAGAGGGGTTCTCTTTGACAGTCCCATTGGATGTAAGCTTGGGTTGTGTCCTTGTTGGTAGTCTGTCTACTTTCTCCTTGGACCTGAGGAGGGGTTCTCTTTGACCGTCCCATTGGATGTAAGCTTGGGTTTTCAGCCCTATTGAGGGCCTGGTTGCTGACCACTGGGACTAGAGGAATGGTTCCCCTTGACACTGACAGTCCCTTTGAATGTAAGCCCAGGATGCACTCCTTGTAGGGATCCTTCCTCCTATGAAATGTAAGCTTGGGTTGACATCCCTGGGACTGGAGGAGGGGTTCCTTTTGGCAGTCCATTGAGATGCAGACTAGAGATGGCATCCCTGTGGAGAACCTGGCTGCTTACTGCTGGGACGGTAGGAGTGTTCGATCTTGGCGGTTTCGTGAATGTAAGCTTGGGTTGGCCTCCTCATGTACTCCCAGAAATGAAATGGGAGATACTTTGCACAAGACAATAAATCATACTAAAGCACTAAACTCTTTTTGGGGGGAGATTTATACCTGTACAAACATAGCATTTGAAATATTCATGTTGCAAGATCTGTGCCTGAGTTTAGGCAAACTGGTTATTTGAGAAAACATTAACAAATGATATGATTGTCACTCTTACCCAATATTATTTCTTCATCATTAGGTATGAGTACCATTGGGCTGATGGCCAAACAGTCAAGAAACCCATCAAGTGCTCAGCGCCTAAATATATTGATTATCTAATGACATGGGTACAAGACCAGCTGGATGACGAGATGATATTCCCATCAAAGATTGGTAGGTAGAGAGACGTTGATTGTCTGATGTGTGTTCTTAGCTTTCTTTCACAAATATTTAGTATAATCTATACAGACTATATCAGACTATATATTTGATCTTCTGCATAAACATATTCCCATTTGTCCTCTTTGTTCTGCTGGCCAATCCTTACTGACGCAATCTACTTTCCCCACAAAATTCTATCGTCAAAGAGCCTTCAACTTCATTGCACCTTATGGAACGAGTTACTTCTTCTATTCGCCAAGCTGACTCTCTTCTGGCTTTCAGGGGACTTTTAAAGGCTCATTCTATATTTTTGTAACAAATTGCTTTAAATATTTCATTTCATTCCTTTATATTTTGTGATCTGCATCATGCGCTATATAAATGTCTTGTGTTATTATTATTATTATTAATCTCTGGGTGAAATAGCAGAAAAATAAAGATCTTGAAGTAAGAATCTTGACTACTTCATATTAGATGACAGAAAATTTTCGGACTGAGGTACTTGGTCAGGGCTTGAATCTTACACTGGACAGCAGCCTGGAGGCCAGTGGTTTATGTCGGGCTGGTAAACACATGACTCATGACAAGTCTGGCAGTCTTGTGTTTTTCAATTTGATATTTCGTTAGTTTGAAAAAAGATGATGTTCAAATGTTGCCTTTGAGTTCGTTAAATGTCTTTAAAATTCTATTGAGTGTCTATAAAGTATACTCGCCCATAATAGATCAGACAAATGAGATCAATCTCCTCTTCTAAAAAAAAGGTAAACTTGCTTTGTTGTTTTGATTCTTCTGGTATTTTCATGTCTTTTCTCATTTTGAACCTGGTCTTGTGAAACAAATTCTGGTCCAGTAACACTTCTGAGCTACACAGCCCTGCCTGCGGTCTCGTGTATTTTCACCCTCAATTAAAGCCAGAGTTTCATGTGTTTTATGAAAATGAGCTTTGCTAAATGGTTTAGAGCATCGGCAGTTGTCAGAATGTGGGCTCCGGTTTTGGTCTCGGCAGTTGTGTCTTTGGCAGAAGACTTCCCGGGTAAATTTCCATTGTGTACATAATTTGGAGCATGCATTTATAGAGAACACTGGATTTTCTAGGTTGTATCGTAAACTTGTGATCCCTGGCTACACGGCAGCTAACGGTTGAATGGCTTCTGACTGGCACCCCCGAACAAACTACTTCGCCAATACATTTTATGCGCCCGTTAGGTGTAAAAAGAGGTGCTGCTGGGCTAGATAAGGACAGAAATATCTAGACCAGCATAAACCTCTTTTTATGGCTAATGCGCGCGTACTAAGTATTCGTGAAGTAGTCCATGTACCTGGTAAGTCTGCTGCCACCTAGTGTCCCCAAAAGTCTCCCATTGCCTCCTTCCCAAGGATTAGGCCGGCATTACTTGGCCAGCTGAACTTACTCATTTCCAGTTGCACAATTTGTCATTTTGTCATCAGAAATCTTTCTAAAGACGTACAACTTTTGAATCGATGTTCCCAAGTTTGAAACCAATAATAACATCTTGGTCCATTTCTCCTGACTCCTTTCAAATCAGGCGTAAGTTTCCCCAAGAATTTCTCCACCATTGCCAAGACGATACTCAAGCGTCTGTTCCGGGTTTACGCCCACGTCTACCATCAGCACTTCTCGGAGATTGTCAAGCTCAGAGAGGAGGCGCATCTCAACACATCCTTCAAACATTTCATCTACTTTGTCCAGGAATTTAACCTTATTGAGTCCAAGGAGCTTGCTCCCCTACAAGATCTCATCACATTATTTAACGGCAAACCTTAATTCTTATAATTTGTACATTTTTAAAGGTATGTTTGATTTTTTTTTTTTTTTCAGTACCAAGCAAGTTACGTTTGGCAGAAATTTGCCTTTTAAACAACTCAAGTTGTGGTTTGAGGAGAGTTTAATGTATCTTGGTGAGACAGAATTTACATCATTGACATGTCAGTGTGAAATAGACTTTCCCTCCATCAGGGGCCAAATTTGTTAAGTTGCAAGAACACAAAATTGCTTAGTGAAAACCTGCGGCCAATGTCATACAAGTTGGTAACGGGTAAGCCAATTTTTGAACAATTTAGCAGACAAAAGTGTGTATTTCATAAGCGATAAAGAGGATTTGGCAGCTCTTGTGTGCGTAACAAAAGATGGGTTTGTATTGTTGAGCACCTCGTCTACAAGTTAGCATGCCTTTTGCTCAGAACACAGAGATTATGAAATTGAATTCTGCTAAGGATCGCTCTGTAAGCAGAAAACGTCTGTGTACTTGTTATGAAATTGGCTCTGGGTCACAACCAAAATGCCATAACTTTTTTGTGACTGGCTGCATGGGGTCCCTGGCTTTTAGTCCCTGCCTGTCTTTGACAACTCTGAGATATTTGACAGAGCTGCTTGGTTCATCATGTGTGTTCATGATGTCACCGAGAGCTTTAGAATGTATTTTATCTTGCTGGGTTCAGACCCCCCCCCCCCCCACCTGTCAATAACTTATTTATGTTTGGTACCCTGTAATGGCCATGCAGTGGTAATAAGGTGAGTTGTAGAGTCAAAGGCACCAGTCTAATTTACCTCTAGCCTCATTCTGATTGTCACAGACTCCGTATAGGAAAGTTTAAGCAGCCATTGACAGGGAAAAGGTGTACTGTAGACTTTGTTTTCTATCATTACCTTCGTTGGTGATTTCACCAACTATATTTAATATTTAAAATGTAAATCAAGACTTTCTGCTGTATATATTGTTTTTAAAGAAATCTCTCTTGATTACTGTGAAGAAGGTCGGCATGGTTTCATGTTGTAACAAGCACTTTTGTCTTTATAATGTCTTGACGCCCTATAAATAGCAAAGCCATGACTGCTGGCAGATGTGCATTTATTTAGTAACACAGTTCGCCACTCATGGAAGACCCCTTAGCTGCTTGTAAAATCACACTTTGGACCTACTCTCTATACATATGTAAAGCCCCTTAACTACTAAGTATTTGCACCTTTCAAGCTGTGGCAATATTTTGACCAACCCTGTATACTCTTTTAGCCCCTCCCCCTGTAAGTAAAATGTACCATCTGCAAGTTTCAATTTGATACTTCTGGTACATTGACTTTCTTGGTCACAAGGAAATGATAATTTTTGAATTTGGCAGACTAAAGGATTTGCTTCATGTAAATGTACACCTGCATCACATATTATTTTTGTGTTTACCCATACACCGATGTGTGTTAAACACTGTACACTCAGTACTTTCTTGAGTCCTGTGAAAACAAAACCCACAGGCACATTACTTGGGTGGGATGTGAACCTACGACCTTTACTATTCTAAAGTTTATGCCTTACCACTTGACCACTGAGCTAGCCCAGTAGTAAGAGGCAGTTCGAATCCTGTATTTAAGGGATATTGAATATTATTTTTGTGTTTTACACATACACTAAGCACCGTATACTCTGTACTTTCCCAACCTGTGAAAGTAGTTGGAACTCATGAAAAGTACTGAGTATGCTTTGTGTATGGATAAAGACAAAAATAATATTCTAATTTCTTTGTCCCTGATGCAAATTTGACATCCCTTAGGTATGACATAGTTTAGGGCAAGCTACAATTCTATACATGTACAGACACATACATGTATAGTAACCTTGAGATTGGCAAAAAAGCCTAGTAAATTTGTGTCATACACAATAATCTTAAATTGTGAATGGCTGTGTGTCGCCTTTTATGTAACTGTAAATTTTTGTCCCAAACTACATGTAAGTGAAATTTGCAACATACTTCCTAATTAAGCCCCCACGTGTGACCAAGCAACTCATTGTATCAGACACTGTTTAAGTTTAAATCACAACTGGCCCAATCACAAATGGTTTTGAAATGTCCAAGAACCGAGTCTTTATTCTGGTTAATTCATCAGAGTTCTGAGATGGAGATGCAGCTATCTCTAAGCCTTTGCTGTGATTTTCAGTGCTTTCAGGAATTTTGGAAATTTGTGCATTTACATTGGCACAGTGACTGTCTACTGAGTAGTGAAACGAGCACCTACATGTACCTGGCCTCAATTTTATAAATCTGCTTATAAGCGCAAAAAAGTAGCTAAGCATAACGAACTTCTAAGCATAACATGACTTCTTAGACTCACCATGCATTGCATCAAAAATTATTTAAGCACAACAAAGATATGCTTATCAGAATAAGGTTACCAGCTAAAACACTATGTCACATGTACAATCTGTGACTGGTTTCCTGTCAATTTTTGCTGAGCAAGAAGATTTTTAAGCAACATTTTCTGCTTGAGCAGCTCCATGAAATTGAGCCTTGATCTGAGAAAACTGCTAGACTGCATCTGGATGGGATATTGATTGGTCTGATAATTTCTTATTGATTATGCTTTGTAAGTATTGATTATGCTTTGTAAGTATTGATTGCGGGGTTGGGGGGTGGGGGAGACACTGCAAAATTTCCCAAAAGGTTTCAAGAAAATATCCCATAATGAATGGGGATAATTTTAAGGGTGTAAAACTATCCAAATACTAACATGAATCGAACCTTATTCTTTCATTAGTGGAGGAAGATTGGAAGTTTTGGTAAAAAAGTGGACTTGAACGTTTCGGTTCATGTCATATTGAAACTTGTATTGGTTAGAAGAGGTGTTAAGTTGTGGTCACATATCCCATTCTGGTTGGCTGATGCCATTGTAAAGTTTCCTTCATCACTTGAATACCAGCAGGTCAAATTCTAGATATGAAATATAAAGGCCGACTGTCAGATTGAAATAGAGTGCCACATGCACCATTGGTTTTTCTCCAAGCCAATTCATCTGTGTGTATGACCCTTATATACTGAACAGCGCAGTCTTTTCCAGTTTCATATTTCTACATGTACAGCTGAAAAATTAGCTATATGAACGAGCAATGTCACAATATTCCGATTTCATTTACACTTGTGTATCAGTGTTGTCGGTCAAAAGGCTATTCACTATTCTCAATGTAGTTGAGTGTATCCGTTTGTAAGGTGTTGCCATTACTGGGCAGACACCATTCTGTACACTGCACCTCACATCACAGGAATTTGTGTTGAAGTCTTCATGCATTACACATGCAGGGGTAGCAAGAGTGCAAAACAAGGGTGTTCGGATTAGTCTACAAGTCTCAGACATACTCCCAACCCTGTGCTCGGGATAAAAGTATTCATTTGCAGGTTTCTGTCACCAAAATGTGGTTCTTTGACTCGTTCCATGTGGAAAATATAAAAAACTCTTGGTTTGGGCATTTGGCCCTTTTGTCCTGGTCCGGGCTGTAGGTCTTATCTATGGTTCGTCACTTGCCATCTTTGTCTTTAAGGGAACCATTTTCTGTTTCTAAGTAACAGACCCCTTGCAATGTAACGTCACAAGCGCCCTCACTGAAGTCAGTAAAGATCTATCATTGGTCATGATTTGACATCAGTGGTGACTGCCAATGCATGGGGTCTATGTTTATGCTTCTCTTTATGAACCAAATATGAGTTGCTTGTAGAATGTTGGCATCTCTCCACCTTATGCAAGTTCCACTGGCAGCAACATAATGAGTGCAGGGCTGTGTCTAAACCATCAACTGCGGCTGCAGCTGGGTTGAAGGTTGGTTGTTGCCATAGCATAGCAACACCCTTAACAGCAGCTGCAGTGGCCAGTTTGGACACAGCCTGAACTTGTAGCACTAGGTCTGTTCCTAGTATCTACACCACATATCCTGTTGTATGCTTCATTTTACCATTGATGAAGTGACCCAATATGATTCATGAACAGTGCCCTCTATAGTCGGTTATTCTTCAGTAATCCAATATCAATGGATTTTGTGACATCCTCATCAATGATTTATGAGTATATGATGAAGTGGCCCCCATATGATGCTATGCATAACATGAGCAGTGCCCTCTATAGTTGGTAATTATTCATTGATCCAATATCAATGGAGAGTTTGTGAAGGTCCTTGATAATGATTTACTGTGAAACAGAAAACAATACATTGTGTACAGGGTGATGCTAAAATCACTGCCATTGTATATTGAAGTAGACATTTTAAAAATGCTCATAAATTATATGCTTTTTAAGTAGTAACTAAATTATTCTAGCATTTTCTCTCTTTTTTTTCAAAATAGATGCAGTATTTGCTGGTAGTTGTTGTACACAACATTCTATGTAGATTTAGATTAAATGGTAGATATGCTGTAGCTTTCTTTCCCACGGTCTTATTTTTCACTCTTACTTGGAATGTTCTTGTTTTGGAATGGAAGCAGTACGTCTGCAAACAGAGTGAAAATATGCACTTGACAGTAAGTGCCATTTCTGCTAATAATTTAAGTAAGAGGTATTTGACAGGATTGGTATGGCTAAAAAACATCGTTGTTTAATTTTAGTCTTGAAAACTTGATTGTGAAAGTCATACTAGAACCATTTTTTCGCAGAAATATTTCCCTCTGAAAAGTAGTCATATTCGAGACTGTATCTGAAACCTTAAAAACGCAACAGCCGATTTTGGTCGTTACAACCAAAATTAAGGACAATGTGTTCACATACTGAAAATTGTGTATCGTTTTTCACTATTTCCTAGAACTATTGTGTGAGGTATCAAATTGTGTGCACAATCATTGGTGAAAGTAGTGTATCTGGAATATGCACAATGTGTGAGCCAGCTTAGTACCACTGCAGTGGCATATACTACAGTACTGGGCCCTATTTCATAGAGCTGCTTAAGCAGACAATACTGCTTAACAATTTCCCGCATAGCAGAAATAAGCAGGAAACCAGTTGCAAACCGTACATATGACATAGCATTTTGACTGGTAACCGTATTCTGCTAAGCAAAATTGTTTTTTTGCTTAATTATTTTTTGTGCATGTACGGTAGCTCTATGAAATTAGGCCCTGTTATCAAGTGTGTCATTAGGTGACAAATCTGTGTGTATAGTAAAGTATGGCAATTTTTGAAACGACGGCTTGGGCTTGTGACCCGTCGGCCTGATTGTAGCCCGTATGGAAATCGCACGTCTTCTGAATATTTAACAGAGCCTAAGCCCAATCCCAAGCTCAAGCCGTGGTTTCGGATAGGGTCTATGTATTGATCATATTTAGTGTAATAATCAATAACTACGTAATCGGATCAGATCATGTCATCGGTGTTCAGCAATTCATTTGCCAATTTTGAGACCTGACCTTTCTGGGGACTTATTTTGTATGTGTGTGACACAAAGCTTAATTTAATTTTGAGAAGCGTATCTTCAACTCGTGCACAAATACTACCAGTAGCTCAAAAGATCTTTGTTAAAGTCGTACCCAAGTGTGTTGTTTCAAAAGAACAAAATGCAATCCTAAAAGTGCCTTCTAAGACAAATTCAGCCAACAGTTTAATTTAAGAAATGTGTTTTTGTAGGAACCCCAGTTTCCATAATGAAAATGTGTGTGATGATTTGCTTTGTATGTTTTATGCTGAAATCAGGGTATGTTTTAAAATTTTGTTGGTGCAAGTTTACAGGACTTAAAAAATTGCACAAAATGAAGTGTGTCTGGCTGGTAACCCATAAACAATACCCACAGACAATAGAAACAGCAATGTTTCATTGTAGCCATTTTGGTTTTAAGTCCTTTGAAACATTTTTTTTTTAACTGAAGCAGACATTTGTGTATCTTGAAAAAAACATTTGCTCCCACTTACTTTGTTTTTCACCTTTTTAGTTTCTTTTTAATTCCTGCACTCAATCAATAAGATAAATTTTGGTACGTAAAAAAGCAAACATGCCATTTTATCTTCCTCTTTCCACCTCAAGGGTAGTCTTGGTGCTAGACATTTTTACGGTTTTGTTAGTAAAACCATGCACACCAGGGTTTTGTAACAGCTCCCTCTACCATTTAATGGTTCTTGTATGCATGATACATGTAGTGTGTTGAAAGGGAGAATCAAGATTTATAGAGTGGTAGTGAACAACAATGTCTTGCACCAAGACTACCTCAAGGGTTAAGAAGTGCCATAACAATTTCTGTTGTTTTCTACTTGTTAAGAAATATTGAAGCAACACCCTGCCCTTCTTGATTGAGTTGTACCTATTTCTGTGAGCAATGATAAAAAAAGTTATTTGCTTGTTAAATCTAAAGACTTGTGTAACTTAAAAAATGTAACCATGTGACAAAACGACTGCGTATAATACCAATTTAACTTGACTGCAAAATGGATTCCGAGGACACGTCATTGGTGGATATGTGTAGTTTACCTTATGAATATTTAAATTCTTTGTACATCATTTAACCCTTAAGAGACCATTTAATACTGCTTAAGACATGGTTTGATTGTTGATTTTTGATTTTTTTTTCGATTTTTCTTGCAAAAGTATCTGAAAAAATTATATAAAACAGAAATGTTGAACAAACATTGAACAATTTCAATTCGGGTCACGGCCTTGACTTTGACCTTTTTGATTGAGTGGAAGTAGGTCAGATTTTGGTACAAGCCGTTTCCAGCCGCTATGGTCTCAAAAGGGTTAAATAATAAAGACAATCTTGCGGTAAGCACATTTGATAAGATCCCTTTTGAATACAAGTGGAGATTTCATCACATTGTGTTACTGCAAGTTTATCTTTGCTATCTGCTTCCACCTTACATAGCATCAGGGTTACTTGTCATTCAAATAGTTGAAGTAAAATTAATTATGCGCATGATTTATGTAAATCATGTCTGAGTTGATAAACATGTACATAGCAAATTTACATGTGATTGTCGGTGTGTAGAAATGATACTTGCCAAATGTGAAACTTCAATAATTTGCTGACTTGATCTAGTTAGTTATCATACCTTGAACTTCGTTCTTGAAGGGGCAAAGCAGTTTTCCTCTGGTAAGGGGCACATCTATGAGGAAAACGTCAATTTGTGTTGGAACTTTGCAAAGGGCACCACAGCAAAAGCACAGGGCACCACGGCAATTGCTGAGGGTGCCACAGGTTAATTTGGGGGCTGGTAGATCTTTATAAAGAGGGTCTCCAAGGTGAAATTGAGTTTTGTGATGCGCTCATTTTTCAATAGATACGAGTCCTCATGTCTCTAGCCTCAAGTTAAAATGGTGTTAAATGCAACTGTGTTTTGATACCCTTCAAGTGCAAAATGGCCAGCAGGTTGTTTACTTTTGTTTAATATGGGATTTTTCCATGTCAGAGTTTAGTCAGGCTTTTGGTTGCACAATCATGGCTCTGATTGGTGAATACATGAAGAGCCTAGGTGTAATGAATTGTTCAATATATGCTTGCTCATATAACCATGACAATTTCAAACTAATACCTTTGAACTGTACCTTTTAGTGATATAATCATGGTTATTGGATTACACAGTTCCACAAACTAGAGATTTTGCTAGTTATCAAAGATAACCAGCCTCATTTGTGCACATTTGATTGAAAGGGAGGAAAATGAAACGATTGTATTTTTTTAAGGCCTCAATGTTAGTGAGTTGTTTTTTTTATAAGTGTAGGAATATGTAATGTAGACAAGCAGCTGGTGGTAAGGATCATTAATTTTTGAATAGTTGTCTTCCTTCTGTGCTGTGAAAAGTTGATTTGATTGTTTGACCTATGACCTATGTATGTGGTCATTGTGTGTGATGTGCTATAACAAATGCCTATGAATACACATGGGGTACCAGTTAAGCAAGTGGATCAACAAATGACCAATTCCGTGAGATTTTAAACATCAAAATATCTAAAGGAAAAGTTGGTCTGCGTGATTATCTAGAATCTCAGATAATTAGGCTTTTAAATTGTTGTGAATTTCAGCTGGTAACAGTAAAATCCTCACACAATTGGCATGCGATTCAAGTGGATAATAAATCATAAGTGACTGCCTCCATTTTTAGTTCTGAAAAAAAAAAAAATTGACAAGTTTTTTCCAATTCAGGAATGTAATTTATGCTTGTATATGAAAGGCCCAAGTTACTTGTGGTAAACAAGCATTCAGAAAATTCATTGAAGGTCAGAAATATTGTATTGTTACTATAAAACATGCTCTGGTACATCCATGTTGTCATTATTGTCTGCGAAAACATTGTAGGGTTCAACAAATCATTCAGAACATCTACATTCCCCCCTTCTTCAATGTTGTCATTGTTTACATGCAGGCCACCATTACTGGGTTGTATTGTGATTCTATTGTGGTATAATGTCAAACTAATGTGTGTGTCTAAATTTGTCAATTGTGTTCATCTCTTTTACTGTTAGAGAAAGGTATGATGCAGGATAATGTATGATTAAAACCAGGGCCCAATGTCATGGCTGGAGTCTGCTCACTTCATCATTCTGCGCTTACGGCCCATAAAATTAGTGCTTTACAGGGCGCTGTAAGCATAGAATTCCGCGGTAAGCAGAGCCATGAAATTGGACCCAGCAGATACTTCTCTGTGGCCCTTTTGGAAACCATGACTTGGGTTTGTTCTCTTTGCGTGTGTTTGCTAAATATCTGACAGAGCCTAAGCACAAGCCCAAGCTCAAGCCCAAGCTCAAGCCTAAGCTCAAGCCCGAAGCTCAAGCCCAATCTGTAATATCGTAAAGGGCCTATATACGGCTTTGAAATGCTTCAAACGTACTGTATTTTCTACAAAGCCAAATGGTTCGCTGAGCAATCATGCAAGTGATTTGATCAAACTCCTGCATGATGCATGCAGTATTTACGCGTATTTGTGCATTCAAAACATGAACTGTCCTTGCTCGTAAATATGGCCGACTTTACACTACTGTGTGATGTCAAGTGTGAACTATCTATTTATGGAAGATTGTCAATACGAAAGCTTACCATTTATAAGCTGTCTTTGACACCTGAGAAATATTCCACGTGAAATATGACAGTGTGTGTGGGAAAACTCTCCCAAAATTAAGTGCTAATTTTGATTTGCCAAATTGGTTAATGAGCGTGCAGAAAATGCTTAACCTAAAATTTGACCACTGACTGAAAACAAAATTCACATGTTGGTTGTTTAGTGTATTTATTGAAAGCAAGATGGTAATAAATATACTCTTCCAAAGTCAATCATTATTAAATCTCTAGATGTGGTCATTTATTATGACCTTTGACCTTGGTCAGTCACAGGCCTAAACTTTGTAGATGTTTGTAGATGTGTATTCACACTTGGTAAAAGTTTCCTTAATATATATTATCTTGTATTATGAAATGTTTTGTTTGTATATAGGTTGCTATAGATTTTATTCAAGCAAGTACTGCTAGCTTTAAGGTTGTGTAAACCGTGACAGATTTGTTGGGTATTTATTTTTATTGTAAATTAGCGTATTTGTGTTTTTGCAAAGAGAAAAGTAAATTTGTTTTTAAATAAGACTATTCCATTATTTCTTATATTTTTAAGACTCTGCACCACCTCTTGGAAAAAACAGCGTGTGGATTGTTGGTGTTATCCCAGGTTGTTGATGCATGTTCCACCTTGCTAGTCCTTTATCACAGTAATTAACAGTAATTAAGGATGATTAAATAAATGAAATATAAAATGAGAAAACTGGTGTACTTGGTTTTTTTCTCTAGAGTCATTACTTCTGAAAAAATGTTTCCTTTTTCAAAAAGATTGTGATAAACATTTCCAATGTTAAATAATTTGGGGTTGAACAAAGAAAATTTGACAAGAGTGGGACTGGAACCTGCGACCTCTGGATTAACGTGCTGGCTCTTAACCAACTGAGTTATGTGGCCCTAATGTTGGCAGTCTCCCTACATTATCAATTTGTCAATATCTTTGTTCAGGGTTCAGCAAGAAGCCATTCCACCTGTAACTGCCGAGTAGCTAGGGTTTACGATACAATCTGGGAACTGGCAATTTAATAAGTTTAAATCCACTTCTTCATGTCATACAAAATAAATATATTGTCTTTCTATCTATCTATACAACTCCAGTGAGTGATTAACTAGGATCCTTCCTCACTCTAACTAAATCCAACACCATATGGTAACTTGGCATCCAAACAAGTATGATCATTGACTATGGCTGTCCTCAGTCAAACAGAAACAAAACATGCAGTTGGATTCTGATGGGTTGTGGTGTTAATGGACCAAAAGGGTAAATAACAAAGCCAACAAACTGACAAACAAAAAAACAATACCTTTAGTCAAATTATATTTCAGTTTTATTATAAAAAATATGAGTGTGATTTCAAACTTTGTACTGTGTGAAAATAATCTAGAAAAAATATCTAGTCTGCAGTAACACCAAATTCTTATATTCAAGTTTTTATAACTTGTGGCGTGCCATGGCCAAGTGGTTAAGAGCCCCGGACTCAAGCTCTGGTGCTCTTGATTAGCAGAGTGTGGGTTCGAGTCCCGGTCGTGACACTTGTGTCCTTAAGCAAGGCACTTAACCATTATTGCTTTGTACTTCGGATTGGACATAAAGCCGTAGGTCCCGTGTGTTGTGTAATGCACGTAAATGGACCCAGTTGCACTTATCGCTAAGAGAAGGGATTTGCCCCAGTATTTCTGACAGTGGCTTCTGAATGCTCCACAGCACCTTGTGAATCCCTTATATGATGCTATATAAATTGGTCCCATAGTTTAAAAAATTAAAAAAACCCATCTTAAAATATTTTGGTTTGCCGAAGCACCTTGAGTACCTTATTGGTAGATATGGCGCTATGTAAGACTATTAATATCTCAAATGAGTTGTGGTGGGTCTGTATCGAATCGGAGGTCAACAACTAATATTTTTGACATTGGAGAAAATTCAGGTGAAAATTTGGACTTCTGCATGCTGCAGAAATACTGAGAGGGTATAATCATTCAATACAAATATGCGTATTTAATCAGTTATTTAAATACATTTCCAGAAGTGAGTATTCAAAAAGAGAATACTGTATTCATATTAGACAAAGTGGCAATTACAGGTTGACATGCAAACAACTCAAAAATGCAAACTTTACAGCTTTAAAATCCTGGTACAGCGCTCTTAATTAAAGAAACAAAATCAATTGTCCTAATAAAAAAACTAATTTTACAAGGTGAAACTGTGATGATTATTTTGAACACTAGAAAAAATGGCGACTGAATGCAGGTAAACGTCTGTTTGGTATCATTAACCATGCTTTTTTGTCCCATCCTTTTAGACTATTGCTGGCCAGACCACACTAAGCGTTATACACAGCAG
This sequence comes from Pisaster brevispinus, assembly GCA_023634235.1. NCBI lineage: Eukaryota > Metazoa > Echinodermata > Asteroidea > Forcipulatida > Asteriidae > Pisaster > Pisaster brevispinus. The sequence continues at coordinate 8,756,280 of JAMKCF010000015.1, read as the reverse complement.
TACAAAACGTTTTCATGATGCCAAAGTACAATCATGTACATTTAAAAAAATTATTCGACAGTTTTATAATTCAACCAATACTACAAAGATCAACTTTGATGTTATATAAAATGGAATGGATAGAGCTATTTTCATACACTGTATGATGGAATGCTCCATTCAACTAATGAAAATATTCCAATCATAGCACTCATAAAAATTATTTGTAAATTGTATACGACTTTAACCAAAACGCAGAGTTTTTAAAATAATGGTTTCATACGAAACAAGTTGAGTTCAGAATTTCATTAGATCACAATATAGTACTGTACCAGGGCTGGAATTTGGGGGTGAATCCACACGACCACCAGGCTTGTACCTCAAAATATTTACTAGACCGGAAATTTTCGTACAAGACCAGGCAGATTCGAAATGAGAAATGCTTTCCATATGAACAAGCACTAGGCAGCTAAGACATGTAAGAGAAGATTTATTTTGTTTGTCTTAACATGCTTAATGATGAAGTATACTTGATTACTAAAAAAAACTGAAAGGTAATTTATCAGACCCAAAGTCAACATATGAACATAGTTTGTTTTTGTTGAGATATTACATAGTGAGGTATTGTTATTCAATTGAAAAACACAAGACAGTCGGACTTGTCAGGTCATGAGTTTACCGGCCTGACACTAAAATCACTGGCCTGGGGCCTGTAGTCTGGTGTAAAATTCTAGCCCTGTCTATAAATGAGTACAATCAAAATATAAATTTGAGGTTTTAAACCCTAACAGCGATATGTAATAAGAATTTGGTTTTCCTGCAAAACTCAGAAAGTACCAAGTACCAGGGGCACGCTAACTCCTACTCCTGGGGCTGAAACAGGGTTACCCCCTTCACAGTCCGTAAGGATGTAGGCATGGGTATCATCCACTAGGAGCCTGGCTGATAGAGCAAAATGCACTACCTTCCCAGTTCCCAACTTTTTACAAAGCAATTATGGTTAAGTGCCTTGCTCAAGGACACAAGTGTTATGACCAGGATTCTAACCCACACTTTGTGCTGACAACAACAGAGCTTGGGTCTGGTGAACTAGACCGCTCGGCCACGACACACTCCAAAAGTATACAGCGCCTATCACACATTAGTGTAAGGGTGAAACCCAAAATATTATTCTTTATCTCGATGCAATTATTTCATAAAATACAACCAAATTAATTGTAATTCTAATTACTAAAAAAACCTTAATATTTGCATCAGGGATAAAGAATATAATTTGGTTTTTGCTCTTACACTGATGTGTGTTAAGCAGCCTGTACTCAGTACTGTACTAAGTCCTAAGGAAAAAAGTCCACAGGTATATTACTTGGGTGGGATTCGAACCCACAACCCAGAAAGTACTGAGTATACAGTGCTATAAATACATGTACATCAGTGTATGGGTAAAACCAAATAATTTTCTTTATCCCCAATGCAAATTTAACATCTATTAAATTGTTGCGGTACCTGCTGCTAAGGTATAGGATTCGAACTGCCTCCAGCTAATGGGCAATCTTGGTGGTCTAGTGGTAAGACATCTGCTCTAGAATGGCAAAGGTCGTGGGCTCGAATCCCACCTGTGGATTTTTTCCACAGAACTTGGGAAAGTGTATACAGTGAGTATACAGTGCTTAACTCTTTCAGTGCCAAACTCATACATGTACGAGGTATATTTGTTAGTTCGAAATCGCCAACCTCGTACATGTACGAGGTAATGTTCAAACTTAAAATTGCTAAACCCCGTACATGTACGAGGTAGAGTAAACATGTTATCACAAGGGAGCGCTCTCGCTCTTTCTAATTCTACCATTTTTATTCATGTACGACCTTTTTTTTTCTTTTCTTCAAACTCCTTTTTTACAGAATTTTGAAAATAAAAAAACAAAAACGCTTGAAGTTTGGCAATTTAGGGTTAAACTTTTGAAATTTCGCGGGCACTGAAAGAGTTAACACACATAAGTGTATGGGTAAACCAACTAATAAGAATAACATAAAATGTTCTTAAGTGTAAATACTCTGAGTATAAATACATAAATGAATATCTATTGACATATTGTAAAGAAGGCACATTAATGGAGTAAATGATGCAATTTCTTTAAAAACTGTAAGTATCAAAGCCCCAGTATTTGTACTGACATCATTAATTGCAGCAGAAATCTTTCTCCTTGAAAGATCCAGCTTTTCTCTCTTTTAACTTTGCCTCTTTTCAAAATCCTAGCCCTGAACCTATCGGCTGCATACTGTCTTTATCCTTCATCATTCTGAATTGCACAAGATCATTTGAAGCATCATGACCAAGTGATCTGCACCTGACTTAAGCTCAGGGGCCCAAGTTAATAGATCTGCTTCAGCAGATAATATATTTCTTTTAAAAATAAAAAATTCTTTTTCAAAAATTATTATTAACTTTGTTCAATCTTGTTTTGTGTATGCGCATGTTTATTTGTCTGGAGAAGTGTGCATTAAAAGAGTATACTATTGCATTAGTGCCTTCATCATATAAAACCATTTGACTGATGTGCAGTTGGGCTCACATTAACTTGTCATACTTTCTCCTCGATAACAAGCATCACATCTTGACGGAGTTCAATTTCCTCTAATGTTTTGTCAACGTGCTCGGACAAGTCCATCCGAGGGAACGTCGTGCAGACTGTGTAAAGTTGAGGGTGGTAGCCCTGCTTGGTCGTCCAGTCCAAAAGAATCTTCAATTTGAAGAGAGAAAAGGTAATAAGGGCAAATATCGACCTTTTGTGCTAAGGTCTCACGCGGCTACTGCTATCACGATCGTCATTGAGGGAGTTAACTCATAAATGCTGTGCCTAATATGCGCACTAAACTGCATAACCCAGCCAAGTGCCCAACCAACGCCCTTTCCTCGCCTTAAATACCTCGGTACGAGGAATTCGAGGAATTTGAAAAACTATCCGAAACTTTTTGTTCCTTTACGGAACACAATAGTAACCACCTTGTACTTCCAATATCACAACTTATTTAATCACCGAGTACAATTTATAGGGCTCCCTCTCTGGGTGCTCACGGCCCAACCCATATTAGCTACAGTGTAATGCGTAACTCAAAATGTTTATCATTCCGGGAATACTCTTCCTCAATACATACAGCTGAAAATTACATAATACCATCTTTACTCTGAATTCATTAACTCCTCAATGTTATTCACGGGGAATAGTTATTTTGAGATCACATTGCGACAGAGATATTGACTCCCGAAATGGAGAAGCCATAAAAGTATAAAACACCCATGGGTCACCAGTGCCGGTCTCTTACAACCTTCTAGTGCCGGCACGTTAAGCTGGAGGTCGTTGGTTCAAATTCCGCTCTAGTAATTTTGTTTTGTTCAATGCCAATTTAAAAAAAAAAATTCCCGGTCAGTTTCTCTTGTGGTTATAACAAATATAAATAGTATGTCAACATGGGAAGCACTGGAAAATGTCAATTCTAGACATGACTTTCACTATGACCTCTTTCTGCGAACGGAATTCCATGTAGATAAAATCTTTGGCCATTTTGCTACAAGCGGCTTGTGGCCGCTATGGTCTCTGAAGGGTTAAGCAAGACACTTAACCATTACTGCTTCCTCCTTTGGATGGGATGTAAATCCGTAGGTCCATTGGGTTGTGTAATGCATAATAAAAGAACCCAGTAACACTTTTTGCTAAGAGAAGGGGTGTGCCCCAGTGTTTCTGTCAATAAAGCAACTTCTTACCTGCACCTTGTCAGTGCACATGAATCTTCTTGTCCTGACTGTACTTTGCAAACCTCTCATGCCTATTGTTATACACTGTTGCACGAAAAAGAAGAACAAAACAAAAGTTAAAACACTAACGGGACCAAAAGGTAACTTCGTGAGAGGGGCCTGGGCGAAGTGACACAAAAGTAACGTTGAGTTGTCACACCAACAAAGAAACATCAGGGCTCCAAATTCACACTGGACCGCAGGCCCAAGGCCAGTGATTTTAGCATCAGGCCATGACCAGACTAGTCCGGCAGTCCCGTGTTTTTTGTCAAACACCTAACAGTGTAATACATTTAATTTTATATATTTTTTAAATGTTAGTTTTATACATGTAAGTCTGATAAATAACTTGTAATGCTGTTGAGTATCAAAGAACACAATGAGATAAACTCTCATAGCGCTTGTAGAAATAAAAACAGTGTATTTTGATCTTATCACAAAATTCTGGTCTTGACAACAACTTCTGGTCCAGTAAATGTTTAACTGTATTCCTGTGGATTTCCCTCCCAAATTGAACATTGAGGTACAACATACTGTAGGCATTAGATCCACATCCTACACTGGATTATGAAAAACAGTCAAACCAATAAAACACATTAAAATGAGGCCGACTTTTCAAGGGGAATTACATTAAAGGCAGAGTATCCTTTCGGAAATTGTCAAAGACCAGTAACCTCACTTGGTGTATCCCAACATATGCATATAATTACAAACCTTTGAAAATTTTGGCTCAATTGGTCATCGAAGTTGCAAGAAAATACAGACAGAAAACTGTGAACTGTGTGTTTTCAGATGCCTGAGAACGGCTTCATGGCTGAAACCTTTCTCTGATTCAAATCTTTTGGTGAAAAATGTCCCTATTTCTCTAAAACTACATTACTTCACTAAAGGGTGTTGTTTCTAACAATGTTTTATAGTATCAACAGCTCTCCAGTGCTCTTTACCAGGCAAGTATTTATGATAGTTAATTTTGGATTCATTACCAAAGGTACACCCTCATGGTACATTAACAGATAATAATGTTGTGATCAAGTAGGATTTATAACGATGTTCAATTCTCACCCCTTTTTCACTTGGATTAGGCTCCTCCGGAAGTGTAACTACCTGTATACAAAAAATATATAAAAAATATATATAAAAAATCATAAAATCCTCCTACTGTCTGAGCATTCAACATCATCAACTATGGTTTTGAATCATAAATGTTGCCAGCCCGCAATATCTTACATGTAAATTTTGCATTTCATTAAAGATGGCAAATATTGTGACCCAAAGGTCAAATTACACAGCCAGTACAATATGATATGAAGTGGTGAATGCATCATCGGTGAAGATACCATATTTTTCTGCGTACAAAATGCAGCTTATCTAACTAAATAATAAAAAATCACTGCATCTTATCTAACGGTTAGCCTAATCTGATATTCATTGAGTTCATTGTGAAGATCAGTGTTAAATTTAAAATCTTTGTTTGTAAAATACAGAGTTTTTGTCATCCAGGGCAATCCTCTGTGTTATCATTTTAAAATGGCAAAATAATTAGCAGCCCTGTCAATAATTGAGAAATCCTGGACGAACGCAACTTCGATCCCAGCAAGGAACGCCGATACAAGGTTCCTTCGACACAGACTTTCTTCCACCAGGCCTCACTCAAATGAGTAGCCGAGTTGGGAAGCTCGGGGACCGCCAAACTGCTGAATAGCGATCACCATAAACCAATCGGCCAGCTGTGACACACAGCCAGTTGACAGCTGCGGTATACAGTACATGTGTGGCATGCATCAATGGAGCCTAAATCAGCACCTGATTGGTCCGCTTCCGCGAAAGGTTATGTATTATTCATGATACTCATTGCCTGCTGTGTGTTGATTGGAGACGACACAAACGAAACTGCATGGCCGGTCGGGCAGTCCAACAAATAGTCTGGCAACAAGGATACTGCTTCGAGTGTTGTCGATTTACATGCAAGTATGAGAGGTACCATACGGGTTTCCTTGGTCTGAGCTTTACTGTACGTGAAAGGTGATTGGCCAGCGTATTTGCTAACAATAAGCAATGACCAATGTGGTGCCCGCTCTAATAAAAACGTGCAGATTATAACATTCTTGAATTCTTCTAAAAGCTAAGCTAAGAAATGCAGTTTTTTTTTAAGTAGCTCCCGACTGTTTTGCAAAGTGTCAGGATTTTTATCACTTTTCAAGAAGCAGGTGAACATTTAAGCCACGAAATAATGTGTAAGTTGTTTCTGCCGGGGATCTGAAAGTTAAATAAAACATTTTTCTTGACGATTTCATTTCTTTTTTCACGTCACATCGTGATCAAACAACTGGTTACCTGCTTCTTTACGGCATAAGAATGGTACAAGCGGTCACCAGCGAAAGTCATAATTGAAACGAACATGGTATGGGGCCCAAGGCTCGAAAGATGTGCTAGGGTTCTCAACATTTCATCAACACCGTCACATCACTCAGGCCATGTTTTGCAGGGTTTTTTGTTGTTTCATTTTGTTGTTTCATCTAGAATATTTTACAAACGATCTTTCTTAAAAAAGTGTACGTTGGTTTTTGTTCTTCAATATTAACACGTCGGCGTATAAGCCGCCCGGCGTGTAAGCCGCCCGGCGTGTAAGCCGCAGAAGTTTTTCTCGGGCCAAAATCAAGGTATAAGCCGCGGCTTATATGCCGAAGATTAAGGTAGTAATGAAGGGGCCAGTTAAAATTCACTGTGACTGGATGGTTCAGTGTTGAAAAGCATCCCTATTTGATATGAACTACGAACATCTGAAAAGGCTGATGAACTAGCGAAACAACAACTTCAACAAGCAAATTGGTCCAGCTGGCTTGTCAGTGAATAAGTTAAGACCGAAACACTGGTTTATTGAATAATTCCTGGAACAAAAAGAAAGAGAACTTAAGTGAATGAAATTTTACCCTTTGTTGTGGTTTAGGTTGTTCCGGTTCAACAGGAGGTAGTCTAGTTACAGACTCAGGAAGCTTCCGAACAGCTGATGCATCTTTGCTGGTACCCTGCACTCGTTTCCGTAGCAACGGCTTTCCTGAATCGGTTACAGAATCCTTGCTTGGCTCCTTGCCATCCTAAAGACAATAGTGACATTATTTGTGATTTAAAGATGTTAAGTCTGATTTTTGGTCAATTTTACCCCAAATTTTGATTTCAATTTCAAATAGCTATTTTGATAGAAGCTTTCATTTAAGGCAAACAAAATCCACCAATGGTAAGTGGTAGTTAAATCAAAATTAAAAGTGAATTATAGTCGGGAACCCAACATTATCTCTTGTCAATCATCCGCGTACAAACAAAATTGCATGTTGCATGTATTTTGTACATTGTCAATGGCATATAATGCGAACTTTCTTGTATGTTTTTTTTTTTTCATTTCGAAACGGCATAATCTGCCGAAAATCGTTCAGCTAAAAATTCTTTAAAACAAATTCTTTGTGTAAAAACCGGGCCATGCAACAGTCTTTGACTACTTGTGTAAACACAATTTACAGCCAATTAAGAATAGACCACTAAATGACCCCAAATCTGTTTAAAATGTTTACATGTATTTGCTATCCTAATAGTTCCATGGAGTATGATTTTGAAATGATGTAACAGCTGGTTCACACAGTCATCATTAACATAATGCGCCAATTGAGTGAATCCACAATGAATTTTAATGACATTTATGCCTAATATACAAGGGCAGTTACTGGGGATATAAACACAGTCATGTACTTCTAAGTCCTCAATGGCAAAGTTGCCCACTGTGAAATTCTGTGCACAAATCCCAAGAGAGTTGCTATCAATATAAAAATGGAAACAAATTAGGATGGTCTAGCACCTTAGAAACCTGAGTTTTACCATGGAGGTAGAATCCCATTAACGTTTGGTATCGGATATCAGGCAAGGTCTTAACCCCCCCCCCCCCATTGTGTTCTGGGAATCTAACGAAGTTAGAACATATGGGAACATTTGGGGGAATACCCTCTTCCACATAGTGGGCATAGAATACCCATTGAACCTTTCAGGTCCTCATCTTCCAGATTTTCCCTTGCTCTAATGCTGTGTGTAAAACCTACGGGACTTGATCATAAAGTTAGTTCATCAACAATGCAGTGCGAAAATATGGGTGGGGGCCGAGAGGGGTGCATTGAGAATGAGCCCCCCCCCCCCCCCCCCGAGAGTTTTAATGTGATCATTTTGATGTTTTTAAAACTATTTTTCCATTTACATGCAGACAATGTATTTATTTACACTAACGCCAGATTATCTTGTACAATAAGAGTTACATTTTGTAAAAGGAAAAATAGTATTAGCTGCTTACCAACCAAAAGGACCTATGGTATAAATGCAAAAAAAATAGTAAGTGGCCTGACGTTTCCACCCTAGCAGAGTCTTTCTCGAAGGCTAAATGACAAGACTACAAACATAAACAGGTACATGTATACATTACTGATGTAGCAAAAGCAGTCAAGTGGAAATAGATGATAGAGATGAAAACACACAGAGAAAGCAGGAGGCTGAACAAAGAGGAGGGTAACAAAAGGGGGAGGGTTTTGGGGGGAAGGGGCTGGTTGACCACAATCGAGGACCTCCTAGTGTCCCTCTTTTGTTCGCTACTTTTAGGCAATAGCTCCCATTGGTTTTGTATACTTTCCAACTGGGGACCGTCACCCAACTGGGTACTCTATTGTCCTATTGTAAGGTCCCCCGTTTGAATGTGTATACCTACCCACTAACCTTACTACCCACACACACAGCTGTGTGTTATTTAAACTTTGTGGATATTCTTTTGTCACTGCATGTTCTTCAACACTTGTGCGAACACTGTGTGGATGTGTGCGAGACCACATAGTGTTTCAAGTCCCAAAAATATGTGGGCTTCTTTTGTTCTCAGCTCAGGTCTACACTTCGTATGTAACGCTTTAACATGTTTGTCTACCCTGTACATGTACTTCTCTTTGTTCTTCAATTATTTTGGATTTTTTGGTGTGACATCACCATCAGTTGACCATTGGTTTCGTAGCGAGGATGCCCTTACTCTGTAGACACACCTCAACCACCCCCCTTTAAAGTAATTTTGTCTCAAAAGCTATTCATCAAGTTAAACTCAATAATCCTATCAATGTAGAACCAGAGAAATTGACTTTCTACCACAACAGATGTTTTTAATAACAAAACCAATTTCCGGATTCGCACAGCAGTGCACAGTGCAGTTTATAAACAGTAAACATTTACAATGCACAAAACGTCTGTATGTGCTTGTTTGCAATTCCAGTTAAAGGTAGGATAATAAGTTGGGTTTTTGTCAGGGTACAGCTAATTCATAGGGAAAATTATAAAGAAAGATACAAAAAAAGTCACATGTGAAGATTCAGCTGAATACAGTGTCTACTTGCTGAGAAAACAGCAAAAAACCGTCACGGTATTTAAAAAATAACTTCCAATCCGTCCATGTTTAGCGAGGTGAGAGCGAGTACCAACTGCATCTCTGGCCGCAGCATTTTCAAACGGATACCAACCCTCAGAACTCTGAGAAACGATTCATGCATGAATCGTTTCTCAGATTCAAATGTTTTGGGGTAGAAAATGATCCGAAACCATGTTACTTCGAAGGGAATGCTTTCTCAAACATTTTATACTATCAACAGCTGCAGTGCTTCTCACCAAGTAAGTTTTTGTTTCTTTTCATTTTTTATGGAGGACTTACCAATATAAGACCCTACCTTTTAATATTGCTAAAAAAAAACTTTTGGTTTTATATCTTTACACTAATATGTGATAAGATAAGTAATGCAAGCTCAGTGCTTTCCTGTGTCATACGGGGAAGCACTGGGAAGACCAGGGGGGTGTTTCATAAAGCTTAACAATTAATCTTATCTCCAAATAATCAATCTTATCTTTAAACAATCAATCTTAAACTCCTCAATTTTACACTTAATCGTATCTCTGTTTCATAAAGCAAGTTAAGATGAATATCAATCTTAACTTTACTCACCAATCGATCTTAGCCCCACACTTGATCATCAATCTTAGAATCAAAACAATTAATCTTAAGTCTCAATTGACAATTTGGCGGGAAACTTAACAGCACTAAAATTCAACACGTTTGTTGCAATTTCAGTTATTTAGGTAGTAAACTTACGTAATCTCGACAAATTATGGCGTTTCAACTTCTTGTAAGGAAAAATCAGCGTGTTTTGCGTAGGGAGAGGGTTTTCAGAGATAGGAAGAACCCACTAGATGAGTTTAATGATGACGTGCAGATGTTCAAAAAAATTAGTTTTACGCAGTTTGGGTGCATGCACATCATTGATTTGTTAGAGGCAGGTGAAACAGAGCACTATCAGGAAGTTTACAGGTGTTCATCCCCCTCAGATTCTATGCCACAGGCTCTCTGTTCGACTGTACATTTATCGTCCTTTCGTTAATCTTGTCATTAAATAACAGAAAATGTTAGGTTAAAAAGTGACAAGACCCAAGGGAACAATAAGTGCCTCTCGTTAAAAGTTACCGGTAATCTTTTGATGGTGGTTATTTTTTATAAGGATGAACACAATAGTTTTTGAAGGCTTATCCCTGGCATCAAATGCTCACTGATCAATTGCTTAGTCATACGTTTTTGACATTTCCACGATGATGAACGAAAACTATACATTAAAGCTAAATAATTTCATCCTTATTAACATTTTACCAGTCAGGGGGGAATTAATAATTGATAATGATTGCCATTGACTTGAACAAAGCGTACCGATGACTATTTAGTTTTATTTTGAAGTCACGTTTTTTCTACAAGCACAAGCTGGTGAGAGTTTCCCACCGCATGTTTGAAGTGTATCGCTTTGGGCGACTGTGCTATCTAGTGGCTAAAAGGTAGCCACTAGACCGCCCAGCTGCCCAAAGTGATAGGATTTTGAGCAGGGTTTCTTCATTTTTATAAGTTTCCTGATTTTATTTTAATCTTACTTATTAAACTGTTAGTTTAACATGTAGCCATGACACCAAAATGATTTTGGTGTAGAAACAAGTGATTTAACAAAAATAAAAATCACCTAAAATTGCACCTACTTTAATCTCCCAATAGCTGATGGCTCAAATGTGCCCAGAAGCTCAATGGCTCCCTTATCGTCGCCAGACTTGCACGGTCTTTTGAACGTGACCACAGGGTACCCAGTCAACCTATTGCTTAGTCCATTATGGTCCAAAAACCTTCGTGGTCTGGATATTTTTGACCCCATTCCTATCCCTCGAGTTTGCTGAAAAGATGTTTAGTTTTCGAGACTCGTGTAGTAAATTACTAGAATTGTGGTTCAAATTTTTTAATATTTCCAGGGCTAGCTGTTTATGTACAATTAATGTCCCTTTTGTTAATATTGTCATTGAAAAATATAATATGTCAGGCTCAGAATTGATAAGTGTCAAGGGAACAATAAGTGCCTCTTGTTAACGGCTACCGGTAATATTTATTGCGATTTTTAAAAAAAAGCATGAACAAAGTATTTGTAAAGGCTTTGATAGATCGGAATTAAACCAACCAATAACACAATAGTTTTCGAACCGCTTTTACCTGGCATCAAATGCTCACTGATTAGTTGCTTTCATAAGTTTTTGACTTTTTCATGATGATGAAAGAAGTTGACATTTAAGCTAAATATAACATCGTTATTATCATTTTACAACAAGTCAACTGAGAAATGGGAAATTAATAATGATCTATCAAAGCCTTTACAAATACTTTGTTCATGCTTATAAAAAAAATCGCAATAAATATTACCGGTAGCCGTTAACGAGAGGCACTTATTGTTCCCTTGACACTTATCATTTCTGAGCCTAAAATATTATATTATTCAATGACAATATTAACAAAAGGGACGTTAATTGTACATAAACAACTAGCCCTGGAAATATTTAAAAATTTGAACCACAATTCTAGTAATTTACTACACGAGTCTCGAAAACTAAACATCTTTTCAGCAAACTCGAGCAATGGGAATGGGGTCAAAAATATCCAGACCACGAAGGTTTTTGGACCATAATGGAGTAAGCAATAGGTTGACTGGGTACCCTGTGGTCACGTTCAAAAGACCGTGCAAGTCTGGCGACGATAAGGTCACCATTGAGCTTCCGGGCACCTTTGAGCAATCAGCTAATGGGAGATTAAAGTAGGTGCAATTTTAGGTGTTTCATCTTTGAGAGGGCTACTAAGGGCCCTTCCACTGAGCAGGGATGAGATTTGGCAAACTTGAAAATTCCTGGAATTGGCTAACTGGTTTGGGTTCCCCTTTATTCTAGACCCAGAATCTCCCAGAACTTACTTGGTGCATTTTCTATGGGTTTCTGGGCATTGTTGGAGACAGTTTGAGACAAATGTATGGAGTGTGCATGGCTATTAATGAGTTAAGCCACACTTTCAAACAGGATAGTTGTTGGTTAATTAGGTCTATACATGTACAGCAGAGATGAGATTTGCTGAATGTGAAAATTCCTAAAAATGGCTTGGGGGGCTCAGTTCCCTCTTATTCTAATCCTGGAACCTCTGGGATGTTACAATTCAGAAGGTTACAGACTCTGTGCATCAGCAGGAAAAAAACTACAGGTTTGGACACAATGTGGACTATTTCTTTCTCCTTTTGGTGACTGCTTTACTTCTTCCAAGAACATTTGAATGCCCAAGGAGATTGATTTTGAGAAAATCCTGGAATCAGATAAAACCCTGAGAAATCACACGCCTGATTGGGAAATCTTAAAGTCTATGGGAAGATTCTGAAGGGGCACCAAGGCCAAGGCCAAGGGCAGCAGACACAACGGCCTCTGTGTAAATATCAATCCTGATAATCTGGATGCAATTATTACATCAAGTAAATTACATAATCATGTTTAACATTGATGAATAATGCAATGTTCACTTTAAATTTGAACTCCAAAAGCACACTACATGTACTTGTTTTGCTGGTACAAAAACAAACAAATGGTCCAAAAGCATTTTACTGGTAACCAAGCATTACTGTAATAAATTGGTGTTCAGAAATTCAGTTCAAGGGCAATATACTGAATGGTAATTGAACAATTTCAAATTTAATATCGGTGTTCAGTGAAGGTTACAAGAAATATTCGATCTGGAAACATATGGTCACAAGGCCATTCAAAGTCAACAAATTAAATCAAATGTTTTTATATCTTTTTTATGCTTTCAATTTTATGATGATGATGATGATTATTTTTTTTAAAAAGTTGAATATTCAAATAGCATTTCAGTCTTTGGACTGTGAATTAGAATATTTGTAGTTAAAAACCATTCAATAAATTAATAAGTTAAGAGTTGGGCAATAACAAAATAATGATTTGGCTTCAAGCTTCATACTTGAAGTAAATAAGTTCTGTGTTAATCCTTTTACAGTAGATTGAATCTTATAATAAAGGTGTACTACTCTGTCCAGTACTTTTAAGGGCAAGGTAGTATTCCTAAGTAAAGGGCGCCTCATTTTAGGAAATACAAATTTGTAGTGGAATATTTTGAAGAGCACCAAGGCAATGGCCAGTGTAATTGCCTCCCGTGTCTCCATAAAGTACCAAATCTGGACTACCCACTTCATGCACTGACCAATACACCTTTCGATTGTTGATAAACAAACTGCGCTGGTTGGCATGGAAGGCCGAATGTTAGCAAAACAAGGAAGTGTTAACAGATTTTGTGACCAATTTCAACATTTCTGCAAACTTTCAATTTAAAAATGCAACAATATGCACCAAATGGTAATAGTTGTTGTAATCTGTTGCATTTGGCAGTCAACTCAGATGTCATTCTTTGACTGAATTTGTTGCATTTAGCAGTGAAGTGACTTCATATAGGTTTGGGTGCTTCTATTGTATCTGAACAACTTATAATGGGTATTTCAAAATATTTTTTGTGGGAAAAGTATTGAGAAGTATGATGTAATATTAGGTAAGAATCATAATTCAAATCATATTCAAAAGACTGTATAATTAAGGAATAACAGTGCGATGAGCCGGTCTTCACTGCGTGGTAATGACCGGGCTGGTGGTTGGCCGCTGTTAATGGACCGAGCCTTCGGCTCGGTCCATTAACAGCGGCCAACCACCAACCAAGGTCATTACCACGCAGTGAAGACAGGCTCATCGCACTGTTATTCCCATTAATAAATGCCTTATAACGAAAAAAACTGTAAAATTGTCACTAGAATTTGTGATTCTTTCGCCGTTATTTTTAGAAATGTTCTACTCATGTTCAAGGGCCAATCGTTTGGCTGTTCAACTTTTGTGTGGTACCTAATCTCTTACACATAATTAACTGTTTATACATATTTTCAAGAACCAGACTATGACTTTGCATTATGTTTGTTTCATGCGCGTACCAGCTACCCTAAATTGATACATTGTCTGCGCGTTCACGCCTACGCGTGGTATGTTTCCGCACGCGGCACTATCTGTCCCTGCTGAAAAAAATAAAACAATAAATATGCACAAAGAAATGAGTTGATTTGATACCGGTAGTTTGCCGCGCAACAAGCACATAGTGCATAGGATTTTACACAACAATGTGCTTGTTAAGGGGCCATTTATTCGCTCGTTCACTGAGCCGGTCTTTATATCGCCTGTTAATACACCCCCACGTGATCGGGTTTTGACCAATCAGAGACTTGAAACTGTCCAAGGTATTTATTAATAACAGTTAACAGTTACAAGTCACCACTACACATGTGCATACTGTTGCATTTAGCAGGGCAAACACCCTTGCTCAGTCCTTTCACAAACAGCATGCCTGCACATTGCAACAATATCCCTTGTTGCATTTTGTTGCATTTGGCATGGTTCTCATTTCAACTGTGTTGCATTCTGTTGTATTTGGCAGGGTATGTAGAGAGACCCTAATGGGGGTTAGGGTTAAAAAAAAAATCCAATGATTGTTTTTGTTTTTTTCCAAAAAATACGACACAATTTTTGAACATTGTGTAACATTGTTACAAACTGTGGCTATCTGTTTAAACTTTGCGTTTATGGCTTCCCATAGTTTTGCCAACTTTGGTTGGCAAAAACTTGGGCTGTATTTAGTGACTACACACCCTGACAAGAGTCTGCATGGCAGAGATACAAAGACTCTGGTAGAGTCCAAGCAAGAGGCAAAATTTTGGTCAAAACCATTTTTACCAGATCTTGTTCCAGTACTATTGCTTGACAATGGCAGCGTTTATCATACAGACATAGTTTCTCACGAAGCTTGTTTGGTGCAAGTATAAACTTTATAACATTGTGATTTTTTTTGCTCAAAAATTGAGTAATCTTTCAATACTTGCATCTTTAATAGACTGTGTAATTTCTTTTTGCATGCATGATATTTGGCTCATGAAAAAAGAAGGAACATTTGATTAAGTACAAGGCCTAACTTACATGTACAAACGGTATAGGCTTTAATAGATTTTTGCGACTAATTAATCACAACTTTTCTGTTTTTTCCAAGGGAAATAAATTCAGACTGATGTAGGAAAACTATGATGCCTGTTTTTACCAAGCTTGTTGTCTTCATTTCACAATTAAAATCAATAGAAATATTTGAACAGTTCCTCACCACCTGGCTTAGGTTTACCACTGCTCACATAAATATCAATAAATGTAAATCAATAAAATTGTCTACTGTTCAAAATGTTAATTCATGGCAAAGATGCATTTATTTCAGACAAATTTAATTGTGTGGTGGGATTTGTGGAGTATCGTGGCTGAGTGGTCTAGTGCAATGGAGTCCAGTTTGGGTGTTGTTAGAGTGTGGGTTCTGTTCCTGGGGTCGATTTCACAAAGAGATAAGACTAGTCTTATCTGAAGTTAGGACCAGTAACTGGTCTTAACTTAGGACTACATGTAGTCCTATCTCCTAGCATTGCCTAGGACTAGTCCTAAGTTAGGAAGGGTTTTGTGAAATCGACCCCTGGTCATCATGGCACTTGTGTTGTTGAGTGCAAAGCACTTAAAGAGGCCATGCTGTCATGAGACCTATGGCTGTACATGGAATTATGAACTCTCACCCAGTTACTGCACGCTTGCATGCTCTTTTCATGAATATGATATAGGAAAGGGCGTGCGTGCTGTAACTTGGTAGAGTTCATAATTCCATGTACAGCCACAGGTCTGCTTTGATCATAACGACACAGCACCTTCAACCACAATTGCTTTGTCCTTTGGATGGGACATTAAAGGTATAGGACTGGTAGAGCTGATAACATAGTTGCAGACAGCTTGTTCATGTTTTGTGTGATCAACCATATACATGAAATGACAAACACGTGAACATTTTGGCTTAATCCGTTGTGTGAGTCAGGAGAAAATAGTGAAAGCCATGCACAATTTTCAGCACACTGACCTTAATTTTGGTTGTAACAACCGAAATCAGCTGTTTTCACTTGTGTTGGTTTTCAGATACAGTTTTTTCAAATATGCCTTCATTTCAGAGGGAATTATTTCACAGAAAAATTATTTCGGTATGAACTTCATAATCAGTAAGCTTTCAGACTAAATTAAACAGTTATATTTTTTATCCCAACTAATCATGTATAATCTTAATAGTGCGAGTCAAAGAACCTAATACACTTTGCAGCCATGCAAAGAATACCGTTGTCACAATAAAACCCTTACTAAACAAAGTAAAGTAAACAAACTTTCTCATAAAATGTACAGGAATTTGTTGTTTTCTTTTGAGAGAAATTATGGTATTCTTACCTCCCATATACAGAATACAATGACAAACAATGGTGGCAGCCCATCGATCTTGTCCTCAATTGTACAAAAAGGGAGATTTGGAGCATGAAGCACAGTGAGGTGAGTGCATGGCTGTGCACACTACACAAAGGAATGTCCTGGGACAACATTATACAGCAACTGACACGACCGACCCAACCAAAAAGATGTTCTAAAGCTGTTCGGAAACGAATTTAAACATCTACCATATCTCCATTTTGTAAAGTTTCGCACAAAAAAAGTCATCTGATGTGAAGTGGTTAACAGAAATCATTACAAAATTACATTTTTAACTGTGTTTTTTTTTTATGCCCACTTCCAATGCATCTACACGAGACAGTGTGGCACCATACACAGTTATGACAGCAAACACAACCTGTGCAATTAAATAGTTTCAAATAGTTGGTCAACTTACACAAAAATGTCGCCAAGAGTAGAAGGGTTCATTCTTTCTTTGTAATTTTGGGGAGAGACGCACAATGGGGAAAACTGCACGTGCTGTAGGCGAGATTTGTGACCTCTTACTTACCCCAAGCCGATGTGATTTACCCTTCCAGGCAGGCCCAGAAAACCTGTTGAACTTTTCCTCTAGACGAGCCTTTTCAGCCTCTTCTTTTGGTTTCAGGACCTCTTCTTCATATCTGGCGCCCTGAAAAATTTTAGTCATAAAACCTTTAAGTGAGTGATGGTAACACCAAGTCATAGCACATGTTATTTATTTCACTGTTTTCTCCAAAGTGCTTGCCTTAGGGGAGTCAAAGTCATTGATAGCCTAGACTGGAGCATTCCATATCTAAGAGGGGCATCAGGTCCCAGAGTTCTGCTTACCGTGGGCAGTGGGCCGTATTGACACCCCTCGTCACTAACCCCTGAAAGAAGAGCACTGAAAAACAATGCTGATTGGTGAACCATAAGTGACTGCTCTGTGGGGACGCTTGTAGGTTGCTTAGAACGCACGTGTCAAAATGCACGTATTTTTACGCAATCCACTACAAATGAATCATGTTTTTACATGGTCTCCCTAAACTGCAGTTAAACATTTCACAAGATCAAAGGAGAATGAGAGGGGACCAGTTGCTCTATGACTTGATGCCTCTTTTGATAGTGCGCTCTGTGTATGTCTTTAATACAGAATGGATCAACCACAGTACTAAGTAAAATATCAAATATATTTGGATATTTAAAAGTTAAGGTAACTGCAGTAAGTTAATCAAAAGGGTATTTGCATGTGTCCTGGCTGTTTGCACAAGACTTAAATCTGGTTAAATTACCTGGTGTCTTGGTTGACTTTACTAATACATGGATGAGATTTGACGAATGTAAAAGTTCTAGAAAATTGCTTACGGGCCTGGATTCCCCCTTTAATATTTTAGACACAGAACCTCTCAGATGTTACAATTCAGGAGGTTTACAAACTCTGTGCATCAAACAGAAATACAAAACTACAGGTTTGGACACAATGTGGACTATTTCTTTCTCCCGTTGGTGTACATACAGTAATTAACCCATTTC
Organism: Pisaster brevispinus; assembly: GCA_023634235.1. Classification (NCBI taxonomy): domain Eukaryota; kingdom Metazoa; phylum Echinodermata; class Asteroidea; order Forcipulatida; family Asteriidae; genus Pisaster; species Pisaster brevispinus. The sequence continues at coordinate 8,738,249 of JAMKCF010000015.1, read as the reverse complement.
AAGAAAAACTTAAAGAGATTAAAAGAAAAACCGGAAATCAGAAAAAAAATCTGACAAAATCACACCCCTGCAAATGTGGGTATAGCAATGATACCATACCTTTTCTTGGTACTCATTCTGGATCTTCTCTCGAGCTTTCATTTTTTCAGTCTCTTTCTCTTCAGCTGATAATTCTGGGGGGGGGGGGGGAGGATCACAAAAGGCAATGAATATCCTGGAAAGTCAGAAAACCCTTCTTCAAGGCTGTAACATGCACTTAAACGGCCCTTCGATGGCAAAACAGCCTAACTCAAAAATTGACATTTTTGAGAAAAGCAAGTAGGCCTACAGAGATAAGCTGTTTTGCCATAAAAATGGGACGAAAGTGTAAAAAGAGGCTGAGATAGGACATGTTATATTCAGAAACCATACAGAGTATGCCTTTAAAACTTTGACATGGAAAAAGCACCCTCAATTTACCCAGAAATGATCTGATGTAAAAACCAAAACATTTCGAGTTGGGCTGTTTTGCCATGAAAGGGCCAACTAACAACAATGATAATACTACGCATAGGCAGTGTTACAGTATGGACTTTTTAGGGTGTAAAATTTAAATATTTAAATGTTTTCCAAAAAAGGGCCCTGTCCCACTAAATCCCTGGACCCCCACTTAACACCTCTAATGTAAAATTAACCAGTTCTAAATGCTCTGGTGACAACATTGTAAACAGGACTTTACCACACCACTTGCTTAAAGACACATGTGTCAAGACCAGGATGTTTACCACCAATCTGCTGATCAGAAACACCAGAGCTTGATGAGTCCAGTGCACTTGATCGCTAGACCACGACACGAGGTCCTCAGAATATTTTGACTTGGTGTTTATCTTTGGTTTTAAAAACCTAACAGTGCAATCTGGAGCATTCCAAATGGTTTTTATCCGTAACATTTTTTGTGAATTTGATCTGAAGTAAAAAACGAAGAGGAAAAAGTTTTTGCATGGGGGAGAACCTTGTATGTAGTCTGAAGTTACTTTTAATTGATACATTACCTTGTCCTTGTCCATTATGCCTGCGAAAAAAGTAGCTCCAAAGCATTTGAACTTTGTCTCCAACCAGGTACAGGAAGAAGGTACAGGACCCCAAGACAAGCAAACATAGCGATACCATCCGTAACATGTAGCGGATATCTGGGGAATAAATCCAGTCAAGTAAAAGTAAAATATAGAGTTGACTAGAGCTAATATGGCACGACAAGATTATGCTGCCCAGAATAAGGTTACCGGCCAAACTACCATGTCACATGGACAATTTGTGACTGGTGTCCTGCTCATTTCTGCTCATTAGACAATTGTCAAGTAATACTTTCTGCTTAAGCACCTCTATGAAATTGGGCCATAGTTTCATTGGCATTAAACGACTGAGAATATCTGTATTCCCCCTGAACAAGATACCAGTCCATCGCAGGTTATTCCAAACTTTCGCCGGTACCCACTTGTCCTCCTGGGTGGAGAAAAGCAGTTAAATAATAAAGTGCCTTACTCAAGGACACAAGTGTCGTGACTGACCATGCCAGGATTCTCACCCACATTCAGTAAATTACAGAAGTTCAAGTCCACCGCCCTAGACCGCTTGGCCATGACACCCCACAATTAAAGATATGGCTACAGGTCAATTTCATAGCCATTCAATAACAAAGAGGGCAGGTGATAATCCACACACATAAATGCAGGGTTTGCCCTTTACTTTTTCACTGACTAGCCAGCAGGACCAGCCAGCTTGTCACTAGTCTGCCAGCTTTTTCACTGGTCCATGTTTTCAGGTTTTCTGTCAACATTGTCATTAGCGTGAGACTTGTAATTTGAACTAATATGAAGCGGTTTACAATGTAGGATGGGACTTCAGCAATAAACTAGCCATAACCCTCAGGACTAGTTGGAGAGAATTTTAACTGGTCCTCAGGTGTTTTCACTGGCATTTGGCCAGCGAACCACTGTTAAGGGAGAACACTGAAATGTCCTTCTTTGGTTTCTGTATTTTTTTTGCACTTCCATCAAACTGTGAAATATTTCACAATGGCTAGTGATGTATCCACAGTAGATTCTAAAATCACCAAGGGATCTTCAGCAAACAACTTTTGAGTGTTATTAGACAACAGGGTACATCCATCAAGTTATTACTGGCCAATGTTGGTGCATAATTAATATTCACAGATTATCGCAACTAGTTCGGCCCAAAGTTTACAATCGACCCAGCTAAGTTTGTACATGGCCAACTTCCAACTACACTTACCAGGCCATGTAAAAACCTGCCATGACCAGTCAGCTGGCCAGACCAGATTGTCATATGTTGGGCGAATTCTATCAATTTAAGTGAAAGCCCAATCGAGCTGCGCTTGAATTATCTATTCCTTTCTTTAAGTCTTTTTTGTTGTTATAGGAAGTTCAAAGGTCCAAGACAGAATTAAAATATGAAATATTTTTTGCAGTGCTTGTAAATTATTGTCATAACTATATATATTTTTTGGCAGAATGTCCAAAGTTAATCGATTTAAGGTATTTTTTAGTTGAATTGAAGTTACTTTTTACCTCGAAATGAATTTCTTCCATTTGTTGAACTTTTTTCATGCATATAAATATCAAAGAGTCAAAATGATCGAGTTGATTGAATTGATTGAATTTACTTCATTTTATTCCTAAAACTAAAAAACAGACAATATGCAATAGACCCAGTAACTGGGGCGCTGTACTCCTTTTTTCGAAATTGTTCATCTTCAGTCGACGACCGAAAATGAAAGAAGAGCTTTTTGTTTGGCATTGAAGTTGATTCAAATCTGCAAGCTAATCTGGTGTTTGCAAGTGTGGCTGACATGATAAGTTTCACATACCGTAAGGGGACACTCGTAAAGTTCCCTTTCTGATTTTAATAATACTTCTCACTTTCGTTTGAGAAAAACACTTTTAATTACATAAAAACCAAAGCTTCTCTAAACTTGCCATGTCAAAAATGAAGACTAAAAAAAATTGTTAACTCTGTGACAGAGTTAAATTAAAAAGATGACAGAGTCTGTCATCTTTTAATTTTAACTGGAGATCCTCAAGACACCACGCTGATGCACATTATGTAGTTGGAAAATTCACGCAAAACCTGGTCTCCACCATCCAATTCCAATCAGCAAATTGTTTGTAAAAAAATTATAAATTTTACGCCAGGTGTCATTAATCTCTGAGTCTCAGTCTCTGGTAGTCTGTGTTAGTGCTACCTCCATGGTTAGTGTGTGTACTGACAATGACATGACCGAGTGATGGCAAGAACTGAGACCGAGACGAGAGTTGACTTGGGTGCGAGGAGTGAGGAGTTGACTCGAGTACACTGAGTTGACTTGGCTAATATTGTTGGGGTTTTTTTTTTTGGTTTTTTTTTTTTTTTTTTTTGGGGGGGGGGGGGGGGTATGACTTCACTTGGGTAAATTGACTTGGGTACGAGTTGACCTGTTTGAGTTTTTCCCATGTATCGTTCATTTTCATTTACCGGCAATCGGCATTAGGGCATTGTGCATTTTGCATGACCAGGGCGCAGGGGGGCAGAGTTTACCTACCTAGCTTTACCAAAACCAAAACAAACATCACTGCAGAAAAGTAGCACAGTAACTTCCAGCCATCATCGTGTTGCCGATTTCTAGGTCGGGCCATTTTTGTTAAAAAAAGATGATGGAGCACTTTTACCACTATTTACTTGAATTAGTAATAATTATAATACTGGTAATAATCGATGGTGGATTTTGCAGTACACTTGCTTTTACATTAGTTCTGAAAACATGATCACGTAGGCTGCTGGCGGAGACGACTGCGCTCAAAGCATTTTGTTATTGAAATTGTAGGAATAATCCAAATTTTATAGGGAGATAAATAAAAACAAATGTGATAATAGTTAGTCAAATATCTGTTTCAAAGTTAACGAATACAAATTTCATCTATAAATTAAACTAATGAAACTTTATGTGATAACTATTTTTTAAGTTGTTTGTACTGTATATCGTTTTATTTTGATTTAAATTGTTTTTAAATTTTCCACACACACACTACATAATGGAATCTTCCAGTTATTTTGTTAGTCTTTTTCTACAACTTAAAATAAATTGGGAGTACTTTATTCTTCAAAATAAATAAATTAAAGCTTGTAAACAAGTTATAAAAGTTTAATTCCTATTTAATATTATTACATAGATAATATTTTAAAATTCTTATTATTGATACAGAAAATGAAAATATCAAATATATACACTTCTGTTGAGTGGTATTCGACCAATCAGAAATCTCGTCGTGTAGCACCTGACTCATTTTACATGGCCACAAAAATCGACTGTTCTCTTTACGATCAGTCTTTTGGTGAGCGGGTCGCAGCCGATAAACACGTGGACAGGAGACGACGCAAGTTGCGTGATATACACAACAACCATTCAAATACCTGTGCTTGAGAACAACCACAATAGCATCAACATGAATGGTGAAAACGCAAACACTTTCCTGTTCACCTCAGAATCTGTTGGTGAAGGACATCCTGGTAAGCTACCATTAATCAGATTTTTACGGTCTCTCTGGCTGGTGCATTGAAAAGGGGTCGTTTTATTTCTGGCGAAAAAGTGGGCGAAGTTCTTGCCGTCTTGAATGTTGGCAATGACATGTCGAGTTGCATCACCACGCCTTCTGTGCATGATTGTAATGTGTGTTACTGTAATTTTGTGTTACCGTAATGAAATAACAATATTGTGTTATATAATGTAACCATGGTTGGTTGTTTTGGATTCATTGATAAACCCACTAACTAAGTAATATGATCGCACTTGCGGTTGGTATTTTCATTTTGTGTACACGCCTTGCTATACTGTTTTTTGCTTGACATATTTAAGTTACCTTGCAAGAATTAACGAGTGAGGCTTGTCACACTCACAACTACTAAACAGATAAACATTTTTGAAAATTCTTAAAACCTTGAGATTTGTTGCTCTTTTTCTCTCACTAAAAATTGTGGTAAAATTTCCGTATGCGACTGCCACTTTTCAGTCATGAAATAATAAAGTATCTTATTTAAATTGAGATATTGGCTTTGGTGTTGGTATCAATATGAAAAAGTGACAGTCTGATGAGGTATTTTTTTTCCAAAATTGCAGTTGTCAAAACCATCTGTGTGTTTACAAATAAAGGTTTAATTTTGTTTAACTCCTTTAGAAAAAACGACAACATTGCAATTCCCTAACATAAACTGTTCACTAACTTTTTTGACTGGGGGAAAACAGTTATAAAGAAATTCTGAAAAATACCCATACCCATGTATGTGCACGTGTAATATCTGGTGTGTGTGGGGGATATTTTTTAATGATCGCCAAGTTGATTCCAATTGATTTCAAGATCCTGTCATAAAATAATGGAGAGGGGGTACAAAAAATCACTTGTATCTAAAAAATAATAACAATAATTACTTATATTTGTAACAATGATTTTAAAAGTATTCGTTAAAGTTCCTCAAAACTCCAAACCAATGTGCATTTTGCTGCTTCTATTGCCATGTCTAAGTAGTTGAGCCTAATACATCATAAACTATACACTCGCATTCATAATCTCCATGCAGAATGGGCCTGCACAGAAACTACAAATCATAAAGGCCCATTGCTCTGGTTTAATGCATCGATGACCAGCACATCGTTTATTAAGCACTTTCAATGGGAGAGCCCTCTACTATGAAAACATAGCCTTGTCCCCTCAAAGAAATTGCAGATTTGAATGCAAATCTGCTCACTTTTTGTTTGCTTCGCTCTCCGTCTTGCTTGACCTCATACCATAAATTTAGCAGGCTGGAATTAAAAATGTCATTCGTGATATCATCCATATAGAGAAAGTGATTTTTCAGGATTTTCTCAAAACCTCTTTCAGCCTTCAAATCACATTGTCTCCAAACCTGTATTTATTTATTTCTGGTGACACATCCTGAATTGTAACATCTGATAGGTTCTGTGTCTAGAATAAGGGCGAAGCCAGACTGCCTGCAAGCCAGACTGCCTGCGAGCCATTTTTCAAGAAATTTCACATTTGTCAAATCTCTGCCGTGTGTCTTCTGGAATCAAAATTGTATTTTACTATTTTACTAAATTGATATATCCTAAAATACAATGACGGACTGGTCCATACAATTGCGTATTCCATACTGGTGATGTAAAAGTGCTGTATTGTGGTATTGTCATATTGTTATATTGTTAATAGAAGCATTACATAATTTGCACATGACTGATATTTAATTGAGGCAACAAAAGTACATGTATTTTTGTCCATGCCCCTGGTCATTGCCGTGTAGCTCCTTGAGTTGCTCCAGTAGAATTGTCTGCTTTCCTCACAGAGGTACATGTACCATACTATAGTGGGGGGGGGGGGGGGGGTGGAAGACTCAGTCTGGGAAGGACATGATTTTATGTTTTGTTACTGGCAAGGCCATCCAGTAGAAACACATTATGATAGATAGACAAAACATCCGTCAATCAAATAACAGGAAGAGTAATTGTTAGCTGAACATGTGCTCAATGATATCAGGGTCAGCATTTTCTACCCAATATGAAAAAAAATTGAAGGTTCACATTTAGTTTCAGGGGATTGCTCTATACCAAGCCACACATTTTTAGCATTTGATCATTTAGAAAAGGTTAGGGTGGGTCATAAATATGTTCAAGACGCACTTTTAGATTTCCAGAAATTGTGAACACTGTCATCATAGTTGTTTCAGTTCAAGATAAATAGTAGATTTTATTTGAATTTGAATAGCCAAAGGCTGAATTATGACAGCTTTGTTTTTACAAACGTTAAAATTTCCTTTTTTTTAAAACTAAAATTAAGATTATAAAAACTATTAAGATCTGGAAATAACAAACTCAAATACACGTAATATTGCATTTATGCAAGAAGTTTTCTTGAATACCTGGACCAAATTTCATAGAGCTGCTTAAGCAGAAGATTTTGCTTACACAATTTCTGCTAAGCAAATAAAAACAGAAAACCAGTTGATGATTGTACATGTGATGTTGAAGTGTGGCTGGTTACCTTATTTTGGAAAGCAGCATTTGTTTGTGCTTTGCTACTGTTTGTGCATTAAGTATGAAGTTGAGCCAAGTTTACAAGCAAACTATTGAAGTGGTTTGAGATAGAGTTAGGGGAACACACCTGGATTTCGATTTTCAATGCCTGGTTCTTAGTGGTTAGTATAGGAAACTTTTGGTTTAGACATAAATAAAATTAATCAGAACAGAACCAAATAAAAACACTCACACAAGATTTTAGCTGAAATCTTTAGCCTTGGAGCAGTTGATGTACAGGGTGTGCCGGGAAACCTTTTCATTAACCAGCAGGACCAGTTGTTGTTTTCACAAGGCCATATTTTCTATAACTTATCAAATGCTTGGGCCACCCCCTCGCTCAGTTCAGATTTATTTGTATTAAGATTCTTTTTCCATTTAAAGATTGTATTAATAAGCTTTTCAAGTCATAGTGGTTTGGTTCTGTTTTACTAATCCTGGCCATTTTAGAATGAGTTTGTCTTATCATCTGATTGCAATAGTTCTTGAGTTTCTGTTTCTGTTCCAACATCATTAGTAACGGAACAGTCACAAATACATTATTCAGGGTTCTCCCCATGGACAAGCTAGTGTATGGGGCCGATACGCACAAATTGCGTGCTGATACGCGTAAATTTTGGCTGATACGCAAAAAATATGTATGTTTTTATTTCTCCAAAAACCGAGAGAAAACCAGATTGCGCAGTAAGGCTTTTAAAACCAAGATAAACACCAAGTAGAAAACATTCCGAAAACATTGTTTCAATTTAGCGTGCTTCGGCCTAACATAAACAATATTTGGGTTCAGAATGCCCTACAGATTTGAAAAAACCTAGGGAGAACACTGCATTACTTATGGTAATCAGCCCAGCTGGAGTGTAGACTGCGTAATGAGTGTAGACTGCGCAACGAGTGTCAACATTGATTGGGAGGAGCATTGTAAGGAGCTATGACCAGGATTGTACTGAAAGCATTCAATGTTTGCACAGGATTCTCTGTTTGTATGAAAACTCAACCAGCTTTTATAATGGAACCCTGGATGAGAAAGCTTTGATGGTACTGAAGCGAGCATGACTGCAAATTTTTGTATTGACTTGTGATATGGGGACTATTTTGTTATGGCTCAATTACCCCTCCGTTTTCTCAGAAATTGAGTTTGACCTTTGGACTGAATGCAAACATTCTTCTTTGTTTTTTTATGTCTGATGTTTTCATGTTTCAACTGTCGCTCTGAAAGAGTATTTGAACTATATATTAATGACATTTTACACCAATTTTACTTGCGGTTGGAGACTTCAAATTTTTTCCCCGCTATTGTGAGGACTGTATCTAGTGGAAAATGAGCTTATCATTCAATTTAATTGAACCAGGTTTGCCCCTCTTTAACCAAAAATGGATCAATCTCCAACTAGGGTTATCTCCAACCAGGCCAGATTGAACCTTGAGTGACACACCCCCCCAGTTCATAAATATTACATTATAGTTTGGTGAACTTTTATGAATACAATGGTTTGTATGAAGCAGACATGTATGCATTAGAGTTGTGTTTATCTCATAGTGTTGGTAACAATGCTTCTTCATGATGGGTAATGCTGAATTCTAGTTTGGTTGATGTATTGAGTGTGTCTCTGGTGTTACCATTTTAGGGATGTGATTTCTCTGGTTTTTTTTAACCCCCCCCCCCCCAAAAAAAAAAAAAAAAAAGGTATACATATTTTTTTACTAAGATCATAAAAACATGAAGATGAAACCAAATAGAATCCCCCCATAGAGTGCAGATTAGGGCTTTTAAAACCAAAGATAAATATATGTAAGTAGGCTTTGCGCTAGCAAGCTTTTTCTCTTGCGAGCTTTCGTGCTTTGCGCTCACAGTTCAGGTTTTGTTTTCAACGGCCTATCACATCCCTGCGATTTACGAAGATGGAAATCTGAGTGTCCAAGCTATGCTCCAGCCCGATACGCCACTCTTGTTGGGGCGAGGCAGTTTTTCCTTTCCTCAGTTTGAATATTTTGAATATTTCAAGACGCACCAAGGCAACTACTTTAGGGCATGGAGGCAATTAGCTCTTCCCATGTAATATGCTTATTACATTCACGCATGCATCATATCAGCCCCGTACAAAAAGGCCCGATATTTCCTCATTTTTTTTAATCAGTAGAGTTAGTGAGCACACGCGATGTGCAAATTACATATTTTGTGGGAAGTGTATGAGCTTCATTGCTTCCTAGAAGTATCAGGCCTGCAGGATATTCTGATTTGCATGTGATCTGTTGACTCAAGTATGCAAGATAAAAGTGAAAGTGAAAAGTAGCAGTGAGCAGTTTGACAACATTGGAGTCATTGGACACCGTATCCGATCCTGGCTAACATTAACAAATAGCACGTGATGGTCCATTGTATGCCTAATGCCGATGATCTCATACAGTTGCATCATAGTTCATGAGCATACTATTTTTACATTCATGTTGGCAGCGCATGACGTTGTAATAAGGATACACTAAGAACAAACTCGTTAGGCACACCTATCATGTTCAGAAATCACCAGACCGTTGTGTTCTATCGACAACCAATCTCATATTCAACAACAGAGTATGTGACATGATCGTTGAAGTCTTTTTTCTACAATAATGTTGACTGCAGATTTGACTGTGTTGCATTAATGTGAACCTCAAATTGTTCTTGTCCAACATCAACCAATCTTTGTTCATATGCAAATGAGCGGAGGTTCACTGAGATCGACAATAAGTTATCTTTGTGTTTCAGACCATACCCATCCTCTGGTCGAAAAAAAAGAGAGAGTGTGGTGGCCGATGGGGAACATATAGGCAAGCTATTTGCATCACTAGTGATAGATTTATTGTGTTGTCTTCAATTGTAATACAGAATGTTTCTTAAGAATAAAGAAATCCTTTTTGTTATGTTAAGCTGACCATTCTAAGGTAACGTTCTGCACCATTGAGCACTGGTTTAGTGTTGGTTTGACCATAGAGAGAGGTTTTTCTCTATGGTTTGACAGTACTCTTATCATGGATGGACAAGGGGTCTCTTGTGGTCATTGTCCCCTTACTGGACTTGGTGATCAATGGCTGACATCAATGTGTCTTCATTGTGTACTTGGAATCTCAGGAATTCTTTAGCCGATTTTAAGGAGGGTGGGGTCACTTCTGTACTAGAGAGAATTATAGTGTTAAAGTATGGGACCATTGTGTGTGGGGAGTTGGGATACCCTCTGCCCCATGTAGGGCATGGCATACCGAGACAAAGTCCCAAAAGAAAAATACAGGCTAAATAACAAAACTCTTACAAATCTTTTACTTAACTGTTTTTTAAAGCAGCTGCTATTTATTGGTTTATTGTTGGTTTTCAACTATTTTAAAAGGGTGTACACAACATTAGTAAGATTGAAGAAAGAAGTGCTCAAAGATTTACACATAACTTGCACACTACAAAGATTGTCATGGTAGAAAACTTTTATTGAAATATTTTTACTTGAAATGCTGTAGTTTTTGAGAAATGAGATAAACGATTGGCTTTGATCACGCAAAAAGTGTACAAAATCGGATGGTTACAAACAGTGATAACCAATAATGGGGTCTTTCATTATTTTCTTTTGACTCTGATGACCGACTGACCTTATAACTTTCATAGGTTTGTTATTTCATGTATATGTTGGGTCACATGAAGCGCAGATACTGGTCTGAAACAGTGACCAACGTTGGCAGGGAGCTTTAAAAAATGAGAAAACACTTTAAGAATTTCCCCCATGATGAAAGCCATTGACTTACAGACCTTCATCATGGTGTGGTCATCTTGATTTCTCCCCATCAAATCAATGCAACCAAACCGAGGCTGGAAGGAAAAATAGTCTGGTTTCTTTTTGTACGAGGAATTCATGTATTAGCATCCGCATTGTATATTGGATACAGGGAACATGGCCAAGATGGTGGCAGAATGATAAAGGTTTATTCAGAAGACAGTTAGGCCCAACGTACAGTAAGAAGGTGAGACTGAGGGAGGAATCTTGTCATTAGTTTATCTTGCCCATCTTATGTATGCAGGTCTTGTCTCCCACTTCTGAGAAACTTTGTTTAACAGTTGCAAGAATGTAATTAATGTATTTTCCTCACCCTACCAATTTTGCATACAGATAAGCTATGTGACCAGGTCAGCGATGCTGTGCTGGATGCCCACTTGGCCGGTGATCCCATGGCCAAGGTAGCCTGTGGTAAGCGCTGTCAATTCAAGTTATGTTTTTATTAAGATCGGGCAGATTCATATGATTGAAAGCCCAGCAAGAATGAAAATTGCTTTGCACTCCTGTTGATAACAGTATGCATGGCTGTCTGGCCTTGAAGTGAGTGGGTAACTAATAATAATAATAATAATAATAATAATAATAATAATAATAGCAATAGCAATAGCTTCGTATATAGTGCTCATATCCGTCACTCAGTAACTAATTTACTGGTACAAAACAATCAGTTATAAAGTGTTTTATCTACAAGTGTCTCAAAGTGCGTTGTTTATGACATGCAAAGTTATGAGACCAATTTAAACATTCACTGAAATGTGTCTGAGTGCGCTGGCATGGTTGAAAACTGCAATTCTGTAATGTAACCATGTGCGAGCCATTCGTGCTCACAGTGCACTGGTCTGCATGTCCTTATGTTTGGTGATCATGCAGGTGGACGTGTTTCATTGGCTCGGAGCCAAGTTAGGCTGCCAATGCTCCCTGCATAATCAGTCTGCAAACCGTGGTATGTGCGTATGTGCGTCGGGTAGTAGTTGATTTAAATAATTATTGACAGATGAAAGGACAGATATTTAGTTGATTCTCAAGGAATAAACTTAAAGAAAAAAAACAATTGTGTAAAATAAAAGCAACAACTCCTTTATAAAGTGATAAACTCAAAGTTCAAGATTGGGCAACAAAATGTGTTGTGCTTTAGGGGAGCCGATAAACCTTGCTTATCACAGAGGGGTTTTACCAATGTTTGGAAACAGTCCAAGGAGAAAGAAACCGCAAGTAGAATGCACAATGCACTGCTTGTTTAGCAAATTGGACTAGTGACTTTACAACAAATAGACCTAGTCTAAGTTAACACAATGATCCGGAACTTCGGAAACTCAAAAGGCAGATAAAATTTCTGTTTGTCCCAATGTCTTGTAGGTTAATTGCGATAAAAATGCGATATCGGAAACAGGTGTTTTTTGGTTTTTTTTGTTGTTTTGGGGTGGTTTTTTTTTTCAAAACGAACGGCAAAAGGTTTTGGCGGGTAATGGACCCAGAAAATTGAGACCGGGTACCCGAACAGTCCGCCGGGTACCCGGGGACAAGTCACAGGCTTAAAACAACCCCCCCCCCCCCCCCAAACCAAAGTTGTTAGCGGGAATGAATCTTTCCCAATTAGAGATTAACCGTAGCCACCATCAGGGCCCAATTTCATAGAGCTGCTAAGCACAAAAAGTAGTTAATCACAAACCAACTTTGCTTACCAAAATAAGGTTACCAGCCAAAATACCATTCTACATGTACCGTCCGTGACTGGTTTTCTGCTTAGGTTTGCGTAGCAGAGAATTGTTCAGCAACATGTTCTGCTTTAACAGCCCTATGAAAATTGGTCCTGGGTCTTTTCTAGGTACCCTGCTAAATGCGGCAAAATGCAACATGGATTATGGTATATTGTGAAATTAACTGGATTACACCAGCCTTGGCACTGGGCAGTTAGCCTGCTATGTGCACTGTGCACTGAAGGGCCATGTAGAACCTTGCATAATACAACACAGTGCTGCAGCATCTGGGATTGAGTTGACTGCAAACAGGTCAAAATATAGCATGCCTTTTTGTTGCATTTGGCATTAGGGTTATGTTAGTCATTCATTGAATTTGATTAATATGTCAAATTTGTTTCCAACTGAGCTCAGAAGCGGCCACCAAGACAGGAATGGTCATGATTTTGGGAGAGATCTCATCCAATGCTGTCGTCGATTACCAGAAAGTCGTGAGAGACACTGTCAAGCACATTGGTTATGACAGCTCTGAAAAAGGTAAGAAATAGATCGGCTAGTTTTCTTTTAAAACCAAGCATTTTCATTTTTATTGGCAAGACAAAACATGGTCTTGACAAAATTGTCTTGAGTTGTAAATCGTACACAACATCAATATCTGTTTCTTTATTGATGTGGTTAGTTGGAAGATGGTGAATTCAACAGGGAAAGCTCATCTGAATTATTCAAAATTTGTGTTGTCTTTGTTCAATGCCAGGAGGACCATACCAATAAAATACAATGAGTGACTGTACTCAGTGACTTACTCAAAACATTTCAAAGTTATAATATAGATTTGATTTATTGACTTCCTGGTTTATTTGTTTGGAGTGGGGATCATCTGTTGAAACTGCTTATCTTGTGGAATTTTGGACAATGACTTGCTGATATTGTTATCAGTTGATATTTAACATGCATCTGTGATCACTTGGACAGATTGCATTGTGTTGGTCCATATCTCAGTGGTGTACATGTATGTACACGTAGATCCTTAACAGTTGACTTTCCAGTTAAATTGGTGTTGGAATTCCCAGGTTGTTCTCCAGGATTTCCCAGGTTGTTCTCCAGGATTTCAGAGAAAAAATAGCCTGTATCAGGCATGTGGTTTTTCAGGGTTTTTTATGATTTCAGGATTATCTCAAAATCATGCATATATCACATTTTGAGATCAGAATAAAGATGAACATTTTCATATCTCAAACAGCTGTTCTGGCCCCAATTTCATGGAGCTGCATCAGCAGACAATTTCGATTAACAATTTTCTATTAAGCAAAGTTAGCAGGATACCAGCCAATGGTGGGACATGTGACACAGTATTTTGGCTGGTAGCCTTTTTCTTGTAAGCATCATATTGTTGTGCTTAGCTACTTTTTGTGCCCTGACATCAAAAATCTTTTTCCATGAAAACATGAATTGTGAAAAATAGCCATTTCTTTAACCAGGATTTGACTCTGAGACGTGCAACGTGCTGGTAGCTATTGAGCAACAGTCCAGAGAAATTGCAGAATCTGTTCACATCAACAAAGCAGAGGAAGACATTGGCGCCGGCGATCAAGTAAGTTGGAACATTGCCAGATCATGTGCCCCCCCCCCCTCTTTCATGCCTTGTATCCTTGAACATTCATGGTTTTTCCCTGAAATGGATTGTTGGCTTACGTGCAAGATCGGAGCAAGGTTCAGAAGAATCGAGACTTACATGTATGACATCAACATCATGACTTTGGGTTTTGAGAAGTATCTGGTGTTTTGCTGATAACACAGTTTATCAAATTGCATGCATGGAATGTTCTCAAATGCCACAGGTCCCATTGCATTCAATTTATTTGCTGTGGTGTTTATTTAGAACATTCCCATAGCAGACACTGAAGCAAATGTCCTTGTTTCTTTAGTCTTACAGTAAGTTGTGTAAAAGCAGTCTCCCTTTGCAACAAGAAATGTTCCCGTCTTTTTTTCATTTTTTTTGGAGTGACCAGAATTAGATGGGGTTATTAGATTGTTTTAGCTTTATGAATTAAAATTTGTGTTGATGAGTTAAAACAAAACCTTTCGGTTTTGGTTTATGTTTTATTTTCAGTGGTTTAGATAGGTTAATGTTTTATTTTCAGTGGTTTAGATCGTAGACTATGAGAACATTGTTTCACATTCCTGGGCAAGTTCCAGGAAATGTGTAGAAATATGTAAAGTAATGAAGTCCGCCTTGATGTTCAGTGTATTGACCTCTTGCACATGTGCCTATCCTGTCCCCCATTTTCAAAAATGTCACAAAGGAAATGACCCCCCAAATTGTGGATATTGTAGACTCGCATTTTGCGAAGGTGCATTCTGCATCTTCAATGGCTTAGATGAACTTGAGGGAGATTTATTTGCACCTAAGTTCCTGGGTTAAGTTATTGTGAATTTTTGGACTCACTGTTTGTTTTCTCCCCTTCTCGTTTTTCTCTTGCCTCTCCTCGATTCAGGGTTTAATGTTTGGCTATGCCACAGATGAGACGGAAGAATTAATGCCCCTGACCGTTGTACTCGCACATGGGTTGACTAGAAAGATGGCTGAACTCAGAAAAAACAAAACTGTACCCTTCTTGAGACCTGACAGTAAATCACAGGTAAGTTCAGAGAGAAAAGGCAACCCAAAAGACTTCTGGTATTCGGTGTAAATGTTGACAATATTTTTTATGTTGTACCAAACTTTCATTTTCGTTTTGAAAAACACTTGGCAGTGAGGTTAGATTTGAGGACAAAATCAAAGGAGATGAGTGGTAGTAAACTTGGTAGTAAGGGATTTGGAGTAAGGGATCTGGTTGGATTGGACATGTTGGATGAGTTTTCCAGCGTATGCACATGGACCGCTCTCTGTTGGACCGCCAGAACGTCTCATTGGAATACCAATGCTCGTATTCACTCTTGTAGTGTTGCTCCCACATTTCCGCACAATGATGCGGTCAAGACGAACGTTTTGGCAGGTCAAAGGATTGGGGTTGTGTGCCTACTGGATTGTTCATTTATGCCTGGAACATGCCCAACTTTTGAGATGCTCAAACGGACCGATATGATGGTCATTGAACTGCTTCAAGCCAGTTCTTTTTAAAATTGAGCTCAATTTAATGGAATTGATGGTTTTTGTATTCCATATGAAAGCAAAATACACAAGTGTAGGGGTCGTCCATAAATGTTAATATTTTTAAGATCACACAGATAGTACTCTTTTTTAGGACCCCACTTCCATTTCCCGCCATGTATTTTAAAAAATAATAGAAGAAAGCAGAATTACTATAAGTAACCACAAAAGGTGGCAAATGAAACTAGACAAATAATTGCAAGTAAGAAACTTGCAACGGGAGACATTTGGGGACACTAGGTGGCAGCAGACTTACCAGGCAAATCCATTGTTCTAGGTAATGTTTGCTTGTTCAGAACAAAGGTAATAATGGAAAGCTACCTTGGGAGCCGCCTAGCAGATATTTGTTGAAGCTGGTCACATTTGTGATGGTAACACTTTGCCGCCTCATGCCGACAGGTCACTGTTGAATACAAAACGATCAAGGGTCACCTGGAAGCCCTGCGTGTACACACAGTGGTCATCTCCGTACAGCACGACCCAGACATCACCCAAGAACAGTTGCAAAAGGCGTTGAAAACCCAGGTCATTGACGCAGTCATTCCAGCCAAGTATCTTGATGACAACACAGTGTATCATCTGAACCCCTCGGGAAGTTTCGTCATTGGTATGTCAACATTCATGAGTTGTAATTCGAACGAGATCAAATGAGTCTTGGCATGGCAAGGTAGCTTCCTTGTCTCAAGGTTGAAGGGAAGGTAGTTAAACTTGAAACAAATTGAAGGGAGAGTGTGCCACAGAAGTAAACCAATTGTTGCAAAGTTTGGCAACTGATTTGGTTTTCCTTTCTCTCCTAGCATGTCATGCTGAGGTGGATTTTGGTGATGTTTTCATGACAGTGACAGGCTTAACAATAAAGCCTTTATTCCAAGTTGAATTTTAATAAAATGGGGTACAACGATTTGCTTAGTCACAAGCTACTGCTAAAATTTGCATTCCTCAGACTAGTGACAGTTGCTATTCCACTTGGGTTTGGGGTAAGATTTTGAATAGTAACCTTCAGTTGGGCAAACCCTGGTACTAAGGTGCCATATTCATTCAGAATTGTAAAATGGCTAGTTCAAAACCATCTGAATGTTGACCTGGATTATAGTTGGCAGTGTTTTTTTGTGAAAACGAGAAGGTGTTGATGGTAACACAGCTGGGAACCAGTCAAAATTCTCTCCCAAGTGGTCCGGAAGGTTTGTTCAGTTGTTAAAAAACATCTTTATCTAATGTGAAATGTGGACCGGTGAAAAAGCTGGCTGACCAGTGAAATGACAAGCTAACTGGTGCTGCTGGTGTTGTTTGATAAACACTTCACGTAATATTCCAAACGTGCTGTGAAGACACTTTTGTCCACTTTTTCCCAAACCCATCTTTTTATCCCAGGTGGTCCTAAAGGTGATGCCGGTCTCACAGGGCGTAAGATTATTGTAGATACCTACGGTGGGTGGGGTGCCCACGGAGGAGGGGCTTTCTCTGGGAAGGATGTCAGCAAGGTGGATCGGTCCGCTGCATACGCTGCTCGCTGGGTGGCCAAGTCCCTGGTAGCCGCTAAACTGTGTAAACGAGTTCTTGTGCAGGTAAGAATTTAATTTGAATCACTTATTGTCAGTCCTGTGTTGCATTGCAAAATGTCAAGATAGCCTGTTCATTTTGCTTATATAAGAAAATAGCCCACATGCACAAGCGTCATCCTAATAATCGCAATGCATCTTGGGAAATCAAGTACAGTTAAAAAAATAAACCAAGCTGCCAAGATGGACGCCATGTTGTAGTTTACATGTAACTATGCCAGGTTTTATAGTTGAAGCTGTTTGGAAAAACAATCCACCCCAAAAAGTGTCTAGATATTGTGGGGAAAACCACTGTTGATGTAATTTCATTGGAATATGCACAGCTTGAATAAATAGTTATGTGTTCGTAAACACTTCAGCTTTAGCTTCAAGTATTGGCAGGCTAGCTCTTTTTAATGTACAGTATACTACAACATGCCTTGCACTGAAGCTGTTTAGAAAAACAGCCCACCTCGCTAGTAGACTGCACATTTTACTTGCTCCTCGAAAGTTTTATGTGCCCTCATTTTAAACATATTAATCGTAAATTTTATCTTTGTAATGGTAGCAGTGACAACCAGTTTATTAGGTTTATGAAGTTCAATTCACACACTAACAATTATTGTTCACATCTGAAAAGGAAGAAATAAGGACATTATAGACAAGTTGGTAGCACAGTTTTAAGTAGCCTCCAGGGCAGGTTTTTACAAGACAATTTTGTGCTGGGCTAGTGTTAAGGGCGAGCAATATAGCAATACTTTTGGAAGAACTGCTTCAAGTAATATGCTCATAATTGAAAATATTCGGTCAGAGTTTTCAGAAGGTTCTGGAAAAAATTGTAATAGTACTCTCCAAATCTCTTTCTCGTTTATATATTAATGGATCCATTGTAAAATTATGTTTGCTTCTTTGGGATTTCATGAAAATCTTTGAAATTGTGTAAAACTCCCTCACGTGAAAAACAATTGACTCGGTTATGCAAACACAAAAGTGTTTTCCCCCTAACCTACCTAAAATAGAAACTCTAGTCTGGTTACGTCCAGTTCTACATTGCAACTCAATGGTAAGTTCATTCATACATTTGTCAAGAGTGATTCTTGTATAATCAAAGTCTAATAGTTTAAACGGGGTCCATACAGTGATAACGTTGATACAGTCTGTCAATGCCAAACTCAACGAGAATATTATTTAATGGGACCATACATGCTACTGCACTCTATCTCCCAAACAACGAGGTACAACAAATATCGAATGATGGCGCAAATAAGTACAAAGGTAAATAATTTAGACAAGAGTGATCTTGTGCGCACACAGAAACTAGTTTAAACCGGTCAGGACTGGTTCTCCTGAATCGAACAATGGGAATAATATTTGTCGATCATCAGGTGATGCTCTCGAAAAAGGACAAAATGCGGTCAAATTCGTGACCTAAAAAGGGGGAAATCAAAATAACAGCTGTTACAGTTCCTAAGTGAAACAGTTGAAAGATGAAGGTTACCCTTTAGGATTGTTTAAGGGCCGCTAGAAATCATGTACGATAAGTCATCAAAGCCTCAATTTAAATTACTAATAATTAAATACCACTGTTCTCCTTAGGTCTGCTGGCCAAATGCCGGGTAAAACACCAGAGGACCATTCAAAATTCAATCCTAAGTGGGCCAGTTGGCCAGTTCAGTGTTGAAAAGCATCCCTATTTCGTATGAAATATGGACTAGTAAAAAAGCTGAGAAACCAGTGAAAAAGCTGAGAGACCAGTGAAGCGACAAGCTAACTAGTCCTGCTGGCTTGTCACCGAAAGAGTACAGGACAAACAATAGAGTTATATAATAGAACTAGAGGGCCTACAAAACCATGTGACACAGCCCAACAAGAAGCATTTTTGGCCACTGAGAAAATGGTGCTAGCCCATTGTATATCGCAGGTCATGCCCCAGTTCAGACAACCAACATTTTGTGAGTGGACACCTGTAACAGGTGTCAATTTACCCATGGGGCACAATGAAGAGTGCTCCCTCTCATGCTATTATATACATCTATGGGGCAAGCGCTGTACTCTGAAAAGCTGTCTAGGTAAAGTGATTTGGGGTTGGAACAAAATTGTACAGTAAATTTTGGACAGAACTTGATGAAATGTTGGTGTCGTATGATGGCTTTATACAAGTTGCCGAGTCTCTGAGATGGTTGACTTTACGCAGTGAAACTGGAGAATTGAATGGTGTGCAACACACTGCTTGGCACCCAAGTTGAAACTTGCAAAGTCTTCCACACCACTTTACTGTGACACACCCACTGCATGTCACAACACCATCACTATTTATCTTATCTGTTTATCCACGCATCTATTGTGTTGGTGCAAGTTGCCTAATCTTTGATAAGATTCTGGCCAGTGTCAGTATAAGACTCCAAAGTCCAAGTAGGCGTAAGCCCCCCCCCCCCTGATTGTGTACCTGGGTGTCATACATGCATGTAGAGTTTATTGTTGACACCACACTGCAACTAAAACCTTATAAAAGAGTATTTGCCTCCTGATTAAACAGGCATGATATTCTTCTTATTTTAGGCTGGTTTCCAAGGTTTTTTTTCTTTAGAAAATCAGTAAACATGTCTCAAAAAGCCATCTATAAAAGCCTTGATGTATACCATACTATTTACATGTATGTCTGCTCTTCGCAGTTAATACTATTTTTCTAGGAGTTTTACATACTTAAATACATTCATTTGGATTGTTCCTTAAAGTCAATTTATCAGTAGATTCTGGTATACATTTTCAAGAAAAATGAAGCACTTGGTGGATTCTTTCAGTTCCTATCAGTAACCTTTTTTTTTTGCAATTGTGATTGAGTGGAGTTAGAATCTGGCAAGAATTTTTGGCTGAGATGACGATACAATTTTTTCCGTTTTTAAATGATCTGGTCAAAAATTCTGTCTAGTTTGTTTGCCCCGTTGTCCTTACTGAGAGTGTCCTTCCCCTGTGTACAACCAGACCCCAGCCAGCCTTCTAACAGTGTTGTCCCTTAATGGTGGTCCGCTGGCCATATACCACATATAACTCCTGGGGACCAGTCAGAATTAGGAACAAGTGGTCCTTCATGGCTAGTTCATTGCTTCCCAAAGCTATGAGTAAAACCACTGCCTGCTCAAGATTGTTCATGGTTTCAAAGTCAAGTCCATTACGAATGACAATGTTACAAGAAAACATAGACCAGTGAAAAAGCTGGTGGACCAGTGAAATGACAAGCTAGTCAGTGAAAAAGTAAAGGGCAAACCCTGTTCTGATTCAAATTGCATTATTATTATTTTCTTTTGGAGCCAAGGCTCGGTTTTGCTTGCTGCCTGGTCTACAATTTTTCATGGTCACATATCAAGCTGTAAATAGATTTTTAACCAACAACTTCTTTGTGTAGCACTTTTGAGGACTTCGATTTTAACCAAGAGCAAAACTCTTCACAAAAAACCACTGCACGATTTTTTGGGATTTTTGTTGGGAATTGGTGGGCGGTTCTTGCTTAGAATGTAGTGCTTCAGTGGTAAGCCCAGATAAACACCCCTTTGGTAGACAATCTTTTGAAGTGTAGGTTCCACCTATTTTCGTGTGCATATTTACAGCAGCGTTCTCCCTTCAATGGTCCGCTGGCCAAATGCCAGTTAAAACACCTGAGGACCTGTTAAAATTCTCTGCAAGTGGTCCAGCTGGCTAGTTAAATATTGAAAGGCATCCTTGTTCAATACGAAATATGGTCTAGTTGAAGAAGCTGATGGACTAGTGAAATGAAAAGCTAACTGGTCCTGCTGGCCAGTCACTGGTAAAATTAAGGGCAAACCCTGTACAGTTGACTCTCGTTGTAACAAGGTCGCTGGGGCTGGCCAAATTACCTTGAAAACATTGGCATTGCTGGGAGGAACCCAGACGGCTGCATAATAGTGCTTTGAATATATGTTTGTTAACTTCCCTTAAGCATTTGTCCTCAAGCTTTGAAATATTTGTTTGTATGAAGAATATTATTGTCTGTTGTTTCTTTTAAGCTTTCCTATGCAATTGGTATTGCGGAACCTCTTTCAATCTTTGTGAGTTCATATGGAACGTCTGACAAGTCGGACTTGGAGCTCCTTAAAATCATCAAGGACAATTTTGATCTGCGACCAGGCGCCATTATCAAGTAAGATACAGTATTTTAGAATCTTCAAGGGAGGGTCTTAGGTTGGTTTTTGTCAACCTAATGCTGATTTATAAGCAAAATTTAAAAGAATGATACAATAAAAGCACATGTGAAAGTTTTAGCTGAATACAGAGTCTACTTGCTGAGAAAACAGCAAAAAACTGTCACGGTATTTTCACAAGAGCGTTGAATCCATCCATTTTTAGCAAGGTGACAGTGGGTACCAACCACATCTCTGGCTGTAGCATTCTGGAACGGGCAGATGCTCTCAAAAATCTGAGAAAAGATTCATGCATGAATTGCTTCTCAGAATCAAACCGTTTGGGGTAAAAAAAATCCATACTATATTTTTTAGAAGGAAATCCTTTCTCAAAACAGTTAAAACCATCAACAGCTGCAGTGCTTCCCTCCAAGTAAGTTTTTATGGTCATTAGTTTTTAGAGTAGTTACCAATCTATGACCCTACCTTTAAGGCTGGTTGATACATGAATTACGCCAAATACCATTAAGTGTCTGTCTTGAGTTATCATACTGTAAGAGACAATGTAGGTTTGGGACTTATGATTTCAGAGTTGGCGTAAACAGATAATGTGTCCTTTCTTTGTCAAGATGGAAAATGCACTCAGTTTGTTGATGGGCTACCATTGTGGAAGCAATCATTGGCTCTCATTATGGTGCTAACTGTTGACTTGACCGATAAGCTCACACAGAGCCGCCAACTGACCCTGGTTCTACAGAATATAAACCAATCTTTCCATGTTCTGATGAACAAATTTGAAAATCTCCCTGCTTATGGAATAGTTTTCCCCTAACGTTGAATGTTTCAATATCGCCCTGATTGTTGTACAAAATCTCCCTGATGGCAAGATTGCTAAAAGTACAATTGCTAAGAGAACATAACATGGCTTATATTGTCAAAGAAAGGATCCAAGGTCCAACTCAAAAGAGACATGTACTAATTTATCCACTTTCATAAGGACTTTATTGGGCAATGAGTGCATCACAAAACTGAATTTGACCATAGCGCCCCTCTGTAAACTATAGTTCAAAACATTGTTGCTTTATTATTTGGCTTAGCCTGCTGCATTGTCAGAAATATGCATCAACTCAATATGGAGATCTAATTAGTCATTAATTATAGACCATGTTCCAGATTTCTAATGTATAGCTTGACAAGATTTGAAATTCTCTCCGACAATAAATTGATTGTATTTCTTATGAATCAGGGAGCTGGACCTTCGTCGCCCGATCTACTTCAAGACGGCCTCCTACGGTCACTTCAAGGAAGGTTTCTCATGGGAAGTGCCCAAGAAACTTGTCCTGTAGTGATCAACTTCTAAAAACGAACTGGACACTATCGTTTCTCAGTGATTGGACATGAAAAGAATAGAGTCATTTGGTTTTCCGCGAATCAAAACAAAATATATATATTTTATAGTCAGCTTTTTAGACTTTCATTGGAGATTTGTGATGGTCACAACAAGAGCAGGACTTCCAAGCAGCCTTATCACCAATTATCTGCTTTATACGGATCTGTTTGGAGGACCTAAAACAGATCTCTGGGGGACATCTGCAGAAACCAGAGACTTTACTACCCCTCTTGGCCTTTGTGTGAATTGTAATATACCAGTAGCTCTATGTGTCATTCCTACATGCTTTTAAAATATTAACAAGCACAGGGACTCGAGGGAAATTTTTACCTTTTAAAACGACCAAAGAAGAACTGTCTTCTACTGAAGGAGCTTTATTCTGTTGAGCCATATCACGAAAAAGTAAACAACAATTTATTATCTAATTAATAAATCCTCTAATGTAACATCGGCAAATCCTAATTCGTGTTCAGCTGATACTGTGATAAGAAGTTTGGTGGAAGGGATAATTTATACTCAAGGCTAACATACTTAAGTGGATTGAGAAATGGACTCTGAGCGTGTCGGGACATTGAAACCCTGGCTCAGCTGCTAGTCTTGACTATCCTAAGACTGGCGACAAAAATACGCATTTTACCAAGTTCTGTCTGAGCTGGTGTCCAAATGGCGGTTTCAAGACTTATTTGTGGGATAATGTAAAGGATTAATGTTTTGATCAACTCGGTAGGAGACAAAAGGGTATAAGGAACATTAACAAGTTGAAACTAATTGTTTCTTACTGTTTAAAGGCAAAGTATACCTTTGGTTTTTGGAACCGTTGATTGTTTGAATCCTATATAATCGTAGATATATATACAATAAAACCAACCTGTGAACATTTCTTTTCAAAAGGTGGTAGCATTTTTGAGATATTGCAGAAAATCTGGAGTAGCTATGTTCAGACAGGAAGAGTAATCGGTGATCGGGATACAAGATCTGAGAAAAGTTTCATGCAGAAATGTTTCTCAGATTGAAATGTGTTTGAACCTCTCTCTCTAAAACCACATTCCTTGGAAGGGAATTTTTTCTCAAAATGTTAAACATTATCAACAGCTGTAGTGCTTCTGACCAAGTAAATTTTTGTGGTCATTAATTTTTTCAGTAATTAGCAAAGGTACATTGTGTATACCTTCCCTTTAAGGACATTTTCCATTAAGACAGAACCATCACGTGGTGTCTTTTGTTTTCAAATTTTTAGGAAGAGTTACTTTGCATTCCTTCAATATGCGCACAAAGGTTGGTGTAAGAAGGCTTGATAAAAAATTGTTGAAGTTTATATCAATTGATTTTAGGCAAGTTGATGTGTTTTTGGAGATGACTGATTGGCAAACTAGCAGGTTTTTGCACCCCAAGTGGGTTTCAGTAGTGGATTTCAAAGGCAATGAGTAGTATTTGGAACATTGTCAAGGAGTTAGTGACAGCAGAACTTATTCAATGTTAGTTTTTACATGTTAGTGACGCAAGTGCCTTGGCCATCCAACTGGTGTTGTGATGTGTTGTGACATGACGGTTCGAATCTTGCTTAAGTTGCTCCTGGCTTCATGTGCCCTTGATCATCATAATTTTTTCTCTGCACCCGGGAGTGGAACTAGGTTTGATATTACTGTTCTGTTCTTGCTGTAATCTGTCTGACCTCATGACCAAATTAATGTTGTTTTCCTTCTGCACCGTACATGCAAGTCAAATGCTGTCAGGGGTTATTATGTTAAAAGGAGAAGTCAAGTTTGAAGTCCATTGTAGACAAATGAAAATCCCTCCCTCCCCCTTCCTGACCCCAATATAAGACTGCACTAGCACGGAACAGATGTTACACTTTCACAACCTGAAAACCTTCAAGAGAAGACGAGCGATATCGTGCTACATTGCCAATTTTTTTCTTCTAGATTGAAAACAAGCGAAGCCTTTTTCCCATTCCAATTGTCCGGAGCCTTTATTTCCAGCCACCACTGCTCAAAGTATGGTGACGGGATTTTTATACATTGTAAAACTGTACAAATTGTGTCTTGATGTAGTAATGAAATTAACAACAATCCAAGTTAAGAATTGGAAACTCATGAAATTGTATTGTGAATAAATGCTTACAACATCAGTGAATATGATGATGGGAGAATTGTCACCTACGATGTAAAAAATAGTTTGTAGTGCCTCTTTGGATATTTGATTATTGCTTTGATTTGATCTCCCTCCATCGTGTTTGACTTGGTGCTGTTCCAGAAACCCTTTCTAATGTTGGATGTTGAGATCTGCACACCAGCGGCATCTGGCAGCATCAAGATCATAGATGATGATTGACTAGTACTCCATGACTATGTCATGTGAAATACAATATCAGGAGTTTCTTGATTTCAAGATTTTTCAGTGATCTCCCTGTACCTACAGATTTTCTTGAAAGAGATGATGTTACCATTACAGAGATGAAAGACTTTGCCCTTGTCATGAGCAAACCATCAGATATGTAACTGAGATGGTGTCTGTAAACCTCTCACAATGTAGCATTCTATAAAGCCAGGGGAAGCATCACCACACCAAAAGGAAATATTCAGGATGTTTAATGTTCATACGATCTCGCCCCTGGAAATATGCTGACATGGTGCACAATGCTGCTTACCACTGCACTCTGTAAACGCTTAGTAACATGAAGTAAGAACTTGTGCAAGCATATTGTCCTTGCAGGCATGAAGTTTGCTTATGGAAATTTGCATTTTGTAGATCTGTTATGATGCAGCATCTTGGTTTTGTTTCTGAACTCAATGATAGATCGTATCTGAATTGGCGGCTATGACTGTTGCTAAGGGTGTTTGATACTTCAGTGCATGACGACGTGAAATACTGGAGTGATGACATTGGACCCTGATTGGTGGGGTTTTCCTCCCACATCTAAAACTGAACATTTCTTCTCAATTCCTATTCAACCTGTTATTGGGGCTAGTTGTGCTGTTGGATGTGTAATACAATCAATGTATAAATGAATCAATAAATAAGTGAATAAATAAATAAGTAAGTGAAAGCTCTCTGAATTAATCAACGGGATTTGAACCTTTTTGCTAATACTCAGAGTCATGCAGTGTGATTTAGAGACTTGTGCAAGTCTACTGATCTGGGCCCAATTTCATAGAGCTGCTTAAACACATATTGCTTAACAGTGATGTCAAGCAAGAAATGCAGGAAACCAGCTGCAAATGGAACATAAAACATGTTATTTTGGCTGGTAACCTATTTCTAATAAGCTCAGTTTACTGTTATTGAGCAACTCTATGTAATTGGGGCTTGTATGGAGACTAGTTTGTACATTACAATAGACTCCTTGCATGTGATGTCACAAGCTCAAACAGCGCCCTCATCATTGCCTGAGACTTGAGCGCTGCACGATTATTACACTTGATGTTTCCATAATGCTTGTATCCTTATTTATACAGAATATTCATAGTTGCAGCTTTTAAAAAACATAATATTACTCCATGTCTGTAGATCATGCACCAACTAGTTGACAGCCTTTGCACAGTATACTGACGTGTCTTTGTAAAGGGAGTAGTAAAAGGGCGCCCCTAGAGGCTTCACCTTACAATTAATGCACAAAATGGACAGGCATTTTTCAAAGTAACAAATAATGAGCGCTTAAACAATTCAGTCAAAAAGGAAACCTGGTAAATTACAAAATTTTAAAGGCTGAATGTTGTATTAATACAGAAAGGCTGTTGATTGTTAAATTTTAGACTAGGATCTGTGCCCAGTTTTATGGTTATGCTTAATGCTGAATTTTGCGCTTACGGCCCATAGATTCCTGTGCTTTACTGGGCTTTGTAAGCGTAGAATTCTGTGGTGGGCCCAGGTCTCCACAATATATGTTACTGTATCTTTCTTATGAGCATCTAATTTTGCTTAAATATTTTTTTAGGTTGTATAAGTTTTGATTTCTTTTATCTATTTTTAATTAAGTTGGTACTAGTAATCACAGAATTACAATAGGTGGTATTTACTGCAAGTATTATTCTGCCTAATTTATGTTTACTCCAGACTTCTTTCTTCAAATGTACTAGTAATTAATGTATTAAAAATGCAATTGCTTGTTGATGAAACTTTTTTTTTTCCTAATGAAATATTAATAAAAATTCAATGTGAATTTGCAATGCCTCTGAAAATTTCTGATGACGTGATTTGTTGCTTGTTATAAATGAGATGGTATTTCATATTAAAGGACTGTCCAGCTTTTCAAGTCCGGTTCATAGTATTATAAACAACTGCAGAGTGAGTTGCAAGGTTTGAATGATTCTACAGGGTCCTCTTGATATTGTGACGGCTCAGTAATCCGAAAATGTTAGATTTTGTTTTCTTTCTATTGACTCCTTGTGGAATGCACCTCCGCAAAACGCACGTCTACCATTTCCACCATTTTGGGCGTCAATTCCTTAAAGTACATTTTGGCTCCCAAAATGGCGGACAGGATACGCGTGTGTAGGTGTGCTGCGCGTTGTGCAATGGCTCTATAAACTGGCATGGAAGAATTGCAGAATTAAACACGCGGTGACTTGAAGTAACTAGAGTTTGAACCCTGGATAACTCTGGTAAACCTACAAATTTGAAGACTAACCTCAAGTTACCGCCTGTTTAGTTTTGCATTCGTCCCTAAGCCTTATTGCCCATTATTCACACACCCAGAAATGCTGACAACCCATTAGTCTGACCTTTCAACCCTAGCAGAGTCTTTCTGGAAACCTTTGAGAAAGACTTTGCTTGGG
This sequence comes from Pisaster brevispinus, assembly GCA_023634235.1. Lineage (NCBI taxonomy): Eukaryota > Metazoa > Echinodermata > Asteroidea > Forcipulatida > Asteriidae > Pisaster > Pisaster brevispinus. The sequence continues at coordinate 8,710,672 of JAMKCF010000015.1, read as the reverse complement.
TCGAAACGTCAGGCCAGTGACTATTATTTTGCAGTTATACCAAAGGTCCTTTTGGTTGGAAAGCAGTTTGCTACAACTAATACTTTTTTGCAACTCATTAGTCTCTGACGGTTGTTACTACGGCGGATTATGTTCCTACAACGGACAAATTGGCTGCCAAATTATTGGGGGAAAAAAGGAAAGAATAAAATAGATCCGTTATTCTGACAGTTCTTTGGTCCGATATCAATTCGGCTCTGTTTGTGTAAATGCTAGACAATGTTAGATCATGGAGGCCGAACAACGAGGAGACACACCGAAAGACCACAAACCCGTGAAAGGGGCGGGGCACACTGCCTTTGGATTGGGAGCTATGGGCTATAACCATAAAAAGTGCTTGTAATGAAGTTGGTTGGAAAGATATTTTAAAAGTAGACTATAATGATTCACATAAATATCCCTTGAAAATGTTTGGTTTTTATTTAATTTCATGACAGAACACAGTCCGCCATTTTGTTGTTGGCCCAAATTCTCAACTCCACAAAATGGCAGACTGTACGTTCCGCTGGTTGTATTTCTATACGCAAATTTGTTAATCATTTTTTAATGTTTTTTAATCACTACTTATCAATTACAACAAACTGTAGGTGTTTTTAATTGTGCATGAACAACTTTTGCTGCACAAATCCAATGGGCAGACTTTGGAACGCTAGGTGGCAGCAGACTTACCAGGTAAATGTCCATTGTTTAACGTAGTTCTGAGCATGCGCACTTTATCAAGAACAATGGATTTACCTGGTAAGTGTGCTCCACCTAGCCTTCCAAAGTCTCCCAGTGTTCATCAAAGTTGTAAAAAAATAATGAAAGAAAAACACCTTTGTTGCATAGACTTGTATGCCACCGTATGCATGATGCCTGTCTCAGATTCAAAATTTGGGATGAAAAATGTCCTTTTTCTCTAAGACTACATTACTTCAAAGGGTGTCGTTGTTAACAATGTTTTATAGTATCAACAGCTCTCCAGTGCTCTTTACCTAGTAAGTTTTTTATCATTAATTTTTGGAGTAATTCACAAAAAGGTGTACCCTCCCTTTAGGGAACTTTGTGCACAGAGGATAATGCTGGATTACTGGAGTAAAGAGTTCTAATAATTTTGCATGAATCTAGCCAAAGTCTTGATCGGTGACGTTCATTTTGTTAACGAAGTCGCAGATATCGCAACAGGAATTATTGTTTTGATCCAGATTCAGAGACTTGCACAGTCCCTCCGAGCCAGTCGAAGTTGCGCCCTCTACTGGTGGCTAACAAAAAAACAGCATTGCCAATCAAGACCACCCCCTTCCCACTTCCTGTGTATAAAAATCAAGTTAAAATGTAGAAATGTCTTTTGGGATCATTAGGTGTGCTGTACCGATGTGGAGCACGATGGAGCAAAACATGTGTTTTGAATTTTGTTTTTTCCAAACACTTATGATTTTGCACATCCAGATGCAGGCAATTCCACGGAGTATTACAGCTTTGTATCTGGGCTTTGCTGGTTATCTTTGTTACATAACTCCTCCCTTCTGACTATTGTTTCATTTGAGGACAAAGTCTGTGTTTTCTTGCAGATGGATTGTTTGTTATCGGCTTGATTCATTGTTTCCATCTCGATCCCATTTGACAGCAAATTATTTACTTGTGTTCTGTCACGTATTGGCTACTAGGGATTAAAGACTGATAACACGGGATGATTGTTGATAAATATTATAATACTACTTATTTCTAGGTAAACGTAGGCTTGATAATACTTTTGCAGGTCAGTGTGGCCCAGCTCTGTGATTCCTTCACATAAAGGCAATGACTTTATAATGCAGTGTGAGCCAGGAAATACTGTAAAAAAACACAAAAAAGAAACACACACACATTGACTCCGCAAAGGGTCCTACCATTCTACTCCTGGAAGACCTTCCGAATCATGCTTGGGTCCATTTTGTAGCCAAAATAGCCCAACGAAGCCGGTTCGTTCCTTCAACACAACTAACTCTCTGTGAATATAAGAAACTTTCTATTAACATAAGAAACTTTCCGTTAACACAAGAAAAATTCTATAATGCTAATAGTAGTAATGTTACATTTCAGTCCTAAAAAAAGGTGTGTTTGACAGGTCAGTGTGGCCCAGCTCTGTGATTCCTTCACATAAAGGCAATGACTTTATAATGCAGTGTGAGCCAGGAAATACTGTAAAAAAACACAAAAAAGAAACACACACACATTGACTCCGCAAAGGGTCCTACCATTCTACTCCTGGAAGACCTTCCGAATCATGCTTGGGTCCATTTTGTAGCCAAAATAGCCCAACGAAGCCGGTTTGTTCCTTCAACACAACTAACTCTCTGTGAATATAAGAAACTTTCTATTAACATAAGAAACTTTCCGTTAACACAAGAAAAATTCTATAATGCTAATAGTAGTAATGTTACATTTCAGTCCTAAAAAAAGGTGTGTTTGACAGGTCAGTGTGGCCCAGCTCTGTGATTCCTTCACATAAAGGCAATGACTTTATAATGCAGTGTGAGCCAGGAAATACTGCAAAAAACAAACAAAAAAGAAACACACACACATTGACTCCGCAAAGGGTCCTACCATTCTACTCCTGGAAGACCTTCCGAATCATGCTTGGGTCCATTTTGTAGCCAAAATAGCCCAACGAAGCCGGTTTGTTCCTTCAACACAACTAACTTTCTGTGAATATAAGAAACTTTCTATTAACATAAGAAACTTTCCGTTAACACAAGAAAAATTCTATAATGCTAATAGTAGTAATATTACATTTCAGTCCTAAAAAAAGGTGTGTTTGACAGGTCAGTGTGGCCCAGCTCTGTGATTCCTTCACATAAAGGCAATGACTTTATAATGCAGTGTGAGCCAGGAAATACTGTAAAAAACAAACAAAAAAGAAACACACACACATTGACTCCGCAAAGACCTACATGTACATTCATTGGGCCTTTCCCAAAACTTGGCTTGGGCTCCAGCTCCGGCTTGGGCCCCGTCATCAATTTTGATTGGACCGCCCAGGGTCCTACCATTCTACTCCTGGAAGACCTTCTGAATCATGCTTGGGTCCATTTTGTAGCCAAAATAGCCCAACGAAGCTGGTTTGTTCCTTCAACACAACTAACTTTCTGTGAATATAAGAAACTTTCTATTAACATAAGAAACTTTCCGTTAACACAAGAAACTTTCTGTTAACACAATTAACTTTCTGTTAACACAAGAAACTTTCTCTGAACTTAAGAAACTTTGACAAAACAAAAACATGAGGTATTGGAATGCCATCAATCCAAATAATTCCTTCTTGAATAGTGTTTTTTATGAAAGTAATCAACATTGGCAGATTGTTGTGAAATCGTAGCTCCAAGGTCAAAGACCTGCATCTAAAACTAATGATAGTTATTCCTCTTTATTTATTAGAATTTGTCTTATATTGTTAAAGGGAGTATACAGGATTGGTAGAGCTGACAAAATAGTCACAGTGGTCGTGTTTAATGTGATCAACCATATACATGAAATGACAAACCTGTGAAAATTTCTGCAAATCCTGCAAGCTTGTGGTTTTGCCTGCAGCCAACAAACTCACTTCCAGCAAGCTAGCAACCAACAAACTCACTTTCAGCAAGCTAGCAACCAACAAACTCACTTTCAGCAAGCTAGCAACCAACAAACTCACTTTCAGCAAGCTAGCAACCAACAAACTCACTTTCAGCAAGCTAGCAACCAACAAACTCACTTTCAGCAAGCTAGCAAGCAGCCCTGCAAGCTTGCAACCAAGCTAGATCTGTAAACCTGGTACTTTGTGCATACAACATAGCTCGGAAAGTGTATGACCAGGCACTAGGGCTGCTATCCGTCATCCATGCTACAAGCATTGTTAAGAACTGAGCTATGATATTTGCTGAAAAGCTTCCTTGAAGAGAGGCTCCTAGGTCACTAATTCTGTTTTGTGATGCAATCATTTTCCAATAGAGTCCAATATTTTCCAATAAAGTGAGGGAAATTATAAGTCTCTAAACCTGGTGTTAAAATGGTGTAAAATGTCACTGATGCTCTTTAAGAGCCAAATTCGAAACATTCGGACATAAAAAATAAATGTCTCTGTACATTCCAGTTGGGAATTTTTGTGTCAGTCAAAGTCAAGTTCAATGCTGTTTTGATTGATATCATCAAAATTGAGGAAACAACTAAAAAAATGTACAGACTATTTGAAGGGTATCAAACAGACGTTTTTATCCCAACTGGTACCTCTTTTATTTCTTCATAAATTTGCAATAAACTCCCCCAGGCATCTACTGCCCAAATTAAATAAAGACAATTCCACTTAAAAATACGTGGCTGAAAAATTCTATAATGCTAATAGTAGTAATATTACATTTCAGTCCTAAAAAAAGGTGTGTTTGACATCAGCCTACCTCCCACCCCCCCCCAACCCAACTCCTAGCTACTCAGTACAATGGATGTACTTAAACCAATCATTATTTCCATGCGTAAACAATACAGGCTTTAGAATGCAGCCTCTTACAAATCACTCTATTTCTGCAGACAAACAAAACAAACTTTTTCAAAAATAAAAAAATAAACCACACTTTGCTGAAGTGCCAATACATTTTGTACCCAGTACTAGGTTAATTTCATGTATGTCATTAAAGCTGATCCCCTCTGCTCCGCAGTTATAGTACCAGACTACCAGCCAATGTACATATAATTTGGTTGGTAACCAACAGTCCCCATGAAACTGCAACTTCATGGAGGCAAGTGCCCCCAATGCCTTTAGCGGCCATTATTATATTTTTGTGTTGCATACACACAAGCATATGAGGGTCAGAATGAGGCTTGTGTAATAGTTTGGAACCAGGGCCATGTCCAAATTGGCGGCTAGGGCTTTGGCTATGGCTGGATCGCCATGGTAACATGTGTTGAAGTAAAGGATGTCCTTAGCAACAGTCGTAGCTGCAGCCGCCATTTCGGATACAGCCTTATAAGGGCCACTGTTTGGTTTTCTTAATATTAATCATTTAAATAAGAAAATACTCGAACAATATTAACCTTGTGGAAATGCGTTATATGAAAACCTCAACCAGAGCTCAATTTCACGGCATTTTATACAATAAGCTGAGTAGTGGCACATGCTAACTGTAATCATCTTCCCTGTGTTAGCAAGCAAATTTGACAAGAAGTATACTTAAATGAGGCCCTTTTCAAATCCACGCCATGGGCTTGGTCTCCGTCAGTTATTTTAGAAAACATGCGCTTTCCTTATATGGAGAACAGAGACCAAGCCCAAGCCCTGGTTTCAAAAAGGACCTCAGAATTCCTGCTAAAAACCACAGGGATTCTTAAGCACAGATTACACAATGCTGTGAAATTGGGCACGAGTCATTCGTATATATTTCCTTTTTTTCCCTTTATTTTGTTTATGTTTCACAACTAATAGAGCGATTATATGACATGGTGTAACCACAAACCTTGCTAGATTGTACTTACACCATGCAAAGTTTCAAATCCTATTTATACTCCCTGTGTTGCGTGGCTTTGGTTTGGCTGAATGAATATCAACTCTGACAAAGTCAGAGTCAGATACGTCGTTTACTCCCTTAACAAACTAACGAAGAAGAACAAAAATTGGTACATAACTTATCCAAACTGCTGGCACACTCATTGCCAATTGAACTAATAACTTAACAAATCCCTAAACATACACAAGACGTCTTCAGCAAGATTTCTCTTGTTGTACACAAAATATAGCACCATACTGTTTGCGAGTCACAATGTACAAAGAAAAAATTGGGAAGAAATTAAAATTAATATGCGTCTTCTATAGTAATTTTGGCTGTAAAAAAGAAGAAGTTGTATTTACATGTATACAAGGGTTTCACTGGTCAACGTTTTATAAAACTAATAGGACCTGCAAACTTTTGTTAGGAGAGCAAACAAGTTTTGTTTTTACTGTAGAAAATATTTCTAGCAATAAGAATTCTTTTTGAAAAGTAATATAAAATGAGGGAATGAAGGTAAAAGTAGACATTGAGTATGTTTGCTCTGGAGACAGAAGTAGCAAAATAGTCTATGCATGTGACCAATGAGCATACAATGAAATGACTTACACATAGGATAAGAAATTATGATATAAAATCAGACATGGATCACGCCGTAGTATTCTATGGAGATGATGAATACAAACAAAACAGTATCTTCCAAACCCTCAGCAATTCCACAAACTGATAGATTTGTTTTATATTAATCTTGATCTCTGGAAATATGGAAATATTGTAAGAAGTTAAGAATAACTGCAGACTATCATTACTGATTGAATTTTGTTAAAATGTGATGGTCGTTTTCAACATAGATGGCGATAGAGTTCAACTTGACACTGTCTGTTTGCAAGGACAAACAACTTTAGCAGACAATGATGGGCTACTCTGTAGATATTTGTTGCTTTAGGGAGAAACAACAAACTTTCATTTTACAATCTGTTTGTCAATTTTGGTTTTGCAGCATCGTGAATTTGTTATACTATCCCTGAATTGGTAAGATTTCAACTTGGGCCACGTTTGATTGCAACGGCTTTGACTACGGCTGTAGCAGTTGACTGCAACGGCAATGATGATGAAGAAGGCTTTGCAGTCATCTAGCCATAGCCGTAAGTCATTACTTCAGACATGGCCACACTAAACAAACACCAAATATAAATAATCATGTATCCATCTAAAACATCTCACATAAATACAAACATAAGAGAGATAAACAGTCAGTGAATGGGCTTAGGCAGAGAACAAACTCAACTCACATGTTGTTAAACTAAGGGACAAAAACAACTCCCCAAAACAAAACACAAACACACATTAATTTTAAAAGGAACTTTCATGAGTGCTTGATTGCCGTCTCTTGCATAAAAATATAGACAAATCAAGCTGTGGCTGTGGGGATAACAATTTTGTCAATCTTTGGATTATTTCTTGGACATTATCACAACATCCGATACAAATGAAAATTAAAATAGATACTTTGCAAATGCTCCAGCACCATTCATACTCCCTCAACCCACCCACCCGGATTAACTGTTTCCATTCTGCGTTTAATCCCGATCAATCTGGTGATCCTGTCGTCCTTAAATTTCAGCAAATAAGCAGATAGGCCTGCCAGGAATTATCAAAAATATATCTTGAACAATAAAATAGAAGGTGCAATCAACACATGTCAGTCACATTATCTTAATCCCCTCCCAAAATCCAGTAACAGTAAAAGGAAAGAAAAAAAATCTGCAAGATAAAAAGGTAACAAGTGACATACAAACACATTGTTATAGTATAAATAAGATCTACAACCAACGGAAAACATACATTTATTTTATAGTCAGTATTACGTTTACGTCAAGTTTACATTTAAAAACTACAATACTGCACAATTTTTAATTATTATTTTTTGAATTATTAATTTTTGCATAAGGTATGGAAACAAACTGCAAATAGCGTTAGAATAAAGCCAAATCTACAATCCTCTATAAGCAAGAAAATCATCAACAAAATTTGACTTTACCCTTCTTCCAACGATTTTCCTTATGTTTTTACAAAGAGCAGCAAAGCAAATTTCAATGTTAACTATTTTGCAGAAAAAACCTCGCTACCAACAAGCTTGAAGCATATATTAGCATAAATACACATCTAATTACAATTTGTAAATAAAAAACAAAAATGGCTAGCAAAAGTAATACATCATAAAAACACCAACTTAGAGGTAGTAAAAATGCCACCGTGGTCCTCTAGTTTTATACTGACTGTATACAGATTCTTAAAAAAGGAAAGAAAGAAAAAGTCAATTGTTTTCTTGAGTTGACAACAAAATAAACTGTACTGATAAAATAACATTTTAGAGCACCCATAGTTTTTTTCTTTTTTTTAAATAATGCAAAAATCTACTGCAGACGTGGACAGGCCATCAAACCTCCGTCCCACCTTCAGTGTTGCTCAACTTCACTTCTAAGTTCACCTTTTTAACTTTGACAGAAGGTGTGTTTAAATTTTCCTTATAGATATTGAGCGTGCTGACTTTGACCATTTTTTGCATGTCCATTTCGACCTCCTGTGCCTTGGGGTGACTCTTGGGCCTTCTCTGAGCAGCGTTGCAGTTTGTTGACTTGACCGGCTTCGTCCGATGTCGCTTTCTCTCTTCCTCCCGTCGACGTTTCTTTCTCCTGGCAACCATGAGGATGACAAATGCCAGCAAGCCAACGAATCCCAAGAGGCCGATAACAGACGGGACGACAACATTGGTTGTTCCTCCCTGAAGGTCAGATGCCAGGTCATCTTGGCTGAGACTTAGGGACTTGATATTGGTACCGTTATGATGGGAGCTCGGTTTGTGACTGTTTGGGTTCAGGGGATTGGACACGGAAGCCATGAGGGAACGACGGAATCTTGGGAGAGACTCTGAGGGTCCGATGGTGTAGATGACTTGCATGTACCATTGGTGACCAGACTGCACCTAAATAATCATCAAACATGACAATTCAATCAAAACATCCAGTAATCACTCAAATATTACAACAAAACAGACATTTGTTTAGGGTGAGATTCTTGCAAAGAAAAAGAAATAATGTCACATTTGTTTGCATGATAGTACAAATGGATCCAAAGTGGACTCATTATGTGGCTAAGTGGTCAAGCAAACTGGACTCAAGCTCTGGTGTTTCAGCAGTATGTGGGTTTAGTACCAGTCTTGTCCTGAGGCAAGGCACTTAACCATTATTGCTTTGTCCTTTGTAGGTCCCATGTGTTGTGTAATGCATATAAAAGAACCCAGTTACACTTATTGTTAAGAGAAGGGGCTGTTTCTGGCAGTGGCTGCAGAATGTGCCACAGCACCTAGTAAACCATTACATAGTGCTATGTAAATATATGGGTCTTATATTTGGACCATAGCTCCACATACCTTGTAGAAAAAAAATATAAGTGCTTTGAGATGCCCTTGGGTATGATAAAGCGCTATATAAGAACTGCATATTATTATTATTATCTCCATAAATCAGAAAAGTACTAAATTATAATGGGATGCCCAACAAACTCTCAGAGGCAGCAGACATAAATTCATCTGCTCAGGACTATAGGGTCATTAGTGCAAATTGTATGGGTTTGATAAAATTGCTTTTGCATATTTCGGAGCTCCTGGTAAATGAGGCTTATTGATCAACAGTGGTCTTCAAAGTATTTGTTTGGCAAAAAGAAACATTCATTTTCTAAGTAAAACATTTATTTGCTAATTTTAAATTTTTTCCCTTCAAACTTAAACGCATTTTTTATGTAATGACCTTTTGATCATTACAAATATGAAAATTAATGACCTTTTAGAACTGGGTACAGCTCGCTGCAATCAAGCAATGATAAGCTTCCCATTGGACTTACTTTGTACAACGGGTCAACCTGCATGGTGAACCCATCCACACCGGGCATACTACTAACAGCATTGTAGTTGTCTGTGTAACTGGCTAATGAGGCATCGAAAGGGACATCGTTGAAATCTCTGGTGACTGCATCCGGGTCACCACGGTCCTAAAAAGACACATTGACAAACAAAAGGGTTTTTAAAATACAGGCTTGATGATACAAATTCTGAGCAACAATGATTGAATAATGCTTAACCCTCCAGCTTAACCCTCCACAAGTTTGGTTGCAAGTCCCCAGTGGTACACTGTCAGCACACATCCTTCCACGCTTCTTCTAAAGGTTAAGAGGTTAAGAGATTTTGTTTTCATTTTGTCAATGTTTGTTTTCAAGTAAGTGTGTTGTTTACATATCCACGGACATCGATTGAAGTCACACCATCGATTGTGTTACCTGGCATGCAAGTGCAGTTTGTCTGAAAAAGAGGAACATTCTGGATACAGCAAGACTGTGTACTGTTTTTCAATTTCCAATGGCACTGCTGATTGCCTGAACAGTTGCATGCATGCCCATGTTACCAAAAACCCAACTAGAATGTATCCACACCATGCAAAGTTTTCAGTTCCTAACAAGCCTCTCACCAGCAGTAAGAACCGATGTTTGAGTTGGCGGTTCTCCTGCATGCATCCGAACTGTGGACCTTCCTTGTAGATCTCACCACCCGGATCATAGTACGGGACAAAGCCGTCAGCTCCGGTGCACAGGTACACCTTGTCGATTTGCAGCTTGTACGCTCGGTCCAAATCTTGGTCTGGGTTCCACAGCACACGACCAAAGATGGTTTGACCTGAAGGGATAAATTAACAAAAAGGGAATGTAATACTAAGTACAACTTAAAGACAGTATCTCCGGGTTAACTTTGGGGTTCGGTTGGTGGGATTAGCTCTCCCTGCCGTTCACCTTTTTGAGTCCAGCAGGAAAAAACGCCAGCAGGCACCTCTCAAACCCAAGCCCTTTTACATTCCAGAGCAGATGCCATAACAGTTAGACCTACAGGCAGTTATTTACATGTAGAAGTGGGAAGCAATGAACGAGCCAGCTGGGCAGGATTTTTACTGGTCCTGTTGGTGGGTTGTGGCCGGGTGGTCAAGCGCATTGTACCAGACTCAAGCTCTGGTGTTTCTGATCAGCAGAGTGTGTCTTGACACTTAAATAAGGCACTAATAACCAATATTGCCTCGTCCTTCAGATGGGGGCGTAAAGCCGTTGGTCCTGTGTGTTGTGTAGTGCAGGTAAAAGAACCCTGTGTAGACTTATTGTTAAGAAGAGGGGGTTTGCCCAGGTGTTTCTGGCATAGTCTGGCAGCAACATGCACCACCTCACCTGGTATACCTTTAAGGTGCGGTATTAGGGTTGCTTTGTCTCATAAAATTATTCTTAACAAGCTCCATCAAATTTAATATTTCGGCGCCAGGAGTGTCATTTATGACAGACATTGCATATCATAAAAAAATGTACAAACTGTTAGTCATTGGAACTTGACTGGAGATCCACTTTCAGTGGTGAGACTCAATTCTGAGAAACCCCCCCCCCCCCCAATCTGGGTAAATGTGAGTTATGGTTTGATTCCCCCAGTTTTATGTTCCAATCTTTCTAGAAATATTTCAAGATAAAAAAATAAAAAAAACACTGACACAATGTCAATAATTCCAAGCTGACCTTTTCCAAAGGAGCCTCTGTAGTCCATCTCCTGTAGACTCATGGCAGCATCGTTGGGATTCATCAGGAAGACCTTCTCATTATTCATGAGATGGAACTCTGTACTGAGAGAGTAGACCACAGGGACTGGCCGGTTGGTCTGCTGGAAAGCTATCGGAACTACAAACCTACAGGAGAAGAAGATCAAAGGTATCAGTTACTAAAGGCATTATACAGGATTGGTAGAGCTGACAAAATAGTCTCAGACAGTCTTTATGTTTTGTGTTATCAACCATATACATGAAATGACAAGCCTGAGAAAAATTGGGCTTTATCCGTTGTGGAAAAAATAGTGAAACACCATGCTGATTTTCAGCATGTAAACACAACGTCCTTAATTTAAGGCTGTTACAACCGAAATAAGCTGCTGCAGTTTTTTATTAGTTTTCAGTTTTCTTGAATATGGCTTCAAATGCTATAAAACTACCCATATTAGTGATCAGTTGAAATGTTTTGTTAGTAAAAAGGAGCAAATTTGTGCCAAACTAGTTATATATTTTGTGATACCGCAACGATTTTGGGTAATAAATATTATTTACCCGCGATGCAAATTTATCATCTATTAAAGCTGCTAAAAAATAGGATTCGAACTGCCTCTAGCTACCAGGCAATTTCGGTGGTCTAGTGGTAAGAAATCTGCTCTAGAATGGCAAAGTTGGTGGGTTCAAATCCCATACCAGTATACATGCTTGTGGTTTTTTTCTTCTTTTCTTTCTTTCTTTCCACTGGACTCCAGTACAGTGTAATACACGCATCGGTGTATGGGTAAAACACAAATAATATACAAGAAATTGTTACAAAATGAGAAATAATTTCGTCATCAAGGCTTACTTCTCGGGTGGGTGAGCTGTGCAGACTACCGGCATGTCTGGCATGATGTTATAAGACTGGGTTGGGGTGACTGTACAGGGTAGAAGCTCAATCACATAATCACCAGAATAATCCTAATGGGATTAAAGACATGTCAAAGGTCAAAACGTGGATAATCAAAAATTTCAATGGATTAGTCAGTGAGAACTCTTGCGATAGAAAATCCAGTAAACCAACCCATTCCCAGAGCTGCCAACATTTGCATCTTGTAATCAAGGAGATTTTGTACAACAATCTGGGAGGTATTTAGGAGTACATCCAACATATTAGGGAATAAGTTTCCATAATCAGGGAGAGTTTCATCAGAACATGAAAAGCTGGGCTTATAGTTCTGATTGGACCCCATCATCTGCATCTTCAATAATTGATTTTTGATCTGACCTTTAGATTGTATGTACTCGTTGCTCTCCACAACTGCTGAGGGCTATCAAATGTCCCCTCACTCCACAGCTGCTCCAGAGTGAAGTCCACCCCTAATACAGACGGTGGTACGATCCTTGACTTGTATTCTGGCAGTGTGTGGTGGTCCATAACAAAAAGTCCTGTGGGTGTGAAATGAAAAGAGAACAAAATTATTAAACTAGCTTATAAATTCTGGTTGTGAAGCAAATGATTCCCAGAAAAGCAAACTTAATCAGTTTACCAGCCAGCAACCCCATGGAGAGAAGACAAGGAAGGAAGTTTCAGTTTTAGATGTGGGAGGAAAACCCCAGAGAATTATTCCAAGGAAACCCAAGTAATCAGGTACGGACTGAAAACCCAATCTAAACAGTGCCCCCGGCGGAATTAGAATCAGGGTCCTAGAGGTAGAAGGCGAGGAACGATACCACTATGCCAACCCGACCGCCCTCTGCAGACTTCTGCAAACTTTGAAAAGAAAGACATTATAGAAAATTTGTTGACTAATCTTGACGGCCTTCTTCCACACTACATGCTAAGAATCATTTACCTCTATACTTAGTGGTGGTCTTGAAGTCAATGATGAGGTTGCCCTGATCTCCTATTCGGATCCTAAGAACCTCTAGACGCCCACTTAAGACGCTGTCTGTCTCAAGACCAGTCCTCCACAGTATGGTTCTAATCAAGGTGGGAAAGGAGATTCAAAGGTATTATACAGGATTGGTAGAGCTGTCAAAATAGTCGCAGACAGAGTTCATGTTTTGTGTGGTCAACCTCATAAATGAAATAACAAACCTGTGAAAGTTTGGGCCTACTTTGTGTGAGTCAGGAAAAAGTAGTGAAAAACCATGCACAGTTTTCAGCATGTAAACACATTGTCCTTAATTTGCGTTGTAACAACCGAAATCAGCTGTTGCTTTTTTAAAGGTTTTCAGATAAAGTTTTCTCGAGTATGACTTCATTTCAGAGGGAAATATTTCACAGAAAAAATGGTTGTAGTATGAACTTCGTAATCAGTAAACTTTCAGACTAAATTTAAACATTTATGTAAATTTACATGAATAAATTGTAACTTACTTGTAGAAGAAGGAGAATTCCATCTCGGTCCTGTGATCCAAAGCGCCCCATCCAGTTGGAGCGGTAACGTAGAGGTATGAAACATACAAGGGTACCGTCACGGTAAGGTAACTCTCATCCGTGTCTCGCACCTGAAAGTCTGTGGTTACAGCGCCCCCACACAGATCAATCAACTCAGTCATGTGGTAATATGCGTCAAAGGTCCATGTACAACTCTTGAGGTTGAGATGTTGGTAAAGATTGAGAGCCTTCTCGCTGCGGAGCTCAGGATCAAATTGGTACGGGTAGTTGTTACCGGGACTTATGACGAAGCTGTCCAGATTGACGGGCTGGAGGAAGCTGTAGTCAGTCAGACCTCCCCAGCTGGGATTGTTGATCAGATTGGAGCAGATGTGTTGCTGACGATAGACTGGTTCCGTCAACAGGAGGCGGATGTTATGCAGCGGCACGGTCGAGATGGCCGGTAACATACCGTCCTGGTGTGGGATCTCGACAGACACATGGAGAGTGTTCGGGTGGGTCTCATCCGTTTCATCGATGTAACGTAGGTTAGCAATGAAGGACTGCGCCTGGAATCCACGTGACACGCCCGCCGTGACCGGGGTGTGGCAGATGCCATTATCCGTTCCTATGACGACGATGTTACTTCGGAGTGGCACCCCTGGTCGTCCGCTCTTGTCGTACGGTTGAGCAATGCATCTGAGGTGGAAACGTCGACTGAAGTAGACGCTGTCTAGGACCTTCTCATTGGGGCTGGTGAAAGGTGTGAAGTCAACGATGCGTTCAAAGGGAGCCCTGGAGCCTTCTGCATCTGTTGGCATGGCAACCTCCCAGCTGTAATGGATGTTTGAATTGTTGATACCGGACTCTGCGCAGAATTCACGCGTCATGGCATAATCCGGATAGTGTGAATCACATGGCTGCAATGAACAAACAAATCCAATCAAACAAAATCGACAAATCGTTTGAAATAATATTAATTGAAAGGCCGTCTTCAAATTGGCGGCTACAGCTACAGCTATGACTGTTGCTATTAGGATGTTGCTAAGGACAGACTATACTTCAACGCATTCTGACGCGGAAATCTAGCTGTAGTTGTAGCCCTAGCTGCCAATTCAGACATAGCCCAAGCTTTGACACTGGTAAAAACTAACGAAATGCACAAGTTACGACCACTACGATGAAAATTATAATGAAACCATTCAAGGATAAATCTGATATTCATGTGTATCATGTTTTGGGGATTAGGCTGAGCTGTCTTGAAGTCTGAGAAATCACATGCCTGCTCAGGACTATACACATGCAACAATAAAATAACAGCAGATTGACGCCACAATGACACAAAGACAATTCTACTAACAAAAAACACACTAATGAACTGAACAAACGTTGCCTCCACCATTAGTCTTACCTCGTCGTGAACATCTGTGTCCCATGTTAATCATTTGCAAACAAAGTTGGCAATACTTATTGTTAGTACTCAAATGAAACATGGTTAAAAGCTAGAGAGACTACAAGGTCTGATCTTAAAAAGGTATTTCTGCGGCAACTTTTACCCTGCAAAATGGCTAAGCAGTATACAGCTCATTTGATAGAGGTTTAATGGAAACAAAATGCCGGATGAAATTTTATCGACTACTGTCACTTTGACAACACACGCAGCTATTGTCTGCTCATGGACTGCCATTTTGAGTCAAACTGCGCGTAAAGATATGATGCTGGTCTGACCACGCGCACCTTGCCTCAAAATGCATAGAGGGAATCTAAATCCCAAAATAGCGCAACCAAGATTTATGTGAAATGACTTCAGGTGAATTGAGTCAATACAGTCTAGATAAACAAAGCGTCGCTTCAGTGCAAAATTTTGTATCTCGATTTTGCTAAAATGTTGTATCTCGATTTTGCTAAAATGTTGTATCTCGCACGAAAAAGCTTTGAGCAAAAACATTGTATCTCGGCGCATGCTTGTTTTCTGTGTACACCTGAGCTATTTTAAGCAAGATACGATGTTCTGAGATACGTTTTACAACTGAGGCAACAAATAAATCCATATTACAGCAAAAACAAATTCAGATGAAATTGAAATTATGTTCATATCTACAATCTACGAAGCTGATGATGTGAAACAGGACTACTTACTGTAACACAGATGAGTGGATAACCTGGTGATGGGTCTCGGTCTAGTCTCTCTGCTATATCATCATAATCCATCAGTGATACCACCTGGAAATAATCAAGATTAATAGCAATACTGTTAAAGCATGCTCATGTACAAGCACATAAGCGTGTAACGGGAGTATGTGACTAATATGCAAAATAGGTCTCCTGATGTTTACTGAATGCAGAATTGCCAATATTTGCATCTTGCAATCAGGGAGATTGTATGCAACAATCAGGGAGATATTTGATATTTAAAATCACATTCAATACAATGGGGAAAATGCTTCCATAATCAGGGAGAATTTCAAATTTGTTCATCAAAACATGGAAAGATTGCTTTATTTTCTGGGAATTTTCTAAAGGGAGAATTGGCAGCTCTGCTGAATGCTATAAACGTAAGAAAATGCAGGTTTGCTGACTGACTGTACATGAAGAACACACTCCCAACTGTTTCTCTCAACTTGAACCAAGTACTAAGAGCCCAGGAATTCTGCATAGATTTAGCTGAACCTTTCCACCTTGATTGACTTACTAATGGAATAGATGGCAGGACCACACTACCGGCTGCCTCCTCATCAATGATGGTCACCGTCGCCGTGGTGATAGATCCAAGGAGGGCATTGACCGGATCGTCAGGGCCGAGCACCACGGTGAACGTCTCATGCCATTCCATGTCTTTATTATACATAATCTGTATCTCTATGTCAACGGATCGAACACCTACGCAGACAGGAAAAACATGGACAATAAAAATAAAATCTAAATACAGACTTATGCCAAAACATTCCACTTGAAGCACTCCTATTTTCATGATCTGTGTCCAAAAGAAAATCTGGAATTTTCAGAATTAAGGAAATTGCTTAGCACAAACAGCTTTGTGTTGTCTTTTCCATTTCTTTTCTGTAAAAATTACTTTTATAACAGCAGAATTAAAGAGAATATCTGCAGATCTGCTGAAAAGTGTTTTTGTAAACTACCACAAGTACCAGTGGAGGATGTAGCCCTATATTGCTTAAAGAGTTTTCCACAGTAACCATACTCAGGAGACTTTTCTACTGTCCTCTTTGAGTTGCTCTTATTTGCTGACATGAACATTGTCTTTAAAAGAAGCACCTATTAATAGCGTTTAAACTAAGTATCAATGTGCCTTAAGCTGTATCCGAATTGGTGGCTACGGCTACGGCTATGGCTATGCTTATTGCTAAGGGTGTTGCTAAGGACGAGCTACACTTCAACACATCATGGGGTGGAAATCTAGTCGTAGCCGTAGCTGTAACTGCCAATTTGGACACGGCCTTACATTTGCACTATTCCTGTTCATCAAAAGTGCCATTGCATTTCAAACAAGAAGCAAACAATTGTTAATGGCCTCTTGTTGGACCCTAAACAGGGATAAGATTTGATGAATGTAAAAACTCCTTTCAAAATGGCTTGAGAGTCTGGGTTCCACTCTTATTCTAGACACTAAGAGACTTAAAGAAATACAAAACTACAGATTCGGAGGCAATGTGGACTATCTTTTTCTCCCTTTGGTGACCGTTTTTACTCCTTTCAAGAAAATTTAAATCACATGCCTGACTAAAAGAGTCTTTCAAACGAAGCCACTCAAGTCAAATCTAGTATTCAATCAATTTAAACACTAGTCGGGCAACCACTATAGAACATTAAATTGTCGACATTTCTTGACATACCTGGTTGGAATCGAATGATCTTAAAATATGCCTCGTAGTCAACCCCCGATTTAGCTGAGCCATCCCTGGTACTCGTGCGTACTCTGGTTGTCCTGTTCTGGTCACCGGTTCTGATGACAGTTATCGTGACCACAGACATTTCCTCAGGATTGTTGGGTTCCCGTACACTGTAGGCTACCTTCTCAAACTGGATGGTTGGGGCTGGGAGGTTCAAACGGCCAATGGGTTAGTTGAGAATAGACATTGAACACAAGTAAAAGTGAAAGTTGAGAACCTTTTGCACATCTAAGAGGCCATTCAGAATAATGTTTAAAAATGTCAATCTTTTTTTCGAAATTGTGGATGGGTTGGGTCAAAAGAAACAACTGAAAACATAAGAAAAAACAACTTTTAAGGTGAAAAATACCAAGTGGTCTTTTCGAGATCGTTTGTCATGTCTGTCATGTCAGTGTTGTCTAGTGTTATCGGTCAACCTCGTTTCAATAGCTGACATCCAGTTGCATGTTGGAAGCCAGGAACCGCCATTGAAAACTCCTGAGCTGGGAGAGCATTGATCTAAAATATCTGCTTCATTTGAGGCATTACTTTGTTCTTCACTGTATAGGGATAGTCTGACAATATTTTGATAGGCGCAAGACTTGCACAGTCTATATACACAGCGTTTAATAACTACTGTCCACTCACCATCTTGTGTGTCTAGGATAGTGATAGTGTTGGAATCGTTCTTGCCCACCTGAGCGTGGCAATACTCGCTACCGATTGGATCTCCAAGACGCACAACGAAATGCTCATCCGATTCATACGTCTGGTCATCCACTATGCCCACGGTGCAGTTCTTCACCTACACAGGGACAATATGTCATCATTAATGAGGGAAGGTGACTTGCAGGCTTTAAAGAAGGGTGAAGATGGGAGGTGGGTGAGATAATGATTAGATAAAGACAGGATAAAGAAAGGATAAGGATGGGATAAAAATAGGATAAGGATAGGATAAAGATAGGGTAAAGATGGGTTAAGGATAAGGTAAAGATGGGATAAACATAGGGTAAAGATGGGATAAAGATAGAATAAGGATGGGATAAAGATAGGGTAAAGATGGGAAAAAGATAGGGTAAAGATGGGATAAAGATAGGGTAAAGATGGGATAAAGATAGAATAAGGATGGGATAAAGATAGGGTAAAGATGGGATAAACATAGGGTAAAGATGGGATAAAGCTGGGTAAACATGGGATTCATAGTATTTTATGCCCCATGACAAAATCAGGCACTTCTTGGAAATTCAATGTAAAGTGATGCTTTCAACATTTGACAGCTCTTATTCTCATCTAGTTAATGAGCAAATAAACCAAGTTTTGAGTTTTGGCAGGAAGTGCCCAGCTTACAGCTTAGGCCCTGTCTGAACAGGCAGCTACGGCTACAGATATGACTGAAGTTAAGGGTGTTGCTAACTGATCGAAACGTTGAGTCGTTAACCACCGGTTCTTTTCAGAACCTACACTACTCAAAAGAGATTTCCACATGGTGTTACCGCAAGCCTTACTTAGTTAAGGGTGTTGCTACTTCAATGCTTGATGATGCTGTGTACCAGCCGCAGCCGTAGCTGTACCAACCAATTCGGATACGGCTTTACATAATGTCTCTGACGGGTCAAATTGACTAACCTTCTCCCCAGGGGCGAATATAATCCTGAATTCATCCGTATTACGTCGTTCATCATAGTCCATCATGACAGAGGCACTTCGCTGCCGTGTGAAGCAACGTACTGATGACTCAAAGGACAGATCACCGCTACGTACGATGGGAATGTGAACTAACCCCTGGTGCTCTTCAACCTTCACGTCACGCAAAGAGAACTGCATTGTGGGTACTGGGTTAGAGAGAAGGAAATACCGGAAATGGTTACGCTCAAATTTGGACTGGAGATTAAGGATCATGAAGTGGAAGTTCATACAATTAGATATACCTTTTTTATGTTTCTTTCACTGTAATTTAAAAATGAACTAATCACTTGTAGGAGTCAGGGTTTGCTTTTAACATTTTTAGTGACTGGCCAGCAGGACCAGTCAGCTTTTCATTTCACTTGTCCATCAGCTTTTTCACTAGTCCATACTCCAAGGAAAAGAGATGCTTTTCAACACTGAACAAGCCAGCTGGACCATTGGGAGAGACTTTTGACTGGTCCTCAGGTGTTTTAACTGGCATTTGGCCGGGGACCACTGTTAAGGGAGAACACTGGATGTAGTCTGTTTACTTGACTGCTGTTTTAAAGGGTTTTTTTTGCCAGAAAGGCGTGTTGCCGAAAAAATTTGAAGCAAAGGGGCAATTTATAAAACTGTAACCATACTACATTTTACATTAATTTTGTAAAAACACAATTTTATACTGTGAATTTAACTGTGAAATTAGACAATGAAAAGTGAAGTAAAAAAAATTAGAAAAAGACAATTGTATATAAAAATGGGTCTGACTTACTATCATCCACTGTGTCATTGATGACTACAACAGCTTCTGATGGTGTGGCTAGGCCAGACCCCATGGCTGAGCTAAGGTAGACAATAAACGTCTCATTCCCCTCCATCTGTGGACTCGCTGTGTCATCAACGATCGTCACTCGACACACCTGCAAGGTTGAAAGATTGAGCAGAGGGTACAGTAGGCATGTCACATTTAAACAAATGCTCTTGTGTGCTCATACAAACACACTACAAAGTTCCTTAGCTTAATGTTAGACACCTTCTTGCTTTCTTAAAATCTAGAATCTTCAAGAATGAGATTTGATGAATGTGAACATTCCTGAAAAAATGGCTTGTGTGTCTGGGTTCCCCTTCATCTAGGCCTGGAAACTCCCAGTTGTTACAATTCAGAAGGTTTATAGACTCTGGGAATCAACAGAAATACAAAACTACAGGTTTGGACACAATGTGGAATATTTCTTTCTCCTTTTGGTGACTGATTTACTTCCTTTAGGAAAATTTGACTGCCTAAGGTGGTTTCAAAAAAATCCTGAAATCAGGTAAAATCCTAAGAAATCACACGCCCCAACCTTAAACTGTGGGGACATTACTAAATTTCATGGACAGTCACCAATGCAGTTAGTTTTCTCATGGGAATTACATAACCGATACCTTCAACCTGAAAGCATGTTTTAGAGAGACACTACCCAACCCACCTCGACAGTTTGCTGTGGTCCGAATGTGAGCTGGCTGGTACTGGGCACAAAGTCGGCCCCCGGTGCTGCAGAGGGTGGAGTGTTGGGCTTGACGGAGCACCACACCATGGAGGTATGGGAGAGATCACTGCCGTGTCTCGTCACCTCAATCTCTACTGTACCGGCATTCTCGTTGAAGATGTACGTGTTTCGGCTCAGAGAGACGACAGACTCTGCATAAAGATTTTTTAAATCAGTGAGTATTGGACAATTGTACTTTTATTAAGGTTATTATACAGGATTGGTAGGGATTTAAAAACAGTTTTTATGGTCATTCATTTTTTGAGTAATTACCAAAGGAATACCCTGCCTTTAAACAAAAAAGTTTGCTTGAAAAATTGTATGCAAAGGAAAAATGAGCAGAATACCAGTCACATATGGTACATGTGAGATTATAATTTGGCTGGTAAACTTGTTCTGGTAAGCATAATCTTGTTGTGTTAGGTTACTTTCTGTGCTTAAGTAGCTCTATAACATCGGGCACTGGTCGTTGGTTAACTATGAGCAGCCATCCCTGCAAAATGGAGAGAAAACAAAATGTAATAAATGTAAAATTGAATTGGAATGCTTGTGAGACTTACCGTCATTTGGTCCATTGATGATGACAGTAGCTCGTGATTTCTTGCCCAGCTTACTCCTCAGAGATGGCATTGCCAAGGCAACCTCAAACTCCTCCTCTGCCTCAAACATAGCATCATCAATAATCTGAAATAAACACAAGTAGTTCAACCAAAAAGTGAAAAAAATCAATAAAGATGGAAGGAATAGGAGTTTAGACGAGTGCTTCTAGATCATGGCAAGTAATATTCTCTTAGAATTACTCATGGTTCTGAGAAACAGTAATCAAGTTTGATGAAAAGTGCGTGCTGGCTACAGGCTAAGGTCCTTTTCCAAACAATGGCTTGGGCTTGGGCTCCCTCCACCTGATTGAAGCCCCGTAAGGAAAGAGCACATCTTCTTAATAACTAAAGGAAAGCACCTGATTGAAGCCCTGTAAGGAAAGTGCTTGTAATCTTAATAACTGAAGGAACCTAAGCCCAAGCCGTGGTTTTGGAAAGAAACTCAGTACTCCTAGCTATATGTTCACAATGTCAAAACAACACTCAAAACATTTTCTGAAATGCTTCGGATAACAATGTTATAAATCTGCATCTCAAAGAGATTATGGAGGGAATGTTTTTCCAAACTGTTGCTTCTTCACCTCATGTTATTGCTTGAGGCATCCTCGGTTTCATTAGGAGAGATGTTGCTGTGTGCCCAGAGGAAGGACAAAATGAAAGTGTGCCCAGCTTAAGGTCATTAGCGATTACTGTGTAAAATTGTGTCTTAAGAAATCTGGTTGTGAAAGTTTGGCCATTTACAATTTATTGCAGGAATGTTAAATTCTGCATGGGACCTATGGGGTTAATAATGTTGGAGCGCCATGAGTGTCACTGAATGACGGATTTGAGCACTGTATAAAAGTCCACTTTAAAATATTATTATTCAAATGTCTTGAAAAGCTTCAAGACATGAGAATTGTGGATGTTGTTTACAAACCTTGACATCACATGACGCCTTGTTGACTCCCGCAGGGAAGACCACTCTGAACTCACTGGCCATTCCTCTGGTCTTATAGTCAGAGCCTGATTCCAGACCAGTCAAGCTGCTGCCGGTAGCAGATCCAGGTATAGTGAAACACACTGCAGACACACTACGGCTAGAATCACCTACACGGGGATATAACAGTGGATTTCTGTTATACCCAAATCTTTCTAACATGAAATTGAATTTTTAATAATCAAAGAAACAAGAATTTTCAAATGTTGTAGATTCAGATTGCGGTAACACCATGTATATATATATACTTTGCTGTGTAGATTTGTTCTTTGAGAACTTGTCTTGCTGTTTATTCTACTAACACAGAGTAGATTTTGGAAAATATTTTCTGAAAAGAACTGTCCTGCTTATTAAGTACTACCTGGGGAGGTAAGAAATCGGCCAAGACTACTACTTTCGCTAAGTGGATCGAGGTGACTTCTTGTTATTAACTTCACTGCCATGGAGTAAGTTCTTATGGTTGTTGTTGTTGTTGATGACAGAACTCTCCTTTTCAGAGAGCAGTTAAAAGAATCGGGGAATGTGACCTACCTTTCCTTGAGACTGGTGCAAAGATGAATCCTGAGCTTTCATTTACATGGAAGATCAGCTCATCAAACTCAATGCTGGGTTCTGTTGAAATAAAAAAAAAAAGTTTTTTAAAGAAATACAAGTCTTATTTTCAAACAAGGCTGAAACTAGTATTATACTGGCTTTAGACATCCATTCCACAAGATAAAGTGTCAGACGGAATGACTTTATTTATTGTGTAGCGGCCGGGGGGTTAAGAGCACTGGACTCAAGCTCTAGTGTTTCTGATCAGCAGAGTGTGGGTTTGAGTCCCGATCAAGACACCTGTGTCCCTGAGCAAGATACTCTACCATAATTTCTTTGTCCTTCTGATGGAACATTAAGACATAGGTCCCATGCACTAGGATTGGTAGTGAACCTAAAAGAACCCAGAACATGGAAGAGTAGGCATTAACCCCAGTGTTTCTGGTTCACATAGCAAGCCCCCCTTGTTGACAGGTTTCCTCAAGCGATTCCTCAAGTGATTAAGCTCACTTATGAGGCATCCTTGGTTTCATTACCAGAAATGTATAATAAAAAAAATATCTAAATAATAACACGAATAATATCTTCAATAAACAGGAATAAAACTCTAGATCTTACATACCATCTTCATTGTCCGTGACGGTAACCAAGGCAGCAGATGGGTCGCCTAGCAACGCATACGCAGGCATACTAAGCTCAACGATGAAGTCCTCCGGTCCTTCGTACAGCGTGTCATCGTTCAGGAAGATGGTACACATCTTGGATTCTTCCCTCTCCTCAAACTGGATCTGGACTGACTGTTCTTGGTAGTCATTCTGGTCAGGTTGATTTCCACTGGAGGTGGCTGAGCCATGCTGGGTGCTGCACAGCACAATGGCATACTAGGGGATAGAGGTCAATGTAAAGTGTGTGATTTGACAAAGTAAAAAAAAGAGCAGATCGAGTGGTCATCTCCAGGGACAAGATTTGACGAATGTGAAAATTCTTGAAAAATGGTTTGAGGGACTGGGTTTCCACTTATTCTAGACCTGAAACCGCCCAGATGTTGCAATTCAGAAGGTTTAAAGACCAGAAACAGAAAACTACCAGATTGGACACAACATGGACTATTTCTTTCGAACCTTTGGTGATACTTTACTGCTTTCAAAAAAAATTGAAGGCCGAATGAGATTTTGAGAAAATCCTGATATCAGGAAATATCCTGAAAAATCACATGCCTGTATTCTCTTTAGACCAATACATACAGCATTCAGTAAACATCAGAGAGCTAATTTGCATATTGATCACATGCCTGTGTTGCAACCATTTGCCAGCACTGGTAGAAAGATGTTGTCGTGATCTTTTACGAAAAAAAATGGTAAAAGCCTGATTTCAGGAAAAATTTCCTGAACTTGCTACCATAATAGTTCAGTTCTCCTGAGAGTGTCAAGCCGACCACACAGAAAAGGTGTATCCACGACAAGAGTCATACACAAGAACTTGAGACCCACATCAGGAAGTAATGGCAAACTTTTCCAAATACAGTCAACTCTCTTTATAACAAGATCGCTGGGACTGGTCAAATTACCTCTTTATATCCAGGAACATTGTTATAAGAAGACGGCAAAACAAAGAAAAACAGAGCAGAAATGAGATTTGGGACTTCAGAATGTACTCTTTATAAGCAGAACCTCTTTATAACAGTGCTCTTTATAATGAGGATTGACTCCACAAAACCAGGTAGAGTTCAGCAAT
Source organism: Pisaster brevispinus (assembly GCA_023634235.1). Lineage (NCBI taxonomy): Eukaryota > Metazoa > Echinodermata > Asteroidea > Forcipulatida > Asteriidae > Pisaster > Pisaster brevispinus. The sequence goes on along the minus strand of JAMKCF010000015.1, from coordinate 8,686,246 downwards.
CAGAAATTGAGCTCAAACCCGATGCACGGTTTTTCCCAAGGTTTCTTAAACCTCACCTGATTGAGATTTCCGCTTCGTTTTACAGGGAGACTGATGACCCCCGCTGTCTCGCTGATGTTGTACGACCCCTTCTCAAAGTGGATCAACGACCAGCGGATACGGAACACTGTGTCTAACACCGTGTTGGGCTTACTGTCGGCTACATTGAAGACGAACCCGTCTCCCAGCTCTGGCTCTGCACCGTAGTTAAGGATGTAACGGATGAGGCCGTTGTTGATGTCCTCTGTAAAAAGGAACCAGACAAAAATAATGGTGTTTTGAAGGCCTCTATGTGGTAGGCACGGGAGGGTAATTGTCAAACCTCACTAAAACAAAAATTGTATTACCAGTAATACAAACAAAAAAATCATATTTTCTAAATACGGTTGCATGAAAGATTTTATAACTCTTTCACATTCTACCAATTACTCCTACCTAGTTCAGCCTACCTTTGAAGGAAAACATAATGGAGGAATGTAAAATTAAACCTGCAGTAAATCGGAACTCCATTTCATGTAACCCTAATGTACCTTGGAGAAGGTTCAACCTAGTGATATCTACTGCTCCTTTAACTATGCATTCTTTCTTTACAAATTATACCTGGTCAAATGTTTATTTTATTTGTCAGGCATTTCAAAACCCTTGCTGGTTTCATGAAAAATAGGATGGCTAAGTATGGAGTACAGTTTTTGAGCATCTTGGTACCTAGTTTGATGGCTTTGGGAGTTTGCATTAGAATATTTCTTATCATGAGAAAATGGAATTATCTGCTTACCAACCAAAAGGAGATATGGTATAAATGCACAAAAATAGTTACAGGCCTAAGGTTTCGACCCAAGCAGAGTCTTTGTTCGAAGGCTAAATGACAGCACAACACACACAAACAGGTATACTGGTGTAACAGAAGCAGTCAAATGGAAAGAAAGGAAGAGAGAGAGAGAGAGAGAGAGAGAGAGAGAGAGAGAGAGAGAGAGAGAGAGAGAGAGAGAGAGAGAGAGAGAGAGAGAGAGAGAGAGAGAGAGAGAGAGAGAGAGAGAGAGGCAGAAAGCACACAGGAAAAGCAATGGATGAACAACGAAGGAGACAAAGGAGGGATGTTGGAGGGAAGGGGCTAGTATTTCTTATCATCGCTGACAATCTCTCTAAACTTTAAACGTGTTTACCTTGAGTGAAGACGGAGACTGGTATTCCTGGTGACAAGGTGGATTCCAGAATGCCATGCTCTGGCTCAGAGGTGACGGTATAGACCAACAGATTATCCGGAGTGTCTGCATCCATCGTCACTAGACTCTTACTCGTAATGACTCCCATAGCCTGAACAAGGAACGCAAGAAAAACCATCCGTAAATGTTGACACACACAGTTTAAAAACAAGATGGTTACATTCTGAGGAGTTGGGCAACGAACAGAGATGGCAGTCCAGTATAAATAATCTACTACATTTTTTTTAAGGTGTCAAGAATTTGTTTGCAAGCTTATTTTGAGATGGGCTAGTGTATTCCTTGGTGTTGTGAAACTCAGGGGTGAGAGTTATCGCAGATGAAAAAGGGCTGCCACTAGGATTAAAATGTTTGAGGTCTGTTGAAATTATGGCTTTTCCAGAATCCCGGCAGCTATATAAGAAATAGGAATGCTATTTAAACTTGTTTATCACTTAATTATAGTTTTGATATTTTTACACTTCTGATTTTTTGTAATGATCGATCACAAAATTAGGACACAACCTCAAGGTTTTGAAAAAGTAGCTTCACTTCTGCGGTTGACGGCGTATGTCAAAATGACAATACTTTGTCGTCATATGTGGGATACTGCTTTGTTATTGCCACAAAGCTGCTGTACAAAATGGAACTCCCACAAATGATGTAACATGAGTGATGACACGGGGCTTTCTGCAAATCTTTCTGAAAAGCACCGCAGACAAGTATTAAAAAGGATTGGGTTTTTCACAATTAAATTTTGTTTACTCTCAAGTACTTAATTTCCCTATTGATTGAACACATTTCAAATGATTGTCAGCAAAGATCAGTCGCTGCCTTTTTCTGCTCATGCTGGTCTTTAAAACACTGACCTGGTCATCAAGGTACTCCAGGTAGGATAGACCCAGATTGGTGATGATTCTTGGCGTGCCGTCGTCAACCGGAAGAATCGTGATGTCAAACCGCTGAAGAAGAGAATATTCAAGACAAAAAGAAGGTCAAACACGAAATGGTCAAACACATCCGAAAGGGTGGTGCATTTTAGTTAGAATGTATTGATCATTTTAAAAGCAATCAACGGGAGACTTTTGGAGACACTAGGTGGCAGCAGACTTACCAGGTAAACTCATTGTTCTAAGAATCGTGCGCATGCTCAGAACTATAAACAATTGAAATTTACCTGGTAAGTGCACGTGCTCCACCTAGCGTTCCAAAGTCTCCCATTGCCAAAACAGAGTACAGGTATTGATGCACCTATGATATGGAATCATCTTCCTCAGAACATCCAACAATCTCCTCCAGTAGCAACACTCAAAACTTCACTTAAATCCTACCTTTTCTGGACAGCGTACTAGAAATCAACTCTTCTTATCCCTGATTGGGCCCTAATTCCTAACCAAGGTACTATTTAGTAATGAGCTCTTCATATACCTGATTGGGCCCTAATACCTGCTTAGAATGCTGATTTAGTAATCAGCTCTCCTTATCCCTGATTGGGCTCTAATTCCTACCTGGGGTGCTGATGTGGTACTCAGTTCTGTCCCTTGCTCTACAATGAAGAGGGCATTGGTTCCGTCAGACACTGTAAACAGGAAGCTATCCTCCAGTGTGTTACTGCCATCGTGGTTATAGCTGATACGGTTCTCATACAGATCCGCCATGGTGAAGGTCAGGGTTGGCCCTCGCCGTACTTCATCAATGGTGCCGTAGCGAGGAGGTTGGAAGATTGTGAACATGATGGAGTCAGCCTGTCATCAATAGCAATCAAGCCCAATTAAGCATGGATTTATGGATAATGATTACAATGCACCCAGGACCCAATGTCCTTGAGATGCTGAACCACAAGAAGTAGCTAAGCACAAAACAATTTGCTTAAAGGCAAAGTATACCTTCGTTTTTTTGAACCGTTTGATTGTTTTAATCCTTAACAAATGTAGATATATAGGATAAAACTAACCTGTGAAAATTTCATTTCAAAAAGTGGTAGTGTTTTTTGAGATATTGCCAAAATTCTGGTGCAGTTATGTCCAAGAATAATCTGTAATAGCAATACACAATCTGAGAAATGTTTCATGCATGAAACGTTTTTCGGATTAAAGTTTGTTTGAATCCCTTTCTCAAAAACCACATTCCATACAAGGAAATCGTTTCTCAAAATGTTACTACCAACAGCTGCAGTGCTTCTTACCACGTCAGTTTTTAGGGCCATTTATTTTTTGGAGTAATTACCAAAGGTATACCCTCCCTTTAATATCGAATAAGGTTAGTGGCATCTTTCCCGTCTTTCATCTCTATGGACCCTGATTCGAATCCCACCTCAGACAGGTCTTCACAAGTCATATTATTTATTATCGTCATTATATCTTTCTGGTAATGAAACCAAGGGACCTTTAAAAGTGACAAGCTCTGTGGCCCATGGGACTGAAGGTACCTGTGCTGAGAAGAAACTGAAGAAGTTTGAGTTTTAGATGTGGGAGGAAAACCCCAGAGAAAAGCCACGCAGTCAGGCAGGGACTGAAAACCCAATCCACATGCAAGATCCAAGATGTGGAATGGGTAACAGGGGTGAAAGGCTGGAAGAAACCACGGAGTCAACCTGAATGACCCCCTACAGTGTAAGGAACTTTTGAAGGTTCCATGACAGTCAATCAAGACGAGGCCATCCCAGCATCTAAAGCCTGCCCAGTGGTCTTGGTCCAGTGGTCTTGGTCCACATGCCCTGGTCCAACATGCAGGAACACAGCTCCTCAGCACTGGCCAAGCCAGTGTCCCGTTCCAGTAAGTCAATGAAGGAGAGCAACTTCTTCCACACGACGCTGCGCCCCATGTGGGCTCCCAGAAAATAGTTGGGTAAGCAGCAAGCTTCAAGAGACAGATGCAGTGCCCCTTTACTAGACAGATATCAATAACCACAAAGTTTGAATTGAATTTATATCTCACCGGTGTGTCCATGTCCTGGGCCTTGAGCTCAAACTCTGTAATAGCTTTGCGCACACCTTCCTGGACCCTCATGCCCAAGTTTGTCACTAGAGGGAGCGAGTCGTCTACCGGCGTCAGCGTAATGTAGAAGGTCTGAGTAATCTGTCAAAAACAACATCACATTGTAAGTAGCAGGCATGATACTTTGGCACTTGGAAAAAAAGTAGGAACATTTTATTGAGTACAAGGGCTGTCCTACTTGTTCATATTGCAAAGAGGTTGATAGACATTTTAGGTTATTTAATTACAGTTTTTCAGATTTTTCCAAAAGCAAAAATATTGGAAATCAGACTAAAGTAGGAAGAAAATCATGCTTAAAGTAAAAATGCAAATTAAAAAGAGGTTTACAATTGTTTGTATCTGCAGTGCTTTACACACACTGTAATAATATAACCAAATAATATAATCAACTCACTTGGTTGGTTCCATCATCCACAGTGAATGTAAAGCTATCCATAGTGGCCTCCGCCTCGCTGGTATGCACGTATTTCACCGTCTTGGATGCCAGGTCAGACTGAGTGAACTCAGTAATGGGAACATCGGGGTTATCGGTGAACTCCAGCTGACCGTAGGTGGGGCCGTCTGAGATGGAGTACATCAGATTGCCGGGGATGCTGTCCACATCCGTAAAGGAGAGGGTGTCAGTGGTGATGGTCTTGGAGGAACCTTCTGCTAGAGTTAGGCCATGGTTCGCCAGGACTTGGGGAGGTACTCTGTCCTCTGTAATGGTCAAAACAAGGTCTTTGTTACTTAATCATAATTTTCTATACATAGTCGTATATAGTGCACTCAAGGCACTTGAACAAACAGAAACACTTTAAGACAGGTTTTTCACTTTTTGTTAATTATGAGATCAAATTTATGTAGCACCTTATAATGGTTTACAAGGTGCTGAGGAGCATTCAGCAGCCACTGCCAGAAACACCAAGGAAAACCCCTCTCTTAGTAATAAGTGTAACTGGGTTCTTTTACGTACATTATACAATACACAGGACCTACGGCTTACATCCCATCGAAGGACAAAGCATTAATGGTTTAGTGTCTCGCTTAAGGACAGAAGTGCCATGACCGACACTCAAACCCTTCTGACCTTCTGAACTCTCTCTTTCCATTTTTTAATTTTTTTTTTATCCTATTTGTATGTTGCAGAAACCCTCATTGGCCAGAGAGAGAGATAAAGGCAGTATGTGGTACTGTGCTTTTCAAAAACTTTTAGCAGGATGAAAAAACTTGCAGTTCTAATATGAAATTACTGACATCTATACTGACTGTAAACCATAATGAAGCAAATTGATTTATGAAGGAAAGAAAGAACTGACTTATCACGAGAAGCGATCTGACTTGCTAAAAGAAGCAACAATCTCACTGAGGGAACTGAATCACTTTGGGAAACAAACTGCCTAACAGAAAGTAGACTGGTCCCCTGCCTTTATCCGCAAGGATAAAGACAGGCACTGGTCTTACAGGCCCAATGATTTCATTGGATAAACGTGCTGTGATGTAAGCTTTCCATATCTGCGTTATGATTGGCCGAAGGTGATGTAATTTGTCAGGTTGCACTTTCGATCGTCTGCATGCAGTGTGTGCATATTGTGTGAACGTCATGTTGTGTTGTTTTATTCACTACGTAATATGTGAACATGTGTGAATTGACTGCGAGAGTCTCCGTATGAAATGAACCAGGGGTCAAAGGTACATCTGGCGACATCCGGTCAGGCAGGTATCTGGCATTCTTCACGAGCCTCAAAGTGTGACATCAGATGTTCGAGCTAAACAGAAAGAAGCAAAACAGTTGATTGCCAGAAGCTTACTGACCAGCAGAGAGGGCAGCAAACTTACCAAGCACAGTGATGAGAAAGGACTGATCAATCAGCCCATTACCCTCAGGGTCTGAGAGTGTGAACTTGAAGACAACGGTTCCTGCAGCCTCACTAGCATCATGAACATACTGGATGTAACCTGAGACAAGAAAAGAACATTAACAGAGGTAAATGCTGATAAGAAAACAATTTAATTTAAGGGTGAAAAATTGACTAGAGTGGGATTTGAACCTATGACCTCCGGATTAACATGACAGCGCTCTACTATTTGAGCTATCTAGTCTTAATGTTGGCAGTTTCTCTATTCATTGAGGCTAGATAACTCAGCACCAACACAGTAATCCTCAGGTCAGAGGTTCAAATCCTGCTCTTGTTATTTCTTTTTTGTTCAACCCAAAATTCTTTAAACTTTACCCAGTCAGTTTCCCTTGTGGTTTATTACTTGCTTTGTTTGTTTGTTTGGTTTTTTTTTTTAATAAAACGTCCTACATCAATAGCTTTTTGTAAATTCGACATAATTCAAATTTTTGCTGCTCTGGGTTTTTAAATTTGTTTTGTTTATATCAAACGAAATGGAAAAAAATGAAATAAAGGTTCAAATGTCAACTATTATTTTTACGATTACATATAATAACGTTGGTATCTCCGCCATGTGATTGCCTTTGCTTACCATTATCAATATCACTCTGTGTGAAGCTGGACATCTCTCCGTTGACCCGGAGCCAGACTACACCCCGACCGTTCCTTAGAAACTGGAGTTGACCCACAGTCGGTTCAGAGGTCACCGTGTAAATCAACTCCATGTTCTGGGAGTCAACGTCCTCTGCTCGCAGTTCAATGTTGGTGATTGGTGTTGTGGAACCTGTCGTGACACACAAAAGATGAGAAATTTTACAACAAATCTGCTTTTATACATTTTGATATGGAATCCAAGGTCTACTTAGCGTTACTGTTCACTCATTTTTGTAAATGATTAACTCTATTCTGAAGGTGCAATGGGCAAAATAAGAAGGCCATGTACAATAGACTGTGCAAGTCTCCCGCGTATTTGAACTTTCCGGGACCAAGCTTGGTCCCAACAATATTGAGTTTTTGAATGCTTGGTTCTGTTTCTTCCAATACTTTACTTAAGCGTAGTTTATAGCTAAAAAAGTTATATCATACTGTTTGAAAAGAACAATTCAGCGATAAAATATATGAAATTTAAATAAACGTAACAATGAAAGTATAAATAGAATTTTAAAAGCAGATTTTATAGAAAAAATGTAGTCTTCGTTCGTGTTCTTATCGCGTTTTTGATTCAAGTGAGACTTGCTCAATCTATTAAGAAAATGGAATAAAATAGTACGATGCAAGCGAAGTACAACGCAGGTAAGCACTTGTAAAGGTAAGTAAGCCAAGTGAAGTCAATGCACAAAAAACTCTGATTACAGGTAAATATAATTAGCAATGTATCATAAATTTGTGTCACTCTTTTGAAAAAATTTCAGACCTCATGTGGTTGGTTTATAATATTGTGCACTCTCACGACACCAGCTATTAGAACAGTTTTGACTTATACGCCGCTGTCACGGAGGCAATCTCAGTTAAGTTAGCTAAGCCTGTTGCTGTACACAGGTCTTCAGGGCAGCAAAACAAGTGCTTCTTTGTTCTTGTGTGTTCTTGTGGTAGTGACAGTGTGTAGTTTGGCCATCATGTAGGTATCCTCACTTAAGATATCAAATTGTGGGATTGCAGCTTGCAACTTCACCAAAGAAGTATTTCATTTGTTTTTGTATGGAAGTAAAAGAAGTCCAAGAGCTTGTTGAATTCTTCCTTACCGATCTGAACCTGTAGCCCTCTATTGGCAGCAACACGAGGTGTCTCGTCATTAATCAATCCAATCTGGACTGGCACCGAACCCAACACCGTGTACAGTCCATCCGTTAGCGACACGCCAAATGTGTCTGTCTTCACCTCCGACCCATCGTGAATGTAAACAATCAACTCCTCCAGGACGTCACTCCAGGAGAACGTGTCCCCAACGGTCAAAATACGACCAAAGTGTAGTGGGTCAGCGATAAAATCACGTCGTCGCAGCGTGCCACAGTTTGGGTACTCCGTAATGGTGAAGAGGAGGTCCTCTGCGGAGCTGTCAAGGTCGCTGGCATAGAGGGAGACATTGGTGATTACGATGCCATCATTCTCTGGTAGATAGAGGGTGTCGGTGATCAGCATGGGCTCTTCATCATTCACAAGCTGAGGAGTTTAAGAACCAGAAGAGTCAAACATCTTAACTTACTTTCAAAATACCTTCATCATCGATCATAATATGTGCTTATTTTAAACTGGGGCAACAGATGAGTCAAGCCCGGCTCATACTTCTTGCGAGTGTGTAACAACTCTGTTTTCACTGCGAATGTTCTTTGCGAATTTTTGACATCAAATTCGCATCGCATTAGCATTCCCAGGAATTATGAACTGGGCTTAAAAGGTGACAATTTCTCACAAAGGGGTAGCTTTTCAGATGGAAATATATCATGAAAACTACACTTTCTAAATCAAAACTCACTCAGGTTTTGATCAGTGCCAGTCGTCTTTAGGTTGAAAGGAAGGAGACAGCACTGTCATTTTTCAATCAAAATTTCTGACTAAGTCACTTAAGTTGTCACTGACATTTTAAATTTCACTGGTGTTAAAATGGTCACAGTCAATGTCAGTGTTACTGTCATTGTCATTATCTCATTATGTAATCATCACTGGTGTCATCTTCTCTGCTGTCGTATATGTCACTGCAAATGTAATTTTCTCTGATGATGAAATTATCAAAGACAATTTCTTTTTCTCTGATAATGCAATTGTCACTGTAAATGTCAATTTGGTTGGTAATATAATTGTCACTGTCATTGTACATTTTCTCTGGTAATGCAATTGTCACTGTCATTGTCATTTTCTCTGGAAAAGTGATTGTCGCTGTCACCGTCATTTTCTCTGGTAATGTAATTGTCACTGTCATTGACAGTTTCTCTGGTATGTAATTGTCACTGTGATTGTCATTCTCTTACCTTAATGGAGATGTTGAAGCGATACTGGGGAGACTCGTTCTCCCCGTCAGACACATGGAAGAGGAAACCATCTTGGGTAGGCTCAATGTTTCTATGCACACTCTGCACATAGTAAATGGTGTTATCGATCAAGTCTTTTACCCGGAAGATCGTAATGGGAATGTCCACATTAGGTTGCTCGGAACCAATGGCTGTTTGGGATGTCAGAAAATGCCATAAGTTATCAATGTATATGAAAACAATGAATTTGAATCACAACAGAAAAACATGTACCTGTATATCCAATCTTATGAGTTGGTTCTGAAACTGGTGGTGCAAAAACTTCAATTGTAGTTAAAAGTTTGGACTGTTCCATTTGCCTCATGAAGTAGAACAGTCCAGATTTCACCTCGTGATTATATTCTCCTTTATTGAACTCATATGCATCCACTATTTGTGTAGTGAGTACTGCATACACAGAGCTGCCAACATTTGCATCTTGCAATCAGGGAGATTCTATACAACAATCAATTTTTTAGCATTACATTATAAATAATAGGAAAACAGTTTCCATAATCAGGGAGGTTTTCAACTTTGTTCATCAGAACTTGGAAAGAGTGCTTTATTTTCTGGGAACCTTCTGCAGAATAAGGGAGAGTTCTGCATACAGTCAACGTTAATTCTGTAGAAGAAAATGCTACAATGCTACAGCTAGTATTATTTACACACTTCTATGTCATACCTGATTTGATATTTTCAAGGAAGCCGAAACTAGGCCCTGCATCAATAATGACCATGAGTTGGTTTAGTCTGGTGTCAAGATCAGTGGCTCTTATATCAGCAGTTGAGATCAGTTCCCGCGCTCCTTCCACTAACTGTGTTACAAATAGGTACAACAATTTACATCAGCATACTTAGAAATGAACCCATTGTGAAAAAATTGCAAACTGACCAACCATTTGAAATCATACAACTGTACGAGCTGTGCACAAAACTAACTGTAAGCAAGCCTGTACTCTCTGAAGATGCATTCACCACATGTTATCTGGGCCCTGCTTACCGTAAGCAATAAATCAACGCTTGCAGATGCCGGGAATTCCGCGCTTACATCAAGCATATATCACGGGTAGGCGGGGAATTTTTGCTTGTGCGTGTGCATACTCCATGTTACCAGGCATTCTTCGCTTATTATACAGCTAGTGCAAACATTTGGTGCTTGCACAGTAAGCGAAGAATGGTGATCGTAAGCGCAGAATTTGGCGATAAGCAGAGCCATGAAATTGGGCCCAGATTGCTGGCTGGCTTAGTTTATCTTTCAAAACCACAGTTGGATGATATTAAATGATCAGAGAGTAGGGGGAGGGTTAACCAGTTGATTTTGACATGCCAAATCAGATGGTGGGAACAAAGGCTGCCCCAACTTTACACTACAGCGCATGGTCAGCGTATGCACTCCCTGTGTAAACACTTTGTTACACCCACACAGAGGACAAATGGTGGTGAGGAAAAAAGGGTAAAATCCTGCCTTTGTGCTGGGGTTATTGTGTAATCCTTAATTCCAGGCCTTAGTCCTTCTATTATATATAGCATCGAGAGGCTTCCACTCATGTATTTCATCGTATTTCAGCTCAATGGAGGTAAGTCCAAGAAGACCAAGATTCCAGATGGTTTCGGTCATGGCCCCAATTGGTAGCTGTGGCTCGCGTCCAAAGTTTTGCGATTCACGGTGCATGATCATTGTATTGTCTCGAAAGAGAAACAACAAATCCCGTTGTTTCAAACAGAATCTTTGTTCTCTTGGCTTTGTTAAGTCATGGTCTCTTTGTGCCAACAGTTGCTCTCAAAGAAAAGTGAGTCTGGCAATTCCGCTACAAAACAATCCGTCAGGTCACTTTGCCTGCCCACTTACCTTGATGCCGTCACCACTTATTGTCACAGATGGCGGTTGATCGTTGACGGGTGTAACAGTCACAGTAAAAACCTGCTTAACAAGCATGTTACCACTAGCATCAGTCACATTGAAGAAGAGTAGATCTGTGATGGCCTGACTACCGATTTCTCCTTCAGCAACATATCTGCATCAGAGGGAAAATCAAACAAATTATGTTGGTGTCAATGGATGTCCTTTTTTGTGAACATCCAAAAACTATAAGCCATTTATATGGCCATATATTATCAAATGGGAATGAGAGGTCAAGATTTAGTAGGCATCTTGAAGTGATGACATTTCCACTTTTTGGAAACTTCCTGGGGTTATGGGCTTCTGGGAAGAGTATCCCCAGCTCTAGAAAAGTAAACTAAACAGCAGGATCTCTCTTTAAGCTGAAAAAATAACAGCTACTTTTTCACAAGGCGGACCGTTAAAAAGTCTTCATTTAGGTAAACGTCTGAAATTTCTCATCCATGAATTTCTTAGACTGTTGTGAATCTCTTTCTTACCTGATATCGTAATCGTTCATATCTGCCTGAGTGAAGGACCCCCCGCGAGGAATGTCCTGGAAAAAGTTCCCGGCGATACGTTTCTGCAACCTCCCACTCCGAGGCAGAGTATCCAAGGTCAACACAATCTCCGAATCAATCGAGTCATCATCCTCAAACGATAACTCGTTTCGAGTCACCGTGACGACGTTATTCTCAGGAACGAGGAGTGAGAGGGTTGAACCTTGCCGCACGGAAGGAATCTTTTCGTCCGTGTACGTGACATCAACAGCGATGATGATGTTGGCAGTGTGGGTGCCATCGGTGACGGAGACTTCGAAACTGTCGTGCTCAGTCTGAGAGTTGTCGTGGATGTAGTGGTATTTGTCATTGTTAAGATCAGTGTAAGTAAACTCATCACCTGAGATGGAGGGGGGAAAAAAAACACCACTTGAAATATCCACTACTTCGATTCAATTCAAGATTTCTCTGCGAGTCAGGATTTGCTTACCTAGACTAAGACAAGTGATAAACCACAAGGGAAACTGACTGGGTCTATTTTAAATAATTCAATCCCGAGGATGTTGGTTCAACTCCTGCTCTTGTAAATTTTTCATCGTCCAACCCCAAGATCTTTGAATAAATCATAACTTTTAAATTGACTGGAGTGCAAATATCCTTACTGTGCCTCAGGTTTTTGTTTGTTATTTGTTTGTTGGCTTTGTGGAATGAATATGTACCACAAAGGAGATCAACTCACTTATGCTCTAGATCTATTGGTGATAAAAGGTCTGCGTTATTTCCCAAAATAATACCCTATAAACAATCGACTCCAAACAGTAACTATTAGCACAACAAAATCTTGCTTTCCAGAATAAGGTTACCAGCCAAAATACCATGTCACGTGTACTATCTGCAACTGGTATCACTGCTCATCTTTGCTCAGCAGAAAATGTTTCCACAATGTTTTCAGCTCAAGCAGCTCTATAAAGTTTGGGCCCTGTTTTTTTAAATAAAATCGTACATTAATTTAATGTACTAGACTTTCATCATGTGCTGCCATTTTTGTTAAGTTCCCTGTAAGCCATAGCAATAATGAAGATTGATTCTTAATAAAATCACAAAACTATAAAGCAACAAGCGAAAACAGGAATATGAACGAAAAACACATGAATGAAACAAGTGAGTTTTAAGAGATTTTTTGAAAGCTGCTGGTGAGTTAGAGTAACGGATACTGTAGGGTTGTTCCAGAGTTTTGGGGCAGCAGAGTGGAAGCTTTTGTCACCAGTGACAGTACGGGTTCTGGGCACCACAAGTAATCTACAGATGATCAGAGGCTTCTGGCTGCCTTGTACAGTTGGACGAGGTCCGTTAAGTATGAAGGTGAAGAGTCAGTATTAGACATTTGAAGACCAGGGTCAGTATTTTGAAGTTAATTCGGTTGGAGACTGTCAGCTAATGAAGATCAAGGGTAGAAGTGACACAGTCATATCTGTGTGCCTGATTTAAATCAGTTTTGCAGCATGATTTTGGAGCAGTTGAAGGTGGTTTTTTTTATGGTCAGCAGATCATAAATGGAAGAGAAGTGAGTTTGCATAATTGAGCCGAGATATAACGTTAGTATTCTTCATTTACTACATGGGATCAGACTGTATGCCCTTCAGGCTCCATGTTGGTTATGTGGATTTGAATAGGAGAAAAACAAGAATTTAAGAACATTTGTTTCATTGTTTCTGGTAATGAAACCAAGGAATCCTCAGTGACCCTCAAAGATACCTCAAATCCTTTAGACTTACCCACTCTGATTTGGTGGAATCCGTTCCTCATGATATTCCCATACTGGGGTGCACTAGTAATGGTATATACCAAGTCATCTTCAGGGGTGTCCAAGTCAGTAATATCCGCCAGTAAAGGGCGCAAATGCTTCAAGCCCCCGCGGGGGACCTCCAGGGTCGGGTACGGATTTCCAAAAATGGGTGGGGCATTATTGCTAGGGCTGATGAAGATGGTAAATTGTTTAGGACCAACCAAGTTGCCGCCTGGAACACTGTCAGTAACTGTTGGGAACAAAACAAGAAGTCTTAAACTATTGCACAATATTGTTTATCATATACATGTAAATCTTGATTAGAAATACTTCCTTTTAAAGGCAGAATATACCTTTTGTTTTTGGAAACGTTGGATTGTTTTATTCCTAAATAGATGTAGATACATACAATGGAACTAACCAGTGAAAATTTTTATTTCAAAAGGTAGTAGTGTTTTTGAGATATTGCCAAAAATCTGGAGTGGTTATGTCCACGCAGGGAGAATAATAATCCACAATTCGAATACACAATCTGAGAAATATTTCTCAGGTTTGAAATGTTTTTGAATCCCTCTCTCTAAAACCACATGTTTTCTCCGACCCCAAATTTCAAACAAGGTGAATTAACGGCGGGTGAAAAAAACCTTGTGCCGGATGGTACTTATCCGCTCCTTGTCCTGGACTGATTTTGACAAGGACCCTTACCATGGTAGAGGCCTAACATAACAATTGTTGCACACCTGAGGTTGCCAGCCTTCTGCCCCTGAGGGTGTACAAAACCCAGGAACCCCTGTACAGTGTAGACTCTGACCCTCTCCAAAGGCCTCATCTTACCCGTCTCAGCTGAGACTAACCTGTGAAATAGAAGATGTAAGACTGGGACTCCTCCCCCATTTTGACATTAGGAGGGCGGTATACAATCTTCTCTGCGTTGATGTCTGCCTGCGTAAACAAGTCCAGTGCCTCAAAGGGTCGATCAACATACTCAATGCTGCCTCCACCGTTCTACAAGAAGAAACATGAAAGAAATAACAAATTATATTAATGCAATTATGATAAAGTGCCTTGCTCAAGGACCCAAGTGTCGTATCTGACGAGACCAGGATTCGAACCCATATTCTGAAACTTACAGAGCTCGAGTCCACGGCCATAAACCGCTCGGCCACAGCACCCCAAACACAGATTCGAAATTGCAAACAAAGACCTTATAGCACTGAGCAAACTTGTTTTCATTTATACTTTACGAGTCGTCACAGGGTGTTGTCAAAGGTAAAAATACTTCTGATGTTTCACTTAAAAAAGACAGGGGAGATTTTTATACCGGTAGTGGTCGAGTGATGTTGTACACCAGATCAGGATCTGGACTGTCTACGTCGGTGTATGCAAGGTGGCGATTGGTGATTGCTGTCACAATGCCTTCCAAGACCTGAAGGGGGGAAAACAAACAATCAAAAACATCTCGGCTAAAGTGATGCTTGAAGCTTTGCATGGCGTGGATCCTAAGAAAAACTGTAGTCAACTTGTGGATACAACCATGTATGAAACTCTATTGGGAGAAGTGTTGGTTCTGAGAAGATCCGTTGTGGTCTCCATGTTTCAAAAAGTATACTCTGCACGTCTTCAGGAAGTAAATCTTGTATTTTATTCGTTTATTTTTTTGTCAATAGATGTATTTTTTAAATTTCTGTACAAACCTGTTGCCCTTAAGTACCCTTTTTTAACACTGTAAGTTTTGTAATTTCAAATTCTAATATCTGCTGTTTTATATGCCCTATACTTTTATATACTCTCCTTGTACACAGGGAAAACAAATCTCATGTTTTGTTGTCATGCCAATATATATTTTTGAATCTTGATGTTTGTAAATCAAATACAGACCCCCTGTACGTACCCCGTTATTCTAAAAGTCAAATTGTATGAACAGATATGATTCATGCAGCCACAAGCACGTAATTCCAAAATGCCCACTGCACAATAACATATTTGGAATCCGACTCACAAATTGGCGCAACCGAAATTTTTATGGCGGGCGATGACGTTACATGAATTGGGCCGATAGATGAACTATACTACACTTTGAATGGGTACAAAGTTTCCAAGAATGTAGCTTAGTTCAAGCTTAATACAAAAAGAAGTTTGGTTGTAGACCAGGGCAGAAATTTTACACTTGACCACAAGACCTGAGGCCAGTAGTTTAATATCGGGGCCAGTAAACTCATGATTGGGAAAAGTCCAGCAGCCTTGTGTATTTCAACTGAATAATAACACTTTACTGTGTAAAATCTTGAAAAGAAACAAATTATGTTCACTTTGAGTCCGATAAACCGCTTTCAATTCTATTGAGTAATGATCTGTTATTTACTCGTAACCATGTTAACTGTTAATTGTCTGATTGTTTGTATCCGTGTTTTTATGTCTTATCCCTTTTTCCGTTATGTCTGTTTTTTGTCCCGTCTCTTGTCCTAAACATAAGGCTTCCCCAACACAAGCACCTGCTTATCAGGTTTTGCCTCCATTTCTCTAATTATTATTCTGCTATTACTTGATCTAATGTTAATTTGTATGCCTATGTTTATTGTAAACCAGTAAAATGGAAAAATAAATGTCTCTGAATTCTATTGAGTAATGAAGTATACGAAATATCCATAAAGACAAATGAGATCAATCTTCTCTTACACGGTTTGTCTGAGCGTTTGTCCACACCAAAACAGTACGCATGTTAAACTGTTCTAGGGTCGATTTCACAAAGATAGTCCTAACTTAGGACTAGTCCTAGGAGTTATTAAAAACTTAAGGCTAGTCCTAAGTTAGGTCGAGTATTCGAGATAAGACTAGTCTTAACTCTTTGTGAAGTCCACTCCTGGTCTTGTAAAAACAATTCTGGCCCAGTAAAGATTTTGAGCTACAAGCCCTGTGCTATGGTAATGTGGATTTTCACCCCTAATCCAGTCCTTGCATGTAAACCAAACAAAGGTTCACCTACCGACAGCGTCAGTGGTTCGCTAAGTCCAGTCACCAACCTCGGTGGCTCATCATTACTTGGAAGCACCTCAATATTAAAAGCTTGATCACTCAGAACGTTGTCAGCTGTATCTGCAATCTACAAAGGTAATAAATCGATAATAAATAATAGTTACTTCCAATCTCAATCCAGTTGATTCTTTATTTCCCAAAAGATTTGTATATTAAAAAGTCGCATCCCCTTAAGGTGATTCCTCTGCTGCCTCTTCCCAGGTTGTGTCGTAAACTTGGGTCAGATCCCTGGCAAGGCGGCAGTTACAGGTTGAGTGGCTTCTGACTGGCACCCCCAAACAAAAGTATTGACAAAATAGGGAGAGCGCCAGCATAGGTTAGTTGGAAGAGTCCGGCATGCAAATCTGGAAGTCGTTGGTTCAAGCTATACCAACCCCTGGTCTTCAGGGCTCTGAGCATTCAAGACACCATCTCTACTTCTCAGGAGTGTGCAGCACCAGCATCCAAAGGATCACACCATTCGCTAATAATTTCATATAAACAATCTCCACACTGGTAGGTACCCATTTACTCCTGGGTGATGAGAAGCAATGAAGTGTTCAGTGTCTTGCTCAAAGACACAAGTGTCATGACCAGGATTCTAACCAACCAGAACTTGAGCCTGATGCACCAGACAGGTCAACCATGACACCCCAACCACGTACCGTCTCCCAAAATATCTTCCAAATCTGAGAAGACAAATTTTCGAAAGCATCTCTCTGTTTTGCACTATTTACCTCAAACATGAAGTAGTCGCTGGTCACTTCTCCCCCAGAGTGTCGGTAGTAGACTCGGCCTTCGTCAATATCCTCCTGGGCAAAGTGTTTCAAGGGTTGCATCATGAATCCATTCTCCATGTCTTCCCAGCCAACAGGAATGCCAGAACCAGGGACCGGTAACACCATCACAATCTCACCTAATTTGGAGTATCAATCAAGAGTAAGTAATTAGCAAAACAACTTTCCATTCTTAGTTTGTTTTATCTTTTATTACCACTGAAACATGTCTGTCCTCAATAAACCATTCGTGAGATGCATAAAAATGTCTGAAACAATGACTTGCTAAGTTCAGTTCAGTGCCCACTTTCATAGAGCTGCTTAAGCAGCAAATGGTGTTTATTAGTTTTCTGCTAAGCAAAAATGAGCACAATATCAGTCACAGATGGTACATGTGGTATGGCATTGTGGCTGGTAGCGTTACACTGGTAAGTACAATTTTGTTGTGCTTAGCTACTTTGTTAAGCAATATTTTCTCCATGAAATTGGGGCCTGGTCAGAAGAGTTGTTGTAGTCGGGTTCAGTTATGAAGTTATGTCTGTATAGTTGGAACAGACTGACAGACAGCTTTATAAGCTTGGGAACAAGACGCAGGACGACACTTACCACTTCGAGGGTTACCGTTGGGAGGGGTGAGCGTATACATCAGTTCATTATTTGGAGAGTCAACGTCGAATGCTTTGAGATGATCGGAGGTGATCGGTATTAATTCACCTTCTCTGACGCGCATTAAGACGTTGTTGATCAAGATGGGACCTTTGTTATCCTGAAGAAATTAAACATATATGTTGCTCAGTACATGTAGGTGGGTATTTCTAGCTTCAATTGGAGTGTAGGTGTTAACGGTTTTTGCAAGCAGGTGCACTTACGTTGGAAATGATCCAAGGTTTGGGTTGGTTTATTCAAAACCAATATAGCTGACAGCCACATTCTTAAAACACACTGGTAACTATTACAGGCTGGCAGAGTTTATCTATCCTTCAAAACCACAGTGAATGATATTGAGTAGTCAGACAGTAGGAGGGTTGACCGTGTACTGTGTAGATGCATTCACTACATGATATCATATTACAGGTTGGCATAGTTTATCAAGATCCTTCAAAACCACAGTGAATGATATGGAATGGTCAGACAGTAGGAGGGTTGACTGTGTACTGTGTAGATGATCTCACCACATATCATAGTTTATCTATATTGAATGGTCAGACAGTAATTACTCTATAACAACTAGGCCACAATAGAAATTACCATGAAAACGCATCTTAAGATGGTCTTTGCCTTTGGTGAAATCAAGATTTGCTCTTCAATTGTAAAGGGTCTTTATGATGCTCAATTTGAGAAAAAAGATTTAAGCTTTACTTACGTTTGGATTAATCTGAATGTTGAAGAGTACATTGATAACATTGTGTCCATCTGTCACTTGGAAGACAACCGCATCAAACTGTGTCTCACTCCCGTCATGAACGTAGCGGATATTTCCCGCGATCAGGTCATTGAGCGAGAAGGTCTTGAGCCTTGACCTGTCAGGGAACTTCACCAGCCGACCGTGACGCGGCCCCTCGATGGCCGTTATCGTCACCATCTCAGGGTTGTCGTCATCACGAATATGCAAGTTCAGGTCAGAGGCGATACTTCCCATGTCTCCCTCCTCTACGATCAGAGGTCGGTTGCGGGTGACGTACGGTGGCATCGGCGAAACGACGATGATACTGATGTCCTCCGTCGGGGAGTCGAACTGACGGTCGTTGACTTTCACCGTGAAGAACCCCATCAGGTCTTGCTTCCGGTTGTGGACAAAGCGGACGCTGCCTTCTTCAAATTGCGGGAAGGTGAAGAAGTCGCCGGATCTCAAGGTGATATCGATGCCTCTCTCGATCTTGATGAGTTCACCGTTTGTGGGTGAGCTCATCAAGTAGATGATGAGGTTGTGACTGGCAGTGTCGTGGTCGTAGGCTGTGAAGAAGGAAGTATCAAGGATGGTTGTGCCGCCAATGTCACTGCTCAAGGAACCATTGACGAATAGAGATGGAGGGTACAGATTGGCTGTGAATCGAAACAAAAGCTTTGATTAATGTTCATGTTGGATTTGAAGCACTGTCCAAATAACTTTACACCATGTTGGCTCTGAAATCCTTTTAAAAACTCAATAAGGGCCTTGGGTAGGATTTGAACCATTGATCTTTAACATTTTAGAGAAGACGGCTAATCCATTACATTTTACCCATAGATGAGAGCCAAGCTCAATTCCAAACATAAATGGAAACCCCCGACCGACTGAAAAATCCAAAGTCTAGGCTTAGACTCACCTTCACATATGTTGTTGATGGGGTCTGGGAAGTAGCCAGAGGGACATTCCAAGACACAACTACCCTGAAGTAGATAGGATCCTGAAGCACAATTACTGCATTGGTCTGGTGTACTACACTCTAGACAGTTCCATGGACACTCTGAGGAGAATAACAAAATCAGTTTTTTTGTTAAATGCTCAGTTGACAATATCAAAGCCTCTCAAATCAAAGTAATAACTTGGTGACGGAAATAGGTTTGGAATCGCAGTTGTTGCACAGGTAACCTATGAAACACTTTACTATAATTTTTTAGGCAGCATTCTCCTTTAACAGTGGTCTGCTGGCCAAATGCCAGTTTAAAAACATGAGGACCAGTCAAATTTAGGAACTCGGGAGACCGCGTTGTTCTGAAAAGAACTGTCCGTTTATTAAGTTCTACCTGGGGAGGCAGGAAATTAGCCTGGACTACTACTTTCTCTTAGTAGATCAAGGGGACATCTTGTTACTAACCTCACTGCTTATCTCTTTATACGGATTCAGAGGTTTCAGTGTAGAGTCAGCACTGCTCTGATTGGATTTTTAGATCAATTAAACTGCTTACCTCTGCAGACATGTCTAGTGTAGTCACTGTAGTAAGTGATACCACAGTTGGAGACACATTCTTCACCTAGTAGGAGTTGAGGAGGCTGGCATGAGTTACACACCCCTGGACTACTGCAGGTCTTGCAATCCTCACCACATTCTGATATACAATATACAAGAGATAGAGATTTAATTCCTAAGATATTACCAGATTTTGGTGTGTCCTGGCCGAGCGGTTAAAAGCACCAGACTCAAGCTCTGGTGTTTCTGATCAGCAGAGTGTGGGTTTGAGTCCCAGTCGTGGCACTTGTATCCTTGAGCAAGGTACTTTGCCATAGTTGCGTTGCCCTTTGGATGGGACATTAAACCGCTTGTCCCGTGTACTATGATAGGTACTGCCCAGAAAACTTATCGTGGAAGAGCAGGGGTTAACCCCAGTATTCTGGTTCACATAGCAAGCACCACAGGTTTCCTCAGGCTTGCAAGCTACAGTGATTAAGTTCACTTATGAGGTATCCCTGTTTTTATTACCAGAAATGTATACCAATAATTATAACCATCCCCAACTAATCAAAATCCAACTGCATGTTTTGTTTGTTTCAGTTGGATAAGGAGAGGACTACACAAGTAAACTGATCATGCTTTACTTGGGATCAGGCATACCACCACAATCAGAGTCCAACAGTTTGGGTATTCAGTTAGCTTGATGTTGGATTTAGAAAGAGTAAAGAAGGATGCAAGGTAGTCATCTCAAGGAGATGGGATTAGTACCTCAGGGTGAATATTCTTTTCTGGAAACCTCATCTCCAAGTTAATATTCTCGTATAACAAAAAATATATATAGAAAACCACAATCTATTTCCCAGTCTCATGACAACAGTTTCTGAAAGTTTCAGGTGCTTCAAACTTGTTTTATTCTTATTAGATGATATTTAATGAATGCAATACAAGAATACAAATTATGAGCACAAGTTTAATACATCATTTGAGACAAATAATTGTCGCTTTAAAACCCCACTGCCTTTAAAAATTCATCATACATGCAAGCATCAGTACTGACATACAAGTTTATACTTGTTCTGTATTTGTTTTCACTTGTTCTGCATTTTGTTTTATCTTTCTTCCTCAATTTTTATTTGCTTCTGACGATGAGACTAACATTACTAGTTTAGTAATTCTAAATTGAAGTATAAATGAGCAAACTTTTGACCCCTGACCTTTGCATTCTCCAACATACTCATAGTAGCCTTCTTCACAAGCGGAAACGCAAGCTCCATCTTTTAACATTAGATTCTCCATACAGCGGGTACAGTCACTGGCTGTGGGACCGCTACAGGCATTACAGCTCCAGTCACACTCTGTCACGTAACAACAAAGAAGTAACAGTCAATGGCATGTGAAATACAAAAGAGCACAAATGGCGTGATTCCAAAAACCAAGTCCAAAATGGCGGTTGTGGCTGTTGCTATGGACCTCCTATGCTTCAATAAAGAAATCAAAGTGCGGTAAAGAGGTTTTCAGTTAGTTTTTTAAACACGATGACGCCTGGTTCTTAATAATCTTACCGAGGCAAAGTTGCAGTAAATTTATCAGGAACAGGGCCTGACCATGTTTAAAAAACTAATTTAAAAAGTTGAGAACAAATCTGATATTTAGAAGCTCACCTTCACTCCGTGCAATAGATTGTAAGGCCATGTCCAAATTAGACGACTGTGGTTTGATCACTATGTTAATATGCATTCATATATACCCTGGCAGACAGTTTAGCCATTCTGATTGGTCGAGAGGAGATCACGTGGCCATGTTTAAATGTGCAATATAAACGCAGTAAGAAGTCATTAATCATGAGCTGACCTAATCGAGTCAAAAGAGGGAGCTATCTAAAACAAAACAAGTACTTCATTATCAATGTTTCAGTGTGATAAGACTGTGACAAACCTCTGCATAGTCTGGTCACCGGATCCAAGTAGTACTGATCAGCACAGTACGGTGAACATTCCCCAAACTGTAACACGTCGTTAGGATTACGGCATACTAAACACTCATAAGGACTTTCGCACTCGAGACAGTTCGCATGGCAACCTGTTAAAAATGACGAGACAACAAATTAACCATTAATGAAGCACTTATTTTAACAAAAATGGCCCCAACAGAGCCTTTCTCAAAAGCTAAACGACAAAACGTACATGATATTGATATTTTTGTCTAAATGCAGTTTGTAAAACAAAGAAAACAGTTTCGGGCACAGTGACTTTGTACTGTGTTTTAAAATTGTCAACAGCACAGCTGAGAAAACAAAACAAGGACATCAGCTGATCGGGGCCCAACTTCATGGCTCTGATAACCGCAAGCAAAGAATCCGCGCTTACAGAAGCAGGTCATTCCGCACTTAGGTCAAGCATATTTTAGAGGTTAGCAGGGTATTTTTGCTTACACATGTGCACACTCCACATTACTAGGCATTCTTTGCTTACATGGCTAGCACAGAAATTCAGCGCTTGCCCTGTAAGCGAAGAATGGTGATCCCAAGCACAAAATTCAGCGGTAAGCAGAGCCATAAAACTGGGCCCTAAAGTAGCGTGCCTGTAACATAGAGGGCGTAAACAGCAGACACAGATAAAAAACAAGCACATCATTCTCCTAGTTGTCTATTTATATGACTCGAACAAAAAAATCCAAAATGAAACCCATAATTCCTGTATCTCACCTTTGCAGATGCCACCGTCGTCATAGTAACCACCATAACACTTTGAGGAGCAGAGACCGTTGTGCGTCAGTACGGCACCAGAGTAACAAGAGGAGCAGTCGAACACACTAAGGCCATTACAGGTCCGGCATGATATGTGACACGCTATGAAAAGAAGGTTAGGTACCAGATTGTCAGTGGACCTTATAAATCATCCAGTCACCATGTTAGTTTTCTATCACATTAGTGGAAGGGAATCAGAGTGAGGCTTGAATCCCAGATAAATCAGGTGCTTCTTTTTGTTATCACTATGGGCATTTTATACCAGAATCTTTTTTGTGTTGGTGGAAATCAATGAATATGGATGCAATGACCAGAGCACCAACAGCAGGCCAGCCTTACAGTGAATGTCAAGTCAAAAGATACCACCAAATTCCATAAACAATGTACACAGTAATGGCAACCACACTTGCATTTACAATAAACTTTTGGGTGTTTTTACATACAGAATATCATGATTTGAAAGGATATTTCCCGAGAGTTTTAGGTTAAGAAGTTTTCTGTAGGTAGTAGAGGCAATAGTTTTTATTTCCAAAGGTATGTTGTGAATATTTTCAATCACTTTTTGACCGGTTGGTTTCTTTAAGACGATGGTACAGTTGAGCGAACTTCTGTGCACAGCTTTCCATGTTTTTCTAGTTTTAGTTGACCTGTCTCATGTTTTCAACCCCAAAGCTTCACTATGTTAAAGGAAACAAAACAACTATGCACATCACTTGACAGTTAATTTTAACCTGTACATAATAAATCAAAGTTATAATACATAAAGCTATTCAGAACAAAAACTAGGTAAGGATTTCTAGGTATAGCAGAAAATATCTTGTCAATTTCTGTGCCGTGTTCAAGGACTACACATGACTCGATGTTTACTTGTGAGCGAGTGCATGACTCACGCAAGCGCAAGGGGTCTCTCCTTTTATATATATATAAAAAAATCCATTTTGCGTATGAGTAGATTGAGAGCTACATGTATACTGACCTTTACACATGGAGGAAGCCCCATCTAAGAAGTAGCCAACTCCACACTCTGACACGCATGTATCACCGAGAGGAAACACACTGCTGTCTACACACCGAGTGCACATACTGCTCCCGACACCTTCCACTGAGGCAAAGCACGTCCCGCACTCAGAGTTACAATCTGTGGAGGACAAGGGAGCGTCAGACAGTTACAATACCGAGAGTTTGTAAAATAATAAACTGGGTGCTGATATAGAATTCATAAATGCCTGGGACAGTATGCAAGTTCTGATTGGCTGAGAGGTGATCACGTGGCCAAGTTTAAACGTGCAACGTCCCATCTGAAGGACAGAGCAATAGCCCATACGCATGTCTCAATTTGCATGATCAGCGTAAAAGGAATCTGGGTAAAATCTAAGGCCAAGCAACACCGGTAACCATCATGGCATGCTGATTTTGAAGCAATGCAAACACAACTATAAAAACCTGGCAAAGTTACATGTAAACTACAGCATGGCGTCCATCTTGGCAGCTTGGTTTCATTTTAAACTGTACTTGGTTTCCCAAGATGCATTGCTGTATATTTGTAAGATTGCGCTTGTGCATATGGGATATTATGATTTAGTGTCTAGGACAAAAGTGCCTTGACCGAGACCTGAACCCTCACTCTGACAACACCAGAATTTGAGTCCAGTGTGCCAGCCCGCTCGGCTGGTACACTCACAGCAGATTGTAGCCTCTTGGTTTCATCATCAGATGTCATCCTGTAACAATAATCCTTGTGTTAATCCCTCCATAATCCTTTTGTTAATCCCTCCGGTCCCTGAACACCATCTAACTAATTTCTATCTACAATCGCAAGGCCAGTCATCTGTCCACAGAACCCTTGATAACCCACTTATCTCAACATCCTTTTCATTAAGATGTCAAGTAAAGAATTGACCTTC
This sequence comes from Pisaster brevispinus, assembly GCA_023634235.1. Classification (NCBI taxonomy): domain Eukaryota; kingdom Metazoa; phylum Echinodermata; class Asteroidea; order Forcipulatida; family Asteriidae; genus Pisaster; species Pisaster brevispinus. Next base: position 8,661,653 of record JAMKCF010000015.1, on the reverse strand, counting down.
AGTGTGGGCTGCATTTTGTCACGTCTGAACGTTAGGATGACAAATTCCGTCTTTAACATTCTTATAAGACAGACCAAAGATGTGGTATGTCAACGTGGCCGAGGGGTCTAGTTCACCGGACTCAAGCTCTCGTGTTGTCAGCAGCAGAGTGTGGGTTCGAATCCCGCTCATGACACTTGTGCCCTGAGCAATGCACTTTAACCATAATTGCTTCGTGAAAAGTTGGGAAGGTAGTGCACTCTGCTCTGCCAGCCAAGCTCCTAGTGGATGATACCTTTGCCTACATCCTTACGAACTGTGAAGGGGGTAACCCTGTTTCAGCCCCAGGAGTAGGTGGCAACGTGCCTCTGGTGACAGTTGATCTGGGTCGACAGCCCAAATCAGTTAAGTGCAGCCCTCACCTTGAAGTGGCTGTCCGGCCTTGAGATATTAGCAATATCTCATAAAAATATATATATATTAAATTTATCTTAAAAAGATAACAAAAATTCTCATTACATTAAGGACTTGAGATGGTCCTCAGAATACTTCAACATTGCAAACTTACAACAACAACAAAAAACCTCTTCCTTGTCCTACCCCCAAACCCCTTCCCTCCCCAACGTGCCAACCCCACCCTCCCCCTTCAATCCACCAGGAAACCACAGCACCACAGTCATGCCCACTGCACCAACTGCGACCAGTGTCTAGTCACAACATCTGACTCAAACATTTTGGGGAGTGGGTGAGGACAGAAATACAACGGGCTCAGGTGAACGTCTCAAGCTTCGACACGCCCCCAGGTGTTACATGCATGGATTGGTGAGTTTATGTGATGTTTCCTTCAATGACTACTTAGTGGCTATTGGGACATCTGATTGATGTAGTCCTAGGAGTTTCTCAGCGACTTCTAATTTCGACACTTCCACTACCGCAGGATCTATGAAGCATGCACACATGACCTCTTTATTTTATCCGATGTTTCCTTCAATAATTAAAGAGGGTTTATCAGACGTTTTCTCAGTCAAAGTCTTAACTCCACACCTATCTTTCTTTCATCACCTTACTTGTCACTTCCATTTCCTCAAGTCTTAATGTAGAACTAAACAAGACTTCACAAAAATACTCTTTTTCCCCAGCCTGTTTATCTGTGCGATGTTTCCTTCAAATAAAATGACTGTTACTTCCACAAACTTCAACTTCAAGACAACTCTCTTGACAGAGATTTTTTTTTTCCCATGCAAGTTCGCCCCAAACAAGAATAAAAGCCACTCTTGGTTAGGGGCTACAATAAAGAAACATTTTAAAATGAAAATAGCTCAGGGGAGCTGAAGGTAGGAATTGATATTCCTCTAAAAACAGTCTAGATTGTAGGATGGAGGAAAACATGCACAAGGCAAGGAATTCCAAAGAGATGCAGTATGAGAAATAAAGCTGTTTGAATGGCTCTTTATTCTACAACTAGGCAAAGCAGGAGTGTATGGGTGGGAACAAGCAGAAAGCCTGGTTTTACGCTCAAGCACAATGATAGCAGGAACCAGGTCGGACACACAGGTGGCACATTTACAATCAAAATATCTGTAAAAAATACAGAGATTGGCCATGGACCTAAGGTGGGAAAGAGGTTGTAATGTTGATCCCAACCCCTCATTGCTGAGAAAAAGGGTCTGAAACTAGGATTTTGAAATGATAGGCTTTCAACATTTTGGTAACCCCTGGAGCTATAGATTGTCAGAACCTTTGAGAACAGTATCCCCAACACTAGAGAAGTAGATCAAAAAGAATCAAGCTAAAGAAAGCTATAGTCTGAATTCAGTTAAAAGTCTAAAATGTTCTCATCTCTTAATGATGGACTTACTTTGGCATGTACCGAAGTCACTAGGGAACTGTGAGCCAGGGCAACCTGTTTGGCAGGTACCCTGCTGCAGCTGGTCCCCAATGTGGCAGGAAAGGCATTGGTTGGTATCCGGACCGAAGCATGAGCGACAACTTGGATGGCAATCTGCCAAAGAAGAAAATCAAAACAAGACTTTAAATGAGGCTTGTAGAAAAAAACTCAAACGTAATCATAAACTTTGATGGATTTGAAAGTCAAGGAATAAAAACGTCATTCTGAAGAAATGGTGACCTTTAAAAAGTTACCAGGTGGAGAAAATTATCATTAGTTGGCTCTTAAAATGAAAATATAATCAAGCTTTTCAAATGATATGCTTGAATTTGTTTCAAATTGTTTATAATCTTATTGTTGTGTTTGTGCAAAAATTTTGTATTTCCAAAATCACACTTACGTTATGTGCGAGTTTGAAACTGTCAAACCCGGATGTGCACACAAAACATGATGATATGACGATTTTGCACAGGGCATTTTTGTGTGAGAAATTTTGGCTACAACGTTTTTGCACTGACCCGACAATTTTTAAACATAAAGGCAAATAACAAGTTTTCAAAACTGCATGTTTCAGGGTCCAATTTCATATCGCTGCTTACCAAGGAATTCTGCACTTTACTGCACCCCATAAAGCACAGAATTGTGTGCTCATAAGCATGATATTCCACAGGTTCTAAGCACAAAAATTCTGTGAATTTTAAGCACAGGATTTTGTGGGTCCTAAGTAGGGACATACCATGGGTCCTAACCACAGAATTCTGTAGGTCTATACATTTTGCGAGTCTTAAGCACAGAATTCCATAGGTTCTAAACATAAAATTCTGTGGGCCCTAAGCATAGATTTCCAGAGGTCCTTAATACAAAATTTCACAAGTCCTAAGCACAGAAATCTGTGGGTAATAAGCACAGAAATCTGTTGGTCCTAAGCACAGAATTTCACAAGTCATAAGCACAGAATTTCACAGGTCATAAGCACAGAATTTCACAAGTCATAAGCACAGAATTTCACAAGCCATAAGTACAGAATTCTGCGGGTTGTAAGCACTAAATTCAATGGGTCCACAGCGCTAAACTCCATGGGTCATAAGCATTAAATTCCTTGGTAAGTGACACAATCAAATTAGGCAAAGTTTGCTTTGCTTGTTTTGCTTAAAGCTCTGAATCATCCAATAAAGTTCACCAAAACAAGAGCACACTTGAAGATCATTGGTTGTCTATAGAACCTCTACTGTAATGTCAGACTCACCTAGACACACTGATCTCTCTGAGTACTGTCCCTCCATACACTGTTTATCACATCGACCATTCCTTAGGAGCAACGGTGACCGACATGATGAACAGCTGTCTATGGACTCACCGGTACACGTCAGGCATGTTGGATTACACGCTATAAACAACAATAGAGTTGGTAGCATTATCCCAAAGGGGCATTTAAGAAAGATAAATCTTATAACAACAACTGCAAGTTTTCTTTTTAAGGTATTATACAGGATTGGTAAGGATGAAAAACATCTTTGTTTGAAGCTTTCTGATGATGAGGTTCATCCGAGAAACAATTTTTCAGTGAAATATTCCCTCTGAAATGAAATCATATATTATATTCAAGAAAACTGTATCTGAAAATCTTTAAAAATGAAGGAAAATGCATTTATATGCTGAAAATTGTGCATGGTTTCACTATTTTCTCCTAACATAAATTTTCACAGGTTTGTTATTTCATGTATACGGCTGATCACACAAAACATGAACACTGTCTGCAACTATTTTGTCAGCTCTACCAATCCTGTATGATACTTTTAAGTCAGTATCTCATTTGATGCAAGTTGTTTGTACAATTAACAATTGGCATGTCAACATATACACCAGCCCAGCACAGTATTAACTCATTAGGGATCAAAATAAGGGGAAAATATTGGCAAAAAATGGACTACTGAAATAATTTTTCAAAAACACTTCCAAAGCATTTGTCACATCATAAACTATTAGTGTGTCAATCAATCCACAAACAATAGGAGAGTTCATTGCCCCTGATATGGTTGTCTTATTCTTCTCTCACCAATCTTCTCAATTCTTGAAAAGCCCCAAGCATTTCTGGTGGAACCCAGAAGCGTTTCTCGTACAACCCCAATAATTGCTGGAAGAACCCCAAGTGTTTCTGGTAGAACCCCAACTTTTCTGGTAGAACCCTGGGCATTTCTGGTGGAACCCCCAAGCATTTCTGGTAGAACCTCAAGCATTTCTGGTGCTACTTACGTATGCAGACACCCCACACATCACTATAGAAGCTCTCTTGGCATTGATTAGCGCAGGAACCACTGATGAGTCCGTAGAAGGGAGGTCTCCCCTGGACGACCTGATAAGCGTCTCGACAGGATAGGCATTCAGACTCATTGGGTCCTAGACAGGTACGGCAGCTTGGGTGACACGCTACAGGGCAGGCAACAGAAAGTCAGGTGAAGGCCAGACAAGCTTCAATACACACAAGGTTATAAGTAAGGGTTTGTTTTCTTCATAGTCTGTGTTGTAATTGTTTTGAGGTCATTGTCCAGTTAAGAACATTCACCCTTGTCTTACTATGGATTTGCTATAACCTTCTCTCTTGCATCTGGTTTGTTGATGGATCAATCTGACAGTCATGAGCCTTTAAAAAAGAGGATTGACGATGGCATCTTTGACTCTAGCAGTGCTCTGTTTTGAATTTGTGTTGCCAGCATTTTAAGCTGTAAATTACTACCATTTTGAGAAATTTCAAACAAAAAACTCTAGAAACACTGACTGCAGTCATGGCATACACCAGCTCAAAGCTGACATATTTCCAGCAATGTTTTCATCACAACCTGAACTTTCACAGGGGTCATTTTAAGGTCACATGGTCTGTTGTATCCAATTTAAATTTATTATAAATACGGCTGACTAATCGTCCCTGACAATGCACAGTGGCAAATCGGCCCATTGCCCAACTCCATAAAGCTGGAAAGCACGAAAAGTTTCTAAGCACAGAAAAATCTTGCTTAGCAAAAACAGGTTACCAGTCAAAATACCATGTCATATATATTGTTCATGACTGGCTCCCTGTAAATTTTTGCAAGCACAATTTTCTGCTAAACTGCTTCATGAAATTGGGCCCAGGGCACTGCTAGGGATAAATTTGTTTGATTTCCTCTTGATTTTACACTCACCTCTACAGACATACTCCTCATCAAAGAAGCCATTGGAGCAATTGTACAGGCACTGACCGTCTTGCAGGAAGTATGGCGGCTCACATGCCATGCACTCATAGATACTAGGACCCCTGCAGAACAGGCACGTGTTGTGGCAAGCTGGTGGTAGCAACCAAATAAGATGTACATGATAGTAGAATATGAAAGCAACTTTCACGCCAGAGGAGTTTCCTGGGAAACTTTAATTGACCTTTTCACACATGAATTTCAAACCCTGGCAATTTCCCGGGGAATGACTACCCCTGCTTGGGAGTAAGGTTAAGGAGGTAACACCAGGGTTAGCATGCTAAGTGTTCATTTTTTCCCCCAGGAAAATTGAATCAAGTGTGAAACAAAGATAGGGTGGTAGTGGGGTAAAAAAAGAACCCAGGAAATTCCTGGGGAATTGGCTTAGTAGTGTGGAAAGGGCTACTCCCTATTTTGTCAATAACCTACTTCAGGAGTGCCAGTCAGAAGCTATTTAACCTGTAACAATCTGCAACTTTAAAACTTGTGCCACTTATCAACTTAACTTGTGCCTTGAAATTTGCACGCTCTGCACAATCATCTGACAGCGCCCTCTTTTTGCTCAATATCCTTAGGCCATGTTTAAACACCCTGTAACACCTGGGAAGCAGCAGCACAGGGATCACCTTAAGGGGGCGTGGCTTTTTATTTGAAATACCAAGTAATAACCCGCAAGGGGACTGGGTAAATTTTTTATAATCTTTGGTTAAAGCCAAAAAAAATTTACTCCACCCCAAATTACTTTAAAATTAATCCAGTTAGTTTCCCTTGTGTGGTTTATTACTTGATATATGTCAATTTTCAATGGCATAGCTGAGAATCATAAAACGAGGAAAACAGCTTCTCAGCTGAACAGTGGCAAGCCTGAACCTTTTACCTTCACAATGTGAATCGCTCCCTTGGTAGAAACCCGCACTACACCCAGGAACACAGAATCCATCCTCTAAGAGTTGACCGGCCTGACAGGCGACACAGCGAGGGTTGTCATAGTGACAGGATAAACAAGACGAGTCACAGGCTGTAGAATAGAACAGAGAAGAGAATTGTAATTGTTATGTGGCATGTCGTGAAATTGCACGCTTAAGTTTCAAACCATCGAACGCAAGTTTCAAACTTGTGCGGGCCAAATATGCGACCTCTCAACTTAATTGGGCCGTGAAATTTGCACCCTCCGCGCGATTATCTGATAGTGCCCTCTTTTGACTCAATTTCCTTGGGCCATGTTTAAACACTGCATTTATATAGCGTGTTTAAATACGACCACATGATCTCCTCTTGACCAACCAGAATGGATTAACTGTTCCAGGTATTTATGAATGATCGCTGAACTATACAACCCTGCAATATGATATGTAAAGAATGCATCCGCACAGTACACAAGTAGTTCTGTGGTCAATTTACTGGCAAATGTCATGGGAAATTGGGAGTACAACAGCTGCATGTATTATACAATTATAGAAATGAAACCAAGAATTTCCTATTAAGTGAATGTGATCAAAGCATTTCAATTTAATCTCAATACTCTTGTTGTTAAGTTTTTTTCTCTCTGTCTTAGTATCATTATCTGTTTGTACACAGCGCCCTCAGCAGTCAACAACAGAGCAGACATAGGGGAAATAAACGCCTACTCATTGAAACGCCCTGACACACCCACTCCTCATGGTCTACTCGACAACCGACGTCAGCAGAACATTCACAGACCAAAACCATACCCAAGGAGTGTTCCAAATCCGTCATTTCTTTAATCAAATTTCAACCCCAGACGAGTCCCGTCACGGTGCAAAGGGTTCTCTTGATTCCTCAGCCACCGTGCACTTCACTCAGTGCTCCAACATTGCTCGTCTAGACAGACAATATTCATAACACTAGCGGAACATACTGACGGAACATAGTATCCCTTCTACCGAGGAATATTAAAATGGTTTCCCAACGGAGGAAAAACCTACACCCATGCAATCATGCGAGTCTTAGTGGACTGGGGGGGGGGGGGTGGGGACACAGGGGACAGGATAAAGGAAGTAAAGGAAACATGGCTTACATTAGTTCCCATGGAGATAAATGTGGGGTGGGTAGACATTTATCACCAGTCATAATGGATGGGGGACATGAACTGTTGCTGTGAAGGTCAAGTAGTCAAGTTTTGAAAATAAAAGTGAGACATTTCCAAAATTCCTTAGATATCTTAGGATTAGAAAGCACACGATCCAAGAAAAAATGAACATTCCAACATATCAAGTAATCAGAGAGTGAAATAAGAAACAAGTAATCAATAATCAATCAGTGGTGTGTTGTGGCTGAGCGGATAACAGCTCAAGCTCTAGTGTTTCTGATAGAGTCCCGGTCGTGACACTTGTGTCCTTGAGCAAGACACTTAACCATTATTGCTGCGGGACGCAAAGCCGTAGGTCTCGTGTGTTGTGTAATGCACGTAAAAGAACCCAGTGCACTTATAGAAAAGAGAAGGGGTCCGCCTCGGTGTTCCTGGTTTGATTGGCTGCATATTGCACCACAGCACCTTCTAAACCATTACATGGTGCTATGTGAAGAATAAGCCTCATACTTCGAAAGCGTAGCCCCACATACCTTGCAGGAAAAATACTGAATGTTGAAGTGCCTTGAATGTCACTGAGTGACAGGTATGATTGCTACATGAGAATTTACTATTACTAATATTATTATCAATAAAACCACCATTCAACCAAAATATTATCCTATCCACAGAAAAGACAGTTTAGAACTCTCCAACTTTAAAAAATAAATTACAGGTTTTTTTTTTTTGGTATTTATTTATTTCTTTCTTTCTTAAGTTCAAACTTTCAAAGACATTTGTTGGGACATTTCTCATGTCAGTACATTGTATTCAAATTCCAACACACACCAGTCACCCCTATCACGTCTGCCCTATCCGAACATAACCTCAACATCAAGCAGGGGTGAAACAAATTGACGACTTGTCTCATCTCGTTAGCATTATTATATACTGATCTAGCATTGAAGGGTGGTGACAATGACTTCTTGCAGGGAGGCCACAGACAAGAACATCCCCCAGCGGACTGTCTGGCTGACTGTGAGTAATTACGACAATGTGAGTCAAATCACTGGGAAGGTAACATCCTGTCTATACCGTGGGCCTTCTAAATAAAGGGCCACACCAGACGCTGTATGTTTGGATTCCTGATAAAAACACATCTACAAACAGTTGGTGGATGATGTCAACAGTATTAAGGGGGACGTACTAACCAGAGGGGACAATGTGTTGGGAAAACTTTACAAGAAGCAAGAACCAACACTGAAAAACACCAGGCTGGTACCTGCCGCACTTAATGATGTACTTCCTGTGAATTTGTGCAGGGTCTTTGAGGAACAAGACTTGGTTTGGAAGCAGGGCTTTGCCAGGAAAGTTCAATTGGCACTGTGACTAACAAGACTTGACAAAGTTCTGGGGATAGGTCAAAAAGGGTTAGAGTATGACCAGGGGTAACAATATAAAGCTCACAGTCAAAGATTGAATTTGCATACTTCAGATTGAACTTGCATAATTTAGATTGAATTTGCATAAGTTATTTGGAATGTGGGCAATTTAGATCTAGTATGCATAATTTAGTTTAAATTTGCATAATTTAGATTGAATTTGCATAATTTAGATCTAGACAAAGCACAATATTTCGCTTGAGACTTATATTTTTGTGAATGTGCTATAAAGCAAAATCATGATGTCAATAATTGAGAGAGTCCAGCCAGGGTGAATCCTAGGGTGACATCAAATTCGCTTCCAATTGGTCTTTGCAATTTAAATTTGAATCATGCCTGGTACAATAACATGCTTAGTCACAATGAACACTCAAATTGACATTCCTCAGACTAATTAACACCATGTTGTGAACTAGGGCGAGCTTTGTATAACACGCCCAGTATCGGAAAAGTCTGGTACCCTTCTGTAAAACAAATTGATTACCATGCGTGTAGGAGTGTTCTTTTCAAGGTATTCAAATTTGTTAACATGCAACCAAGCAAATCATTAAGCCAGACATTTCCCCCCCCCAAAAAAAAAATGGCTGATTGAAAGTACTAGCCAACCTTGGCAGATCTAAACTTCTGACCTCCTGGGAACCTGACCTCCAACAAGAAAACAATCAGACCAAATCAAGAGATTGTTCTAATGGAATTGGCTGTAATGACTTCCTGATGTTTTTTTCTTGGATGAGGAAGTACGCTCCATCAACTCTGAATATAGCTGCCAGCAAACCATTTTAAAGGGAAGGTAAAGTGTTTGACCTGATTTCAAAAACGGTTCTCCAGTATGCAAATTATTCTGCTCGCTATAGCAGAGAAAAAAAGTACAAGTGTGTTTCCTAAACGATCTTGAAGATTTGAGAACGGATTTATGTCACAAATCTGATTTCCAGAACCGATTGCAGATAGGCAGGCCTTTTGCTCTGCTTACGGCATGAAGTGGTTATAAAATAGACCAGTCTGGAATTTCACCTTTGAGAGGGCAAGGTCTTTTTTTTTTTGTAAAGCGCACTTCCACTGGAAAATCTCCGCTGGAAAATCTTAAAGTCTATGGGAAACTTCTGCAGGGACACCAAGGCCAAGACCAGGGGCAACAGAGACCTTGGCCTCCGTGTTAACTCCAGGCCTGATAGACACTTTGCAATGGGCCACTCTCTAAGCGTGAAATATCTGCTTACACATTTTATGAAACTAGCCCTAGTTTAATAGAGCTCCTGAAGCAAAAAAATATAATAAAAAAAGCTTGGTACAAAACAATTGTGCAGACCAGAACATGGTTACCAGCCAAAATGCCTTGTCATATGTATCATTGGCAACAGGTTCCCTGCACATTTTTGCTAAGAAGAAAATTGTGAAGCACAATCGTCTGTTTGAGCAGCTCCATGAAACTTGGCGCTGGTTTTCAAATTTATCACAGGAGAAGAGGATATTGGAGGCTTGAGGATCGGCAATGATGTAGGCAAACAGGATAAAATTTTCAAAGGGCAAGGCACTTTCTCCTTTGGAAAGGGCACCTCTATGAGAAAATTGTAAATTTCTATTGGAACATTTCAAGAGGCACCAAGGCAATGACCAAGGGCAACAGAGACAATTGCTGTCGAGTCCCTAGTCTCTTAAAAATTTTCTGATTTGAATCAAAGTCCAACCTTCCCTTTAAGGACAAAGGTACCAGGGATGTGAAGGAAAGGAAATTAGTGCTCACACGAGCATGTGAATCTATTGACTTTATGACAGACACCGGGGACTGGGTTGACCAGGCAGCAATGTTGCAGTTGATTGGAGATGAAGACAGGGAGGAAGTGTTTGGGTGACTGCCACAGTGGGTTTTGGAGTCAATGAGACCGGACCCCCCATCCGCATATTTGAAAAAAAAACCTGCAAATGTAATTAGGGCATTGTTGATAATACAAGATAAGGCTGCATCAGAATCAAGTGACTTTGGCTACGGCTATTGCCAATGGCTGCTGTAGTCAGTGTTGTTGACTCGAGTACGACTCAAGTCGCCAATTTTTGTGACTTGCGACTTGACTTGACTTGACTTGGACAAAAACGTCTTGTGACTTGACTTGAGCAAAAACGACTTGGCTTGACTTGAATTTGACTTTACGACAGTGAAACTATTATCATATAAAAAATTTTTATATTTATGTGGCAAATCAAGGCACTTCCCTCCATAGCCACCTGCCAAAGCTGTCAATTCGGACATGGCCTGAATGTCCAGAAATCGAGCAGACAGATCTTTATTATGGTCTTGACACCTTTGTCATGTTCTGTCGATTATAATAACACACCAGGAGGGGCCAGACTATTGTCAATTTAAAAGGATTTTTCGAAACCTCGGCTTAGCTCCGTCTACGGTTCCAGGCTCTGTTTGATGTTAGGAACACCGTGCAGAATGTACACAGCTCCAAAATGATGATGGAGCCAAGCCAGAGCCATAGCCCAAGCCCAAGCCCAAGCCGGAGCCTAAGCCGGAGGGGTATAAATGTATCAACCTCCCTACTGTCTGACCAATTAATATCATCCACTGTGGTTTTGAATGACAGATACAATTTGGCTGCCTGCAATATGATATCATGTGGTGAATGCAGAACACACGCCCACTGTGGTGCCACCGTACTCAACCTGTGCAGTTGAATGATTTAAAATGGTTGGTCGTCAACTTCCACGAGGACAGGAGGGTTAACCCAATACTGCATTATAACATACAGCCTTTCAAATACTTTCGAAACACTTCTCTCTCTCTGAGTTTTGCAAATGTGCTGGACATAGACAGGCCACTCCGACTGCATGTTCAAATCTTTATGATCTAAACTCTCCAGTATTGGGCACCAGACATGACCTGACATATAATGTATTTTCACATTTCCTTTCAACAAAGTGAATTCCCCGAGAGTGTTATCGTCACAATCACTCTGACCAGCTGAGGAAATAGATCTTATCCCGACAAAATCTGGGCGGAGATTGCCGGTGACTCACAGAGCATATGGCAGGAGGTAGGGGGTAGGGGGGCAACAAGATTTACCAAGTAGCCAAGATAATTTAGGCACTGCAGTCTTGTGGTTGTACCGTGTCGTACAAGATTCCTTAAAAGATTTGAAGTTTTTATGGACTGGGCGGCACATTGGTGATTTTTAAATGAATCAGTTTGTCCACATCTATTGAGATTGACAGTTGGAAGATTGGGGGAAATAAAAGGTTTCCGATAAGGACTGGACTTAAATGCCGCAGTGAGACACTTCTTTTTAAAAAAAATAATAATAATAATAATAATACGTAGTTCTCATATATTGCTTTATCGCACCCGATGGGCGTCTCAAAGCACTCCTTATTGATATGACAGGAACACAGAGCTAAATTTGAGTTATGAGACCCATTTACATAGCAACTTGCAAGGATGTACAAGGTGCTGTGGCGCAACCTGCAGCTAACCATACCAGAAACACTGGTGTAAACCCTTTCTCTTAGTGATAAATAGTACTAGTTTTTGTACATGCAATACCAGGAGTGAGAGTCACTGCAGACATAAATGTCTGAAACTAGGATCCAATTTTTTAGGAGGTTTGTTTGTGGTAACCCATGGAGTTATACATTTCAAGGAGCTTCTGGGAACAGTATCCTCAGCACTAGAGGAGTCGATCAACGAGCAGGATTTGTTTTAATCTGAAGAAAATAACAGCTACATTTTTCACCAAGCAGACATAGAAAAGTTTGAATTCAGATCAAAATCCCTGCAATACGCAACACACAGGGTTTCCGAAATCGACAACAAATCTGACAAATCACAGGCCAGAGGACCCTCTGATACTATCACTGCGTAATTTATCTTACTATCAATATTTACTCCTGGATGTAACTTACGATGGCAGATGTTTCCCTGTAGGTAGTAATCCTGGCCGCATTCTGGCACGCAACTATTCCTCCTGATAACGTGTGTTGAGTTGGCGCACACCAAACAGTCCGACTTCCGGGGTCCAGTACACTCTTGACAACTCTCGTGGCACTCTGCCAAGGAAAAAAGCAGTCAATTGATAAATGTCTGTAATAGGATGATTAAGACAATTTATATCAAGTGTTTTAATGGTTTATAATGACCGGTTTTATCGAAACAGAAGCTCAGTATACGAGTGTTAGTTCCCAGCTGTTACATTTCTCTGCCATATCAACGTGGACACAAAGTTGCTTTGGAATCAAGTTGAAGATATGAGATACATCTTGCCCCAGTACTAGTTTTAAACCATACTGAGGGAATTTACATATCAGCAATAAACTCAATTTACCAGGCACTTCAAAATATGCCACACCATTTTTTTTAATATCACACAAATCGCCATCAAGTTCTTATGGAATTACACTGACAAAGTGATAAATGCTTGGTATGTGAAGTGCGTGACCACATACATGCAAGTAAAATGTTAACCCATTGAAATGTTTTTCCCTTATGAGTTATTTTCACTTTCTCTTAGCAAATAAACATTACATCAACAGTTTCTAATTCAATTCTAAATAACTTGTATCGGAAAATTTGATTTTTCGTTTACTCATAAAACTATCATTTAATTAACAAAAAAAGGTGTTATTTAAATGTAATTAACAGGCATTGGGCATTCAGATTGACGCTGTGGTTTCTTCCCACCTCTGTGACCTGCAGCCGATTTCACGAAACGCTAAGATTAATCCTATCTCGAGTTAGGACGAGTAACTAGTCCTAACTTAGGATTAATCTTAAGGTTTACATGTTACAGTGCAAGGCTGGGACTTGTCCTAGGTCCTAAGATTAATCCTAAGTTAGGAAGAGTTTGGTGAAATCGACGGCCGGGTTCGAATCCTGGACTGGAGCCTTGCATGTGGATTGGGTTTTCAGTCCCCCTACGTGGGAGTTCCCTATTTGGGGTTTTCCTCCCACATCTAAAAACTGACATTTCTTCGTCATCTTCTCTACAAAGGTATCTTCAGGCTTACAGGTCACAGTGCTAGTTACTTTTAAGGATCCCATGGTTTCATTACCAGAAGGTTATCACAATAAAGCCCGGTCATACTTCCTGCGAATGCGAATGTGAAGCGAATGTTGACGTCACAAATTCACAACGAATATTCACAAACACAGTTGTGACGTCAAATTCACGTCATATTCACTTGGCATTCGCATTCGCAGGAAGTATGAGCCCGGCTTTACATAATAATTATCTTCACACAAACTTGAATCCTTGATTATGATTGCTTGACCCATAGCAACAAGAGGTGTGATATTAACCCTATATTGCATGGCCCATATCACTCCCTGTGTATTGCGCTGATATAACTCCGCGTATTGCGCTATTTTAAGCTAATACACAAAACATGCAGCTGTTCCAACACCGCGTATTGCGTTAAGCTGTGCATCAAGTTTGCTTGAAGATAAATTTGTTATCACAAGCGTGCTTGTGGAGTACGACAAAAATATAGCGCATCTGCTTCGGATATCCAACTTGACCTTTGGCCTCGTTAGATATGGGATGCAGAGGTGTTAAATTTTTTCCGTAGTCCACTCACGCTTGTGTGATAACTTATAGTAAGACATACCAGAGCAGATGTTCTCAATTTCAAAGAATCCACTTCCACAATTCGGTATACACTGGCTCCATTTCAGTAGGTAGTTCTCTTGACAGGTCACACAGTGGTATTCCGTACCCGCAGTACAAGATAAACAGGTTTCATGGCAAGCTGGGAGAAACAAAGATAATTTCAACAATTAATTTCACAAGTGAGTTTCTTCCGCATTACTAAATACAGGCAATTCAAAATATGATCCAGTTAAATAGGTCTGTTCTTAGTCACAATACCTGATCTTCTTCAAAAGTCCACATTCCTTTTGTTAAAACCACTTTGTCTTAACATTGTATAACATTTTCTGGTCCTTAACACTAGAACAGCCTCCCGCTCTTGCTTTCTGCTTGTAAGTCAATTGCTCTTTTTTAACTCTTTCTATTGCTGTTTCCTCATTAAGTATTGAATTTCCAATACTACAGCTTAATTGACATTACAGTGCGCCCTCTACAGTTTGCAAAGGAGAGGCCATTCTTGCAGTGTACAATGGGGAAAAGGTTGCCGACCCACTTGTTTATGTTTGTGGTTTGCATGCAGATAAAGTAGCCAGGTCATATTTCTCTGCTACGTTTACCAGCATAAGATGGTAATATTTTTAGGCCAGTGAATATTTTTTTTTCACTTTCAGGTTAGTAGTAATTTAATGGACCGCATTTTTGAAGAATATCCTTCCCTGCGTAAATGTTTTGCTTGTTTTTTTGTTTAGATGATCTTCCCAACAAGGGAACTTGGCAAACCTCCCACTAGGGGATATAATGCCTAGCTGGCAACAGCCAATCTCTCTCATACAAACATTGATTTAACAAATATAATTATGAATTGCACAAAACAATAAATTGTGATTCAGTAACTAGACGAAAACCCTTTTTTCTAGTCATTGTTTGAGGGGGCACTGTGATCTCTCACATATCACATGTAGCTGTATTGGCAGGGGTCAGATTCATTGCTGACAAAAAGGTCTGAAACTATGATCTAAGTTTTAGGTTTGATGAAATGATGGCATTTCCATCTTTTGGTAAACCCTGGAGATTTCAAGGAGCTTCTTGGAACAATATCCTGAGAAATAGCCTGTGCGAGAGAAGTAGATCCAAGAGCAAGTTTTCTTTATATCTGATGAAAACAACAGCTACTTTTTACAAAAGGCAGACGTAAAAAAGTATGAATTGATAAAAGTCTGAAACTTCTCATCCCTGAATCGGGTACCTTTTTTGTTTAACTAGTAAATTGCTTAATGCCTTACCTTGACACATTGATTCTGATGCTTTGTAGAATCCAATATCACAGGAATCAACGCATAGACCATCTTGTACTAGTCTCTGATTCCTACAGGATGTACAGCCCTGGGCGTCACAGGCAAGGCAATCAGGCCGACATTGTACTGTCAAAACCAAAAAACAATTTCTCAATAAAACTGCAATTATCTTTGAAATTACTTCCTCAAAAAGACTGAAAAGTATTTGTATTTCTTCCATTTGAAAGTTGGAATTACAATAAAATATTTATTTTTCTTGTCTTCTCTCCCCTGCTAATTTTTCATAAAACAAAACTGGATACTACTTTCACAAACATTTCTCGAAAACACTTTTTTTCATTCCTTCAATTGTTTTGTTTCTTCCAACTGGAGGGATATGAGGTGTTAATTCCTTCACGTACAAATCTTTGCTTTCTGAGTCACCCCTCTAAATGCCATTCACTTGCAAACAACTTTTACCAGTTGCTCATCATACTTTGTAATGTATCAAGACAGACAGTATCTTTGTCAGGCCTTGTGCTTAAGCTTTTTGTAAAATAGCCCAGCAGGCTCGTGAAGTGTGCGTTTTTTACTTGCCCCCAGGAAGTTTTAGTAGCCCAGTTTTTAAACGTGTATTGTCATAAATGTATCTTTCTGATGTATTAATGGTAGCAATCACAACCAGTTTAACGGTCAAATGAAGTTACATTCACACACTCAAAAACAAATTTACACATTACAAAATATGTATTATTCATATCTGAAAAGGAAGAAATATGAGCGTTGTAAAGAAGTAGGCTGCAGAGTTTTTAGTAGCCCACAGGGCAAGTTGAGAAGTGGTGTTTACTAGCCCAAGCAGTTTTTACTAGACAAAGTACGCTGGGCTAGTGTTAGGGGCAAGCCCTGTTTATATATCATTTCAAATTTTGTCAGCTGGACCTAAAGCATGTTACCAAGTGTAAGAAAAACCAGACTCAGTATTATGAAAACAGCAGTGACCCTACTCAAGATACCAAACTGAGGATGACCTAGCTTATATTGCCTTACCTAAGACACAGTCTGGACAGCACTGCCCTTCCACCTCCACTGGTATACGATCCCCTGAACAGGGTGAGCAATCTACTTTGAAGCAGCGGGTCTCTCCAGAGTGACACCCACAGGTATGGCAGTCATCAGGTGCCCAGGTTTCACCATTCTGATTGGTAGAAAAGATCAGCCTCATTTGCATATTGCATTCAAACACAAGAAACTATCTATCACTATCTATGTTACAGTTATACCCCACTGGTTAATTACTACCCCAAACAGAGCTCTATTCAGTAGTCTTTCAAATTTTACTCGCACTGCAAATTTCTAACGAAATAAAAATGTCAGCACTTCGTTGTTCATCCAGACGTGAGGAAGAATGAAACCCAGAGTCATTTTAGTATCCAAGGGCCAAGGCTCTTGTGGTTTTAGAAACAAAATATTCATTCTACCCCCCCCCCCCCCAATGGGTGCTGCTTGCAGTTGCCCTTGGCTAATACAATTTGTTATAAACTCCTACCCATCTTGGCCCGCATTAACCGTCAAGGGTTGAACTACCCAACTAATGGGCCTGAGGCACCCAGATCATGATCTTCCCCAGCCTCCATCACAACGGTAAAGAAATATGAGGGTAGCAGGGGAAAGAGAGCCCCCCCCCCCCTCAAAATACACTAAATACCTTTGGGCCAGACACATCACAACATCTATGATATCACAAAAGTTAATTGAAAATAAACATTGATTTTGGAGGATGTGGTCACAAAAGCTGTGGTAGATACCAGTCTCTTGGGTCCACAGTCTCCCATTGCCTATTACTCTTTGGCACTGTACATGTCACCGCTAGGCAGCTTCATAAAACAAACACCTGGGTACAATTTCATGACGCTGTGAAGCAAACTTTGTTTGCCAAGTGAAGTTACCAGAGCATCAGTGCCAAATTACTAAGCATTTTAGGATGGTGTGTTTCAGATCAAAGTCACAAAAAACATACAGACAAAATTTAGAAAGCCCCAAATTGCACAGTGGGGCTTTTAAAACCAAAGATAAACACCAAGTAAAAAACTTTCTGAGGACCTTCTAAAGTCAGCGTGCTCAAGCCAAACTTCCAAAATTTAGTTCAAGAACGCCCTACAGTTTTGAAAGACCTTGCAGAGAAATCTGAATGCTCTATATATAATGTTACTTACAGTGTATGACACTCTGTTGTGGATGCAGTAACCCAGAGGCGCAACACATTCAGGACAGCATCTTCCTTCTCGATGAAGCACGGTATCTCCCTAAATGAAACCAAACATCATTTCATTCTTTCAATATGTGCGTTTCAATGAACCAAGTAAGATTTTGAAACCTTGCGTTCAGTAGTTTTTATACAGTCTTGAAATGCTCTTCTCAACAACAACAAATCTCTCAAACTCACTGAACCCACACTGCAATTGTGGTGAAAATTCAAAATCTTGCATTTCCTTAAGCGGCCCTCAGGTTGGCCTGCGATTTGCTTGCGCTGTGACGGAACCGTCAGCATCAAGCAGAAAATTGACGCTCAGGTCACTGTGAATATGTGACTGCAAGTGTCATCCTGGAAAAAACATGCTCACGTCACCCATGATTGGTCAGTGACAATGATTCTGTGATGTAACACAAATGCGATCGTTTGACTTTTTAAATATGCCAGCAAACGTTTTGTTGCTTACATTTCCGCATGCTGATTGGCTAGCGCCAACTTTTATGGGCACATGACGCCGCAACTAAACACAGGTCAACTGTGACTGATTCCGCCTGCGGCAACCCATCACAGAAGTTGGAACTTTTCTACTCTTGGGATTGTTGGGTGTGTTTTTTTACCCCGAATGGCAAGTTATGCTGATCGTTTTGACATCATCCTAGTTATACTAAGGCCGTAAACAACCGGTGACTGATATGTTCACAATGGTCTAAGCCCAGGCGCAACATCATTCTTAAAATTCAGTTGTTGACTGTATTTGAGTCATCGATCGCAAGGGTCCACCTGAGGACGGCTTCAAACCAAGTTAAATAAACTGTTAAACAATCAGTACTAAAGCCGCGGAATGGTTGTTGGTTAAGAATCTCACCTCTCCACAGCGTAGTCTGTCACACTCTGCCGTTGTGCATTCTATTCTGCCTTGCTGACAAATACAAAATTCACAAGCTGTGATGTTCCAAACATCCCCACTGTACCTCAAACTACCAGCGTCATCACATGGAGCTGAGTGAAAATACAGAGATCGATACAAACTGTTTCAATGGGTAGAAATGAAACTTGTAACTACTACACCAACAAAATGAAAACTGCCTTAGAATGTATTTGGGAAAAACACTAGACAGTTGGGCCCAATTTCATAGAGCTGCTTAAGCAGAAAACATTGCTTAAAAATTTGCGCTAAGCAAAAATGAGCAGGATACCAGTCACAAATTGTACGTGTGATATGGTATTTTAGCTGGTAACCTTAGTCTAATAAGTATAATTTTGTTGCACTTAACTACTATTTTGTGCTTAAGCAGCTCTTTGAAATTGGGCTCTGGACTTAGTTAGATTGTGGGGTAACTCACTGGCTCAATGCTAAAATAACTGGACTCTTGAGCTCAATTACCTGCCTCTGCTTACCGTGGAATTCTGCGCTTACGGCCCATAGAACAATGTGCTTTACAGGCGCCGTATGCGCAGAATTCAGCAGTAAGCAGAGCCATGAAATTGTCAGTGTGGTCCAGTGGATATTGCCAGCTGTTTCTGGTCTGCTGGATGGGCCACTGTCCGGAAAGTCCTTCGTTCTGGTTCAGCAGAGCGTATGAAAAAAAAAGTTACTTACCTTCTGATGAGACACATTCAGGACAGCACTGTCCGTCTTTGGAGACCTTCCTTTGACGCTGAACAAAATAAATTATAAAATGCAATAAAGAATATGAATAGGGAAACTAAACAACATGTATGCCAGTGATATTTGAGGCTTTGCATGGTGTCAATCGTAAGGAAAACTGCAGTAGTTTATTCTGTATTTGCTTGTGTACTTTACTTTATTCCGAATTGCTAATGTTGAACTTCTTGTTTTAAAGTGCTTGTGCATTTAGTCCTTTTTAAGTTTGTTTATTCAAGAATTATATTCCTTGTTAAGCGCTTTGGGGTTTATGTTTTAGATGTAAGGCGTTATATAAGTTCTATTTATTATTAGTAGTAGGAGTAGCAGTAAAGATGCGTGTACAACCATGTATAAAACTCTTTGGGGAGAAGGGTTGGTTCTGTGAAGAACCATTGTGGTCAGGATGTTTCAAACAGTATAGGCCTACTCTCTTCGTCTTCAGGAGAATGCTGGACTGGTGATGATGCTGAGGTTTAAGTAGGGCTGCAGTGAAGATTCACCTGTGCCAATGGTTGCTTTGGGGACATGCTTTTTTGTGTGTGTGTGAATGTGTGTTACTTGAGTTCTGTTTGAACTACTTACAGCTGGGCAGGTGAAGTCTCTTACACAGCGCTGTTGAGTGCAGTCTATGCTTCCTGCGTTACATTTACAATATGTACAAGAGTCTGCTTGCCACTGAGACCCATCCTGTAAAAAGAAACGAATAACCAGTCAAAGCAGTTCAAGACTGTCACTCTCCACTCCACTCTACCTCTTCCACAAACGTCTTCCAAACTTACAAATAAGGCCATTTCTGAATTGGTAGCTACAGCTACGGCTATGACTTTTGCTAAGGACAAACTATACTTCAATGCATGATGATGGGGAAATCTAGCCCTAGCCCTAGCCCTAGCCGTAGCCGTAGCCGTAGCCGTAGCCGTAGCCGTAGCCGTAGCCATAGCCGTAGCCATAGCCGCCAATTCAGACACAGCCTTCCATCATTACCAAATGATCCATTTTGGAGGTCGAAAGAAAACTGCAATAAGAAGCTATAAGAAGTTTTGCTTTAACCTTTGAAAAAAAAACCTTAAACCCTGAAAAACCATTATAAAATTTTAACATAAAATTTGATTAAGTATTAGGTTGACTTTACATAGTTAAAACAAAGAAATGTAACTAATTAATTGTGGTTGCCTAAATCAACAAAGGACTTAAAGATAGACAGAAAAGTGAGCTAGTTTAACATCTTTCAGGGATGAGATTGGATGAATGTGGAAATCCTGAAAAATGGCTTGCTGGCCTTGGTTCCCCCTTATTCTAGACCCAGAACCTCCCAGTTGTTAAAATTCAGGAAGTTTACATACACATTGCAACCCTAGAAATACAAAACTACAGGTTTGGACACAATGTGGACTATTTCTTTCGCCCTTTGGTGATTGCTTTACTTCTTTCAATGTAATTTAAGTGCTCACTGAGATTTTGAAAAATCATGAAATCAAGAAAAATCGTGAGAAATCACACGCCTGATCTTTATATGAAGAAAGGACACACAGAACAAAACAAAACAAGGGGTTGGGCACCCTGACTTACTTTATAAATTAATCCCTCTAATTCACAGGACCTGCCGGTACACTCTGGACAGCACCTGCCCTCTTGCAATACCGCATCTTCATGCTGAAGGAGAGACAGACAAAAGGAAAAAACAGTTTACAAGAAGTGTCCAGTTTGGATGCAACCCATGCTCCACAGAGGTGAAGCTTTCATCGAGGGGCTCCAAGGTCAAACTGAGTTTTGTGATGCACTCATTTTCAAGTAGATATTCAATCTAGTATTCAATTCTCAATTGGGCAGATCTATAGATCTCTATCCCAACTGTGGACATTGGAGGACTGTGGGGTAGCTGGTATTCATACTTACTTGAGCGCACAGTAATGGTGGGCAGTCAGCCACAAAACACCTTGTCTTCCCATCATCACATTTGCACTTGCTGCATTTAACTGGTTCCCACTCCTCCCCATCCCTATATGATAGACCCCTATATGTACATTGCCCTGAAAAAGAAGAAAGAAAAACGTGATAGCTAGAAAGAGTTTGACAGTTTTGCAAGTAGGGGTTTAAATACAGGATTGGTAGAGCCAACAAAATAGTCACAGACAGTGTTCATGTTGTGTGATCAACCATACACATGAAAAAAAAAACCTGTAAAAATGCGGGCTTAATCCGTTGTGTGAGGCAGAAGAAAATAGTGAAAAACCATTCACAATTTTCAGCATGTAAAAACATTTTCTTTAAATTTGGTTGTTAACAATCGAAACCAGCCGGGTTTTAAACAGATTTTTTTTTTTTAGGTTTTCAGAAACAGTTTTCTTGAATTTGACTTCACTTCAGAGGGAAATATTTCACAGGAAAAAAAAAGTTCTGGTATGAACCTCATAATCAGTAAGCTTTTAGACTAAAATTAACCACTGGTGTTTTTTATCTTTACTAATCATGTATAATACCTTTAATGAAAAACAATAACATCAATAATCAATAAGTTAGTCTAGAAAGTTAGTTTGCAGAAAATGAAGATATAAAATGAGAAGACTTACGTCCCGGTCTGATGCATGACGGACAGCATTCCCCCTCTTCCTGCTGTAAAATCTCCTCTGGACTGCATTGCATTATCCCACATGTTTGATTACTACATTGAATTATCCCATTATTACAATAACATGATCTACACGGTGATACGCTCCACTGTGAGTTGTGCTGTAGAAGGAAACAGAGAAACAAACAAAAAACAAAAAAATGATTAAGTTATCTTAAAAAATTTTGGGGTGAACAAAGAGAAATTGACTACAGCAGGATTTGAACCTGTGAACCCCGGGTTCACAAGCCGGTGCTCTACCCACTGAGCTAACTTGCCCTATGTTGGACCTTGGTGGTCTCCCTATTTTGTCCATTTCTTTATTCCAAAATTGATTTATTTTTACCCTTATTAACTCTTATCCTCTTTGTCATTTCATCTCTCACTTGCGCATCCGCTGCACGCGCAAAGTTTAAGCTACTTCCAGCTCCAAAACTGGCCTACATATTTGTATAATTTTACCCCAAATCCACCCATTTCATTGTTCAAAGGCATTTCTTATGACAGAAACCAATCATTCACGCCATAAGTAACTCAACACCCAAACTGTTGAACTCTGATTATCTGATTATGGTGGTATGCCTGATCACATGTCAGAGCACAATCAGTTTACCAGTGCAGTCCTCAGTCTGATGATACCAAACCAAACATGCCACTGGATTTTTGAGGGATTGAGGATGGGTAGGGATAAATGACACACTGAGCATGGTCAAATATTGGTTGATCAAATTTTAACAGAGAGGAGAAACAAAATAGGCTAGACATGTACTCATTGAAATAATGTTGCCGTTGCTACCAACCATTTTGCCTTGCCTGCATACAGTAGTTACCCATAAGTTACCTAACAATATGCTTGCTATGAGTCAAAGTGACCCAAAGACATCAACATTCATGTTTAATGATTTGCAATCCACACGGACACCTCCCTCCATTCACTCACAGCAATCCCCAAAGCGTGACACTGACAAGATTTATTGCCGCTTCCCTGTCAGCCCAGACTGATGTTTCACATTGCTCTGACCTCCCCTTACTTTGAACAACCAACCATCCAGAAAGTCAAAACGAAACATTCATCATTTCTTTTATGCACCAGAGCTGCCTGCCTTCCATGGAAAACCAAAGTGACTTGACTTCCACTATTCATTTTTCTTTTGTGCGCTGTGCTTGACAGAAACAGACAGACTGTGAAATTGCACAACTGTGAATAGCTTTTATCCTCTGGTACACAACTTGCTATTTTTTGTTTACCCCTGAATTTGGGGAGGGAATAAACATGTGTGTGTTTGTGTTATGTGGGTGTTCATACTCCTTTACATGAAAAAGGGTCATTACAATTGGGCAAAACATCACAAGCACACAAGATGTTTTCTCTCCAAACAGTTTCGGGGGACAAAAATAGTCAGTCAGGCTCTAAAAACTAACAAGCAGGAAAAGTCCTTGCTATCAAAATGACAACTTCATCCAACTTCATGTTAGGTGATAGGGTGATCATTTAACTCTATCTGTACACCACTCAGTGCTCACCAGGAGCCAATTTTATAGAGCTGCTTCAGCAGAAAATAATGCTTAACAATTTCCTGCTAAGCAGAAATGAGCAGGATACCAGTCACAAATTGTACACGTGACATGGTAGTTTGGCTGGTAACCTTATTCTGGTAGGCAAAATTTTATTGTGCTTAGCGGATTTTTTGTGCTTAAGCAGCTCTATGAAATTGGGCCCAGGGCTGTGTAAAGAGAGAGTTTCGACATGGAGGGACCAGTTTTCTTTGGTCACGTGGTTGCTGGACGCTACTTTCGGTCAAAATGCAGCCTAACCCAGTGTGCAGTCTGGTCTGGTACCCTGTGTGCACAAGTGCTTTTCATCACAAGCTGTCGTATCTCTCTCAATACACAGGTCTGGTGCTCGCTGTCCTGTTTGCAAGGTGGTGTCATTTTGTTGTGAGCCACGCTCATTTCACACAAACTGGCTCCACCCGAAAGAAATGAATTGAGCTAGTTGTTTGTCGGGGAAGAATGTATGAAAACAAATGTGGACTTGTTTGTCACGTTTTTGTGTTTGGCAAAGTGTTTCAGACTCTCTCAAAATTATCAATTTCGGTCATAAGAAATGTCTTTGAGCAAAGAAATTAGAGTTTTGGGGTAAATTTTAGGCCTGTAATTATACAGCAGCAATTGGCCATGGCTTCTGTTGCCCTGATCTTGGTCTTGAAGTCCCTTCAAAAGTTTCCCATAAGAGTTTTCCCTTTAAGATTTTCCAATGGAATTGCCCTTTGCAAACTGAAAAATCCTTTAAAAAAAAACCCCAGCTGATTTCAGTTGTAACAACCAAAATCAAGGACAATGTGTTTACATGCTGAAAATTGTGCCTGGTTTTTCACTATTTTCTCCTGACTCCCACAGCGGATTAAGCCCGCATTTCCACAGGTTTGTTATTTCATGTACATGGTTGATCACACAAAACATGGACACAGGCTGCGACTGTTTTGTCAGCTCTACCACTCCTGTAAACACATTTAATAATAAGAGATCCAGCTATTAAAAGTGATTTATAGACTTTATATCTACACGTGATCACTGATTTGGTTTCCACAGATATTCAGCAAACATTTTAGAAATACATTCACTGTATGCACAACGTCTCAAGTTGTGGACGCCAGTCTAGACATTCTCCCAATCTCCTTAAATATCTTAAGTAATACATGCATCATCTGTGACGAACATTGTGTAATCAAAGATCCCGGGGACGGACTCACTGATGTACAATGGCATTTATTGCAAACGCAGTGATACTTATTGTCACCGTTATTACTTCTGACAACTCGCATATGACTCATTGCATACAATCAAGTTCATCAAGCTGTATACATGTATGTTGTACTGTAGTCCGACCCCCAGCCCAACCCACAAAGATGCAAAACAGTTGTCTTGTCAAAGACACTTTTGCTGATGATTCAGCAGTTGCAATCCTTAGACTCGGTTTACAAAAATAAGTTGTGCAAATAGTATGACAAGAAATATTTTACTATGTACACAAGCAGGTTTAGACCTTGTTAACCATATTCAGTTGCCAAGAAAATGTAGCCGGTTACCAGTCACAAAAGACATATATTACATTGCATTCTGTGCCCACTGTAAAAACCACTGCATTTACCCACGAAATCTGTTACACCCTCATGTGCCCACACCCCTATGTTCTGACGCCCCCATGGTGCAACACCCCTCTGTTCCTACACCCCTATGTCCCGACACCCCTATGTTCCTACACCCCTATGTTCCAACACCCCTATGTTCCTACACCCCTAAGTTCCAACACCCCTATGTTCCTACACCCCTATGTTCCTACACCCCTACGTTCCTACACCCCTATGTCCCGACACCCCTATGTTCAGCCGCCACCTAATGTATTTTCCTAATCCTAATCCTAATCCTAACCCTAACCTTAACATTAACCCTAACCCCAAACCCTAGAGGGTAGATCACGAGGGGTTAATCAGAACATAGGGGTGTCGGAACATAGAGCAGTCACCTCATAGAGGTGCCATTTACGACAAGAAAAAATGTCTTTGCCCTTACAAGAAAGAGAGTATCAGGCCCGTAGTTATATGTTCATACAGTATACACAATCTTTCTAAGCAAACAGTGCAACACCTGTAATGATAACTTAACATTGCATGAAGCTGACAGTATAGGGACAATTAGACAAGAAATCACTTATCGAAGACACATTAATTTGGCCAGGCTGAAAGTTGATAGGAAACCCTTATTATCAGACATCCTATTACTCATGCAGTGAAGAACACGACGCATTTATCCGTACACCCAATTTACACCCAATAATCATCTACACCGTTTAGAATTCAATCTTGGTCTCTCTTTTATTTTCATTCAAATGTTTTAGCGACAGTTGACATTTTAAGTCAAATAAGCCTAAAAGATCTTCTGAAACAGTGTAACACCTGTTTATTACAATGATTCTCTGTTAAGGCACCATGCAGCTTACCTGTCCAGAATCTATTCTAACAAAACGGCTAACGATTTATTTTTTAACCCGTTTTCCCAGAAAACACCAATGTACCAGATACTTCACACATTCTTTGAAGTTACAACCCTGGCTGAATCCCAAATAATTACCTCGCATGTTTGGCACCATTTCAAATCTCTCATGCAATTTATGAGTCATTGTGGTGAAGAGACAATTCAAACAAATCTTTGGAAAAATCGTGAGCTGTGCAGACGTTATTTGACCATACGATTGTAAGCTTGCAATTCCCATTTTAACAACTAATTCCTAAAGAATGCCTGTACCTCAAAATGACCAGCAAGCTTAATCTCTTTAATAATTCATACAGATCTATCACAATGTCGCTCTGTCTCCTAGTCCTGGTCGATTCAACCCAGATCCAACAGGTGATCTTTTATTGTGCCGGTGTGTGTGTCGTGACTGCAGTCCCATGTAATCCCACTGCTGACACCGATGTTTAACATTGATCAACATACCAGACATTTATTGATTCTCTCTCACAAAGCCCTCTACATCTCGGTTCAACAAATCCTTGGAGCTCTATTTAGTCTGCACGATCATCCCTTTAGGATTATCCCAGTGGAATTATTCTCCGTCTATGAACCAGAGGGTGTTTAATGTTAATAACCTAATGGATGATCAATGGTACCTACATGAAAATTAGTGCAGGATGGGTGTTCAAATTGTCATGTTTTCAAGAAACACACTTGAAAAATAACTAACCTGTGAAACTTCAGTTGTACATTAGTACTATAGGTCAGGGCTTGAAATTTACACTGGACTGCTGGCCCGAGGCCAGTGAATTTAGGGTCAGGCCAGTAAACTCATCACTGGACAAGTCCAGTAATCCTTGTGTTTTTTTTAATTGAATAGTAATACCTCATGGTGTATAATATCTTCTTTCTTTTTTATTAGATAAATGATGATCAATGTTAACTTTGAGTCTGATAGGTATCTTTCAATTCTGTTGAGTATCGAAGGATACTTACTCAAAAGACAAGTCAGGTAAAATTTCTGTTGATTGATTTACGGTCTTGTCAAAAGATTTCTGGTCGAGTGAAAGTTTTTAGCCCAGTGGATTTTCTCACCAAATTTGAGCCCTGTAGACAAGTGTGTATGCATGTTTTGAAGACAACACATTTTTGTTTGTTTAATTCCGTCATCTACTTTTCAACAGACTCCTTGCATGTGACACAACAATCCCAAACAGCGCCCTCACTGAGGTCAATGAAGACCTACCATTGGCTGAGAGCCGCGCATAGTGCGTACACAGGTCTATTATTTGACCTCAGCGATGGCAGCCAATGCATGGGGTCTATAAATCAAAGTTCCTGTGCTAATGTCTTGAAATATTATATTGCCTGCTTTTAATACTCGTGCTATGGTTAAAACTACGACTCCCGAGGTGCTCCTCTGCGCATTCTATTTTCCAAAAGGCGAAGCGGAGGGAAATAAGATCGCTCCGGGGATCACCGAGGGAGTCATAGTTTTAACCCCAGCACGAGTAAAAGCAGTGATTTGTTTTATAACACCCCATACATATATTCTGCCTAGACAGCTAGGTGCCAAGGAGCTGCTGTTGCTACATGTATGGGTATAGTACATTGGTTGCTGTGTGTATAGTGCAACGCATTCGCACTGCTTTCTAATAAATACAAGATCTCATGTGACGCACTCTAAACCAATCAAAAGGTAGAATCTTTGTAATGGGTGTTATAAAACATAAAATACAAATATCAAATAACATTCCAAACGTTAACTGATTGACCATTGATTGTTAGACTTTCCTTTTCGACAATTTAAGATATCACTTTGTGTAAAAACTGGTTTTAATCTTGGGCACTAAAGAAGAGCTTCCACAATTATGGGAGAAAACCAATGCCAGCCAGTCTCCTGGCTACTGAGATATAGGTGGGGTTAATGTAGAAACGTAAAGTTCGATAAGTGCCTATGAATCACACCAAATGAGAAAGTCTCACAAACTCAAGCACTTAAGCTATCCTCTAAAAATATACATCTAAGGTCCTCCCTTTTTCTAAACATGGTATTTCTTTCACAAATTAAGTTAACAATGTTCCTTTGCAAACAAAGAACAAAAACTGAACACTTCCTGAATTGAAAAGCACATCTCTCAAGATCTTTAGTGACACTGACAGCTTTTAGCCGAGGGGTCCATCTGCCAGTTTTCCCCGGTTTCCCTCCACCTCCATGACCTCTTTCATCGACTAGGGATTCTTTAAACGCAACCAGTGCAGCTGCAAATTTGTGCCCATGTTTTCTTAGATTTGGGGGGAAATGTACAATTGAGCGTTGGCAGAGTACAGTGGAAGGCCACTTGGGGACAATGCTGTATGTATTACCCGTGAGTTATTGCTTCCCAAAACATATTAATTTTTAATAAAACATCTGCTTGGATTACATGGTGCTTTGAAACATGAGATTTCCTTCAGGGTGCAGTGTAAGGAAGCAGTGATGAAACACACAAGTTGAACCACTTCTGTTTGTCACTCCACTTGTTTGGACTCATTTGTAGAGTTCCAGTTAGCGACCAATCAAAATCCATTTATTAGGTGAACTTCTGACCCGACCTTTTCCCCCTCCTTCTTGTTTTCCTTACTTTAAAGACAGATTTCACTCACATTCAACTGCATTTGTTAAATGATGAAAGTAACTTACATAATGACCACTTTAAAATAAAGGTATCATGGAATACATTTCAAACGTTTGTAACCAAAGAACTGCTTTTATGTTGTTACTTACAATACATAGCTAATTAGGCAACTATTAATTTACAAGCAATCAATCCAGCAGCTAGTGTAAAACAACCAAGCTTCAGTCAAAATGCAAGAAACGATCAGGATTGGCCAACCAACATCTCTGTACCACAGATGCTGTAACCCTCAAACATATTTACCGATGAGGCAACCTGTACATTTTGCAATAAGCCAATCAACATCTCTGTACCACAGATGTTGTAACCTTCAAAAAAATATTAACCAATGACAGACCTGCCAACATTTACATCTTGCAATCAGGGAGAATGTGTACAACAGTCAGGGGGATACTCAGAATTACATTCAACATAATAGGGGAAAGGTTTCCATAACCAAGGAGATTTTCATATTTGTTCATCAGAACAACCTGTTCATTTTGTAATAAGCCAATCAACATCCCCGTACCACAAACACTGTAACCTTCATAAGCATCAATGAGACAATCTGTACATTATGCAATCAGCCAATACACTTACCCCTACTATTTCTCCTTGGTATTCACAAGAGCCTACGCTGGGTGCACATTCAGGGCAGCATCTGTTTGCCTCTATTCTTAGTCGTTCTCCCTGGGAAGGAAGGGGGGAGGAGAGAGAGAGAAAGAAAACATAACAATCATTATTTATAGCATTCCTATAATTTCTTTGAGGGAAAGTAAAGTTCCACATTGGCGTGAAAGCATTTTCCATTCATCGTCACCTCTATTCTTAAAGGGAAAGTTCGTCGTCGGTTTTTTTTGAAGAGTATATTCATTCCCATTCTCTTGTTTCCAGCTAACATGTAAAAAGAAATCATCAATTGGATCCAGATCTTAGGAGTACCATGAACATTGTTGAAATGGTTGCATTTCAACCTTTTGATAACCCCTGAACTACTAAAATTGGTATTCTTGAAACAAGGACAAAACTTATTTCAAGAAAACTTTCTTTTCTTGTGTGACTCCCAATAATCTTAATAGAAAGGTTTTCTAAAGTGAGTGACACAATAATTTTTTTCCCTGAAATAAGATGTTATTGTTATTGCAAAAATATAATTTGTAGCAGTGTGGAGTTAAAGATTCCATGGAGCTTTTGGGAACAGTATCCTCAGTACTAGAGAAGTAGATCAATGACCATGACTTATATAATTTTGGAAAATACAGCATTTTTACTTGCTGGGCAGACTTTAGAAAGTCTGAATTCAGCTAAAAGACTCATCCCTGATACATGCTATCTAGTTTTCTCAAAAATAAGTACTGGAACACAATAAACCGCATGGAATTGTCAAAATGGTTGCGTGCAAGACTGAACAAAAGTTGAGTATGGTTCCCATGGGTCAAAATATCTCAACATTTAAAGTTGATTAGAAATGGGGAAAAACCCAGTAAAGGTTTCGGTGTTTATGGTGTTCTAAGTTGGTATTCAACATAATTTGTTGTGACTGAACATTCTCATCAATGAGATGGTTTAGCTTTGGTCACCCCCACGAGATTCCTGACTTGTCTACAGCCTAACTGATGACCTCTCAACAAGTTCTGATCCTGCTGGGTGTGAAACCATTTGCAGGGGATTATCCCATGAGATCAGAATGCATGGAAGGATTGGAAGGGCCCAGAAGATTAAGTTACCAAAGTCTGGACACTCCTTTAGGCATTTTGATGACAGTTTATGATTGATCGCGGCTCTCTGTAGATGCTAAATTTGTCTGGATGATGGATGGTGTTGAGGGGGACAAAGTGAAGTGACAACCCCTTGACTTTCCGTTAACTGACCCACTGGCATGTTGGTCTTGCAAGGAGAGAAATGTTCCCACAGAATCTTGGATTACAATTGGGAAAAGCAGCAACTCTCTCAAGCTCTTAGAGGGAGAGTATACCCTTGGTTATTACCCAAAAAGACTAATGACCGTAAAAACGTACTTAGTAAGAAGCACTGCAGCTGTTGATAATGTATAGCATTTTGAGATACGATCCCCTTCTGAGGAATGTGTTTTTAGAGACAGGGATTCAAAAACATTTCAATCTGAGAAACATTTCATTCATGAAACGCTTCTCAGTTTGTGTATTCCAATTACAGATTTTTCTTCCTGCGTGGACATAACCGGTCCAGCTTTTATAGCGATATCTAAAAAACGCCACTTTTTTCAAATACAATTTTAACACAATATATGTCTACATTTATATAGGATTAAAAGGTAGACCTACACTTTGCCTTTCAGAGCTGTTTCAGCTCAAAAAGTAGCTTAGCACAAAATGCTTCTCCTTACAAGAATAAGAATACCAGCCAAAATACCATTTCTTATGAATGACTGGTATCTGCTCTTTCTGCTCAACAGAAAACTTCCTGCTTAAAGCAGCCCCATGAAATTGGAACCTCAAAACAAATTTTGAAGTTGTTTTGGTCTCCAGAATGACACCGTAATATGAGGGCACCAGAAGATTGTCATTTGATGATAAAGAATACTTTCCAATTGTTTATTGTGCATACTTCAGTATGTTAAGTATTTCTTAATCTTCAACACTTTTTACACAAATGTAGGAACAATATATTCAAAAATATAACAGGAACATTTCATGATATCGAACATGTGCATGTGGGAGCTTGGGTGAAAATTGAAATACAATGATTGTATAGATTGTATGTAGGATACTGTGTGCTATGGTAAGGGTAGTCTAGGGACTAGATCAATTACATTATCAAATTATCATAGCATAAACTAGATTTGTTAGCCTTGTTTAAATGGTTAGTGTGAGTTACACCAGGGGGACCTGACTGAATGGAGACGGGATTGATTTATGATTGGAGTTATGGTTAAGGGTCAATATCAACCCTGCAGTAACGAACTGGTAGAATGAATGATTTAATTACTATAAGATCAATGCAATTGACTAGGGTCAGTGTTAATCGACCTCTCTGGGGTATATATACCTCTATGGGGATATATCGTTGTGTCAGTGCAAAAACATCATATCTCCTAAAATAGCTCCTATGTTACATGCGGGTTTGAAATTGTCAAAACATCTTACTTGCTTAATATAGCCTGGATGTACGCACAAAATGAGTATGCGGTGAGAGACAACGTTTTTGCACGGAGCACTTCATGCAAAATGTGAAGCTTTTGCAAAATCGAGATACAACGTTTTTGCACTGAACCATATACATACATCTATGAGGACATACACTGTCCTTGATTGGAACTCTACTCATCCAATCAGGACATAAATGGTCCGAAAATTAGAAAAACATCACGTGAGAATTCTTCTGTACCATATGAATATAATGTAGCCCAGTCATGAGGAAGTTAACCCAAACTATTCCTTTTGGGGTACATCACTACCCCTTTTGAAGGTATCTCTGTATTTGTGCCTCATGATCCCTCATCTGTAACTCTATTATACCCCAATAAAGATAACCATAATCACCATAGGATGAGGTTGTTTTAGGGACAGTTAGAAGAAGTTTGTCTGTAGATCGAAGATTGCGGCTTGGAGTATAAGGTGAGAGAAGTTCCTTGCGATGCAGTGGTACCTTGTCCTAATACAAGACGCAAGGTCAAAACCCTCTCAGCCTTGGAATACTTCCTCCATGATACCCCCAACTTATCCAAACACCTTCCAGACAAATGGTGTAACCAAAGTAATTAAATATGCCATAACTCCACTCAACTTGATAGTGTTTTGCTTTTCACTTTGCCGCTCACCTTAGAATATCTATGGAATACTTGGCAGCAAAGTTCCTTGAAAGGATGATCAGATATCAGAGATTCTTATTGTTTGTTTTGGGTTTTTTTCTCGGTAGATGCACTTTGCAGAGTCTTTCACCTCTTTAGACTCTGGTAATGAATCCTATCAATACATAAAACCGACATATGGGTTGGCTAATCAACCATTAAGTTATCTGATCCCTCCCTCCCAATCCCTCCACTGCCCCGCCCACCCTTACAACAAGCTTTAATGTCTTCTTTTGTAATAATTAATTGTAAGGATAAAGGAGAGTTGTAATATGATCAGTGTTTGTTTTTGTTTGTTCTGCTTCTTTATTCTGTTAAGGAAACCTCACTGGGACAGCGATTATCATAATTTACACAGCACACAGTCAACCCTCCTACTGTCTGACCATTCACAAAAAATCTTCAAATGTGGTTTTGAGTGTACTGTTAGACAATGCCAGCCTGTATGGCAGCATGTGATGAATGCTCTATGTACATTGAAATCACAGATAGTTCTGTACACAGATAGTTCTGTCACCATGCACAACCCAAGCAGCTAAATTGCTTTTCATGTTTTGAATGGTTGGTCAAATTGCTCAGAAATGTCGCCAGCAAGAGTTGGAGGGGTTTAAATTCTAAAAATGGTTCTACAGGTGAAGATGAAATGGAAAAACACTGTAATATTCATATGCATATATGAAAGAAAGTCTGGTTCTTGCCTTCTAATTCAGCTTGTACATGTAACAATGTCAGTGTTAAAACTTCAAAATAAAAACACAAAGAATTTCAGATTTCAAACAACAGAACACCATAAGATTGAAATCTTCAATGTCCTTATTCTCGAAAACAATTCAAGCTTTTTTATGTACCCTTCCACTGAAGCACCCCAGGACTTGTTAATTGAGCTAATGTCTTAATTACCGGTGGTTAATTGTCTGCGTATAATATTCTAGACTGGTTTCCTTGGAAGGGATGGAGGTAATTAGGCTCCACTGTTGTGGTATGTCTACATAGCTTTGAGCATTGTATCAGTATGGGAGGAGCGGCCATGATTAGTGTGTGTTAAAAAATGTTGCATCAGTGCTCACCCTTATGCATGTTGTTTCATGCTGTGAACAATTTGTGGTAACGTTAGCAAAAAAATGATACAGTTACATCTGCTCCTGGGTATGAATGTTTTCCTATGTACCTCAAGTTACAATAGATTTTTCGCTTACTTTGCCAACACAGAAATTCAGTGCTAGCCCTTGAAGTGGCAAATGGTGACAGTACGGAGGAAGAACTTCCTCCATGGTGACAGTCAGAGTTGTGTATTGAAAGAGTTGGGACAAAGAGGGACCAGTTTTCTCTGATCACGTGGTTACTGGACGCCATTTTCTGTCCAAATCAGCGCAACCCAATGCACAGTCTAGTCTGGCACCCTGTGTTCGCCCATGCATTCTGGTTGGGGTTTTTTTTTCTCTTTTTTTTTCTGAAAATGGCTTCTAATTCAATTGCAAGTTGTGGCAGCGCTCTCAATACACAGCTAAGTGTAGAATACCACGGTAAGCAGAACATGAAATTAAGACTTGATTGTCATAACTCTGAATTCATACAAATCTTTCACACGAATGGCTGGAATTTAACATCATTGTCAACATAAATTTTCAGAAAGCTCATGAGTTGGGCTTTCCTGG
Organism: Pisaster brevispinus; assembly: GCA_023634235.1. Classification (NCBI taxonomy): domain Eukaryota; kingdom Metazoa; phylum Echinodermata; class Asteroidea; order Forcipulatida; family Asteriidae; genus Pisaster; species Pisaster brevispinus. Next base: position 8,627,567 of record JAMKCF010000015.1, on the reverse strand, counting down.
TAGTGTTAACTGTTACATGTAACTTCTCCAGATCCAGGATTGTTTTAGAGACCATTCAGAATAAATAAAGTTTTTTCAATATTGTGGGTGTGTGGGTCAAAAGCAAGCTGTTATTCTCATCTATTTGATGGGCAAATAAACCCAGATTTGAGTTTTTGCAAGAGGTGCTTAGCTTTGTTGTGGAGCATCACATATTCTGATCTAAGTTAGTGAATAGTGGTCTAACTCAGCAGAGGGGGACTCTACATGCTCTTTTATTTTCCCCTCAATGAAATTACTACAGCGATCTGGTGATAAAATGAAAATATTGTAAACCTTGACTGACCCCTAACTCCATATCAATCATTTTTATCCATTCATAATATTCTTTAGAGTTCTTGAATCCAGCCAACTTGTAATACAAGTAGCCCTAACTGCAAGTACATCCTTAATAAGGTCCCCTGGGTTGCATGTAATCAAATCAACCAGCAGTACCAACTGCAAGCCCTCCCCGACAATTACTAAAACATCATGAATGACATTGCATAGAGGGGCAGAGAACCCTTGTACAAACTGCAAGCCCTCTCCAACAATTACTACCGTGTCATGAATGTCATTGCATTGAGTGGCAGAGAATCCTTGTACCAACTACAAGCCCTCCCCAACAATTACTAAAACATCATGAATGACATTGTATTGAGGGTGACAGAATCCTAGTACCAACTACAAGCCCTCCCCAACAATTACTAAAACATCATGAATGACATTGCATAGAGGGGCAGAGAATCCTTGTACCAACTACAAGCCCTCCCCAACAATTACTAAAACATCATGAATGACATTGCATAGAGGGTGAAAGAGTTCTACTCCAAAAACCTGACACAAGTCTAGGCTAGAGAAAATATGAAGCTTAGAAAAATAACCCAGTTCTAGCATATGCAGGTCTCCCTAGGAAGTTTTAACAAAAATTTGATATCTACTTTTTACAGTCTACTGTCCATTTTCATTGGTGCTATTCATTTTCTATGCTACATGATCACAAGTCATCTGCCCACACCCATGAACTCCTTGCAACTTTGCAACTGCACAGAATGTTTGATACACTTCTAATGTCCCTTGACCCCTTTACGAAACTTTGCAAGGAACAAATTTTGCCCTTTCCATCAACTTTTCCTATGGTTTTTTTTTGTGCTCCTTGCGAAGTGCATGTACTCCTGGTGCACTTGTCCAGTCAATTACTGACCAGTCAAGTCCAATAAGTATTGGGCAAAGTATGATTTGGAACAGTGTGGTCCCAAGAGGGACCGTTACAAAACTGGGGTGGCTGGAGGGACGCCAAATTGGTCTAGGTTTCATGTCTCATGACTGGACAGTAGGTGGCCCTGCGTGGCCTGAGAAATATTAGATTTACCCCAGGTTACAGGCGAAGTTTGGATTTAACATTGTTTTTGTAAGGATAGTTGTGGGTCTCCTTTGAGGACCAGCGTAATTGTTGAACTGGTAGGGGATCTCATGGGGCATGCTCAGGTTGGTTTTGTGAAAGTAAAATACTTGGTTATAAAAGCCTACATGTAGTCTTTGTTCTACATGTAAGTTATGGTTACAAGTAGCCCAGCCTTGCTACCATGGGAAGCATGTCCTATCGATACCCACCACCTCTCACCACTAACCCCTGGTAGGGATGTGCTGAAAAAACAACTCTGATTGGCTAGCCAAATGTGACCACTTTGTTTAAACATGCAGGTCGATAGTTAATACTTTTCAGTATCTGTTTTTACCACAAACAATTCTAAAATGTACTATATGCGGTTACTGTTGTCACATTTAAGTGTAGTGAAGCTCAACTATTACTAATAATATTATTTAAATATCCAAATCAAAATCAGGTTCCTCCCCCATCCACGCCTCCAACACTGCCCAAAGTGTGCCCCCAACCCCACCCCAACCCCTTATTACAATTTATTTCCCATTACTCAGTACTGTTCTTCCCTCTTTTGGCGTGTGTTCCCCGAAATACATCTACGCACCTCTGTAAGTAAACAACAGACCCCCCTGCAATGGCCGCCATCACTGAGGTCAAATAACGGAAACAAGCAGGCCTGCACGAGCTGCGCACAACTCTCAGCCAATGATAGGTCTTTACTGAATTCAGTGAGGGCACTGCTTTGCGCTTGTGACGCCATATGCAAGGGGTGTATTACTGTATTAGCGCTGTGACAGCTTGTGGCAGTATTTGCTTCTCCTGATATCACCCTCAATCTACATTTTTGAAGTCTGACAAGAAAAGACAATAATGATGGAGAGAACAAATGTGCACATGAAGCGATCCCCCTCACCCCAACCTTGTGTCTTAGGCTTGATGACAGATTTCCACAAACACCAACAGCTGCATTGTGGTATGCTATTTACAGTAAGATCATCCTAAGATTTTTCAGGATCAGGCTGGAACAATCGACTGTTTACGCCTGAATTTGACATCGGTCATCTCTCCATGGAGGTATAAACAATCCATCTCTCTATGCTGCTTATTTTTGATGTGACTAAAGGGGGTATCAAATCATTAAAATCTCTCTGCATTTTGTTTTTTGCTGTTTAATTAAGTTTTTTTTTTCTCCATAGGTCTGTGTTTGGATAAGACATGGGCCCAATTTCATGGCGCTGCTTTCAGAAGAATTCTGCGCATACGGCACACTGTAATGCGCACATTTCTATTGGCCACAGGAGGGCGTAAACGCAGAGTTCCATGGTAAGCAATACCATTGAAATTGGCCCATGCTAGTATACAAAATGAAATGTATACAAAATCGTTCTTTTGAAATTTCTCCTTGTGAATTTTGTGGATGACAAGTTTTGCCAATAGTTAAAAATGTTTCTATGTATTCTTTACAGGCTATGACTGCTCCTCCACCCCTCCCCTCCCATCCCTTCCCACTCCACACCACCACTAATTTATTCTGTGCATGTTTCCTTTACATAGGCTCAAGTTTGATTAAATTCAACAATAAAAGAATAAGAACAACTCAAGAAGTAAACTTGCGGAATGCGGGTACAACAATGTATGAAAGTTTTTGGGTGAAGTGTTGGGTTCTGAGAAGAACCGGTGTGGTCTCAGCTTTTCAACCAGTATACTCTGCTCATCTTCAGGAGGAGAGCAGAGAATACCGCGAGATGAGTATACTGTTCCAACTGTCAAGACCACATCGGTTCCTCTCAGAACCACCGGTTCTTCTAAGAACCACCGGTTCTTCTCCCAAATGAGAGAAGGGAGTGTTATACATGGTCATACCCGCAAGTTGACAACTATCATTTTTCTTAAGATCCCCACCGTGCAAAGCTTCAAACATCACTTTAACAAAGTATAAAAACCACAACTTCAAGTGGTTCAAAATGAGTTGAATCAACAGACTACAGCTCTACGAAAAAATATAGACATACAAAATAAAATAAAGTCAACAGAAAATAACCTCCAACGACCCCTGTCAGGGAGAAGTGTCAACGAGCCAACCCCACTCCCCACTAGTAGCTATTACAAACCCACTGGGGGCTAACCGCAGCGTTTAGAAGGGGGGCATTTATGACAGCCGGTACACACCCACGACAATTAGGACACCGTCCAAAGGTGGCTGGAAATCAATTGCAACAAATGTGCCTGTTGGTATGGTAATCGCTCCCGTCAGCCAATGGAAGCGTACGAGTTTGACGCTAGGAAAAGATGTAACTGCACCTTGGTGGTCGCTGCTGGATATTGACATAGCGTAATATGGCAGTGAAAATTGGATTACATGTTTTGGCCAACCTTACATTCTTTGCTGACAAGACACTATTTCTATCACCCCAGGAAGCATTTTTAAAGATGTAATGTTGATTTGTTTTAACCATTTCCTCTCATAATTGAGTAAATTGCTTCTTTCAAAACATAATTATTAAAGTCATACTTTAATGGTAAGTGTCAGCTGTAACTAATTCGTGCCTGATTTTGATGTCACTTTAGGCTTATATTAAATCTAGAATGGAATGGTGTCCGTTTCTATGATTTGAACATTTTTTGAATAAAAAGGAAAACATTCTAGAAATTGTCAATAACATAGCTGAGACCGGATAATTCCTTACCAACATTCCACAAAAATTTCCATAAAAAATATGTAAATATTTTGTAAATATCCCACAAAAGTCTCTTTCGCTTTGAACAAAGTTCCCAGGTAACGTCCTTGAAAAAATTCCTTGTGGAAAGTTGGTTGATCTTTTCACAACTGAATTGCTAACTCTGGCAAACTGCTGGGCAATGTTCCAACATAAAGCCACCCCTCCTTGAAAGTAGGTTTAAAGATGCTGTGTTGTCATGATCAAAGCAGGCCTATGGCTGTACATGGAATCTCACTCAGTTACTGCATGCATGTCCTCCCTCCAAACCACATCTATGGAAAGTTCCCAATGGACGCCATCTTTACGGGCAAATTGCATTTTGGCTTGCGGGCGCGCCAAGCGCTCAAATTATTAACGCAGCCACGCTGTTTACTAACCAATCATGCAATGAGTTTTGTGAAATGTGCGCGTGCTGCACGCCGTTCTCACGCGAAACGCATGACTGGGTGTTCCAAATTGCCCGTAAAGATGGCTGATTTACGTCATATTGCATCTATGGAGAGTGCACGCGCATGCAGGAACTGGGTGAGAGATTGTAATTCCATGTAGAGCCACAGGCCTGCTTTGATCATAACAACACAGCCCCTTTAAGTGAGATAACCACAGGGATAAATCTTTGAGTTCTCCCAACACACAAGCTAGCATATCGGGCCAATGTGTGCAAGTTGCATGTCGATATGTGCGAATTAGGGCCGACGCGAAAATTTGTTTTTAAAAAAATGAAGAAAAAAATAAATAAATAAAAATTACGTCTTGTTTTGACAAATACCGAGGAGAACCTCCAATCTGCTTCCATGAAAATAATTGCACAAACCAAGAAGGAGGGGGGGGGGGGGGTAGTGAACTTGTAAGAAACATTTAGAAAGAAAAACAACGCAAATTGTGGTTTGTTTTAAAGACTCATTGGCAGTACACTTACCCCTAAGAAATCACACTTGGGATCACGGCATTGTTTTGGTTCACACACCACCAAGTCACTTAGACAGAAACATGTTGTACACGGATCCGCTTCCCATACTGAGTTATTCTGAAGACAAAACACAACAAAAGGAAAAATATGATCAATATTTATTTGCAGGATGTTTCACTTCCTCTTCTCTCCACAGTCTTATCAATATTTAGGAACAATCCCTTTTCAGTGTAGGTGATCTGGGCTTCATGCAAACTTCACAAATGTTTAACTTCAAATGTTTACAATTTGGGTGAAATTATGTTTATCTGACATTGAATTGAAAGTTAAGACAAGTGTTGTACTGACAATGAATTGAATTTAAAGTTAAGACAAGTGTTCTGCAAGCACAAAGTACTAGGACATTGTGGCTTTGACATAAACACATCACATGATGAGGTTGAAAAATACACCTTTTCATTAACTATTTTCTAATGTATTTTGTGATGCAAGTTTGCCCCAAAACAAGGTTAAAAGCCACTCTTGGTAAGGGGCTACAAGAAGAAATCATAAGATGAACACAACTATGAGGAGCTGAAGGTAGGAATTGATATTCCTAAAAATAGTCTTGATTGTAGGATGGAGTGAAACATGCACCAGGCAAGGAGTTCCAAAAAGTATGGATCTTTGTTCTAAACCTCAGCAAAGCAAGAGTGTATGGGTGAGAAGAAGCAGAAAGTCTGGTTTCACGCTCAAACATCCTGATAGGAGGAACCAGGTCGGACACACTGGTGGTACAGACCTATGGTGGGAAAGAGGTTGTAACGTTGATCCCAACCCATCACCAACAAGATTAACAATACGCTTCTGCAATATATCTTGGATAAATGAACTGTTACCAATACTTCCCAGTTAAAATGTTTCAGGTTAATGGGGGGGGTGCATGTGAGCTCTCTGTCATAATTTGTCACCTGCAACATTCTATTCACAACAATCAATCACTACAACTACATCTGCACAAGTATCCAATGAGGAGCACTGAAGGTTATCATTATGTTCCAACAGTGTACTATTGTAAATTCTCACCGACTGCGACATTTAAAATTCCCTACCCCAGCCTCCCACCCCCTAGACACCCACATCCCCCCCCCCCAACACAGAAACAAATTGTAGATGGGTATCACTGACTACAAACAGAGGAAAGATCTGTACTCCATGTACTAGGAGTGGAGTACCCTGGGCTTAGCGGGAGGCCCCACCGGCTTATCAACGGCCAAACAACTGCATTGAAGATGATGGAGTTGGACAGCTTTTGCAGCAAATTGCCGGCCATTGTTGAGAGGTTTTCACCTGAGGGTATCCGGTATACAGAGTCGGGAAAGTTTCTTGTGTCTGTACCTCAGGTGGTGTTATACCCTTCATTAGCATTAGCTAAGATTGTAAAGGTAACGTCAAGACAGTTTTACATCTAAAAGTTTGATCCCTTATCTTGTACTTAACCCTTCTTTAAAAAGCTTCCGTTATTATTGACCGGTTCCCTGAAGGCAAGGCAATGCCCTAGAGTAGCACTAATTGTTGCTACTTACACTTTTTGCTCCAAATGGTCAATAACTACAGACCAGAGGAATCTAAGGTTTTAGAAATAGGTCTCACAATTCATAAAAAGGCTTCAAACCCTGTCTTTAAAAGTGTTTCTCTTTGTTCAAATGCCTTGAGCACCTTAAAGGTGGATACACTCGCTATATAAGACTCCGATATATTATAACACGGTGTCCTTTTATGATACTTCTTTTACCCAACACTGGACCACTGGATAAACGCTTGTTAAAAAATCCAAAAACCAATCAAAAGTCTCTCTAAGTGGTACTGATGGCTAGTTCTGTGCTGAAACTATTCAGTATGAAATATGGACAAGTGAAAGAAAGGTGGACTTGTGAGATCACAAGCTTATTGGTCCTGCTGGCTAGTCACTGAAAAAGTCAGGCTAAATGCTAGTTAAGACACCTGAAGACCAGTCACAATTCTCTCCAAGTGGTCCGGCTGGCTAGTCCAGTCTTAAAAAGCATTCCTATTTAATATAAAATATGAACCAGTGAAAAAGCTGGCAGACTAGTGCAACGAAAAGCTATTTGGTCCTGCCGGCTAGTCACTAAAAAAAGTGAAGGGCAAACCCTGTTTTGCCTAGTACTTTTCAACAGAGGGCGCTGCTGATGGGAAAAATATGATATCATGTCAAATCGTAAAAACTAAGTGATTCATTTCTCTTGTCTACAAAAATCGGTTCCACAATTAATGGTCTCAGAGACTGATTTAGCCGAGCCAACATAAAGGCATTTCCTGGCCAGACAGACGTCGGCCATGACTAGAAGGCAGCTTCAAGCCAAGACAGTCACATATCAGAGGATACTTCACAACTAATTTAGGATTCACCGTTTGACCTGTCTGGGTGGTTGCACTACCCCCAGGAGGTTTAGCTGGGGACTTGGGGAGGGGTGGGCAGGAAGCACTTGAATATAGACTGTGCAAGTCTCGTGCACATTCAAACACTTTGGGGACCACTTTGGTCCCATGTACATTGTTTTAACACGTGAAGGAAACAAACTCGCACATTGTAATTACTCCCAATGTTCAAATACATGCAAGACTTATACACAATCTGTTAATAAGGGGATAATTGTAATGTTTCAAACCCAGTTGGGGCTTCAGGGAGTCGCTGTGCGTGATGTCACAACATTTCAAATTGTAGCCAATGGAGGCTTAACAACAACACCAAGCATCTACAATTGGACAACTTATTATACATTAATTATTTGTTAGTTTCTGTGTTCCATGTACATTTCCAACGAAGGTATTCTGGCTTAAATTTATAGTTCCAACAAACCCTTGTCCAACAAAAACAAATGTGCAACTAAAATTATAAGCATATCTTGATGGTGAATTTCTTTGACCAGATCTGGAAAACGTGAACGTGCAACATGACAGAGTCTGCCAGTCATGAACAGTCTGGCTTACAGCCACATCCTTCAGACTTAGGGAAGAAGAACTAAATGATGGAGATGCAACAGAACTTGACATCATGTACAGCCTGTCCGCTCTGTAAACAGTACATCTGTTGAATGTTGAGGAGGCTGTTGGTACCTGACACTGGGACTAGACTATACATTTAGTCAAAGCCTTCGTGGCTTAGACAAAGCTGTGTACCTGGAAGTGCCAGGAAGGGGAGACCACATGCGCGAATGCAGGGGCGAAGTCACGAAGCCTTTTCTAACTTGATTTTGCGGTTTTCTTTTTTCAATTATTCATTAGGGTTCAAACATAAACTAGAAACTAGAAACAAGGTCGTGGGTTCGAATCCCACCCGAGTAATATGCCTGTGATTTTTTTCACAGAACTCGGGAAAGTACTGAGTATACAGTGCTAACACACATCGGTGTAGGGTAAAAAACCCAAACTAATATTCTTTATCCCCGATGCAAACATTAACATCTATTAAATAGAAACTAAGTGTTCGAAAACCAAACACAGGGGGGGAAAATACCAAAAGGAGAAAATATCATAATTTCATACAGCGAATTACATGAAAATGATACCCTGAAACATTTTGAGGTCTGTCATCAACAGGCCTAGAATTACAGCTTTGAGAGGGCAAGGCCATTTTCATTTTGCAAAGGGCACTTTCATTGGAAAATCATAAAGTCTATGAGTAACTTCTAATTCGGCACCTAGGTAAAGACAAAGGCAAGGGCTTTCCTGTAATTCCAGGCTGGCATTAAATTCTCACACCGAGGTACCAAATTAAAGATTTGTTTCTTGTTCAACTCTTTTTCTTGTGCTCAGCTCTTGAAGTAACAATTACAAAATGCCATTTCAAGATCTGAAATGCTTTTCTTTCGCAACCTTACAATGCTTCCAAGAGGTTTTTTTCATAGAATCTGGTTTACAATTAATCAAACTTTGGAATCATCCTTCCTCCTACCATGCTCCTTCTGAGCAAGGTCTGCAACAAAACACACCAGTGAGTTATGTCCATGCAGGAATGCCCTCCAGACCTCCAGAGTGACAGACCAGTGACCTTCATAGGGGGGTCATCCACAGGCTGACCACTGGTGGGAGCAGCTCATTTGAACAGGATCAGCAAACCAGACTAAGGAGGAGGGGGTGGGGTTTCTTAGTGACCTTAAATGACAGATGAGATGTGGCAATAGAACAGGGTAAGTTGACTACATCAGGGCTGTCTTCCTAATTGAGGCCAGGATCAAAGGTCATGTGGTGATTTGGTGAATCTCTAAAGTTTCTGTGTATCAAACAGATTTAACAAAGTGGCCATTTCCTTTAATAGCCACAGGAATATGAGGTCACCCCCTTAGGATAAAGTCTGAAGGTCAAATTCTCAAAGGGAGCTGCACCCTTTGGTAGGACCCCCCCCCCCCAACATGGACAAACGTAGCCCTCAGTACTGAAAACAATTCTTGAATAGTTACTTGTATTCCCAAATAGAGTATTTAAAAGTATGTAATGGTCACAGAAGAAGCAATTATCAACTTATAATTGTTTACTACATGAAGATGTGTACTGCATGTCTGAATAGTAGAGCCAATGTATGATTGTTTTAGACCCCCGCCCCCCTTGCATTGGCCACCATCGCTGAGGCCAACCAATGGAAACAGTGCACGCATGTACTGTGGCTGCCGCACTCTCAGATACTAGGAGAAAAAACAACTGGTTCTCTCTACAGGCGTGTTGGTAACTTCCCAAAGATTTGGAATCTTAAAAGGAAAACATGCCCACTTCAACAGAGCTCCTAATTAAAAAGACCTTGTTGTAGCTCTCAGCAGTAGAGTGCCAGAACATTGTGTTTGCCAAAATTTGTAAACTAGGAGCCCTCACTTAAGCAATAAAAAAACACTGCCTGTTTATTATTTGTGTATGATTACACACTTGGTCGACTTCCACTGATTGTTGTCAGCTAGAACATGTTTTGGTTGAAAGAGAAAGAGCCCACAGTGGATTTGAGTTCTGGTAACACCACTCCGGAATGTGAAGGATTTCCCTGTATTGTAAAATGAAATAGGTATTGATGTAATTGCACTAGCCTTTGACATGATGTTAAGAACATTGTAGCTTAGAAATCCTTCAAAGGATGTGTTTACTGTATAGAAGTTCACCATTTTGGTTCTCGCTCTTGCGTGGAATCCAAATAAAGAATCAAGATTCATTGGAGCATTTGTTTATAATAATAAAAAAATACACAATTTCATGAATGTAATTTGGTTATAGCTCAAAAATATTTTCCCAATGCATTTGCCTTAATTTTTTTTTTTTACAAAAGCGAGACCCAACATGTTTACAACTTTTTTGTGTCACAAAAACCAAGATAAACATTGGCCTGAACACGAACTGTTTATATACGGAATGCATCTTCATTAACTTACCGTTTGCTTTTGGATTTGTAAATGACTTTGTGCCTTTGTCAGTGTTTTTATATAGAAGGCACGATACATGTTATGGTCAATTTTCAGGTTTTGCCCCCACCTGCAAATACAATCAATAAAATCAGTGTGTTCAAACTTGAGATCCGATGGGACCATGTTTGTAGCAACACCCTGCTAAATCCTACAGCTTTCTCTCTGCAATTACCTCATCTCCTGGCTACTTCCAGATTCTTTTCACGCCATTTTGCACCTTTCTTCAAGAACCCAAAGCCATTGAAAAGCCCCTCACTTATTGCCTTATTAGCGCGGTGTTGTTGCGTGAAGAATAGTGGTGTACAAACTCAAAGGAAACACAACACAATGGTTGATACTGGAACACAAAGATGTTGATGAAGTCTCAATCACAACCTCAATGCTTGGTAATGGGTCTGCAATGAGACAAGGAGTCCGGCGAAGTCAAAAGACGCAGGGTCTTCGAGGGCCCTTGATGCCCCACCAGAATCCACGGTAAAAGGCTCCAAACGTAATTCACTCAAATAAATCTGATGGGCTTTCTGTCACTACAACTCTGTGTTCTAACCAAAGCAAAGACCCGCACTGTAAAGGATCTACATTTTCACCTACACAGAGGCTTTCCTGACTCTAACTGTCAAGCTAATTAGAATAACAAACACACTAATTAACACAACTTTCAAGGAACGTTCTTTATTTCGTCTTTCAGGTGTAAACCTGCCATTGCAAAATCTGTGCAGCATTCACGCTGTACTTTGAGGGTTGTGCTGATGATGTCATTGAAATGGGCAATGTCCTCAGGTCAGGCCTACATGTATACAAAATTCACAATTATTTATAGAGTCTTGAGTCTTGAGTCTTGAGTCACGAGCAGTGATATCCTTTTTTAGCTACTCAGCTATACTAAGATGGTGCAGAAGTGATTGCTGCATTCTCTGTATCTGCAGTAGATAATACGATCATTAAACAAATGCATCTCAGATTTTCTTTTGGTCAGGGTGTTCTGGGGATGCATTGATTCCAATTGGACTGCCTTACATTTTGTTGACATGTAAAAACATTGTACATGAGCAAGGTGGCCACCTTTCTGTTTTGTTGTTTTGTTGTTTTGTTGTTGTTGTTGTTGTTGTTGTTGTTGTTGTGGTTGGTGTTTTTTGTTGTTGTTTTGGGGTTCTTTTTTTAAACTCAATGTAACATTTGAACTGTTATTTTACAATGTAACTCCTTGACAACACCCAAATTGTGTTCATGACTAGCGTGTGGTATGATTAGGAACAGCATATCAGTAAACAGACTAATGTAATACTAATAGCATCTCAAGGGGAACGGAAAACCTCAAATGTACACAGCCTTGGCATCATTGCAAAGGCAATTCAGTTATAATTAACCATAATGAGTAATTAGTTTCAGTACATGTAATTCATTCCCACTAGACTTCGTTATTTCTTTCATGTTGTTCAGCAGACGGTCCCGGCCCCCAACGGATGTTGCCACAAGTTATTTTTGGTTTGTGGACTGTTTTTGTTCTCTTTTTCATTTCATGAATTTCCAGTTATGAGACAGGAATCAGTAGACAGGAAACAGTCATACATGATGTTTAACATCTGGACCACAACCCCCCCCAAAAAAAAAAAAACCCTTTAATGTTTAAGAATTCCAAATGACTCATTGTCTATTGTCATGACAACAAAAAAGGTGACCCACCATTGTTTGAACTTTCAAGAATGACTGGATTTTTAAAGAACAAGAATGTGTTTCTCAAATTTCCACAATTGACACTATTTTTGTTCCACCTGATGGGGAATTAAACCACCATTATAACTCTGTTCAGAAAAGCCACTATTAAGCTAGTTGTTCACCATGCTTCAAGCCTTTACATTTGTAAGAAAACAATGTTAAAAAGCTTTCAAGTGTACATAATCGCTAAGCATAAACAATTTGAACCAAACCACTGTCGTTTTTTGTATGACTCACTGGTCAAACAACTTTGCTGATCACCATTATTTTGGGGTAAGCAGAAATGCAATTATGGACTGTGACTGGATACATCAACCTCCATTTAGGTGAATAACCATGAAGGCAGATAACTTGAGAAGCCAAACTGCAACCAGATAGGCCCTTTAACATCAAAATGTGGGAAGATTTAGCTTGGTGTGTGTGGGTATTTGTTTACTACCACAGGATACAGACTTGAGGTACTTTGAATAGGTGTTTATTGAATGAGTTTGAACTCAGCCTGCACCACAACTCAAGGTCTGTATTGAGGGAAACCACAGGCTAGCCAGATCATGAACATCACGTACTACAAACATTCTCTTCACCCTCAAAAAAGAACAAACCCTGTCTGTTCTAAAAAAAGAACATTCACCAAACCATCAACAAAACAATAATCCTGGTTGTGCCATTTCAAAAGTCAATGTCCCCGTGTGTTATACTAGTGTTGTACGCATTTTTGGCACCGCAGTGTTAACACGCTTTTACCATCATTCTTCATGGCATGTCATGGCTGAGCGGTTAAGACCACCGGAATCAAGCTCTGGTGTGTCTGATCAGCAGAGTTTGGATCGAGTCTCAGTCGTAGCACTTGTGTCCCTGAGCAAGTTTTTGTTACCATAACTGCTATGTCCCATGTACTAGGACTGGTAGTGTACGTCAAAGAACCCAGAACACTTATCTTAGAAGAGAAGGGGTTAACCCCAGTGTTTCTGGTTCACATAGCAAGCACCCTTATTTACAGGTTTCCTCAGGCATGCAAGCTAAGTGATTAAGTTCACTTATGAGGCATCCCTGGTGAAATGGATGCACCTAGGAATTACTTTCTAAAATGACAACTTTACACTTTATCATGGAGATGGGGAAAAAAAACTCTGAAAAGAACCATTCCTGGTGACATAAATACATGGGTGGTGTAACCTGACAGGAACTTTGTCTGTTTTCTATTTAAGTAAGAGAGACATAAATAAGTGGGGTGGGGGTAGGCGGGACCTTCACATCAGTGATCCATTACAGTCACTGCATTTGGCACTTTGCACTTTGCAAATAGGTTACACTAACTAATCAAAAGGAAGGGTGTATTAAATCGATTAGAAACTGAAAGTCTTGCACCTACAAGAACACCCAGGTGAACAAGTGACCTGTGAATGTGTGTTGCTTTCTTTACATGTTGAAGAAACGTTACTGGGAAACCCAAAACTTGTTTGAATGTACAGAGACTTGCACGATAATGTACAACTGGGGGCACTATATTTTCAATGATTCATAAATTGTAATAACTTCAGATTTTCTTCTGACAAACAAACGTATAAAATAATGATGAACTACTCTAGACAAAATGCTGAATTCGCAATTCTTAAACATAGTGTAAATAGTGCTTTATCACATCTGAACGGGAGTATCAAGATGCTCGTAGTTTTTTTTATAGCATGCACCCAATCAGCAAGCCAGATACTTGTCATCTTGGTGCACTTTGAAATGTTCGAGTAGAAACTTTATTAATTCTGTCCTAGAGGTGCCCTTTACTAATGGAAAACGGCCTTGCCCTTGCAAGAGTGAAGAATCAGGCGTGACAATAAGGCTAATGACAATGCACTGAGTAATACACTATTCTAGGCAAGCATAAACCAGTCACACACACACACAAGCTCTACCATAGCTAGGGGAAAAGGGCAGCGAAAACTGTAGTTTTTTTTTTTTTAAGTTGAGGGAAGTCTAGTTAGGAGTGACTGACATTATTAATGATATGAGTCACCTTGGGAAGTGAGGTTCACAGGAAGGATTAGGGGGTGCAGCACCATGTCAAATTTACAGGGACCCTCACCTGTAACCCTTAAATCAAACTTATTATGTGCTGGCAACTATTTGAATCTTAGAGTGACATCGAGGTCACATGCACTGTACTGTGCATTTGCAATGTGCCACCTGAGAGAGATTCGAACCCAGAATCTCCGGGCAATGCAGGAGCTTTTTCAAAAAGTTGGTTTAGGTTTTGGCTCCAGGCTCCCTTTGATGTTGGAAATGCCACGCAAAATGTAAACTGCTCCAATATTTAGGCCGGAACCCAAGCTGGTGCCGGAGCCCAAGCTGGAGCCAAAGCCCACGCCAAGGTTTGGAAAATGCCCCAGGTCTGCCAAGGGTGGGGTAAATCTAACCTCTAACCCTCAAGGAGCCCCTTCCTGGTTTTGGAGTTCAATGGATACATTTAAAGCACATGTTAAGCATCTTTGTAGTGGAATGTGGCTACCTCCATGATTAGTGTTAGTGTTACCTGTTAGTGTATTAGGTTTAGGAATGAAAACATGTTGCAAGATACCAACAATATAGGACATTCTTTTAAAAATAAGAACCAGAAGGGGGCGTAAGTAAACCATCATGTTCTATTTGTTAGCCTTGATCAGCCTTCCATCACCCCATGGAGATAGCCCCATAATCAGGCACTGCTTTGTGTATCAGACCTAGTCTTCGAAATGGAAAGGTCTCCCCCCCCCCCCCCCCCAAGAGCTAAGCCTCTACCCCTGAGGGTACACCTAGTCCTGTCAGTGCATCTTTCATCACACATTATGCAGTCATCAACTGCAATAGGGGGCCCATCGATTTCCCCATTGAAGAACAACTTCACAACTACACACAGCTTACAAATTGTATAATCCAAAAACTTCCCCATCGAACATAAAATATAAACATTGTCAAAGACTTGAACTCAAAGATTTTTGTCCAACAACTGAAATGGAAGAAAAAGCAACTCTAGCAGCTTCACACCAAAACCCTTTAGAGACCAATGTGCATAATCTTCACCATACAACCAGACATAGCTATGAGGGCTGGGGTTGGGGTTTTTTTTGACAAAATTTGTTGGGGCCCGATAGATGTCTGGAAAAAATATTACAAATTAAAACTTTGGTTTGATTGTAGAAATGTAGGTTCTATGTTCAATTGGGTAACATTTTGTTGGTGAAGGGTTGAGATCAACAACCTCTTTCCCGCCGTATAGGTCTGTAGCCAGTCGCTGTTCTTTCTACAGATATTTTCATGGTAAATGTGCCACCAGTGTGTCCAACCAGGTTCCTCCTAAAACCCTGGAAACCTCCTGAAACCAGGCTTTCTGCTTCTTCTCTACTCTCGCTTTGCTGAGATGTCAAATAAAAAGCCATTCCAACAGCTTTATTCCATGAACTGCATCTCTTTGGAACTCCTTGCCTGGTGCATGTTTCCCTCCACCCTACAATCCAGACTGTTTCAAGAGGAACATCAGTTCCTACCTTCAGCTCCCCCGTTATTTTCATCTTAAATGTTTTCTCTTTGTAACCCCTTACCAAGAGTGGCTTTTAAGTTTTAGCCTTGTTTGGGGCATAAACAAAATCAACAAAAATTTGAAAATGTCAATATATGACACAAACCTTACTCTATTTTTGAGTGGAAGTAGTTATGGGCATTTTGGTACAAGATACTATGCCCTTCTATGCCCTTCAAAGGGATAAAGGTGCTCTCTTTTTTCACCCTTCCTCTTCTTCTTTCGTGCTTGAACCACATGAATTTCAAAGCCTTGGCTCCAGTTTGAGGGACTCCGTCAACCATTTGTAAGCCATTTCAAAGTTCACTGCTTCAAAATGGCTGTGAAGCTAGAGCTGGAGCAGAAGTTTAGTTCAGTGGTCCGCTGTCTGAATGCCAGTTTACACACGAGGACCAGTCAGAATTCTGTCTAACTAGTCCTGCTGGCTAGTTAATTGCTGAAGTCCCATCCCTATGGGTAAACCACTTTATATTGTTCAAACTACAAGTCCCACACTAATGACAATGTTGAAAGAAAACCTGAACACATGGACCAGTGAAAAAGTTGGGAGACCAGTGAAATGACAAGCTGACTAGTCCTGCTGGCTAGTCACTGAAAGAAGTTATGGGCAAACCCTCTAAAAAGCGCCTGAAGTGTTTGGTAACTAATGAAAGAACTAAATAATAACCGCTAAATAGTAACCGCTAGGAAGGACAAACAACTAAATACTACCCACAGAAAAGACAGGAAGAAGACTGATTGTTTGGATTTGTAAATGAAAGCGTTCAAGTGCGTCAATTCATTGGACACCTGGGAGCCATATCTCCACAATTAAATAAAAACCCTAGCTCATAATACCGTAAGCTTTTTCTTGCCATGTGAAATAAAATAAAGAAAGGATACATCAGTCCATTTAACTGTTCCCAGTCTCCGAGGTTAAAAAAGTGGTTGTAGTCTAAAAAAAAGACTGGCACCTTTTAATCACATAGCGTAATTTCAAAGCAACAACCAAGGAACCTGATTGATTTAAACCCATTTATACTTGATCAAAAACCGAGTAACATTGTTATGGAATTTTTTCACAAATACTAGGCCTATTTGTGTAAAATTCCAAACAGTATCTCAATTCTTTGGACTCCATTTCCGACTGTCATAAAAAAAGGGTGGGATTTGGTATTGTGTTCACTTACATGTACTATTTATTCATTATGTCAGCTTCAGCCCATCTGATGCTTTTTAACAGCCACCTCAAATAGATCTGGGCACTTTTAAAAACCTATGAAGCAAATCATCATGGTTCACAAACCATGAACGAGCAAGGAAAGTTGAACTTTTATTCATAACATTCCGGATCGTGTTTTTTCTTTTACCAGTTATAGGAAATGAAAGTGCAGAAACCCTGAAGCTGGTGATGCCAAACATCAGGTGAAAACAGCATTGAACTTGTCTTGAATCTAACTAACCTGGGTACATCAGAAAAGGCAAAATATAGGCACATTGTGTGGAGACAAGGCCAACTTCACATGTTCCCCTGCCCCCCCCCCCCCCCCACCCACCCTAGTCATTTGGACCCATCCCATTGCTTTATATTCTATCCCAATGATAATGCAATTATTACACATCTTCCTCCATGACTCAAGAGCCCAACCCTGGACAGAACCAAACCCACAACATTTTAACCCCAGAACTGGAGTCCTGTATCATGCTAAAATGCTTTGCCGTGAGCGACTTGACAGTTTCAGCAGTGGCTATGACCAAGGCCCAATTTCCAAGTGCAGCAGCACAAAAAGGAGCTAAGCACAACAAAATTGTGCTTACTAGAATAAAGTTTACCAGCCGAAATACCATGTCACACATTCTGCCTTTGACTGGTTTCCTGCTGTAGTTTCGCTCAGCAGAAAGTTGTTGAGCAAAGTTTTCTGCATAAGCAGCTATTTGAAATTGGGCCCATATCACTTTTATAGGGGGAGTGGGCCTATTTATTATTGGTTAGAACCAATGGCCGTAGCCATGTCTAAAGTTGCCTGTTTCTAGTGCTTTTAAGTATTTGAAAACTGCTCCAACAAAGTGAGCATGAAGTTGCCATTTTTCAATATTTAGATTTCAGCAGGATGAGAGCTTTCCAAAAGCATGTTTTCCAATAGTTCATGTGTTAATTTGGTAAGACCCTATCTGCATATAGTTATGGTATAACCATTTCTATATGGCATAACTTAACATTCATTTTTAAAGATCAGAGCCCACTTTCACAGAGCTGCTTCAGCAGAAAATATTGCTCAATCATTTTTTCGCTTTGCAAAAGTTAGCAGGATACCAGTCACAGATAATGCATGTGACATGGTCTTATGGCAGGTAACCTTATTCTGGTTTGTGCTTAGCAACTCTTTGAAATCATGCCCAGATCACCTACATTTAAAAAACAAGATGGCTCAGCACAAATCTACAAATAACAGAAAATTCCAGACCTTGAAAAGAGGGAGTAACACTTCATGGAATATACAAAATAAATTCATTAACAGGTCAGCTCTTTACAAAATAAGTAAACTGCTTCAAGCTTTCCAGCTTAAAGAAAACAAATTCCCACATAAAAGACAGAGTTCTGACCATAAATTGCAACTAAACAAAAAACAAAAAAGAGGGATGGAATGGGAGGTCACTGTGTGATAAAACCATTTGATTGTAAACACTAAAACAACCTTGCTTATGGGAGTTCATTCTTGACAAGTCCACACCAAAGCAGTTCCCAATAAAACTGTAAAACCTCAATCTGCAAAAGCATGCCTTGGAGCTGTGGTTTAGAATTACTCAGATTGTGTTGTCTAGGTCTAATAGCAAAAGAGCCATGAGTTTGTTAACATATAAAAAAGAGGTTTTCATTCCTGATAACATTACAGCTGATTCCACGCAAACTGACCACTCACTTGACCTTTCCCTTTTGCCACTAATTAGCTCTTCCCTTGAGCATTTGTCCAAAGCAGAGAACACGGCCATGCTCTTTTTGATCCAGAACAATCTCCATTTGCTGCCAGCAATGCAGGTGTTTTGAGATTGACTTGCAAATGGCCTTGCGACGAAAAAAGCAATCAAACTTTCTTTTGAACACCCCTAATGAAAGATTATAGGTTGGGTCATATAGATTGGTTTCAGTCAATGTATTGCTTACTTACAGGCAAAACTATAAAGAAAGCTACAATAAAAGTCACATGTGAAGTTTCAGCTAAATACAGAAACACCAATTGGGGAAGCCTACACAATCAGTCAGGGACTGCAAACTAAATCCACATGCAAGGCTCTTGTCTGAGTTGGGATTTGAACCAGGGTCCACAGAGGTAAAAGGCCGAGAAAGAAACCACTGAGCTAATCTGATCTCCAGTAGATCTCCAGTGGATCTCCAGTGGATCTCCAGTAGATTTCCAGTGGATCTCCAGTGGATCTCCAGTGGATCTCCAGTGGATCTCCAGTGGATCTCCAGTGGATCTCCAGTGGATCTCCAGTGGATCTCCAATGCTACATGCGGGAATCTTGGAATCTCTTTGCAATTCGTTGGAATATTTCCGTTATAATTACTACACCATTCGCCATGAAGTGCTATCGGAATGCACACCCCATGAAGTTGAATGGTTGCCCCAGTCACTTTCAGGTTGAGGTGCGGCAATGTCTCTGTCAAGGCGGGGGAATTCCTGTCTGCTGAATGCGTCACTGCTGTCTCTATGGCATCTAGGTCAACCAAGATTGCATGCACAAGACGCTAAACATTTTAGGCGTCTTAGCTCAGCTGAATGACACAATGTTTTGAAGAAAAGCTAGAGTTGTTCCTAGCAGACATGATACTGTATTGAGGGCAAGGCAGTTTTTCTTCAGTAAAAGTAGAGATGAGGACAATTCATGAAAAAAAACCTAAACAAACGTGCATTTGCACTTTTTTCAGAAAAACATACAGATGGCATTAGTTGTTTCAGACAGCACTCCTTCACAAGCTCACCCTGGGGTCAACCAATCAAAACTCCCAAACCAATTCACCACAAAGGATCTACTGTCTTCTGTTTAATTTCCAAAGCTCTACCCAAATCCAAAAACTATAAACCATCCCTAGGTTTTGTTTTCCTGTCTTCCTCAAGAGCAGACAGACTTGGTGGGGACTTGCTAACGCTCTCTGACCTCCTTGGAGCATTTTTTCTAGCTTAAGCTAGATTTCCTCGGTAACTGATGAGTTCCACTTGGCAGGGATTTGTCCAAAGTAAACACAATTTGTTCCCGACAAGTGATCCCAAGGGTCCCGGGAGGTGGGAACTCCTCAAGGAGAAGTCTCTTCAGCAGAAGGGTTCTTAGATCATGGACAAGAGATGCTGAGAGTTCCAGTGAATCTCAACAAGATTTTCAAGTTTAGAAGTAGGGAGCTATTAAAAAGGGCTTTTCAAACCATCACCTAAATATGTAGATGATAGAAGGACACTTAATATATTTTGGGTAAATACTGTTTTAAACAATGACTATAGAGTAGGGTGCGAACCTAAAACCTTTGACCAAGTAAACTTTGATGAACAATATTTTGTGATAACCCTTGTTGTTTTTCTCACATTAGGGAGTGCCTAAGATGGAGGCTATGAAACTCAAACTCATGCGTGCTTGTTTTTCGGGGAGTGCGTAAGATAAAGGCTTTAGGGGGAGTACGTAAAGTAGAGGCTATGAAACTCATGCATGCCATATTCTCAGGTGTTATTAAGGTTCAGACCTCAGAGATGGTAGCCTTGATTCAAGGCTGCAGAGATGGAAGAATTAAGTGGCGCAGTCACTCCACTAAATATCCCAGGAGCACAAAACTAAACAATCATAATTCCACTAGTTATAATGACTTATTATAACTTTCTGAAAACAGCCAATCTGCAGTACATATTTCCCTTGTGGTTTATAACGACTTTGAATAAGTTGCAAAGTACTTTCATGTGAGAAGCTGCCAAGATCTGACACAAACACAATAAAACGTCAACATTTTTAAGTACCCTGCCATGTTGGATATTTTTCCACTGATGGCATGCTTGCTAAAAGGCCGAAGGAGGAAGAGAAGAGGTCTGTCAGTGTTCTTATTGGCCGGCAGGAATCCTCAAGGATAACAACAAATGAGATGGATCATATCCCAGATCGCTCCCCAAAGGACCACAAATCAGATGTCTTGATCTTGAACATGAGGCGGACCACACACTGAACATGAAACTAGCAAATTCGGAGTATTTCATAAGCTGTTAAGTGGGTGTCTGGCATGGCCAATTGATTTAAGTGGTTTGCTGCAATTTGGAGAAGAGTTTGGGTTGAAATGGTGATGTATACCATGTGGCGGCCGCTAAGTAATGGGTGTAAATTTGTAATTGAATGCATCAAGTTGTTTACTGATGGAATCTTGTGGTGGGGGAAAAGAGAATTGAAAGACTGTAAAGGTTAAGAAAGGTCTACTCCCTAAGTGGCATGCAAAACCCTGCTTTTACTGTTCGTGTGAGTGTCCATTTATAAACGCCAAGACTTGGACCAGGAATTACGCAGAGGCCCACAAGCCCTGGTCTTGGCCTTGGTGCCCCTTCAACTGTTTCCCATAGACTTCAAGATTATCTAGTGGAAGTGCCCTCTAAGAAATGGAAAATGACCTTGTCCTCGCAAAGTATTTCCATGCCTGAAAAACCCTACAAATTAGGCTTAATTCTCAGTTACATGTAATCACAGATCCTTAGGTAAAGGACTTCCGAGTGTCACTAACAAAACCTGAATTCAAAGAAAGGTTTCCTACTTAACTAGGAGTTATGACTAAATGCCCAAGTATGAACAACTTTGATATTTACCATGGATGGGGCCAAGTCGGCTTTCATTTTCAATTCATATTATCCATCAATTTTAATTGGTTCTCAGCGTTTATTACCGAATGTTAAAACACTTAACAGCGAATGATTAACAATGTGATCAAAAGCACTGAAGTTACACCATCATTCAATGTTGCTGTTCGAATTCTACCAACTTTTTTTTATGGGAACTGTGGAAATTTCTGCCCTGGGAAAAACAGCCAAATTTCTTTGACACTTGTCTGTAAATCATTCCCCTGATGACAAGTCCTTGTGTAGAAAGCCACTCTCGCTAAGAACTTGATTGTCAGAGATAAACCAGATCAGACCGCAACCTTGGTAGTGTTTCAACATTTTGGCATCCACCCCTTTTTTTTCCTTTCTTTTCAATTCCCATGGAGTGTGATCAGTCAGAGCACCACCATGGCAACAACATCAGCTGCCTGGAAAATGCAGCTGCTTCGGACAGGGCTGTCATTTTACTCAAACTTGAGGAGTACTTGAGAGTAACAGTTGACAAGTAGAAGGTAACTATCCTTATAAAAAGCAGCCTGGGTAAGTTTTATAAAGATTTATGGAGGAGTGGATTTGAGAAACTTGAGGGAAATTCAGAAATACTGAAGTGTGGAGGACTGGAGCTCATCCATTTTGTTAATAATAGTCAAAAAGCTTCACAAACACAAGCATGACATACGCTTTTCCCACACCCAAACAGCCAATAGAGAGATGCAAATGTGTCACAGCTCTGTCAATGTAGTTATCAAAACTTTGAGCTTAAATGATTGAGAAACTCACAACATTCTAGCAGAGAAGTGCGGTCACACCACAGAAACACTAACCCATCTTAGCTGTCCTCCTCTACCCTTTGATGTTAATGCCCCTCATTCTTAAGAGCAATGTTGGTCCTCTCCTAAGATGTCTTAGGTAACCCACCACACAGTAAACAAGAAAAGTGGTTGCACAGTGAAGGGCTAAGCAGGAAAAAGTGTCAAGCTGGTTTGCAAGTTGCCAACCAAAGTTTTATAAACATTCAGCTAGTTCCCGGTTTATGCTGCTTAACAAAACAAATTTTTTAGGCAAATTTAAGTGACCTCATGTCAAAAGTCCTGATCCCCATCTTGAAAATGGAAAGGGTTTGGGGGTTTTGCAAAAAAGCAGTGTCAACCAATGGGATAACTGCAGGCTTTTTGTGTTTTTAGTAATCACATACGGCCTGTATCGGGTCAAAGCCTAAATGAGGCTCCAGTTGAAAAAAAAAAGAAGAAAATTTGAACTCTTTCCCCACGGTACAGGATTAAACAGCAAAAGTTTCGGGCAGTTAATTTTTATTTGTATGGAGAGTTGTGGCCAAGTGGTCAACTGCACAGGACTCAAGCTCTGGTGTTTCTGATCAGCAGAGTGTGGGTTTGAGTCTTGGTCGTGACGCTTGTGTCCATTAGCAAGACACTTAACCATTATTACTTCATCCTTCGGATGGGATGGAAAGCTGTAGGTCCAACATGTCATGTAATGCATTTAAGAGAACCTAGTCACTTATCGTTAAGAGAAGGTGTTTGCCTCAGTGTTTCTGGCAGTGGCTGCCGAAAGCACTGCAACACCTTGTTAATCCTAATTATGTTACATAAATGGGTCTTATAGTTCATAAAATTCAAAACCTTCTGTCTGTTCAAGCGCCTTGAGCACCCAATGATGGATAAGTGCATTTTATAAGACTCCAATATTGTTGTTATTATTACTAATAGTATTATTACAAATCATGCAAGGCAAACCATCGTGTAAACTTTAAAGTTCTGTTTGGAACATTTCTAAACATGAAAAACCACTGCTTCAAGATGCTCTACTCTTTTATTCAACCATGGAGGTAAAACCAAAACAAGATTTATGCTGTGTTTACCTGTCAGCCATACCTTAAAAGAAGAAAGAAAAAAAACTTATTGAGTGCCACTTCAAATTTTATGGACAATTTTCTTTGAAAGCTGGGCCTCTTCAAAAATTGTCCTACTCCACTGGCACCGAAACTAAACTTTCCATGAACCATCATCTCCCTGCCCCTAAGGTGAGAACTGACAACAGTTGGCTGAACTACTCCAAAGGGCCGCACCTTCCCACTGCACATGTTGAAAACCAACCAACAAGGGATGGATGTTGAGTTGTTCGGAGTCCCACATCAATTAAGGGAGCAGCAACTCTGCCTGGAGCAGTTAGTTTGCAAGAAAGGTTTCTGAGGCACTAGATGTACAAAGGTTATGGGTGGGGTCAAGGGTCATTTGTTTCTCCTTCAATGACTAGCTAGGGGCAGGGGGGACTGGGACAGGGTTTGATTGTTCCTAGGGAAGACCCATCTATCAACTGAATCCCTTAGCGCTGGAGACAACAGCCCCGGTACTGAGTGACGATGTTGTTGAACTTGCCACCAAGGGCTAAGAAACTAAGAGACAAGGTTGTGAATACAGATCATGCCATCCTGGAGGAGTTAACTGTAAAAAAAGTTTTGCACTTATTCAAACTTCCTAGACCCTTTTACGAACTCTTCTGTGCAATTCATGTGCACTTAGAAAGTGTCAGAAATCTAATAGTATTCTTGCAGAGACTTGCAGTCCAGCATTCCGTCAAGGCCTACACAAACACCCAACATGGTATACACACTGCTGCCTGTTTCCATACTTGGCCATCCAGGGTGCTATACATGCCATGACTTAAAAGACAATAGACCCAGTGATTTTTTGTTCTTCAAAGATTGAAACCATGAAAAAACCCTTGATAAAAAGTAGAAAATGTTCTTCCATGCCGGGATCAATTTTAACAAATATTTCTTTCCCACAGCCCCACAAAAATGGCAAGCTTCCAAAATGTAAGAAAACATTTTTTTATGTCTGTAAACAAACTTGGCATTCGGATTGTAAAGATTGTTTTGAAACTAAACTTTACAGCACTCCATCAATACTGGTACTGGGTACTTAAGGTACAAAGACAGATTCTTTGCTGAAAGCTAGTTTCATAATAAATATGACAATACCATGGTCAAGTCACACTACTCTATACGATCATAACGAAGAACCTAATTTCATCCCAAGAGACAGGCAATTCAAATCAAAGTTTATCTGACAGAAAGGGCTGGGCAATGTTTCTTCAATCCTGAAAATGTCCATAACGCTTGTGTCAGATCAAAACACAGCATTCTCATACATAGTTGGCAAGTCTCAAAGTTGCACTCTTTGGCAACAAATATTTCCCCCCTTGAAAGCAGAACTTATACTTAAACTATTGCTCAAAATCTTGCCCAGTTGGTTTAAGGCAGGGTTTCTTTACCTTCCTTGTACCAAAAAGAGTACAACTAATAACTGCTCTTGAAAACAGAAATAACTACTTTGAAAATAAAAATAACTACTTTTGAAAATAAAAATAACTGTTTCTGAAACAAACATAGCGATGGCACTAACGGGCTTGCGTAAATTCCAGAGATTAATTCAAAACAAATTTGAAAATGTTCATGATGGCTTATTTTCCCCAAAGTTCAAGCTTCCTTCAAACTGTGAATTCCAGTGGATTTCTCGGCTATGGTTCATGGAGACAAAACTATTCCCATCAAACCGAATCACCTGAAACCTGTGTATTTATTACGAGGAGGTGGCCTCTATAATCTACCTGTCCGAACCATTTTGAAGAGACTCTTTGCAGGGCAGCCCACATGTCTAGTTAGTATTTCTAACCATCGGGGCTTCTGGTCCAAACATCCAAAGTCTAAATTGACTTACTAAGGTCAGACAAGTCGGGCCAAAGTCATGTCTATTCCTACATTGACATTTTGATATTGCTGTTTGTTCAGTCCAGATAGCATTATCAGCTCAACAATGGTTAAAAAAAACAGCTAGTGCCTGACTCTGATTGATGACCCCAGATTTGTAAATTAGACTAAATAAAAAGGTAGAGTAGACCAGGTCTACTCTATCGTTTATTTTGTCTAATTCAGACCTAGAAGTCAGTTCAATTTAAAATATTTCCTTCTGCAAAAATGGTACACTGAACAAAAATGTTACCTTTGACACCCACAAAATCAAACAAAACTTTGAAGGTTTTGGTTCCCCAAAAAACACATTAACAACGCTGTACATTATCTTAATTTAAAGCTAGTAAACTTGCTAACGGCAGAAGCTATGCGTATTGCCAATGTTGCACCTTATCTTGATTCAAAGAAGATAAGCTTAGCATATCACAGTAGCTGCAAATTCGCAACCGATCTTATAGTTTAAATAGTAAATTACCCCCCCCCCCACTCTATACCAAAAGCAGCCCTTTAAAAAAAATTATAACCACTCTACCTTCTTTAATAAACCTGTTTAAAATATGTTCCCTTTTTCCCAATGATAAATGGGACAGCTGAAAATGTATCCTTTCCGAAACAAAACTTCTTTCTTCAGGGTTAAACCATCCTTCCCCTCCAAAGGCAAAACGTGTACAAATTTTGGCTGCATATGAAAAGGTTTAGCCATCAGGAACACTCCGCTGGAAACTAGAAAAGGTTTAGCCATCAGGAACACTCCGCTGGAAACTAGAAAAGGTTTAGCCATCAGGAACACTCCGCTGGAAACTAGAAAAGGTTTAGCCATCAGGAACACTCCGCTGGAAACTAGAAAAGCAACATTCCAGCGAAGGCAACCAGAACTTTCAGCATGGACTGTCAATGGCTTGTAGGGGTCCAATCCAAGACCCCTCCTTTTGTCTAAATAAAACTGGTTTACATATTTGAAATTTGAAATAACGTCGCATCCCCTTAACCCT
Source organism: Pisaster brevispinus (assembly GCA_023634235.1). Lineage (NCBI taxonomy): Eukaryota > Metazoa > Echinodermata > Asteroidea > Forcipulatida > Asteriidae > Pisaster > Pisaster brevispinus. The sequence goes on along the minus strand of JAMKCF010000015.1, from coordinate 8,601,242 downwards.
CTGCTGCCGCTTCCCAGGTTTTATTGTAAACTTGGGTGTGGTCCGTGGCTATATGGCAGTTACAGGTTAAATGGCTTCTGACCGCCCCCACCCCCCAAAAAATAAAGATATTGACAAAATAGGGAGACCACCAATATTAGGGCTAGCTCAGTTGGTGGAGCACTGGCATGGTAATCCGGAGGTCGCAGGTTCAAAGTTATTCTCTTTTTTGGGAAGGGGAGGGATGGGACAGATTTGGCTTTTAAAAGAGATGAGGACGGGGATGATCAACTGGTTGTGTTGTTTGTTTGTTTGTTTGTTTGTTTTTTACTTGGGCATAACTCTAACTTTGATTTAATCTTCAAATGTAGATTCAAACAAATAATTCATTCATCAAATGAATGGAAAGTTATAAACTTACTATTAAAAAGTTATGAAATATTTTGATGACTTTTTAATTGCTCTATTTGTGGGCTATTCTGAATAAACTGATGTTCAGAAATAAGTGCTTTCAACCAATTTTAAAACAGGTTTGTTGGAAGTACAATACTTTTTTTTCTGAAGAAAACATATGGATTTTTGTTCCCGGTCAATTTGCTATTCGATGATGCATTGGTGCAGAACTGGTGCATCAGGAAAATATTTGTTTTTATGAAAGGCCTGGAAACAAAAACAACTCTTTAAACCCTTTGAGGCATGGAAGAATCGCTGAATTAAGACTACCCCAAAAGATGGCCTAGAACTTCCTACAATCAAAGCATTCTCTGTACTTTTAAAAGAAGGCGTGTAAAGAACACACATTTTTGAGCCATTTTTTAATGTTTGTAATAAAAAAAATATTTTCTATGAAATATTTTTTTGCATTTTATCAGAGGCAATTACATTGGTAAAAATGACTGTAAACGCCATGATGGCCAATGTTTCATAAGTTATTCATCATTCCAAACGGTAATTACACAAAAGACTGTTACACAATGATTTAATGGTCAACCCCTAACCCCCAACAGTATCAAATTTCAACGGAGTTCAAATTCGCTCTTTCTCCCAAATAGGTTTGTTTGGTTGCTGGGTTTTTTGTGTTGTTGTTTTTTTTTTTGGGGGGGGGGGGTTTAGGGGGGGGCTACAATTTGTTATTATATACGTGTTATTCTCTATATGGGTCAAAAGCAGGCCAAGGACCCCATGGAGAAAAGACAGGAAAGTAGAAGGAAGCTTCAGTTTCAGATGTGGGAGGAAAACCACCAGAGAATTATTCCAGGGAAAACCCATGCAATCAGATAGGTGTTAAATTCCCATCAGGGATAAAGAATATTATTTGGCTTTACCCATACACCATACATTTCCGAGTCCCGTTTTTCACAGGACCCCGGCAAAGTACTGCTACACACACACACATCGGTGTATAACAATCCCACAGTGATAAACCCAATCCGTATAGTGCCCCCGGCGGGATTCTAACCAGGGTCCTATAGATGAAAGGCCAGGAAAGAAACCACTACCTGACAACTGAACAAGACAGATATGTTGGTAACATCCCTCATATTCAATGGAACAAAGCTACATATGTCTTGCTGCAGTTTAATGCCACGTGCCACTGACCATGTCCAGGTTTGCTTTCCAGACTTATTTGAACAAATCTTTATGTACCTATGCTGCAGAGTTACACAAAGCAGGCAAGCATCAATAGAAACCTACACACATGTGAAACCTGTGATGGCCTGGAAAAGCCAAGGTGAGTTTTGTTATCATCGACACAAAACACACAACTTTTAGTTGAGGGTCATGTGTGGGAACACAAAGTTGTGTAGGATGTGATAGATTAGAGAACCCAATCCATGGTTGGGCACAGTGTTAGCCAGAGGGTCTGCTGGACACCATTTTTTCACCCAACATGCCTGTACTTTATTATGTGCAAAACTTTGGAAAGTGAACAATATGGGCACGTTAAAAAAAAATTTTCATACATGGACCCTGGAAAACGCCCTTTTTTGTCAAAATCTTTGTTCGATGGATAAAGACATTCAACCTCAACCAGCCACGTAGCCAGGGATCGCATCAAAGTTTACGATACAATATGGGAAGCGGCAGGAGATGATCACTTAAGGGGACACGACTTTTCATTTTAAATATCAAGAAATAAACCAGAGGGAAAACCAACTGAAATTTGTGAGAGCCATAATGGGCACAGCCATGGCTCAACAGAGGTAACTTGGCAAGAAACGTTCTGTACTGAAAAGGATTCACTTGGCAACCAAGCTGGGCTTAATTTCATCAAGCTGTCACCTAAAAAAAAGATGCTCAACAATTTCATTCGCTAGCCAAAGTTAGCAGGGTACCAGTCATGAGCAAACATACATGTATTTTGGATGGGTACCATTTCTGCCAAGCAGGACTTTTCTGTGCATACCAGCATTAAGGTAATGGGAAGTTCTTTTATTAGGGTATTAAACGTGCAGGCCGTGATCATAAACAGAGTTTCTCTAAAAGTTGGACTATTCCTCAAAGAGATTATTGCAGACTATCACCTCCACTCCATTATTAGTTTTTAAAACTGCCCTGACTACCCCAATAAAACGTTCCTAAAAACACCTGCTTGCCAAATCAATTTCAGATATTTCTCTTTTTACTGGACCCGACAGCCCTAACCCTCCCTCTTAACATGTGGACAAGCTCCGCTCTTAGCAGTTGTTGCCCATTATTTTATCCATCCACACAGACTTCTAAATACGTTTATCTGAAAATCACTTACGCTTGTCGGAAGAGATTTACAGAGATTAATCGGGGCTTCTGTTGATAAGTTTTGGCTCCAATTGTGTATCTAACCCAGATCCTTAAATGTATCGTGGCAATCTAGAAGTTTCTATTGGGTTGGTGCTTTAACAGCAATAATAGAGAGGGCAGCCCATTAATGTGGTGAGCTGATAACATCGAATACACGGCTTTCAGTAAAGCTGATCTTGTTGAAACGGAAACGGATCTCCTCAAACAGCATATCGGTCTTTATGTTTCAGTTGTGTGTGTTGTTAGGTTTTACAAGCTAAATTCATGGCAGGTCTGTATAAAAGCAAAATAACCTGGGAGTTTTGTTAAAGCTGACACAATGATGAATGTCCGAGAAAGTGGTAAAACATTGGCGGTAGTTTTTTCATTTTCTTTACAACTTATCATAATTTAGTTCGAAAGCGTCAAAATAACAAGTAACCTCCCATGGTAGTAGTAATATGCAGGACAGTTCTTTTCAGAACTAAGTAGTCTCCCGAATTCCGAAATCTATTCCGCGGCAATAGAATAAAAAGTTACAGATTTTATTATTTTTTTTAAGTTGTAACATTTCTTTAAAGATTGGCGACATATTGCCTCAAGTGACATCGTTACTGCAATAAATACCCTGGTTCAAACAAACAATGTGTTTATTCTGTCAATTAAATTTTATGAGCGTATTGATTCAGTAAACATGAGTTTCTGCCCTTGATAATCAGTTCAAGTGTAATTGTATTTGTTTGGTCTGATATCGTTTGTTTATTGACCGTAAACTGATTAATTGTTTAACGATGCCATAAACTCAGCCAATTGTACACGAAGGTTCAGTTTTTCTTTATATAACAAAACATGGTATTACTCTACAGGCTAAACCCTCAGCTCCTGACAGTTTCTTCACTGCCCCTGCCCCCCCCCCAAATAAAAAATAGATAAATAAATAAATAAAATGTGGAAGTAGAAGTAATAAATCCTATTATGATATTGTAACAACCAAGCAATGTTTTGTGGTGAAGTTTGTTAAGGTTAAAGTACATCATTCTTTTGCAGAAGAGTAGATTCATTCAAATTCTTTAATTTTAAAACAACGCATCAAATACACCTAAATATCCTGCTCATGTTCTTCGGGGGGGGGGGGGGGGGGACAGTGAAAAACTGTGATTTTTTAAGGGATTTTGTGTCATCTTAATGGGCTTATTTTGATTGCTAAAATTGATTGTTGGCATAGTACAGCCATCATTTTAAACCATTTTGAAGAACCCAGGACAGTATTCGCCACCTTTCAACACTGAAAATCTCCTCTCCTGAAGACGAGCAGAGTAAGTCTGTTCCAAACATTGTCGAGACCACACCAGCTCCTTTCAGAGCCAACACTCCTCCCAAAAGAGATTTACACGTTGTTGTACCCTGAAGTTTACCAGTTTTAGTTACTTCTGACAACCCTGTCTAAATTTATAGGCAGAATATCAACCCCAGGCAATAGAAACTCTCCCATCCCAACACACACAGTGAGACTGCCCTTGGAGTAACCCATGCTGGCCTTGGATCACCTCTGATTTCATACCTTTTGTTGATTGCAGTATATTAGAATCTCCCCATGAGCACGTTCGGACAACAAATAAAAAAAGCTCTACTCTTTCTCGGTGCTCATGAAGCCAATGAGCCCTATGATGGCCCACCTCATTCATCTGCCTGGCGTCATTTAAAGCAACCTTTATTAGACATTTTTAGCACAATACAGACGACCAAGAAATACAACTGCACCGGGACAGGACAACCCTGGGACTTGTAAATGTATGTTTATTAAAAACCCAAGGTGTTGGACGAAAATCGTAAAACTAACATTATGTCAGCCAGCCAGGACCCATACAGCCATTGACAACCTGTTCAATCCATAGCTACCCATTAAAAGCGTACACTAATTGCACATAATTATGGTATCATTAAACTCAAATCACCTTAGCTAGCAGTATAGATTTTCTTGCTTATTTTCGGCCTAAACAGATGGACTGTTATTAGGCCTTTTGACTTTTAGGCTACTTCACACATTAAGTTTTCACAGCACCCACTATTATTATATACACACTGGGACTCCCAGGAACATTACCACTGCCACAGGAAAATTACCCCATAATTGAGTGTCTTTTGCCAGAGCTGGCCAAATGTCTCTTTAGGTGTGGGACAGCAAGTTGGTCTCAAGGGCGGAAATTACCACAAGACTTATCACAGCAATCTCAAGTAGTCAAGGGTTAACTCAGAGAAACGGTTTGTCTGAACATAGAGGATTCAATAGCACTCAGTTCCGCTGAGTGGACCCACCTCAATTTCGGCAACCCTTGAAATCTATTCTAGTCTCAGTTATCTTGAGGAGTTTCCTTGGTAACTGACCATCCTGGAACTGAAGAATTGCAACATCATCATGGTTCCCCGGTAGGTGAACAAGAGCTATTAAACTCTGAAGTGAAATGGGAAGTTCATCATGGGTATTTTCCCAGCGTTGGTTCTGCGTTGGAGGGGTAGGACTGACTGGATGCAGTCACACTACTGTTGAAGTTTGGGTGTGCTCTTCTCTGTTTCTCTCAACTGAGAGAACGGGGCAAAGAGAGAACGGCCTTCGGAGGGGCTAGGGAACACACGGCCATTGTGCTGTTCACACCATTCCCTCATTCACAAAAAACTGACTCCAGCAGCAATTATTATTGGACCTTTGATTGAGTTTGAATATCTTTGCTTTTTGGATGTGTGCCGCCAATGTGTACAAGAATGCAGATAGATTTAGCAACCACACATCTGGGCCCAATTTCATAGAGCTGCTAAGCACAAAAATTTGCTTAGCATGAAATTTCTTCCTTGATAAAAACAGGATTACCAACCAAATTTCCACGTGATTTTCAGGATAAGAAAACAACAGCTGACTACCAGTAACAAGCAATATGCAACACATGGAAATTTGGTTGGTAATCTTGTTTTTATCAAGGAAGAAATTTCACGCTAAGCAAATTTTTGTGCTTAGCAGCTCTATGAAATTGGGCCCTGATGTATAAAACTGGAGCTCACGAAAAGTGTGTACATTTAAGCGCTTTGAACAGACGAATTCAATTTAACGGAAACCAATTTAACGGAGACATGCTCAAATGTTGTTCTTTCTAAGTCTTACCTAATGGTTGTTGGTTTTTAAAGAGGAATAGGTGCAAATGTTTGTGTGTGTGTGTTTTTCTCTTCAATTTACCAGTGCGGAATTATACATTGAACGCAGCCAATTTGAAAAACACACAGCTAGTTTTGTTATTGTTCAATTCTAAAGAAGTCTTGCATAAAAACCCTGGTAGGGTCATCAACATTCTCTCTCTCTCTCTTCAAACAAGAATATCTGCTCAGTGTCAGGGATGAGATTTGAAGAAAGTGAACATTCCTGAAAGAAAATGGCTTGAGGGCCTGGGGTTCCCCCTATTAAAGACCCCAAATCTCAGTCCAAGATGTTACAATTCAGGTTTACAGGCTCTGTGCATCAACAGAAATGAAAAACTACAGGTTCGGACACAACGTGAACTATTTCTCTCTCCCTTTGGTGACTGATTTACTTTTTCTAGAAACCTAAAAGGCTCTTGGGCTCGATTTTACAAAGCACTAAGATTCATCTTAAGACGAGCTGTCAGTGTATCACCATAGTGATTTGCAATGTGACATCACGCTTTGCTTAGAAAATATGATTGATTCAGTTAAGATCAATCGTAGCTCTATGTGAAATTGGCCCTAGAGGAATTTTTTTTTTAATCCTGAACTAAGAAATCAGGAAAACCGCAGTATGCAGTATGCTGTGGTTGTGCTATAAATCATTCCATCCTATGTAAGTGTAGGGCGGGGAGGGGAGATTTTGTTTCCAATTCTAGCTTAAATCTCATAATCTCATAAAAAAAATCATGGCTTAAAATATGTATATATATATCACGGGTATATTCAAAATTCTCAGGGTCAACATATGTGGCTTTCAATTCCATAAATCACTCCGAGAACAAAGCAGTCCCTTATTACTGTAATTCAATACAATCACAATGCAGTTAGTGGTGAAAGCTTACAACACTCCCAACAGATTGCTACTCAATTTTACAGCAATTAAATTCACTGTAAAACTGTCAGAATTGCTGATTGCGCTGGGACTGGGAACAGAGATTAAATATAAAGAAGCAAGTGAATAAAAACACAAGGGTTTATTTGTTGCATACTGAGGGTGGGGTAGTCAATTGATTCAACTAACTTATTAATTTGAAACGGAGCATTTATATCAAGTTTATTATCATTTATTAAAGTACCTGTGCTATTCTGAGTCCTCAGTTGGGTGGACTACCTCGAATGGATACTTTCTTTGTATTTAATACTTGAGGAATCTCTTTAATCCTACCTTTAATAAATTTGAATACTTATTGCTCTTTCTTTTGTTGGTTTTATCCATCTGTCTTTTGTTTATTGTAAACATATGTGTTTTTGTATGTAGGGCTACTGTTTGAATTGAGGCCAGTTTTAATTTCCCCCGTGAGGGATAACACAGTTTTGATCTCATCTTATCTTATCACATTTTGAATTGTTTGTCTTTCCACAAATGATTTGCAAGATGATAGGTTTTCTGCTCAAGCTTGACAAACACTGCCAGCTTCCCCAGGACTGAAAGTTACCCGGGCCAGGCCCAGACATGCTAAAAACATGGGCCAAATATCATGGGAATGCCTACTGTATGTTAGCATAATTATTGTTGGACCACCAGCCGAGGCCTATGAAATGATTTTCAGGCCTTCAACATGCTCTGCGGCTTATTAGGCCTATATTCCGGGCGGCTTATAGTCAAAAAATTACGGTACACATGTTGAATTGTGTACAACCCCTGCATCCACCGCAATTGCTGAGGTCAAACAATGTTAACGCGCCTGCGTGTACGCACCACGCACATTTATCAGCCAATGAGAGGTCTTTCACTGACCTCAGAGAGGGCGCTGTTTGATGTCATATGAAAGGGGTCTATTAAACTCTAATGGTGGGTACCATTGAGTGAGAGATTAGCCAACCATTGCAATAACCACCAAGTGCAAAGAATTTCCAGTTGGATGTAGATTTGTCCAAAACTGACAGTGGCTGCCGGCAGCTACATGTAGATACCACGCCCTCATGGGTCTACCTCTAAACTCGAGACAGCAGATCGTCTGATATTATTATGAAAACCATCCATTAATAAACAAAATTCTAAAAAACTCACAACAAAATATCATTCCCCGACAAAAAATACTCAATATCAAATGTTGTATTATAGTTGCATTAATGAATGACTAAACGGTATTTGGGAGAAAGGATCTATGAATGCACAAACCTTGAACGGCCCAACCTAGTGCCCCTGGTATTCCACCGCTTTTATATCACCGGTAACCCCTCATCAACCCCCTTGTGTGGCTGATGTGTTGAAAAGCCACAATGCTATAATCTAGGTACAATGGTTTCTACTGCTGCTTTCAGTCTCAGAATTGGACTCACTGGGGACAAAAGTTTAGCTGTACAGCCAGAGTACAGTGTCATGACAGAATGTCGTTAAAGGTATAGGGTCATAGATTAGTAAATATTCCCCAAAAATTCATGACCATAATACTTACTGAGCATGCTTGGTGAGAAGCACTGTAGCCGTTAATAATATAAACTACTTTTGAGAAAGGGAATCATTCCTTTCGAAAGTAATCTGAGTCTGAGAAACGATTCATGCATGAATCGTTTCTCAGATTTCTTAGGGTTGACTGAAAGTTCAATTTTCTGGGGTGTCTGCTCTCGAGTGCTGCGGCCAGAGATGCGGTTGGTACCTGCTGTCACCTCGCTAAAAAAACGTGGATGGATTCAATGTCTTGTGAAAACACAGTGACAGTTTCCTGCTGTTTTCTCAGCAAGTAGAAACTGAATTCAGCTGAAACTTTCACATGTGACTTCACTTGAATTCTATCTTTCTTTATAATTTTTCCTATAAATCAGCATTACGTTGACATCAATCAATCCATGACCCTACTTTTAGAGAAACATTACATCTTAGGATTAAATTTGTGAGTTTAGAATTTACGGAGGGATGGAAATGTTAAAGAATCGTCCTCTAATGCTTAAGTGTGGTGCCGCCATCTTGTTTTCCTACCAATCAAATCAATGTAAACCAAACAAAGGTTGGTAGGGGAAATAGTCTGGCACGTTTTTATTAGGATGAAAAGCACTTGACAACATTCTAGTTGCACATGGGGACTTGACAAAGATGGCAATTATAATGTTTGAATACTTAAACTTCATCTCCCAAAGATCACAAACCTTATACAAATTAGGACATTCACCTATTTTAGTTCCAGGCGCAATACATCCAGTCAACTGCAATCTTTGATGAAAAACGGTATCTAACTTGAGGTTAAAAGGACTTAAACCTACGGGCTTTTTTCCTCTGGAATTTCTCCCCAACAAAGGTCTCAACCAGATATTGAGAGAAATAATAATCTGTGAACTGCGACAGTTTCTGAAAATAATCTCAAAAATAAATACCCTGCCTTTGTAAGATAAACAATAACTATGAAAACGTTTAATTGGGGTGACCCCAAGAGCCTGCAGGCAAGACTTCAAGGTTCAGTTTACAGAATGGCTAAAAGTTGCAACACTTCCAGAAAAACTGGCGATGGAAACAAAGTTTAAACTAAGATAAACAATAACTATGAAAACGTTTAATTGGGGTGACCCCAAGAGCCTGCAGGCAAGACTTCAAGGTTCAGTTTACAGAATGGCTAAAAGTTGCAACACTTCCAGAAAAACTGGTGATGGAAACAAAGTTTAAACTAGAGTTACTAAACAAACTTGATTATCGCAGATGGTTATTTCAGATTTAAAGCACAAGGAGAGCATTGGTAATTCTCCAAGACCACCAGTATCCAGTGTGTTCTTTATGTGACCCAACATATACATGAACAAACTGTGAAAGTTTCAGCTCACATGCAATGCAAAATACAATGTAGACAGTGCTTTTCCTTGGTTACCTTTTGTTACATTAACCTTACCACTAATTGCTGAGCAACAATGGACCAAGGTTAAATCAAGATTTGATTCCTGGCACTTCATACATTTGTCATTTCATGCATGTAGTTACCACTCCTTGAATTAACCAGCAGTTGTAAACCCTAATGTGGAGCAAACATTACTCTTAATAAACAGACGTCTTCTGCGAATGTTGAACGCCTTTTTCCTTGCGATGAACTGCAAGGGCCCTGGCATTTGTGGAGCTTTCATCCATGAACGATTTACAAAACGAAGCTTCAAAGGAACAAAAACAGTCAAAAGAAAGAGATCCAATGAAAAGATTGACGTGGAAAGAAAAAGCACCTCTTCATTTTTTATTGACTACAGGTCGATGAACTCAATTCATACTAAATCCCTGTGTACACAGGCAAGCCGAGACCCGTTGGGATTTTGGTGCGGGTTTTTTTTTTTTTTTTTTTTTTTTTTTTTTTCTTTCCCTTGTTGGTATAAGATGAAAAACCTTGGCTAGTTAAGAAGCAATAAACACCAGCCCTCCGAGGGCCTGCCATCTCACAATAATAATGATCAAATCACATCACCGCTAGCAGGACGTCACTAAGCCACTCTGTTCTTAGCTTTCTTCACTGGGAATTTAATCATCAAATCTGTTCCATTGATCCTCAACCATTCTTGCTCGTTGGATTAATCTATGGCATGTCTTCTAGCAGTCCAAAGTAAATTAAATCTCAATAAGTCCCCTATGTTCGGAAACCTGTTTTTATTCTGCTCGGTTACCCTGCAGCATAAGGACTTGGATGTTTGTTTGGGAATGTCTGAAAAGTCTGAACATTCGAAATGGATCTGGTAAGCATTCCAGGGGGCATACATGGACCAGTTCGTTTGAACCACTGGAACATTCCGTTGGAACATTCCATTGAAACATTCAAGGAGCTAACGCACATTTCCTTCGTCTAGGACTGTTCCAGTAGTTTGGCACAATTGTCACGGTCAAGCCGAATCTTCATGCTGGATTGCGGAATTGGCCTACGGGAACAATCCTTTGCACCTGGAACTAAGCTTACCTGGAACACACCTAACTTTCGAGGCATTCTCTTAAAGATCATGAACCAGGAAGGTTTTTGCCGCCATAGTTCTCAATTTGAGGTTCCCGTTTTACTTTGTGACTGAGGTGCATACAGGTGATGTCTTAACGGTGGTCTGCTGGCCAAATGCTAGTTATAACACCTGACCACCAGCCAAAATTATCTCCAAGAGGTCTGGCTTGCTAGTTCAGTGTTGAAAAGCATCCCTATTTTCTAAGAAATGTGGACTAGTGAAAAAGCTAGTGGACTAGTGAAACAGCAAGCTAATTGGTCCTGCAGGATAGTCACTGAAAAAGCTAAGGGCAAAACACTATGCTTCAATGGCCCTCGCTCTAATTCAACTAACCAACACAGGTTTGCACATAACCACTACGCAGAAAATGAAGCTTTGGAGGGCTTTGAGGAAGCAATTACTTTAGTCAGGTCCTCTTTTCAAACGGTCGTTCTCTTCATCCTTTCTTCTTGTTTCTCCTCACACAATCCGACCTGACTGGCAGTGACTGCACAAGGAGGATACATGTAGTGTCTCGGTGGTTGATGCACAGAGACTAGCTGGCCTAACAAGGGGGTTCCCTGGGCGTATTGTGATCGCATCAGACACACAAGAATCCAACCAGCACCACTTACACCATTTACTCTATCTACATTTAAGTTTATAAATGGAGTCCAAATCACTAGCTTGACAAGAGGAAGGGGGTCCAGAGAGTCCCGAATGCCCATTGGAAGGATGTTTTTGTCCAGCATTCAAACAATAGGTCAGGAAGAGACCAGGAATGGTCTGACAGAGCATAACAGAGAGACCCTTGATAGTCTTCAGATGGCGGGGGTTCTATCATTTACCTTTGATGTAATGCAGGGTGGGTCGGCTCTACTGCGTATCAATTGCATAAAGCTACTAAGCGAAAATCATTGCTTAACTAGCTAAGTGCCTATGGGTGTGAACCAGTCAGAAATAATATACTTGACATGCCAGATTTGCTGGTAACTAGGGTTGTGCATTCTTTCTTTTTTCTACAATGGTTAATCATAAATTGTGACTTTCAGTTAACCGTTTACACAGATTCCAATCCGAAATATTATCCGATCTGTAAAAGAAGCAAATGTCAGCGTACTTTTCAGGATAGACCAGGATAAGTAAAAACACTATAGCCCAGTCTTCACAGTCAAACAACCACAATTATGGTGGGGTACAAGGCAAAAAGTATAGTCCCTAACAAATTGAAAATAATTAATGTATCACAATTGTAGGGGATTATATAATAAGACAGTACCATGATAACATTCTAAAGAAAAGGAAAATCCCGATTAATTTTTTTTTTACATTTTTACTGTTGGCTTCGTGTAACCATTGAAAATGGACTCTAACATTGTTTTACGGTTAAACAGTTAACCGGTTAACATCCCAACCCTACTGGTAACGCTGTTCTTCCAAGTGTAAGTTTTCTGAACATAGCAAATTGTGTTATTAGCAGACTGGGCCCTGAGCAGCTAACACTTGCATCTTACAATCAGGGAGATTTCGTACGTTCAACATAATAGGGAAAACGTTTCCATAATCAGGGAGATTTTCAAATTTGTTTATCAGAAAATGAAAAAATTTGTTTATTTTCGGGAAACTTTCTGCAGAATCAGGGAGAGTTGGCAGCTCTGTGAGCCCTATTGTACTTTGTAGCTCCCCATACAATTCAGTGTCCTGTTTGGAAAGTACACTGAACGTGTAAATGAGAAGCCAGGACTGGCTCCAAGGAGGGAAACAGAGAACCAGGATCCTGGGAAGAGGCCACTAAACCTCAAATTTAAGTACAAGTTGAGTTGAAATGACACGCACCTCGTTGACGAATCCCAAAGGGTGTTTTTCCAACCAACTGTAAGAGGCAAACTAAAAATCTAGATCCCTAGGCTTCGATGTCTTGTTTTTAGAGAAATCATCAAATTTAAAGTATACTAAAAAACACTTTGAACTTGTTGGCCTTTCAGATAAAAAATAGAAAAAGACCTTCTAAGTCCTTAGAGGTAAAAAGGCATCATCTGGACTATTCAAAACATGGGCTACTTGCTTCAAGCATCGTGATCTGTTTAGACAGTCCAACCAACTGTGTTTTGGCCGAAAAGTTTCTGCTCAGAAAGTTTCTCTTAATGGGTGGAATAACACTTGGCGAATGGTTAGCGGCTAAAATAACAAAAATGGAAGTTGTGAGTGAGGAATTTTTTGCATCTCCTCAGGGTACCTTAAAAAAAGGTTTTCTAGTAAGATAACAGTTTGACTTTTTAAAATGTAGGATGCTGAAAACTGGACTTGTTTGTGTCTGTCTAAAGCTACACATTATTCTAGTGATGGCCAACGAGTACAATTCTATCCAATGTGAAGGGGCAGCAGGTATTCCTGTTAACAACCCACAAAGAATTCTTCCTGAAAGGTTGGGTCATAGATTGTGGGTTTCCTTCAATGTTGGTTTATTGGCAAATTATAAAGAAAGATACAGTAAAAGTCACATGTGAAAGTTTCAGCTGAATACACTGTCTATTTGTTGAGAAAACAGAGAAAAAAACTGTCATGTTTTTTTTCTCACAAGAATGTCAAATCCATCTACGTTTAGCGAGGTGGCAGCACTAGTATCAACAGCATCTCTGGCCACAGCAGTCGCAGACGGACACCAGCCATCAGGAATCTGAGAAACTAATCATGCAGAAATGAGAAATCGTTTCTCCGATTCACATCTTTTTATTGATTTCTAATCAACGGGTAATATCAGATGAAATAATTTCACAGGATGCTTACTACCATTACCATCTTTATAACAAGTAGGGTAAGCTTTCGGGTAGAAATTACAAGAAAAATTTTTCGAGGTCATTATCAAAGTATGACCCTAACTTAAAAATCGTGCAAAAAAGAACGTCTACATTTGATATTATTGCTGGCTGTTGAATACCCTGAAAAGCTTTCCCTATCTGCCCTCGGGGCATTATGGTTTGAGGGCAAAGCTGACAGGATTAAAGACGTACTTCAGTAGTTAACTTTATTGTTTGTAACTGAACTGGACGGGAATGAAATCTACCCAAACGACAATATTCCCCTGACTGAAAATCTCCCGGCTTACACCACAGTCACATTGATCCCTACACCTGGATAGAAAACAAGAATAAAATCTTCCCACCTAATGAAAATAAACATCAAAAATGAAAAGGCCAAGTGTGATGGATTAAAAAAACAGAACAAAACTGGACAAATATCACAACAAATGGGCACACAGGAACTGCTTGCATAAATGCCAGGAGGGGTATCCTTGTAATCTGTTGTTAGCACAGCTTGCTTGCAGATTTTGTTTTCATATGGAATCTTAAAATATTTTGATTGCGTTGAATGTGGAAGTGCAAGAGTTAATGACCAGAAAATCCCTTTTGCTCTGCTGGTGTCTAACCTCTGGGTACAAAGGAACTCTTATTGGCTGACAATGTAAGACCATGGCACAGAAAAAAGACCCAACCCAAATCATAAAGGTAGGATCATAGATTGGTTTTTGTCAACCTAATGCTGATTTATAGGCATCGTTATAAAGAAAGATATAAAGAAAGATACAATGCAAGTCACATGTGAAAGTTTCAGCTGAATACAGTGCCTACTTGCTGAGAAAACAGCAGAAAACTGTCACGGTATTTTCATAAGAACGCCGAATCCATCCACGTTTAGCGAGGTGGCAGTGTATACCAACCCCATCTCTGCCAGCAGCATTCCCGAACAGACACCAGCCCACAGAAATCTGAAAAAACATTCATGCATGAATCGTGTCTCAGATTCAAATGTTTTGGTGTGAAAAATTTTCCAAACCGTATTACTTCGAAGGGAATCCTTTCTCAAAATAGTTTATACTACCAACAGCTGCAGTGCTTCTCACCAAATTAGCTTTTATAGCCATTAATTTTTGGAGTATTTAGTGATCCATGACCCTACCTGTAAGTCTGACAACCAGTGTTCTTCCCTTAACAGTCTGCTGGCTAAATGCCAGTTGAAAAACCAGAGGACCAGCCAAAGCTCTATCCAAGCTGTCTGGCTGACTAGTTCAATATTGAAAGGCATCCTTGTTCAATATGAAATATGGTCTAGTTGAAGAAGCTGATGGACTAGTGAAATGACAAGCTAAATGGTCCTGCCTGCTGGTCACTGAAAAGGTTAGGCAAACTCTGACAATTAATGGCTTCCTCTCTACCTAGTCAATTCTTGGTAACTTGATAATGACATTGGCCACAGCAATTAAAAATATGGTTTTCTCAGTGGCTCTCTTGGCTTAAATGTCACATTTTTACGTCATGTTATCAAGTCTCACAATCTTTCCCTAAATTAAAAACCAAGACCCAAGATTTCATAAAGCTGCTTAAAAACCAACAAGAAAGCTAAGCAAAACCAAGTTATGCTTACCAGAATACGGACACCAGCCAAAATACCATTTAAAAAGCACCATCCTTGACTGGTTTCCTGCTAATTTTTGCTCAGCAAAAAAATTGATAGGCAAAAGGTTCTGCTTAAACAGCTCCATGAAATAGGGCCCCGATCTCTGGTTCAAGTGACCTGAAGCATTCACATTGAATTACCAAGTTACGAGAATCCCCTTGCAGTGGTTTTTATCTGTACTTTGATACTGGCACCAAAGCCAATTTCAACTTAGTCTTCCAGCACCATTTAGGAAGCCTTCAATACAAAGTAATCACTGATGTGATTTTCTTGACAGGTAATAAAAACAGGCAATCCTTCGAAGCATTGGTCATAGCAATTACTTCTGTTAATACGTTTAAACACAATCATTGGTCCATGACTAATAGCTGATGCTGGAAAGTACAAGCTTTTACAATGAAACCGCAAGATTTTGTTAGGGGTGTCCAAGTTTGTACTGAATCAATAGGGCGTCTTTAAAACTGTCCAAAAGTAGGATTTTATAGCCAGTGCTTTGTTCAACACTGATATGATTTGCATGCCTGGCCCCCGTGCTAAGCACGGTTGAGTTTGGCTGTGTCGTTCCGAATCCATCATACTCAGTCAAACCATGGGAAGAATTCGGAAGGAAATGGAAGGGGGGGTTAATAAGGGTTTAGAAATGTGACTACAAAATCTAAAAGGTTCACATCCGGCTACCTGTTAAAACAAACAACTTATTACATTTCTGAAAACTTCAGAGTTTGTGTAATTTCAAAAGGCAACAAATTTCAACCTTGCAGCACAGGATATAGGCCTATGCAAACTAAGTGTTTTTCAAGACATTTTTCCATTTGTTGCATCATGGCGCAAAAATGGGGCAACAATTACAATGATAGAGGGCGTTCACTCGCAGTAATGAACCCAGTTTGTCAAGTAAAAGCTGTTTAATGTGAATATGTCAAGTTTTAGTAACGCTGTCGCTCATGCTCCATGTTTGTACAATTGTGGGTAGAGCAAGAACAACAAACAAAACATCTTGAGCTGAGACTAAATAAATTTACATGTGCATCCACATGTAAATACAGAACTTATTTTGTACAGCACATATAAGCACAAAGCATAGCTCTGTGCACAAATCATCATATGTGAGAACAAAATGTACAAACATTCCAAAAAGTTAACTGCCATGACTATCCCACCATAATTGGAATCCATGGTTCCACTACCCCTTCTGATAATAGTCAATCATCCAGGCTTCATAAAATACTCTTGTAATTCAAGGACGGAACCCGCCAAGACATCAAAGGGGGCATAAAAATAACACCCTACATACAATTAAAATGTTATTACTGCCCAAAAGTTATCAGTTCAAATACAGGTGCTACACCAACACTAATCTACAATGGTTTTAGTGTGTCTGTCCACAATGGGGAAAAAAACATCTGGCATACCCCCTAGATTTTCAGCCCCTTCTGAAGCTATATCATGCTAGATCTTTTCATCAAGTAGTAACTTATTTACTCAGATGCTGCTACTAGTGTTATTGCTATTTCAAGGTTTTCTCCAAGTATCAGATCTTAGTTGAAGAGTAATCGGTGGTATTAACAGGCCATAGGAAGGGGTTTACCTCTGTTAGTGTTGCCCTGGTCTAAGCCATGGCGCCAATTATAAATTCTCCAACAGACTTCCCCAAGTGCCTTTTTAACTTTTGGGGAAAAATAATAGCCTCGCCGCTACATAAGTTACATCCCAGTCCTGCTGTACAGCATCTGGTTGCTCATGCTGAGTGCATTCTGGGGTCAAGTTGAAACTCCAAATTGAGAACGGTTTGACCGCAACACTGTAAAAAACTTTCTCACTTTTTATAAACATGAAGAAGAAAAAAACGCCATGTGACGTGTAGCACTTTGAGTGAAAGTGAACCTGAAACCACAACTTGCCAACACTTTCCCCACTCTTTCTAATCTTTCAGGGATAACATTTGCACGCTACGGCCAGTGGAAGCACTCACTTTAGATGACAGAGTAGACAGTGAATGCATGATAGCTCCATGGTTTATGTGATTATGCGTTTGATGCATTGTCCACCACAAGCGCCTTGTGTACCTCATAATCACTACAGCCAGTTGCTCAAACCATTCAGATCAAATGTGTCCAAAAGTGTCTGCATTTATTTATTTACTGTTCACTTAGTTTATGAAGCATCAGAAATCCAGTGAAGATTAATCTTGATTTCAACAGATTTTTTCCAAAAATATTGTTAACGCCTATCCTTGCAGGGAATGGACAATAAAATCAACACAAAGTGAACAACCCGCCACTCAAAGAATGGTAACATGAACTACATGCAAACAGATCCGAAAGGAAGACCGATAACAGCACAGCAAAAATGAATCTCAACAAACAACCACATATTATCAGATTCTTTTATTCCATTCAGGTAACAATTTGTTGAGAAAGTGTGAAAGGAAAACAGGGTGGCGTGATCTAAATTCTCCAGAAAATTCCTGGATAGGTATTTTCCCTTGAGAATTGGCTGGGAGTTCGACAAAAACATTTCGGGACATCAGAGGGTATTATCAGATTGCAGTTTTGGTAAACCTCTGTAAAATCAGTGGTCTGGTACCCAATACATTCCTAATATTCCCTGGGGTGATACTTCAACCTTCCTTCAGTCTTCACTCAATACACCCAACATCCCCACCCAGGCAGATGTAATAAAAAGCAACTGATTTGGGAACTCTGGCCTTCAAAATTTCTCATTCCAGGTTAAATCTTGACAATAAAATCAACAGACGATACACGTTTGAAACCATGGTTTGATCGTGAAATAATAGGGCATGTCAGTATGTTTCCTTGCACCTCTATAGAGCAATTCTACAAGAACATTTCAAGAGCACCAAGGCAATGGCAATAGCTGCCTCAGAATTCTTACTAGGAATATGCAGAGGTGAATTACTAGGTATTCAAAACAATCAATATTTGGCATGACCATGGAGAAAGTCTGCCACCACTGCTGTAATACTAAAGCTACATGATGAAGAAGATGAATTTCTTTGGAAATTCACAGGATTCCTTCTGGGTAGAATGCTAACTAGGAGTGCATAACCTGGAGCTAAAGTTTACAGCAAGAGAGGCCCTCAGCTGAATGGATGAGTTGATATTAATCAAGTCAGCACCAAGAGTATAGGCCTACCTTCCCCGATCCACTCCCAACTACATATTTCCTTTCTGCAGAAGGCCCCTCCATACTTGGGATAATTAAGATTTCCTGTGAGACTTGAGGCGGGTTAGAGCTAGGAGGATGTCCGGGAACCCATGGCACATGCCTATTTGTCATCCAATGTTATTGCAATGTCTTCAACACAAGTCAACTTGACATTTTCTAGCCCTTGAAAATGGGCAGTGGCTACAATAAGGGACGTGTTTGTACGCTTATGATCGCTAACAAGCTTCTGACCTTAATTTCATCAACCACAGAACTATCAAAGAGCACTGTCCATTAAAAAACAAAAACAAATGGAAGCTACTGCTTAGAAATCAATTTATGGGGTCAAAGGTTGTTTGAAAGTAGGGCAAGAAGGATCATGGTAGGAGGGTGCTGATCTAGTGTGCCATGCAGTAAACTTGCATTAAATTAATCAATTTGCTCAGGGAGGGAGGAGGGGCATCAAATACTTTCCCCATCCCCACTCACCCCACTCGCAATCTGCTGGACTCACTTTCACAAGTTACTCAATTTCACAAATAACTCAATTTCACAAGTAACTCAATTTCAGAAGAACCTCAATTTCACAATCACTTAAAAAAACTGCACTCCCTTATATTATAACCAGCTGCCCTCCCCATTGAATGTGCAGTAATATCAAGGTTTACTGGAGTAAATACACCATTATTCTTCTTTTTCAGCCACTGTTATAAAGAGTTTTTAGGAGGCTCATTGACCATTTTTTTATTTCCATTTTCCATTAAAAAAGGGCACAACGAAATAGGAGAAGAGTAGATTTATACCTTATGAGATTTTCTTTGAATGGACTAGGTATGACCCTTTGTCCCATCTTGTCACTGGTGGAGATTAATAGGGTAAACCATTCTCTGGGTTTTGAAAATGGTTTTTACCGGGAACCAAGGTGTTCCAGTTCCTTTTGAAAGAGAGTCAGTCAGCGACCTTCAGACGCCATGAATAAAACCAAGTGAGAATTTAGTCAAGTTTTTATTTTCACCTCAGAAACCAGCAGCATTCAAACCTTTATTTGTAAACACCATAGACATACTTACAAGGCTTCTTTCCAAAGTAGCCGACTACAACAGGATCAACCTGTTAACATGTGTTGAAGCATACGTTGCCCTGATCAACAGCCAGAGCCTAAGCTGCCAATTCAGCCACAGCCTTAGTTATCTCAAATGGATTGAACTAGGCGTTTTCCCTGAGCAGTGGTCCGCTGGCCAAATGCTAGTTAAAACACCTGAGGACCAGTTAAAATATTCTCCAACTGGTCCGGCAGACTAGTTGAGTGTAGAAAAGCATCCCTATTCATTTGAACTATTGACTAGTGAAAAAGCTAATGGACTACTAAAATGACAAGCTAACTGATTCTGCTGGCCAGTTACTGAAAAGGTTAAGGACAAGCCCTGTATGGCTATCAACATCAACATTTCTTAACCCTATCCCCACCCTTCCCTTTCCCACCCCATCTCCACACACCTACCCATGATCAGAAAAAAACGGATGTCCTCCACAGTTCCTCTATAATTCTCTTAAACCATTGCTATTTATTTACATCCCTAAAATAGCGTAGTGTCAATGGTACACAAACCCCAAAATATACCACCAACAAACAAGTATGCACATTATGTAGAATAATCATTCTCTCACTACCTCAAACCCCTATAAATAGTAAGAATCCTGGAGCCAAGATGGCTCAAGACTGACCCCCAAGAAAGCCCTGAACTTACCTCTGGACAGTCCCTGAGCACCTAGATGAGAGACAAATCACCAAGCCTGACACTCCCCTACTCCAATCTACTCCATGTAATATTTGCCATTAAAATCCTGTGATGACTGATTCTACAAAGGTTTGAACTATTCACATGTTGCTGTAATGAACTCTTATATACTCTTACATAAAACATCTGGGAATGGTATGTCAAAATTGTATGCCTTTAGTACTTTTCAGGTTTTATCCAGAGTTATCAATATTTCCACAGTACTACAAGTGTTAATACAGTTCAGGAAGAGGGGCGATGGACTTATCTCCACATTATAAATAACTGTGAGTAACAGGGACAGGTGTACAAATTCAGACATATTAAATATGCAGTGAAATTTATGTTGATTAGGTAGTGAAGACCGAAGGGATGAAGCAGGAACTAAAACAAAGAGGGGTAAGGGGAGGAGGGACTTAGAAAGTAACACCATTTGTACTTGGAAATGATACAAACTTCGGGAAAATTCCTGCCTCGAATCCCTCAGTATGTTAGAACAGTTCCTACAAGTCTGTATATACTCCCAGTTTACCCCCATATTTGTTACTGATAGTAGTGTGGTGCCCAAACTGCTTCTTTAATTCAGTATACTTCAGCACACATCTAAATGAGAGTAGAAGCTGTGAGTCCAAACTGAAAACACACAAAGACCCCTTTCTGGCTAGCAACCTCCCGCCCCCAACCTAACACATCTCATACACAAGGGTAGGCTGGTACAAAAAACAATCAAGCAAATGTTTACATGCTCACTGTGTTTATGGAAGAATATATGCCCTTAGTATTATTGTATCTCTAGAAAGAGCAAGGCTATCTAGGTAAACGTAAAATTCTGTACAACCCTTTAAAAAACACCACCAAATAAACGTACGTAGATTAAACCATGTACCTACGTAAGTTCTACGCACAGGAAATTGAGAGTTAGCATGACTAGGGAGTTACTACCCTTGGATACAAACTATTTCTGATTTTGTTCAGCAACCGATCCTAATGCGTCTGGTGTTCAGAATTACTTTCCTCGAAGGATTCCATCACAAGCCAAGTGCAGACACGTTCCCAAACCCAGCTGCAATTCAAGCTAAACATGAATCAACATGACAGCCAAGGGTACATTAGGCATTTATTAAAAACCAACAGTGTGACTTTACAAGGTGGGAATGATGCAAGCCAATCACTTCAAGATCACAGTTATGATGTACTAATGTCACCATCAGGTCATGGCTGGTACCAAGTGCCTACTATCAAATGACAATTATGGGGGGCTTGTGGGGGGGGGGGTGCGCTTTTGTTGGACAGAGATTTATTTGAACTCCTGATTGCAGAAAACAGTGAAGGGTGTTTAAGAGAGTCTCCAAGGTCAAACTCTTTCTTTTTTATACACTCATTCTCCAGTAGTCCTTATGAAAGTAGAAGAAAAATTACAAGTCTCTAACCTTACGTTTAAAGTGATGTAAAATGCCATGTATTTGATACCCTTTCATTGTGAATTTTGTCATTAAAAAAACCCACTTAAGCACAAAAACTCGCTAAGTGCATATCAATTGTGCTTACCAGAAAAAAGGTTGCAATCCAAGCTGCCATGTTTTATGTGCACTTTGCAACATGGATTCTGCTTATTTTTACACGGAAAGTGTTATTTTTCACAGAAAATTGTGAAGCGTTGAAATTTGGCCCAGATGAAATTAAAATTTAGTGGTGGAAACAAAACAAATTTAAGCCACATCTGTTCATAACCTCCAATAACAAAATTATAACAAAATGTACAACCATGACCTCATCAGCCGAAACTAAGTCCCTCCTAAAATTACCTGCAACTTTTGCTTCTACCACCAGGTCCCCCCAACCACTATCCCCAAGAAAAACAAAACTAGGCTCCTTCAAGCTCAAATGTCCAATTTGAATCATCACTATACTTTCTAAAACCTACAAGTACATTTGAATAGAACCATGTACCTGTCTGTACTTCTTGTTGTCTTTGATTACTTCCAGGCAACTGCATCTGTTCAGACCTGACCTTCACTTACAAAACATTCAACCACAGTGCACCCCCCCCCCCAAACAAACGAAACCCAAAACACACTCACAGAACTGGTCAAAATGACAAGTAAATTAGTTCCAGTCAAGGGGGTTTAGTACACAAAACCACATATGAAAACCTACTGAAAAGTGGGGGACAACTATTAGATTCCAAGCGTCTTGTCTGAATGTCATGGACTTGATGAGAGACGACGTTTGAAAGGGGCTTAGTCTGGGAGTTTGACAAGACAGGAAGACCGACTGCTTCATCAATGCACAGGATATCCTGAACGGAAGAATCGGCTGAGGAAACACAGACGAATATCCCCAAATTGTGTTTTTATTACTTATGCACCTTTTGTTATACAATGGAAGCTATTTTTCCAGTTAATGAGTTCTTGGTCCTGGGTAGATAATAGGAGAAGTAGGGACTGGCTGGTGCTGTGGTGGACCAAGAGAAGAGAGAGTCATCAAACCTTTGGATACTAGACAATTTTATTCACACAGCTATTTATATTTGTCTGGTTCCCCAACCCAGTACCAGTCACAATGCAAACACGTTGCAAGGTTCCCAGTGTACATTGAAACGCAAGCCTGTTTTTTGTGTTTTACTAGAAATCTAGATCTGTTTAAAAAAACATTCCCATATATTCTGTGACTGTGGATCAACAGCAGGGACGAGATTTGATGAATGTGAACATTCCTGAAAATGACTTACAAGCCTCCAGATTCTCCCTTATTCTAGACCCGGAACCTCCCAGATGTTACAATTCAGGTTTACAGATTCTGTACATCAGAAGAAATACAAAACTACAGGTTCAGACACAGTGTGGAATATTTCTTCCTCCCTTAGGTGACTGTTTTACATCTTCCAAGGCTCACTGAGGTTTGGAGAAAATCCTGAAATCAGGAAAAATCCTAAAATATCACACACCTGCACAGGGCCTTCGGGGCTACAGTACTAAAGGTATAGCATAGGCCTAGCTGTTCCTTGCAATCACATACACGTTTTAGCAAAGGGTTTGTATTTGAATGGTTTAGCAGTATTACAGAACAAAAATGGTTCTTTCAGAGATTTGGCCACATACAGAATAAGAATAATGAACAAGCGGTGCTCAGAGAGTAGTTTCTTAAAATAAAGGTTCTCAAACCTGTGTCTAAAATACGCTGTATACATGTAGGCCTAAAGAGAGTGCCTCCAAGTTCTGTTAATCATTGCAATGCCGAGACTAACTAGAGAGATTCCTGTATACCCCAGCATTGACAGCATAAACAACTTTAAGAATAATGGGACCAGCCTATTTCTCTTCTACTCAACACAAGACCCCATGGAAAAATAGCTCAAGGAGACACTCCCGAATAAATCTCAAAGAAGGGCAAACTAAGTAGTGACTACTGCATAAATATTAGGCCTTTTCTTGTGAGTTGTTGAGTCCACACTCTTGCAATACACTCCAGTCCATGAGAATAAATCTAAACTGGACATCTTGTTTGCTTTCCTTGTCCCCAACAGGTCAAGAAGAGGTCACCGCTGTTGGCTGTGCATGGGTCAACTTTTTACAGCTGAGCCAAAGTGCTTAGGAAAATAAATCTCAGAGTTTTAACTCTCTGGAACCAAACTTCGGGACAGGTGTGCTGCACTCCTGTGGAGTTTCTGTGCAGTCGTAATCCTGTATAGGTGGTCAGGAAGGGCTAGTAAAGAGATTATGATCATTTTAATAAGTGATAACGCTGAAGTTGGTGGCGGACCAATTAGGTTCATAAATGGATTTCAGAGTGACAACAGCAATTACAAAAGGATCATTTGCACAAATAGATAACAGTTATTAATTAAGATTACTGGGTTAAAGGGGACTTGGGGAATGGGGTTTCAAAATCATGAGGTGTAAAACTGACTGCTCAAAAATCAAAATACTACAGCTTTTTGTTTTCAAAAATTGACTAGAGCGGCACTTGAACCTGTGACCTTTAATATTCTCACCTACTCTCTGCCATCCTTTATGCTCTACCAAACTATACAAAAATATATTAAACAAATTGAGAATCGACGATAAATGCAATGGTCAACTTGCCATAAAAATGGGCAAGAATAAGTAAAGTTGAACAAATCATTTTGTTTTCCTAACAAATACATGGAAGTTCCCTATACAAGGAGAAACAACTACTCTGGCCTTACAAGAATGAAGTTCAAGGATTAGATTCATTTTCTTCAATCTCTAAAATGAGCAGTGCTGATGAGAAATTGACAAAATGTACTACAGAAAACCGTCTGTCATTAAGTGTTTTTTTCAGCTACTACCACTACCACCACACACTTTGGAATGCATCAGCTTTCCCGACATGTTGGGCAGCCTCATTTTCACATCCTGCCTACTCCCAATCTCCCAGACATTAACTGTAACATAGGTGACCAGCTGCTATTATTCAGGTATTCTCAACAACTCTGCAATCCTTTGTGCTGTACCAAACTCAAAACACCCCGAAAGAAATTGAGAATCAACGATAAATGCAATGGTCGACTTGCCACAAAAAGGGCAAGAATCAGTTGAACAAATCTTTTTGCAGATTCGCTCTTGTTTTGGAGTAATCTCCCTCAGTCTTAGATTTATCTGGGGAGGAAAATTCTATAGAGATGCCACACAGAAATCAAGAATCTAGGTCTGAAGAAAGGAAACAAAACAAGCCCCTGAAAAAGGAGTGGAAGCTTCTCTTTGGAAGACTAAGGATGCCTTTCTCAAGACCTCTTGACATCTGAAAAGTGGGGTTTAGATTTTGCGTGTCACACACAATCCCTAGTGACTTGCCAAACATCTCTCTACCCCTCTCAGATTTATTTGCTGATCGGATTTTCCAGGTGGGGGGATGGATATAGACTCACAGAGGGATCAAGGAATATTTGTTAAAGGCCGAGAATCAGCTGCATTTTAACAAAACCAAAATCCCGTTCCAGTTGTTGTGCCGGCCGACCCGTCTTCTGAAACTGAAATCTCGGATTGATCTGAACAGAGCGGAACGCATGAGATGCTGAATGGACAACAACAACAGCAACTAAAACGAAGGCATAAAAGGGCACATCATTGCACACTTAAGCTCTGAAAGAGTTTCACATACTTTTTTTCCCAAGACATACTAGGGAAGATTTGGTTGATTTTGTTCTTCTTAATCCGAAAGCAGAAAAAGATTTGATTCTGTTTTGTGTGTGTGTCCATCTCTCTGTGGTCTCTGGTGGCTCCTGCAGAACAGTGTTTTATCAGCAGCTTAGGGTTGGGGTACACTTAAGGCTTGTCTGTTTGGAAAAGGATTGGGCTAATAGGATTATTATCCAGAGTGACAAAAGACATTTTGACAACTGGAGGGAGTTTGTTTTTCAATCTTTTTCAAATGGCATTCAGCAAAGAGCGATGGCTGCATATTTTTGAAGGATGAATCTGTCATAAAGTTTACGAGAAAGCGATAAACGTATATACAGTGCAGAAGGCAATGTTGGTTTGCTTCATTTGATCTATTTGCCAAGTTTCTTTAAGCTAAGGCTGGAACTATAAAGTGCTTTCATTGTCACTTTAAGCTATCTCAATAAAGGTATTTTATAATACCTTCATTGAGGAAAGCGGGATCATATCAGGATAATGTATGCATTGATTGGGATAGGTGACTATCTCAGCAAACTTTATAAGGAAATCATTGTCAACAAACAATATCCACATATGGGTAAAAACATTTTTTTTAAATACTTTAAAGGGAAGGTATACATTTGGTTTATCACTCTTAAAATTAATTGCAATAAAAAACTTATTGGTTAGAAGTACAGCAGCTTTCTGTAGTATAAAACATTTTGAGAATCATTTCACTTCCAAGTAATGTGGTTATGTAAAAAGATATCAGTTTTACACCCCAAAATTTGAATCTGAGAATTGTTAGATTGTGTATTCCTATCAGGGATTATTCTTCCTGCATTAACATTTACGCTCTGGATTTTCTGAGACATCTCAAAAATGCGACCACATGTTAGTTTTATTGTATATATCTACATTTAAATACGATTAAAACAATCGAACGGTTCCAAAAACCAAAGGTATAGACCGTATTGAATAACCCCTTTGTTGCTATGAAAGTCGCCATTTTGTAGGGCAAACCGTATGCGCGTCTAAAGGCCTACATCAATGAAGCACGCAGCGTTCCCGGTTTGATTTCTACGGCACATGCACGCACACCATCACGCACACGCAAGACGCCATGTTGTAGGGCAGACATTTGAATGGTGACGTCATATTCAATACGGTCTATACAGCACTCTCCCACAGTACATGTAAAACTTGTGTTCATTGGCACCATCCCCCCAAAAAATACTAATTTGACCATGAACTCTCTACCTGGATGGTTTCACTTCATTAAAAACTATACACTTGGAGAGAATCTTATGAGTTCAAACATCAATGACACCAAATACATGTGGGAGCAGCAGGAAGGCTGGAGCGCGCTCAGTGTGATGACCTTCAGCTGGGAACCACATGGCTTGAGAATATTATTCCTATTAACTGGTACTTCGGAGTGACCACTATCTGGAATATGAAGTACAGGGGCTTACAGTTTGATAGCTCTTGGAGATAAGCAAAAGAGAGCTGGCTTAAATTTGCAAGTGCATGTGCACCTCTTCCTGTGGAAAGCAATATAGATCGGGGTACTTCTAATCTAATGCTATACAGGGGTCTCTACTAATTATGGTAAAAATGTTACCATGTGCAAATGTTTAAACCACTTGATTCACTGACCTTAGTTTCTACCAGCAGGCCAATCAGGAAAGGGTTTCATCCAACAGTTTAGACTGAGCAGGTTTTGTATGACACTGAACGCTGATATTGAGTACTAAATGATGATTTCTAAATAGCAATTGATACATTGTGTAGCATTTCGTTACACGTTACACAAGGGAAATCATTCACAGTCATTCATAACCTTCTTTTAAAAATCTGATTACAATTTTTTTTTATTTAGTTAACTATTTGCAATTACTTGAAAATAGTTTATAGCACTTCTAACTCCAAAACTCTACCTAAAACATCCACTGTACCATTATCTTGAAATATTGACAATTGGTTCATTTTGTTCCCCTTCTGAAAGCTGAACTTTTTTAAAGCAGTAACTTAATACAACCACTTCACTAGAAAGAGTTTCACAAGAAAAAGTAACAAGATCCAGGTAGACCTTAACGAAGGTACATGTAGACCTCAATGGAGGTAGACTTTAATGACCTCATTGGGGGTACATGTATGTGGACACCTCATCAGAAGCACATAAAGACTTCAAACGAGGCCAACCTCAATGAGGGTAAACTTCAAAAGAGCCAGACCTCAGCAATGATACCATCAGCAAAAAACACACTTTCACAAATTCATAAATTAGAAAAAGGAGTCAAAACATTTAACATAGGCTTATCGATGTGTTGCACATTGCTATATTATGTTGGTGGCATTTCGCATTTCCGAAAATGGTGTACCTCTGGTCTCAAGAATGCACGGCATCTTTTTAAAGCTATACACCTATGCTTCCAATCTTGTTGGAGACTTCCGGTGAAGTAAAGAGACCTGGAAAAAAACCAGCTACGTTCTAAATGCACACACCACAGATGGCGAATGAATTGGTTGAATGACATGCTTTACATTTCATCGATTGCACTATTTCAAGTATACAGGAAGCAAGCTTTTCAAAACTGTTTCCCACAGAAAATGCAGATGACAGACACACAGATACACGAATACCACATTCGGAGGTCAAAATAGTATCCACACAAAGAGACATGGATGTTATTGGTTTTCAGTTGGAGAATACTGATGATGAAATGCCCTGACATCTTCAGTAGATTTAGACCAAAGATGAGATGTAGACCAAACAGCCACTCCAACAGCTTTGTTCCATGTACTACATCTCTTTGGAACTCCTTGCCTGGTGCATGTTTCCCTCCATCCTACAATCTAGACTGTTTTAAAGAGGAATATCAATTCCTACCTTTCATCTTAAATATTGTTCTTCCTGTAGCCCCTTACCGGGAGTGGCTTTTAGCCTTATTTAGGGCGAACTTGAGTAAAAAAAATTACAAATTAAAGTAAAGTGTCTTTGTAAAAGTTGAGCATGCCTCACATAACGACAACTTACTCCGTGTTACCTTATGACACCCACATTTTCCTTGCAATGTTCAGACATACATTTATAGGCAGAGATCTTTACCTGTTTGATTGATTGGTTCTCATTTGATAGCACAAACAACAACTGCTACTGCCATTTTCAAATCCTGGAGAGCAAAAAAAAACCTGGCCATAAACAAAAAGAGAGGATGCACGACATCTAAATTAACCTCAAGGATCCAAACACGATGTGGTTTGTTTGCAGTTAGCAAAACTGTGGTGCAGTATCTACGAGGTCACTCAAAAGCATTTTAAAGTGTTGTGGCGGTTTTTTCCTTTTTCTTTTAGCACAGCCAATTTTTTTATTAAAAAATATTGTGTGTGTTTTATAATATTTTGCTTTATTGAACATTCTCAAACCTGCTCACCAACATTTGTATTTATTTATTTATTTTATTTATTTATTTTTTCTTTGGGGGGAATTCGAAATGATTTTTAACAACTCTGATTGGCCCCTTTAGCAGTGGTCAGCTGGCCAATTGGCAGTTAAACACACCAGGACCAGTGTCCAAGTGGTCTGTTCATTGCTTCCAACAGACTACACCTGCCTGCAACAACATCTATAAAGAGTGTTTCACATAGCTTTAAATAAAACACTCGGTCAACAGACAATCTCTGAAGTTGTTACACAACAATCTCACTGGTCCTGCTGCCTAGTCTATAATGACAATGTGAGGGGCAAGCAATGGCAGGAATTCTATTAGTATTATAGAGCAAGGATCTAGTGTAGGTGTTTTCATATTTACTACCTTTAAACAAAACAAGGGGAAACAAAAAGTCTCCATAGGGGAGCTCTAAAGACTGGGGTGCTCTACAGGAAATTGTGTGTACAAAGAAAATGGGAGGATGTCAAGTACATTGACAAAGGAAAGAACAAACGATGTCTCCAACGGGATGTTAAAAAATAGAATGTGTGGGTACTAACAATGCTGAACATGCCATGGCTGGTGTAGCTCCATGGTCGTCTGCACATCTCATTCTCCAGGTGTTTAGATAAAATTCCTAAGCTGCATTCAGGCCTGGTGTGAATGTATTTGTCTGATCCTTTTGTCCATGAACTGCACGCCTTTACAGTAGCTACATGTATCTTGTTGATTTACTTCCGTTGTTATCAATGTATCCTCTGTGAGACTTGAAGAATAAAATCGTCTAACCCCTTTTTGATAACAATCATACGACACCGAGGGTAAAAGATGTGTATGGCATTGAAATATTCTGTTTATGGTTTACACAGTTCCCATTCTTAGTTGACAGTAGACTGTGCAATTCTCGCACGAACCGAAAACAATATGTAGACGAGAGTGCTAACTTGCCCTGCACAAACCTGCAAAAAGCTTGAAAGTTTGTACGGCCGTGCAATACCTTATATAAAAGCTTGTAACTTTCTCAAATCTAAACAAATAGCTATATGAAATCTAAATCTAAATTTTTGGGGTCAAATGGGCAAAAATTCTGACCTAGCATCTTTAACCTGGGTTACCACCCTTCCTTTTCCTATCAAAAAAGAAGAATATTAGTATTCTTGTTTTCAATTTCAACATGACTGACTAAATTTCAACCAATCGTTGTATACATTGAACTTTGCTGCAAAGTTCAACCGTTACATATAAAACATAACCCTATAAATCAAGTGTAACTTTTACACCTAAAATCCCAAGATACATGGACATGTACCTCTCATTAATCCATGTCACTGGTCCCATGAGAACACTCAAAACTCCATTACGCCAAGTTCTTTAAAAAGCTTTTTCCCCCTGAAAGAGTCCGTAAAGACAACAGAAATTCCCAAAGCGACCATGGAAGGGAGCTCAAATGATTAACACATGGTACAACTTCATTTTCAGGAAAGTGGCGGATTATCATGTACTTGTTTTAATAGGGTGACTATACACAAACACCTTAAAGGGAAAGTGCTTGGGAAAAATAGCTCTCCCTTTTGCCAGATCCTCTCTCTTCCATATGAGACAATAAACTGTCACCGAAAAAAGTAAGATCAGCTTCATGAAAAGTCACACATTTTTCTGCAGAAAACTGAAAACTCAGTTCTCTGCTCAGATCAGCTTTGTGATACAGTTTTACTGCCTGAACAATTAAATTTAATTGTGTGTACTATGTACTAGCTTCTTCAAATGTACAATTTTATTACAGCTATCCACACTGGACTTGGTTTCAATAGCACTCATCTGTCAGAAACTTTTCTTTCTCTCTCTTTTTTTTTCTTCAAAACACAAAATGTGCACATATGAAATAAAAGAATACCATTATTTCCGCACTTGCTTTTTCAAAAATAACAATATAAATAGACCCCTGTACTGGAGACGCCACGGTTTGTTCACTGCGTTACTTTTGCCGTATCTGGGAGCTGCATTTCTGACAGTTGTGCAGAGACAAAATGGTTTACCATTCTTCTGCAAAGTGGTAAACAAACTCTGACGCCATCAGGACTATGAAGTCCATCTATTTTTGTATTTTCTTGAAAATATGTGAAAATAAAAATGACTATTAGCAATAACAAAGAAAAGAGCCGTTCCATTTAGGCTTTATTCAGTTGATTGTATATTTATTCACACGTTCACACCATTGAGGTAGAAATACCCTAACCCCAAGCAATAAGGATGATCTCCTTTGGTCTTGAATCTCATGGTCTTCCCAGGAGCTACAGTACTAGGGTACATGTACCTCAGAAGACATGCAACAAATGATAAGACATTCAGCCTGGAGGCAAGAAGGCATCCGTGGTTGATGAGGAATGTCACTCAGGGATGCCTACCAATAAGTTATTCAGGGTAATGGATTATACATACCGAAAATACTCAGTCTCATGAGGATGTGGGTTACAAACAGACACAATGGCGCCGTTGATAGACCCACGCTAGATTCAAGTTAGACCAATCAAAAGGACAGGGGTTTTCACAATTTGGGTTTTTCCTCCCACATCTAAAAACGGAACATTTCTTCATATATTTAGAGGTTTCCTAAAATAGAAAATGGTTGTCAGTCCAGAAAGACCCAGTAAAATAATTGAATTACCGATAGCTGCACATCCCTTTATTTGTTTGACTAACTTTCCCATTGATATGTGCCCAATGATATGTAACCAATTTTAATTGCAACGTCTAACCATTTTAATTCTCGGCAAACGAAACAGGAAAAATAGTTTACCAAGCCACATCTGTTTTGGATTGTTGTCGAAATCGTCACTCATCTGCTCCGAACCTAACACACCCAACCAAGTTACCGACCACGGGCCCTCCTCTGCAATTTCACACTTAAATACCTCTCCAAATAAAGGGAGTCAACATGAATTTCTACAACTGAGCGGATGTTGTGAGAATGTCCTATTATTCAGACCGCGGAAACCCTCTGGACAGAACCATTTCTGATTTAACGGGTGACCGATCAAGCTCCAACTCCATTCAAGGTGAAAACAACATAACAATAATTCATCCACTGTTTTTCCCTGGCGATCCGTAGCAGTCTGGGATGTTTCACGACATGGCACCGACAATTCTGACGACTCCTCTTTACAGCGCGAACTCTGGGGTCGGGGGTTAAACTGGGTGTCAGGGAGGATCGAACAAGCAATTTTATGGGGTACCTATGGCATGTAAACAAGGAACACTACATGAGCTTTAGGTGTATGTTTTGGGGGGTCAAAGATGATCACCAGGCAGTGATAAATTTGCAAGGATCAGTTTATGATGTATGTCACTTTATGCACAGTATGTTATAATTGATGGGGGCCTGGGGGGTCAATTTGAAGGTGGTAGCTCTCGCTGTTTCTCCCGAAGCTGTTCTCTTTAAAGAGAATGTGCCAATGTGGTTGGGACCTGATTTCCAAAATTAGGCTGCATTATTGTGACCTCTCTGGGAGGGTTATTCACCATGGAGAGGTAACATGGGCAGAGAAACTAAAGGGCATTTGTAAAATGAAACTCAACTCAAGTAGTACACGTTATGACCATACTTTTCATAAAAAAATATGGCATCACTTGTTTATCCTGGCCATTTTTTAAACCTAAGCTTAGGCTTTTGCTCTGGTTTACGTACTGCTAGCCTGTTTGAAGTCCCTCAACAAAAGTATATGTTTAACAAAAAACTAAGTTTAGGGAGCTTCCATTATGTGTTTAATCCTGAAACTTGCTGAAAATGTTAAAAGCAATGAGTATGTCAAGAATTTATTCAAAAATCGATTTGCCAAATATTGTGATTTTTAGCCCCAGGATGGTGTGAGTGGGAATAAGGTAGGCCTACTACTGGTGTAGTTGCTCCTTGCTGTGCTCATGGTCAGTCTCTGTAGCAACCAACTGTTACTCCACCAAGTGGCTGCTAATGGGGGGTCACAGCAGGACTGTTTTGATAGGTCTATGCCTGCTATCAGTGGTCAACTTACCAAAGAAAATAAACGCTTATTCTGGAATGCATTACAATGACCAGAAAGAAAACCTCCTTTTTCAAGTCCTCGTGGTGAAAATAAGATTTTACAAGAAATGTACACATTAATTTAATAAGGTCAAGAAATTGTACGTTCTCATATTGTACATGTAGGTTCCATTAATGTTCCTAACCATTTTTCTGTCATGAATACATTTTCTATGTACATATACATGTACATGTAGCCTGCCAAAATATATGAGTAATATTTAATGACCAATTCAAGTTCTCAACAATAATATATTTCCAGTCTTCAACAGTTTTCCACAAAACAGAGAGAATTTATGTCATCTTTAATTTAAAAACTTCCAGACCCAAAAAGGAAGGAACTTGAGTTACCATGTAAAAATATATATATACAAAAACATTCTGCACATGAGCCAGGATTTTACACGATGGGGGTAGTGCAGATGTAAAGGAGATGTTATTTTCGATGTGTAGACCTGAGAATGGGCACATTTCCAAGAACAGCCAATCTGGTGGTAGTAATGCTTGCTGTTTATTTCTGGGCCATCCAGTCTACTGCCAACTCATCTATTACGCTCCAAACCCAGAGACCAGACATTCACACATCTCGGAAACCCCTCCACCTATCCCATCCATTTTTCATTCCCGTCATTTCTTCTTGTTAGTTTGCCCATGATAAGGACTTATCTAGCTCTCGGTTTGAGGCCATTATGAAGGAAGGGTGACTAGACAAACTAGATCAAGCATGAAGACAATAATGTCCCATGATGAGGACGTGATTGTTAGGAGTGACTATGATCTCTTATTTACATGGTGTCCCAGAGGTCAGCATGTCCCCAGAGGTCATCGTGCCCCCAAAGGTCATTGAAAGTCATCGACCCAGACAACTCCACAATGTCAATGTCCACCTAAAAAGTTGTTTCTAAACTAAGGTTCGATAAACATGGGGCGTCAACAATATGGCTTTAAATCTTGGAGCCGCCGTCTTGGTTTTTGTTTTGTTTTTGGTGGGTGGGATTTTCTCTTCTTCAAATCAATTTGACTATAACTGATTGGTGATGGCCACGTGGAACATGACAAAGATGAAACGGGTCCCAAAAGAAGCAATGGTCTCCATCTTAGTTTCATGGACCCAGTAAATCAGAAAGAGGCTTGATCATTTTCAAATGGAGAATTAGTCGAAGGGTACAGCAGTGTCGACAGCCAAACAAAATTCCCATACAATACATGTATCATGCACATGCATAGCAAACATTGATCATTATCAACCCCTATTGACCCAGTGCGAGCCCAACATGAATACATACAGTATCTTGTGTAAATACAAGTTCTTTTAACTGCTTTTGAGTGAAAAGTTCAGAAGTTCAACCGTCACACAGAAATTATCTGATCCCCCATATCCCCTTACGTTACGATTAAACAACAAAAATGATGTCTGTGCATCGCTGATTATTTCCTACACTTGTTATACAGGACAATGAACATATGTACAGGCCTCGAAATAACCTACGGCACCTACAGCAATTTCCGTGGTGCCCTGTGCTTTTGCTGTGGTGCCCTCTGCAAAGTTCCAACACAAATTCACATTTTCCTTGTCAAAAGAAAATTGCTGTGCCCCTTTAAGACAAAATTCAAGGCCTGCATGTAAAAAAAATTTGATAGCAGGGTTCACACAGGGTGCCAAAAAAACCAAATTTTTTAAAGCAACGGATGTTGAACACTAACAACCTGGGCCCTATTTTATAAAGCTGCTGAAGCACAAATGTAAGCTAAGCACAACAAAATAATGCTAACCAGAATAAGGTTGCCAGCCAAATTACAGTGTCACGCACACACATGTACAATTTGTGACTGGTATCCTGCTTATAACTGCTAAGCAGGGATTTTTTAAGCAATATTTTCTGCGCTGAAGCTCTTATGAAATAGGGCCCTGTTCTGTTTAGAATTCTTTAGATGTTCCTCTGGTACAAAACTGCAGGCCAAGAATTACACAGAGGTCATGGCCCATGTTGCCCCTGGTCTTGGCATTGGTGCCCCTTCCAAAGTTTCCCATAGACTTTAAGATTTTCCAAATTGAAATCGCACTTGAAAATGAAAATGCCCTTGCCCTCTCAAAGATGAAATTCAAGGCCTGAAGTTGTATTGAACCATGGAGGAAGCAACTGCATCTTCCCATTCA
This sequence comes from Pisaster brevispinus, assembly GCA_023634235.1. Classification (NCBI taxonomy): domain Eukaryota; kingdom Metazoa; phylum Echinodermata; class Asteroidea; order Forcipulatida; family Asteriidae; genus Pisaster; species Pisaster brevispinus. The sequence goes on along the minus strand of JAMKCF010000015.1, from coordinate 8,566,227 downwards.
GAATATAGTAGCAGCCAACATTTGCATCTTGCAATCACTCAGGGAGATTTTGTAAAACCATCAGCGAGATATTTAGAATTACATTCAACACAATACAGCAAAAGTGTCTATAGTCAGGGTGACTGTCAATTTTTTTTTATCAGAACATGGAAAGATTGGTTTATCTTCTGGGGGAACTTTCTGCAGAATCAACCTCTTCATCCTCCCCTTCTTCCCTACCAATTTCCAACCTTGACCTGATGTGAAACTGATAAAAACAACCACATTTTAAGGGTGTCATTTTTAAACTCCTTTATACAAAGTACACATACAACTTGTCCATTCATCCTATTTGAACAGGTACTATTTATCTAGCACATTCCTGGTTACCCAGCAAGGTGTATGTAATCTATGGTTACATTACATATCTTATCTGAGACCTAAAGAGGCGACTTTGTGAATGGTCCATGTATGTGCACACATAGTGTCTTCACCCAGATTATGTGCACTATATTGCATGTTATCTCTGGCATAGTGGATTTGAAGTTATTCAATTAAGAGACTTAATTGTTTATCCCTACCCAATTGGGGATAGAGCATCTAACCCAATTCAATTAGGATGAGGTGGTGTTGTCTCAAATCGATCAGGAACCCTTGCCCAGTTAGAGTTAGTACTGACCGATCAAGAATCCTGCTACTTAGGTTTCAAAATCAGAAACCAGTTTTTACATGTACGTGTACTATGTATAATATCAGACACATTAAGTAGCTTCCGGCTAAATTGATGCTAGAAAGAACAGCTACATGTATGAATTCAAAGAGATGACGACTTTACTTGAAGACACTAGCATGGTTACATAAAGGTCATTTATTTTGGTTCTTCACTGCAAAACGCTGTCACGACTAAATAGACCCCGTTTACACTAGATCCAGAAAGGTGGATCAGACCCGGGTCTGATCCGGCAATGTGGATTAACGGCTAGTGTAAACGCAAAAAAGCCGGATCAGACCCGGTTCAAGATCCGGCAATTTTAATCCACCTTTCGAGGAGGGTTGAATCCGGCAATTGGTGGATCAGATCCGGCAAAGTGGATTCCAAATACAAGTGTAAACGCAAAGGTGGATCAGACACCGCAATTCGATGTGGTCATTTCCGGTTTCACTACGAATGGCGCGCTTTTTGCTTGTGCTTTGGTGGGACATCCGTCGCTGTTTATATTTGTGTGTGTGCTGTGTGCACATGGACTGTGCGTGTGTGAAACGTTTTGTTGTTTTCAGCGTCCTTATACATACATCGTTACGTTCGGAGCTTGCCTTGTTGCTGTATTTTTTTAATTCCCATCTACCAAATATTTCTACCTGCATGGTCGTTGTTATCCGTATCATTTGCTGTACTGTATTTTCTGCATTCTACCTTCGCCTTGATAATGATTATTTCTAGAAGTGGCGCGTTGTAATCGTGACCTTTGAGCTCTTTGCGAGGAGCGGTGACGTCATGACCAATATACATCCGGTTCAAAAGTGGGATCGGAGCCGGATCAAGCGCTGGTGTAAACGCGACACAGGATCTTGATCTGCGGTCGTTAAAAAATTTCCGGATCTCAATCCACCTTTCTGGATCTAGTGTAAACGCGGTGCAAAAGTACACAGCATTCACAGGGATAATGATGAACAAAGAGGAGGTCTCATGTTCAGATCACCCCCCCCCCCCCCACCCCCCTCTGTGTGATGATAAACTACCTGGCAGACCTAGAGGTGAAGGAAGGGTTCTTAAGAACACTGCGGAAGGAACCAATAACTCACATCCATTGCACAGCGGCGCCTCTATGGACACGCACAGAGCTTTTTCTTTTAGGGGCATTTGCCAAACCTCTGCTTGGGCTCCAGCTCGGGCTTGGGGTTCGTCATCATTTTTTGGAGCAGTGTGCATTTTACAGTGTTTACAACATCAAATGGAGCCCGGAGCTTGCGACCTAAGCTGATGTTTGGGAAATGCCCTAGGTATCATAGAGATCCATGATCGAACCAACAAGTGAAGTTCATGGCTAAGAAGGGACTTTCTGAATGATTTTCCAGTTGCCCACCTGAGTATCTCTGCCAAAGTGAAGATTATTAATGTGTTTGCACACAATTGCTTCTGTCAGAATGCAAGTCCCAAAGTCCACATTCTCAATTTCGACATACTGTACTTACCCCATATTGGAAGCCTTCATAGAAGCAGTTACCTGCAAAATAGTAAAATAACAGATTAGTGACTCATTACAAAATAAAACAATTTGAGGGTTTGATTTCAGATATTTTTTTTCAATTATTCAAACGTAACAACTGTATATTACAAGGCTTCTAGGCTTGATGCTTCAGGGTTTTTATGTAAGGGCCAGGGTACCAAGGCATTGCCTCCTTGGTAAAGAGCACATATGAGGAAATTGAAAATCCTATAGGAACATTTTCAAGGGGCACCAAGGCAATGACCACAGGCCTGGATTACTATGGAAGTTGTAGGAAAAAAAATGTGCACCGATATGATTCTATTCATCATAGCACAGAAGACAGGGACACTCAGACAAGAAAAAATAACACATAGGCCTACCTATATGTACACAATGATAAGGTAATTTGGTTGTCATTATGAACAAGTCCCAAATACATTTGGGAGACAGTAATACCAGACTACCAGTACTACATGTACTAGTAGAAGGGGCTGAGGTAGGGAGCAAGATTGTGTTGCCCCTAAAGTATGGAACAAGCTGCCATGTGCTATATAAGGGAAGCAGCATCTACTGCGACCTTCAAACACTGACTCCAAACTCATCCATTTCCAAGCTTATGAAACAAACAAATTACTGAATGTTTTGAAATGTTGCAAACATTGAGATCACTTCCTTTATTTTCATTTTATCTACCACAGGATTGGCAAGTTTGTAAAGCCTAAAGAACAATAATTTTGGATCCAGCCTCGCTGATGCAACTTCAGCAACACTTCAGGCAGCTTATGTTCCAAGATTGATTAGCCCTTCTACTCTTGGTAAAATCTTCGAGCGAGTTGACCGTCCGTTTGAAACCTCTCAAGTGCTGTTTGCGTATGGCGGGACAGAGCTAAAGGTAAACCATCTTTGTACTGTGTTGATGCATTCATTACGCGTTGCAGGCTGACGTAGTTTATCATTCCAAACCACAGCTGGATAATTTGGATGGTCAGACAGTGGGCAGGTTAAATGTAGTTAAACATCCTGATGTTTTCTTTTACTTCGTGAACTAACTTGGTCCGCCATTTTGTGGAATCAATATTTTGGTTCTACAAAATGGGGGACCGTGTCAGTTCACAAAGTATTAAAAGGAAAACTACACAATTTGTTTGAGACAATTGTGTGAGTCGTTGTATTCTACATAAATAACATCTTTCCACCACCCTTAACCATTTCATAACAAATACTTTTCATAGCCCACAACGCCCAATACGAAAGGCAATGTGCCCCTTTAAACATGTATTGTCATAAATGTATCTTTCTGATGTATTAATGGTAGTGTTCACAACCAGTTTAATGGTCAAATGAAGCTGCATTCACACACTCATTCAAGAATAAACCCATTTTAAAAATGTATTATTCACATCCGAAAAGAAAGAAATATGAGCATTTTAAACAAGTAGATTGCAGAGTTTTTAAAAGCCCACAGGGCAAGTTGAGAAGTGGTATTTACTAGCCCATGGCAGTTTGTTGGGCAAGTGATGTTTAAATAAGTGGTAGCCCTGGTCAGTATTTTGTTTTTGTCACGTAGTCGCTTGTGAAAGACTCAGTTGAATACACTGTTTTGAAAAAAACAGGAAAAAACTGTCACTGTATTTTCACAAGACCATGGAATCCATCAACGTTTAGCAAGGTGACAGCGGGTACCAACCATATCTCTGGCTGCAGCATTCATGAATGGACACCAACCCACAGAAATCTGAGAAATGATTCATGCATAAATTGTTCCTAGACTCAAATGTTTTTATTGATTTCTAACCAACGGGGGCATTTCAGATGAAATAATTTCTCAGGATGCTTACTACCATTACTATCTTTATAACAAGTAAGCTTTCCGATAGAAATTACTTCTTCTTTGTTCAGGATCAGTACCAAAGTATGACACTACCTTTAAGGGTGAGCCCTGAGTGGAAGGCACCAATGCGCAGTATCTCCAACAAAAACCTTTTCCTGAGGAGGCTTGCTGACGTACAACTAGTATGAGACTAAAAAGGGACAGGGATTGTTAAGATTTCCTCTGATAATTGTTACTACCCTCATTCCAAATCAGTCTTTCCTTGGGAGTTGATTGGGTGAGCGTGATTTGCAAGGCTGTCTGGGACATAAACATGAAGCCTTTGAGTTTGTCAGGGTATAAATAGAGTCAGTGAACAAGTTTCTTACCATCCACCCAAAATAAAACAGTATCTGTCCTGGGGTGGATTTCACATAGAGTTAAGTCTTATCTCGAGTTAGGAAGAGTTACTCATCCTTACTTAGGACTAGCCTTAAGTTTTTAATAACTCCTAGGACTAGCCCTAAGTTAGAACTATCTTTTGTGAAATTGACCCCTGGTTTTCTTTTCTGAATGTCAAAAAGGGGACAGTCACTACAAAGTTGTACGTCTACCATTCACCTCATTGTGTAATGTGTGTGGTTATTGATCAACATGCATGCAGTCCCGATGCTTTGCTTTTTGAAATGGCAAGGGTACCGGGACGTTTTTCTCCTGTGTGAAGGGCACTTCTATGAGGAAATCATAAATTCCTATTGGAACATTTCAAGGTGCATGGAGGCAATTCCATGAAGTACCAGGCCTGAACATGGTTGTTTTTTTCAAGAGAAATTGTCTTCCTTCAAGTTTCAGAATCATTTTTCTAATTTCTAATAGATTCAAGTTGGTTTTCAAGTTATAGTTTCTTTATTTTCAACTTCCAAGTTGTTTTTTTTGAAGTTTCAAGTTGAGTATAGCTTTGGGTTTCTTTTTTAAACGCAGTTTCAACAAACCTCGACTTGGTTTACCTATTTCCAACTGCTTCAATTTCTGTAAAGAACATGAACAAAATGTGGGTCAGTTTTCTCTAGTTAACCCTTTTTTATTTCATTGATACAGTACATTGAGGTCCATCTGGGTCCAAGTCATGATGCATTTATCAACCAATTTCTTTCTCTATTGAGTAAAGAGCTGTCAGAAAGTTAAACGATAAAAGAGCACAAGCCAAAAAAAGTACATTTTTTAAAGATCAATATCTCTGTATAGATCGGGCGTCAATAGTCAACCTTCTATTGAAATAAATACCTCATAATTGAATTTAAGACCTTCTTATAAATATTACTTTAAACCCATTGACCTTATCCACAATAGTGTGTATCTGACAACAAGAAACCTACTGTTTAAAACTTGTCAAACAAATATTTCCAAAACTCTTGCCAGTTTTAGTTAACTCACAACTTACTGTTCCCCCTAAAGGGACACCGTTAATGTGCCATCAAAACCAAGTCCGTTTTTCTTCATCACAAAATCATTGCCCCACTAAACCCTTACTCCTGTTGTTCGGAAATAAAATGGGGCATTAAATAAGCCCACAGGGCTAGCGGAAACTCACTATAGAATTAGGATAATCCTCTGACTGTAGTGCAGTACATGTACAGAGGTGAAGACTGTGTAGTAGGTAAGATCCTCTGAATACATGCATGAGAGCTAGGCATCTCTTTCACTTGTGGGGTTCAGAATGGGGGGCAGGCAGAAATATGATTTTCATATAAAACAGGAATGCTTTTCAAAACTGAACTAGCCTGCCGGACCACTTGGGCTGAATTTTGTCTGGTCCACAGGTTTCTCCACTGGCATTTGACCAGAAGATCACTGTTATTAAGGAAGAACTCTGCACTACAACTCTGCCATACTGTGGTATGATGCTGCATCAAGAATTGAACATCACAAACCACTTTGAGTTTGAAGGCATTTCAATCATGGCTACACACACAGGATCCATGTTCCAATACAAGTTGTAACTTTGGTTCACTGAGATGTCATGACCCACAAGAAACTTCCGCTAAATCTATCACTAACTTACATAGTGCATACTGTACTTGTTAGTCTCCATGAATAATGTCACAATCAGATGTACAAACTACAAATGACACAATCACTTACAACTTGAGTACCAGAGAATGAGGGTGTCTTTCCCTCAGCTAAAGCCAGACTCAAAAGACATGTGCAACTTGAGCTTTGTTTATAACTGCAACTTTTTTGTTGATGTAACAACAATGGACCTGCTTGCAAAAACAGTAATTACCAAGAGTGGATTTTAGCCTTGTTTGGGGAAAACTGGCATTACAAAATCAATAAATAACTGATCACTGCTTAGGGTATGATTTTGTCCATCAATTTTACATATAGCAAAGTATTTAGACTGAGCATGTTTTGTGTGTACTGAATGGTAATATTTGGCAGCAACTGCTGATTTTTGAGTAGCAACTTCAACATTTTTTAGCATTCTGCTTTGCTATACAAGATATGTTGTTGGTTGCTGAGATATATGGTTTGGTAGGTTTTGAGGGGGTTTTGGGGGGCTTTTTTCCCCTGGTATGGCCTGTAACAAAATACCCTACATGTATCATTTTATGGCCATCCTGCTTTCTCTTTCTACATGTAATGTATCCAAATGAAGACTGAGAGCAAAAGTGGTCTGGTACCTTTAATTAACACTACAAGAATAAGTACTATTACTATCGATGGGAATACAAAGAATATGACCAAAAAAAGCTGGGGTGTGTTCATAGTCTTTTAGTCAAAAGCAAGTAAACATTTCCACAGAACCCTTCCCTTTATATTTTAAAACTGATCAAGTTGAATCAAGAAGCCAGTGTTCACTTCACTGATCACTACAAGGCCATTCAGAGCAACTATTTGGAGCAACCAATGTTTAAAACCTTTCATCTTTTTTTCAATGAAGCAGATATTTTAGATCAATGTTCTCCCAGCTCAGGAGTTTTCAATGGCTTTTCCTGGCTTCTATGATGCAACTTCCGCAGTTGAGGAATTTTTTGCCATCTAGCATCAGGCACCAAGGTCGGCAACTCAAAGAAGGTTGACCAATAACAACAGACAACACAGACAGAACAGACTTGACCTACGACCTGGAAGAGACCTCTGGGTATTTTCCCCCTTAAAAAGATTGGGGGTTTCTCTTAAGTGATTTTTGATTTTCAGTCATTTCTTTTGACCCACCCACCCACAATTCCGGAAAAAAAAGATTTCGTCCCAGACTGCAGTACTGTTTTCTTCTGCGGTTAGATATTCCTGGTGATCATTGCCAGGTACAGAAAGTCCTGACTACAGGATGCCGATCAGTCTCAGTTGTGTCTGGGCGGAACAGGAAACAATCCAAATACGTTAATAGTATTTACTACTGGGCGATACGCATCAAATCATCAGTGACCCACGCAATTGAGAGATCTGCGATAAGAGTACACATGACGTCAATTTTTTTATGGCTTCACAAGCCATCTTTAAATGGATGCAACAGACAGGTCTGGAAAAACTCATAGGCCACAGAGCCCATTGCCTGCAATGCCCTGGTCTTGTCCTTGGTGCCCCTTCAAAATGTTCCCATTGCCCTTCAGATTTTCCATTGAAAATACACTTTGCTAATTGAAAATGGTCTTGCCCCCTTTCAAAGATGAATTTCCAGACCTGAATAGACTGAAAGTCCAGCACATATCCAACAATTTTAGGGACCACTCTGGTCCCACGTAAATAGCTTTAACGCGTGAAGGAAACAAACTTGCGCATTTTTCTCGGGTCCCAATGTTCCAATACATGCGAGACTTGCACAGTCTGAGAAAAAACAAGTACAGGATTTGGCAATTATCAGGAAGAGTTAATTAAAATGGTTGAATTTCAAACAGAAAGCTCAGTGATTAAATCAATTCATACCAGTGCCAATCCTCCAGAGATAAATTACCATCTAAAATGTTGTCAAAGTCAAAAATTAGCATTGACTTGTTTTCCTCTTTTTTTCCCCTGGATGTGGTCTGATGAAGAAAAAGTGTTCCCGGTTAAACTAAATTATGCCTAGCCATGTACGAGGTTTCTTTTGGGTGATGCATTGTGTGTCTTTGAAAATGGAATTCCAAACCACCCCCCACCCCTTAAAAAAAAAATTTTAAATAAAAAAAACCACAATTGCTTATATCCCCTCCAGCAATCAGAATATGCCTCGTACGATTATGCACAAAATCTGTGACAAAACACATAACACATCACATATTTTTATTTACATTTAGTTTTAGTTATCTGGTTCTAATTTTGGGTTGTCTCCTATCTATTAGGTCTCACGAGTGCATTTCTTTTTAGTTTAACATACGCGTTCTGTATCTAGACATTGGTGGCAAATACCTTACTAAGTTTTTTTTCACTCTGGAATGATAATTTATGATCACTTTATGACAACCCTTAATCCAACAAAAAAAACACCAGCTTAGAATAACGAGACTCAATTTTCATCAGTTGACATTTCCTCAATGACATTCAGCACTGCTTATTTTCACAAGCACTGGCTGCCCCAAGATATTTCTTTGAGCTTAACATACACAGACACAACTATTTGAGACCATTAAGACCGACTTATTCCATGATTTACTCGCAAGTCATTCCAGTCCATTCCACCAATCCAACCATCCAACTTCTAAAAAATTATTCCATCATTATTCTTGAATTTACAGCGCAAAATATCAAGTTAATACTTAGTATATCAAAAGGTAAGTAATATATTTCTTGTTTATATTGGATGACCCATGCAATGAAGGAATCAGAAGCAAGCGGTCATGAGTGTTTTCTCCACAGCAAAATTGGAGCCTCCAGGATTCAACTGATTACCATGAAGGCTAGTGCCCCTGATGAAGGCTAGTGCCCCTGATGAAGGCTAGTGCCTCTGATGAAGGCTAATGCCCCTGATGAAGGCAAGTGCCTCTGATGAAGGCTAGTGCCTCTGATGAAGGCTAGTGCCCCTGATGAAGGCTAGTGCCTCTGATGAAGGCTAGTGCCTCTGATGAAGGCAAGTGCCTCTGATGAAGGCTAGTGCCTCTGATGAAGGCTAGTGCCTCTGATGAAGGCTAGTGCCTCTGATGAAGGCTAGTGCCTCTGATGAAGGCTAGTGCCCCTGATGAAGGCTAGTGCCTCTGATGAAGGCTAGTGCCCCTGGTGAAGGCTACATGTAGTGCCCCTGATGAAGGCTAGTGCCTCTGATGAAGGCTAGTGCCCCTGCTGCCCCTGGAAGTGGCTTTACTGCCCCTTCAAGATATTCCCATAGAATGTTGAAGCATCCTTGGGGCATATCAATGGCTACTCACATTAACCACAAGAAGAAAAGTGGGAGAGTTTGACCACCACTCTCCATGAATTCATCAAAGAATCATCTACAAAGCCTGCAGGATTTGACCTCCTGCAGCTGTCCTGGGTCAGGTCAACCTGCCACAGTGCAGGGTGTTGGAAGTCCAGGTCCCAATTTCATGGCACTCCTAAACATAGAGTTCTTCACCATCCTGAAAAACATGTGATTCTAAGGGCCTTACATGTAAGAAATCTGCATTCTGCAGTATGAGTAACCAATGCCATGAAATTGGTTTCTGCTCTTTCTTTCACCTGATTGGCACCAAGGACAAGGGCGCCTGCCCATGTGAGTCAGGGCAGACCATCTTGCACATAATGCAGGCCCGCTGGTTCTCAACTTCAAGCCACCTTATGGTGCTTGCTGCTTGCCTGGTCAAACTGAACATGACACCTTGGAGTGGTCTGATGTCCCAGAATGATTTAGAGAACAGTAACACCATTGAGGAAGGGTTACACTTACAACAAAGTAGATGAAGGACAGGAATCAGACATCTGGTGTCTAAATAATTTGATTGAGTTAAGGTTTGCCATTTATAACAACAAACCTGAACATAAAAAGTCATGTAAATCATTTTAAAAACCAGTTAGATGTGAAAGCTTTTGGTAAATATTGACACAAGTAACATAATAGGTACTACATGTAACCCTTGGTACAATGATAAAGGACCTGCCATTTGATGAAACTCCCAACCCTGGAAGATCCTCAGGCATGGTGCCAGCCTGAGGGGGTGTCAAGGCAAAAAGGTGTCACTTGGCCAAGGCCAGGTGTTTTTAATTTGGAAGACCTACTTTATCTTCAATTTTCAAATTGAAGTATTTTCTGGTTAGCAATTCCAGACACGCAATTTTTCAATTTGCAGCAAACTTGGTTTCAAGCCAAGGTAGGCCTCTCAAAACACCCGACACTATTCTTGACTCCCCCCCCCCCCTTCCCAATTCTACGGCCTTAAAGCAACCTGACCATTTCTGAACCATAATACTTTCTCTATGCTGAAACCATCTCAACTCATTAGGAGTATGCAGCTTGGTGAGTGAACAGGATACCAATCTGTTTCATTCACTTTAATAATCTCTACCCAGGCCTGATGCCTCATTTTGGAAAGGGCAAGGACACCAAGGGGTTTTCTCCTTGGTGAAGTACACCTCTGTGTAAACTTCTGATTGTCTCGTTAAGTATCAGTCTTGTCAGGGCCTTTGTACCCGACACCCTACTTTTTAACTTTACAGCAAATAAATAGCTACCCAACATTTTTATATCGTGGCTAAAAACCTGGCTTCAGGTAATGTTCACTATTGCATCCATAAATCGATCCATACCAATGTATGGGTGTAAGGTAGCTTTCCACTCAAAACAAGTATACAATTCACACTACAATTTGACACTTTTAGAAACTAGTACAATTCCCACCAAAAGGAAGGTTACTCCTTTCCTTTAAACTGAAAAAAATAAATCCCACAATTTCCAATCAGGAATGAACACGTTTTAGAAATAATGTTACTCAATAAACCGTTCGGCACCTTAATTGGTAGTGAGTATAAAACTAAGGCATGACCTCCGCTGCATATTAAGAGTCGAGGTCACAGGGGGAACCACAGGGTCACATGCAACTATAACCAACCCCTCATCAGTTGGGAGGGAAATCCGATTCTCAAATAAATTAGTGAACTCCAGGGAGGGGAATTGGTATCACGCGAGGAATTTACCACCAATGGTTTTGACATATCACCATTCATCAGTTGTAGGCAAGTGATGACGCTGTAATGCCTCTGAAATTATTTCATTTTTACAACTATTTTTTCAAACCTTTTTTGACAGTAAATGCTGCGGTTGGGAAATGATCAACCACAAAAAAGAGAGATAATGAAAGCAAATATTAATGTGTGGATTTGCTTTTTAAATATTTTGGGTTGAAGAAAGGAAAATTGTCTAGAGCGGGACTTGAACCTGTATAAGGTTGTATGGCTTCTGACTGGCACGCCCCGAACAAAGATATTGACAAATAGGGAGACCGCCCACATTAGGCTAGATAGCTCAGCTGTAGTAAATTTGTCTTTGTTCAATGTAAAATTATTTTTAAAATATTCCCAGGCAGTTTTCCTTGTGGTTTATTACTTGAAGTAGCTTTTAAGGTATACTCAGTACTGGTTTACAATGGAGGAAGGAGGATTTGCAGAACTTTCTTACTTAAAACGAGGCAGAAAAATACATATCTTTCCAACACTTTGGAGTTTTGTATCTTTTTTTCCCAAACAACCAACCATCATTGACACAGAGCTTGAGCACATTTCATCGAGGTAAGTCCCCAGGGAAATGCCTGCAGAAAAACTTAGCCAGCCTGAAGCTATCTGTTCTACCACAGACTGTCCCTAGATCAAGTAGAGTGAGGGGTGGGGTCCAATGTCATTGCTACAATGGCTTCATCAAAAACACATGGGAATATGGTTTGGGTTTACATCGCTATTTTTTTTCCTGGACTAATAGTATAAGTCCAGGAAAAAAATATCCATTTGGGAACTCTAGTACAAATTGGCTGGTACAAATTGGATGGCAGAAAATCCAGGAAAAACTGTAGTCCCAGTTGGTTTGATGATGTTTGTATATGTGGGATAAACTTATGACAGACTGAGTCTGACAACCAATTAGGCTATTTAAAGATGATTTATTGCTGGAGTTCTTCAGTCAAACTTTGTGGACTTCAATCGATTTTAAAAATGAAAAAAATTGTAACTTGATTTTAAGGTCAGGTAATACTAGGGTCATAGATTGGTAAATACTCCATAAATTAATGACCATAAAAACCGACTTGGTAAGAAGCACTACAGCTGTTGATAGTATAAACTGTTTTGAGAAAGGAATCTTTCGAAAGTAATATGGTTTGGAAAATGTTTCACCTAAAAAACATTTGAATCTGAGAATCTGCATGAATCAGTCGTCAGATTTTTTAAGGTTGGTGTCTGCTCGCAAATGCTGTGGCCAGAGATGCAGTTGGTATCCACTGTCACCTGGATGGATTCCACATTCTTGTGAAAATACCTTGACAGTTTTTTTTGCTGTTTTCTACGCAATATAGACACTGTATTCAGCTGAAACTTTCACATGTGACTTTTAATGTATCTTTCTTTATAATTTTGCCTATAAATCAGCATAACATTGAAACAAACCAATCCGTAGCCCTACCTTTAAGAATGGTTCCAAAATAGTTGATCTGTCGTTATTGTCGTTTGGTTTTAGTTTCACTTTTTGTTCAGCGCTTTGGGGTACTTTCTACATTCTACTATTCTTCTTAATTATGATTATTATTGTTTTCGAAAATGTGATCTCCTCATGATCCTTTTGAACATATTTTAACCCAATCAATGCTCAAGTATGAAATGGTGTGCACATACCATTCACCAGGTTTGGTTTCAATATTTTCAAGCACAATGGGTCAAAGGTGAAATTTATTTTATTGTATAAAATTTGTCAGGGAGAACAACAACTAGACAGGGCTGTACATGTAAATAGCATAGATTGACAATAGAATCATTTCCCATGACCAGAATAAAGTTACATTACACGAAAAGTTACAATGTTACAGCGCTATTAAAAGTTTTACATTGTAGATACATGTACATTGTATCAACCACAATTTAGCTACTGTGCAGGCCAACCATGGTGGCAGGCCTTTCCATTAACCATGGGTTTTTACTTGCCCCCAGTTTTAGATGCCCAGTTTTTAAATATGTATTGTCACATTACGTATTTTCTGATACTTAACAGTAGAAAGGTACTCCCCAGGTTTTTTCAAAACTGTAGGGCATTCTGGACCAAATATTTTGTATGTTTGGTTGAAGCACGCTAAATTGAAACAACGATTTTGGAATGTTTCCTACTTGGTGTTTATCTTGGTTTTAAAAGCCCTACTGTGCAATCTGGAGCATTCCTTATGGTTTTGTCTCAGGTTTTTTAAAAGAAAATAAAATATATATATTTATATATATGAAATTTGCGCGTATCGGCCCAATACGCTAGCTTGTGTATGGGAAGAACCCTGGATAGTGATTACAACCAGTTTATTGTTTAAAAGAAGTTACATTTACACACTCAAATATAAATTGACACATTTATGTGTTACATTTTTCACATCTGAAAAGGAAGAAATATGAGTATTATAAACAAATTGAACACTGCACAGTCTCTAGAAGCCCCACAAGTTAGCCAGTAGCCTTTTTACTAGACAGTGTGCGCTGCACTTGTCTTAGTGGCGAGCCCTGGTGGGGTAAACTTATGGGATAAATTCATAATGTTGGTAAAATTAGTGAATGATCAACACAAGTTGGCTAAATAATCGCTTCACAAAGGTAAGGTACGTGATATTTTACAGTTTATAGGAAATGTCATCATGCCATTCAGTCAAACAATACATGTATGTATCCCCAAATTAAATTGTGGTTTAATACTTGATATTTAAAACCCAAATAAACTTGTCACGATGATACAAAGGAAAGTACAAAGTTCTCTCAACAGAGCAGTACATGTATATTTTAGGTTGTTTTGAGCATTTTTGTGTGTGTGTTTGTTTGTTTTGGGGCTTTTTTTTACCATTTGTATAGAGTTGTTTACATTACAGTGATTATTGAATGAAGTAGTTGCACCACATTCATGTGAAACAGTATGTTTTGGGTTGTTTTGAGCATTTTTTGTGGGTTTTTTATTACCATTTGTTCAGTAATGTTTATTGTTGTTTACATAACAGTGATTATTGAATGAAGTTGTTGCTCTACATTCATGTGAAACAGTATGTTTTGGGTTGTTTTGAGCATTTTGGGATGGTTTTTTTTAAACCATTTGTTCTGTTTATTGTTGTTTACATTGCAGTGATTTCAAGGAAGTGGTTTGCACTCTATTCATTGTGAACACAATACCCTCGTATTCCCACAGTAAATCTCAGTCAGAATTATTACTTACAAAATGTAAGTGGTTGATTTGTGACTGGGGGACAGATTGTGGTTTACAACCGTGAGCAGTGTTTTAGCTAGCGAGCCGTGCAGCCGTGTTTTGCACGGCCAGTTTTCTGAAAACACGGCCCATTTTTTCAAGCACGGCTTGGTGGCTGTAATCCAGGCCGTGCACTGCTTTTGTCTAATATGTATAAAATATGTGCTGTAATGTTTCCCATTTTAAAACAACCATAAGAAAAATGTATTGAAAAAAAATAAATAATATTATTGAATAAACTAAAAGAAAGACAGAAAACCGTTGTCGACTCCGATCCCCCCAAGACGCAAGTCCCTGCGTGTGAAATTTAAGCGGGTACCTTGGGTTTTGTAAGTATTATTTATGTGGATCCGTAGCACCCCGTGGCAGAATGAACAGAGGGAACCATACCTCTCCTTCATGTAAGTAAACTTCCACGGTCTTTGTCGACGAAACACAGAGGGAATTCGGAAAGATGAAGTCGAAGAAACGTAAAATAACAGACTTCTTCTCGAAGGTAAGGGTTGACCCTAGCCCTGGACGATATCGGAAATATTTACAGGCGATATATCGTCGGGTAAATATCGCCGATATGTCGATATACCGTGAAGATTTTTGAAAATTGAAAGTAGGCCTACACTATAGAATGAGATAACAATGCCTCAATCGAACGCGAAAAAAACCCCAGTTTTATCTCATACAAACCGCTGGGATAAAACACCGAATTAACATCCAGATTCCATGAAAACAGAACACCTTACATTTTGGAGAGTTTTTTTATCACTGGTTCCGACTCAATTAATTCATGTTTTCGATCTCCACAATCGGACGTTGCGATCTCTAAAAGCTGTTGCCTCGATTTTTAATTCCGATTCGTTCAATGACATCGCTGCACAACCATACACGTTACGTAAATACATGTATTTTTCAGTGCACCTGACGTTTCCCGACGTGGTGATTTCTCACCGAGGGAATTTCCCCTGCAGCTTCGTAACCACTGCAACACGCCGTTCCTTCGGCCCCTAATGATAAAGTATACCGCACAAGGAACGGTGGTGGCGGATAGAACATCCGCGGGATCGAGGTGATAGATACTACTATGGGATGGCAGCACAGCGCAAAGCATTACGTCATAAGTATTTACACCAGTTGGCCAATTGGAAAGCGGTCAATCGGAAAGCAGCCAATCAGCCTGCGCCAAGCGCGTTCGTCGGCCTGTGTCTATCAGCGATACTCTCGATGAAGAGAGACAACCATGGCCAGATGGGAAGACGTAAACTGACAAGTCAGTTTCCTTCCCTATGTTCATTAAATCCGCAATCTAATCTAATCTACATGTACATGATTTGCACATCCAAGAATCGTACTGTGTATTTGAAAATGCGGCATCCAAACCCAATAGGGCTGAGCGGATCGGCACCAGCACCATCATCAACATCTTGTTTTTAAATAAAATATCGCGATAATCACGATAATTCGACATATCCAAAACCGATGTCGATATCGTATCGTAACGTGGAGAAACTCATTTGAGGTTTCGTTAAAAACGTGAACGGAGTAGGGTCTTGCCATGGTCGACAAGGGAACTTTTTTTTAAAGTACCGATCGTGTGTTTCGCACGTGCGCTGTTCAATACATAGACTTGACATAGTCTCTGCTGTATGGCATGGTTGCATTGAAACATAAAAAAAGATCTCTCTCTCTGGTCTGTGCTGTGTGGATTTTTGGTGAAAAAAAGTTGCACACCCTGTTTTTTGATTTGCACACCCACTTTTCAAATCCTAGCTAAAACACTGACCGTGAGTTTCACTTCGGATCTGTGTGTATCCTGTTAACTTGAAGGAGTGATAGAGACGGTATTTACAGGTATTGTGGTAGAACTAGCAATGAGAGTGCATGTAGGACCATGAACAGGATCAACAAACCAGACTTAAGGAGGAGGGGTGGGGTTTTAGGAGCCATTCACAGTACAAGGCAACCAAATGTTGAGCATTTTGGATTGTCTATGGAAAAAGAAAATGTCACTTCAGTTTCAAACTAATACTTCATTAAAGAGGGGCTCCGAGGTCAAATTCAGTTTTGAGATCCACTCATTTTCCAATAGATAGAGTCCTGAAAGTGTGGAACTATTACAAGTCTCTTAACTTAAGTTCAAACAGTGCAAAATGCCGCTGTATTTGATGCCATTCAAGTGTAATTTTTTGGTCAAAATCTGAAAACCTTGGATGACGTCGCATTTCATGTATGGCTGTACATTTTTGCACAGAGAATTGTTAATTCATTCCTGAATTTAGGGTTTATCATAAAATAAAGTTGCAATGCTGGCTATTTTTTATTATTTTGAAATTCAGGCATTGTTTCTTGATGATAAAATCAGACAATGCACTTCAAAGAGAAATCTTTCTCAGGGTAATGGCTGATAATATAAATATAGAACTTGTTTAACAATTTATAACAAATCTGTGGACAGTGGGTATCTAAACAAGAGAATGGAATTTCACAAAAACAATTTCAGTCTGGTCTTAATTTATCTTTCATAATCCATAAACCATCGTATTAACCTACTCTGTCAAGTCCATGTAGCCAGTCACTGGTAACTTCTTCAACTCCCCTTCCCTTTATTTGGAAAACATGCTTCAAATTATCAGACAGGATGCTGATTGGATAGCTGAAGGTCACATGATACCCCCATGGTGTCAATTTAGGCCAGCTGAGACCACCCAGACTGTGATTGGACGTTTCCTAACCTTGACCTTACAGAAATCCATAACATTCACTTCATTGTCGGGTAATTCAATTGAATCAATAATAGTAAAAGGTAGAACTCATCTGTTTTTAGAAATCAGAATTATTGATGTTAAACAAAATTATTTCAAATTTCAAAAAAATGGGGGGGGGGGAATGGGGGTAAAATGAAGTCAAACAAATTGGGTGGGTGACATGTTTGTGGGAAAACAATTCAATAAGGAAACATTGATCAATCTGATCAGCCCCTGGCTGACTATTCAATATTTACATGGTGATCTTCTCATTATATAAGCAGGATACCAGACTACTTTCCTCCACTTTGTTTACATTGGTTTTTGTACCTGGAATACCAAGACGGCTACATGGTGATCAAAAACTAAGACTCCCTTTAGACTGGATTGGTGATACCGGTACATGTTACAGCAATGGGGAGACTTTGGAATGCTAGGTGGTAGCAGACTTACCAGGTAAATTTCCATCGTTTACGCAGTTCTGAGCTTGCGCACATTACCCGGAACAATGGATTTAACTGGCAAGTCTGCTGCCACCTAGTGTCCTAAAAGTCCCCCATTGTGACAAGACAGCAAAAACATGTTCCCAATCACTGAAAATATTGTGTGTTGTCATGGAGGTAGAAACTCCATGGTATTATAAAGTTTACGTCAGAGTACTTGTAGGAATAACACTAGGCTTTATCATGGATGTACGAGTCAATTTTTACTTCATTCTATGTAGCCTACACTTAGCCTACATTGTAGGGCAATGGGTTCCCTTTTTAAAAAGTTCTCAAAATTCTTGTCCGACAATCAGTTTCGAATCATGGTGATACATGTAGAATATGCAAAGCATTGGTTCATAATGGGTCAATGGCCATCTACAAACACATAACAAAACATCTACTGGTTCTACCTAAACCTTGACAGTATTCCTGTTGCACATTGAACTGTGTGTAAATAAAGGATTGAAAGGAGTCCACTCCAACTAATACAAACAATGCTGGCCAGGAATCTCACCACCAACCTTACAAGCAAACATTGAGTGAGTGAAAATAACACTACTACGGCTGCAACCGGACCCCTTATAAGCTCAAAATGTAAACATCCACTTTGGGTCACAAAGTAGCTTGGATTTCTGGCTGGCTACTTCAAGTCCAACACCAAGTCCAGTACTTAAGAGTATAGGGATATGTGCATTCATACATGTGGACTTAACATGTTTGTAATATCTGCCATTTCACTAACAATATAGTTCCAAAACTATTTTATGTTTTCTTACAAAAGGTAGTACAAAGGCAAGACATTTTTTCTTGAAGACCTATTTATATCGAAAGTTATTTTAGTTTCGCAGTGTTTTGCAATTTGTTAATCTTTAAGTTCTGAATTTCCACGGCGGAAAGTCGTGGGAAAAGAGTCCCAAAGTATCATACGGAAACGCACACTTGTGACCTTTGGGGTAGTCCGGATCCAGACTTGATGATTAGGTCTAGTCATGAAATCAAATCAATATGTGTTTCTAGGTTGCAAGTAGCAGTAGCGGTGAAGGAAGGATATGTACCCGCAGACGTTATGGTTACTAGGGTTAGCGATTTGATATGTCATGGTGCTGGGTCATACAATGTGCACAATGGTTGGAATTTCTGGAAAGCTTTGAGACTTTTGGGGGGTAACATCGAGCATCAGATTACTTTTTCCATGTTAGACGAAGGGTAGTTCAGAGAACAACATTTGGCAACTTCTTTACATTTCAAACAGTCAAACAGTGTGGTCTGAATAGAGTAGGCCTACACTTTACAATTGTGAGCTGGAGCTTCTCTAAACATCGTCCCCTGTAAATTATGATGTGTCTGGCACACATTCCTCTATTGTACATTCCCAAATGGAAGTCAAATTGTCCTTTTTCCTGCTTAAATGTTTGGTGCTCCCAATGAGCCCATGAGTGAGATGGTTTCCAACTTGAACAAGGAGTGTGACCACTGGTCTGTAAGAGAATGCTGCCAGAACATGGAAAGCAAAGTGCCCATTTCTGGGCTTTAGGCATTCCTTTACTAACCGTCAAGAATAACGCTGTTTCAGTTTATTTCTTCAACGAAAAACAAGAATTGACCTTTGAAAATTGTTTAAACCAACAAACAATTAATTTTGTTATTTTCATGTTTCTTATTTAAATACCAACCCTTGGTTTCCTGCCCATAAAAAAAGGTAATAACTCAAACTTTTGGGGCCAGTCCTTCCAGAGGAGGGCAAAGCTCAGACCAACGCTCCAAACAAGTTGTGGTTAGGAGTAGACCGCTGCTTTCAATATTTTGATACAACCATGGAGACAAGCTTAAAGGTAGGGTCATAAATTGGTTTTTGTCAATGTATGTACACTTGATTTAGAGGCAACATTATAAATAAAGACACAATAAAAGTCACACAAGAAAGTTTCAGCTGAATACAGTGCCTACTTGCTGAGAAAACAGCAGAAAACTGTCACAGTTTTTTCACAAGAACTTCGCATCCATCCACGTTTAGCAAAATGACCGGAGGAACCAACCGCATCTCTGGCCACAGCAACCCTCAGAAATCTGATAAACGAAAATTGCATGAATCGTTTCTCAGATTCAAATGTTTTGGGGTGAAAAGTTATCCAAACCATACATACATCGAAGGGAACCCTTTCTCAAAATAAATTATACTTCAAACAGCTGCAGCGCTTCTAAGTAAGTTTTTATGGTGATTATTTTGGAGTAAACTGTATATTACCAATCTATGCCTTTAAAGTGCTACCATACACCCACTAACCACAGTCATCCAAACAACAGAAACAACAGAGGCTGTATTGATCCTGAACCTGGCACTTGCGGTGCAGAACATACAAAGCCTTGACTAATGATCCAGACTTAACACTTCCTGTTCTCAATTAATAGTAGAATATTAAGTACCTCAGGACACGCTCAGGATGAAGGCAAAAAATAGCCCACCGAGGGCACAGCCCACCGGGGCACAGCCTGGGGTAGAAAATTGTCTGTTCCACTGTTTTATAACAGGCTGCACTTGTTTTGCAATTTGGACTTGTACATCTAACCTCCATGATCTAACTAATATTGTACTTTAATATTAGAAGCAAAAAAACGCTTCTATGCTTTGGTGCAAGTTGAACAGTTCCATCAAATATTTAGGTGTTCGGGCATTCAGCCCGGAACACCTCTTATTATTGTTCGGTTTTTGTTTTTTTTTCTTAATACTTCTTCTTCTTCTTCTTCTTCTTCTTCTCAGCGTCCCTTGTCCGCTAACAAAAGCACCCTTTCCAAGCTCATATGAACTTGAAACTTCATATTTAGTTAGATATTTATTAGGAGATGAAACCGCTTCAGTTACGTCATGATGACGTCATCAGGTGTCGAGTTACGTTAAATCAAAGTTTAATATTTGAAAAAATCATAACTCCAAAACTACACAATGGATTTTCACAATCTATACATCATCGGATAGGCCTGGTATGACTCTAAAAACGCTACACTGAACGCGACCTCATTTGACCTTGACTTCCGGTTCAAACCGGAAGTTGAATATTTAAAAAATTCATATCTCAAAAACTACTGATCGTTTCGTCACAATTTTCACATCAGATTGTAGATCTATGATCCTTCCGAAACTTTTGCACAGAAATGATGCCAATATGACCTTAACTTCTGGTCCTAAATGGGTGTTACAGCCAAAATTAGTATTAACCGCAGTTTATGTGTGTATGGAGAAAAGCGCTGTAACTGACTGTCCGCTCCATTATTCATAAGGTTCAAAGTCCACGAAGCCTGTGCACACAGTCCCACACAACGGAAATGTATCATTGCGTTGCTTATTCTTGTACGTTGTAACAACACGTGTCCCGCACATAAAAAACTCAAACTCATTCAAAGTTCAGTGTGAATTTAGTTCCGCTGTGCTCGTCTGATGGCTTAATGGAAAACAAGGAATAAAAGAGGAGGTTTTACTGAGATGTCCACCTGCTTTAGGGATTTGTATGACTTTGACTAAATGACAAAAACTTCAACTGAAAAAGAACGACATTGGTTTGTTTCTCATCAAACACCGAGACCCACGTCACGTTGATCGACGTGACCATGCCTGCCAAAGGCGCTCTAGGCCCTCTGAGTATGCCCTTCAGACACGGTGATTAAAATGGTAAGCTTTATTTCAAAATCACCGTTAAAAAGAGGGGGCACTCCTTTTTTGTCTACAATAATGTTGATATCCATGAACTTGCCTAGTGTTTTTTATTTTGTTTTTTTACTTTCAAAAATCATTATTTTTGTCATGGTTTAATTTTCAACTATCGGATTGAATTGATGCTAATCCCCGCTCAGGTATATTATGTATATGTACTGTGTATGGAAAAAAACATAACTCTTGAACCAAAAAGGGTTTTGACTTTATGCTAACCATGTACTTAGACCTTAGTGTGTCAATGAAACCACATAGGTTTTCGGCATGATTACGTCACCAATGACGTCATAACATTGAATCAATGTTTAATTTTTACAAAAAAACATATCTGGAAAACTATAACTGCTACATACCAGATCTTTGGTCCATGTGAAAGACCATGGAGTGTATTTTTTTAATTTTACACAAAGTGTGACCCTATGCAGCTCTGTGACCTTTACTTCTGGTCGAAACTGAAAGATGCTTATTCCATACTTAAAAACTTCATATCCCATTAACCAAAAAAGGGTTGAGACCTACAACTTTACATACTTAGACCCGAGTGTGTAGATGAAACTGCAGTTATTTTCGGGATGATGACGACTCGATGGCGTCCTTACATTAAATTAACCTTTATCTGGAGAACCAAATTTGTATATACATAACTTGCACCATCCCCAATGATTACACAAACTGTGTCTCCCTGTGAGCTTCAATTCTGGTCAAAACTGAGAGCTTAAGTGAAAATAATCACTCCCGGTCTTCGTTTTGAGGCCTGCAAACAATATGATCTTGAAATCAGATGGTCCCTCTATATCGAATACAGTTTTACCCATAGGACTGTCAATTCCAGCAAAACAATAACTATGAATCTCAATGTTTTGATAATAAAATGAGCTATGAAAACGGAATGATTTAATCAGTTTTTTAATTTATCAAAGTTTTTTATTTCAAATACGAAATCTTCTACCATTCACTTTACGTATCAATTTGTCGTACTAAGTTTTTTCGGTTTTTGCTTTGAAAACACTACCTCTGCTAACTCGAAAATGTCTATACCGAACACCTTGTTTTTGTTATGGAACAAAAAATTATGTCTAGTTCCCTTCTTTTTAGCACAGTAAAATGCGACATAAAATGTACTCAGTTGCTAGTTGCTACTCCAAAATCACCATTGGCTACTCAATACTATAGCATTCAGTGTGCATGCAAAATGGGACAGTTCAGTCCAAATATTTATGGTTTGCAAAAAGTGCTTGATGAAATCGTATACCCTGGGCTGGACATGACATTCCTTATTTGCTTCAAAATACAGTGCTCTGCAATTTTGTTTCTTTCAATGTCATTCCCTGCTACATTTCCTGGTGATAAGAGTTTGTTTTCTTCTGATGACGCATGTAGTTGGAAGCAGGCCTGATTGCAAATTACATGTGTGCACATTGATTAATGTTTTCGAAAACTTACTTGCAACACGTAGGCCCCCCTAATTGTAAAGAATGACTTGTTTACTTTCAGCATGAATCAATTAATGTTTTTCTTAAGGAATGGAAATGTGAAAACACTTCGAAAAAAAATGTCAACCGTTACTAATCCCAACCTTTTAAATTCACCTGCAAGTTTTGTTTGATTCTGTTGAACTGAAGATTTAACTCAGAAACTGATCATGCTTTCACCATTATCCTAGTTTGGGTGTTGAGTTTGCCTAATGGTATTGGACTTTGTTACAGAGTGAGGAAGGATCCTTTTAAATCACTCACGAAGGGAGATAGTGTGCAAAACAGGATGAAAATAAATGAAGTGCTGTCATATTTTAATTTTAAATCCTGTCATCAGACCCTTTTTAAAAGTTGCAACACAAATACTAAAACACAGGCACTAAAATTAATATTCTAGTGGGCACTTATGTTGTACTAAAAGCATACTATTTATGAATTCCACGGTAGCACTAAATAGGTCTTGCATTCAGTCTCAAGGCAGGGGTCTGAACCCTGAACAATGTTTGTGTGTAAAGGTTTGTTGCGCCAAACCAATCGCAACAAAAACCCAAGTTCTGAATCTGAATCTGAGGTTTTGCAGCGGAGAATCAATGTCATTGTTTGCAGTGTAAATCCTGCTGGGTATTGAATGTTTCTTTTAGCAAGCCTTAGGTGTGTGGTTAGCTTCACTCAAGGGGAATGTGGACCTGTGTGGGTGTGTTCTGAATACAACTGTTCAACACTGTAAGGAAAGCGGGTGTATAGTTATGCAAAAGCTTCTAATAACTTTGAACAACATTGGGCTGGGCATTGTATTTGAGATGGCATTACATAAATTATGCAAAACTAAACACTTCCCAAAATGTGAATAAAGTCTACTGTAGTAAATGCATGAGGTAATGTACAACAGAGTAGTTGTCGTGGGTGTAATAACATTGTGAATATGAATTGTGTACAAAGTAAACATTCACTGTATATTTGCATTACGTCACAGGTATTCAACTCCGATGTACAATACAAGCATCAAGAGCGGGGCAGAATAGATGCAATTAAGAAGGGGGACATGTTTATGGTGTACCTTTTGCTTCATCATGGCACAGGGATTGACAGCAACGTCCCTTCCGTCATTCACTTTGCATAGGAAGAGAATTGCTTCCCGCAGCAAACGACAGGCCTGGAATTAAACGGAGGCCACGGAGACCAGTGCTTCTGTTGCCCCTAGTCCTGGCCTTGCTGCTCTGTCAAATGTTTACCATAGATGTTGAGATTTTCCAATGAAAGTGCCCTTTGCAAAATGTAAATGGCCTTGCCCTCTCAAAGATGAAAGTCCAGGCCTGAAAGGATGTCCAGTATTGCATTCGTAACTCTTGAGAATACTCAGACCAGTTGCAGAAACAATCTTCCTGAATAAAGGGGAATTAGTGAGTGACTAATGTCTTTTGAAGATTTCAGACTGTTTCGATGGGTGCAAATTTCAAACTTGTCCACATATTGTCATGTAATGAATGTTTACACTGTACACAAATTGTATCTTGATTACCATAAATAAATAAGCATCCTAAGCAAATACTTGAAATTCACCAGAGGTGACTACTCTGGAATCTAAGACTTGGCCCATTGATTTCCAATTAATAATGAAGGGGGAATTGACCAGTGGAGCAAAGAGCCTAGTAGCCCCCACAAAACATCAGCAGGAATGCAACACAGTGATGATCCTCTCTACTATGTCTACATCAAGGAGATCACCAATTCTTTGCAGGCAAGCAATGGTTTTACTTCTTCTGGGTATACTGCAAACCTGTACCTTTGACCGCGATGTATACATGTACATGTAGTTCGAGTCTAGTTTTCAGTTATAGCCAGTTTAAAGGTATCTAATACAGCAATTGATCCCTTTTAGCCAATGCTGGGCAGTTTTCATAGGGTTGAACTCCTACATTGTAGGTAAATGCTAATGGGGCTTTTGCCCACGAAAGTGCTTTAAACTATCCTGTATTCAAAAGCCATTGCAAAGGGTTAAAATTCCTTTCCAAAGTGCAGCAATAGACCAGTATTTAACTCTCTCAAAATGTTAAGACGAGCATAGAAGGAACACAAGAGATTGCTGTGCTACAAAACATGTACAACTCTCTTATACCTGTGACTTGGTGTGACATTGTTGAAGAACATGTAGTGATGTAAGCTGGGTTATACAGCCCTCAAAACAGGATGAAGCTTGATTCAGCTTGCAAGAAATTACAAAAGGTAGAACTTTTGCCATTTTGCACTCATTGGAAAACACAAGCCTCAAATTGTTCCAGAGTCCAGATAAAACTGGGTTTGACTAATAGCTGTCCAGCAATGTGGCTGGCGCATTCAGTTTTCCATCATATAGGCCCATATAGCAAGCATTTAAATACTTTTGCCAGGGTGGTCTTGGGAACAGGGGGCTTTAGATCCACTACTGAAACAGATGCAAGAACTCTTGCAATATCATTAGGCCCCCTATTTCATATTTTCAAAATATTTTGAAAAAAATATATTTCAGGCATCGAGGTACCGGAAGGACAATACGATAACAATCTCACAGTGCAATTGTTACTGTTTGTCTAACCTTTCAGCAAAACAGTTTTCATCCAGTTTGAACCCCCTTTTAGCCCATTTCTATGATCCAAAGCACCTGCAACATTGCCCAAGTGCAACCATCCAGAATAAAGATTGTGCCAAACAAGTTTTTGGGAAGCTTTACAGATCTTGTGAAAATCCGCGCTACACAACAAAAGATGCAGAAGAAACTTGTCGGTGCAGCTTTTGCACTCGCAAGCTTTCCGCTTCACACAAGTCTGGTAAACTTGAATACAGACTTGGAAATGGATGGTTGGTTATCGCTCGGACAGTAAATTAAAAATAAAGTTTCCATTGTTTGCTAGATGATGAATAAATTACTTCTGGGGGATAAGGTGATATTTTTCTTCTTGTTTGTTTTTCTTTTGGGGGGAGGTTGGTTTGTTCTTCAATAGGATGGGTAGCAGACCATTTCAAGGACTTACAGAGGTCAACTGGGCAATTTATTCAGGGACTACATGCATGGGGCACCACACTATTGGTACTTAACACAATCACATCAGCAGGTCACACAAAAAAGCAGGAATTTTACAACTATTATTCTACGATGCTTGTTGTGCATGTGTGTAGCATATGTACATGTACGTAGAACACACACAAAGATACAACCAAATCCTTCTGCTTTAAAATGGAATAGATAAATGGTTTAATGGTGAGATCTCCCCTGTACTTCATTGGTCTCAACTTTTTATGGATTTTTTTTTTTGGGGGGGGAGGAGGTAGGGAATTTAAGAGACCTACAAAAAGTGATTGCTTCTGAAATTCAGTTCTAAAGAACTCTTAAAATTTCCATACAATGAGAAAAAATGGTTCTTGGGGTTTAAAATAGCCTGAACCCTGTGATCTGAGCGTCCAGCCTATGACCACAACACTGAACAAGTTCCAGCAGCCCCTAGTTTTGTTTAATTTATGTTTACTAATTTATACTAAAGAAAGATAAATAGGGCCTAAATGGTCCTTAAACAATATTTCTTCAGGCAAATTGTTTCCAGAGCTCTATGCATAAGACATGGACTTGTGGAGAATTTCTGGAACTCAAGTTCTGTGTCTACCAAGAATTGCCTTAATGATTGTTGTAACCTACATGTATCATGTGTACTTTGAAAAGTAGAATCAGATTGGAAACAATTTCAGGGCTCAGATGTCAAACATTTGTTTCAGTACATGTACACTATGTAGGCCCTATAGTATTATATTAGGGAATTTCCTAGTTGATTCAGATCAATCTAGGACTGCAGGAAGTTACCGACTGTTTGAACTCGAGGATCCTGCCACCTTCCCCTGCAACTCCAAAACTGTTTTCTTGCGTTACGACTGCAGGCTTGTGTGCATCATCCAATATCAAGATCAAGGTCCTACTGTAAACACAGCACTTAGGCTTCCCTATATTTATAGGTCTAGACGCCAAACATAAGAGTTTTCAAGTACCTGTAGATACACTGAAGGACCTGTATGGGGGTTTCGGACATCATCGCAGATCAATCATGACAAGGTGATGACTGACTGTGCACTGGCCAACAACGATCAACCCCATGTCCTGATTTGTTCCCGACAAAATAATTTAACCAAGTATCCATTAGTTTCATTTCTTGGTAACTTCTTCAGGCCTGATATTTCATGACGGCAAATTGCCTCCGTTGTCCCTGGTCCATTGCCTTGGTGACCCTTGAATATTCCAATAGAAGTTAAGTTTCCTCATAGAGGTGCACACCTGCCTGGGTGCACTTGTAAGTAGTCCTAGTGTGTCCGGGTAAACCCCAAAACGCTGTATGCACCAACTACACTGTCTGTAAATCATATCTTTAACACTTAACAGGCAATGGTCACACCCTTCAATTGGGGCTTTGGCATTCTACAGAAAGATGTTTATCTCCTCAGTTAAAACCATATCCACCACCAAAAAAAATGAAGCTATTCATGAAAATATTTAACTTGAACCTGACTTATTCACTTCCCCCAATTGTTCCTTTCTGTTAATTCATTAATCAATGTACAAACCCAACTGTGGAAATATTTAAGTTAACTAATTTAAGTTATTCCCATTGTTTCTTTTACATGTAACTAATTTAGATTGTATCGTTGTGATGTTGTCTGTGTATAAAATCTTTGGGACTGTTAATTGGAAAAAGTCATAGGTATATTCCATCCGAGATGACCTACCTTGAACACTGGCAGCACACCACAACAGCGCAGCACTGAGGACGAGCCACCTTGCCCAGAAAGTTCTTACCACATTCCTAGTTAGCATTTCCATATCTGATTTTCATCAGAAAATCTCACAGGTTTTACTCCAAATGAAGAGTCAAAGACATGTCGTGGGTAGTCTCATAAGGATCCACGTTGAGAGAAAAAATGATAACTTTCCTCACAAAATGTGGAAGAGGTGTTAAATAATGAATAGCAGTGGGTCAATATTAACTCCAAACAAAACAAATTGTAGTCTCGTATGGCTAAATTCCTTCACACTTTGATGTTGACTGAAACTACAGAGAACAGATGTACTTCCTCAGTAACAACTTCAGGTTATAAAATCCAGAAGAGAAGTTGGTTAATTTTGGTAAAAATCAATATTTTCCAAAAGGTACAAACAGCCAAAGCAGGCTATGCACATTTGGCCCCGTGCATCTTATAAAACCGAATTTGTGTCGTTGATAAACTCATCAAAATCACACATTTCCGACAGATGTTAATTTGGAAGTGGTTCTTTATTCCGTGTCCACCACCAGACGACCAGCAGGATGTTCGTGCCTCCACGAAAAAACCACGTCTATTCTGAGGCTGATAAATTCCTCCTGTATTTTTGCCGGTCCAAATCTGGGCAGCAGACGGCCAGAGACAGTGTGCCGAGTAACGCCGGGCGACAACTGCAAACTGCGGTCAAGCGGTTGGGCAAATCTCTCTCGGGCTAATGAAATATCCACTCCCAAATTGCTCCACTCACACACTGTCAGCACTACAGAAACACACATCCACGGTCAATAGCCGCCTTCCAGCTTACCTAGCACTCGGTCGAGACCAAATAATCTGGAGAAAATGTCCGTGGATAGTTCACGTTTTCCCGGAGAGTTGACGGGCTGACCGTCGTGAGTCCGTAGCTGGGACCTGTGTGATAACCGAGGTTTGATAGATTTTTCTTCCTTGAAAACACACACTATAAAAACACACGCAAAACCAGTTGCAGCGGCAGCCCCCTAGCGTTTGCCCATGTAGCACCCATCCACACAGAGCAACTGAGTCACTCGTCCGTCATGCTTCGGTGAACTCAAAATAGAACACGGCCATTATCCTAGCCCTCCAAAGAAATCCTCATAATTATAGTCAACTCTAGCGGAAGCGACCCAGTCACCCATACCCAACTATAAAAAGACACAGCAAGGATCTTGTCAACTCTCAGTTAATAAAGTTACTAAAAGTTTTCCAACGTGGGAGGAGAGCCATCTCGAGTTCGGCTACGATGATGTTGACAGGCGCCCTCTGTTGATGTTATGAGCAGTCCAGTAGATCACCGGTCGAAGATTTATTTATTGATTCAAAACAATAATAATTACTATAAATTAATTAGATTACTTGTTATTCGAAAGTAAAACAATATATTCTGTTAAAACAATATGATATTTTTATAATAATGATAATAGATTATTATTATTTTAAACGCTATCGGGGTATGCCTGCATGCATTTTTCCCAGTTTAATGGCTTGCAGTTTCGACCCTTGCAGAGTCTTTCTCGAAGGCTAAATAAAAGGGCATAACAAAGTGGGGCGTAAAAAGTCATTTGCTGGGAGGGGGTAGAGTGATGGAATCTCTGTGTAAACAAACAATGGGGTCATTATTTTATGGTGGCTTTAAAGGGACATCGAACATATATATTTACATTCACGATGTTGTTCCCTAAACCAATAACACTAACCCAAATATTTACTTAAAAATTCACGATTTCGGCCCAAGTCGCGATCCGAATACGTAAATAGTTTATGTGAATATTCATAGTTTGTGCCCAAAGTCGCAAATGTGTACATAAATATTAACCTAAATACCAAAGGGGTCAATTTGATTTCCATCAAATATGCTCAGTAGTTCAACGGTCCTTTATTCTGCTGGTGTGACAGGAAATTCTGTCCCCCTGGAGATTCTGTTTTAATTTCACGGAAACACCACAATAATATTGTCTGTTTTGTAGAGGTGATGGCTCTGTAAAAGCCAATGTCATGGATTTTGGTAAAATCAGATGGGCACATTGGGAAGGTAAGTCAAAAGAGGGCGCTATCGGACGAAATTTCTGCTCAACTCGGTAGGTGGACAGAATGTCCGGGGGAAAAATCTCCTGCCACACTGACTTGGTTTGTTTAGTCAATGAACTGTTCTCTAAAGTACAATAACGAGAGTACAATTGTCAAATTGTTGAGACAAAACCAATCGGCTTTTGCAGGCCCATCGTCTTCACAATCATGTATCCGTGAGGCTAAATTTAATATCTGTCTTCACGTGCAAGATTCAAATCTCACAGTCAACCACGTTCACATAAATATATACAATACATTCGATTATCTCTAACTATATTTGAAACATTTTCAGTTCACAAACGAATCAGAATATAAGCAGTATAAGTACAAAGCGAGTCGTACGACCAAAATTCGTTATTGGGCAATTCCAAGAATTCGCACAGTTCGTAGGCGCATTTGGGACATTCAGAAAGTCTAATCCTCTGATCTAAAATGCATTCTGAGATAGTAATTGATTTCAGTGATTTGTTATCTTTGAATATTGGGCATCTGCCTGGACGCTGCCCATTAGCGGCAGCGTAGTTTACTACCAGAAATAAACCAACAACACCCAGCAGTTTGGTCGCCATCGTCATTACATATAAACTCCCGAAGACATTACAGTTACTCCGAGATATATCAAAAAATAGACACAAGCAAGTATAACCTTCAGACAGAACGGAACTATCAGTAAAACAACCCAAAACGAACATAAAAGAATGGCACACAAGCTTTCCCATCTCAACAATGCAATCAATAAAAATTAAAGAAAAATATAAATATGCAAATTAACCAGTGGCGTGATAAGGGTTTGTGGTTTCCTGGGATTTGATTTGATCTTTTCTCGCATTATTTAATATTTTTCGTTTGGTGAGGAAATAAATCTGGTTTTGAATGGAATAACAACTGTGGAAAACGCGGCTATTGCATATTTTGTTTAGACTGCACGCCTTGTTCTTTTATATATTGTTGCTTCTCATACTTGACTGGTTTCTGAACATATTTTGTACGTGTTTGTCGAGGTTGAGGATGAAAGACAAGTTCCAATAACATAGACAGAAACACACATCTCTGTGTTGCAGTCACTCTATGAAAATTCCTTTGTGCTATACACTTAAGGAAAATCCTATTCTTCAACACTGAAAAAAGGAACCAACCCAAACAGCAACAAAAACACACACTTTGTGGACGTATGTAAGTCCACTTAGTGTTTCAAGACCCTACATTATGTGGCCTCTTTTGTTCTCGGGTCCACACTTCGTAAAAGCGTCATAACACAGAAACAGACATACACAGACACCACCCGGTTCATAATTATATAAAGATTACACGTACAACGTTTAAATGTTATTTCAAAGTATGAAATGAAAAGGGTCGAGCGAATCGGACTCGAGATCCGATGGCTGAATCATTTCGAAATCTGGGTGCGATTCCCAGTTATTCCCAGTTACAGGAAGCCGCCAACATGGGTCCCGTGTGGGCCACTGGGCACACATGGGGTAACCCATGTAGGCCCCACCGAATCCTGCACACAAAACCATTGGGTCGTAATCCACGAGGGCCCCACCGGACCTGCACCCAAGATTAATATGGGTCTCAGATGATGTAATGATTTTTTACTTCAACTTCCAATTTCGACCTGAAGTAAAGGTCACATGGGGTCACAGATTGTATAAGATTTATACAATGCATCAAGAACTTTCATTTGGTGTAATGATCTTGTATACAGTATTGGTGGTTCTCTAAATATGAAAATTAAAAATATTCAACGTTAATATTAAAACTGTTATGACGGCATCATCTATAAAAAAGAAGAAGTGCGGTTCCATCTATGCACTAAAGGTCTAAGCATACGTCCGACAGCTCGATGCTCCGACATGACAAAGTTGCCAATAGATAAGTCACTCACAATAAATGCCATCCAATTCAAGAAATATTACAGAGGCCTCGATTTGTGGAAACAAAACCTAAAAATGTGAGTTCAAGAATAGGACGGGAAAAAACCCAAAGTTGACATCCCGTCCTAAAGGTTCTTCCTAAAACATTTAGGTTTTCAGCATACCAGTGCTAGTTGAAGCTGTCATACAGTTTAACAGAAAAGAAAAATCATTGACACTTTTTCAAGTCTTTAGGTTTTCATTCCATCTGACTTGGTGTGTAGGGCCTACATAATTGTTTTATCAAACCTAACGCTGGAAAAATCCTTGGATGGGTTGTTATCTTTTATACACAAAAATTGTGGCAAACTGCTGCATCTATTTTATGAATTTGAGGAAGACATCAATTTTACAATTAATATTACATGTATATTTTTCTGGTAATGAAACCAAGGACGCCTCATAAGTGAACTAACCACTGTAGCTTGCATTGCAAGCCCGAGAAAGCCTGTAAACAAGGGGGGCTTGCTATGTGAACCAAAAACACCAGGGTTAACCCCCTACTCTTCCACAATAAAGTGTTCTGGGTTCCTTCAGTGCACTACAATTGCTAGTACACGGGATCTATGTCCCATCTAAAGGACAAAGCAAATAATTATTGTGAAGCATCTTGTGCTAGGACACAAGTGCCATGACTGGCACTTGAACCCACATTCTGCTGATTAGAAACACCAGAGCTCGAGTCCGGTGCTGCTCCACCATGACACGCCACAACTACCAATCCATTACATGAAAATGTCATCCCACTACAAAAAAAAAGAGCCCCCCTCAAAAAAAAAAAAAAAAAAAACCAACAAAAAACAAAAACAAAAACCCCCCCAAACCCCCAAAACAAACAAACAAACAAACAAAACCCCGAACTATTTAGCAAAAAATTTACTAAAAGGGAATAAATGTTGCTTTCATATTTCATTGCAATCAATGATCACGATCAAATCTTTATTCATTTCTTTCCATCAGAAATAATGCTCCACATTACTTCATAACAAAACACAAAAATCGCCACATCACTCCTCTCAATATTTCGACTTGCTGTCCCCAAACAAAAATTCATTTGCATCAACAAAAATTCATCACTTGTAACATACAACTGCAGATATGTTTTTCCACCTATAACGGGGAAATTCAAAGGAATTAATTATCATTCTTCACACAATAACAAAGAAATACTCATTTACTTAAACTTGGTATTCCTAATTAGCCTATTGTTGGCTGCAGCAGAAAGCACAACACAGTGTCTTCCTTTTCTCCTTGGGATTCCAAGGTCAAATTCAGTTTTGTGATTCACTCTTTTTCCAACAGACTGAGTCCTCAAGAAAGTGGAGGAAAATGACAAGTTTCTAACCTCACATTAAAATGCCCTTCAAGTGCAATTTTGGTCAAAATCCAAAAACATTTGATGACGTCACATTTCAAATGGTCTGTACGTTTTTCTACTAGTAAATTTCATTTCATTCCCGAGTTTGATTACGTTCAATCAAAAAATCAATGAATTTGACCTTTTGACTGGCTCAGAAATTCCTCTTTAGTAATGGAATGTACAGACCTGTACGTTTTTGATGTCGTCATGTTCCAAATTCGCTCTGAAAGAGTATCAAATAAAACGATATTTGACACCATCTTAACATGAGGCAGACACAAGTAAATTTCCCCAATCTTCATGAGGTCTCTATCTACTGCAATATGAGTGCATCTCTAAATTGAATTTGACCTTGAAGACCCTCTTCAACTTGCATAAAAAAATCAGAAGGAAAATTTCTATGGAGTTGCTTTTCATAAAGAAAGCTATCGCGTATTGCTAGTTAAGACTACAGAATAACAGGTATTAGAAAATCCTGAAATCAGCAAAAATCCTGAGAAATCACATGACCGACATACACACATCCATCTTTAAAAATGACCTCTCGTTTGAAGCTAATAGTAAATTGAATTGTAGATAAATTCTTACAACCCGTTTGTTGCAAAAGATAAAAGCAAGAACACTTTATTAGTTTCAACCAGTAACAAGTTCCAACCCTCAAGAGAAAAATATTTATCTGTAATACCCTCAAAATGAGGTTAAAGGCAGGTCCACAGATTGGCTTTCGTCAATGCAATGTTGATATATTGCAAAATTATCAAGAAAGATTTAATAAAAGTCACATGAGAAAGTTTCAGCTGAATAGTGTCTACTTGCTGAGAAAACAGCAAAAAACTGTCACGGTATGTTCACCGTAACATCAAATCCATCTACGCTTAGCGAGGTGACAGTGTGTACCAACCGCATCTCTGGTTGCAGCATTAACGAACCGACAGCAACCCTCAGAAAAATCTGAGAACCAATGCATCATGAATCATTTCTCAGATTCAAATGGTTTTTTTTGTGAAATTTTTTCCAAACTACAGTATTTTCATTCAAAGGAAATCCTTTCTCAAAATACTTTGTACTATAACTAGCTGCAGTGCTTCTCACCAAGTGAGTTTTTATGGTAACTAATTTTAGAGTATTCACCAATCTGTGACCCTACCTGTAAACAGTAAATGAAGCTTACGAATCACTGTTGCTTAGTTGAAAAACTACTGCAATTTCAGTTCGGTAAATTTTCAAGTGCTGGAACTCCTTACCTGGTACATGTTTCCCTCCATCCTACAATCTAGACTGTTTTAAGAGGTATATCAATTCTTATCTTCAGCTTCTCCCCCCTGAGTTATTTTCATCTTAAGTTTTTTCTTTTTGTAGCCCCTTACCAAAAGTGGTTTTTAGCCTTGTTTGGGGCAAACTTGCATTACAAATAAATAATAACAATGATTATAAAATTTCATTATACAAAATTTTATAAGTAAACAAAATGAAATGAGCCAAATATGAACTTGCACAAATCACGGACAACACATGTACAAACATTTTGAATGCCAAGCGAATTTCTTGAAGCAAACAATCTAGACAATCCAATTTCCAACTGTGACGCAGGGAAATTAACTTCACTTTCGCGCTTCGTGTTTCGTGTCAGGGTTTACCCGACCAGATGTGTTTGTGACTAGACAACTGGAGGGTCTTGGAACCAAGACTAGCAGGCTGGTTGTATGGTGTCTTTAAACAACGCCAGTGGGTATGAATTGATTTACTTGTTCGAAAACAAAACAAAACAATGTGTGCTTTCCTTTTAATGAGCGCTTTAAAAATAAGTATAACAAAAACAGCCTTATTGTGATAAGTTATAGCGTGCTTGTTTTAAACTGTACCGTCTTATTTTTATATCTAGTGTACTTCAATCAATGTATGTTGTAAAACCCAAGATACACAATTTCTAGAAAATTAGAAAGTGTCCACCTCTATCTTAATATTATTATCTCTCTGTAAAAGCTTATAAGGGTATAATATACACCCTATATTATTTACACTGTATCTACGCATGTGAACAAAACTAATAATTTGAAAAAAACCTCGATACAATAAATTATTTAATAACAGTGCGCACCTCAACACCTTTTCAACACATTTTTTCGACCAGGCAGTTTTTTAGAAAAATTTCATCCTCTAGTGATGCACCACGACATCATCAAGTGTTGCTTTACATCGATTCAAAGTTTAATACTTAAAACTACCATACCTCCTGAACTGTATGGGCTTTTATCACAATATACACATCACATGAAAGGGCTTACCATACATGTGTGCTTCATAGAAGTTGCAATAAACACAATTTGAACTTGTCTTCTGGTAAAAGCTGGAAGTTGAAATAAAAAATCAAAAAAATCCTGGGGCCTCGTTTTGAAATCCAACAAAATAAACATGAATTTGAACTCATTTCCTGTTCATGAAACAACCTTTGACCCCAATGCCTTCCAAATATAAGAGTAATGATGCCATTGTCTTCAACAGTGCCCTCTCGCTACGAGCTTACGAAAGTACTATTTTGCCGAAAACCTGTTTTTAACTTTAAATAGTTTAAAACTTCACACATACTTTAATGCTAATACTCAGATAAGATTTTTGTGTATGTTTATTTATTTAATTATTTTTTTGGGGAGGGTTGAATCTTTGCAATGTCTGTTAAAGTTTGATGTATGAAATTTCTGTACATCAATTTTTTTAGTGACCTGTTTTGACCCGGCTTCCTGTCCAAAACAAAAGATGAAAGAAAATATATATATTATAAAGCTCTATTTAAGTTCATGGTTTTTAAGGTCATATTTCTTCATTTTGATTGATTTAACTGTCAACATGTACCTGCTACAAGCACATCCAACATCTAGTGTTTGTAGTTTTACAACACTACATTTCTAGTTTTTTAATTTTTTTTATTCACCTAAACAAAACTTGATAACATAAACAAATCATGAAATAGGCAGGCCTGATGCTTCGTTTTTGAAAGGGCAAGGGCACCACGGTGTCTTCTCCTTGATAAAAGGCCCTCTATGAGGAAATTGTTACATTTTCTATTGGAACACTTCAAGGGGCACCGCGGCAATGACCAGGGGGCAACGGAGGCAATTGCCTCCGTGAAGTATCAGACCGGAATAAGTATGCAAAAACTCAATGCAAATTATCACTGGTTTAGCCCTGCACGAGGGAGTCCATCTTGCATTTTGATGGGCGTGATTGATAGACCAAACTTAATCAACCTCTGTTCTTTGTCTTTTCCTGGGTGATGCTTCTTTGTCGACGTCGTCATCCCTCGTCATGACATTGATACCCGAATCGTCAGACTGCCCAGTGGGGCTACTCTTACTGCTCGAGCCTGGGTTCAAAATGTCGTCTTCATCTAGCGACATCTCTGGGAAGTTGGGAAGGGTGTTGATCGACTTGAAGTGGTGGGCTGTTGGCGACTCCTGCCATGCCCTGGCCTGTCTCTCCACCTGACTGATGGAGAGAGCCTCGATCTCCGTCAAGGACTTGTCCAGACAGCGGAGGAGGGTGTCGGCGTTGGTCATGGAGAAACACATCGGTGGTTTGAACTTCAAGATGTTGCCGTACGGCCCTTCTGTACTCATAAGGATGAACTTATCTCTCAGGCTGTAAAACACACGAGATGAAAAGGCCCATTTGGTACAAAGATTCGCAATTCAGCAAATGTTAATGTTGCTTTCCATGTGTGCACACAAGTGTCTTGTAGTGCTCTCAAAACACCTGCTCTTCATTTGTGAGTGATTTATCTTCCTTCTTCAAGATCATATAATTTCATGTCTTTTGTATTTTTTTCTCTGTATGAACAAATATGTGTTAAATTTGTTATCGCTTTGATAATGCACATATCATCGTGTCAGAGCCAGAACGATGAATCTCCTAAAATAGCACTCACCTTACGCACGAGTTTGATATTGTCAAAACGTTGTATCTCGCTTAAAATAGCCCAGATGTTCACACAAAAACAAGTACACCGAGATTTGACATTTTAGCACAGAGAATTTTTGCTTACCACAATCCACAATCTCTGCCTACTTCGAGCAAAGCAAAAGACACGCTTACATTCCAGCAGCTCTTGTAAGCAGATAAGTAAACACGGACACACACCCTGCCAAATTTTCTTGAAGGTATAGAAAATACCCTGTATGAACATTTTTCTGCTACTGCCCAAGTCTAGGATGTTAAGGCCTAGATCCCTGACTCGTGTACTTACTATTCAACAGTGTATGTTGCCGCCGAACCACCTGGTTCCTTTGTCTCTCTGTTGGAGACCAACTCAATGCCAAGAAACATTCCAATACCCCTACATAGAGAGAACGAGTAAAAACCAACCCTTATTCATAACAAGTGAGAATCGGCATTTCTTCCACTAACTAATTTAGGTCAAGTAATAATACAAATAAAATTGGGTAGTTATATAGGGCTTTATCACACCCCTCAGGGCTCAAATTTGGGGTAAAATTCGAGAAGATTTTCCTTATTTGTCTTATGGGTTAGTATTATTTTGATTCTTAACAGAATTGTATAAATACCAGACTGAAGGTCAACATTTGAACATCATTTTTTTTCTGTTAAAGATATTACACAGTGGCTATTATTCAATTAAAAAACACAAGACCGCTGGACTTGTCAGGTCATGAGTTTACTGGCCCGAGGCTAAAATCACGAGCCCTGCCCCTAGAGGCGTATCAAAGGGAATCCTATTTGAAAGTTCCCATGTGACCAATCAAGTCACTGTATCAGACTTTAGAGAGATTTTGCGAGCGTACTGGTACGGGTACGGATACAGATACGATAACCGCATCTATTCACGTTGGATGCGCGCAAGATTTTGTTTTGCAATATGTGTTATGTGTCAGGCCTAAGAGAAAGTTGAAAAACACGTTCAAAAAACGCTTCATCCATTTTTTAAAGACCTCAAATAACTGAAACTATTACTTTTTAAATGCTTTTTAAGGCCTTAAATTATACTTGTTAAGGATCCACAGAACTCTGCCATCTGACGGTTGCCACACAAAAGTTTGCCCCAAACAATAGAGCGTAGTAACACTATCTTTAGTTTGAGGAATCCAATTACGTCATTGTACTCAATATTATTCAAATCTAAACTAGCAAACAGCTTTTAAGGAGAACTGGTTGTTTACCTGACATCTCCAATTGTCTTATGAATCTTCTTCAACTTGAGAAGTTCTGACTTGAGATAATCTCCAACTAGGACTGCATTTTCTCTGAGATGTTCATCTTCAATAATGTCCATGACTGCCAGGCCAACTGCACAAGACACTGGGTTACCGCCATACTGCACAAAAATAACAGAAAAAACAATTAGGGTCTTATCAAAATGAATCCAGGACAGGTACTCGGATAACTTCAGAAAAAGAAAAAAAATCCTCAACACTGTGTGGACCTTTGTAAGTCCACATAGTGTTTCAAAACCCTACCTTGTGTGGACCTCTTTTGTTTTCAGTTCCACACATCGTATGTAATGCTGACCTATTTGTGTGATTACTATAGCACAAGTGCATTGCAAAAATGATCCAGTTGATTTCTTGTTGCATTACTTCTAAATGACTGTGCACGGTTCATGATGGATTTGCATTGTTGCGTCATTCATCTGCTTACAAGAACCGCCACCAAATTGGCATGCTTTTTTGTTTTTTCTTATAGTAAGCAGCGATTAAGAAAAAGATATTCTGCTTATTATTTTTATTACTATTATTATTATTACTATGTTTCTCGTAATGAAACCAGGAATGTGAATTTCTAGCTATCGGCCACACCATTCACATTGACATCAGGAGTGTACAATGGTTGGCAGTCGCAAATTGATTCAATCTTTCACTCCACCCTGAATGTTGACCAGGTAAATGTGCTTGTATTTCATGGGGCAGGCAAATAATGAACAAACATCAATCTCAACATTATTTTTTACAAACCAATATGGTCGTGAGAAACAATTATTATTATTCTGGTATTATTATATATATTTCTGGTAACGAGACCTAGGATGCCTCACTGTAGCTTGCAAGCCTGCGGAAACCCGTAAATATGTGTGCTTGCTATGTAAACCAGAAACACCGGGGTTAACCCCTACTCTTCCACGATAAGTGTTCTGGGTTCTTTTACTTGTACCATTACGGGAGACCAGGCCACTTACTGTGTTGAAGTACTGGAAACCACCATTGCCAATAGAAGCTGCAATTTCCTTTGTAGTGACCACTGCAGCAATAGGATGACCATTACCCATGGGCTTTCCCATCGTCACTATGTCAGGTACAATGTCTGCAAAGAAAATAATAAATAGTAGTGATGATATAACAGATGTAAATTTTGCATTGGGGATAAAGAATATAATTTGGTTGTTACCTTTACAACGATGTGAATTAATAGATGTTAATTTTTGCATCGGGGATAAATAATATAATTTGGTTTTACCCTTACACCGATGTGCATTAAGCACTGTATACTCAGTACTTCCCCCAAGTTCTGTGAAAAAAAAATCCACGGGCAAACCACTCGGTTGTGATTCGAACCCACGAACCTTTGCATTGCTAGAGAAGATGTCTTACCACTAGACTACCAAGCAAGCCCGATGGCTAGAGGCAATTTGAATCCTATATTTTAGCAGTGGGTAATGCAGCAATTTAACAGATGTAAATTTTGCATCGGGATAAAGAATACAATTAGTTTTTTATCCTTACACCAATGTGTATTAAGCACTGTATACTCAGTACCTTTTCGTATTTCTGTGAAAAAAAAATCCACAAGCTAATCACTCTGCGGTATGATGATATTTATCAAGTGCCTTTTACAAAGGTTTCAAAGTGCTGTACAAAATGACAAAGATTAAACACAGATTTAAGTAGCTTAGAAAAAAAGCAGATGGTTTTAACATGGCTTTGAAGAATTCAAGAGTTAATGCCTGATGGATGTTAAGAGAGAGGCTGTTGCATAATGCTGGTGCACTGACTTTAAAAAGCTTGTTGACTGTAGCACGCAAGAGCAGGGTGCAGGGGACAAGCACAAGATGGAAGTAGAAGAAGATCGTAGATTGCGAGAACTGTGGGCTTTATTAGAAATAAGGTTCTGAAGCTAAGTAGGCGCTAGACCATTTCAAAACGGTCAGTCGCAATTTGAAATCTCGGCCCACAGGATCAGTCTGCGAAGTTGTGTACATTGAGAAGGAAACTTGAAGCCTATGTCTTGCAAGAGACTTGCCGTTTTGAATATTTTTGAGTACATCTCCATTCCATGTCACAGTAGTTGTATCATAGCAATGGGCAGGCAGCTGCACAGTTCCAGAAAAAAAACGGATAACAACTTTCAAATCTGAACCCACCACTTACACTAACTTCCCTCATAAAAGCCACAACTCTTTCTTGTTTTTACCTGGTCCTTGAACCTGGAAACCCCACCAGTGATCACCCACACGTCCAAACCCCACTTGAACCTCATCAGCGACACAGACACCCCCGGCTTCATGCACAAATCTGCCAAAAAATAATTATAAAAGATACGCTTGAGTCAAGAACTGTGACCAAAGATATTCTAAGACATTTTACTTCATGTGAAGTTATAAAGAAACAAAAATAAATTCAGCAATTCCTTCTACCAGAGCCCACTTTATTGCTTAACAAATACCTGCTCAGCACAAATTAGCAGGAAACCAGTCACAAATGGTACATGCAACATGGTATTTTGGCTGGTAACCTTATTCTGGTAAATATAACTTATTTGTGCTTAGCTACTTTTTGTACTTAAGCAGCTCTATGAAATTGGTTTCAGGAGCTGTGGCATATTTTAAGGCACTTCTTATTACAGAATTCAGCGTAGACGGCAACCTGTAAAGCATGTAATTTTTGGGCCGTAATCGTAGAGTTCAGTGATAAGCAGTGCTGTGACATTGGACCCTAATACAAACTTTCTGAAACTATGCACAAAAGTCACAGCCACTGTAATGAAATTCAGGGTTTTACACGTTGTATTGAAAAACAAAACCCAAATCACTCCACTACGGTGCAATTTAAGCTCCAATCTTTGAAAATGCACCACGTATATAGCGAATGATCATTCATAATATGCGACAAGATTATTTTGCATCTTACCGGAAGACATTCCTGAAGTAACCAGGAGGATAGACCAGCTGTCCACCACAGCTTTGAAGAGATTCAGCGAAAAAGGCCGCAATCTGTCAGAGAAAAACAAATGTCTCTTCAAGTTAGTATAGAGTGTTTAATTCAGCCTGCCCACTGTGACAAGTTGCTCATAGCAAGTACATTCTCCGCAAAGCTTAACTCTGTCATCTTGACTCCACTCTATACCACCTCCTTTGCCTACAGAGCAACTTGTCACAGTGAGGTCACGCTCTGAAATGTCATGCCCTATTGTTACAATCGTCCAAATTTGTTGTCAACCTCAAAGCAGTTCAGTAAAGTTCCATTATTATTCTGTTTTCTCATTGATGTTCACAAAAATATTGTATCTTGGGTTTGTAACAATGTCGGATCTCGCAGACGCATGAAAATGCTCCGTGCAAGAATGTTGTATCTTAGTGCGTACTTGTTTTGTGCGTACATCTGGGCTATTTTAAGTGAGATACGCGTAGCGTAAGTGCTATTTTAGGAGATTTTGCACTGTCACAAGGATTGACTCCTTTTCCACAAGAAGAATCTCGTTGAACTTTTCATAAAGGTATGCAAGATCAATATTTAAAATTTTAGAATGAGAGAAATATCAATATGATGCTTTGAGGATGTCTCCACAGAATAACAATGATCTTTTCACTACCTAACGATTGAGAACAAATTTGAACGGCCCTAAAAAGAACGTCACAACCAGTTCATCCTGTGAAGAAGTCAAACAAAAAAGGAATGGAATACGGGTATTCAGAACTCCCTCAGACAGCAATCGTCCAACATGTTGGCCGAGGGTCTTGTTAAGAAGTCCAAATGCATAAATGTGCAGATTTTTGGGATCGTATTCCTCCATGCCTCCTAAATACTAATCAGATGCCTTCATGAAGTTCGTTGTAGGTTTTGTTCAGTGCGTTCAAAGAAATTACATTGACGGTGTATGAACTGGAGCGTGACTGAAGCCGGCTTTCAACCATATTGCACACAGCCTGATCGAGAAAAAAAGGCTGCCTACCAGTCTGGGAAATGCCACACAACAAATGGCAAAAATCATCATTTAACCCATTAGAGACCATAACGCTTGCAAGCAGCTTGTTCCAAAATGCCTGAAGTGGCAGCGAAATTTGACCAGCTTCTACTTGACTACAAAAGTCATGAGTAAGGGTCACATCCTGAATTGATAACAGAGAAGTTAAGCTACGTGTACTTATTTTCCCTTATCATCATTAAAATGCGAATTGGCTACACGCGTATAGAGATTTGAGATTTGAGAAACGCAATGTGAAACTTCAAAGGACTACATACGCATTACCGTGTGCATGACCCAATAATGTATTGCTTAACCTTTCTTTTCTCTTGCTTCCAAACTTCACATACTACGTTGACTTCTAAAACAAAACAGAATTTCTCTTCACTGTTAATTTATCTGACAATTTTCTACTAGAAAAAAGGTGAGTTAAAACAAAAACACAGTCAAACCAGACATGGCTTTGGTAACAATTGCAGAGAAACACATGGTCTCTAAAGGGTTAGGGAAAAAAAGTATTCTCTCCAAACAGATGCACCTGAGCCTTGCTCCTGTCATTTCTTCTAATCAATTTGCAGCGCTGAAAATTTAGAGATCTTAAGAGAGACAAAATTCACAATAACATGCTGAAACACCCAAAAAATGAAACCGAGTGCAACAACTAAAAGACATTATGCATGTGACGTCATTTAAGTCGGGCGCCCTCGCCTAGAGGTCAAAAGGAAGTCGTTCATTGGCCTACCCTGTGCATACAAATCCATAAGTTTCCATTGTTTCATCATTGGTTTACCTCTAAGATGGCGGCTTGATGACGTCAAAGCATAAGGTCCGTGGAAATGATTTATTGAAGTGTGACCGTGACTGATCCAAACATGACAATGCAGCACCTCTGCTGATCTCTTGTGGATTCTCGTTTTTTCAACAACTGCTCAATGTGTTTTCAAACAGTTTCAAACTTTCACATCGGACAACTGTGTGCCTTTCAGAGAGTAAACCAATGTCTCTCATAGGAATACAGTCCAATGGAAATCCAACAAAAATCTGACATCGGAGAATTGTATATCCAACTACCTGTCCTGGGTTAATTTTTTTACAAGACCCCTAAACCGAATTTCCACTGAACGATGCAATTCATGATTGGACGAGTCACAGCGAATGTGTTGGTAACCTTCTCACATGTCCACCTGGTAGGTAATACACACACACTGAACATAATAATTTAGGATGAGTGCACAATGGTCCATGGCTGCCTGGAATTTATGACGCTCTCCCAACATGTTACTTGACTCTATACAGAAAATGATCATAGTCAACCTGCACAGGAGGAGAGATGTCACAGGGAGAAAGAATTAGTATTGTGTTAACGGGTTTGAAATGATGAATAAAAAAATGAAATGAAAACAAATTTACACTAGTCAAAATTTCATGATAATGTAGTCACAAAGACACCTGGCTGGAACCTCAATGAAAATCAAAAAAGAACCAGCCAATGAATTTTGATAGAGTTGTTGAGGGTTGAATCATGTATCCTTTAAGATCAAATTTGGTTCCCGTAGCTCCTGAATCCTTGGGATGCACATCTTTTTTGGGGAGGACAGAGACCTGATAAGATTAGGATAGCATGATGCTTGATCTAGATCCAATATCAGGACTCTTATCAGGATCAAGATACCTGATCAGGATCCTTAATCAGGATCAGGATACTTGATAAAGGATTGTTGTGACTCTGATCAGTATCAGAATACCTGATCAGGATCCATAATCAGGATCAGGATACTTAATGAAGGAAACCTGATCTAAATCCCATCATGGGACTGATCCCGGTTTAGGATCCTTAATCTGGATCAGTATGCTTGATAAAGGATTGTTGTGACTCTGATCAGTATCAGAATACCTGATCAGGATCCATAATCAGGATCAGGATACTTAATGAAGGAAACCTGATCTAAATCCCATAATGGGACTGATCCCAGTTAAGGATCCTTGATCTGGATCAGTATGCTTGATAAAGGATTGTTGTGACTCTGATCAAGACCAGGATACCTGATGAGGATCCATAATCAGGATCAGGATACTTAATAAAGGAAACCTGATCTAAATCCCATAATGGGACTCTGATCAGGATCAGGATACCTGATCAGG
Source organism: Pisaster brevispinus (assembly GCA_023634235.1). Taxonomy (NCBI): domain Eukaryota; kingdom Metazoa; phylum Echinodermata; class Asteroidea; order Forcipulatida; family Asteriidae; genus Pisaster; species Pisaster brevispinus. The sequence continues at coordinate 8,521,993 of JAMKCF010000015.1, read as the reverse complement.
ATCCCTGTTCAGGATCCTTGATCAGGATCAGGATACTTGATAAAGGATTATTGTGACTCTGATCAGTGTCAGGATACCTAATCAAAATATTCATAACAGAAATGAACAGGGATGCGATTGTATGAATATCTGATCATCTGAGTTGGGAGAAACTTTTGATAAGGCGCCTCAAGACCATTCAACCCCATGGTCTGAACATCTGAGAAGGAAATGAATAAGACATTTTTGACTTTGCCTTCTCTTTTTCTCCACAGATATCCCCCTTTTTAGTCTGTCTCGTTCACTAATTTATTACTTTTTCTCCCCCTAGGGTTGAAACATCAGGCTATTGTTTTTTGCATTTATTCCATAGGTCCTTTTGGTCGGTCAGCAGTTTGCAACAGCTAATTCTATTTTCTCAAAATAAACAATCCTGAAAATTAAATAAAATTTTCCTCTACGTGTGGAAATACGCTCCCTGAATGTACAGAATGTTAGGTTACAGACTCTCTACATCATTTAAAATAGATATCTGAAGGTTTGGTCATAAACAAGGGCCAAGTCTTTTCATCTTTGTAATGGCAAGTTTGCCTCTTTCAAGAAAATCTGAAGTGGCAAGAAGATCGCTGAAAATCTCTGAAATTGGAGAGAAAAAAAACCTGACAACTCACATGCCTGAACTATAATTAGAGTTCAAGGACGGCAGAAGCTTTTCAGGTTTGACGGATTGAAAAAAAACCCCCAACCATCCCGTCCATTCTTAATGCAAGGTCGCAGTTTGAAGCTCCTATTCAGAAATCATTACAGAAAAGAAACGAAAAATCCACTTTGCAACTTCATGAAATTCTACAACTATCTTTTGATAACGTTGATTATGGCCTGCTATAATTATGCTGATGTTTCTCCAATCTCTAGGTGATCCCCAAGATAGAATTATATCACTATGCTTAATTATTTATACAGCCAACAACTCTAACAATCATGCAACTAGCTGGAAGGCAATAATCACGCCAGATTGTTTCTTCATTGGGGAGAAGCAGTTATTCTAAGAGGAATCGCGGGCGACATCTTCTCTTGATGTCTTCGACAGAATGCTCTTCTTATCTTCACTTGGTTGTCAAATTTGAACATTTCTACATGATATTTGTTGCTGTCAATACTTTTGTACAGATATTTTCTCATGAATTGTTTAGCAGACAGGGGATAATTTCTTTAGTAGAAACAACTTGTTGTGACCTTTCTGCGCAATATTTTAGAGAAAATGGCAAGAAATAACAAAAACTTCAAAAGGTCACTTGGCGAACAAACTATTATTGCATGATGACAAAGCGTTCAACACCACTGATAATGATCAAGGAGAACAACAGAATTACCTGAGCGGTTCTTAACCAATAGAAGATGTTATATTATGGTGTTAGATTGTGAAATATTTATTAGTTTAAAACTGGTTATGTGATCACAAAAGCTCATGTACATGGGTCACCTTGGGAATTAAGCATCATGGTGTGAGATTTGTTATTCCCTTGGGAAATTACATGTACCTTGGTGATCCTCAATGCTGTCCAATACGATTAGGAGGAAGCCCTGGGGAAGAGGTTGCCATTTTGCCAATATGAAATTGAGTGTAAATGGCACCATTGGCTTCACCTTAGGTGCCGTTTAACTGGTTCCTTTACCTTCTAGGATTAAAGAGGTGCTCCAAGGTCAAATTAAGTTTTGTGATGAACTCATTTTTCCAAAAGATAGGGTCCCCATAAAAGTGGGGAAAAAATTACAAGTGTCTAATCTCACGTTAAAATAGCAGGCCTTGACCTTCGCTATTGAAGACGCACGGCAATTTTCCTCTGGTAAGGGGCACTCTATGAAGAAAACGTAAATTTGTATTGGAACTTTGCAGTGGGGCACCACAGCAAAAGCACAGGGCACCACGGCAATTGCTGTGGGTGCCGTGGGTTATTTCGAGGCCTGAAGTAGTGTAAAAAGCCATCTTGTTTGATACACTTTCCAAGCAAAATGTGAAACATGACATCATCCGACATCAAAACAAATGGGTCTGTACATTCCAAAGAGGATTTTTTTGCACCAGCCAATGAGTCAAATTCAATGCCCTTTTGACTGAATTTCATCGCAACTCAGGAATAAACTAACCATCCTCTATGCAAAAATGTACAGACCATGTATTCAAAGTGTGACGTCATCGAACGTTTTTTGATTTCGACAAAAATTGCATGTATCAAGGGTATCAAACATTGTGGCATTTTACCCTGTTTTAGCGCGAAGTTAGAGATATATATTTCCTCCCCATTTTCAGATTCCTAAGGAATCTATCAATTGGAAAATGAGTGGATCATGAAGCTGAGTTTGATCTTGGAGCCCCTCACAGACCACATCACAACAGATGACAACATGCTCATCAGCACATGAATAGTGTGTCCACAACACAGTGAGCGTACACATCAAGCACATCAACTACACGTAGAAAGTCAATAATCAGTAAGGCAAAACAAAATTGCCTGCATACCTTCCTTCCACCTGCTTGTGCTTTATCAATAGCCACTTTGACTTCATGTGCGTACGCTGCACCTGGATTCTCTGCATCACAGTGTGTCCCTCTGTACATATCTGGGGGTTCCACCTTGATAAACAGTTGAACAAAAATTCTGTGAGGTCTGGGTGATTGTTAAGCACAAAATTATTTCAGATTTAAAACATAACAATAAGCCATTTGTGAGTTTAGATTTGAATAATGTCTGGTACAATGACTGGTTACCGCTTACAATTTGAGTTCCTCAGACTTTAGAGACAGTTGCTACGTCACATGATTTGGGGCAAGCTTTTGCGTAGGTACGCAAGAGACGGCGAACGCCCATACGCAATTCTGAATGAATGTGTATGGCATAATGGAAGCAGGCTTTGCCAACCTTGAAGTTGCTAATAACAAAAGCTTACCCTGAACTTTTTGACACAACAACTGTCTCGATAAAGTTTTGTTGAACACAGAACATTTGGCACAATACTAACATGGTTAATTGACAGAAGGAAAAACACCCCAATTACATATTGCCAATAAATCAGCATTACGTTGACAACAACCAATCTAAGACCCCCCTCCCCTTTAAGCTACTCCCCCCCGAAGTGATTTACTAGAATCCTTCCGTCACTATAAATGAAATCCAACACCATAGGGCTACTCAACACCCAAACTGTGGTACTCTGAATATGGTGGTAAGCCAGATCCCATGTAAAGTCCTCAGTCCAACAGAATCAAATAAAATGTGCGGTTGGTTTTTCTGAAGGGTTGGGGATGGTTAAGGTTGGTTTATTGTACGTGACTGCACGACTTACCACATGAACCCATTTCTTTTTGCTTTCTTCGCCGATGTGTTTGTAAGGACTGATGGCAATGACACTCTGCAGATGACCATGGTAGGCGCTGCAGTCAGGGGAATTAACGCCACAGTTTTTACAAAACACTGGTGATTCAAGTTTGTTTACTTTATGTCTGAGCCAAACATCTTTAAACAAACAGTAGTTTTCTGGTTTATCCTTCCAAGTTAACTTCATCTTTTTAAGGTGAAATCACCGATAAAGACAAATCCAGAAAAATTGCTGATGCTGTAACTGGACCAAATTAAGGGGTGGATCAAAGAGATACTAGATAAATGTTATTTTAGACCACAAGACAAAATTGTTCAGTATTTTCAATGTTTCAATTTAGCTCTACTGCCAGGCCACTATCTATAGAATGAAGATGAACAGTAGTAATCCATCCTTCATATTATTTAAAAAAAGAGTAAAAACAGTACTTTCAGCTAAAAAATTAATTTGCATTACTAATGGCAGACTCGCCATATTTGATTTGAAATGGGACTTGATTTCTAATCACTCAAATAAGCAATTTAGTTTAAAAAAATGTTCTTATGCAATTTGCAAGAGCAACGTCGGCTTGACGGAATAACAGTTTTTTCCCTCGAGGGAAAAAAAGAAAAAAAGAAAGAAAAGGAAGCATACATAAAAAGATTGTGTTTTCAAAAGTTTTTTTTTAGGTTTACAGACTCGTTTCATAACCATCAATTAAAAAATATTTTTGGTCATAACAAGGCCGAAAATAACTTCACCTCTTTCAACAAAAATAGTAAGGCAAGGGTATGCAAACACAAGTAAACATGTCATAGGCCATAAATGAAACTAATGAGTTGCTGATTGTAGTGTCTCGCGTACTAGGCCTTCAGTTCTATAAATTCCCTTACTTCATTCTTGTGAGGGCAAGGTAGTTTTTCCTTATTGAAGGGCACCTCTACGAGGCAAAGTTTAATTTCTACTGGGAACAATCCAGGGGCACCGAGACAATTGCATTGAGGCAATTGTTTCCATTGCCTCAGTGAAGTATCAGGCATGGTATTGCACTTCACTAAAGCCATTTTCGAAACCAGGCCCTAATTTCGTAGAGCTGCTTAAGCACAAAAAGTAGCTAAGCACAACAAAATCATGCTCACCAGAATAAGGTTACCAGCCAAGCTACTGTGTCACATGTACAATTTGTGACTGGTATCCTGCTCATTTCTGCTTGGCAGACAAGCAATATTTTGTGCTTAAGCAGCTCTACGAAATTGGGCCCAGGCTCCATCAGTTATTTAGTGTGCTGTCCTTCAAACAGCTGGAGACCAAGCTGGTGACCAAGCCAGAGCCATGGTTTTGAAAATGGCCTATGGTATGAACAGTGGAAACAATTTCCCTGGTGCCCTTGGTCTGTACCTTGGTATCAGTCGGTTGGGGGCTGGGTGCATTCTCCCATTGCTAAAGAAAACCAAACATTTCCCTCACTCAAGAAACATCTCCTCTACTCCTTCAAATAACAAATTCAATCAAATAATCTACTCAAAGACAGGGCACATCAATCCGCAAATTTAATTTAATTTGCAAAACGCTCCCATCAGACACACGAAATGAACATTTTTGGTTAGTATTTCCTTTAAGAAGAAGGTGATATTGGTTGGAAAAGAATGGTGACTAGCAGCAGCCAAGTGGGCTACCTCACATTTGAATGGGCAGTAGAAACACTGGTGCAAACACTACAAACAAACTCCCTTAGACAGAACTATGATCAGGGCCAGGGGTGAGATCGGGCACAATGTAAAATCCTGAAAAATTTAACAGTCTCTTTGGCTGTAGATGAAAACCCCCTACTTGGGTGTTACGTTTAAGACGATTTAACGATTCTCTACAGCCCCAAAAAGAAAAAAGAAAGAAAGAAAAAAAGAAAAAAAAAAAGTAAAACAGAAGATTGGTACACAACAATGCTCTGTCTTTCTTCCTAAACATAAGTTCACCAATATCCTGAAAGTGAGATCAATTACAAAATCCTAAAACCAGGACAAATCCTGACAAATTGCAAGCTTGAATGGTTTTGTCTTGCTGATTTTTAATCAAGGGCTGCTTTGACAAAACCAGCACAAAGTTAAAACGCATACATTTAAATTCATGGTATTTTCAAGTGTCCCTGGTTCAAACAAAATAATAATTGACAAAGTTAACAGGATATTTCACCGTATTTGTGTTTAGGTTCTATATTGTACTGGTTTTGATTGAGCGGTGATTGCTCACTGATACTTACTGATCAAGTGTGATAACGTCTTTGTGCTTGGTGTACTTCTGCGCCAGGGAGATGGCAAGATCGTTTGCTTCCGACCTAAAATTGTCAAAATATTTGAAAGATTAACTCCAAATAGACCATGTGAGCATGACGCCATTGACCAGCCCGGTCTCTTTGGTGGTCACCAGACCAGTGCGTATTTGAGTTGCGTGTAACTGTTACAAATAGCTCTGGCGTGCTACGCAAGACAAAATATTGAGCCAATCACTAAAAAACATTATTTTCCACATTACGCTTAAATATGTGCATATTGTGCATCAGGCTAACACACGTGTTGAGAAAAAAATCTTCTTTGTTTCACTCAAAATACAAACATCTTTATTATGATTATGAAAGTAAGCTTGGTCCATGTATTCATTAGGGCACATAGGCCCCTTAATAATTTGTAGTTCCAGCTCGATTCTGTCAAATGTTTATGAAAAAACATCAGCCTCGTTTACTTTTCTTACAATATGTGGACGTAATCACCAAAATGGCAGTTGAAAAGCATGTGTGTGATTTGTGACGTAGATGCACAAGATCTACATGTATAGACAAAGTAAATGTACAGCATTTGTGACTTTTAACACCAATTCACACTTTTCACTGATTCCAGGTAAACAACTAAAATCTAATTGTTGCTTATTTTGTGCCACCTCCAAGGGCGTTGTAAAAATATAAGTCCCTTTAACGAGGGTGTGTTGTGGCCGAGCTGTTTAGTGCACGGAACTCAGGCTCTTGTGTTTCCAGCCAGCAAGGAGTGTGGGTTCGAGTCCCGGTCGTGACACTTGTGACCTTGAGCAAAACACTTAACCATTATTGCTTTGTCCTTAAGATGTGATGTAAATGTCGGGTCCTGTGTGTTGTGTTAACTAACCTAAAAGAACCCAGTACACTTATCGCTAAGAGAAGGGGTTCTTCAGGTGTTTCTGGCATCCGACGCATATATGCATCACCAGGCACTATATTGTAAACATCAAGATCCAAACGAGGGGTTGAGAAAAGGTTAGAAATTGCTTTTAATCCACTGTTTTGATGAGCCTGTTAGTATGACTAGAGTATTCTAAGGTTTCAGAAAAGCTGTTTACAACGTACCCTGAATTGACGATAAATATATGAGAGAGTTTGTCTGGGAGCGTCTTTGTTATCCTGTCGGCATACTGCACCAGATTATCATGAAGAAACCTGCTGTTTGTGTTGACGAGGGCCATCTGCTCAGCTGCAGCCTTCACTACCTTAGGGTGACTGTGCCCAACTGTATAGCGTGGAAAAGAAATCTTACATGAATAATCGCGGTAATAACCATAAATGTGTCAGTCGTTAACAAATTGGATCTAAAAGCATTACACACAGTTTGAAAGCATTACACAATGTGAGTATTGATGCAGAGCAATTTGCAGCAAAACATAGTTAAATTGTAGCACAGCTGGGTTGTGGCAGGGCTTCTCATCAAGTAAGTTTTCATGGTCATTTATTTTTGGAGTGTTTACCAATCTATGACCCTACCTTTAAATGTTGTCATTACAAATACATAATACATACATCAGTTACCATTACACATCCGAATCAGAACATGCATTTGCAGAAGGTTTTGATGATATTGAGATTAATGTAAAGTGTGGTTAAAACAGCTGGACAACATTGAGATTTGGGGGAAGCTTACCCCAACAGACAAGATGCAGACAACAGACCAAACAATGGTCTACGATACAGGGACGTGGCAAATTACTAAGGAAGGTAGTAAAAGCAACACAAGGTTTGGAAGCATTATGAATATCTAGTGCAATGCAATACTTAAAGGCAAAGTATACCTTAGGTTTTTTGGAACCGTTCGATTGTTTTAATCCTATATATGTAGATATATACAATAAAACTAAGCTTTCAAATGCTAAGTATTGGTAGTAAAGTATGTAGCTGAAGATGCAATGCAGGTTTTGCAAGAAGTTAGGGAAGAAGACAATTGTTTGAGACGGAATTCAGAGACACACTTACCATGACAGACATTGTTGATACAGTCCAAATACTCAATGCCCAGTTCATCATACATGTATTGGCCCTTAGCACGGACTATCTTTAGAGGTCTGCTTGGGTACCAAAGCTTACATGCCGCACTAGGAAATAAAAAGACCACTTGATTCATTCAATGTACATTATTATTTATCAATGTCATGTCTTTCTTGTAATTCAACAGACTTAGTAACTTGTTGCAAATGTTTGTCGTGGTAACAGCGTAACAGCTCTCCCGCTCTTCCGCAAGACTGCTGGCTCCCGACTACTGCAGCCGTGAGAGCATTTCCTCATCTCATCTTCTTGTACTGTGAAGAAACCTCCTCCTGAGTTTACTTGCACATAATACCATGCTTGACATGGGGGCAGACGGTACCCCGCTAATGTTTTCATACTTTAACACACTATGTTCCTCTTGTACAGAAACACAACACGGAAAATCCACTAAAGAATTCAAGAGATTCACAGCACACACAATGAAGACATGATAGTGGGGGGGGGGGGGGGGCAGTAGTATCGTGAGAACAGCTCCAGTGTTGTGAGATACTCGAAGACAGTCCACATGCTATCACTGCAACAAACATTAAATAACGGATTGTCCACAAGTCTAGTAATGAAACTGAGGAACCCTAAAAAGTGCCTTGCACTGTAACCTCTAGGCCTGAAGACACCTGTGAAGAGAAGGAGGTTGTAGAAATCTTAGGGCCATGTCACATGAGGCAATTAACAGGCAACCAGTTCCAGGCAGAAAAGGCAATTCACATTTGAATGTTCACATATTTTCTTGGGGAGCGTAAGACATTGTATGAAAAATGACTCCTGTGCTACCAAAGTGGTCCTGTAGCATGCACTGCAGTTGGTTGCCTCCAAGTTGCCTGGAAAAGTTGCCTTGTGTGACATGGCACTTAGTTTGAGGTGTGGGAGGAAAAAACCCAATTAGGGAAAGTCCATGCAAACATGTAGGGACTGAAATCCCATTCCACAAGCAGGGCTCTGGTCGGGGATTTGAAAGGGGTTCTACAGAGGTGAAAAGCAGGGAACAAACCACTCAGCCAACATGGTCTGACCTACTGTAGTATACAAATATTGACTGCTTCGAGTGGCGTAGTAAAACTAGTCACTCGAGGTGATCCCCGGAGCCGCCTATCTTCCCGAGATCGCCGGGGATCGCCGAGAGTGACTAGTTTTACTACGCCACGAGACAAAGCAGTCAATATTTGATTTATAACACCTCCTCCATTTTTCTGGTAGAATCAATCGTCAAACAACTTTACGTATGTGGCAATCAATCGTCAAACAAGATCTGTAAAATCTTACATTGAAATACCGAGTTTTGACAAAATAAGAGGGTACCAGACTACTGCTATTACGTTCGTTCTCTAAACCGTATTTAAAATGCACACATTCTGTTCATTACACCGGGTTCGAGGTTGTCAAGCAGCTCGTTTAATGTTTGAAGTCAATGTTTTCAGGGTACCAGGGTATCCATTCACTAGTACATCGGTCGCTAGGCTGTCGTTGAATAGTTCCGTTGAATAGTTCGCGTTGCGTTCGTGGCACGCACTAGTAAAACTAAGGCATATCATGTGACGCGCTCTAAACCAATCACAACCCAGAAAATATGTATGAGGTGTTATAATTCTTTTTCTTTCACAGTCAGCGCAAAATTAGCACTAACCAGACAAGTGGAGAATTGTGACCTTACTTTTATGTTTGTCTTTGGACTACATGTAGCTAATAGTACGGAGCTCAATAAGTGCCATTTCACTTATCGAGATAACGATATCTCACCATCTCGACCTATTATTTAATCATTCTTATATTAAATCGCTTACTTTTTAATAGACGCAGAAAGTGATGGGCCCTTAGTTTTTATCATATCAAAGTTTGAAATCTGTAATCTCCATAAAATGTCCAATTTCATGTTTTCTCCCATTGAGCTGTACATATAACCTGTGCTGTCAGGAAGTCAAGGCTCCGTGGGCCTTGAGAAGAAATACATGCAGCCATGAGTCACACTGCAATGTACAACACTTAAGCTGGAACCTCGTTTTGGCGATACTATTTGTACCAACAGTTAGCTGCGTGTTTAACTTTCCAATCAGCATTTTCAATACACTTATTTATAATTGGTATTAAACTTTTCTTGCACATTAATTAACCCTTCTTGCATTGCTTTCAGTCATGAGAGAAAAACTAGCTCAATACAACTCATATTTGGGCTTCTGTTAATGTGGAACCTGGGCCCAATTTAATAGAGCTGCTTAAGCAGAAAATAATGCTTAACAATTTCCTGCTAAGCAGAAATGAGCAGGATACCAGTCACAAATTGTACACATGAACATGGTCGTTTAGCTGGTAACCTAATTCTGGTTTTTATTGTGCTTAGCAAATTTTTGTGCTTAAGCAGCTCTATGAAATTGGGCCCAGGTTGTGGGAAGTGGGTGTGGCTTAGAGTGGAATTACGCTACACTTACAAACAGGATAGTATGGAGGAAGTGTGCACATGATTGCTGTGTTGTCGTCTAGTTACTGAATCACAGTTTAATGATTTGTGCAATTCAGAATCAAATACGTTAAACCAATTGATGTTTGTTGAAGATTGGCCGATTAGCTGTTGCCAGCTTGGCCTTGATAGTCCCTTGTTGGGAATATCAGAATTTTTAATCAAACTAAACAATCAGTTTGTTTTTCATTTTAATGGGTAGGTTGAACCTTTTCCCCACAATGTAATGTAATCTTGATTTCAATGACAATGCTTTTAAAGCACCATGACTGTACAAATTACATGTAAGAATCTTATCACTGCACATGTAACTCAATGCGTACATGATCCATAATGGCTAATATACAATGTACATGGAAAATCATCACAGCTATATGTAGGCTTGGCCATTTGCATACTTTATGTAGAGCTTCAAATTTGGGACAGCAGTGGCATTATATAGCTCTGTGTTGTCACGGAAATGTCATGACACTTTCATCCAAACAGACATAAAGAAAATAGAAATGAAGCAAGAAGCCGAGGTTCTACACGCACATGGCAGATCCATGCAAGTGGCAAATATGCAAAGCTACATGTTGTATCAGTGTTCTCCCTCAACAATGGTCTGTGGGCCAAGCCAGTTAAAACACACAAGGACCAGTCAAAATTTACTCCCAAGCGGTGGGGCTTGCTAGTTCAGTGTTGAAAAATATCCCACTTTAAATGGGAGGGTATACCTTTGGTAGTTACTCCAAAAATACATGACCATAAAAGCGTACTTGGTAAAGAGCACTGGAGAGCTGTTGATATGTTGTAAAACACTGTTAGAAACGACCCAATTTTGGAGTACTGTAGTTTTAGAGAAATAGGTAATTATTCACCCCCAAAATTTGAATTTGAAAAAGGCTTTAGGCATGAAGCCTTTCTCAGGCATCTGACAAATGTCTGAAAGCACACAATTCTGTGCAACAAGGGTGTTTTTTCTTTCATTATTTTCTAGCAACTTTGATGACGAATTGAGCGAAATTTTCACAGGTTGGTTATTTTTAAATGCATAATATGTTGGGATACACCAAGTGAGGGTACTGGTCTTTGACAATTACCAACAGTATACCCTGCCTTTGATATGAATTATGGAGTGTAAAACTTGACAAACCAGTGAAATGAAAAGCTAACTAGTCCTTCTGGATACAGACAGAAAAAGTTATAGAAAAACCCAACATGTACATGTATGCACTTTACATTGCACACTAACACAAACTGTACATCTGGTTGTACAAAACATTGTAAAATGTACCAGAAAGTCCAATTTTTTGATACCCCATAAAATATATTGACAATGTATGTTTTGTCGGCTCATTACTGAATCACAGTGTATTGATTTGTGCAAATCATGGTTATAGATCTAGACATTAAACTAATGTTTGTATTTAGAGAGATTGGCTGATTGCCAGCTGGGTGTTTACATCCCCTTATAGGAGCTTTGACCGAATTCCCTTGTTGGGGAGATCCTACAAACAAACCACCAGTACTAAGCTTAACCAGTACAGTGACCTTTGTTTTAGAATGGTTCACACCAAAATCGCCATTACTTTGCTCTCATTCACGTTTTATATATAACACACAACATTTCATTTAGAACAATCAGAATTATTATAATATCCAATGCATTGTACTGTGTGTGTCACTTCCTTATAAACAATGACACCAAAAGTTCAATGAGATTTGAACTGTCAACAGTGCAAATAAACATACTACAATCATGTTATTGTGTGAATCTACTTGAACTGTACGATGTGTGTTATTTACAGTGTGTTATCTACATGTGAAGTCCATGTTTTAAAACCGATTGTCAAAACAGAACAGATGATGGATGAATCTAGTTCAGGTTGGACCCTGCCGTTGCATACATTGTTGTTTGCAATGGAGGAGTCCAATGTGGGCTAAGGTGAATTGAACATTATATCTACAGTACACATAGTAATCTCTAAGTAGTTGACATAAATAGTAAAGTTAGATAAAATTTTCAAAGTCACACCACACAATTACGTAGAGATAAAGTTCAAAAAGTTAAAGTTCTGCTGACAAAAGTTAATTTGATGTTCTTAGCATAGAACGTTTATCAACTTCATGTTTGTACATTACGAACATGAACAGTGTATGTACAGTATGAGACACATACAATAAACTTGTTGGTCTATCATAAAAACAATGGTGATTTGAAGGTAGGGTCATCGATTGGGTTTTTTCAAAGAAATGCTGATTTACTGGCACAATTGTCAACAAAGATACAATAAAAGTCACCTGTGAAAGTTTCAGCTGAATACAGTCTTTTTCACATGGTGACTTTTATTGTATTCCTTCTTTATAATGTTGCCTATAAATCAGCATTTATGTTGACAAAAACCAATCTATGACCCTACCTTTATCAAAAATAGCTCTCAGGTCTACCGGACATGACAAAGAGCTAGGATTATTGCAGGTACGTAGGCCTAAGGGTTTGCTATATTTTATGTTCATTCAAGCATACAGTAACCCAGGTGGGGTACCTACCCGACATGTTTCTGACGCAGTTCAAGGGTCTTTTCCTTTGAAAAAAGCTCCATTCTTTTTATTCAGCACATTCAAACAATTCAGGTAGTCTGAGAAAGGAAGAAAAGAAATAATTAATAAATACCTTGGAGAGTTTACGCACTCTGATTGGTTAAAGACTGGTCACGAGGGGGTGTTTTAACATGTGATATAAAGACCGGCCCTGTGAACTAGCAAATAAATGACCCATAAACAAGCATTAGTTATGCACATAGTACTTGTTGTGCAGAGAACTCTCAAATCGCCTGTTTTCAATGCAAAGCATATTTAGCTGAATACCAATTAAAGTATTTCTGTTTATGGTGCTTTTAATATTCAAAACCCATGTTCTGGTTCTTGAAAATTTTCGTAAATAGTTTAGTATGTGTAACAGATTAGGTGCCATGCAAAAGTTGAACAGCCTAACGAGTGGCCCTTGAACATGAGTAGAACATTTCTCAAAATAACTGCGACAGAAAAATTACAAATTCTGATAGTTTGTACCCTTTTTTGTTAAAGGTATTTATTAATGGGAATAATAAAGGTATTTTTTAATGGACCGACCCTAAATAATATACAGTCGTGAATAGTGTAAGTATCAACCAATAAGGTACTCAAAGTCAAGGGGCATGAACAAAACATTAACATTTAAGACAGGTTTTTAATTTTTTATAATTTTTAAAAATTAATTTGGGTTTTAACAAAGAAAAATTGACTGGAGTGGGACTTGAACCAACGACCTCCGGATTAACGTATCGGCGCTCTACCAACTGAGCTACCCAACCCTATGTAACATATGTTGGGGGTCTCACTATATAGTCAATATCTTTGTTCGGGGGTGCCAGTCAGAAGCCATTCAACCGTTAGCTGCCGTGTAGCCAGGGATCACACCCAAGTTTACGATACATGACAATGGAGAATATGGCAAAATAAAGCTTGTTTATGCTGACTGCTTCCAACAAATATGCTAGTTTAAGTTTTGGAAACATTTCCATATCCGATTGCCACTTTTTCACTCAACAAGTCATCATAGACATAGTGAATGAAAAGGTGGCAGCCGGATATGGTAATTTTACTTAATTTAATGCTAACTAAAGCAGTTGTGTAATCATTGTGTAGTAAACCGTCCGTCCAGAGAATTGAATTGCGCAATTGGGAACTCATCAGCTGTTCAGCAGCCAGGACAGGAAAGAGATAAGCCAACCAAAGGGCAGGCACAAAACAAATAATCTTATTTATTCTTACCTTTTCAGCTCATCGACAGCTCTTGCAAAAAACAATATAGGCCACAAAGACTTCAGGAGGAGCAGTTGACAGTGGTAGAGTTGTGGGTCTCACGATCTGTACTCCTGTGTAGTACTAGGTAGCTGTCCAGCTGCTGTCAACAAAATGAACAATTTCAAGTTATGATTTACCCCTAAAACAAAAAAGCCGTCCGTAGCGTAGCGCTAGTCGTAGGTGTAAAAACTGCAATTGTATTTTTTGTAACATTGCATAACATGATAATGCATTGTTGTTATTAACTTAAAGTTACTCAGTTTTAAGAGTTAAAATAGATACGTTAACCATCTGGCATCTTCAAACATCACGATTACTTTAATACTTGCATGATTGAACTGCCGATACTTTTTCTAATTTTTGTGTAAATAAACCACGTTTTACCAGTTCCACAAAAAGATATCTCCGCTGTATCCAATGCTGGGATCTCTCTTGATGGGGGACCCGCCAGCCACAGACGTCTGGACGTGACGTGTGTACTTCGTGATTGAGCTCGAGAGCGTGTACGTACGTATGACATGACAACGTCGTACGTATGCCTATTGTGCATAAGCAGCTGATCGTCGTATGTGTCGATTTGGTCACATGACGATTGTTCGCCTTGCTTCGCTTGCATGTTGTTTTTTCCCCGTGTCAAGCGACTTCGGCTATGGCTACGGCAGTTGACTGCAACGACAACGGTGAAGAATAGGACTTTCGGCCGTTATGCCGAAGCCGTGTACACGACGCCACATAACGGTCTGATGTAGTCTTGACTATGCGTGTTACTTGGGACAAATTCTTTTCAAAGAGGGCGCTTTTAAATAGTGTATAATGGCTATTTGCATGCTGCGTAATAGTTGGCTGAGTAACGTATTGAACTAAGACTAAACACTGGTTTATAAAGTTGTACCAGTCCTTCTCGCAGGTGGGGAGGGTACTTTGTAATACATCTAAACAAATTTAAAAAAAGAATGACGATAACAAATGTAATACTGAGGTATATCCCTTTACAAATTACATACCCTGAAATATATGTCTTTATAAATCATGAACAAAATTTTTAATTTCTTTTGTCGCAACGCTTTTGTACCACCGATTTAGAGGACTGTTACAAGTTTCTTGTGTCATTGGCACCATCCCAAACTTTACCAACTGCCCGGCCGGCTGCTGACGGTCACATGCACTTGTCGTGGGCAGCTTTACTTACTTAGCTTGCGGTTGTTGAAGTGGGGTCCGTTGAAGTTGACTAGCTAATTCCATTGCCTGGGTGATTCTGAAGAAAACAAGTCTGCCTTGACCATGGTCACTGGTGTAACTTTTTTGTTTCATACCATCGAATTCCTTAAAATAAAATAATTTGTTTCCTCAAAATAGCGTTATGAGGAACCAAAAAAAAATGTACTGAGGAACGAAACAATAATGCAGGGGAACAAAACAAGAAAAGAAAACCAAACAAACCATTTTATACCATTAGGCCTCTTTGGATAGGTACTTTTCACATAGAGAAAGCTTTTAAGAAAAAGAAATAAGGGGGGAGGTGGGGCGAACTAATAACATAGTTTCAATAAGAAAGTTCTCGCTGCAGTGATAAACTTCATACTAGGACAGCATGCACTCGGTGACTCGGTATAATCATGGAGGTAGGAATAGATTTCTACCTCCATGATATAATTATGAACTTTGTAATCGGTGAGCTAGTTTGAGGAGATAGAAAACATCAACGCCTTTTTGAGTGTTTATATTCCCAATCAAGTGCTTCAGCAGCGTTGTGGTTGTGGACTTTTGAGATTAAAAATTACCAGAATAAAATGTTACATTTAAAAAGCTTTTATGTAGTAATTTCAATGTTTTTTTAAAGAATTTTTTTATGTACATGCAGAAAATGTTCTTGTTTTTACCTGCACATCAGATTATCTCATTCAAAAAAATAGTATACGGCTTGTTTTAAAAGCCATGTTTGAACCTGCATAAATCCAGTTTTCATTTTTTTTTCACACAACATGATGGCCTTATTTGATCTCTACACAGGTGGGATTGGGATGGTGTGTTTTACTGAAAGCCACACTACAGACAAAAGTGGAAAAAAGTAATTGTACTCTTCCAAGTAAACAATGCAGTAATTGGGCCAGATATTATGGGCCCTTCAAAATAAGTAGGACATTTTCAGTACAAAGTACTAGGGCTGACCTTTAAACTAATTATTTTTGTATCCACTTTTCCAGGCTAGTTAATAAAAATGTCACTGTTCTTCTGAATGCAAAAATAAAAATAATAAATAACTAATTAAAAATTTATCACGAATCAATAAATACTACCATGCTCAATAATTTTCTTCTCCGAATTTTTTTAAATCTCATTTCTTTTATCAAAAGCATCATTGGACAAAATCATAGGAAAAAGAAATTAATCATATATTGAAGTAATTAACAAATAATAATAAAAGGACAGAGTAAAAAATCACATTGGCAAGATAGACCAGATTAGGGGGGGGGGGAATCAAATAATTGAATACTAGTGGGTTAAACTTTGCCGGAGTTATCAGGCAGATTATTGTGAAGTGATAATATATAAATATATATAGTTACAAACATTGTAATGCATCAAGAAATGTAAAATGTATAATAATAACATTACAGATAACTGAAGTTGATTCCTTTGTAGACCGTTTTACAAGTTTTAAAAATGAAGTTTCCAAATGTCTCTTGAAGATAAGCTATGGTGAAATGTCTTTGCCAAATAAGGTATAGTACACTTGACCGCCTAGGTCATAGATGACCAACACCATTGTTTTACACTACAAAAACAGTATTTCAACGTTTTTTAGGGTCAAGCTTTACTTAGCAATATCAAACAAATGTGTTATTGAAAATGGAAATTGTGTGTGTTTTTTTTCGGCTACACAATATAAAAAGGCTCACATCCAAGTGACAACTTCCGAGTCATTGCAACAAACATTCACATTTCACATGAAAATGGTAAATTGTGATGGCATCAGATAAGTACAATTCTTTGTAGCCAAAAGTTTGATTAGTTCTGAGTATGTTCTTTAATAAGCCATTTGGGAGTTTATTTTGAATAAAGTGCTGTACAATGACTTGTTTAGTCACAAGTTCCCGCTTAAATTTGAAATCCTCAGACAACAGAGACAGCTGCTATGTCTAATGGTTTAGGGCAAGCTTTTGTATCACAACCTCCAAATGAGCACACTGGTACCATTGTGCTATACACATTCATTCAGAATTGTGTTCACCATCTCTTACGTAACTACGCAAAAGCTTGCCCTGAATCATGTGACTTAGCAACTGCCTCCTTGGTCTGAGGAATTCCAATTTAAGTGGTAACTTGACGAAGCAAGTCACTGACGTACCAGACATTATTCAAATCTAACTAAAAAATTGCTTATTCCACAGCACACCCATTACCAGTGACTAGAGGCTCAAATTCTCAACTATTACCTTAAGTGAAAAATAAAGCTCTTCAACTTTTACATTATTTAAAGCTTTACACTTTATAATGGTGTTGTACAGTTTAAAAAGAACAAAACCTTAAACCCTGCTGTCAAATACCGATGCTGTTTCAGCTTAAAGATTGACCAAGAGGTAATTTTTTTGTTTACAGATGCCAAGAACAGGTGACTCATTGCAGACAAAAAGATCTGCAACTAGGATCCAAATTTTAGGCAGTTTGTTCAAAGACAGCTCTCCCACCTTTTGATAACACTTGGGGGAGTATAGATTTCAAAGAGTCTTTGGGAATCCTCAGCACTTGAGTTGATTAAAGAAAATAATTTCTTTAGGTCTTTAAGAAAAAAAAACAAATTTTTTCCCGAACATGCAGACAAACATTTCTGAACTCATATAAAAGTCAGAAATTTCTCATGCCTGATAGAAGTAATACTGGTTAAGAACAATGAGATAATAAAAGTGCATGCATCTTAAATGTATTGTGTTCATACTCATAATGGCAATAGACCATGCAAGTCTTGTACAAATTCAAACATTTTTGGGACCACTTTGGTCCCACGTACATACTTTAACGCATGAAGGAAACAAACTCTTGCACTTTCAAAAGTTCCCAATGTTTGAATACGCTTGAGACTTGCAGTTTATGCTAGTAGATGGTGGTGAAAAGACTGCTCTTACACACTTTTATCTTGGTCACGTTCCCTGTATGCTCAATGCTGAAGCAATTACAAATACATTTTGTCAAGAACCAGACTGCCTTCTCTTTTAGCCTGGGGCTTTTTCCAAACCTCTGCTGAGGCTCCATCTTTGGGCTCCGTTTGATGATGGAAACAATCCACAAAATGTACACTGCTTCAAAATAAAAGACAGAGCTGTAGCCGAAGCCGAGGTTTGGAAAAGGCCATGGTCTCCGTCACATTGTTTTGATTTGGTGAAACACAAGATGAATCCAACATGGTAAAAGGTCAATTCCAAGATGCATTTCTTCCTTCAAACAAAATTTGAAGACAGTGATGGAAACTGGAAAGGCCGTGTTCATCAGCTTTTACATTCAAATAAAAAATGTATTCATGAGTATTTTAAAAAGTTTAATATTACAATTACATTGAACATGATCAAATTTTATCCGAGAAAAAAAAAAAACCAATTGGGGTCTATGAGCAACTACTATGAGTATGGGCTCTGAAGAAGAAAATAAACAACAAAATAGCCATGTATAGTCCGTTGTTACCTTGTATCCAAATGTATACCACCGGAATGTTTAGAGTTCGCTTCATGAACTCAGTTTGGACAAAAAAGGATGGTGAGAAATTGATAATTTGATGTAGTATACACATATGGACTGGCAATGAGGTCAGTAGTGGCTGTCTATGATACACCCCAAGGGCCTGTGAATGGACCACAAGGACCCAGGTGTTGAAATCTGAGGGAAGATCCTCTTCCGGTGACTGTCACAGGCCCACGGGGAGATATACATTCTCGAGTGATTCAATTATACCAGCCCATAATGTGAACACAACTCAGTCAACACCAAAAAGAAAGAATTTCAGCTGAACTGTTTTAATTCAACTAGTACCTCATGAGCAATTCAATTGAAGGAACGCTTTTCACTGTTCACATCATGAGAGGGCGCCGTAGCCAGTCAAATTTTGTTTAGTGTATAGCCCAGTTTGAGTACTCCCGCATATTACACATGCACAATGTCTTGACGCAAGTCTAGTTTCAGGCACTAGCCTGTATTATTATACCCCACATGACCGTGTTTCATCCAACCAGAATACAGAACCAGCAAGTGGTGCATTATATAACAAAAATTATATACTGCACGCACAGATCCTTGTTGTTTAATGTGGAACATGTGTCACATGTCATCCTCTATTTTGCCATTAATTTACTGGTGCGACACGTGATACTCCAAATTTAACATAGGAGTCCTATATTGATAAATATAGGACGATTGGGACACTTTTCAGTAATGCATCGTTTCCCTAAAAATTATTTTGTTTGTGCATTGATGCACAATTATAATCACTCAGTAAAGTCCGGCTTTCCCATTTTACTCGGCTTCACCTGGTAAAATGATGCAGTCCAGATTTCACCTCGTGATTTTATTCTAGGACACATGCATCAAATATTTGTATACTAATATACACCTTGAATAGAAATATTTAAGAAAAAATATTTGTAAAAATACATTAGGACCATGTTCAAGTTCCTAAAACGAACATCTTAGCAACTCAGAAGCTGTTCTGACTCTCCTGCAGTAATTGCTGCTGACATTTTTTCAAGATGGCTGAATACCTTTTTCTGTCAAACGTCTATAAATATGATTAGGTGAAAGAAAAATCTATATATTATTTTCTACCAGAACAAACTAAATCTCTCTTGATTTTGCACTCAGTACAAAGTTAAGCAAAACATGAGCCATTTTGAGATATGGTGGACACAATACTATGACACTATTAGGTTTGGGTAAACTTGTCCAACACCAAAGCAAACCAGTGCATTCCTATAGTGTCCACCCAACCTCATTCCCAGTGGTGTACAATCTCGCCATGCCATTTTTGCCCCCAGCATAACCCTGGAAGTGTGACTTTGAAATATCCAAACCTATTTGATAATTCACTTAGTACTGTGGTTGATCCATTCTGTGGACGTACACAGAGCGCGCGATCAAAAAAGGCACCAAGTCATAGAGCAACTGGTTCCCTCTCATTCTTCTTTGGTCTTGAGACATGTCTAGCTATATGCAGTTTAGGGTGACCATGTAAAAACATGATTCATTTAAAGTGTTAGTGGAATGGGTCAAAATTCATGCATTTTAGAATGCGCGTACTAAGCGTCTTACAAGCACTCATAATATTTTGAACAAGCGCGCATGCAAAGCAGTAACTTTTGGTAGCCAATCAGTGTTGCTTTTCAGCACATCCCAACCAGGAGTTAGTGACAAGAGGCATCGATACAGCGGGCTGGTGTCCCCCATACCATACCTCAAAAAGACCAATTGCGACTACAACTTTTAACATAATACTGAGTACGTGTATCAAAGGCCTTCAAGTTTAAAAATTTATTTGATGGGCATTGGAAAATATCTCGAGTGTCCACAGATTACAGAAAATATCATTGTGTTTTTTCCACAAAAATGCCACTTATTAAAAAGTAAGTGACTTAATATTCAAATATTTAAAATATTTCTTTGCATAAATCAAATTTCTATTTAATCAGCTTCATTTCATAATAGGTGCCTCTTTGCACTGATGTCAGCTTGGGTTTTGAACCCTCCTGCACCCTCATACAACACACATTGTTTACTCAGACCATGGACACAGCACCAAGACTTTTTGCCATGGAATGGCGCTCTCTGTTGTTCTTATATAATCTAGATGTTTCCTTTGGCTACTTGGAGGGTGTTCTTCATCAGCATGGCAACTGTCATTGGTCCTACACCGCCAGGTACAGGTGTGATGTGACCGACTTTGTCAAACACTCCTACATGAATGAACAAGAAGAGGTTCATAACTTTAGTTTCCACAGCAGCTAAACAAGTGCCAGGGGGTTCAGAGAGAAAATTAGGACAAATGATGAGCTACTTGTAACCAAGGGTGACCTAGGGAAAGCACAAGTCAAATTTTGACTTATTGTTATATATTTCTGGTAATGAAACCAAGGATGCCTCATAAGTGAATTTAATCACTGTAGCTCACAAGCCTGAGGAAACCTGTAAACAAGGGTGCTTGCTGTGAGAACCAGAAACACTAGGGTTAACCCCCTACTCTTCAACGATAACTGTTTGGGGTTCTGTTACATACATTACCAATCCTAGTACATAGGACCTCTGGCTTAATGTCCCATCCAAAGGACAAAGCAATTTTGGTAAACTATCTCTGCTGATCAGAAACAAAAAAGCTTGAGAGTCCGGTGCTCTTAACTGGTCGGCCGCTACACGACACAAAATTAATTACATCTGTAAATTCCATTCTCGCATGGACAGACATGCACTCATTGGACAAAGGGTACTGGAATTTATGCTCACAATCTCCCTTTCTCCGGGGATTAAAGTGTATTCCCTGATTCAATACCTTTGTCCTTTTGTGTCAAATGATTGGATTGTCTTAAGTGTGAACTGCCACAACACTATTTAATGTATTTACTTTTTTTAAGGAGTTAGGTTTAATTTAAGGTAAACAGAAATCCACTGAAAGTTTATCCTTCCACAAAAACAAAAACAAAAATTCTTAAGTTCAGTGACAAAACTCAACAAGAACAAAAAGGGAACCTTCTAGAGGCATCGTAAGCTCACCCTCATAATCAACGTCACCAACAAGGCGGAATTTCCCCGTCTTTGGGTCCTTAATCCTATTGATGCCAACATCGAAGATGGCTGACCCTTCCTTGACCATGTCAGCTGTGATCATCTGAGGGCGCCCTGCCGCTGCGACCAAGATGTCTGCATTGCGCATATAGTGACGCATCATTTCTGGAGACGTCTTGCTGTGGCATATAGTCACGTTGCAGTTGAGGCCCATCTTAAGTTCTGGGAAATAAAAGTAGACATGATATTTTCAGCGGCATACTAATGGGGAGGGGGGGGGGGTTTCACAGGCTTCCCCCAATTTGAAATCTGGACTTTTGAGATTAAAAAGTTTCCAGGATAAATTGTTACATTTTATAAGCTTTTAATGAGATCATTTCAACGTTTTTAAAAATATTTTTCCGTTTACTGACAATGTGTTTGTTTTTACACTCATGTCAGATTATCTTATAAAAAATAGTAAATGGCATAGCAAGAGCACTGATGAGAGGCTTGTTTAAGAGAAATGCCAATGGAAACTACAGTTTTAATTAGCCAGAAGCGCCCCCTAGCATTAATTATTTCCAATTATTTACAATCTGTTTGCTGGGCAGGTCCTGTGGTTGGGGTGGGGGGGAGGAGAAGGCAGAAGGATGTGGCTCATGTCAAGTTAGTCTGTGTAAAATTCTGCAAAGATCCATTGACCACTTGCGAAGGGCGCCATCACTGAGGTTAAAACAATAGAATCGTGCACTCTTGAACGCGCCACACGCAACTCTCAGCCAATGATAGGTTTTGGTGTGAGTACTGAGCTAGTGACATCATATATATATGCAATGGCGGTCTACACGATGGTATCCTCACCGTTTCTTGTGTCTGCAGCCAGAAGTAAAGCAAGGGGGAGTCCAACATTCTTTGACCGTCCCATCACCACAGCGTTCTTTCCTGCCGTTTCCACACCTTCAGAAAAATTCACATAATACCACTTTTAATATTCATTCATAGGGACCAATCATCCAAATGAACATAAAGTAAGCATTAAGAAGTAAGTTCTTTGTCTATATCATACAAACACTCTTCTTAAAACCCTAACCATGCTAAATGCAACAATATGCACCAAATGGTAATAGCTGTTGTAATCTGTTGTATTTGGCAGTCAACTCAGATGTCATTCTTTGACTTAATTTGTTGCATTCAGCAGTGAAGTGACTTCATATAGGTTTGGGTGCTTCTATTGTATCTGAACAACTTATAATGGGTATTTCAAAATATTTTTTTATGGGAAAAGTATTGAGAAGTATGATGTAATATTAGGTAAGAATCATAATTCAAATCACATTCAAAAGACTGTATTATAACAGTTAAACATTTAAATAACAGTTACAAGTCACCACTACACATGTGCATACTGTTGCATTTAGCAGGGCAAACACCCTTGCTCAGTCCTTTCACAAACAGCATGCCTGCACATTGCAACAATATCCCTTGTTGCATTCTGTTGCATTTGGCATGGTTCTCATTTCAACTGTGTTGCATTCTGTTGTATTTGGCAGGGTATGTAGAGAGACCCTAATGGGGGTTAGGGTTATAGGTAGGGTCATAGATTGGTAACTACTCCAAAAATTAATGACCATAAAAACTTACTTGGAGGGAAGCACTGCAGCAGTTGATAGTATAAGAGTTCTTTTCATCTTAAATATCTTCTTCTAGTAGCCCCCTTACCATGAGTGGGTTTAAGCCTTGTTTGGAGCAAACTTTTGTAACAAAAAAACAAGATGGAGCGAATCATACCTGATCTTTTAATGAGTTCCCATACACCATAAGGCGTCGCTGGGAGAAGAGTGGGCAAGTCCAGCACTAGCCTTCCCACATTCACCATGTTAAACCCATCCACGTCTTTGTTTGGGGAGACCGCGTCACATACTTTTCTTTTGTCCATGTGAGGCGGGACTGGCAGTTGAACGAGAATCCCATCGACATCCTTGGACTTGTTGAGGTCGTCAACCAAGGATAGGAGTGCTGCTTCGGTCATGGTGTCAGGTTCTCGAATAGTTTCTGATGTGATACCTGTAAAGTAAATCAAAACAATAAATAGATATAAGGGAATAAAAAAAACTGCAAAACCAACTTTCAGGTTTCAAGGATTATGCAAAATTTCAGGCCTAGTGTTTCATCTTTGAGAGGGCAAGGCCATGTTCATTTCGCATCATTCTCATCATCTTGAAAGATAGGGAATTTAAACCTGCATTAGTGATATCATGAGGTGACTACACAAGGAGGGTCAATACTAAACCCCATTACTTTTGTGCACTCTTCTGCCCAACTGGCTTTTTTCCACAACATTCCGCAGGAGACTGTGGAGACGACTGAAGAGACTTAAGTCCACCCACAATACACAAGCCATGGAGTTTCCACAACATACCAGCTGTACAAACAGAAGAAACCCATGTACCCAATGCTAGCTTAGGTGTTTTACTTTGTGGGAGTCTGTGGTACCCGTGTGTAGGAGGGACGGTGGGCACTAAGGCAAAAGGGGGGGGGGGCTCAAGCCCCTTCCTTTTTATAACCCTTTAGATCTGCCGATGGTGACTCTTTTAAAAATGTAACAATAATAATAGTTGCTTCTTATATTGCACTTATATCAATCATTGACTCTCATACTGAGGCATTTATTTCATTCCTTTTAAAACCATCTCAGCTCCCTTGGGAGTATACAACCTATGCTGCCAAGCTAAATCAATCACAAGAACCATCTCTGCCTTCACAGGTACCCATTCACCCCTGGGTGAAGAGAAGCAATTATAGTTGAGTGTCTTGCTCAAGGACACAAGTAACCTGACCGGGATTCGAGCCCACACCCTGACGACTTAACCACCATAACTTGAGTCTGATGCCCTAAACCGCTCGGCCATGACTTGCCTATGTTAATAATATCTTACCACAGTCTTGAGCTGCTTTCATCTTGTTCCTGACATAGACAGCGCTTGCTGGGTCTTCACCAACGAGAACGGCAGTCAGATGAGGGGGTCGATTGCCAGCCGCTACCCAAGCCTTCACCTCCTCAGCAACTTCAGCTTGCACAATCTTGGAGATCTTCTTACCATCGATAATCTCTGCATTTCTGGTATCAAAATAAGGTTATTAGTACAGACCCAAGAGCCATTTGGTAATAATCTAAATACATGTAGGTCTCACTTTACACTAGCCCGTCGTATGTTGTCTAGTATTAAAAACTGCTACAGGCTAGCAAAACACCACTTCTCAACTTGCCCTGTGGGTACTCCTAGAACTATTCAGTTCGTTCCGCTATCGTCTCCCCGACCCTCATAGGTCATCATGTACAAAATCCTATTCGAAACTTTTTCCCCTTCACGTTTATGCACCTGGACTTCTCTTTTGAAAACGGAGCTTGCCAAACTTAGGCTCTATATGCTCATTGTTTTCACAGTGAGCTCGGGGTGGGTCCAGAAAATCAAAAAAAAAGGTGCAAAAAATGATAAATTCCCATCGTTTATTCGAAATCGTCGCCTTCCGATAACAAAAATGGCCGCCGTCGCTTGTATCAATGGTATGCTCCGCGCAACGCTGGTTCACAATAACCAACGCGTTGCAACGGTTTACGTATAAAAGATAAGCCATTGATTATTGTGGACCAGCGTTGCGCACAGAATACTATTGGAGTATTGAATACCGTCTTAAGGCATGTCGTGGACCAGCTGTACTGTACTAAAACCTACTTGGTTAAAATACACATTATTTCTTCCTTTTCCAGATGAATGAATTTTTAGAATGTGTAACTTGTTTTAATTAAATCATAACTTCATAAATTAATAACTTCATTAATTATTATTTCATATATAGGTCAATCACACTCATCAACCATGACCACATCCACACCAAATAATCGTTTTGATCTGTGGATGTGTCTGTGGAAGTGACTGTAGTGAGAGTCGGGTTAAAAATAATTTAAATCAACATGGGAGACCACCCCCCCCCGCGCCACGCCCCATCCACTGCTGGTGGCGTTGTTGACTTCTTTCTTCCAACTTCCAAGTTAACATTGTTAAAAAAAACTGGCTGAATGCACTTTGCAACAAAACAAATAACTTACTTAATCGCAGTCCTGTGGAACCCAGACACACTCAGGGAAGGAATGATGTTCTTATGAGACAAAACAGATCTCAAACATGGTCTTAGAACAGACATATTGTCAAGTTTACTACAAATCGTGCAGCGTAAACTTCCAAAGCAAGGTCAGCTGAGAGAGGTGAGCAGGTTACCAAGTCGTCCACCACACACAAGTACAAGAACGGATTGGTAGACTGGCCTCTCGCTGCACAAACTGACTGGGATGGGGATGTAACTACATGTATGACTATACGGCGTTATCAGCAAACGAAGAAGCGCACAGAAGCAGTCAGTAGAGGTCGCTCTACACGACTGGAATAAAGCGTGGTGCAAAAGAAGGCCACCCACTTTTGACAGCAATAATTGTCACCTACTTGCATAATATCAAAATGTGCAATGTAATGATTTGAATTTATTGCTCTTTAAACACAAGTGAAGAAAAAATGATTGTAAATACACGTTTTGTCTGTGAGATAATGATGCTAAAAAAAGAAGCATGTGGCAACTGTCCACCAGCTGCAGCAGTGATCACAGTGATCCCGACAGTGATCACCCGGGGCCGCGGAGTTCGCGTGCGGATCTACAGTTGATGAACCAAAAACGCAGCAATATCCCGAAAAGTTTTTCCCGTAAAGTGGCACTTTTTTCCTTGAAGTTTTACGGAAAAGGCAGTCATTAATAATACCGTAATAACGCGATAACTATTTATTTTCTTCTTTTTGTCCGCTCACACAATCTGAATCTCCTTAAAATTAAAGAATAGCGCCCTCTTCTCGTCTATACGTACGTCGTGCGCCGTAGTCAAAATATTATAAACTAAACATACATGGAGTGTGTAGCGCTGGTTGTCTGTGTCTATGGTAGGAAAACCCCACGTTCACATTCATAAAATACTAAAGGAATTCATGTCTGTATTCAGTTAACAATGGGTAATAAAATTCCTTGTTGTTTGTCTGTTAGCTTACTTTGAATTAAAGGAGAAAGACAGAGAGTAGAGACGCACATTCCACCAGTATCCAGTTCTTTCGTGTTGCATTTTTAGCAATAGCAATAGCATGTTGTGTGAAGTGAACTTACTGAATAAAATAGTTGTAAGTTAGCAAGGAAATTAGACTAGAGATCTCTGGGAAACTGGACTGTTAACCAACTTGTGGTAGGACCTCCACATGGTGATACTAGATCTTGTTGCTGTTAGACCATGGTTTGACCATACATTCACATGTGTGCATGCACACACACCGATGTGGCTAAAAAATTAATACTTACTATACAATTACAAGGCTGGTTCATTCACTATACATACTCGCTACAGACTACAGTACTAGCCCATGATATTTGACAACAGAACAGTGCCAATACGCTGGACTTCCTCCACTTTATTTTTTTTTGGGGGCACTATTACAGTCTCTGTATTATTATGGAATATGAGGCTATTTCATACTCGCTCCAGTCACTGACACTGCGAGCAGATGCACGGCATTCATGTTTTTGTAAAGTACCCATAACAGTAACACACTAAAAATATGTTCAATCATGCTTAATAAGTTTATTAAACTATAAGGAAAACACAAGTGCTCTATGTGAGCGATGACTGCTACAAGTGCAATTTCCCCCCCTTTTCCAGGATTCAGCTGTTCTCTTGGCACCACCATTCATGTAAACTGGTGTTCCAAAGGTTCAAGCATGTGTCAAGTATTAACTTAATGCATGCTTAACCTTTTGTTTGACATTGGAAGAGGTCGTTTGTTGTCATTACTTTGTTTAGTCAGGATCTCATGGTGACAATAATGATATTCTTTGAAAAATTATTTTGGAAGTTTAAAAAAGTTCCAAAAAAGTAATACCGCACAGAGGCACAGTAAAGTTTTTTTAAAAATACCATCAGGAAGTGGTTAAAAGTACCACTCCTTCTATCTCAATTTATTGTCCCACTAGAAAATTGAAGGTAGCCCTCCTATTGGCTGCGTAAACACATACGACAAATTAATGTGGAACAAATTTTACTAGTCCGACCATGCATCTGATCAGTTTGTGTGTATTTTTATCAACAGACTTGAGCATCTCACTCCATGACGGCCAACAAGAAGAAACTATCTTGATGACAGCTTAAAGTGTCATCCCATCTCCATTATGTTTACTTACTGTTGGGGTAAAGTTGTGCCGGGGTTGCTAGGTAAAGATGAGAGTCCTCTTGATGCTGCCGATGAAATGGACACCGACCAAGCTGACCAGTCGGATGTTATCTCCAAGCCACAAGAGGTGTCATTCTTTCGGCACCGTGATATCCATGAGGTAGCATGTGGGTTGAGGCATTCAGCATTTCTGCTAAGGGACGGAACTGTCTACACTTGTGGGGCAAATGATCAAGGCCAGCTGGGCCACAACAAAGCGGGGATAACTCCAGGTACATTGGTTAAGATTGATTCTCCTACTTGTAACTTATAATATATAGACTGTGTGCACATGATGTCATTTTGACAGTAGGGCGCCCTCGCCTAAAGGAGGTTGTTTATTGGCCAATCCTGCGTTTCCATTGCTTCGCCATCGTATTACCTGTAAGATGGTGGCTAGTCAACGCATAGGTCTGTAAAACATGTAACCTGTGACATCACCTGGAATTCCTGTAGGCATGATTTAAACAATATTGCATTTTATAGCGATTGCACTGTCTAATTTTTATCTAAAACTTTTGAAAGGAAGTGGGTACATCTCACAACTTGTTCAGCTGTAATTGTGATAACTCTTGAATTCCCCAAGTATATGACCAGTGTAGTATCTCGCCTGCCAGTAAATGCCCTGGAATGTACAAGGTCACTCTTGTTGTAATGCAAAGATTACATGGTCTATAAGGCATTGCATGCTGGGATGTCACTAGTTTGCGTTTACACTATTTGGTATCTGAGTAGAATTAGATTTTCTCATAAGAACTCGTTCTGAAATGAACTTGTCCTGCTACTTATCTAGTATCATGGAGTAGAGATTGGTGAACCAGGGCTTGATTTCACAAAGAGCTAAGATTGATCTTAACTGCTAGTCGATCTTAATTGCTAAGCAAAGTGTGATTTCACAATACAAATTACTATGGTAATTATTGACAACTCCTCTTAAGATGAGTCTTAGTGTTTTAGGAAATCGAGCCCAGGAACTTTAACTTTTATTCAGAAGTTCAGGGGGGGGGGGGTGGATGAGGACTTCTTCATGTCTGTGTAATTAAACCTAAGTTGCTGTTCCTGAATGAGATATATTTGATCTCAACAGCGGAATCAACATCAGGAGGCTGAAGGGCAATTCCATGATAGAGTGGACATGGCCCAAAAATTTCAAATCCATAATTGAAAGCCATAATCCATAAAATATTGTTGCATATAGTTCAAAGTTTGTGGAACCACTTCATATTATTACATTGTCTTCGAAACACTTGGAGAAAAGGTCCTCTGAAGTGGATCAATGATTCTGAACTAAAAAGTACTGTTAAGACAGTACTTTTGTTTTTTTTCTATTTTATTGACTTTTAAGTGATAACCTTGTTAATTATTTATTTCCTATAATTCATCATGGCACTAATATTCAGATTTGAAAAAAAAAATAGTTTGACAAACTTCATGAAGTAGTTATGAATGAACACCAAAAGCACTTAGGGGTAGTGTAACGTGAGTAACCAAAATATGGTATTTTTTTCCCAGTGAATGTTTTTTTTTTTTTTTAACATTTGCCACTTGTAATTATCATTCTACTGATGATCTCAAAAGAAAAAATAGGGTTTTTTATGATGTATCCATCAACAGTACTATTGGGTGAGGTGATGAAAATTGTAACGTGAGTAACCATGTAGCGTGAGTAACCATACATGTAGCGTGAGTAACCATGATAAACCAGTAAAGGAGGAGACTGTTGGAGCTGGTATTATGTATGAGGGCACAAATATGCCTTATTTACCAAAGAGTACACAAATCGACCTTTTTAAACGAGGGTAGCATATCATTACCCACGATGCATTGCACACTGTTTGATGAGCACATGGAAGAAACGCGCATGCAAATACTGTTGCGTAATCTATTTGACCTGGCAGAAGTTTTGAGTATTATTTTTTGTTTTACAAATCCTGTACATGTAGGTTTTATTAGAAAGATTGTTTTATTCATCTCTCAATAAAATTCATGACAAAATAAAGCAATTTTAAAGATGTTTATAGGGCCTACTACCTAATGATTTTTATTGTACATATACATGTACATGTATATGTACGTTTGTTTGGAGTCGGTATTTCACACTTGTACACATCTAGGCATTAAACCTTTATGAAGACAACCAGTATTGGCTGTTCCATATGTTAATAGTTGAACTGAAATTCCATTACTGCGTAATTAAATAAATTATTTTAAAAAGATTTGTTTTAATTGATTTCAGAGAAATGCCACTCTCAAACGCAGAGAAACAACGACACTTTAAAGCTAAACTGAAAGAAACTGACAACAATCCTCCTTGTGGAATATGTTGTGAACAATTCATAGGGTTCTCGTTCTTTTCAGGTAGCTGCAGGGAAGGTCTGGAATGGTCTACCAAATTCCATCAGAGCCATCCAGACAACGAACAATTTCAAAATAGCCTTGAAAACACATCTTTTTTTTCCTCCAAATTCCGTGGAGATTGGGATTAATTACTGCTTATTCTGCTGCTGTTTTTATATGCAGCACCCCCATTTTCAACCTTTCTTGCTTGTGCACCACTGGAAAACATCCAGAGAGGAACTTTGTTATTGGAGCAAGCGCCACGAGCACTTTCGTGGATACCAGCACTATAGAAGAAAGTTCACTATAATTTGAAAGTTCCATTTTGTGAGAAAAGTGGAAGAAAGAATAAATTAAAAAGTAGGGAACTTGTTATTGTTAGCATAATTAATTATCTCTTCCATGGTTAACACAAGTCGGTCAAATATTGGTAAGGTTACTTTGTTGGTCCATGCCCTTACTATGTTTTCATGCTTTGTAACGTGAGTTACCGTAACGTGAGTAACCATGTTTTTTATGGATTCCTAAAAAGTTAAAGATTCTAGAAGATTTGTTTTACTCTTATTATTTGTGCCTCATGGCATGGTCTTTCATCAATTTAAAAAAAATTTCCATTGAAGGTTGTTTGTATGAGGAGACTATTGATTAAGGCATGTTGTTTTTTTATGCATGTCAGAAAATGTAGCGTGAGTAACCGATTTTGCGTGTCTTTTATATCATATATAACGCAATTTTCTGAAAGTCATTTTTGGTGCTTAAGTACGTCTAGGTATACTCTAACTACCATAGGGATTACAGTTATTAAACATTTTCAGTAAAGCAATTACAGCACAAGGAAACTCAAAAGTACATCTAAAACGTAACGTGAGTAACCGTGGAATTGCCCTGAAGTTGATTTGAGATGCTAGTCTTTATATATAATTTTGTTTTGTTTAAGTCTGAGATATTTAACATGACTTTATGTTAACAGAAACACACTAAGTTAGGGACTCTACTCTTCAAAGGGACACATTGCCTTCGGATTGGGTGTTTTGGGCGATAAGAAGCGTTGGGTATGAAATGGATGTGGTAGGAAAGATATTTTAAAAGTAGAATAAACGATTCACACACAAATATTCCTTGAAATTGTGCATTTTGTGTGTAATTTAATGACAGAACACGGTCCACTATGTTGAAGAACAAAATTTTTTATTCCTTAAAATGGCGGACTGTATGTTCCACTGGTTGTATTTCCAGAAGCAAATTTATGTTTTTTAATCACTTCTCACTAATTATAACACATTTTAGGTGTTTAAGTTGATGAATAACTCTTAAAAAAGAACAAGGAGTAATTCCAAACAGCAAAAAACTTTGAGAGATTTGAAGGCAATGTGCCCATATATCACTGATCATTCATGCTAAGCGAATATTTTGATGTTTTTCCATAGTCCAAGTGACAGCCTTGGAGACGTCTGTGATTAGACATGTAGCATGTGGGGATACCTTCACTGTGGTAACAGCCGACAACGGAAGTATACTGAGCTGGGGAGAGGACAGCTGTGGTCAGTGTGGATGGGGGTCAGAAACCAGAGATATCAAAACAAAACCTAGGTTAGTGACGATCACCTCGTAAGGTCCAATACTAATATGGGAAATTTAAAATATAGTGCACCCTCCGCAGTTTACATAGGAGTGGCCATCTCTTTCCTAAAAGTGGTTGACTGAAAATAATTATAATATTAATACTGGGTTCTTATATAGCGCTTTATCACACCCCTAGGGGCGTATCAAAGCACTCAGTATTTTTTTTCTGCAAGGTATGTGGAGCTACATTTCGCTGTATGAGACCCATTCCTTTATAGCACCATGTAATTGTTTACAAGGTGCTGTGGCGCAATATGCTGCCAATCAAACCAGAAACACCGGGGCGGACCCCTTCTCTTTACGATAAGTGCACTGGGTTCTTTTACGTGCGTTACACAACACAGGGGACCTATGGCTTTACGTCCCTTCCGAAGGACGAAGCAATCATGGTTAAGTGTCTTGCTTAAGGACACAAGTGTCACAACCGGGACTCGAACCCACACTCTGCTGATCAGAAACACCAGAGCTTGAGTCCGGTGCTCTTATCCGCTCGGCCACGACACGCCATGAAAAAAAATCCACACTCGCAACTCAGTATTGCACAGGCAGTTTGGAATCTTGGAAGTGACTGACATAAATGTGAAAGACATTCACTGGTCTTACCAAAAAAAGTTACTATTGTATTAATTTCTGGTAATGAAACCAAGGATGCCCCATAAGTGAACTTAATCACTGTAACTTGCAAGCCTGAGGAAACCTGTAAACAAGGGTGCTTGCTATGTGAACAGAAACACAGGGGGTGACAGGTGCTCTGGGTCCTTTTACCTGCACTACCAATTCTAGCACATGGGACCTACGGCTAAATGTCCCATCCGAAGGACGGCAATTATGATAAAGTATCTTTAGTTTGTTGTGCCCTAAACACAGCAGAGAAATACAACCCTACTGCTTTATCTTCAAGCAAACCATGAAAAAAGAACAACACCAAACAACCATAGCTCACTGACCCACAAATTGTTGGCGCGCCAAGCATACGCGCACGCATGTCGGACTTTTGTCTGACTTTTGGTTGCGCAATCAGGGCTGTGATTGGTTAATATGCAATGGGGCGGAGCTTAATGGATCGGTCTATTGTGAAATGCCCATAGTAAGGCCGGTTGCCAAATAAAAGAACTTTGGCAGTTTCTTTGAAGAATTGACTTTTGCAGTGATCCTGCCATTTATCAATCCAAAGCTGCAAATGTTCACACAGTGGCATAACTAAGGGGGAGAGGCAATTGATGTCCATGACCCCCTAAATATTATACTAGTTTACCCAAAACAAGGTTAACAGCCACTCTTGGTAAGGCGCTACAAGAAGAAAATATTTAAGATGAAAATAAGCCGGGGGAGCTGAAGGTAGAAATCAATATTCCTGTTAAAACAGTCTAGATTGTAGGATGGAGGGAAACATGCAACAGGCAAGGAGATGCAGTACGTGGAATAAAGCTATTGTAATGGCTTTTTGCTCTAAATCTTAGCAAAGCAAGAGTGTATGGGTGAGGACAAGCAGAAAGCCTGATAGGAGGAACTAGGTCGGACACACTGGTGGCACATCTACCATCAAAATATCTGTAGAATATGACAAAGGCTGGCTACAGACTTGCAATGGGAAAGAGATAGTAACATTGATCCCAACCCGTCATTAACAAGATTAACAATACGCTTCTGAACTCTAATCTAATAAAGATAAATGACAGTCAGAAGCTCCACCCCAAATGTGACAACAGTAGACTGAGAAGTACTGTTTATGGAGGCCTAACCTAATGGTTTTCCCCTTTTGTTGTGTGTTCTTCCTTGTAGATTACTGAAAGGTTTAGCGATGCATCAAGCAGTTCAAGTAGCCTGTGGAGGAAAACATTGTATAGCATTAACTAAAGGTAAGACTTGTGGGATTTGAATCCTGGGCCCTATCTCATAGAGCTGCTTAAAACAATTAGGACCTATGCTTACCAGATTTGGGCTACCAGCCAAGACAGCATGTTGCGTGTAACATTTTTGACTGGTGTCCTGCTCATTTTTGCTTAGCAGCAGTTTGCTAAGCAATATTTTCTGCTTAAGCAGCTCTATGCAATTGGGCCCTGCTCATAACAGCCATTGCACGTGTTTGCTTGGGAAGACAATTATGTGAGAAACCATGATTTGCTTCTCTTCACCCAGGTGTAGAAAATGAAACTGTATGCCATGCCCGATATGGGGGCAGATGGTTACCCCCTTGTTCCCATACTTTAACACACTATTTTCCTCTTGTACAGAAGTACCCCCCTAAAATCTTCTAAAGAGTTCCTGAGATTCCAAACATCCAATGAAGACACAATGGGGGGGGGGGGGGTACCACCAAGCCCCATATCGAGCACCAAATGTAAAAAATATATACCATACCAAGTGCAAGGGTTTTGTGACGCTATGTAAGAAATACTCTGCCATTGTCATGTATCATATCATAACTTGATAGATGCTTCCTTGTGCTCAGAGTCAGGTCTGATGTTTGAGACAAGCTCAAAAGCAAAGATGGAAAGTAGAAAAATCGTCTTTGAATTTCTTTAATTGTATTTGTTGACTTCCCGATGTTGGGACAGTTAAAGGATGCGGCACTTATTGACATGCTGTCAGTGGAAAATGCTGTTATGCTCTGGGCTCAATTTCATAGAGCTGCTTAAGCAGAAAGTATTGCTTAACAATTGTCTGCTAAGCAGAAATGAGCAGGATACCAGTCATAAATTGTACATGTGTCATGTTAGTTTGGCTGGTAATCTTATTCTGGTAAGCATAATTTTGTTGTGCTCAGCTAGTTTTTGTGCTTAAGCAGCTCTATGAAATTGGGCCCTGGTTTTGGCTGTAATGGATGCTTATTCACATTTTCTTTCTCGTTCATGTTTTTCCCCCTGTTCGTTCTAAGGGGGAGCAGGCTTGTTGGTAAGGAAGTGATTAGTGTGTTTTCCATGCCCTCAGAGATACTCACAGAACTATTTGTAATATTTCTGGCTGGGATATATAATCGGTTGATTTATTTCCTGCATTAAAACAACACTCGCAGCCGAGTAATAAATGATGGTAATTGTACAAAGAGTGACAATGAGGTCTCAAATGGTTGTTTAAAACCGGCAGGTTTGTAGCGATGCGACAAAGGACTGCACGAATAACAATATGTCGCAGTGTCATATTTTGAACAAAAACAAATTATTTTCCTGTGCTGACTTTGAGTCTGATAAACACCTTTCAATTCTGTTGAGAAATGAAGAATACTTAAAGGCAAAGTATCCCTTTGATTTTTGGAACCGTTCAGTTGGTTTAATCCTATATGAATTTAGATATATACACTTAAAGTAACCTGTACAAATTTCATTTTAAAAGGTTGTAGTGTTTTTAAGATATCGCTGAAAATCCAGAGCGGTTATGTCCATGCACAAAGAATGATCCCTAATTGGAATGCACAATCTGAGAAATGTATTTGATATCTTTTTCCATAACCATTACTTTGAAGTAAAACGATTCTTAAAATGCTTTATACTATATCGAAAGCTGATGTACTTCTAACAAAGTAAGTTTTTTTGCCATTTATTTACCAAACCTATACATTTCCTTTAATACCTATGAAGACAATATGAGATAAATCTTCTCTAACTTGACTTAATGCTTGTTCAAATGAAAACAGTTAAACTATGCCAAGAAGATTTTCTCCATTTTGATTCTGGTCATGTAAAAACAGGTCTGATCCAGTAAACATTTTGAGCTACAAGCCCTGCAGTCTTCTAGATTTTCCCCTCAAATTTAAGCCGTGCTTTCAGGTATACTCTTTCTTCTCAGTCGTTCAACCTGTTCATGTTGCAACCCTCTTCTTTTTACTGTCAGGAGGTAAACTTTTTGTATGGGGAGATAACACTTATGGTCAACTTGGTCTCGGGAAGAACCATCCAGTGTTCCATCACAAACCACAAGAACTAACATCTCTTCACGGCCTACCAGTGAGGCAGTTAGCATGTGGAGGGGCTCACACATTCGTCGTGTCGATCTCGGGTACAATATTCGGCTGGGGTAGAAATCACTGTGGACAGCTAGGTGTTAGCGACAACCAGGGTAAGGGTCATCGCACCATTCATTGGTTCACCATTCATTAGTTGTACCTAAGTGCAAAACTGATAGATACATGAAGTCTACAATTCCTGTTTTAGCTAAACTTTTGTAATTCTTAATTGTTTACAATATAGGTGCAATTAGGTGCAAGTGAGTACTTTGTTGTAACTTTATGCTTCTACTCTTTCTAACTGGTATATATGTAACAATTTTTAATTCTTGTAAAGTGTGAACGTGGTTATATCAGCTACTCTTTTGTGGCTGCCTACCTTGGTTTTAATATGAATAAACCAGAATAACTTCATTTGCTCATTCACTACCGTGATGACTTGACGAGCTGTGCCCATCTGACTCATTCAAGGATGGTGTTAAAGAGAGATGAACTGCTTAAGACCAGTGTCAGCCTTCATGGGAGATTTCAACGTCATATTGGGATGACTCCTCCCTTCTTCAAGTTCCCAGATCCCTACACTTTTGGGGTGACTGCAGCTTTCCCTATGCTGGCCCTACTCTCTGTAACAGTCTTCCACTTGCTCATCACCAAGCCTCGTCAGCTGGTTCTTCCAAACACTCCCTCAAAACCTATTTGTTCACACTTTAATCCAAATGAGAATATTTTTTCATTTCTCGTCATTATTTAAGTGAGTTTGTTCTCTTTTTTGTGTTTGCATATTATTGAGCACCATGAGCGTCACTGTGTGATGGAATTGTGCTTTATATAAGAAGCCACTATTGTTGTTATTATTACCACAATTGTTTCTCTCCACTTGGAACAGATCGATTCCAGCCGACATTATTGAAGAGTCTACGATCTCAGCGAGTGAAGCTCATTGCATGTGGTGAGAACCACACTGCAATGCTTACTGCGGTGGGTATGGAGGTGTTCTTGGATTGTTATTCGTATATGCGGGATCCAGTAAAATGATATGTACAAATGAATTGTTTCCCAAAACTTATTTTAAAGGTTATGTGGTTTTGGGAACAGTAAATTCATTCTTATATTCTAGTTCTCAATAACAACTTCCACATACCTAACTTGTAAAAATGTTGAGAAAAACACATAAACAGTGATACTGGTGTGACAGAAACAGTCAAGTGGAAAGAAGAGAGAGGCAGAGAGGGGCAGAAAGCAAGGAAAGAACAAGGGAGAAGGAGACAAATGGTTGGAAGGGGGGTAGAGGGAAGGGGCTGGTTTAACCACAAGAGGTGGAAAAAGAAGAAGTCAGGGTCAGAGACAAACATTTGTTCGTCATTTCCTTCTAGGGTGTTCAGACCATGGGGCTGAATGGGCTGGAGGCGCCTTACCACAGTTTCTTCAAACTCCGACCAACAGTCTCTCTGTGGTCACATAGTGCCTGTAAAATCATCTCAGAAATGGAAAGCGTTATCAAACTAAGTGGTCAAGTTTTTGTGTAGATACAAAGGAATTTCATACATGTACGTTTACATTTTTATTTTGATGCTCTAAAAAGCAAGTCTCTGTTACCAACCACGTCAGAAATGCCACCAATCCTTTCTCTTGAAGGATAATTGTACAGGTTCTTTATTCTAGCATTATGGCACATACTGGACTTCTGACATCGCGTCCCATTTAAAGGACGTGGCAATGGTTACAGGTGGGGTCATAGATTGGTAAATACTCCAAAAAGTACAGCAGCTGTTGATAGTATGAACTATATTTGAGAAAGGATTCCCTTCGAAGTAAAGGTTTGCATAAATTTTCACCCAAAAACATTTGAATCTGAGAAACCATTCATGAACTGTTTCTCAGATTTCTGGGGGTTGGTGTCCGTTTGCGAATGCTACGGCCAGAGATGCGGTCGGTCACCTCGCTGAACTGGGATGGATTTGACAATCCTGTGAAAATACCATGATTGCTTAGTCACTGTATTCAGCTGAAACTTTCACGTGTGACTATCTTTGTGTCTTTCTTTGGCCTATAAATCAACATTATGGTGACAAAAACCAATCTATGATTCTACCTTAAAGTGTCTTGCTCAAGGACACAAGTGCCATAACCAGGACCAAAACACACACTCTGACAACACTAGAAATTAATACCGGCAAACCAGAATACGTAGCCATGACAATCCATCATACGTGTTTCCCTACTTTGATAGTCACGTTGGTCGTTGTTTCCACAGGATGGAGGTGTATTTACTTTTGGTGCTGCAGAGAGTAGACAACTTGGCCACAGTTCAACCAGCAATGAAATCAATCCACG
This sequence comes from Pisaster brevispinus, assembly GCA_023634235.1. Lineage (NCBI taxonomy): Eukaryota > Metazoa > Echinodermata > Asteroidea > Forcipulatida > Asteriidae > Pisaster > Pisaster brevispinus. The sequence continues at coordinate 8,483,768 of JAMKCF010000015.1, read as the reverse complement.
AAAAGTGTTTGAGCTGATGGGCAGTGAAGTGTCTCAGATCGCCTGTGGGAAGTAAGTTTTAGAGAAGAGCAGGGAGAGGGGTTGGGTGGGGTGGGGCAGGCAGGGGTTAAAACCAGGGCAAAAAGAAGTGTTTTCCTCCAAGCCATACACGTGAGCCATTACATATACTTACTTACTCAACCTTGTTCACAGTGGTGTATGTTCTCGCCGCACCATTTTTTCCAGAATGTCTTGCCTGATCATAACTCCCTCTCTTTGAAATACAGTGCATCCATCAAAAGAGCCATCAAGATATAAAGCAACTGGTCCCCTCTCATTCTTCTTTCACCTTGTGACATGTCTAACTGTATGCAGTTTAGGGTGACCATGTAAAAATAGGATTCATTTGTAGTGGATTGTGAAAATAACCTTCAAACGGTGCGTGCCGTTTGACACGCGCATACTAAGTGCCCTACAAGCGCCTTGCAAGTGCTCGAAAGTTTTTCACTTTTTCACTTTTTGTTAGCCAATCAACGTTTTTCTGTTGATCCCTTTCAGGGGTAAGTGATGAGAGGTATTGAGATGCCCTCCACATGGTGGCGAGGCTGACTATGTACTCTTTTTGTTATACTGAATGGGAAAAGGTCAAGTCTGTTGGCTGTTCATGATTGCTTGGGGGTATAGGCATGCTGCTTTTGCCTGCTATGGTCTCAAAAGTGAAACCTGCAAAATTTTCAAACCTGGACCCACTTTCATAAAGCCTGTGAGCAGAGGTTTTCTGCTTACAGAGTGGTCATTAGCAGAATTGCTATTTCATAAACACTGCTAACCGTACTAAAAGGCGTGCTAGGTTGCTGGCGGTTCTTGTAAACAGATGAGTGATGCAGCATAGCAAATCCACTGTGAATACCCACACACACTGTCAAATCTTTTCGTTCATTTATAAAATACACTTGGGCATATTTTTCTGCTAGAAAAAACCCACAGAAATTTACTTACCGGTGAGCAACTTTATGAAATTGGGCCCTGATGCTTCATTCTTCTTAAGGGAAGGGAGTTGTTCCTCGGCTTAAAGGGTGCCTCTATGAAAGAAATGCAAATTTGTACTGGACCATTTCAAGGGGCACCAAAGCAATGACCAGGGGGCATGGAGGCAATTGCCTCTCCTGCCTCTGTGAAGGAATTACACAAAGGGGTCATGGAGGCCTTGGTGCCCTTCATGATTTTGTAATGGAACTGCCCTTTGCAAAATCAAAACGGCCTTGCCCTCCTAAAGTTGAAACTTCAGGCATGTGTAAGGGAACATGCTTTTTTTTCATTGAGCATGAAGTACAGTCGACTCTCGTTAATACGAGGTCCGCCGGACTGACCCGTTTTCCTCGTATTATCCGAACCTCGTCTTAAACGCAGCGTACTATTTACACGCACATGTGCACATGTACGCACATACACGGAGCAGTTTGCTTCCTAGTACAGTTCTTACGAGTATCCTGTTCACAAAAATATCAATGATAAATGCATTTTTGTTGACTATGATCATAGAAATTTAATAGTTTGTATAACTCAAGATAAAAATCATAGCAAAGTCATGTCAAACTTGCCGTTCATGTGACCATGATGTGACAGATTCGATACTGCGTAGCGCCTATGCTGAATGTTGTTTTCACTGGTAGCCGTCAGCGTGTAAGCGAAGTAGCATATCAAGCATAAGTTACCAGCGAAATGTTTCTGGTTTTTGGATTGGACAGAACCGTGTAGCCAGTCCGATCCGATAATTAGTTTGGCATCAAGAATCTTATTTCCGAACCTTGAATGAACGGTAAGCTTTTACGGAACAAATTTTTTCAGATCTTGCTACAAAAGTATGAAAAACAATACATGTTGTCATCATGGGGCCGCAAAAATACCTCGTATTATCCGTGTTCTCGTTACGACCGTGCTCGTATCTTCCGTTTTTTAAGACAGTTCGGGACCGGTCAAATACCTCGTATTAACCGGCATCTCCTATCTTCTGAGCTCATATTAACGAGAGTCGACTGTAGTATTCATTCGTCTTTATTTTTTGATTCCAGGTGTCACACATTGGCTTTCATCCCGATGAACAGTCGCATCCTCTCCTTTGGCTTGCCGAGCCATAAAACACCCACCAACCGTCCAGTCTTCAAGAGAAGCATAAGCACTCCCGTCAGAGTCTCTGGCCCCTGGGCTGAGGGGCCACAGGTCCAGAACAGTTGTAGCGCTGAAGTTTCTGATAGACTTTCAGCTGAATCAGACTCACAGGTCTTGTCAGACCGGCAGAGAAACATGGAGTCCAGCTCAAAGGCAGACCAGGATTTGAACCCCACAAAACTTTTAAGTGAATCTGGAAAGGAGGGGGCGGAGTCTAATGTGAGTTTGATGCAGGACAGTGCCGATGAGATGGATGAGAAGGAGTCGATGGACAACGATGTAGATACAAACTTTCAAGATCAGTTAGAGGCGAGGGGAGGTGTTGAAAAAGACAGTCGTGGAAAGAGTGGGAGGCCGAGGGTTCGAGCTATATTTAGTGGAGGAGATCAGTGCTTTCTGATTGCAACGAGTTCAGAGGTAAATAATTGTTTTTTATATTTTGTATTGACTCTAAATTCAGACAGTTTATGGGTTAACTTTCCCTGAAAGACAATTGAATGTTTTCCTGTGATTAGCGCAGCTCTTGTTTGTGCTGTGCAGTTTTCTTAGCCCTTTTTGTTAACGGCTGCAAGCGCGGATACAAACGGCCACAAGATTTCATCGACGTACGCTAATTGACATTTTCCAATGATTTCCAAACTGGCATCCTATCTTGAACAAACAAATTGAAGTTTTTGTGGTCATATAGCAGGGCTCGAATTTGGGGTAAAATTCCACAAGACTGTAGGGCTTGTTGCTAAAAGTGTTTACTGGACCAGAATTTATTTCACAGGACCAGAATCTTCATAAGAAAGAGCTTTCTACACAATTTTACATGTAAATTGCACTAAGAGAAGATTTACAATGTATCTCATTATTTTGTCTTGATACTGTACAGAATTGTACTAGACTCAAGGTCAACATCTGAACACCATTTCTTTCTGTTAAAGATATTACATAGTAGCTATTATTCAATTAAAAAACACAAGACCGCCGGACTTGTCAGGTTATGAGTTTACTGGCCCGAGGCTAAAATCACTGGCCTCGGGCCAGCGGTCCAGTGTCAAATTCGAGCCTTGTATAGTAATGGGATACTGTAGATGTGTTTGTTGGGCTGAAACATTGTGTTACATTATGATGACACAGGCCTTGAACTTCGCTCTTGAAGGGGCACGACAATTTTCCTCTGGTAAGGAGCACTCTATGAGGAAAATGTCAAGTTGTATTGGAACTTTGCAAAGGCCACCACAGCAAAAGCACAGTGCACCACAGCAATAGCTGTGGATGCCGTGGGTTATTTCGAGGCTTGGTGACATCGTTTAGGCCCTATTCAAGTTGCGTTTTTATTCGTGTACAAAACACACTTGGGACAAAAGTGAAAACAAGTCCAACGACCAGAAACATGATCATTTTACATTTTATATTCCACAAATATTTCCCATAAGAAGTCAGATTTAAATTCTAAAACATTAAAACTAATTCACAGAATTGTAAAGCATGCAGACTTACAAGTTACAATTAAGGATAATAAAAACGAATGTTAGTAAAACAAACAAATTGAACAAACAAACTGATGTTTCATTTTTGAAAGGGCAAGGGGCACCAAGGCAATTTCTCCTTGGTTAAAAGCACCTCTATGAAGAAATTGTAAATTTCTAATGGAACATTTCAATGGGCACTAGGGCAATGCTCAGGGGCAACGGAGGTGATTGCCTTCATTGCCTTAGTGAAGTATTAGGCCTGGGTTTGTTGAATCATGTATATGTTGGGTCACGTAGAGTGCAGATACTGGTCTTTAACAATTGCTAATGTTGGCCACGTTCTTCCTTAACAGTGGTCCACTGGCCAAATGCTTTTATAAAACACCTTAGGACCAGTCCTTATTCTCTCCAAGCTGTCTGACTAGCAAGCTCAGTGTTAAAAAACATTCATATTTACTATTTGAAATATGGACTAGTGTAAAAGCTGACGGACAGACTAGTAAATGACGAGCTAACTAGTCCTGCTGGATAGTCACTGAAAAAGTCAAGGGCAAACCCTGGTTGGCTGTATTCCTTGAGACTCAATTTCGTTATTGGGTGCACTTGATTGTTGTGAGTTTGGGTTGTCAATTTCCTTACGGTTGTAGCGCTCGTTGTACAGTAGGAGTAGAAGCAGACATGCAATGACAGAGCCAAGGAGGAACCAAGTCATCCAAATCACACCTGAAAGAAAATATATTTCAACCATCTGCTTCAATAGGAACAGCATAAAATACTTCATATATTGTCAGAAGGTTATTGTGTCTCAGATGCAAAAAAAACCCAATCATTCTTTTGTGGTTACAGAACGGCCTTGAATAAGGCATTATAAATCAGCAAAAATAAAAAGTATTTTGAACTACAAGAAGGTTCTTTGAGGGCTGCCTTACTAAAAGCTATCAGGAATATCAAAGCATTTTGAAACTGAGTGTGAGGGCCTTTTAAAACCTCTTTACCTGAATAAGGCATTATAGGGCCTATAGGATATCAGCAGGAATATAAAAGTATTTTGAACTGCAAGAAGGGCCTTTTAAGGCCTCCTTACCTGTATGTGTTACAGGGAATATTAAAGCATTATGAAATGTGTGAGGGCTATTTTTAAAGGCTTCCTTACCTGAATAAGGCACTACATGTACATGTACATGTACATGTACATGTCAGCAGGAATATCAAAGCATGTGGAAATGTGTGTAAGGCGTTTTAATACCTCCTTAGCCGAATAAGGCATTATATCAGTAGGATAAAAGTATTTTGAAATGTGAGAACTGAGAAGGGCCTTTCAAGGCCTTCGTACCTGTATAGAAATATCACGAAGCATTTTGAAATGTATGAGGGGCTTGTAGGGCCTCCTTACCTAAATAAGGCATTATATATCAGCAGGAATATGAATGGGAGGGAATTTTAAGGCCTCCGTACCTATAGGGATCAGGAATAATATTGAAACTTTTTGAAACACGAGAAGGGCATTGTGAGGCCTCCATATTTTTTTTGTCGGCAGGAATACATGTGTTAAATGGGCCCTTTAAGGCCTCCTTACCTATGTTGGGGATCATGAATAACAGCAGGAATATGAGAGACGCTGCATTATAAATGCACATTAGGAACATAGTGATTTGACTCTCGGCAACTGGGTACAGTCCTTCCACCATCATCTCACTGAAGATCGACAGCGGTGCACCCAGACTTACCCCAAGGAAAATATTAGATAGATACAGACTCACTGCAGAAGATAAAAGAAATGAACTGGATTTGATTAATATTGTTAACCACTTCACGTTGGATGACAAGTTTATGGGAAAAAACTTTCTTCAATAATTTACGACGGATGGTTTATTGCGATCGAAACAAATTCGGAGGGCTGTAAATTTTTTGCTGGTAGCCGGAAGGATGATTGAAATATCCACCCAGACTTTCCAGTGTGTAACGTGCACAGGCATGCACAGGCATGCACTAGGCATGCCCCTACTGTGCTACGCTTTATTTCACCCTCACAAAGAGGGACAAAGAGGGACACCAGGTTCTTTGATTCCAGTCTGGAATCAGGGGTTACACAAGAACCCCACGCGTCACGGACCGTGGGGTTGTTGTGTAACCTGGATTCCAGACTGTTGTCTTGTTATTGTACAAATGTGTCATACAAGAATGGACAGGCTGCCACCATTGTTTGTCATTGGGAGGTTCGCTGAGCATTTGAAGATTCTGTGTGTGTGTGTGTGGGGGGGGGGGGGGGGGTGTGTGTGGGGGGGAGGGGGCAGAGAGTACCCCAAACCCATCAGAACTTGAGTCCTAAGCAGTAGACCTCTCATAGAACTGTGTATTGAGAGAGTTGCGACATAGAGAGACCAGTTTTTTTTTTTAGTCACGTGGTTGCTGGACGCCATTTTCATTCCACTAATGCAGCACAACCCGATGTGCAGTCTGGTCTGGCACCCAATGTGCGCACATGTGTGTTCTGGACTGAAAATGGCCTCTAATCGCAAGTTGTCGCAACACTCTTCAATACACAACTCTGACCGCTCGACCACGACACACAATGTTGGCACTGTAGTAGACCTTTCAGTATTTTTCTTTGTTCCATTAAATCGCCCAGGCGGCCCTCATGCATTCCTTTCGTTATGCAACGCCAGGTGCGTTTCTCTGACTCCACTCACGCACGTGTATATAAAAGTTGACTGCATACACACTCTCTCTCTCTCTCACTTATATCTTTTCGACTCCTGGATGAGGCAGCAGTTTTAACCAGCACCAGAGTGTAATAATTGACACCTAGCGCTCTTATCTTTTAGAAAGGACAACTCAGCATTTACAAATGTACATTACTTTTTTAGGACTCTTGTTGCTGTGGTGTGCTCTTTGGCAGTAGTACACAGCTAATAGGCACACCGCAGTTGCAAGCACATTAATTCGACCATAAACACAAGTGCATTATAATTTCTTTGGCACAAGTATCGCCCTCTTATTATTGACTTACAAAAAGGCAAAGTAGCCAAATTTCCATTTAGTCTTTATCATTTCAATTCATTAATATAATAGCAAAGAACACGACAGAAGCACCATTATTTTAAAATGATGAAGTATGACTTACCTATAGTGTATGGGATGTACTTCATTGTTAACAATACACACCATGTGCAGCTGAGGCTGCTTACAATGAGGGACACTACCAGGACAGCTTTCATCTGGCCGCCTATTACATCAACAAACCTAGCAAGAGAAGAAAATCAATTCTACATATCTCCAGCACCTCATCCAAACATATCATCCAGTTCGAAATCTCCGCTTAAAATCCAAGTCTCTCTTAGTGTGACCCTCAACTTTCACTAGATTTTATGGGGCCAGAGCTTTTGCAGTAGCAGCAGCAGAATTATGTCTTCCAGACAACATACAACAAGTACAAACTGTGAATTCTTTTAAGACAATGCTAATAAAACATTTATGCAATAGCCTTCAGTATTTCTTATTGTGTCAACTAAGTTTTCCTTCATGTACTTAATTGTCTCTATTTTCTTACTGTAACTTCTTTTTTTCATCTTAAAGTGCATTGAGACTTTTTTGTGACTGTGATATGCACTATACAAGAATAGATCATTATTATTTTTATTATTAAGGGGCCATTCTTTTTTCCCCAAAATTGTGGGTGGGTGGGTGGAAAGAAATAACTGATAATCAAAATTCGTTTTACAATTTAATAGAAAAAACCCTAAATTGTTAGGGGGGGGGGAACTCCCAGGGGCCCCATCCAAAATGTTTGTCATGTCTGTTTATTCAAGGGTGCTGTCTATTGTTATTATTCAACCTTATTCAGTAGCTGACCCCTGTGCATGTTGGGGAGACGGCAACAGTTTCCTCTCCTGTATCAACTACAAAGTTGCATTTAGAAGCCAGGAAAGGTATTGCAAATGCCTGGGCTGGGAGAGTTTTGATTTAAAACTTCTGCTTACCTTCATTTGAGGCATTACTTTGTTCTTCAGTGAATTGGGTACATGTATATTAAATACATGTAGTCTGTCCAAAAACCATAACTTTGGGTGTGTGGATGGGTGGGTAGGTGGTTTTGGTCAAAACAATTTTGGAAAAAATATCACCATTTTAAAATGTTAATTTTTCTGAATGGCCCCTACAGTGAGTCTAACAAATGTTGAACGAAACCCCCTCCTACCAAAAAACCAAAACAAATTTAAAGAGGAAGGAAAATTTACCTATTCAGCTTCACGATGTACTCACTTTCCAATAGAAAGAGTCTTCATGTGTGTAAGGAAAACATTACAAGTCTCTAGCCTCAGGTTGAAATGGTGTAAACTATGGAACGCCAAAGAGGCATTTAATAATCGGTGATGGTCTTTTACAACCGGTGATCAAATTTTGAATCGGTGATGGTCTAACGCGATCGGTGATCAACTTTAGCAATCGGTGATGTATCACGATCGGTGATGGTCTTTCGCGATCGGTGATCAACTTTAGCAATCGGTGATGCATATTCACGATCGGTGATGGTCTTTCGTGATCGGGGATCAACTTTAGCAATCGGTGATGGTCTTCTATTCATGACCGGTAATCAATGTTTTGTTTGGTGTGGACTTTCACAGCTTTTGATTAGTTCTGCAATATCGGTATTAATTCGCTATTAATTTTTTATTTCACTTCATTAATTGAAAGTTTGAAAATCTGTGATTGTTCTTTACTTGGTTTTAGTGCAACACCCGCGTAGAATATCCCCAAATTAACACCAATAATTGTTAAAGGCAAGTACCTTGGTTTTTCTCATCCCAGTATCTACGTTTAGTTTGTTTATAACTGATTAAATAATACGGCCAACTTTCGTAAATGTATTTTGGTCATGGTCTCGCTTGAAAATGGCATGAGTTGCCTCAACGTGAACTTAACATTTCTATGTTAACCTTGTCAACTTGTCATTTTTAATCAACTGCATTTATTTCTTTTTATACACATATTTATATGTATTATTTTGCGCACTTTACCAGTGACCTTTAAAAAAACAGTATTATGTATTGCCGGTGTTAGTGTTAGTTTGAAATTATGAAATCATTATTAATAAACAATTAAAATGCTTTCAAAGTAGGCAAGTCAATTTATGATTTTTTATTTTCTTTTATATATTATCAAACATTAGGGGAACGAAAGAAAAACATGCAGAGCTATACAGATCGTTTTTAACAGTCACGTTAAGTAATCAAACAAATTCAAAATAATTTAGTTTTACAAATGGTAAGACTGGCATAGCATATCGGTAATTATTCTACCTTTTTGAAGGATACTGTTTGCACGATACAGTTAGACTGAAAGTTAAAACGCCCATGCCCCCGTCATGCAACCTCGTAAAAAGAAAATTAATGAAGAGAAACACACCAAAAAACCATCACATAAACCACCCACAGGCACTTCCCTCACTTTATTATAAAATAATAATAATAGTGTTATAACAGGTAATGGTGAAATTTCAACTGTTTACATTCCAAGTGTAATTATCTCCATATTTGTTTATAATTATGACATTGTTTTCGTGGCACGGAATGATTACATTCGGCCCAAATCTTGTCGTTGTCTTAAGAAAAGATTTTCAGTGTAAACAGTTTTCGGACAAAAGTACAAAATGATGTCAGTAAACCTGTCATTTGTTAAAAAGCACTTTTGCTATTATTATTATTTTTAAAGACTTTTGTAAAACACTAAAAGCAGGCCTCAACTTTTACTTTTATTTTTTTGAATACAAGTGAACTCGGGTATGAGTAACGACCATATTATTTATCCCCTCGGGTAAATACAAACGGAATTTCATACAAAAGTAATAGAAAAAACAATAAAGTTTTAAAATGGTCAAAACATGGAACTAGAAAGAACAGAACAGTTTCTAACAATAACTAGGAGGATACATACAACCAAAAAAGTAATACATCAAGGTCTGGAATAAATCACCGTGTATGTCATCATTTAATGAAATAAAATAAGGTTCTTATGTAAACAATTAAAAAAGGAAAAGCGCAATACTTACATATAGTAAAGTTGATCACCGATCGCAAAAGACCATCACCGATCGTAAATAGGCATCACCGATTGTTCAAGTTGACCACCGATCGCGAAAGACCATCACCGGTCGTAAATAGGCATCACCGATTGCTAAAGTTAACCACCGATCGTGAAAGACCATCACCGATCGTGAATATACATCACCGATTGCTAAAGTTGATCACCGATCGCGAAAGACCATCACCGATCGTGAATATGCATCACCGATTGCTAAAGTTGACCACCGATCGCGAAAGACCATCACCGATCGTGAATATGCATCACCGATTGCTAAAGTTGACCACCGATCGCGTAAGACCATCACCGATCTTGAATATGCATCACCGATTGCTAAAGTTGATCACCGATCGCGAAAGACCATCACCGATTCAAAATTTGATCACCGGTTGTAAAAGACCATCACCGATTATTAAATGCCTCTTTGGCGTTCCATAGTAAACTGCCATTGTATTTGATACCCTTCCAGTGCAAAATCTGTCAACATCCAAAACATCTGATGACATCATTCTGAGAAAAAGGGTCACTTCATTTTTGTACGGGGATGTTTTAGCTCATAATTGACTTTTTCAGTGATAATTTATAAACATGAGTGATGTCATTGGATTTTAACAAATAATGGATCCTTACATTCTGAGAAGTAACCTTTTTTCCATTCAAAATGTCACATTCAAAGGCTGTTTGAATTTTATTGAAAGTCAGAAATTCTGAGAAAAAATGGATCTCTTCAATTTTGTATGAGAAGGTTTTGGTTCATTTCCGACTTTCAACAATATTGATATCATCAGGCGTTTTGGATGTCAACAGATTTTGCACTGGAAGGGTGCTGAATACAATGGACTCTTATTGTACATCATTTTAATTTCAGGTTAGAGACTTGTATTTTTTCCTCCACTCACATGAGGACTCTGTCTATTGGAAAATGAGTACATCACAGAAATGAATTAGTCATTTCTCTTCCACTTTTAATAAGCATACTATTTCTTAATTTTACCTTCCAAGTATCACACCTGTTATTACAACTGACAGTTGAGTAACAAATCCAATGATACCAACATTGTTCTGTAGATAGAGAGAAAATTCATGTTTTTAGTTTGAGCAGACAAGACCTTAGCTCCACCTACGTTGAGCAGACAGGATGGCTCTTTTTATTTTAAATATTTTAAATTGTTCTTTAATGAGATTTTGCTCAACATCACTAAGCCAAATGGCCACTTCAAGGTGAGGACTACAGCTAACTGATTTGGGCTGTGACTCAAATCAACTGCCACCAGGGGGCACGTTGCCACCTACTCCTGGGGCTGAAACAGGGTTATCCCCTTCACAGTCCGTAAGGATATAGGCAGGGTATCATCCACTAGGAGCCTGGCTGGTAGAGCAGAATGCACTACCTTCCAAACTTAGGTCTTTATGTGGCCAGAGCATTTTTAGTAGGAGCCAGATTTCTTAGTTCTGTTTGAGCTCAAAAAGTTGCTTTGCTCAGAAAAAAAATTGCTTTTGGTTACCAGCCAAAATGTAATGTAATATGCATACTGTACAACTTTGGGCTAGTGTCTGGCTAATTTTGCTCAGCAATTTAATTTATGGCACTTGCTGAGAAGTGTTCCCCTTTAATAATCAACAACCATGCAAATGCAGACATGGGCAAATGTCTACTAGAGAAAGAGTGAAACATGCAGTGCATAAGAGGTCAATTGTGTGGGGAAGGTTGAGTGCGTTGTACTTTTATCCCTAAAAAAACACAACAACATTCAAAATTGATTTACAAGGGCTGTTTCAGTCTTTAGAGCTTTTTCAAAACACACAATTGGAGGCAGTACTAAGCTATCACTGGGGAGAAGGGTGGTTCCAGTGGCTAGCTGGGCGGTTAAGAGCACCTGACTCAAGCTTTTCTGTTTCTGATCAGCAGAATGTGATTTTTGAGTCTTTGTCATGGCATTTGTGTCCTTTTGTATGATACCTTTACCGTAAATGCCTTGTTCTTCGTATGGGACATTAAGCCACATGCCCTGTGTACTGAGCTACTAGGATTGGTAGTTCATATAAAATAACTCATAACACTTGTCGTAGAAGAGTAGGGGTTAACCCCAGTGTTTCTGGTTCACATACATGCAAGCACCCTTGTTTACAGGTTTCCTCAGGCTTGCGAGCTACAGTGATTAAGAGTCATTTCACGTAAATACTTGACATATGTGTCCACGGTCAAAAAATCTTTTTTTTTAATACTTTGTAGGTCGAAGGGCCTTGGGGTGCAAGTAAACAAAATTGAACTTTCAAATCCATATAAAGCCCGTTGCCATGGTAACAGCTCATTTTGTGTTTTGGGCATTTTAAGCCGATTTGGAGGTCTGAAAAACTGGTTTTTAGCTCATGTTTATAACTCCACCCTACCAAAATGCAAAATTATTTCATAAAACCTTTTATACCACTACAAAGTATCATTCTTGGCCTTATTTGAGAAAAAAAATTATTCCTATAAATTTTACCCTTATGCTATTTTTACCCTATTTTTGGCCCTAAAAAATTCAATTTGCCAGGGGTCTCAGAAAAATTTCCTTTCGGTTGTGATTAGGGCCAACATTGGTCTTTCCATATCTGGTGATGAAAACTTGGGCAATTGTATCCTGTTGTGACAATACTGCCTCAAAAACTGATTTTTTTCCAAAAACAGGAAAAATGCATTTTGAAGTTTTTCTCTCAGTTTGAACCAGTATCATTAAAAAAGAACACTTTAATCAATCAGGCAACTTTTCCTGAGCGTTCTGTAGGCTTGTTGAATACCCCACATTGATGAAAAACTTTTGATGACTTAAATCTCAGACTTTACCCCCCCCCCCAAGCGTATTATGTTACATTCCCTTACGAGTCATTCCGTGCCAACTCATCTGACGGGTTGGCAGGCTCCGTCTCAGATTTTGCTATTTTTGTTTGTAAACATTCCCCTATGGGTGTCATGAACACTCACCAAATTTTAGAAACCTACTCTTTAACATTTCTGAGGTATGGCCCCATAAAAGTTTAAGCCCCGCCCCTTCAAATTTACTTTTTGTGTTTTGGGCATTTTTAGAGGCCTATATCTACAAATTGAGAAAAGATATGTAACTGCAAATTAATATACAGGGTACCTGGTACCTCATCAACTAGAATCTACTGTCAAAAGTAGCTTGGAACATTTTTATATCAAGGCATAGGTCTGTAAAAACTGAAATTTTAGGCCGCGGAATGATTTTTCGTAATTTTTGAGACCACTATAGTGTCTAAGTGAAATGTCTGATTGATTTTGTATTACATTTGGTTATAAACTAGGTGTATATGTGTAACCTGATATAAGGATAGACCAATCACACTTTTGATGGGTATTTAGCAGGGGTCTGAATGTGGGTCTGGCTGTAAAATTGCAAAAAATACCGCCTTTTTCAAGTGGTTATTTGACAACATGGGACATTTCTTACAGATTTACAAATTTTCCCCCAAAATATTTTTTATCCAGTCTACTTGTGTGAGAAATCCAAAAAATTGACTCTTTACTCCTTCATTTAAAAAAAAAAAATCAAATGAATATGACTAATTTAAGGTTATTGTTGTACATCGAAGTTTTTAGTGAAATCACTTGTTTACAAAAGAGCCACAGAACCTAGACTAAGTTCCTGCAGACCATGGAAGCGTAGTGCCGCCACTTGAATGAAAAAAATCTGCACTTTTTGTGTATATGTGTACAATAACTATCATGTTCGTACATTATAGCTATTATACGTACATTACTACTATTGGATGTACAAAATAACTATCACTGACACGGTAACTCCGGACTTATCGTGTACAGAGGATACTTATCCTGTTAGTACATATCTATCATGTTCGTACATGATAATTGTCATCCCCCCCCATACACAATAATTATCATGTTTAGTGTATGTACAGAATAATGACGATTCACGATCAACTTCAGACGCATCATGTATAGTACACAATATTGTGCAGCATCTCCATGCAAAAAGTACTCTCAAACAACCCCGAGATAGTGGCTTATGAATACAGAGATGAAATACTTTAAAATGGCAACCGAAACACGGCTTTGTTTGGATTTTATTAGGATGTTAACTAACAGTTTGTACCAAGCTTGTTTAAGAATATTATTTCACATGGAGATGCTTCACAAAATCTTTTTATACAGCTGGTCTTAAGGGGATGTGTTCATAAATCATAATTATTGTGTACGTACACATAACCTTTTGTGTAGTGAACAATTATGTACATGATAATTATCATGTACGACATCATAATTGTCGTCTATACGTACATGGTAAGTCCGTAGTTATTTTGTACGTTGATAAGTAATTGTGTACTATACATAATAGTTACTATGTATGTTTATTGACGTACATGATAGTTATTGTGTATGTACACATTAAGACATGTAAGAGAAGGATTGCTTTTCATGTGGCGGCACTACACTTCCGTAGTGTACAAACTATGCCTGCAGGAAGTCAAGGCTCTGTCAGCTCTTTTGTAAACAAGTGATTTCACTAAACTGCATGCATACACAACAATAACCTTAAATTAGTCATATTCATTTTTGTTTTACTTGAAGGAGTATAGAGAATCATTTTTTTGTTTATTTCTCACACAAGTAGACTGGACACAAAGTATATTTATAAATACCCATCAAAGGGGGGGGGGGTTGGTCTATCCTTATAGCAGGTCACACATATACAACTAGTTTATAACCAAATGTAATACAGAAGCAATCAGGCATTTCACTTAGGCACTAGGGGGTCTCAAAAATGATGAAAAATCATCCCGCGGGCTAAAATGTCATATTTATAGACCTATGCCTTGATATAAAAATGTCATGCTGCTTTTGACAGTAGATTCTAGTTGATGGGGGTACCAAGTACCCTGTATATTAATTTGTAGTTACATCTTATCTCAGTTTGTAGATATAGGGCCTCTAAAAATGCCCAAAACACAAAAAGTAAATTTGAAGGGGCGGGGCTTAAACTTTTAGGGGGTCATATCTCAGAAATGTTAAGGAGTAGGTTTCTAAAATTTGGTGAGTGTTCATGACACCTAGTTTATAACCAAATGTAATACAAAAGCAATCTGACATTTCACTTTAAGCACCAGGGGTCTCAAAATTGATGAAAAATCATTCCGCGGGCTAAAATGTCAGTTTTGATAGACCTATGCCTTGATATAAGAATGTCCTATGCTACTTTTGACAGTATATTCTAGTTGATGGGGTACCAGGTACCCTGTATATTAATTTGCAGTTACATATCTTTTCTCAATTTGTAGATATAGGCCTCTAAAAATGCCCAAAACACAAAAAGTAAATTTGAAGGGGCGGGGCTTAAACTTTTATGGGGCCATACCTCAGAAATGTTAAGGAGTAGTTTTCTAAAATTTGGTGAGTGTTCAAGACACCCATAGGGGAATGTTTACAAACAAAAATAGCAAAATCTGATACGGGGCCTGCCAACCCGTCAGATGAGTTGGCACGGAATGACTCATAAGGGAATGTAACATAATACGCTTCGGGGGGGGGGGGGGGGGTAAAGTCTGAGATTTAAGTCATCCAAAGTTTTTCATCAATGTGGGGTTATTCAATAAGCCTACAGAACACTCAGGAAAAGGTGCCTGATTGATTAAAGTGTTCTTTTTTAATGATACTGGTTCAAACTGAGAGAAAAACTTCAAAATGCATTTTTCCTGTTTTTGGAAAAAAAATCAGTTTTTGAGGCAGTATTGTCACAACAGGATACAATTGCCCAAGTTTTCCTCACCAGATATGGAAAGACCAATGTTGGCCCTAATCACAACCGAAAGGAAATTTTTCTGAGGCCCCTGGCAAATTGAAATTTTTAGGGCCAAAAATAGGGTAAAAATGTCGATTTTGCAAGTTGTAAAAACATGCTTTAATGCTTGATGCAAAAATAGCATAAGGGTAAAATTTATAGCAATAATTTTTTTTCTCAAGTAAGGCCAAGAATGATACTTTGTAGTGGTATAAAAGGTTTTATGAAATAATTTTGCATTTTGGTAGGGTGGAGTTATAAACATGAGGTAAAAAACAGTTTTTCAGACCTCCAAATCGGCCTAAAATGCCCAAAACACAAAATGAGCTGTTACCATGGCAACGGGCTATATATTGATTTGAAAGTTCGATTTTGTTTACTTGCACCCCAAGGCCCTTCGACCTACAAAGTATTAAAAAAAACGATTTTTTGACCGTGGACACATATGTCAAGTATTTACGTGAAATAACACTTAAGTTAATTTATGAGGCATCCTCGATTTCGTTTCCAGAATTATACAATAATAATACTACTAATAATAGTTTCTCAAAACAAAATTGGTTTATAAAAGATAAGGTTTAGATTGATGTTTGTTATTTGTTGTTGCCTGCCCTGTGAAATGCAAGCACATTTACCTGGTCAACATTCAGGGTGGAGTGAAAGATTGAATCAATTTGCGACTGCCAACCATTGTACACTCCTGATGTCAATGTGAATGGTGTGGCCGATAGCCAGAAATTCACATTCCTGCCGATAAAAGCATCAGAAATATAAACATATGAGTAAAATATGTAATTTGAGGTCTCATGGTGGACACAAATAATCTCAGGCTTTTTAACACCCAACAATTGATATTTCTTTTTTACTGATAATGGTGTCAATTTCATTTATTGAATGTGTTAATGTTTGTATTTATTAGTTTATTATAAGTCAAGGCACACGCGGAATCAAAGGCTTGACTGCAGGTCAGCTTCAAAATTACATGCTCACAGGAGTCTTCTTTCATGCATTTTAAACAGAAAGTGGAATTCTGCATGCGACTTGACTTAGAGGCTAACTTTAGTATTGCTAGGGCGCCATCTTTAAAACTCTCTCGAGATATTGTGGAAGAAACGCTTGGAGCTGTCTGAGGCTGCTCTGGAAAATACAGCATGGCCGCCACAACAACGATGGCCAAACCACCACACTCTAAATATAAGAACACAAACAAAGCAATTTCTTTAATGGCCCAAATCTGTTGTACGCACTTTTATAGGTATTATACAGTATGGGTAAGGATAGAAAACATCATTGTTTAAGTTTTAGTCTGAAAGCTTATAATTTATGAAGTTCATATAGACACATTTTTCTGTGTAATATTTCCCTCTGAAATAAAGTCATATTCGAGAAAACTGTATCTGAAACCTAAAAAAAAGCTACAGCTTATTTCGGTTAATACAACCAAAATTAAGGACAATGTGTTGAAAATTGTGCATGTTTTTTTTTACTATTTTCTCTCGACTCGCACAACAGATAGAGCCCATGTCGGCTACGACACATTTACTTAACTTACAGGTAGACCTGTCTAAGGAAAATAACTGCATCGCCAGACAAGGGTACATACCTAAATACATAAGGTGCATTATTTCATCGAAATAGCGAGATCGCATCGCTGGTGTCAAGTGTTCCACGTGGCTTTCAAATATATAAAAAAAATAAAGTCGGGCATGTTGTTAAATTAAATTTAGTATAGTGCTCACTGTTTGTTTTAACGAGCAGGTAAAGGCCAAGTATACTGATTGACTGGAAAGTTGATTTCCAGTTTATATTGTCACACTTTTTCATTGCCTGAAGTCAGTAACGTACCTGTGCAGGACTTGCGTATAAGCTTTTTGAAAAGAAGCCAACCGGGCTAGTAAACTGTGCTCTTTTAGCCAAGATTAGATAGAGGTCACAACCGGTTGACTGGTCAGATCATTATCATTCACACACTCAAAAGAAAAACTGAAATATTTGTTTGTATTATTCACATCTAAAAGAAGATAAAAAATAGAAACTTTCTCAACAGACCTGTGTGGCGCACACTTTTTAGTTGGCCACAGGGCAAGTTGAGAAGTGGTGTTTAGTATGTCACCACCATTTTTACTAGACAATGTACGCCGGGTTAGTGTCAAGTACAAGCCCTGCCTTGAGTATTTTTATTCCATGAACGTTTATTAAGAATAAAAATAAACGGAAAGGAAAAAACAACAAATCAAAAACAGGAAACACCCTAATACCTACAGTAAACGGAACATAGCAGATTAAAAGACAAACGCCCAACAATCAAAATTAAAAAACACCATCAACCAAAAGTTATATTTAACTCATTAGGCCCTACCTGTCATTTTTTGGTAGACTACTAAGGACAAGTGGGCCAATCAGAAATGACGCAGACACACCAAGGGCGCCAGATGCCAAAGCTATGGCTGTAGATGTCGTTCTCTGATGAGATGGGAACCAGACTGCAGATACCTGAGTGCATGCTGCTGACAGTATTGGATAGGGCATACACAACACAATGTGCCCCACATTCATAGTCCTCATTTTAAAAAAAGAGAAGGAATAAAATAAATAAATAAAACAATAGTAATATATTAGATTTATGTCGCGCCTGAACCAAGTGACTTGGTCTGTGGCTCTAGCCGTTGGCTTCAACAACAGTGAAGAATAGGCCTTTTGACAGTCTGGCCATAGTCACTGCGGAAGCTTATCCAAATACATTGACATCATCCAGCCATGTTAATAGTGGCTTCTTATATAGTGCTCATGTCCGTCACTCAGTGACACTCAGGGCGCTTCAACTTTCAGTATTTTCCTGCAAGGTATTTGGAGCTACATTTTTGAAGTATGAGACCTACTCCTTTATAGAGCACCATGTAATGGTTTACAAGGTGCTGTGGTGCAATATGCAGCCAATCAAACCAGGAATACCGGGGTGAAACCCTTCTCTTTTTGATATTAAGTGCACTGGGCTGTTTTACGTGCATTACACAACACAGGGGACCTATGGTTTTACGTCCCATCCGCAGCAATAATGGTTAAGTTTCTTGCTTAAGAACACAAGTGTCACGACCTGGACTCAAACCCACACTCTGCTGATCAGAAACACCAGAGTTTAAGTCCGGTGCTCTTATCTGCTCGGCCACATCACGCCACTTAGAGGTAAACCAATGATGAAACAATGAAAAACGCTCAGATTTTTACATGCGGCGCACAGGACTGGCCAATTAAAATTGTCCTTTTAACATCTACATGAGGGCGCTCTACTCAAATAACGTCATATGCATTATAACATGTATAAGGTCTATTCAAGCTGTAGTTTTATAGTTAGTTTTTTACCGTTTGTTGCATTGATGCTTCAAAAATCAAAATTGCTGCTAGAGCCATCAGTGAGGGTTTGGACAAAAGGCTGATTTTCCTTGATACATACAGGAATTGAAAACTGAAACTCAATTGGACCTTGAAACGTAACCTCCCATGGTAGTTTATAAATCCTATGCCCTTTTCAAAACCCTGGCTTGGGATTGTGCTTCGGCTTAGCTCCAATCAGTTATTTTGAAACTATGGGCACTTTCGGTTAAGGAGAAGCAGGTGGAGGACGGAGCCTGAAAACCAAGCCCATGACTATAGATTGGGCTAGCTTTTACCACTTGACGTTCTCTATTCCGACTGGAAGGCATCTTATACTGAGTCCAAGGAGAGCAATCACCGCAGTGCCCAACAAACAGAAGCGAAGACCTAAATAGGCATAAAATGATGATGACATAATTCCAAATTAGTCTAAAAAGAGATAAGGGGTCTCAATGTGATACACCTATCGAACTATGATATTATGTAGCCATGAAGGGCCAGTGCAAATGCAACTTTCATTCTGCTTGTTGGATTTGTGATGTCATAACTGATGTTCATGTTTTGTAATTAAAAAATTGACTTGAGGTAAGGCTACTCAATGTGATAAGGTTAATGAATGCTATGATAATTATGTGGCCATGAAGGGCCATCAGAAAATCACAAATTGATTCAGCTTGTGGTATTTTTGATGTTTTGAATGATGTGCATGTTTTGTGATATGTAATGTCCCAGAAGACAAGGTCATATGGGGTCATGCCAGTGCAACTTTTATACACTATGTTAAGTCCTTTCATATGATGTATAGATTGTTAAAATAGCTTATGTAGGTCAGGAGATAATATTTTTTTAAATGTAAAACTTTCAATTAATGTAAACCTAAACCTGACGTCATCATTATGATGTCATTGAAGCTGTGCCATTTACTTGTGCAGATCTTTTGTATGCGTGAAGTTTGAAGATTATGTGTGATTAGGAAGTGTGTCTTTATTAGCGGACAATGTGCTCATTTGAGTGTTAGATGGCTGTATTAAAGACTATCCTAGCATAACACTTTGAATGGAGACTATATGCATAATGTACTTAGCATGGTCATAAAAATGTTGAGCGCATCCGTACGTATAAATATGTACAATAAACAGTGTTCTTTTTTGCGATGTAGAGAATGATGTTCATATTTAATTTGCGATTTGTAATGTCCTTTTAGGGACACCATGATGATATCGCAAATAAACCATTGTAGTTAAATCATGGTATCTTTGGACAAATTGGTACCTTTAAGGATAAGAAGGTAAGAGCAGATTAAGCTTGTCGCAAGGTAGGTGATTGGACCCCAATTGGTCAAAAGAGCAATGTCGCCATTTGTCCAATTCAGTGCAGCCTTTGCTGGAAAAACGTAAAAACACAAAAACAGTTTATGACATGGAAAGCCTTTGACTGCATCTCCATCTACCAAGGTTAAATGTATGTTCAAATTATTGTTTTGTTTTCTCCTAAGAAACAATAAATTAACTTAATAATCAAACTTAACCCATAGCTGCCTAGTTATGGGATTTTCCATTGAACACACAAACGCTGTTAGCTCCTCACTCCGAGAAACTCCATAGATGAACAAGGCGTTAGTGTCTTTCTTTGTACTCGGACTACTTGTGATATGAGACGTGAAGCATGACAAAATATGTAGGCCCCTATCATATAAAAAAAGAAGAAGCTCTTTCCAAAAGTAAACAGTTTGTTGGGGATATGTTTATATACAAGGCAGTAAACAAGAATGTTTAATTATTGTAATGCAGCAAGAGGCGCTACATGGGTTAGGCAGGAACAGTGTTTATGTACTGTGACCAGTCAGGCGGATATGGGTTTGGTTCACAAAAACACTGTTAATAAGATATTTAAGGTTATATGGGCTAGGTAGATATATTCACTTTGTTGCATTTTTTGCCTGTAAGCTTATAATAATTATAGGACGAGTCTTATGAACATTGTGCTAGGTCTAATGTTAAGCCATGCCTAAATACCTGTAGTTGCAATTGGACCCCATGTGTTCCAAGCAGCTGACTGGAAGAATGCAAGCAACGAGAAGACTGCCAGGATGAACCATCTGCTCTTGTACACCTTGAAGTTGCCCTGATGGGTACCGTGCTCATCGTTCTCCCCAGAAGGTGGGAGAGGGGACAGGGTATCTGAACTTGCCCTTGCCCTCTGGTCTGGCTCCTGCCCGATAATACTCTGATATCCTTCAGTAGGGTTTGCTTTGTGTGAAGTGGCTAGAAGTGGGTCGATATCCGACATGTTACCTGATGCCGTAGTGGTGATTGTCAGTCAGGAACAATGGACTCTGTAAGCAACTCTGCAATATTGTTGGACAAAGCTTGAGGCCAGATTGAACTTGAAGCGTCGTTTGCCCAACAGCAATTATATGGTGCACACAGTGACAATACAAGCTCAATTAAGAATTCCCGAAATAGAGACCAACCTATTTTTCATTCCAGCCTTTAAATTCACGTCAAGTATAAGTATAAGTTTCGAAGCTTGGTGGGCCGGCCCACCATAAATTACAATAATAGGAGAGCTGGTGCCATCTAGTTCCTTCTGTTGTGTGTTCTGTCCAAGAGCCTGAGTAGCCGTCCTACGTCGACTGTGATCGAGGGTGGCTTCCTTCTCGCATGGATACTTGACACTTTCTTTGGCCCTCTGGTTCCACAATACTGGTGAACTTTGTTCTCACCTAAGTTAAAGTACCCGCTTAAGAGCCATCTGTTATGTTGATAGTTTAAAGGTTTTCAAATTTAAACAGTCTCATAGGCCTCAATGGTTGTGATGTTGAAAAAGGGTGAACATCGGCTATTTGCTTGGCTTTTAATCATCTCAAAACCTCAACAAATGAGTGAAAACACAGCACTATTAAATACAATTTGGCATGCCGATGAAGTAGCTGCTAGGCAAACCGGATTATCTCTGCCCCAGAAGCACCAAGCGTTCAATCTAAACAGTCCCACTCACTGCTTACTCGCATGTCACAAAACACACAATAGAATCACTCAACCCTGACTGTACACATCCCAGACCATGGCTCTCCGAGTAAATAACTTGCATAGACACAATAAAACATATAGGAAAAGATGTCAGTTGTTACACTGGTGAAGAAAGGCAGAAGTGAAATGACAGGCGATGATAAAACCCATCCAGACAGCTTTCAACTCCAAACATAAAACATGCCTATTTTGATTGTTCCTTTTTGAGCTCGTACCAGGTCCTAGAATTTGTATTAAAAAGTGATGCAATGTGTATGGCAGTTTATCGCAAGTAAGCATTGAAATTATAATTTGCAGTTACAAGGCTTTCATTTCTACTGGTATAGGCCTAATAATAAACATAATCAAGAGGGGCTTAGTGTGTGTTTGGCGGGGGGGGGGGGGGGGGGGGGGGGGGGGCGGGGGGGGGGGGGTGGGTGTCAGTTGCTACTGGCAGCAGCAAACTTCATAGTTTGAGACCTATACAGCTTTAACAAAAAATTGTTTTAATTTACTACCAGCACAACCCCACTGCCCTCTGATAAAGGATTACCGCCCGCAGTAGAAGATAATTAGCTTAGTGCATTAGCTTCATTTTCATCAACTGTAATTATCATCTCTTTTCTCTTGGGGGGGGGGGCATCCTCATTTGGCCCTGCCACCTTAAAACAAGGTAAAGACAAAGTGTACACCTATAAGATTTTAAAAAAAAAAATTGTTAAATAAAAAACACAATCATTACTATAGTTCCAATAAATATGTAAACTGATTATGAATTTTATTGCCAGTGCCAATCCTCCACAGATACAAAAATGTTCATTTGAAATATTGCGAAAGTCGATACAACAGACCCAACATATCACCTTTGCTTATTTCGGTTGCCGCATAAAATCAAAACAAGAATGGCGTGAACTATCGCCTTCCTCCGACCATGCGTGCACAAAATCGTTGATAAAAGTAATACTTTACAACTAATAATGTTAATAATATCATACAAGTATTGGATGCATATTGTCACAGAATATAATCACGAGGTAAAATCTGGACTATTTCATTTACGAGGCAAAGCCGAGTGAATGGGAAAGACAGATTTTACTGAGTGATTGTATTTCGAAACAATGCACAATTTAAATACATTCAATAGGTGTTTTATTTAAGACACACTTGGATCCTTGTCATTTGATTTTTGTTTTCACAATAAACACAGAATAGACATTGAAACTCATCCTCCCCACACTCTAAAAATTAAAAACACCCCCTGTGCACTGTGATACGACCTTGTTTCGTTGGGACGAATGGGCGGGAACAATTATTTTGGAAACGATGCTGCGAAGAATCGCAGCAAAGAGTCCCAAGCGTCCTATGTTTATCACTGTAGGACTCCTATATTGAATTTCTGTGCGTCACACGTCCCGGCAGTAATAAAGTATGACACTATGAAATTGTACATGGTTTACGTGATGTACATTGGGTTTGGTGTATGAAATCATCATTGAGTCAAAGCTTCCCCAAATTATATGTAATAAGTGTCTCCATGTATTACAGCCCTCTCTAGCGATGGGTTGAGTGCCATATTAGTCAAATTGTTTACTTTGCTGTATCAGAAGAAATGACCTGTACTACCATATTGTAGCTGTTGACTTGGCCAATTGGAGTCAACAACTTTTGTCGACCTGGTGCCAGAACGTATACAATTACATGACAAAAAAAGCGAAATATTCTAAACATGAAGATATATTTATTTTATTACTTCATTTACACGTCCAACAGCGCAAGCGCCAATAACAGGATGGTGGCAAGGAAATGCGAAGAAATATTTAGTTTTAGATGTGGGAGGAAAACCCACCTAATCAGGTTGGAAATGAAAACCCAATCCACATGCAAGGCTCCAATCTGAGGTGGAATTTGAACTGGGGCTGACAGAGGTGAAAGGCGTGGAAAGAAACTCGGGATCATAGGTCCTATTAGGTTTTACCCATACACCTATGTGTGTAAAGCACTGTATACGTGGCATGTCGTGGCCGAGTGGATGAGAGCACCGGACTCAAGCTCTGGTGTTTCTGATTAGCAGAGTGTGGGTTCGAGTCCCGGTCGTGACACTTGTGTCCTTAAGCACACTTAACCATCATTGCTTTGTCCTTCAGATGGGACCTAAAGCCGTTGGCCCTGTGTGTTGTGTAATGCCGTAAAAGAACCCAGTGCACTTATCGTAAAGAGAAGGGGTTCGCCCCGGTGTTCCTGGTTTGATTGGCTGCATATTGTGCCACAGCACCATAAAGGTGCTCTGTAAAGGAATAAACGTAGCTCCAAATACCTTGCAGGAAAATACTTAATGTTGAAGCACCTTGAGCATCACAGAGTGACGGATATGAGCGTTATGTATTATTATTATACACATTACTTTTTGAGTCATGTGAAAAAATCACAGACAAATCACTCAGGTGGGGTTCGAACCCACAACTTTTGCCATTCTAGAGCATATGTCTTACCACTAGACCACCAAGATGGCGTGGTAGATAGAGGCAGTTGGAATCCTATATTTTAGCCGTGGGAACTGCAACAATTTAATAGATGTTAAATTTGCATCGGGGATAAAGAATATTATTTGGTTTTTCTCTTACACCGATGTGTGTATTAAAGGCAATATATATTCAGTACTTTCCCATCACCGGCAGCTAAAATAAACGATTTGAACTGCCTCTTGCTACTGGGCAATCTCGGTTGTCTAGTGGTAAGATATCTGCTCTAGAATGGTAAAGGTCAGGGGTTCGAACCCCCACGCCAGTAATATGCCAATGTTTTTTTTCACTGAACTCAGAAAAGTACTGAGTATAGACCCCATGCATTGGCTTTCATCGATGAAGAAACGTCCACGCGTGAAAGGCTGAGAGTCGTGCACAGGGGGTACAGGCATGCACTTTTCCATTGTTTGTCATCAAAGATGGCGGTCAGTGGCGTCATGTGCAAGCCATCTTGACAGTGCTTTACACACATTGGTACCCTTACACACGCCAACTTACTGGGTATTTTTAACAATAGAACAATGCTACCCCACAAGGTTTTCTTTGTTCAAGTGGTACCCCACAGAGGATTTTTTCAGAAAAGGGAATAATAGAACAACAAAGGAAGTACTCCGTAACTGCCATATGTAAGGGTGTGTGTTCGGGTAAAACCAAATAACAAGCCGGTTTTTCGGTTTAGCAAATATATTCGCTAAATAATGAAATCATTCTACTCTCTCTCTCTCTCTCTCAACAGGACTTTACAAAACCAGTCGACCATCGGGAGATTTGCGTTGACGAGCACATAGCAACAATAGATGCTAGCTTCATGGACACCTTAGAGGGAGCCCCACTGGGTGAGAGCCTGTCCGAGCAAGTCATGAGCTCCATCGAAGAAGTCTTTTCATCAGCAGCTTGCCTTAATGCCTCCTTCCTCAAAACGTTAGTAAGCCTTGTCTTTCACTAATTAGCGTGAGGGTTTCCCACAAGTTTTTCTATGCGCCCTGGGACAAGATAAAATTTTCGTAACTGGCGGAATAGTTTGTTTTGGGAATATTGTTGTCACAATGAAACCCTGACTTTCTTTGAGGTGCGGGGTATTTGTTGACAATTTTTGTGGTAGGATGGCCTTGTAGAGGTGGTATTGTCTTCTGTTCCTCCTTGCCACTCACTCACTTTTGAATATGCTTGTATTTTTTCAGTAAAAGTCACTATGTGTGGATTGCACTTTTTAAAGAATTATAGTTGCTTTGCCAGTGCGAAGTGTATTAAAATAAAAAAATAGAATCAAGAAAAGACTATGAAATGTTCTTATAAAATTTACTGGGATTTATTGTTCTCTTCCGAGAAAATATGAGCTGGTATGAATGTTATAATCAGTGAAGTCTCAGAATGTAATGAACCAATTTTGTTTTACAATTACTAATCCTGTACTTTGTCCCTATGAACTAGAGCTTTTGTTTAAGTTGGGGTTGACTGGTGTAAGTTTTGGTGCTCTTGGAAAAATCAGACCAACTATGATGAAATAGCCTGAAAAGTCTTCTAAAGCTTATACCATGTGTACATGTAGGTCAGCCCTTGTACTTGATAACATTTTCCTACTTTTTTTTCCCCCAAGGAACAAATACCATGCCTTGAATGTTAGCTAATAACAAAATTGTTTTTGTTCATTGCACTTTGACCTTAACATAGTCTTTGTTGGGAGGGAGTCTAGAAAATATACATGTAGGCCTACATGCACGCCTGTGCTTTTATAGAACATTCATATTTAATACAGTAGTTCAAACACTGTGTTTGTGATGCTTGGAACTCATTTATGGCAAACAATGCTGAGGTCAGTGTGTTGTGGCACATTGGTTTGACTACAGACAAGCTAGTTGCTAGGCAACCATTGCTTTGACTACCGAAAACATCAACATTAATTGTTTATAGAGCTATCATAATATATAGGGCCATTGGTGTGCAACCTGCTACCTTAATTAGTTGCTGAATAACTGAAGAAACTACAGTATGGATCTATTTTTTGAATGTGATGTTGGAGTAAAAGTGATCTTCAGTGAAATCTGTTTGCAGTTATTCCACCATGGGAGAACCAGGCCGTTGTGTGGTTTTGTATGATCAGATAGCTATCTTGCTACCTGTTTCAAAGGGATGCATATAGTTTAAAAGAACAGGAATCAAAGAAATGCTCTGTGGAATTGTTTTTGTGTAGGAATGAGGCACATTATGGTAGTGGGAGACAGAATCATGGTGTCGACCTAGACAAGGCAAGAGAACAGTTTGGCAGAATTGCGTCTAAAGAAGCCGTCATCAGATATGTAAGTACTTATTCAAAATGTTTGGTCAAAAAATGGAATACAAACTGTTTTAGATTAAAAAAAAAAAATACAATATTTATTTTTTCAAATTGTTATTATAAAAAAAAAAAATGCAGGAGAAGACAGGGCTCGATTTTTACACTGGCCCGCAGGCCCAAGGCCAGTGATTTTAGCGTCGGGCCAGTAAACTTACGACCGTACAAGTCCGGAGGTCTTGTGTTTTTTAATTATAACACCTCACTTTATTTTTAATTTGAACTGATAAGTGCATACATCTTTCAATTTCATTGAGTATTGCCTATAAGAAAAATGAGATAAATCTTGTCTTAATGATAGTTCCAAAAACAGCTCAAATTTGAAACTGTAGAAAGTGTTCTTCGCATTTTGATTGCAGTCTTGTAACAAATTTTCTGGTCCAGTAAAAATTTTTTAGCTACAAGCCCTGCAGTCTTGTGGATTTTTTCCCCAAATTCGAGCCCTGGAAGAGAGCCTCTAGACAGGAACTTTGTTTCTTTGAGGCAATCCTTCGGGCTCAAGCTGCAGTTCTCTTTACTTTTTCTGTGTTTTAGCTGCTCCGGTTGTATCTTTTATTGCTTTTTTACCAATGTGCGTTACTGTACTTTCTACCTGCTTGAGCAATGAAATAGAAACATTAAATATAAATATGAATAATAAATATTGGGAGTGAAGCTGAAACGGGTAATCACCTTGAGGGATTCGAGTCATCTTGTACCTTTGCAAACTGGTACTATGCAAGTACATTTTAAAGGGTGGTGTTGTCAACCAGTGGTTTATGACGAATTAGCTAACCTTCCTGGGGGTTGGCTTGGCGGTTGGCTTGGGGGGGGGGCTAGTTGGGGATGGTAGACAATGTTGTAACCAGGGCGTTTTTTAGAATCGGTTCATTTTACACTTTAGCCGAGTGAAGCGAGGCCTTGAGCGCTTGTGTGAGGCATTTAGAAGGGGTCCAGGGGGTGCAACCCAGCAGGGTTTATTGGGGCAGCGCCCCCCTTCAGATAACATTCACATTTTACATCCTAAAAAGTACATATATTTTAAGGGTTCTAGACACTAAAAAACTTGTTATGTTGGCGTCAAGGGCCAGAAAAATAGGGTAGTCAGGTAGGGATTTTAAAAATTTTAATTCAATTTCTTTTATTAAATTGCAAAAATTTGTGTTACATTGACTTCTGAACCATACTTTGATTTCATTTAGTTATTTTGATGTTTTCCCTGTCAGTAGGAAGGGTTTGTTGTACACATACACTTTTTTTCCAATAAAACATACAATCCTTGGCTGTCACAGGAACCTTTATGTAATCACACTGGCTGGCTGTTCGTGTTACAATAAGGACACAATAATATTCCTTTTCAAATTATTAATGTTGTGCACCAATGTTTATTACCAAAACAGTTAAACAAAACTTGTAATTTCCAGTAAACTGTTTCTACCAGTCCAATCAAAAATATAATATAAGCCTGCAGATGTCAACACACTTCCCAGGTTTAAATAGAGCATTATACCAACTCCTAAGGGTCACAGAACCAGGCCATAACACCGCAAAGACTCACAGCAGGCAGCATGGCTTTTGATAGCCTTTTGTCAAGGCCTTGGTGGCTTGACAGCTTTGTAAACAGTGGAGCGACTGGAACGGGAGACCACGCACGCGAGCCGAGTGGCGAAGCCCTGAGGGCCTTTTCCAACTTGTTTGCAGTTTGTTTTTTGATGAATTATTCATAACATATGAAACGTGCATTATTCATAACTTGTATGCAAACAAGTATCTGATGATACACACGACAGGACGTTCACCATTGTATGCTGAACCGCTGACCTCCGTCCCTTCTGATTGGTTTAGACTTTTGCTACTGTTTGGGTAGCAAAAATTGAGATTGTAAAGAAAATATTAGAAACTGCAAACAAGTTGAAAAAGGCCCTCGTGGCTTCGCCACTCGCGTGCTTAATCTCCCCTTCCAGTCGCTTGGGATCGCGGCTCTACGAAGCTGTCCAAGCCAAGAAGGCCTTGACAAAAGGCTAGACTTTTGAGTGAAACAATTGTTTTACACTAAAACAATTGTATTACAAAATGAAAGGGATTAAGATTAGAGGTAATTGGATCTCAATAAGAGTGTCAATCATTCTCCCAGGACAGGGCTGTAGAGTGTCTGCGGCTAATCAAATATATAAAAATAGGATTGTCAGATTTTTTTTTGTCACTGTGGACAGAAATACTGGGCAACAAAGTTGTAACATTGCATGTCGAGTGCTGGTCGGCTTTCTTTAGAACTGGTTAGCGCGTTATTAGTTGTTTTAGTGATTTACAGTTTTGATTGCATATGATTTATGAAATAATTGGTGCCATTTTCGCTGAGAGCCTGAATTAATTTTTTCCGGATGGGATTATTAAGCTACAAAAAAATAAAAGGTTTGGATAATTTTGGGTGTGCAGAACCTCAATGCAGTTTTCCAAGTGGGCATTCTTAAGGCAACTGCTCACAATGGAATAAGTTAATTTGGCAGTCAATATGATCGGTGGTCCTATCAGCTTTAAAGTAAGCTGCTCATAAAGAGTACCTGTTCATATTTAATACAACTAAATATGACTGTTTCACACATTATAAAAAATTTGCTATGTGTTTTATATTTCCCTCTTTGGCATTCCATATCTCTAAACTACTTTTAATAGAAGGAAACTTTGAACAGTTGTTCTTGCACAACCAAATTGTAAACTAATATAACTTTATAAAACATTAAATTTTAAACATTATAATTAAGCAGGTAAAAAACATATACAATTGTATACGATTAATGTTGCCATCTGATGTTGTTGATGGCTTATTGCATTCATGGCTGAATGAACTTAAAGTTGTCAGTGGTGGGCTTTTGTCATGTCCACTGACAGCTTCCAGTGTAACTTCAGTTTGTTGGTTTTCATCCATCTTCGGATGGAAAAGGTAACACTTCCCAACGTTACCTCTCTTTCCAGATATGTCTACAGGTGGAAACTTGTATGTGAACGGGTTGTCAGTACTATTCGTTGGTACCTGTTGTGGACTTTCCAGAGTCTTGTTGCCAATTTGGCATCGCAAAGCTGTGTTGCACTCTGTCTTGTAACGACAGGTAAAGTTGTACCGCTTTGTTGTTGGGGATTGGTTGAGTTGGGAACAATGCAGTTCCTCAGTGGGGCATACCAACAATGTTGTTTCTTTGGATTGATAGTATCTGTATGTACGTGGACTTGTCTCTAGGATGGCAATGCAAACCAGTGTAAACTCCAATTTTGACCTCTGTAGTTTGGGGGTTGCCTTTAGTGTTATATTTACAGTAGTGTTATTGCGTTGGGTAGTGGAGGAGATGTCTAGCTGGCTGCTGTTCTGTTTTGTTTCCCATTTCAAAATGACAGCTGGTGCATCCTCACCACTGTAGATGCACTGTACCTGTGAAGTCTTACCACTGTGTACAATTAGGACATCTGGAGCTTTAAGTGTACACTCCAAAGCACGTACAAAGATCAGTAAAACTAAGAGGATGATCATGGCTTGATTTTCCTTCATTTTTTATCTGAAATTAAAAATAACAATTATTTATTAACTGAGATAGATTAAAGGTATTATACATGATACAGGTATTACCTGGAAGATATGATCCTCTAATGTGTGTGACCCATCCAAGGGTACGACAAAATTAAACAAATATGATTCAATAACGACTATGAGGTGAGTCTGATCTTAATATATCTCACCAAAACCAAGTCTCCAAATAGTAATGGCAAACAACCACTGGGGGTTTCGGTTGGTGGAACAAAAAAATAAAATAAAAAATGTCATAGAAAATGCTAAGTTTGGTCGAAAACCCTAAATGAACTCTTTGAAGTTGCTGTTTGAACAATGTGGGGTCAAATGGAAGATGGTACAAAGATTATCAGAAAGATTACGACATGCGGTTCAGGAGATATGGATTTTAAATTTGAGAACTTCTTGTTTGTATCGGAAGTAAAGGTAAAAAAGGGTAAACTTTATAACTAAAATGTTACATGTGCCGTAAGATGTCACAGAGATTATAGCTCTTTGACTTATTGTTCAGAATGTATTTTTTTAAAAGGTACGGCACTTAGGCTAAATTTAATAATAATCTACCGCACAAACCATGACATGAACTGAGGTGGGAGCAATTTATTGACTTTACGTGGGTCAAAAACCCTATATCTCTTTAACGCTTCCGTATTGAATTCCTTTTCTTCGTCTTAATATCCTAACGCGTCCGTATTTAACTATCTTTAATTATATACATATTCCTTAAATTTAAACGCTTCTGAATTGAATTGTTCGAGGACTATCCATGAGCGAGAGGGTGCTATACAAGTTTACCATTGTTTGTAGATACGCCAGTATGATCCTGCCATAGTGAGATAAGCCAAGCAGTGAACCAAATGAAGGAATAAAAGGTTCAAAGGTCAAAATAAGGCCACTCGTGGGACAAAATCGCTCAGTGGTGTACGGGCACATTTAACGTACGGTGAGTTTTACGTGCAATGTACACAGTAACGGCGATCATGCTAGTTTCATGATACATTTACGGGTGTTTTAAATCTTTAATATCGTCAACAAAGACAAAACAAACACTCAATCGAACTGCTGCCGAATCTAAGTTAGAGCACAGTCTTTCATTTGATGTGTTGTTTGTGTCTTTTAAGACTGTAGTTCCTGAGATCGAACACTAACAAAATTCTCCTGTAATTGCTATTAGAATTTTTCAGATGAAAGTATAAGAGATTGAGATTGATATAACCCCTAGCAGACTGTGCCCAATAGTTTCAGGGAATCTTGTGAGAAAGAGTCAACTTAGTTTTTCTTATCCAAACAATTAAAGTGCAATAAACCATCATCTGCAGTGGTAATTATTATGAACACAAATATGAATTGTAGACTGGCATTATAAATGGAAAATAAAGAAGGATTTAGTACTTACAACTTACAAGGATGGGAACTGATCTCTGGAATCTGCCTTGAGTGATAAGATGGGGCCTTTTTTGAAATCCAGTGATGTACTTTTCCTCTAAAGAGCCAATAAAAAGGAATTTGTTTAGTAAAGCAACATTGGTAATTGTCTTAGGCCAGTAATAACACATTTTGTGACCCAACATATTCATGAAATAACAAATTTGTGAAAGTTTAAGTTCAATCGACCATTGGAGTCAGAGGACAACTATTCCCGGAATATGTTTCCACCCTTTAAGAACAACAATAGATGGATTGCACATGCTGTCAGTGGCCGCCATCTTTGATGACAAACAATGAAAAAGTGTACGCGCTGCGTGCGACTCTCAGCCAATGATAGCCTTTCATGCGTGCACATTTCATCAACGATGGCGGCCAATGCCAGGGGTCTATAGAACATGGTTGAACGCACCGTTATTGCACAATCAAGGGATTGCGCAATCAAGGGAAATAATGGCTTAGTTTTTGCTCCATGGTATTTTGGCAGTGCAAACTGGACTTAATTATACTGTCAGTGTTGAACGCACCTTTATTGCACAATCGAGGGATTGCACAATCAATGGAAATAATGGCTTAATTTTTGCTCCATGGTATTTTGGCAGTGCAAACTGGACTTAACTATACTGTCAGTGTTGAAGGCACCTTTATTGCACAATCGAGGGATTGCACAATCAATGGAAATAATGGCTTAATTTTTGCTCCATGGTATTTTGGCAGTGCAAACTGGACTTAACTATACTGTCAGTGTTGAAGGCACCTTTATTGCACAATCGAGGGATTGCACAATCAAGGGAAATAATGGCTAAGTGTTTGCTCCATGGTATTTTGGCAGTGCAAACTGGACTTAACTATACTGTCAGTGTTGAAGGCACCTTTATTGCACAATCAAGGGATTGCACAATCAAGGGAAATAATGGCTTAATTTTTGCTCCATGGTATTTTGGCAGTGCAAACTGGACTTAATTATACTGTCAGTGTTGAAGGCACCTTTATTGCACAATCGAGGGGTTGCACAATCAAGGGAAATAATGGCTTAATTTTTGCTCCATGGTATTTTGGCAGTGCAAACTGGACTTAACTATACTGTCACAGTGTCAAGATGCTTTTTACTTACCCAATAGATTGCCCATTATTTATACTGGACTTGGATGGATTGTTGGAGATTATTATTAATTTCTAAATTGAATGGTTGATGAATGTTTCAAATCTTCCATTGTTTTTTTTATGTATTTAAAATGCATCATGTCATTGTGAAAGAACTTTGCCGTTTTTCAGCGGTGTCCTGTTTAGCGATTCCCGGCGCAAGAAAGATCATGACAATATCATGTGTCTTGCTATCAAATGTTAAGGAATTTAGTGATTTTTTGACTTCTACATGAGAAATTTTCAACAATCCAAAACAGCGGAAAACAGCTGTAAATTAAGAGCTGCAAAGTTAAATTAAAGTTGCATATAAAAAAATTAACAATAAAAAATAGTAAAAATGACAGTTTTGCAAAAAAGGAGGCAAAATGCCAAGGACCAGGCGGGTGAAAATGGCGCCTCAAAGTGGTCAGGGAAAATTTAACCAAGTTTTTCCTTAAAGTCGAGGCCTGCATTCACGTACTTCAAAGGTTACAAATTCTAACCCTTATAAAATATAACCCCATTACCCATGTACAAATTATGTTTCACACCAGTGATGCAAAAATCCTCCCCTGATGTACAATGTAATGGGTGTGTTTGATTAGCTTCCCTGGGTCGACCCCTGTGTGCCCCCCCCCCCCCCCCCCGACAAGAGCTATCTGAACACCAACTTCATTCAGCATTCAAACCAATGCATCTTGGAACACCTGACTGGAACTACTTTCATTGTGTAGAGTACGTCCGAAACGAAAAGATCGTAAATTCTCATGGTAAAACTGCATCGTCACATTATTTTACGAGCCAGCGTTACCACAGTAGTATATCCTATGATTAAAAAAATACTTCATACTCACAAAGTCGCTGTTTTAGGAGTGAAAATGTGTGTCAAACTTCCTGAAAGTGTCCCTCTGAATAACAAAAACAAAATGGTGGCCATGAGAAAGTTTGACCCGGGTGAGCCTAAAAAATTGTGTCAAAGCTACTCGAACACACTGGGGTCAGACCCGTATGGTGAGGTACACAACTGTCCCATTCGATCGCCCGCCAGCCGTCCATGCATGCACAATACATCGTGTATTTTGTACAGTACAAAACTACAATACAGCAGGTCTAAAGTGGCTAGAATCCGACTGGGTACATGTTCATGAGCCAAGTAAAAAAAAACCAGCTACGCAGTTTGGTGCAGGCCTGCCGTTTTTGTAATATACATAGCTTTGGAGTAAGGCTATTTAAGCATCAGATTGAATGAGAGCAAATTCGGTACAGTAAACCATGTAATTAAACAAATTAAACAAACTTAACATTGTCAAGGAAAAAGTTTGATATGCAAGGGAAAAAAAATTGTAGGCTAAAGCATAAAAATTAAGAATAGTATTTATGAAAAATGCCAATGGACGACGAGCTATAAATTCAAATGTGCATAGCCAGTGGATATTTATCCAGTGCCTGCAAAAACTGAATCTGAATCAGTAATTTGAAGGCAGTCTTCCCAGATTGGTCGGAAACATGTCAACTTATACTCCAACTCCAACCAACCTGTACTCCAACCAATTTGTCTGCCAACCAACTTGTGCTTAGGGAATTTTCATCATAGAATGTAAAGTTTTGAAATTTTTGCTACAGAATGAATAATTTTACAGATATATATTTATAAGTAACAGGAATTACATTTTTGGGCAAGGAATTCTCAAACTACATCAGTTAAAAACAAACATTTGTAACAAACCCTAATTAAGCAGGAATATAATTTTATAACCGGGAGGAAAATTTCCAAAAATAAAATTAGTACGCGTTGACCAGAGTTAATGTTACTTATACATATTTATTATTATTGATTGGTTTATTTCACAAATAAAAGCTTCACAGCCTTAAGGAGGCTGAATTGAGTTTTATTTTTACAACATTAAGAAAAGTTAAAAATTTAAATATATTTAAATTAAAAATGTACAACAATAAGACAATAAGACTTGTTGGATGAGCTTGTCAGAATATTATATCAAATGGCTTTTTAAAATCAATTCTGTCTGTTGGAGAGAGAACAGTTATTACATGTTTGGCTTTGTGTTTGACCCTGCCCTGAAGAAAACTGTTGCAACCTGGGGCCCAATTTCATGGCTCTGCTTACCGTAAGCAAAGAATCAGCGCTTATGGAAGCAGGGAATTCTTTGCTTACGTCAAGCATATTTCACGGGTTAGCAGGGAATTTTTGCTTGTGTCCGTGCGTACTCCACGTTAGTAGGCATTCTTCGCTTACACAGCAAGCGCAGAAATTCGGCGGTAAGCAGAGCCATGAAATTTTGCCCTGGTGGTTCTTGTATACATGGTCAGCCAATCTGCAGCGCGCCACGAGGGAGCCGTGATCTTAACAAATGCGGCCTGGACTTTGGCTATTACTCAAAAAATTCATGACCATAAAAACTTTCTTGGTATAGAGCACTGGAGAGCTGTTGATATTATAGAATATTGTGGAAACGACTCCCTTTGAAGTATTGTAGTTTTAGAGAAAAAGGTACTTTTTTCACAAGAACATTTGAAAGAATGAAGCCTTTCTCAGACATCTGAAAACACACAATCTGTGCAACAAGGGTGGTTTTTTTTCTTTCATTGTTTTCTTGCAACTTCGATGACCAATTGAGCCCAAATTTTCACAGGTTTGTGTCTTTATGCATAGTTGGGATACACCAATTGTGGATACTGGTCTTTGACAATTACCAAAGTAAACTCTACCTTTAATAAGTACCAGAAAGACATCTTCATGTTCAAATTTTACATCGGCTTCTCCCACCAAATCAAAGTCGTCTTTTATATCTATTCACAGCCACAATGCCTGGTTATCAAATAAACTTGGTGTCAAATTACATAAAATCAAAACTTAGTACTTGAAAAAATGATAACCCATGAACTGCTCAATGGATTCTTACAATCTATATATCATCGAAACGAACTTGCACAATACACTAAATTTCATTAAAATTTGACCTGTCTTCCGGTTCAAACCAGAAGTTGACAGGAAAAAACTCTTCAAAAGCCGTAATTTCAAGTTGAAAGGTAAAATGTCATCATTTGATGCATTTATCATTTGATGACATCAATCACGACAATCTTTTTCTTGTTTTTTTTGGTCTTTTTCAAGGCATGTCCACCACAGGCCCTGCTTTTTAGATTTTGCCTCCAAAACAGCTGCTTAACTTGCCAATCCTAATTATTTACAACTTTAAATAAGGTCTTATCCTGTATGTTTTTCTGACCTTATGATTGGTTAGTGAATTGCGGGTGGATCAAACAGTCCATTGTGCCATCAATGAGATCAAGATTGCAACATATCTGAAGGGTTGTACAACAGACCGTTATTGCACAATCAAGGGAAATAACTCCCTAGTTTTGGCAGTGGACTGTACTATACTACTGTTGAAAAAAAGCATTACGTTATACTTATAGTACATAAACAGGACTGATGTTGGAGTTAGCTATCAGTGGATAGGGATTGTACCACAGATCATGATTGCACAACCAAGGGAAATATTAGTAGGTGTTCTGGGTTTATTTTTTAAACTCAAGTTCAAAACTGAATTGAACCTTGAAACTCATCAGACAAGTGAACCTCAATAAGCTACAGTATTATATTTATTTAGGCCTTCAAAAGAGATGAGAGAACCAAAGGTGTAGGGTATAAACCCTTTTTGTCTGCTTAAAAACCTATTGTTCAACATGATTTGTTAAATTTTAGCTATAAACCTCTTTGTAGCCGTGATCGTAAAAATGAGAGTCAGTGGTTCTATCGTTTAAGTACAGTGGAAGATGTTTAAAAGTTCCTAGTCATTCAGTTGCTGATAATGTTAAGGGTGCTCCAGAGTTATATAACATCAGCAAGCTAGAATTCTCAATTCTCAGCTGTGGGGTATTGCGTCCTGTGTATTAAACACAGTATGCACGATTACGCGCTATTACAACATGATTTGAAATTGAGAACTTTCTGTTAACATTTGTTGGCACAGAAATCCTACAGAATAACTTTAAAGGGAGGATCAGAGATTGGTAAATTAAATCCAAAAATTCATGAACTTGGTGAGAGGCACTTCAGCTGTTGATAGTACAAACTATTTTTAGAAAGGATTCCCTTTCAAGTAATATGGTTTAGAAAATTTTTCACCCAAATTTCTGAGAGTTGACTGAAAATTCAAATTTCTGTCGTGTCCATTCGTGAATGCTGCGGCCAGAGATGCGGTTGGTACGTGCTGTCACCCTGCTAAACGTGGATATGACAATACTGTGTCAGTGTTTTTGCTGTTTTCTTAACAAGTAGACACTGTACTCAGCTGAAACTTGCACATGTAACTTTTATTGTATCTTTTTTTAAAGCTTTGCCTACAAATCAGCATTTGACAAAAACCAATCTATGACCCTTCCTAATAAGTACAATCTATTCTAGAATAAACATTGCTAGTCTGAAATTCATGTTCTTCTAAGTGATTTTAAAATGATTTACGAGTGCAAATCTTCATTAAAAAAATATTTAAAAAAGGGTTATAAAAAATTTACATGAAACAAGAAAATGTTGTGTGTTGTTGTTTTTTAAAGGTTTTTTTAGCATGTGTGTTTGTGGATAAATTTGTTACCAAGTGCGAACTCCAGCCATCAGCTTCATTGAATTCGTAATTGAGTCTGCAGAAGTGCTGTATTTTTTCTGTATTCCTCTTGCATCTGAGGGGTATTTAATAAAACCTTGGACAATATAATTAATACTAGTTTAAGACCTCTGAAAGACCTCTGTTTTTACTTCACTGACAAAGATATATACATCAGTAAATACACAATGCTTTCCATCACATCCAAATTGTGAGTTCTTGATACACACAGAATAAAGAATATCCTTTCACGGAAAATCTCCACACAAAAAGGAGTGAGGTGGTCCATGGAAGTAGTGAGTAGGAAGTACTGAGTAGGGCTGCATCATGTTTGCATGGGCATGGGAAAACAACTACATATTATGGTTGGTTGGTGATATGTGGATAGTTGATATGATTTATTAGGGCACTACAGTATTTTGCTTGAAACTGATGGAAATGGTATATTTTGGTATTTTACCAACAACACTCGGTATTCTTTGGTATTATTGGAATCCTGGAAGTACTTGGTAATATAGAAAAACATTCACAAGATTCCCAAAACAGTACTAGTGGTGTTAGAAAATAGGGGCGGCATGTTGTGACAATATTTTCATGAGGTGGGGATGCATAAGGAAAATGGTGGGCAAATTTGTATCCATAGAAACCTGTGTTGTCAATGGGAGAGCACATCAGTGTTTTCTGTAAGAGTAAAATTAGTTCTTATCCCCTTGTTTTCAATCAACACAAAAATATCACATCTGTACAAATTTTGTCAAATTCAATGGCTATGTGTCAGTGAAAACAGTTCATGCTTTGTCAGGGATTTTGTGCACATGTATACCATGGAGGTAGCTATTTCCATGTTTTTACCATGCTTTTTTCAATCGGGGCAATTAAAATAAGCAACAGTGGTTTGGGGGTCTTCAGATGATCTTTCATTGACTTGGTTCACACTATTTTCACATAACACATGTTACCATAATGCATGATTGATGGAATTTAACCAAAACTGTCTCTGCAAACAATTAGTTTTGACGTTTTGGCCCTAGCAGAGTCTTTGTCGAAGGCTAAATGACAGTACAACACACATTAACATACTGTTGTAAAAAAAGTCAATAGTGGAAAGAGATGTATTGTCAGTCTCCCGCTTCCCACTATCCCTACCACATGACATGCTTGGTTCACACAATTTCACATCAAAACCCATGACTGATGGAATTTAACCAAAACTGTCTCTGTGACAATAATATAGCCATTTCCCAATTTCAGGATGTTATCCTGATTCAGAATCACTATAAACTAAATTATTTACTTTATCCGTACTACTTTTGATTACAAATGTGAAGTGTAAGGGCCAACTACTTTGGCGTGTCGTGGCTGAGTGGTTAAGCGCACCAGACTCAAGCTCTGATGTTTCTGATCAGTAGAGTGTGGGTTCGAGTCCCAGTCCTGACACTTATATACTTAAGCAAGACACTTTTGTTGAAAGAGAGTAATGTTTTAAAAAGCAGCCTTGTTTATGTCCGTCTGGTTAAAAAGGGATTAGTTATTTTCCTCAGATATCAAGAAATCCTGCTGTTTTAATCAGATTCCTTTAGTGCTGAGGATACTTTTTCCTTGGAATCTACAGCTCAAGGTATTATCAAGAGCTGCAAATGCCATCATGGTTTTATACCTCCTAAAATTTGGATCCCAGTTTCAGACTTTTTCGGCAGCAATGACTATCACCCTTGTGATTTATTTTCCTTACCTGGCTAAATGGTTTCCCTCTGCAACAATTGCTTGTGATGCTGTGTACTGAAGCAATTAAACCCTAGTTATCATAGCTATGAATGTAACTACAAAGTCTAATTCACTTACTGCCTCTGATCACACCACACTCAATCAATAACGCCCTTATTGTATTGTCAGTGTGTGTGCGTGCAGTAAGAGTGAAATATTTCATGTGTACAGACACAGGCCTGCTATGCTCATGATGACAGTCCCTCTTTGAATGGCCACAAAGCACTATTATAGTTCAAGGCCCTGCCCAGTTTTAACCAACCATTTAAGATCAAGCAATAGCTCTATTATCTCAAATGTCTTACATGTATATATTTTTTAATAACACTACCACATGATCAAAACAGTTCAAGTTATTTATAATTACAAACAAATAAAGAAATAATAATAACTCCCCCCCCCCCCATTTTTTTTTTTTAAATAAAAATTAAATAAATAAACAATAAATAAATAAAAATCAAACAATAAACTGGTTTCCCTTACCAAAATTTACAATGGAATTTGTCCAATGTTGTGTATTGGCACAAAACCAATTGGATTCAGTTTGATTTTTGCCTTGTAAAATCTTGGGAGGTCCGTATCTATGACAAAATCTTCCTCGTAGTGCACAATGGTTCTCAAAGTCAGTCATGCACGGTGACAACAAATAAACAATCAGCGCTTTTAAAATTCATAGCAAGGGACCATGGTAATTTTGTTGTTGTGTGGAAAAGTGCATTCCACAAAAGACTATTCTTTTACAACTTTTTCATCTGAACTGCCCTAAAGAATTACACAATTTGTCACATCATGGCTTGCCTGGAGGCTCGTCCACCAGTTGGAGCTGGCACTTAATATTGATTCATTTTGACTGTCATTTGTATAGCGTATCTACAAACATTCAATCCATAACTTGTGCTCATTACTTTTTCAGCAACTAAAAATGTCCCACAGGAATAAAAACCAGAGGTAGAACTGAATGAGCGAAAAACTCTGGAAATCCTTGTGGCTACCCAGAAATTGTACCTCTTTGTTTGTGATACTAACCAAATTTTTCTGATATTTTTCAAATACCTTTCACTGTGTTCTAAAGTTAACTGAACCAAAAGTGCAAGCTAGAATGACCAACTACATCCTTCTGCACATTCTTCCAATAGGAAATCTTCCGCATACCGCACAATGGTTCTCAAAATCTTCATCACCATAGCAGGCCTAACCAAGTTACTGTCTAGCTATCACATCTAACCACAGTACCACAGTACATGGGATCAGTGATTAAAATCCACCTCTAATGTTTCTGTTTTGGCAGCCATTATTTACAGACACTTTGTATTGACATGACATGAATGTGATTGCTGGGGGGGGAGCTTTTTTGTGCAATTGTATTATAAGTAATTGTCTGTTTACACAGGTGGTGTTTAAGGCAATTTTGATTTGTGCCACTTTTTATCAAAGTCTTTTTTTATTGATATTTTGTATTTAATCCTGCATACTTTGTCTATTACTAGTAGGACACCTGTGCTACATGCCGGTTCCGCTAAGTGAGTTAATTTTAAATAGGGTGATACACATTAACTGAAGCAGCCAAGTGGAAAGAGATTACAGAGATAAAAGCTCACAGAAAAAGCAGGGTTTTTTAATCGTCTACAAAAGTACAAAGTGAATTATTACTTACATTACTGTGAGATGAAATTGTGTGCCGAAATCTATGTTGACTGTGCTTAAAAATTGGTAGCAAGTGCTGAACAATCTACATTATCTACAATAAACATGTAGCAAAGGGGCTATCCTGGCCATGAGGTTTGGCAACACTCCAAAAGAATGTGGTTTTGTGAATGAATGCAACGTTGGGGATCACAGGCAGGATCATGACACCTGCATTATCTGTCTTTGTTCAAACCCGTCTGAACGAATGTTCTCGTACCTGTTTTGTTTGTCTGTCCATCTGGCATTTAAACACAAGTCCCAGCTTTTACAAGTTGCCGCCCATACTTATTAAATTTTCTGCTATGGATTGTTTGGAAGTTTCATGAAGTATGGAGTTAAATGTGAGTTTGAATTGAATTGAAAAAGGGAGGGTATAACTTTGGTAATAATTTTTTTTTTTAAATGACCATAATTAGCACTCAGCTGTTAATAGCTACACGCCTTGGCTTATGTGAGCAGCCTTGTATTCTCCTATTCTACTCTTTCTCAACTTCGCTTGCTATTAATTATAAAATATTAATTTAAATAATTAGATTCAATTAAAGCATTATTTTTTTCTGGTGGTGAGTTACCTTCACAATTGTCTGCTTGTTTAAATATGACTGTATTGTACTTACATTATCCAACTTTGTATTGGTTTATTGGAGAGTGCTAAATAAATGTCTACTGAATTGAATAGTGTATACAATTTTTGAGAAACGTTTCCCTTCAAAGGAATGTGGGCTTAGAGAGAGGGATTTAAAAAATGTCAGTCTGAGAAATGGTTCATGCGTGAAACTTTTCCCAGATAGTGTATTCCAATTAGGGGTTATTCTTTGAGCGTGGACATAATATAACTGCTCCAAATTGTTGGCAATATCTCAAGAACGTTACCAACTTTTGAAATGAAAATTTCACAGGTTAGTTTTATTGTATGGTTCCGAAAATCAAAGGTATACGTTGCCATTTTAATTCCTTGTCAAAAAATGAGAGAGGGGGTGGGTCTTTTTTTAGGGCTAAGTCATTCATTATTTTTTATTGAGATTAACATTTGCTGTTCTTTGTTTGGATTTGTGTGGCAACCCAGAATATACTCAATGATGGAAAACTGAGGAAAAGAATGTGACTACAATGTCTTTTTTTTAATGGTGTGTTTCTATAAAATATCAAGCTATTTGAAGTTCAATGTTGCATGAAGCTTCACTTCAGGATACTATCTGTGGTAATTTTGGCAGATAATAAGCACAAAATGACACATTGTGTAGAAAACCACAATGTTTTTTAATGGTTGCTAGTT
Source organism: Pisaster brevispinus (assembly GCA_023634235.1). Lineage (NCBI taxonomy): Eukaryota > Metazoa > Echinodermata > Asteroidea > Forcipulatida > Asteriidae > Pisaster > Pisaster brevispinus. The sequence goes on along the minus strand of JAMKCF010000015.1, from coordinate 8,441,605 downwards.
TTTTACTAGTATGGTCGGTGTGTGTCAGTTCATGGCATTCGTATTGAGTTGGAATTGAGTCGGAATGGAGTCGAAATGAACTCTTATGCTTATGAAGGAGAGATGAGCGATCCCAAACTAACAAAATTACTGAATCTTTATAGTACAAAAATTTGAAACATGACATCATTGGATTTCAAAAACTAGTGGGTCTTTCCATTCCAAGGAGGAATACTTTGTCAAACAAAAAGTCAAATTCAATGCCGTTTTGATTGAATATCGTTGAAGGTCAGGAATGAACCAAAATATTCTTGTACATAAATGTACAGACCCATTTTTCTCAGAAATGATGTCATTGAATGTTTTGGATGTTGACAATGTTTGCCCAGGAAGGGAACATATATGCCATGGCCATATACACCATTTTAACGCAAGGTTTGAGACTCCTTACATGACAACTCTTGCAACATTTTATTTTAAAAGATGACCTCACTTACTTTATTGCATATTAATTTAGGACATAAAATATTCAAAACTGGGATATTTATCAAGTTCAAAACATCAAGTGTCTATTATAACTTCATCCTAAAACTAGTTGAAAACAGTGACATTTTGAAAGAGAGTGATGTTTTAAAAAGCTTTTAAATTTATAAGCTGTTTCCTTCGTTGGCTAGTTTTTACTAGTATAGTAGGCGTGTGTCAGTTTGTAACGTCGGGAATGAATTTTAAGTGTTGTTGATATAAGAGATAAGCGATTCCGAACTAGCAAAATTACTGTTTTTAGTAAACTAGCTTAGAGTGTCACTGAATAAATGAGCATCCACCAAACAATTGGTCTCTGCTGCAACAGAGGCCATTGGTATCTCTTCCATTGTGGACCCATCCGTTAAACAAGAATGAGAAATTTCAGCCTTGTATATGTCCACCTTGTTAAAAAGGGATTAGTTATTTTCTTCAGAAGTTTGGATCCCAGTTTCAGACTTTTTCGGCAGCAATGACTGTCACCCTTGTTTAAGTAAAGGTCAGATTTTTGTTTTCACGAACAGGCACAAAAATTGGCGTGCACCAATTTCAAATGTGAAAGAAACATTTAAAAAAACCAACACTTTCCTGAACTAACACAAACCTTGTGTGTGGTGCGCGAGTACCGACCTCCGTTTTTACGAAGTGACACACACGTAGTGTTGTAATACATTGGAATGTGTCACTTTGTGAAAATGGAAGTTGTCTGTTTTGCTTTTATTTTCGTTTCACGAACTAAAACAAACCTCTCTTACTTTAGTACATATTAATTTAGGATATAAAACATTCAAAAACAGTATATTTATCAAGTTCAAAACTTGATCAGAAAACTAGTTGAAAACACTGACATGTTGAAAGAGAGTAATGTTTTAAAAAGCAGCCTTGTTTATGTTCGCCTGGTTAAAAAGGGATTAGTTATTTTCCTCAGATATCAAGAAATCCTGCTGTTTTAATCAGATTCCTTTAGTGCTGAGGATACTTTTTCCTTGGAATCTATAGCTCAAGGTGTTATCAAGAGCTGCAAATGCCATCATGGTTTTATACCTCCTAAAATTTGGATCCCAGTTTCAGACTTTTTGGGCAGCAATGACTATCACCCTTGTTTAAATAAATGCCTAAAATATTTTCCTTACCTTGCTTTATAGTTTTCCACTGCCGACTTCACCGATTGCTTGTGATGCTGTGTATTGAAGCAATTAAACACTAGTTATCATAGCTATGAATGTAACTATAAAGTCTAATCCACTTACTGCCTCCAGTCACACCACACTCAATCAATAACGCCCTTATTGTATTGTCAGTGTGTGCACATAAGAGTGAAATGTTTCATATGTGTGCACAGACAGGGCCTGCTATGCTCATGATGAATGGCCACACAGCACTATTATAGTTCAAGGCCCTGCCCAGTTTTAACCAAGCGTTTAAGATCAAGCAATAGCTCTATTATCTCAAATGTCTTACATGTATATATTTTTTAATAACACTACCACATGATTAAAACAGTTTAAAGTTATTTATCATTTAAAACAAATAAAGAAATAATAATAATTCCCCTCCCCAAAAAAAAAATAAAAAATAAAATAAATAAATAAATAAATAAATAAATAAATAAATAAACTAAAAAATAAATTAAATAAATAAAAATAAAACATTAACCTGGTTTCCCTTACCAAAATTTACAATGGAATTTTTCCAATGTTGTGTATTGGCACAGAACCAATTGGATTCAGTTTTATTTTTGACCCCAACTAGACCTAATTGGATATTAAAAAAAATAAAAAATAAGTACCATTGAGCAAAAAAAAGAGTAGTTTATACACATTGGGCTGACAGTTCAAAAACGTATGGGTATACACTGTACTATTTATGTATTGGTGGTGTTTGGTTTATATCTAAAGCCTCTTTCACACGAGAGCAATTTATGGGTCCCTTGCTAAATTGTAGCATGGTTGTAACATTTTACCAAATGTACCTCATGTGAAAAGACAACAATATTTGTACTGTCCAGAGTCCCTTGTAAAATCTTGGGAGGTCCGTATCTAAGACAAAATCTTCTGCATAGCGCACAATGGTTCTCAAAATCAGTCATGTATGGTGACAACAAATAAACAATCAGTGCTTTTAAAATTCATAGCAAGGGACCATGGTAATTTTGTTGTTGTGTGGAAAAGTGCATTCCACAAAAGACTATTCTTATACAACATTTTCATCTGAACTGCCCTAAAGAATTACACAATTTGTTACATCAATATAGGGTATGGCTTGCCAGGAGGCTCGTCCACCAGTTGGAGCTGGCTCTTAAAATTGATTCATTTTGACTGTCATTTGTTTAATGTATCTACAAACATTCAGTCCATAACTTGTTGCTCATTACTTTTGTCAAAAGGTGGAAATACCATCATTGTGTGGTCCTAAAACTTGAATCTCACCCTTGTTTAAACAAAGGCGTGATTTTTCTTACCTGGCTGTATGCTCGCTTTCTTTGCTACCTTGAGCTGTTACTTTTGATGCCTGTTGTGATTAAATAAACACCAGTCATGATAAGTTCCTTATATTATACATTTTGATTTTATCTTCATAAATCTCTGTTCACATTGCAATGAATTAATGAGGAAATGAAAGGGTGATGACAAGGTCATAAGGGGGGGGGCTGTCTTCATCACCATAGCAGGCCTAACCAAGTTACTGTCTAGCTATCACATCTCAACATTATTGTACTGTGAATTCTAACACACAGTACATGGGATCAGTGATTAAAATCCACCTCTTAACGTTTCTGTTTTGGCAGCCATTATTTACAGACACTTGCTATTGACATGGCAATACAACCTCGGATTGTTTAGATGACTGTCACTTGCTTCATGGGTGTTACCATCTCCACTTGAATAGTGGCAGGGCTCACCCAGCCCAGCATGTACACTGTCTAGAAAAAAACTGATATGGGCTGGTAACACCACTTGTGCATGTGGGCTACTAAAAACTGTGCAACCTATATACTTGTTTATAATGTTCAATGTTTCTTCCTTCTTAGGTTAATAATATATTTGTTTAATTTATTTTTTACTGTTTGAAAGTAACTTCATTTAACCAATAACCTGGTTGTGATTTCCGCGTCAATATAATACATCAGAAAGATACATTTATGACAATACATGTTTAAAGCATGGGTTACTACAACTTGTTGAGGGGCAAGTGAAATGCACACTTTATTAGCTCAGTGAGCTACTTTACAAAATGCAAGGTTTGAGCTGACCAAAATAGTCACAGACATTTGGGCTTAATGTAGGCTTAAAATTTGGATCCCAGTTTCACAATTATTGTCAAATTTGTTTTATGAACGCTGAAAAGCGGGTCTAAAACAGCTCCGACCAACATCAGCGATTGAAGACTGGTTAAACACTACCACATGATCAATAAACTCTAAGTTATTTTTCATTTAATACAAATAAAGAAATAATAATAAAACCCCCAAAATTAAATAAATAAATAAATAAATAAATTAATAAATACATTTTTAAAAATCAACCAACTGAAATGTGCAGGCCATATGCACTTATGTGTAAGGGTTATAACCTGAGATTCACCTAAAAATTAGTTTTATGAATATCAGTACATAATTCCTTGATCACAGTACTCTAATTAAATTTCCTTTCTCCATGCTAAAACATCCAAACACAAACCTTCACACCAGCCAGCACTACCAGTAACAACCAGCACTTTTACCAAATTGACGCACACTGTACAGGTGTCCTATTTACCTTACTTAAATAAAAGATCAGGGAGCTATCTCCATGCTTAGATAAAACTATATAATGCAGGGCCACTTCAAAGCCAATCCCAGAATTTAACGGTACTTACTTTATGTAACACACTGGAGAGTTCAAGTGCACAACAGAGAGTGTCCAGTCACTGTTTGATGATGTGGCGTGATTGGTTCACTATAAAAGAGCTCCTGGTACGCAGTCCAACCTTCCTACCGTGTACGAGAGTGAATGGGATGGAGGTTGTTATTCAGCTTTTTTTAAGTACAACAATTTTTTTTTAAATTTATTGATTATTATGTTATCAGTAGATAACTTGGTGTGTACCCTCTCCACTGCCTCCACACGTAGTGACCTACCCCTCACAATTTTATATTTTAAATTCTATTTCATAATTAGAAGAAGAAAAAAATTATGACCTTGGCCTATGATTGTGTACAAAGGCTGTATTGGGTATCAGACAACCATTTAATTCTTGACTCAGTAGTTTATTTTAAACTGGTTTTGCATCTCATTAAAAGTGTACTGCTATTGACACAGGTACACAAGTAGACTGGCACATTTTAAAGAAATCTATAATGTGAAGGCGTCACTGAATAGTGCTGTCATTGTCTTTTTTGGCCCCGCCAGCGAAGCAAGCCAAAGGGGCATAGTGTTTGTGTGTCCTTCCGTGCCCTTACACAAGCCAACTTATAGGGTATTTTTAACAATGGAACAACACTACCCCACAAGGTTTTCTTTGTTATAGTGGTACCCACAGAGGATTTCTTCAGAAAGGGAATAATAGAAGAACAATAGCTGGATAAATGGATCCTTAAGGGTGGGTGTGTGTGTGGGTGTGTCTGCAATCATTTTCTGAGCGATAACTCTAGAAGGACTTGGTATATCAACTCCAAACTTGGTTTGTGGATTGGTCTTGGGATTCCCCAGAAGCCTATTGTTTTTGGATGCCCTACAACAAATGCCAAGGTCATTATGGCTAAAACAAAAGAAATGTTGTCCAAGGGGTAACTCAAGAAGGACTTGGCATTTCAACTCCAAACTTGGTTTGTGGATTGGTCTTGGGATCGCTGAGAAGCCTATTGTTTTTAGAAACCCTACAACAAATTTCTAGGGAAACAATTTGTATTTGAACTTCCAACTTTGTATGTGGCTTATGTCTTGGTATCCCAAAGTAGCCTATTAAAAAAAACCCATATTGAATCCCTTTTGGGTTTGTCATAAGATGGCACCTTTCATTCATTAATCCCTAATACAGTAGCTGCATAAACATGTATACATAACATGCTTAGATGAACAGGTATTATGTAGATGTCATGGTAACTCATTTGATTGATTCATGGTTGGAGTTTGTAGAGTAGTCAGTCATGTTGCATTACCAATTGTACATGATGCTCTTAGTGGTCTGCCTCCGAGTTGTGGTACCGGGCAACATTATTTCACCGATTGTCAGGCAGGCTTCATAGAGTACACTACATTCTTTACTCTTGCTGGTATGTCTTTTTCTTGCAAGAAAATATCAAGGTCATTTTGGCTAAAACAAAGAAATGTTGTCTTAGAAGAGAAGTACTCGGCATATTAACTTCAAACTTGGTGTGTACATTCGTCTTGGATCCCCCAGAAGCCTATTGTTTTTGGATTCCTACACCAAATGTCAAGGTCATTATGGCTAAAACAAAAGAAATGTTGTCCGAGCGATAACTCAAGAAGGACTGGGCATATCAACTCCAAACTTGCTATGTGGATTGGTCTTGAGATCCCCCAGAAGCCTATTGTTTTTGGATGCCCTACAACAAATGTCAAGGGCATTATGGCTAAAACAAAAGAAATGTTGTCCGAGCGATAACTCAAGAAACACTTGGCATATCAACTCCAAACTTGGTTGGTGGATTGTCTTGGGATCCCCCAGAAGCCTATTGTTTTTGAACACCCTTTTCAAATGTCAAGGGCATCATGGCTTAACCCAAAAAAATGTTGTCCAAGCGGTAGGTAAGAAAGATATTAATCTTAGCGGGGCATTTGTGTTTGTCAACACACCATTCTTGTTTCTTAATATTTTCGAAGCTAATTCATGGAATTTATTAAAAATTTGTCTTGGATGGTCTTAAATGGGAGAGGATGAGGCAGACTCATATTTATAGATCTTTTATGTCCATTAGTGTAGTTTTTTACTTCATTTTGAATCTTGCATTTAAAATTTTGATTTAGTGTGATAGCTGGAGGAGTCTTTTTTGTGCAATTATATTATAAGTAATTGTCTGTTTACACAGGTGGTGTTGGCAATTTTGATTTGTGGCCCTTTTTATCAAAGTCTTTTTTTTTATTGATGTTTTGTATTTAATGCTTCATATTTTGTCTATTACTATAGCAGGCCACCCATGTTACATGCAGGTCTCTCTAAGTGAGTTAATTTTAAATAGGGTGATTTATACACCTAGGTGGTTAGACTTGTCACATAAGATGTAGTCAATATACTATTTCATCCCTGGTCTCTTCATTGTGCACTATTGACACCTTGTTGATGATTTACACAATGACCATGTGACAACAAAATCATGATGTTATCAGATCATTCTAGGTCAAATGATGTTGTGTTTTATGGTGTTAACATTGAAAGATTTTGAGCAAAAAAAAAGTGTCACATTTTTATGCATTAAAATTATTGCCTCTGTGGCCTCCATGTTATTTCAGACCGGTTTATTAATTCACACCCTCTATATTGAAAGGCATTTATGCCATGCAGCAAATTGTCACCATGTCATGTAGGTAAGTCTGTCAGGTCTTGTGTCAGTTCTAGTGATTGATTGCCATCCGTGGTGTTTGGTTTATATCTAAGTGCATTCCACAACAGACTATTCTTTTACAACATTTTCCACTCCTAAAGAATTACACAATTTTTTACACATCAATACACATAGAGTATGTCTTGCCTGGAGGCTAGTCTGCCAGTTGGAGCTGGCACCTAATATTTTTTCACTTTCACCGCGTTTACACTAGATCCAGAAAGGTGGATTGAGATCCGGCAATTTTTTAACGACCGCAGATCAAGATCCCGTGTCGCGTTTACACCAGCGCTTGATCCGGCTCCGATCCCACTTTTGAACCGGATGTATATTGGTCATGACGTCACCGCTCCTCGCAAAGAGCTCAAAGGTCACGATTACAGCGCGCCACTTCTAGAAATAATCATTATCAAGGCGAAGGTAGAATGCAGAAAATACAGTACAGCAAATGATACGGATAACAACGACCATGCAGGTAGAAATATTTGGTAGATGGGAATTTAAAAAATACAGCAACAAGGCAAGCTCCAAACGTAACGATGTATGTATAAGGACGCTGAAAACAACAAAACGTTTCACACACGCACAGTCCATGTGCACACAGCACACACACAAATATAAACAGCGACGGATGTCCCACCAAAGCACAAGCAAAAAGCGCGCCATTCGTAGCGAAACCGGAAATGACCACATCAAATTGCGGTGTCTGATCCACCTTTGCGTTTACACTTGTATTTGGAATCCACTTTGCCGGATCTGATCCACCAATTGCCGGATTCAACCCTCCTCGAAAGGTGGATTAAAATTGCCGGATCTTGAACCGGGTCTGATCCGGCTTTTTTGCGTTTACACTAGCCGTTAATCCACATTGCCGGATCAGACCCGGGTCTGATCCACCTTTCTGGATCTAGTGTAAACGGGGTCTTTGACTGTCATATGTAAAAGGTATCTACAAACATTCAATCCATAACTTGTTGTTCATTCATTACTCTTGAGAATTTTCACTGAAATCCACTTTTTAATCAGTGAGCTTCCAAATTAAGGTATCTACAAACATTCAATCCATTACTTACTGCTCATTACTATGAGAATTTTCACTGAAATCCACTTTTTAATCAGTGAGCTTCCAAATTGAAACTAATCAAAAATGTTCCTAAAACTTGACTCTCACCCTTGTTTAAATAAACCCCTGATTTACTTTCTTAATACCTGGCTGTAAGTTTATTTCCTCTGCTGACTTAACCTGTTGCTTGTGATGCTGTTGTATTATAATACTCTATGATTAAATAATATAAGTCCTTTATACTATACATTTTGATTTTATCTTTTTAAATCTCTGTTCACATTGCAATAAATTAATGAGGGAATGAAAGGGTGATGACAAGGTCATAAAAGAGGGGGGGGGGGGGTTGTCTTCATCACCGTAGCAGGCCTAACCCTGACCCTGAACCCTGTCTCCTAAATTGAAATACAATGATCAATGTGACTCGACTAGGGCACGCACGTACGCAGCTAACACGTGCAGTTAACATTGATGTGTTTCTTAACTCTAATCAATCAATCAGTCAACTGAAATGTAAGGGCTATGACCTGAGATTTATCTGAAAATTAGTTTTATGAATATCAGTACATAATTCCTTGATCACAGCACTCTAATTAAATTTCCTTTTGATCTGTACGCTAAAACATCCAAACACCAACCTGCACACCAGCCAGCACTACCAGTAACAACCATCACTTTTACCAAATTGACGTGCTGGTGGTCCCATTTTACTGAAAACCAGGATGTGTTGTACAAGGATTTTGTTCATATTTACATTTAAGGGGTCATCTACGATGCTTCCCCAGATTTTAAAAGGGTTTCAGACAGAAATAATTATCTGGAGAATTTTCACTGATATCCACTTTATTTATAGTCAGTGAGCTCCCAAATTGAAACTAACTAAATTTTGGTTTAGTTGATCTTTACCCATCATGCATTTAAGCCTTTTTTTAAAAACAATTCTCAAAAAGTTTTTGTATTAGAAGTTAAACCATTAAAGGTAGGGTCTGACATGTCTTTGGTAATGACCCAGAGAAACAAATGTTTTCTATCCCAAAGCTTACTTGTTATAAAGATGGTAATGGTAGTAAGCGTCCTGTGAAATTGTTTCGTCTGAAATGCCCTCATTGGTTATAAAATCAATAAAAACATTTGAATCCGAAAAACAATTCATGCATGAATCGTTTCTCGGATATTTGAGGGTTGGTGTCCGTTCGTGAATGCCGCAATGTAATCAACTGAAACTTTTACATGTGACTTTTATTGTTTCTTTCTTGATAACTTTGCACACACAAAAAAAGCATTACATTGACAAAAAACAATCTATGACCCTACCTTTAACAAAAACAGTTTTAAAAATATATATATAGGCCTTGCGCATAAGGCGTATCTGCTCCATAGATACCATGTACAAAAGGTGCTCATCAGACCTCAGGAAACACCGCGAATGCAGGGTCCAACTTACCATCAACAAGGCCTTCAGCATACCCCGCTATACTCTTTTGGCCAACACGGGATCTAAAAAAGTCCTGACCAAGAGAGTTGCCCTGGTCACCACCTACCACCCTAAACTATCCATCCCTTCACACTGACCATCCTTTGTCCTCACTACTTTACTCTGATTAGTTCTTACCCACCCCATTGTTTGTAAAGTTATAACTCTGATTGGCTATATTTTCCCGCTTCTTTCTGGATACGCTCTCTTAATCCTTTGCTTTTCTTTTTGCTTTAAATGGATATGTTTGTGTTTGTTCTTGTTTATGCCTCTGACGAAGGTCTGGATTGGATCGAAAGCTAAGGCCATCTCCCCAACTAATTTTATTTCTCAATAACCCAAACATCACACCAATGTTTTTTTTTTTACAACATTGGGTTGGCCACCGACAGGCATTGTACTCCTTCACGGTTTGCCAGCCAGATTCTAGGTTTCTGCAGGGCGGATTAACTTCTGCCTGGTGGTTAGTTTTTTTATTGCCTGCTCAATATTAGCAGAACAGCCGACGGAATCTCCTGCCTTCATAGCCTCGGTAGCCTTATTGAGAATCCTGGAAGGTGCGTTTCAGCTCGGCTGTGGTTACTAATTGAAACGCTTGAGTAAGCTGCTCGGGTGTGGTTCTTGGCTGATTGCCAGAATGCCCTTCCATTGTATGAAAGATTGCTACTGATATTACTAATGTTGTAGAGTAGGAAGAAAATTATGTTATGGAATCTAGCCTGCCGGTGCGTAGATGGCCCGTGCTGCCCAAGCACCTCCTTTTATACTTCCCCTTTTTTCCCATCTATCTTCATCCGCGTATAGCAGAGTGATTCTACCTTTATTAACTACATTTTATTTTAATTCACCCAGTTTAACCAAACAAAATAACATATATTTATATATCTATGTATAAAATTAGTAGGGGAGATGGCCTTAGCTTTCGATCAAAACGGGACCTTCGTCAGAGGCTATCTATATATATATCTATTTTAAAACTTTCTCTTAAACATATGATGTAATTAATTTTTAAAAAGGTGGGAAATCGAGATAACGAAGGAGGTTTACATGTTTTCCCAGTATAGTAAATGCCAGTACAGGCCTCAGAACCTCATGTTCAAAAGGGCATGGCAATAATTGCCGTGCTCAGGGATGTGATTTCTCCAATTTAAACCGGAATTCCGTTTTTTTTTTGCCCATAAAAAAAAGAAATTCCGTTTTTTTTGGCCCCCCCCCCCCCAAAACCCCCTTTTTTTTTTTTTTTTTTTTTTTTCTTTCTTTAAAGATCAAATTCATAAAAAAATGAAGATAAAACCATATAATAATGCCCAGATTGCAGAGTAGGGCTTTTAAAACCAAAGATAAATGTTAATATTGGGCTTCATGCTCGCAAGTTTTTGAGCTCGCATGCTTTCGCTCTTTGCGCTCAGAGTTCAGGTTTTTTTCTCAACAGCCTATCACATCCCTGCGTGCTTTTTCTAGAAAATGAAGGGCATCACAGCAAGGGTATCACGCGTTCTCTGTGATAACTCAGCTCGAGTTATCTTTTTTTATCTCTCTTCAGCATTGAACACTATTCAGCCTCATGTTAATAATTCAAAAAACTATTAGACCACTGTGACGTACCCTTGTCTCTCTTGACCTGGATTTTGAATTAATACTTGACAAATCGTTCTCAGTATGTTAAAATTTAGATTGATTGATTCAAATACTGATGCTCTACAAGGTACGGTTCTGGTTCCATTTCTTTCTCCATTATATACTTCGGATTGTCAGTCCTCTTAAATGACGTGTCCTTTAAGTAAATTCGCTGGCGACACTGCGATGATTGGTCTGATTAGGATGATGATCGCTTGTATCAAGATCAATTTCAATGATTTGTCAACTACTATAATTTAAATTATCTCAAACTTAATGTCTCTAAAACTAAAGAAATGGTTATAGACTATCGGAATTCACGCCGTCAACCAGAACCTGTGATCTTGAAGAACAGGGTGGTGGAACGTGCCACTTGTTACAAATACCTGGGTGTCATATTTGACAATGTGTAGCATGAACATGTGGATTCCATTGTGAAAAAAACTGAATTCTCGATGTTCTGTCTCAGGAAATTAAATTTGTTTGCTGTCAATCGTAAAATTTTGGCAACTTTTTATGACACTGTGGTTGCTAGTGTTTCGTGCTATTGCTTGATCTGTGGGGGTGGAAATGTTGGAAAGAGTGAAAAAATCGCATAGACAGAATTATAAACGCAGCAGGAAGGATTCTTGGTTGAGTTGCGCTGCTAGTAGAAACAGCATACAGGGATCTGCTAGCTGGCTAGGTAACTACGCTACTGAATGACACAAACCATTGGAATTGGACACAATTGGACTCGTTGGGATTCAGTTAGATTTTTTTTCCCAACTAGACCCAATTGGATATTTTCAACTACACCCAAAAATAATGTTGTACCCACTGGTCTGACAGCTCATTGGTCCGACAGCTTAATAGTCCGACAGATTGATACAGATCATTGGACAATTGAGCAAAAAAAGTAGTTTATACCCATTTGGCTGACAGTCCTAAAACTTATGGGGATATAGTATATCCCACCCCACTCAAGGGATTTACATTAGTGCAATTAACCAATTAATAATCCAGTTGGTGACATTGGAATAATATGAATATTATTAAATTCAGTGTTCCAATGTAAACCAACTCACACCAACTCAATACCAACTCAATCCAGTTCTTTCCAACTGGAATGAATTGGACTTTTTGCTAAGGGTATTGTGATAATAACTCTTACTTACATGTAATGACTGTGGGAAGCAATCTGGAGTCTACTTTAGATAACCTACTTCTCTAGTTGCTGGCCGATCAAAGACTGAGCTTAACACACTTGTCTAAACGACAGCTAGCAGAAAGCCATGCACTGTACACAGTACATACAGAGACAACACGAAGGCTAGACTAGGATGTGTGCATGTGATAGGTTCATGCTACCCCATTCAGGCATGGCCTATTCAATCGCGTGATCACTAGGTAGCAGGTCACATGGCCATAAAGAGTGGGCCAATAGCCGTGCAGCCCGCCTTAGTATCCAAGCCCCACTCAGCAGACCTGTGGTGAGTGTGTTTTTTGGTCGATCCTACCTGGACACTGTCAAGTATTGCCGTCAAGGCAGTGATTGATCACATGACATGCCAGAGCAACCATTATTGGCGCAAACAGCACACCATTCACAAAATAGGCTTGCAGTCAGAATAGCACCGGGGTAAATACTCAGACCAAAGGGGGTCTTCCCCACATTATATGCCATGGCCGAACAGCTACCAGAAATCTATACAGAGACAACATGATGTACTCTGTTTGTACAGAGTACATCATTCAGGCATGGCCTAATCATGTGATCACTAGAAGGTCACATGACCTTGGCGAGTGGGCCAATAGCTGTGCAGCTCGCCTTAGTATCCAAGCCCCACTCGGCAGACCTCAAGGAGAACATGCCAGAGGAACCATTATTGATGCAAACAACACACCATTCACAAAATAGGCTTGCCTGGGGCTTGCCTTGGGCATGGGGCTAGAAAATCTGGTTTCCAGTCAGAATAGCAACGGGGTAAATACTCAGACTAAAGGGGGTCCGCCCCACATTATATGCCAGGGTCGAACAAGAATCCTTTGGAAGTTTTTAATTTTTATCGCGAACGGTGAAGTTATCGATGATTCATAGCAAAAAGGGGCAGTTACAAACCGCTTCCATGCCTCGCTGGAGGGATTTAGCTTGGAAAAAAGTATGAGATCAACATTACAAAGGGGGGACACGTTTTCCCGGCATCCTGCAGTGGGCTTGGGAATCGGTGTGAATTTTAACAGTAACAGGGTTAAAAAAAACTCCATTGTGTGTATTTCAGCAGATATTTTTTGTGGACACTTCCCTTGGTATTGTGTAGTTGTTGACACAACAATATAACCTTTGATTGTTCTGATGAATGGCATTTGCTTTATGAGTGTTACCATTTCCACATGAATTTGTGGCAGGGCTCACCCACATATCACCAGTGCGGTGTTTTTTAAAGTAAAAACTGCCACCACTTCTCCAACTTACACGTACTTATGCTCAATATTTCTTCCTTTATGTGAACAATACATTTTTTAAATGCGTTAATATATTTTTGAGTGTGTGAAGGTTCATTCAACCATTAAACTGATCGCTCCATTATAATACATCAGATAGATGCATATGACAATATGACAATACATGTGTACATGTTTAAAATAACTTTTAAAACATTGCTGGGGGCATGTGAAAAGTGCACACTTTTTAGCCCGGTGGGCTGCTTTACTAAAAGCACAAGTGCAAGGCTTGTGTGGGCAACTCCACATTTATGGGGGCCAACAGATAGCTTTGTAAGAGAGGCATATGGGAGAATAACTTTTTTGGTCACAGTCTTTTCCTGTAATCCCAGTACATGATTGTTAAAGAAAAACCAAAAATAATAAATTAATCTGCTTGGCCTTTAGAAATTACAAGGTCATATTTAACAAACACAGACAAATTGTCTGGAAAGTGAAGAAACAATAATAAAAAGCACTAGCACAAGGCTTGAGCTGACAAACACGGACATCTGGGCTTAATGTGAGTCAGCAGAAAATATTTTTTAAACGTGCACAATTTTCAGCATGTAAATTTTGTTGTAACAACCAAAATCAGCTGTTGTGCTTTTTTAGGTTTTCAGATACAGTTTTCTAGAATATGACTTTATATCAGAGGGGAATATTTCATAGAAAAAATGGTTCTAGTATGAACTTGATAGTCAGTAAGCTTTCAGACTAAATTAAACAACAACGTTTTTTATCCCTACCAATCCTGTATAATGCCTTTAACAACCAAAATAGTTCAAGGAAATTGTAATGTAAAACCCTCATTTTTCTTTTGTTTGATTTAACACAGATTGCAGAAATCCTTGCGGTTCTTTTGATTCCAAACCTTCCTTCCTCACCCCCAGACATCGAGGCATTACGGTTATATCTTCTGTTGATCGAGTCACCTGTCTTTACTGATCCTTCACCAGAACGCTACGGAACGCTGGTCGTCCAGTTTGCTGAAGCACTGTGCAGCCTCAAAAGTGCTGGTGCTAATGTTATAAGTAAGATTTGACTCAATGTTATTGTTCAAAGTACTATTTAAAGATAGAGGGATAGATTGGATTTTGTCGAAATAATGTTGATAAAGGCCAAGTTTAATACAGCATGTACTTGTTGTTAAAACAGTCAAAAAATGTCACAGTGTTTTCATCAAGAATGCTGAATCCATCCATGTTTAGTGAAGTGACAGTGGGTACCAACCGGATTTCTGGCCCCAGCAATCGAAACGGACACACGGAAATTTGAATCTCCAAAGTCTCCTTGAGGCGAGTTTTGGAGATCCAAATATTTTGACATACTTTTATTGATTTCTAATCAATGGGGGGCATTTCAGATGACATAATATCACAGGATGCTTACTACCATTACCAACTTAACAACAAGGAGGTTTTTGGATAGAAGCTACACCATTTTTAGTAATTTCTAATTTTTGTTTTCTTCTTTTTTTCTTTCTTTATTTATTTTTTATATTTTTGTTTTTTAAATTTAATGTGTTTTTTTTTAGGGGGGGGGGGTATACCAAAGTACATGCCTGACCCTTCCTTTGTAAGGGTTTAACCCCTATTTAAAACAACTTTGTAAGCAACGATTTGTAATTTTAAAGGCTTAAATGCACTTGAATGTACTTATATAAACCACACATCAACGATATCAATCAATCACTGTTCACATAGTATTGACTGTCAGACATGAAAATTTGATTGGGCATAGATGACTCTCAGGCAATTTATGAAACTGACGTTTTATCTGGTGATAGAGTCAATAACAGATTTGTCGACACCCAAAGGTGTTGGCTCAATGCCAAAGCTGAATGTTTAGAGACAACATATAAATTTTTTATGCTCGCCCCTGAACCAAAAAGGGCGTAATAGCTAGTGTTTGCCTTGTCTGTGCGTGTGTGTGTGGGTAGGTATACACATTCATACCAGGGACCTATAACAAAAGAGAACATTTCTAGGGTCCCAGTTGCTGAAGGTCGCCAGTTGGAAAGTGTGGATTAAACCCAGTGGATGCTGTTGACAAAAATAGTGACAAACAAAAGAGGGACAATAGGAGATCCTCGATTGCATGTGATTACATACTGTCTTGCGGGGTCTTTTAAACACAATGGAACAATGGACCAAACTTGGACCCCACACATGAATTCTTTAAAAAAGGGAGAATAATAGAACAACAATAGCAGTTCCCCACAAAGCAGATCCGTAAGAATGGGTACATGGATGTGTGTATGGGTGGGCATGACTTATGTGGGGACTTTACATAGGGGCATTCTTCAAAAAAGGGAATATTAGAAATACTGCAGCAAATCCCCTCAACTGTGTATTCAAAAGACATTGTGCGTGTGTACAATAAAAAAACAAACAAGTTGTATGAGCGATAACTTGCGAGGGGGCCCAGTTACTCTATGACTTGATGTGCTTTTTGACAGCTCGCTCTGCGCATTCTCTAACACAGAATGGATCCACCACAGGACTAATTAAAATATCAAATTTTAATTATTTATAATAGAGTCATCTTTGGATTCCGTGACAATTTTTTTCTACCTTTTTTTCTTGATGGATTTGACTTCAGGAACCATTAAAAAGGAAAATTAGCTCCTATGTACCTCTGGAATGTGACGGGAACTTTTTTTATAGGGCAATGTTCAAAATGGCCGCCGTTACCATCTTGAAAAATCTTTTTTTTTTAAATAGGTCTGGCACCAGATGGACTAGCTGGACAAAAGAGATGTCAATTTTTTACTATATCTGGCATGACAAATCCACTGGGATGGCCATTGTAAAGTTTAGGGACTATCTTGACCTCTAAATCCAAGATGGCTGCCGCCGCCGCCATCTTTAAAACATAACTTTCAATAACTCTGGCACCAAATAACCTATGACGGACAAAAGAGATGTCATTTTCCACTGTATCTGGCATAACAAAACCACTGGAATGGTACTTGTGAAGTTTGGGGATCATCCTAGCCTCCAAATCCAAGATTGCCACCGTCGCCATCTTGAACACTATGAAATGTTAAGCTCTGGCACCAAAATAGCCATAAGAACAAATAAAGTCCATAATTTGATATCCGTACCAGCTATAGAGCTGACAATTTGTATGCTTACTAAGTTGTGGCCCTAGATTCAGAATCTGGCCTTAAATAATAGATATCTTATCTAACTTCTAAGTTAATTGGGCCCACACTTTATTCAACAAAGAGTGATTTTTGATGATTTTCGGGGTCACACCTGTGACCACATCCGAGGTCACATGGATCACAAATCTCAGATATATCATCTATAGGTGTATTTCTATTACCAAAATCAAGTATGAGCTAAAAAAGAAAATATTGCTAAAGGATTAGCACTCCTCCAAAGTTAGATTCAGGTGAGAAAAAATAAAAAAACATGCCTTCCGTCATGCGTCATGCGCATGGACCCCCCTGTGGACAGTGAAATTTTGAGAAAAACAAATTCTTAAGTAGGTAAACATGTACATTAGTTCTACTTATATTTAAAATTTCACCTTTGGTACTCATGACCTTCATGGTGGGGTTACATTTTAAAATTGTTTAGTTTTTGCCAAGGCTAAGTCACGATTCGCCGGATTATAGGTCAGATAAAACTGAGTATCATCTGCATAAACAATACTTTGTATACCATGAGCAGCTATGAGATCTTGCAGCAGTGCACTGAACAATATAAGTATAAGGGGTCCGGCTGCAGAACCTTGTGGTACACCACACCACAGGCATTGGCAGTCAGATTTCACACTATCAATAAGAACTGATTGTTTCCGGTTCTCCAAAAACAAAACAATCCATTTCAAAGCCGTGTGACATAATCCGTAACGAGAAGAGAGATGGAAGAAATCCAGGAATACCAAGAAGTATCAATAGTCAGTGTTGAATACGTGATATTTTCCTCGTTGTTTTGTAGCACAATGGTGGTCAACATTACAGCCACGTCACTTGAATCGAATCCTGACAACATACAAGTTGTGTATGATGGGCCAGCTCGGTATGACGCGCAAGGTTGCAGATCGTCCTACCCTCAGACGAAATATCAAGACTTGCCTAGAAGTCCTGAGCAAACTTTGCAAGGTAAACATTTATAAATTTTCACCAAACAATCAAATTACAGGAAAGCTCCATCATAGATTTTCCGAGTTTGGCCACAAAAACTCTGAAATTATACATCCATTTCACTGAGTGGGTGTGTTTACATTGAAATACTTTGGTCAATAAACTTGATGGATGAGCAGTTAATCTGCCTGGGGCAGTCAGATCCCGTTTACACTAGATCCAGAAAGGTAGATCAGACCCGGGTCTGATCCGGCAATGTGGATTAATGGCTAGTGTAAACGCAAAAAAGCAGGATCAGACCCGGTTCAAGATCCGGCAATTTTAATCCACCTTTCGAGGAGGGTTGGATCTGGCAATTGGTGGAACAGATCCGGCAAAGTGGATTCCAAATACAAGTGTAAACGCAAAGGTGAATCAGACACCGCAATTCGATGTGGTCATTTCCAGTTTCGCTACGAATGGCGCGCTTTTTGCTTGTGCTTTGGTGGGTCATCCGTCGCTGTTTATATGTATGTTTGTGTGCTGTGTGCACATGGACTGTGCGTGTGTGAAACGTTTTGTTGTTTTCAGCGTCCTTATACATACATCGTTACGTTCGGAGCTTGCCCTGTTGCTGTATTTTGTTAATTCCCATCTACAAAATATTTCTACCTGTACGGTCGTTGTTATCCGTATCATTTGCTGCACTGTATTTTCTGCATTCTACCTTAGCATTGATAATAATTTCAAGAAGTGGCACGCTGTAATCGTGACCTTTGAGCTCTTTGCCCAATATACATCTGGTTCAAAAGTGGGATCGGAGCCGGATCAAGCGCTGGTGTAAACGCGACACAGGATCTTGATCCGCGGTCGTTAAAAAAATGCCGGATCTCAATCCACCTTTCTGGATCTAGTGTAAACGCGGTGTCAGCTGCCCTGCTGGTTTGTGCATGATCCAATTAAATCCACTGTTTGGAAAAGGATTTACATGTAGATAGCATGTGTGAGTTGCCAGACAAAAAGATGTTTTATTTTAGCCTCGTTCTTTACTGGAGCTAAAGTAGAATATAATTATTCACACAAATGTGCCTTGAAATTGTGTTTTTCCTTTCACTTTGTGAACTAAAATGTAGCACCAAATTTTGGATCGTGTTAGATCATGAAGTAAAAGGAAAAACAATTTCAAGGCATGTTTGTGTGGATCAATATATGCTACTTTTAATGCATCTTTCCAACAGTATTCAATTTCATAATGAATGCTTAACACCAAACCCTTGACTCAATTTACCTGTCCTTTTTTAAAGTAATGGGAACAGCTCGGTGTTACTTCACAGAACGAACACTTCACATCTAGTTTTATTTTGATGTTTTTCTTTTTCTTTTTGCAGATGAACAACCAAAACAATGAAATTCTTCCATATTACCTTTTCTACATCAGTGAGTTGACGGAGAACGTCGGAATCAGAGAGCACTTCTTAGAATGGCTGAAAAGACCTAGCGGGATGCAGGTAATGACTGAGGTCAAAGTTCAGATTCTCAAAGCAATTAAGTAATCCATTAAATTCTCACCACTCCCTTAATCATTTCGCGCTGGATGATGTCCTTTTACGCATGTTTTTCCAAATTGAATTACGTTGGACAGTTATACAAAATGTTTCGGAACATCCTCTTTTAGTTGGTTTGGTCATGTCAGTTGATGTATAATTCTGCCTCGGATATTCCCTTGTGTGGTCTGTGCACTCACTTTGCTACACTTTCCCCCCGTTCAAAGAGGGTCAAAGGGTATTGGAATTCATGCTTCAAATCTCCCTTTTTCGGGGGTTATTGTATCGTCCTTTTGTTGCACAAACAAGGGTTATGACAAAACGATGGGCTGCCACCATTGTTAATCGTTGTATTCGGCACATGGGAGGTAAGTCTAAAATTCTAGCATACCATGGCTGATTGTAAGGTTTGGGCGATTATGAGGTCTTGCCGATTCACAGCTTTATAAAATCAGTTTTATAAAGGTTTCATTGTGACAACAATATTCTCAAAAACAAATAATCCTGGAAGTTCCGAATAAGAAAAAAAAATACTGCATTGAGGCACAGTCTGATTAGCCTTTTAATACTGTTGGTTTGAATAATGCATTAACCAATTGCAGCTTCAAAAACATGGTTTGGAATATTTTTCACCCAAAAACATTTGAAACTGAGAAATGATTCATGCATGAATGTTTCTCACATTTCTTAGGGTTGGAATACTGCAGCCAATCAGCGTTCTTGTGAAAACACAGTGACAGTTTTTTGCTGTTTTCTCAGCAAGTAGACACTGTATTCAGCTGAAACTTCACATGTGACTTCTTTTTTTCCTTTTTTGGGGGATAATTTTGTCTATGAAGTAGCTTTATGTTAGCAAAAACCAATCTATGACTATGCGTTTGAGAATAGTAAGACTTGAAAAGCTGTAATGTTTATTTTAATACAGTGCCGAGATGTCAACTTTTGTGATTATCCATTTGTCCTGGATGCAAATGCAAAGACCCAGTTGCTGAAGGAGGACGCTATACTACAAATGCAGGTGAGATTTATTTTATCTTCTCATCATCTTGTCAAAATTGTTGAAATGTCGTATCTTGCTTAACATGGCCCGAATGTACACACAAAACAAGTACGCGGCGAGATACAATGTTTCTGCATGGAGCATTTTTGTGTGAGATACAACGTTGTTGAAAAATTAAAGAAGTTGTTGAACTGCCGCGACAGTATTAAAGTCAAGTTTTGAAAATTGCTTAATTTAAAACAAAATGGCTTTATCTATCAAATTTGTCTTGAAACAACTTGTGTAAGTTTTTTTAATATCCTAGTTACGAACCTCATTCCTCCTCCAAGGGTTTAAGCTGACGAGCAAAATGACATCGTCAGCTGTGAGTACCAATCACAACAGACTATACAGTATAGTCAAAGTAATTAGGATATTAAAAAAACCCGGACTCTCACGGGTTGTTCCACCTAACCATACCTTTGGCCTCACAAAGTGTGTGAAGAGGTTTTAAATTAGTTGTTTGAACACTCTGAGGCCTGGTTCTTGATAGCTTTACAGAGAAGTCTCCTTAAAATTATCAAAAACCAAGCCTCGGTGTTTAAACAACTAATTTAAAACAGATTCAACACACTTTGAATCCCATTCATAAAAACCTCTTCATTAAAAACATTTTAAAAACTGTGAAAGTTTAGAACAAATCTGACACTGTGACACTGTGACTCTCTGCGTTAAAATTGCTGTGCATTTGTTGAGTGACAAGAAGCTTCTTGCCCAAGTTTTGAACTTGCGCACTCGAGTTTCAACCTATCGCACGTAAATTTAAAACTTGCCCGAGCCAAAAATGCCACTTACCAACTGAAATTGGGCTGCAAAATTTGCGCTCCACACAATAATCTGATAGGACCCTCTTTGACTTAAGGTCAAAGAGGTCTGGTAAGGTCAAAATAAGGTCTAGTCATGTTTAATCACTTATACTGTGATCATTGCATGTTTAAACATAGGCATGTGATCTCCTTTTGGCCAATCATAATTAATAAACTGTCCTAGGTATTTATAAATAAGTATTAAATAAGATCACTGCTGTCAAGTCACATCACATAATTGACATTACATTTACTCCTTGTGTCCCCTCCTCCTTTTCCTCAAAGATTCACAAGCTGTTACTTCATATGGGTTTTTTTGGCATTCTTCTTGTATATTTATCTATTTGTTGGTTGGTTATAATCTGCTTTTCTCATTGTAAAGGATATCATAATTCGGCCGTGGAATTTTTTCTACTTAAAATCCGAGTCAATTCAATTGAATTTGAACACCCTTATACTGTAGCTGTCCCCAAAGCTTATGCTCGCTGGTACTTAAGCTGCTTCCCGCGCATTGCCCACTTTGGAATTCACTACCTGTATACTGCCTCTTATAATGTGTCTTAATTCAATCACAATATCCATGGTTCATCTCTGCGCTTTTTCATTTCCTCGTCTTTTATCCGTTTGCCCCTTTTTAGCCCTCACCTTAAGTGGCCTGTTTTAGGGCCTTGGGACTGACAACTCCCAATAAAATAAAAAAACAAACATTTAGGGCTTAGTTTGTTATTGGATATTTCTGATAATGAAACCAGTGATGCCTCGTAAGTGATCTTAATCACTGTAGCTCACAAGCCTGAGGAAACCTGTAAGGGTGCAACAGTGTGAACCAGAAACATGGGAGTTACTGCTTAATGTCCCATCTGTAGGAAAAGCAATAATGATAAAGTTTCTTGCTCAAGGACACAAGTATCATGACCAGGATTAGAAACACCAGAGCTTGAATTCGTTGTTCTTAACCGTTTGGCCACGACAACGCCGTCAGTCCTAAGCACTTGCCACTCTTTCAATTCCTACTGAATTATTTGTTTCTCATTCAGAGTGCCATTGAAGAGGTTCAACGGAGAAACGTCAGCGTGGAGTATTTTTTTGATCCCATCCATCCGTACCTTGTCCTGAACATCGACCGGAAGAACATCGTGCAGAGTGCGTTGACAGAGCTTTCACGGCAAGGCAGAATGGATGTCAAGAAACCATTGATGGTAACCTTCCTTGGAGAGGAAGCTGTGGATGCTGGTGGAGTCAAAAAGGTTAGGAAAGGGTGCCAATATTGTTAACTGGTTCAATCCATTTTTAACCTATTTTTGGGGGGAGAAAACCCAAAACATATTGCAACTAATATTTGTAAGTTTATGCCAGTAACCCTCCAGTGAAATAATTTATCTGAATTAAACAAAAAAAATCATGAAAACATTTGTTGCAGGCCCCTTAAATGTAGGGTCATAGATTGGTTTCTGTCAACGTAAGGCTGACTCAATGGCAAAATTACCAAGAAAATTACAATAAAAGTCACATGTGAGAGTTTCAGCTGAATACAGTGTCTGCTTGTTGAGAGAACAGCCAAAAGCTGTCACTGTATTTTTACAATAAAGTAGTTTCAATCAGCGTTAAGTGAGGTGACAGTGGGTACCAACCGCATCTCTGACCGCAGCATTCGTGAATGTACACCAACCCTCAGAAACCTGAGAAACGATTCATGCATGAATCACTTCTGAGATTCAAGTGTTTTAATTGATTTCTAATCCACGGGGGCATTTCAGATGAAATCATTTCAAGTCAAGTCACAAGTCACATAATGTCCCGAAATAAGCCCATTCCCATAATAATAATTGATTCTTATATAGCGCTTTATCACAGCCCGAATGCCGTATCAAAGCGCTTCTGACATTATTACCCCTGGTCACTGGGCCATATATTTCATTCCTTAAACCATCTCAGCTCCCTGGGGAGTATACAACCCGTGCTGCGAGTTTACCGCGCTCCAAGCTAATCATTCACATAGACCATCTCTGCCCTCACAGGTACCCATTTTACCCCTGGGTGGAGAGAACCAATAATGGTTAAGTGTCTTGCTCAAGGACACAAGTGTCACGACCGGGATTCGAACCCACATCCCGATGACTTAACCACCAGAACTTGAGTCTGATGCTCTTATCCGCTCGGCCACGACACCCCATGATGTTGTGACAAACTTAAACAATCAAAAACCTCTTAAAAGACCAGTTGATAATAATAAATTTAATCCATGAATCATGCACCCATGTGTCTGCATATCTGTGTAGATTTAATGTTCGACCTTATGACAAAAGCGCCCGAAAATATCGGGATATCGGCAGTGGCATCGCCCCAGAATACTCAATTTTGCCACATTTATTCTAAACAATATTTACGTTGTCGCGTCAGTTTTCAACTCTCAAGTCATATTTGGTCAAGTCAAGTCTGAAGTAATTTTCCCTCAAGTCAAGTCAAGTAACAAGTCGGTTTTCCCCAAGTCAAGTCAAGTCACAATCAATGAAATTGGTGACTCGAGTCTTACTCGAGTTCAAGTCAGCGACTCGAGTCAACAACACTGATCTGGCTACACGTTGAGGTGACGGCACCCCTCCAGGTGAAACTGTGTCAAGC
Source organism: Pisaster brevispinus (assembly GCA_023634235.1). Lineage (NCBI taxonomy): Eukaryota > Metazoa > Echinodermata > Asteroidea > Forcipulatida > Asteriidae > Pisaster > Pisaster brevispinus. The sequence continues at coordinate 8,417,854 of JAMKCF010000015.1, read as the reverse complement.
AATGCAGTCTATCAGCAAGACTCTCTCATGATTCTGTGTCGATGTCAAAGTTGCGTAGAGAGGCTTTGAGTGTGTCCTTGTAGTGCTTCAACGCTGCCCTCCAACGTCACATGATATTAAACTTAAAATCACCATAGCTTTGATTTCATTTGCTGCAATTGAAACAAGCCCAATATGAATGTGCACAAAATCCCTGACAAACTATAAAACAGCTTTATTATTTCCTTCAAACTAGACCACTGAGTTTGAAGACATAAAGTTGAATAGTTATTGAAAAAGAGATGATACAATTAAGTCTACTCTTCCCACAAACCAATGATTGCAACTTTCAAGCAAACATCAAAATCGAGCCCAGTAGCCGATTTCATGAAACTTTACGCAGCTGCGTATGTCCACTTGTGCAAGATTTCTTGTACCAGTACAAGTGTACAACTTTACGCACTTAATGTAGTGCAAGTGGACTTTCGCAGTTGTGAACACTTTATGAAATCGGCGGCTAGTGTACCGCAATCTGAAACCCATTATTAGAATTCCTGGTGTGATAATTTTTTTTTTTAAACTCAGGATGTCAGAAAGTATCTTTTTACTTTGATGTCACTATAAAGAGTACCAGTGTAAGCTTGTGTAATTTTTAACAATGTTTCTACCAAACCTCTCTGTTGCCCTTAGGAGTTCTTTATGCTGATACTTCGTGAGATACTGTCGCCTAAGTTTGGGATGTTCCGTCACTATGAGGGGCTGCAGACAATATGGTTCAACAGTAAGGTATTAATGTAGTTCTGCATTCATCACTATTATTTATTATTATCATTATATATTTCTGGTAATAAACTCAAGGGTGCCTCATAAGTGAACTTAGTCACTTTAGCTCGCAAGCCTGAGGTAACCTGTAAACAAGGGTGCTTGCTATGTGAACCAGAAACACCAGGGTTAACCCCTACTCTTCCACGTGTTCTGGGTGCTTTTACATGCAATACAAACCTAGTACATGGGACCTACAGCTTAATGTCTCATCCAAAGGACAAAGCAATCATGGTAAAGTATCTTGCTCAAGGACACAAGTGCCTTGACCGGGACTCGAACCCACACTAATGGCTGATCAGAAATGCCAGAGCTTGAGTCCGATGTTCTTAAAGTATCTTGCTCAAGGACACAAGTGCCTTGACCGGGACTCGAACCCACACTAATGGCTGATCAGAAATGCCAGAGCTTGAGTCCGATGTTCTTAACCGCTCCGCCACGACATGCCACATGTCTCTGTGACAAGTGCTAATGGACAGAAGAACAGTGGTGGTTCTAGTCCATACTAAGTCGCCCTGTGGGACCTTTCCCACTCAACTACATGAATTTGTTATAATCAGTCTACTCTAGGAGGAAGTAGTGGACTACTATTTTTATTCGTTGAAAGATGAAGTGTCCCATTCTACTTGTTCGCCTCGCTGAATGGAACATTCCATCTTTCAACTCATAAAAAATATATTAATATTAATAAGTACGCTTTCCATCGGTATTCATTTATATGATGACTGGCAAGGCAGTAAATATTGACCGGTATTGTAATTAAGCAGCAATAAGCGCTAGATTTTCTTAGGAATAGTGTTTATGTACTGTGAATTGCTGTAAATCTATTTACTCGGCAAGAATCTGCAGGGAACCGGTTACAAACACAATGCATTTGATGGTATTTGGCTGGTAACCCATCCCTGCTAAGCAAGACTTCAATGTGCTCTGCAAGCCGTTGTTAAACACCTATATGAAGTCTGGTCCTGTATTTCTGTGTGGTGGGTATCGAAGGCAACCCCACACAGCACTATTGGACTTGATTCTACAAATCTATAATACCTTTTGTTTCGTAGAGCTTTGAAGATGGAGAAATGTTTTGCCTAGTGGGAATCATCGTTGGTTTGGCCATCTACAACCTCACTATTATATCTCTGCCATTTCCACTGGCCCTGTACAAGAAACTACTCAAAAGGTGAGCCTTTGTCTGTCGTCTTCAATAACTACCCAGGTAGTGGCACCTGTGCCAAATTATTTTGAATCCTCTTTGATGGTTCTGATCCACCAATTTCTTTGACCCTCCTTGAAAGGTCACGGATTAAAATTGCAGGATCTTGAGCATGTGTCCCAGGAAAATCTGTCCCCTGGAGAATATGTCCCCCCATATGGGTAGCTAACATGACCTGAAGGAGGATGAAATAGAGGAGCTATCAGAAGAAGTTTGTACACAGTTCTCCGTGGGGGGGGGGGGGGGGACAGAATCTGCTGCCACACTGGGCCCAATTTCATAAAGCTCTTAAGCAGAAACTTCTGCCTAGCAAATTTCTTTACTTCGCAAGAAATGAGCGGGGTACCAGTGGTAATGTTTCTGCTTTGCAAGATTTTCCTGTGCTTAGACAGTTTTTGTGCTTACAGGCTTTATGAAATTGGGCCTAGGTCTGATCATGGCTCTTTTGCATTTACAGCAGCCGTTAATCCACATTGGCAGATCAGATCTGGGTCTGATCCACATTTCTGGATCTAGTGTAAACATGGTCCAAGTCATCTTCTTGTTGTTTTACTTTTAGACCAGCCAACACCCTTGAAGACTTAAAGCAGCTTGACTCCCCTGTAGCCGGCTGTCTCCAGAATCTGCTTGATATGGAGGAGGCAGAGGATGTTCTTGACCTTGGCTTGACCTTTCAGATCACCACCGAGAACTTTGGGGTGGTGGAGACGACTGAGCTCAAACCGGGCGGGGCTGAAGTTGAGGTCACAATGGAAAACAAGTGAGTAGAAACAAACAAATGTGAATGTTTTCAGGTTGAACAAAGACAAATTGACTTGAGTAGGACTTAAACCTGAGACCTTCGAATTAACATGCTGGTGCTCTACCAACTGAGCTATCTAGCCCTATGTTGGCAGTCAGAAGCCATTCAACCTGTAGATGAAATACACCCAGTGATCTGACCAAAGTTTACAATGCAACCTGGGAAGCAGCAGCAGAGAGATCTCCTTAAAAACATCAAGTAATAAACCACAAGGGAAACTGATATGGCTTGAAATTGTTACCAAGAGTGGCAGGGTCAAAGAAGGAAAGATGCCTCCAACTGTAAGAATATTGAAGTGTTATGTAAATCACTGTCTTGCTGGAAATTGTATGGTTTCTTGTATTCAAGAGGGCAACAACCTATCACTATCAGTGGTCACACCCTACCAGGCTAGTTTTGTTTGATAATAATATTAATAATGGCTTCTTATATAGCGCTCATATCCATCACTCAGTGATGCTCAAGGGCTTCAACATTATGTATTTTCCTGCTAGGTCTTTTGGGGCTATGTTTGAAGTATGAGACCTACTCCTTTACATAGCACCATGTAATGGTTTACAAGGTGCTGTGGCGCAATATGCTGCCAATCAAACCAGGAACACCGGGGCGGACCCCTTCTCTTTTCGATAAGGGAATTGGGTTCTTTCACGTGCGTTACACAACACACGAGACAACGTCTTTACGTCCCATCCGAAGGACAAAGCAATCATGGTTAAGTGTCTTGCTTTAAGGACACAAGTGTCACGACCGCGACTCGAACCCACACCCTGCCGATCAGAAACACCAGAGCTTGAGTCGAGTGCTCTTATCCACTCGGCCGCGACACGCCTATACCCTCAGTTGACAATTCTGAGGACTGAAACAAGTTTAGCGTTTTCATGAACCGACAAATCTCGGTATGCAATGGCTTGTACTCACTACATGTGCACATTTCCTTTTTAGCCGGTCAATGTGCAGATGGCTCCTGCCATCTTGGCACCACCATGTATACTCCCTTTTTTTACCTCTTTCGGTATTCCTCCACTCACGGTGGAGTGATAGCTACATTTTGCTCGATAATTACATTTCACTCTAATTCACCTAGTTCAACTAGACAAAATATAAATTTATTATTACCCAGGGCTTGTATTGAAGAAAAGACAAGAAGATAACCCCATGATCATAAGTGTCGAATCTCTTCACTGTGATGTGTTTTTATTTCTATGGTGGTCTGATTAACACAGTTTATATCTTTTGGTATTTCAAACAAACAGGCAAGAGTACGTCGATCGATACGTGGACTTTGTCCTGAACACTGCGGTGGAGAATCAGTACACATTTTTCAGTAAGGGTTTTCTGCATGTCTGTGGAGGGCGTGTCTTCAACCTCTTCCACCCGCAGGAGCTAATGGACATGGTGATCGGTGACGAACACTACGACTGGGATGAATTTGAGCAGGTGCGTTGATCTTCACCCTCTCAAGTGAAGTTGTGATAAGGACATGCAGGCCTCGAAACAACCCACGGCGCCCACAGCAATTGCCGTGGTGCCCTGTGCTTTTGCTGTGGTGCCCTTTGCAAAGTTCCAGTACAATTTTACATTTTCCTCATAGAGTGCCCCTTACCAGAGGAAAATTGCCGTGCCCCTTCAAGAGCGAAGTTCAAGGCCTGGACATGGTAAATGTGCCACCAGTGTTTGAGCTTGAAACCAGGTTTTCTGCTTCTTCTAACCCTTGCTTTGCTTTACTCATGCTTTGCTGAGGTGTAGAATAAAGAGAAATTCTGACAGCTTTGTTCCATGGACTGCATCTCTTTAGAACTCCTTGCCTGGTGCATGTTTCCCTCCATCCTACAATCTAAACTGTTTTAAGAGGTATATCAATTCGTACCTTCAGCTATATAAGTTATTTTCATCTTAAATATTTTTCTTCTTGTAGCCCCTGACCAAGATTGGTTTTAAGCCTTGTTAGGGGCAAACTTGCATTAAACATTTTTTAGGAACCACTTTTTCTGAATGCATGTTGCCTGAAATGCACACTGCACAGTAACATTGTAAAACACACAGGAAATGTGGCTCATAAAATGGAGCAAGCCTGACTTATTTAAAGATGACGCCAGGTGACATCAAGAGAGCCTTTAATTGATTTCCTGACCTTTGGCAGGCTTTCTGTTGGAAGTATTTCTCTTGAGGAGAGGTACTGAACAGAATTATACAATGAGAAAATATAATTAGCTGTTGCAAACTGCTTACCAACCAAAACGACCTATGGTATAACTGCAAACAATTGTTAATGGCCGGGGCCCAATTTCATGGCTCTGCTTACCGTAAGCAAAGAATCGGCGCTTACGGAAGCAGGGAATTCCGCGCTTACGTCAAGCGTATTTCACGGGTTAGCAGAGAATTTTTGCTTGTGCGCTTGTGTACTCCACGATACTGGGCATTCTTTGCTTACACAGCTAGCGCAGAAATTCGGCACTTGGATAGTAAGTGGAGAATGGTGATCGCAAGTGCAGAATTCGGAAGTAAGCAGAGCCATGAAATTGGGCCCCTATGTTTCGACCCTAGCAGAGTCTATCGCAAAGGCTAAGTGACAACACACACAAACAAGTAAATTAGTGCAACAGAAGCAGCAAGTTGAACGAAGTGAGAAGAGAGAGGTTCAGAATGCCGTCAGAAGAAAGGGATGAACAATTATGAGCGAGCTTTCAGATTGAAACTAAGCTCTGTTTTTGGTTAGGTCATTTCTAAACCTGTACTTTGTAATTTACGCTGGCTCAAATTCACTAATTAGAGATAATCATCATATGTTATTGCATTATATTGCTGTACTATTGCATTTTATCGCCTTTTTTGTGTGGAGTTATAGTTACGGCGATAAACTGTAGTGAGTTACGTCGATATAATGCAGTAGTACAGTGATATATCACATCACTACAGCAATACATCTCAATACTATAGCAGTATAACAATGGAAAAAAAAAGTTCTCTAGGAAATATGAGCCATCGTAGTAATTGCATTTTGGAAAAGGCTAATTGATGTAGAATTCCTTGAGTTTATCTTGGTATTGGTCTGGTTCGATACAGAATGTTACATACAAGGGGGAATACTACCGGCAACACCCAACAATCAAGCTGTTCTGGGAAGTCTTCCGAGAGTTAGATCTGGACCAGAAGAAGAAGTTTCTTGGTGAGTGAAATGAAAGGTTCAAAAACGGTTAATGGCCTGATGTTTCAACCCGCCTAAGCAGAGTCTTTCTCAAAGGCTAAATGACAACACAATACACACACATGCAGCTCTGTGTTGCAGTCACTCTGTGGACATTCCTTTGTTCTGTACACTTAAAGAAAATCCTCTTCTTCAACACTGTTAAAAACACTGTGTGGACAGGTGTAAGTCCACATACTGTTTCAAGTCCCTACATTATGTGGACATCTTTGGTCCACTCTTCGTATGTAGCATTATAACAATTGTACCAGTGTACTAGAAAAACTCATTGTTATGATGATTAATTGTTTATTATTGTAATAAACTATGAATTATGTAAAAAATATCAAATGACAAGGATCTATGTGTGACATATATGAAATAAATAAATAAAGGAGGTATTTTAAAAAAATACAACATAATCACTCGTTGAACTCTTGAACTCTTGACTGGAACAGTCCAGATTTTACCTCCTGATTATTTTCTGCTACATTTTAATCATATGCATCCAATATTTGGATAATACTGGACAGCTGCCTGTTCAATATGAATAATTATTGGATGCTTTGTAACATCGTTTTTAAGGACTGTCAGACAATCAAATATTCCTAACTGGAATAGATTGACGTCCCCATTCAGGGAATGAAGATGCTCCAAGTTATTATCAACACTGTGAAACTACACGCTAATTCCAATAGCAATACTTCATCAACACTCAATTTTCACAGTCTACCTTTGTGTCTTCCTGACAGTGTTCCTAACTGGCACAGATCGAGTTCCAATTCAGGGAATGAAGACGTTGCGCCCCATCATCCAGCCAGTCCGGAGCGGCGACGCCTTCCTGCCGGTCGCCCACACCTGCTTCAACCTCCTGGACCTTCCTATCTACAAAGACAAAGACAAGCTGAGGGGAAAACTCCTCATCGCTATCGAGCACACTGAGGGGTTTGCGCTGGTCTGATGTGAGGTTTATACTCCACTGGGTTGTATCAGTCTGGCTGGATTCTGAGAAGTGGTCATGACTCTCCAAAACTTGGAAGTGAGCAAGGGATATACAGGCAATACATTTAGATCAAAAGCTCCGAACAGAAATGAATAAAGTCGGCCTGTGTTGAGATTGACGCAGAGAGATTCTCGTGGGCGATGAAAGACAAGATCATGAAATATCAAAGGCTGGATAAAAACTATATAAACTGTTGTTCTTACTGTCTTGTTCGTACATCACACATGCAGATAATCACCTCATGCTCAAAGCTTTAGCTACTTCCGGTGTCTTAGGAGATTTTGTCCTCACCCGCCCCCTCTTCAGTTTGTGTGTCCCCTGTATGGTAAATTACCATTGGCTGAAGGTAGTTGATTCAAATGAGGGCGCTCTCAGACAAAATCTATACACAATTTGCTGTATGGGTGGGGGGGGGGGGGGGACACAGAATCTCGTGCCAAATTTTCACCAAGTCACTCATTTCATTGCTCCAAATTTTTATAACGGGAACCTTGTAACGCTAAATAGATGTAAAAACAAACCCCACAATTAAATTGTTCACACATAAATCCACCAAAGAAAAGTGCAACTCAATGCAATTGGAGGGGATCCTCTGCACACCGGCTTTATGGAATTAACCAATACGGGTGATTCACATTTACTCAGGAAAGATTGATTTCCCAAAAAGCGGTCAACCAAATACAACCACACATGCAACTCGGCACCTTTATGTACCTGAATGTCAAAAAATATCCACCAGCCTCTTAAAAGATACGGACTTATGCTGTAAATACACACAGAACACAAAACTGTAATTGTTATGCAAGGAAAGTCGCCGTTGAAAGCACTCCCATGTGGTAAAACAATATGGCCAATGTGATTAAAAACAAACGCTTTCTGCTAATTGGTTCTATGCAATCAAACTACGTACAAGATTAACGAATCTTGGAAAAGAAAATGGCATGATTAAGTAGAGCCCAAGTACAGATAGTTAACTTCTCATAAACTTTTTACTGATAAACAAAATGTACAAAAACATAGCTTGATTACTTGGCACAATTTTCTCATTTCATAGTGCATGCTTTTTGTAATGTTTTCATAATGTCTTCATCTCTTTTGGAACTCATTGTGCAGGAACTAACGTTCCCGTGAAAGACACCGATGTGAGATTCGGATGACAGGCCTAAAGTCAACTTTATGTAAGAACATGAACGAATCTGAAAAAAGATGGATTACATTTAATTTCATTTATTTATTCTGGTTGTGAAGCCAAGGACTCTCAGAAAAGCGAACTTTATAGTAGCCAAGAACCCCATGGATAGAAGACAAAGAAGAAAGTTTCAGTTTCAGACGTGGGAGGAAAACCCCAGCAGAGATATAATATTCCAGGGAAAACCCACACAATCAGGCAGGGACTGAAAACCCAATCCACATAGTGCCCCCGGTGGGATTTGAACAGGGGTCCTAGAGGTGGAAGGCAAGGTGAGGTACCACTGCGCCAACCTGACCGATTCGCAAGTTTCACTCAGAAAGGCATCTTTAATATTATAATTCAACTTGTCTAAGTTTGTAAATATGTTTTTTCAGAATGGAGATGAATTTGAGTTTACACAATGCCACTCATCAAGCAGAACTGTAAGGTACCTACAAAATCCAAAGATGCAAAGAAATATTTTCGTACGGAAATTTCTGAATGTTTTGCCTCCCTAGTTGACCACAAACATGTAGTATGTCGCATCGGAAGTATGAACAAACATCTCAAGGCATGGTACATCATTAGATTTTTTGAGGGAATATTTATTCCTAAGGAACATATGTGAGCATGTGCTGACATATTTTGATATTTCTTTTGTCTTAACCACATTGTACGCACTGGTCAGCTTTATGACATGATATACTAAGCTGGACCATGCCACATGTCCGAGGGGGGGGGGTCAGTGATTTGGTAAGGAGGGGGCAGGACAAAACTCTGCCAGCATCCTTATTTGTTTACAAAATTGGTATGTCAGTTGTCAGTGGTAGATGAAACCAAGTTACAAAACTTAAGTAATTAAGCAAACAAATAAGCTTAAATAACCCATGCAATACATGGAAATGTAAATAAAATACTTAGATAAACAAACAATAAAAAAGCAGAACAAACCCTCTTAACCTTCGGGCATTGCAACCAAACATAACCCCTTGCATGAGGTTCAGAATGATTGTATAATAGTTATATATAGTTTTGTTTTTCTACATGTGATAATGTTTGAACTTTTCAAATAAATTTATTTTGGGTGAAACTTTTTTTTTTTATTTGTACCCAGTCAGTTTCCCATGTGGTTTGTAAGCAGATTCAGAGAATGCCAGAATATTAATATTTCTGTGGATGATTGCATTCAGTGCCTGGATAATCAAACTCAGCGAGCTTTCAGATTAATAATCAATAAATCCATTTTGATATACCTGAACAATACCTGAACATTTCAGCACATGATGCTTTACTCTTACAGAATGCAGGGGTCATCCAAAGTTTGTTAAGGTTACACAGAGAATGTACCTTTTTAAAATATTGTAGCTCTTTTCCCTCAACTACACAGTGCTATACCAACTCAACAATTGTCTGGAGCACCCATTCATTTTGTTTCTTAACATTTTTTTCATTTTCAATATCCGAAATGATGTTGATACAAAACTAATACGTTCATGGATATACGATTTGTAAAACATAACCCAACACTTTTCTTGAAAGTTATTAATTGGGCAGGCAACTTTTCAGCTGATTAGTTGATTTCCTCGTTTTGGGTTTCTCAGTTGTGCCATTAAAAATTGGAAGAGAGAAGTCTTGAAAAACTTTTCACCGCAACTGCATATCTGATTATTGCAGTATGAAATTGGTTGTAACAACCAAAATTAGCTGTTGTGTATTTTAGGTTTTCAGATACAGTTTTATTGAATATGACTTCATTTTGGAGGGAAATATTTCACAGAAAAAGAAATGATTCTAGTATGAACTTCATAATCTGTAAGTTTTCAGACTAAAATTAAACAATGATGTTTTTTATCCTTACCAATCTTGTACCTATAAACCATTAGGCCTACACCACAGAAAATTAAATGGTAGTAATGTTTATTGTGTTGGACAGAAACAATGTCAAGAACGCATGCTTATTGGATGCTGATTCGTAATTTCTCAGAGATTAATCATTTGCTACATGTGGATAACTTTGTAAAAACAAACTTTTCTTTTGTGAAAATAAAGAAGGGGGTGTTGGCTATGTTGCTACCTACTGGTTTTTATTATAAATTCATAAAAATTCATGACAAGCTTGTCAGGCACTTCATGTATTTGTATCAAAAATATAATATAAGAAACAGATGAAATAAATACAAATCAGACAGAGTTTAAGTTCGTGTAATGCATTCCTTCTTTTTGGGGGGATTATGTTGGCAGGTGGGTTACCAATGACAGGGGTGGGTGTGGGTGTGTTTGTATTGCCAACCCTCTGAGGACATTTTACAATAGGGACAATAGGTCCTCACTAGTCGGTTCTTTGTTTTCAGGTGTCCTCACTAGTCATTTGTGTACAAAACCAATGGGGATTGCTTCAATACAGGAACAACAGAAAGTACAATAGGTGTCCTCTAACGTATAGGAGTGCTGTACCGATGTGTGTTTGTGTGTGGGCATACGCATGGGTACTTATGGGGTCCAAAACACAACGGAACAATGGACCTCACAAGGGAATACTTTGTTCAACTTGGACCCCACGGGGGAATTCTTCAGAAAAGGGAATAATATAACAACGGCAGCAGGATCCCCTTTGCAACAAACTATTCTTGGGCTGAAGGAAGTTGATTCAAAAGAGGGCGCTATACAATTCGCCGTATTGAGGGTGGGGGCGGGGCGGGACATAATCTCCGGTTGACACAGTCGTACTTTGCACTTGCACGGCTTGTGGTGAGGGCTGCAGCCAGTCTAATTATTATTTTATAATTTTTTTTTACCAACGAGGAAATACGGAGCAATGCTTTTATCTTCTTGTAAGAAGCACTGCAGCTGTTGATAATGTATAACATGCTGAGAAACGATGTGGTTTTAGAGAAAGGGTGATTCAAAAACATTTCATTCTGAGAAACGTTTCTGCATGAAACGTTCTCAGATTGTGTGTTCTAATTTACTGATTATTCTTCCTGCGTGGATTCCATGTGTTCGGCGATATATCAAAACGCTACCACCGTTTCACAGGTTAGTCGTATTGTATGTCTACATTTGTACAGGATTAAAACGATCGAACGGTTCCAAAAACCAAAGTTATACTTTGCGTTTAACTTGATGCAGCGTGAGGAAAACCAGTAGTTAAGCCGTCAAAGCCCCGACCACTCTCTCCATTCGGATTCGGTAAAAAATTATTCACCGTTGTAAAAAAAAACCACAAAAAAACAAACAAACAGAGAGAGAGAAAAAAGAAGAAAAAGTACGTAAGTAGACTCGTTCTCTGGTTGTTCTTTTTATTTATTGTGACCATAGGACCTACTGCTCCATTATTTGGAGACAAAAAACCGTTTTAACTCTACAGATTATAATTTGAACTGCTTGACTTGCGCAAAGCCATGTTCAAATCGGCCTAATGCTGTCTGTCACAGTTCATCAAAATTTCTAGCAAAATTAATTATGTTACAGGAACATTCTCTTCGAATTTCTTCAATGCTAATTTATATTTATAATAATTTAAGACTTCTATTGCGCCCCTGACATAGAAATGATCAGAAGTTCAAAAAAACTTGTAATTGGAAAATGTTCATCGAAGTCACGTAATGCCTGAGAGCTAGTGAAAAGTGCACAGATTGAATGTCGAGGGTCTTTTACGAAGTTGAAGATTCAGTGCGTTAATTCTGAGATAATTTCGGGCTTTTTCCCCTCACAGTAGGTTTAAAGTAGGCCTGATGAAGGTTGTGGCTCAAAAAGAGCTTACAATGACTGACATTCAGCACCGTAGGGTAAAATTTTAGGGGGCCAAAGAGGTTGCGCCATTTTTTTAGGGGGCAAAATTTCCGCTTGCCCTTTTCTTAAACAAGCCCCCTTTCAGCGCCCTTTTTGTTTAGTTTTCTATTTGTGTAACATAAGATAATCTGGCGTTAGTGTAAAAACAATTGCCTGCGTGTAAATGCATTTTCCTTCCTCCATGGTTTTTACAAACATCGAAATTAGCACATTTAAGCGTATAAAATATAAAATTTTACTCTGGGATCGTCCAATCCCAAAACTCCAGATTTCAATTGGGTGTGGAACTGTGGATGGGGCATCGGGGAGGGGGGGGGGGCAATGACCTCAACTGGAAAAAGAGGCACGTGCCCCGTGCCCCCTCTTTAGTTACACCACTGTTGAAATTTGCTGATTCTGATGACTACAAATCTTCATGTACAAAGTGGGAATCCATTCTGGACGCAATAGTCTTTCTTGAGGTAGTGGAATCGGCAAGTCTGTAAACTTTATATACACCCTCTCCCCACCCCCACGAAAGAAAGTGCCCCTGCTATGACGCCCAGCTCCCCCCTCCCCAAGTGGAAAAATAATTAAGGTGGCCCTGAGAGGACATCAAACATTTACGTAAATATTTGTGATTTTTACGTAAATCTATAATGTTCGGTATCCCTTTAGTGCCACCGTAGGGAAACTTTTTATTTTATTTTATTAACATTATCCGTATGAATTAACAACAAACTAAACAAATGCCTACACACTAGTGGCGTAGAGGCTATTGACAAACCCCAAAGTCGTCGATCTGACATCTACGGACGTTTAGTAAAACCGCGCGCTCTGGCATTATTAGACCATATTATTGTTTCCTCCTTCCATGATTAGACAATAGACTGGGTTACGCGCATGCGCAGTATGGACGTTTGAAACTACTGGGTTTTTATTTTACTGGTTTTAGATGACTCATTGAATTTAGCAAATCGGCAAACTGGGCGACTACTTTTACAGGTAGGCTTAGTAACTGAGCTTTCAACAAAACGTTACGGATGTCTACCTCCTGCCGGTTGCTATTAAGCCAAGCCAAGAGATCCTCATCAATCAAACAACATCTCATTTATTCCACTCGTTTATCCTTGGCGGTTGGGAGCAATGGATCTCACCTGCCCGGTTTGATGGGACCTTTCATCGGTCCGCAGACCTTACCCTAATGTGAGGATTCGTGGACTGAGCTTGTTGGCATCCACTTATATTCAGTGGTGGAGTCCAGGCGCTTCTTAGGGTTCTACAATCATTGTGATTGAAAAAAGAGGACTGGTTACTATCGTTTGATAATTGTGAATGTGATTATTAATTTCAGAAGGAAAGCACTGATGGTTAAGTATCGTTGTAGTTTCTATTTGGGACAACACATTGGGATTCAATCATCAGAAACAGCTATCAGTTATTGTATCACCACAAGGTGTTACAAGACGAAACAATAAAATAAATATTACATATAGTATTACTTTCTGGAAATTAAGCTTTAGCCATCCACACCTCCGGCCAGCTTTATATTCAAAGGAAAGTCATTTCAGATTGATACGTATCCAGGATGTTTTTGCACATCGGACCCATCGATCTATCTTATTAAACCTCGACTTTTTGTGATTGTTAATTGACGCCCAGGGTATACACGTGACTTGAACTACTCCTATGAATTAACCGATGAGAAATAAATAACGGGAAATTATTCAATAATAATACGCATGCACGAGTCAAAACAACTAGAGCGGGACCAACGCAGGCTGATGGCAAACCCCAAGTGTTAAACATCGCCCTCTTTTGACACTACTATATAATCATTCGGCATAATTTGAAAGACTTGAAATATTGTTTGTTTCTGGTCTAAAGGTCTACAGACATCAGTTCCCCCTTAGTAATTAGAAAATGTCATACATTTTAATTAAGCACAGAATAGATGCTCTAAAACAAACTGCGAGCCGCCAACAGACAGCACGGACTCGGGAAGAGCTGCCGGGGGGCTGATCGCTGCTTCTGTCTCCACGAGTTCTAGCGGCGGCGTTCTGGCAGGCAGATGCGGTCATCAATCGCCAGGCTCCCGCCGATAACCCGCAGCCTCCCGCTGCTTTCAGAGGAAACAGTTATCAAGCTCTTGGAGTGTAAATTGAGCAAAGAGCTCCGAAGGAGTTCGGGGTGCATTGAACTACAGTTTTTGCTCCTTGGTGATTTTATTTTACCCCCTAATGATGGCTTATTCACCTGTGGTTAAAAATAATCAAACACATCTCTGAGATCAAAGATAAAAGACACAAATGAATACGACGACAGCTAGTGCCAAACTAATTAAAGTACCATCGTTAACAATCAAAACATGACCGTTTGACGTGGACAGCAAGTGTCTTTTGATCGATTGAGTGCCGGAAAGATATTTAGGAAAAGACAGTGCCTGAAAAAAATGTAGCATTCTTGACGGTCCCTCAACCGCGGTGACGTGCTCGTTAAAGGGGGATATCGCGTTGCGTTTTCCAAAAGCAGCTATCATTATCAACTTTTGCTTTGATCCGTTTGTTATGGTTCATCCAGTATGCGGTTCATAAAGTTTGCGAATTATTAGGCGTATGTAGTTGTACAAAACAACATTATTATCCGAATATCTGTTAAAAAAATAAATTATTGAGCGAACAACTTGTAGAAGAGATTAAACCGTGGTATTGGAAGCAACGGCAAGTCCACTGGGTTTGCTAACATCCCAGAAACTGAAAAGAATAGTGAAGTTTAGATCATATCATTAAATATTTGTGGCTTCAATTGAAGACCCACCCAGAGACAGATTGAATTATGTTTGTGAATGTGAGTGTTGAGGAAAAACCCCGAATTAGCATTTCTCAGAACATGCCCAGAAGCAGTCCGAACAATAACAACTTCGTGTGTAAGGTCAAAGTTCAGCAAGCTTGCGTAAACAACATCATCCGGTCTGCTCTGCCACTTGGACCAATAAACAAACCATGAGTCGGACCCTGGGTGTCCCAGGTTTATCAGTAAACCATTACGTAATCACGAGCCTATGTACCCTCGGGGGATCAATCTCGCGGTCATTTTTGGGTAAAGTATGTTACATCTAATTTCTTCCTTCAAGGTTTACAGCTACAGCTCTGCAGTTACATGCTGGAGGAAGTACAGCGTTTGTTAAAATCATGGATGTCTTAAATTTATTTGAAGCCTGCGTCCATGTTTGAAGTATTTGAGAGCCATCTACCTTTACAGTTTCACATTTTAACTGTGGAAGTCTTCTGATTTTTTATATATGTTCCTGAATGCTTTGACTGAGCTGACCCAGTGTTTGAGTAAATAGAAAACACAAGCCGCCTTTCACTGTAAAAGGTCGGCTATCCTTGCTCTTTCTACGAACATCATTTAGTTCTTCAAGGATAACATTCACATCATGTATAATGTTCAAGAATTACCATGTTATATGATTTTGTTTACTAAATACAAAAAGACACCGACACAATTTATTGTATTTGATCCACATATATATTTTTTTACAGATAATTGTTTTATTTTGATTCAAACATAAACAATTAAAACAGAGGACAAACTTTGATTTGATATAGTCATCTTTTAGACGGAAGTATTTAGGGAATCAGAAAAACACACTTTCAAATAAGAAACTAACTACCAATGTATACATACTGTTTTTTCCCCATTTCATTTATTAATTCTGGCTGTGAAGCCTAGGACTCTCACAGAAAAGCGAACTTGATCACTATACTAGACGTGCGAGGAAACCCAAGAATTATATTCCTGTGAACCCAGGCAATCAGGTAGGGAATCCACAACCCAATGCACATTGTGCCCTCGGCGGGATGTGAACCGGTACCCCCGAGGGGGAAGGCGAGGAAAGATCCCACTACGCCGACCTGAGCGCCCCAACCCGACTGATGCAGTTTTCGGACGAGTTTGCCCTTTACTTCTTAAAAAGTCCTCCTCTTTTTACTGTATAGTGTCTTAAGGTTTTAAAATCTAACATTAACCATTTCAATAACTATTGAAAATGGATTCATTGAAATCATGTAAGGAACAATCTGTTGTTGGAGCTGGATTGCAAAGTAGCTTTGGACAGCAACGGACTTGGCCTATCAGTACGAAGCTGGACCACTTGGGCGTATTTGTGATTTATCCTCAAAAGTTTCACTGGCATTTAGCCAATACTACAAGATTGGTAATATAGTCGAAAAAGAAATCATCATCTGAAAGCTTGCTGATAGTTAAGTTCCAGAGGGCTTCATTTGCCCGAAGATTTACACAGAAAAAACGACAAAATGAAGAACCCCAAAAATCACAAATGCTTATTTGGATTGCCACAAATCGAAACAAGCTCGACATAAACAAGGACAAAATCCCTATATCAAAGCACGAACCATTTTTGTCGTCATTTCCGACTAAACGGACTTAAAGTTGATAAGACAGTGTGTTTGAGAACAGGATGGAAAAACCATTGAATGAAGTACACTGGTGCAAAAGTATGAATAACATGTATTTGTAAAGTACATCAATCACTTTTTGTGTCTTTTTGTATAAAAACCTTGAAAAGAACTCAGGACATTCCTCGATGTATGTGTATATACTTGCTCAGCTGGTGCTGGTGGGTTTACCTGCGTATTCACGTATAGAAGTGCGTCACATTTATGTTTAGTGACGGCATTATCGCCATGGAAACGGTTGATCGTGGTTTTACGGAGAATTACACGCCCGATTGTAATGTCGTTCCAAGTTCAAAAAGTTCACTAATGGTGTTGGCGTTCGACCAAGACTTTCTTTATTTTTGTTCGTTTGTGAACAGAAGGTAGACCTATTTAAATGGCAAATTTACTGATGATAACCCCAAATTTAGTACGGCATGGTACCGACGTGGCTTTCATTTATCAAAAGTTTTAGGTCAAAATGATCTTGTCTATCTCTTTTGATTGCTCCACTGGTGGCAAACCGGGTACAGTTGGATAGGAAGTTTGTCTCTATATAGATAGGATAGATATAGCCTAGACCTTTATATAGATAAGGTTTATGCAAAACAATGTGTACCTTTCTAGTTTCCATTTGATTGAGCAAAACAAAAAGAAAGAAAGAAGAAAGATAAGTTGGCTCCTTTTTGGCGAAAATGGAGAAATGTCGTATCAGTAAAAATTGAAACGCCTGCCAAGTTTGATGCAGTGCTGGTTACCAACTTTTCACTTACCAAAGGATAACATGGTTTAGAAAATAAAATGGAACATTTTCTGTTATGCTTCTTTTCGTACGAAATAATTGCAGAAACTGATCAAATTGTAAGCAAAGATTGCCCTCCATTGCTGACAGTTTAATAATAATAATGTAAACATTATTTTTTCAAATTCCTAAAGTCATGTATTCATTCCCTCCATTGAAAAACAAAGACTTGTCGACCTTGTGACCATTGTTTATACAAAAAGAATGACCTTGTACATTCCATGGCCTTTATTAGCAGGCAAGATTGCTACACTGGTCATATTGAAAGTTTTACATTTTGTCTCATAATTTCCACATAAATTGAAGAGTTATAAAAATGGCAGCTGAACAAGATTTCGAGATGGGCCCTTTCTTGATATATAAGGTTGAGTCGGACAGTGCAATCTCCATAAAATATAAAACGTAATGTTTTCTTCTGTTGTGTACTGCAGAGAAAAGGAAGTCTGGGCCTCGTGGCTCCTTAAATATGTAAACAAGTGATGTCAGAGGTCACATGGTCTATCATGTTTGTAATTATTGTAAGTAATCACAAAAAACTGCTCATCGGAATAAAAGGTATTTGAATTATTGTTCTAAACTGATTGCTTTTTGTTTTATAAAAAGTAATTCAACTATTCTTTTATAAGCAACTATGTTGCTTCATGTAACTTTAGTTGTTATCCTGTTTCTATGGCAACATATTTATAAATAACAAGCCTTTTACTTTCAAATGAGTAGAATGACCTGTGATAAAGAAGGTCAGATAAACTTTTCGTTTGAATGATATTGTACCACACCGTTGGCGTAAAAACGGACTATGTTCACCATTTTACCGCACGCTGAAAGCTCAAACGAATGTTTGAGCCAACGGCAGCTCCGAAACTAGGGTAAACTTTTAGGGGTGGGGCAAAAGGGGTAGGGGGCACTTCTTGCCAACTCAAACCAAATCTTTCGTTTGCATGTCCCTCAGAAACCACAGAGCAAGGACAGGCCCCCCTTTCAGCGCTTGTGATTTTTCGTTAGATAATCTGACGTTAGTTTAAAAACAAAATATGCGTGTTAATGGAAGAATACTTTGCAAAACATTGAAATTGTCACATTAAAGCTAATAAAAGGAAATGTTATACTCTGAATTTTTTTTTCAAATGGGGGGGGGGGCACACGGCCCCCGTGCTCCTTTTAATTGTTAGTTGTGCTTTTAGTTGTACTTTTGTTCATTCGCTCTATGCTGTTAAACAAGCGTACAAAAGAAACTGCTCATGTTTCTAGATAAGCAAAACCAAGATCAAAAGGACCGAATCTGAAGGTAGGACGTAAAGACAATTTTAGTTGTCAATCTATCACTTATCTTTCAGGTAAACAAAACAAGGCTGCTTTACTGGTTGCATATAAATCAACTTTGTTGGGGATATTAACCCAACCGAAAAACTCCCGAAAAGTTTATTACTGAAGGTAGATCGTCCCATAAACAGTCTTTGTTTACGTTCCCCATTCAAAACAATGGAAGAACCCTAGCGTTGTGCCCTTTAAAAGCTTATCGCACTCCGACCCCGTAATATTTCCTACATCTGCTTTCTGACTTGACGAGCTGTACTGGAAGCTTATTGGCTGGTCTAGTGATTGGCATTCCCAGCTAAGAATTTGATGTCCATGTCAAAAGGGTCGAGTTGATGTCGACATATTATCAAGACTGGAGCCCATGTACGAAGCGCCTTACGGAATACACTGGGGCCCGTTGTACTCTCTGGTAGATTTTAGTCCATTTCGACTACCGAGTTTATTTTTAGGGGGGTAGGCGGCTGCTTAAGGTCCCAAGCTGAGTCGAAGGACTTCGTTTTGAATGAGGCATACGGACCAGATCGGTTTGGCTGGCAACATGGCGGAGGTCTCCCCCATGGGCGCTGTGGATATGAACGCGACAAATATGGCAAATTCGGCTGTTTTTCCGCCAGGATCGCAGCAATTGTTCAACAACTGGATGGCTTACTTGCCCCAATTTCAGCAGCAACAACAGCAACAAGATCAGCAGGGAAACAACGTTGCAGCAATGATCGGACAGAAGGGCGGTCATCAGCTACCGAACGGCCTGAGCGCTTCGGCGGCAGATCAGCTCGGGCTCTCCGGGACATGGTCCGAGAAATATATACAAGAGGTTTGTCACTTTTTCATTACATCACTGATTCAATGCTACCTATCTACCGCTCATCATGTTAAACAGAGTACTTCTTTTGTTTTGTTATACTAACTCCGAATAGTTTAAAAAACGTTCAGTACAACTATAAACAATACGTTTTGATTTAAACGATTTTATTCGTAAATTTTCCATGGTTGCTGATCATCGCGTAACAGCCAGCTACACACGTACACTGGTCCGAGTCCCCGTTTCCCCCCAGACACGCGTCATGCCAGACACGTCAAAAATTACTTAAATAAATTCTGGCTGAAACAATGGCTGAATATTTAATTAACATTCTGAGGCAATTTTTTAGGGGTTCGTTGATCGTTCGTTGCGTAGATCGCTATGTGCAGAATTCTGACATGTTTTCATCAAAGAGGGTGACGAAAAGAAAGATTTTACTATTTTTACGAATGGTACCTTCAACTTCAAGTGATTTAAACATATCTCGTTCTGAGCTTAAGAGGTTTTTTTTTCTTTGCTTCTTCATGTTATAGATCATTCATCTCATGTCTTTGAATTTTAGACAACCTCTTTTGGATACAACCAACCGCCATTTTCTATCCAACTCTACAACTAGTAATATTAATTCGTTGAATTTGAAGTAAAAAAATACCCAGTATTTAGGACTGTTCATTTTGCTTTATTTATTAGTGTATCTCTTTTTTTCACACCATATAAGTTATAGGCCTTCTTTGGGTGACAAAACAATTAATGAAATCAACTCAACATGATTAAGAAACAAAAAGTGAAAAGGCAGTATTTCAGCTTTAACTTCCGACCGAGGCAGTAGACAGTCTCGACGACCATATCTGTTTCAGATTTTCCCTCCGTTTTCGATATTTTGATGAATAAGTACAAACTAGTCTACAACATAAAACTTGAGCGCTGACAGTTGAGCAGATTTTTGAAATTCGTTTCTTACATATTGGGGATAAATATTTGCTCAAACTGAATCAGTATATTTATTGATGTAGATGATCAACTCAATGTGTAAGTTCGATGCAATGCTGGTATGAAAAACACTTAATATCTCTGCATAAGCGCCCGGCTGTATACGGAGTTTTTCCCACCGCGCAGCCATTTGCAGACGCGGGGTGAACGAGGTCGCGCCGCGTGGCATTCCCACGGCACTACGCTACTTAAATTTAAACAGTTTCGGTCTCCTGAGCATGTTACTTGCTTACTAAACACAATCTCATACTGAAGATAAAGATGTTCTTCTAGAAATTTTGCGTGAAACTGTGAGAAAATATTGTTCGAAACTGAATCGGCGGCTTCCGGACTGCGAAACCTGCTGGCGGCCGCGATTTTACCGAACTGAATGAACTCACTCAACATGTAGTTGCAGGAAAAACGAATTTAGATTATTGGAAGACATTTCTCGGAAAATTTTAATCTGCTTGGCTCAAGTGTAAACACTGCTAAAATTTATTAGTAAGAGCAGGAAACTTGAAGGGTGAGTAAAAACAGTGACGCCAAGGACAACTTTCTTCAAGATTGTTTATCTGCGCGAAAAACTGTCAGATCCTGTTGGTAAACTGTGAGGTACCCCGAGACAAAACCACAGGACGGGAGTGACTAGTTCGTCTATGAAAATGTCAGCTGGCTTTAAATATAGACAAGGACCGGAAGTAGGCCTTGGTGAAGAACAAATCCAGACTCCGTATCCATCCAGATTTGCTACCAAGCAAAAATGCATGTATCAGCCCTACGCAGGGTTACAGAATTGATCATTCTTCATACTGTGTTGTGTTTATTCGTTCGACGAAGTCATGTATAAAGATGTTAAAAAAGTGTCAAACCCTTCACGTGCACAGTCAGTTGGCAGCAAACTCGTGAAGTTGAAAGCAAACTTCTCAATTTCAAAGTTTGTTTGCAACATCAGTGAACTAAAACCGCCGCGCGTGCGGGGTCTTTTGACAACCCTTTTTAATAATACCTACATAGAAATCGCTACCTTTGTTGTCCTTCTTGGGTTCAGACCAGTCTCTGTGTACGGCTTTAATGGGCGATTGCTTGTGATCTATTGTTGACCGAACGACTTAACTGCCGGTTAATCTGTTGTACAAATTGCCTTTTGACCCCTTTGCAAATTGTTACAGGGTAATTCTTCGATTCATCAAAGCGTAAATCGAGCACGATACTTTATAGTTTTCTACTTTACATAGTGTTTTAAGTAACACAAACTGGAACTTTGGGAGACAGATTTCGATGTCAGTGCCCCTGTCATAAACGTGTTTAACTTGCATTCATTATAATGAGCTGTTGGGAACAAGACTATTTGGCTTGTCTCTCTCGTTGAGATCATGTGAGGTGAAAGACCTCTTCATGGTGGGTCAGTGAACTTGGACCCGACTCGAAAGCATAGGAATTTGCAAAGTACTGGATGAAAACTTAGTGTTACACTTCAAACTGGAGAACAAACAGCAGTTGTCATATAAGAGACACTACCAACCTTGTCTGTCAATTAAGAAGTGTTACTGTAAGACAAGTAAGTGCATAGTACTGTACTTCATCCAAAGCCTAATTAACACGCCAGGACAATAAAAAAAAATTACACAAACATAACCAATAAATAGGCCTACATGATTTCAAACTGACATTTCAAAATGAAACACATCTGTTTAGGGAACACATTGTTAAGCATTTTGGAGTTAAATTATGTATGGTGTCACTGCATTTGTTGTTGAGGTTAAAATGATTGTAATATCTTTACAACACAATTGAGTGGGATGTGAAAAACAAACCTGAAGAGGTGAAAATACATGAAAAGTATTATTGGGCAGCCCTTCAAACAGTTACTGAATCAATTAGCTAATGGCTGCCTCTGCAATCAAAAACATTGTTTTCCCTGTTCTCATTTAATAGAAGAAAAACACCAACATGTTCTAAAATGTTCAGCATAAATAAAAAGGCTTACCCCAAAGTCAAGAGGTTCACCTTGTGAAAAACCAAGGTTAAATCTATTTTGTACCGAAACTTCAGTATTAATGCAAAGAGTTGGATAACATTTGAAGTATTTTTTCCCACCCACTAAATATTTAAATGTTAAAATAATGTCAAAAATAAACGGTCAATTTTTTCCCATCTACTAAACATTCAAATGATAAAATAATGCCACTTAAAAAAAAGTTAATCAATAACATTCATGTGTTCAATAATACTCAAAACTGTGAGATTGTCCTACATGTGTGTGCATCCCAATTGATGAAATCCCTTGTGGATGGTAGATGGTTTGCTAGATGGACAAAACAACCCCATGGTTCTGATACCTCAGCTCTGAAGGTCATGTCAGTAATGGATTTTCCATTAGCAAGTTGTTTTGTTGGAAGAGCACTGTAGGGCTACTGTTAAGAGAAGCTGTCTGGTAGGTGAGCAGTGCTGATTTGAAACACATGGCTATTATTTAGGGATGGCGAGGATTTGAAATCAGGGACAAAGCCCTGTGGAGGTCTGACTTGTGGGTCATTCCATGCCAACTCACTTCATGGGTTGGCAGACACCATCTCAGATTTTTAAAACAATTCCCTATGGGTGCCATTAACAAACACACAATTTTAAAATCCTACTCCTCAACATTTCTGAGATATGACCCCAAAAAAATAACAAATTAAACTGACTTTTTATGTTTTGACATTTTTAGAGGTCTGCAATAGTCTGTAAAATGGAGATAAGATGTATAGCTACAAATTCATAAAAAGGGTATCTGGTGTCCAATCAACTAAATTATACTGTTAAAAGTAGCACAAGTCATTTGTATATCAAGGTATAGGTCTTAAAAAACAGACATTTTAGCCTGCATAATGTTTTTTGTAATTTTGAGAACCCCTAGTGCGTAAGTGAAATGTCTATTTGCTTTT
The DNA here is from genome assembly GCA_023634235.1 of Pisaster brevispinus. NCBI lineage: Eukaryota > Metazoa > Echinodermata > Asteroidea > Forcipulatida > Asteriidae > Pisaster > Pisaster brevispinus. Next base: position 8,394,635 of record JAMKCF010000015.1, on the reverse strand, counting down.
ATATTTCATTTGGTACTAGGTGCATATGTGTGGTTTAATATAAGGATAGACCAATGATGCATTTGTTGAGTATTTGGCAGGGGTCTGAATATGGGTCAGCCTGTAAAAATGCAAAAAATTGCTTTATTCAAGTGGTTATTTTACAACTTGGGACATTACTGACAGAGTAAAACATTTTTCACGATAGGCCTAATACTCTAAATGCAGTCTACTTGTATGAGAGAAAAAAAAGTTGGTTTCTTTACTCTTCATGAAAAAAAAGTGAATATGCCTAGATTGTAGTATTTGCAGTGTATGCAGTTTTGAGTGACAGCACTTGTTTACAAAAGCCACAGAGCCTGGACTTCCTACAGGCATGGTTTGTACTTTCCTACGGAAGCGTGTTGCCGCCACATAAAAATGTTTCGCTCTTATGGCGTACTTACACAATAACTAATTGGCAAGTAATGTTTGCTTGTTCTATTACAAATAATGAAATGTAGTGTTACCTGATGGTAGGAAAAAAAATCTAATATTTCATATTTCAAGTTCCCATGGCTTACTTGGATTTGAAATGTGCAATTTGTATTGAATAGACTGAATATTGACAAGATGTGATCTTCTTTTTGTGAAACACTGTCAATGTTATGTTGTGAGTCCTTACACTGTTCACCAAAGTCATGTCATGTACATGATAATGTCTTTTTGTAGAGACATCAAATCAGGCAATCAATAATTACAGGAAATTTATATCATTTACTTAATGAGAGTAAAATATTTTATGTTCTCAAACTCACCAGGTACTATTTCAGTGAAAGCAAAATTTGTTGTGTTTTGTGGGTGGTTTAATATCAAGTCAAATTGAGTTTTGAAGGTATATTTTGAGCTTAGATTGCAGCAATTAAAATAGGTAAAGGTGATTTGTTGGAAATTTATTGGTATTTAGGAGTTTACTTCGACAGAATCTCAGTTCTCAGATGTGGTAATTTCTCTGGAGGACGCAGTGGTTTAAACTTTAAAGGCCTAAATTAGTGATCTTCAGATTTAAACTTTTCTTAAAAAAGAAAAAGAAAGAAAATATGAACTCTTAAATATCTTTCTGTTTTCAATCATTTTGTGAAATCCATTGCTTCAGTGTGTTTTCAAAAACATTGTCTGGTTATTGTAGTTGTGAGTTTTGATTTCCTATCCCGCAAGTGACCTCTTGACCTTAGGTTTAGGTTCCAGACATCCTGCCTTCGATTCCGAATCAAAAATGAAATGTTATGGTAATGAATAATAACGCTATGGGGCTGGAGTGGACAATGGACATGAATTGGAAGTAAAATTACAAACCACATTCAGTGCTTTAAAACAGCTATTAGAGTGAACAATATTTTAAAAGACATTTAAACTTGTTAACAAAGTGTTTGTTTATGATTTTAATGTAACATTTTTACACTTCTGAATTGTTTTTGTAATTATTGAAAAATTAGGCCCCCGGACCTCAAGGTTTTGAAAAACTTGCTATACTTCTGCTGGTATGGTGTGTGTCAAAATAACAATACTTTGACAATGTCATTAATGTGATGTTGCTTTTTTATTGCAACAAAGCAGCTGAACACAAAATGGAACTCCCACAAATGACGTAACATGAGTTATGACGTCCCAGGGCTTTTTGTGTATCTCTCTGAAAAGCACCAGAGAAGGGTATTCAAAATAATTGTTTTTTACACAATTAAAATCTGTTTAATCTCATCTGAACTCAATTTTCTTATTGATTGAACAGTTTAAAACGAATATCATCAAAGATCACTTGTTGCCATTTTCATTAAAGCTAATCTTTAACTGAGAATACATTAGTAAATCATTAGTTCTCCTCACAAAATCAATGAAATAGGACCTACATTTATTATACTTAAAACAAGACTTTCATTAAATTCCCCATAATGACACAGTAAGCAAATGGTTTATCATAAAAAGGGGATGTTATGAAATCTAAAGCTTGCTGATTGAAAAGTTCTTTATATTCATTATATCCTTATGTGCATAGAAAACCCTGAAACCCTCCCCCCAAACCTTTTGTTATTGTTTTCTTAAACATTTAATCACTGAATTTGATGACATTTCCAAAAGAAAGTTTTTTGTGATTATTGAGAACCAACGGATGGGGAAAAAATCTTTTTCTGTAAATTATGCACTTTATCTTTAAGTTATTGAGCCAACATTTTAAATGTTGTTTAAATACAATCGAGCCCATGATTATAATGTTGTAAGGCCCCTTCATTGTCATGTTATGAGCTTGTATAGTGTACATGTAGGCCTTGATGTTGGCAAAGAAGATGCAAACATGTCTGACATTTCAAATTAAAACTGTAGTCTATTTTGGGAGGAGTAATCATAAATGTTTGTGAGTCAGAGGAGTTGCATTACTGTCAGTCAGTGGGATCACTATCCCATCACAGCAGGCTCTGTACACTGTAGACTACAGCTAGCCTTCAGCTCTGTGTCGGCCATCTTGGATTACCTCATAATGCATGTTGAAGTTCGTACATGCAGGTTCGGGCATCTTGTTTGGCATTCAATGAAACCGAACTGATGCTGCCAAATCCAGGAATTAAAAAAAATGTTTAAATTAAATATTTTCAAGGCAAAATCTGAGCTATTTATCTGCTCCACGAAAACTAAAAGAAGCTATGGAAGTCTAAATTTATAGAATAAAAAAAATTCTGTACAATTGGTGAAGGATGTTGATCATGTTCTTGAAACTAGCCTGCCTCTTACTCTTCATTATGTTGATCTGCATAATTGCGTGCACATACATATTACACTTTTATGTGCAAAAATTAATTTAAGGAAATCCATACAGACAAAGAGTCACTGAAGTTTACCAAAATTGCCCACAAAAATTAGAGTGAAAAACTAAACTGCAGTAAGTACTCAATATGCCAATAGCATGGTGTGGTTAATTGATATATACCGGGGGATTATAATTATCTGAATATTATTTTTAAGTCTTTTCGAGTTGAAAACATCCTGGGCAGTTATTATGTCTGACAGGGAGTGATGATCCATTTCCTCACTCAAGTTAAAATTCAACCCAATAAATGAATCCTTATTCTAGTGAATTCAGATTAGTAATCATCAGAAAAAACTACATGAAGTTTCAATAATATGAAGTCTCACTAACTCCAGTATTTAAAATTTCTGTCTGAGAAACAAGAGGAGAAAATATTATTTGACACGCATATGTTCCGACACCCCTAGTGTATTTTCCTATTCCTAACCCTAACCCGAAACCCTAGCATGTAAATCACAGCTCATGACTCAAGACAAAGAGTTCCAGGAAAATACTCATAAATTGCACAAAATGAACATTTTGGATTAATACACCCATTTCCTTTCAGCGAGGTAGTGATATAGACCGCGTAAGTCTCGCATGTATTGCAACATTTCTGGAATCACTTTGGTGCCACGTCCATAGAACCTACTTTAAGAATGAAGGAAACAAACTTGGCACAGGTCCAATGTTTGAATATGAGAGAGGTGGTCGCTCTGAATTCGAGTACTAGTAGCGTAGTTGGGCCGCCTTGTGTTTTAATTGGCAGGGGATGCTGTTTGGCACTAACCTTTTAACCTTCATTTTGATAAAAGAGGAAAAAGAAACACAGATGCCATCCATTTAAAAATGAGAATGACTTTTGAATAGAGACAGTCTTTTTATAAACAAAGAAAAGATAACGCGTAAACTTTGTCAAGGGGATCCCATCACAGTAACTTGTACCCAGGTCATTAAAATATCCAACCCCAGTGACCCCTGTCATCAGTTGTATACTTTATAAGTTGGTTTCCATGAGAACGTGGGACAAATTTGATGGACAAGATTATTACCGTGACTGCTTCAGTACAAGAACAAATAAAGTGTCTAATAAATAACATAGACCCACAGGTAGTGATGCGCCATTTGTTTCAAAAGTATTTTGTTCCATTTGTTTTCACTAGAACAAAGTGACAGAGGGACAGATTTTATAATATTTAGTCTGGCAAACAGTTTAACACAATTTAATAAAAATACTTTGAACATGAATTTATATAAAAAAATAATATAAAAGGGAAACTGACAGCTGAATTTCCTTATTATTTTTTAATTGGGACTAAACATTACTGTCAATTTTTCAGAATGTTTAATATAATCATTTTAATAACATTTCACATAAACACTTTGCCCTACATATATGCACTACAGCTTAAGCAGAAAATAAATTGCTTAACAATTTCCTACTAAGCTAACATTAGCAGGATACAAGTCACAAATGGTACAAACGGAGTTATGCAAAATTGGAACTGTTGTATCTTCCCCTGTGGTATTAGAAGGCATAAGTTTCAGTCATTTGTAAAGTAGGTGTACTTGGTTTAGGAAAGTCATGGAAACTTCTTTTCAGATATAGTTGAGACTCCACCAAGTTTTGGTTGGTAGATAAGACAAAATGAAAAAAATGAGAAAATTATAGTTTGAACATAAGCTAATCTGAATTAAACTTAACCTGCAGGTGATGTTTTGTGATGTTTTGTTTTCGAAACATTTGAAAAATTTCGTGTTACATATTTTTTTTGACAGAATCCTGACCTCTCCAGTCAGCTCTCCGATTTCCTCATGATGCAGAATGGAGAACACCCATACTTCCAGAAGAACACAGCCAGACACTCCCAGAGACTTGAAGAAGTAGCAAACTTTAATTTCAGAAACAATAAGGTTAGTTTTAGGGGTGCCAGCTCTTCCTGGTTCTGCAGCAAGTTCCCTGAAATTAAACCAATCTTTCCATCTTATGGAACAAACTTGAAAATCTGCCAAATATAGAAATGTTTTCCCTACAATTTTAATGTTAGTCTAGATAATCACGATTGTTGTACATAATCTCCTTGATGGCAACATGCAAATGTTGACAGCTCTGTATTATCCATGATTCTTTGGGTTTGTTTTGGCTAAGTGGTCTTTGAAGATCATCAGAGTGTGGATTCGAACCCATCAGGCCATGACTTTTGTGTCCTTGAGCAAGATGCTTAACTATAGTTGCTTCTGGTCACCCAGTAATGAGTACTTGACATCGATTGCCTCATCAGCATGATGAAGATCTATCCCAAATTTGGGAACAATACTGCAGTTTTAATTTGAGTAGAAACAATATTTTTCTTGTGCCTGTTTGTAATATTTCTACTTTTGTGCTTGTAATCTAACCACAAGCTTCTATCAAGCGCTGAAAGTGGGACATGAATCTGGGTGTATTTACATAATTTTCTTTGGTTGTCGAAGGATATCCGGTAGACAAAAAGGCATCAAATGATACATGTGTGTACGTGTATAAAAACAGTTAGTGAAATAAATATCCCTGGCAAAAATAGCTAACTAAACAAAAGTTAAAGTTTTGAAATAAGTGCAGTTGACCTGAAGAGCTGCCTATGAAAGTAAAGGGTCAAGTGCAAATCACCACGATACTCCCATGTGGATTCTCTTCATAATTATGGCTTTTCTGTAGAATGATGTTAGAATTCCATGCCTGATGCAGCTTTATGTTCTTCTGTGATTAACTTTTCGAGACATTAATTTGGCTTTAATCTTCTTCACTTATTCTCATTAATTTTGCTCTTTTTCAGAACCAAATGAGTCCACTGCAAACCATGGTAAGTTCAATTATGATTTTTTTTTTTTATACTATTCCAAAGTTAAGTTTTTGAGTTTGAATGTTCAAGTAGATTGCTTTCCCCTAAACTTGTTCAACCCAGCAATGTAAAACCTAATTGGGTCATATGCAGTACTTGCAGTTGAACAGCGTAGGCCTAATTGGAATTTAAACTAGAAATGTAGAATGACAACCACTAGGTGTTTGGGTTGTGTGAATAGCAGTCAATATTAAAAGTAAAGCCAAATAAAATGAAAACAACAACCACTAAATAGAGCTTTATAATATTTATGTGTAGTTATTCTCTAGTCAGAGTTATCTTGCAGATTAAAGGAAGCAAAAGCAATTTCTGTATGTAGATGTTGCTTGTCTAAGGGAAAGGAGTTTCCTTGTTGAATTTGCAATTGCTATGAGCATTTGCCAATTCCATGGTGTAAAATGCAATCAGTGTATCGCTATCTATGTAAACAGGAATACTTATCTTTGTATTTCCTTCTTCAATGCTTAAAGCTTGGCTGCATGATTGGTTGGATTGGTATTCTGAGAGATTTCCTTTTGGAAACTAGATAACAGGACAAATATTGGCTAAGTTGTCTCCCAGCACTCTATGTTGACAAAGTTTTCTCAAATACATGTAGTTGGTCACTGAATTTGATGAAATTTCCACAGGTTGTGTGGTGTCACTGTGCTCATTATCAGAGGTAACCAATAGATGCACATTTTAAAGTTTCAAGACACTAGACTCAAAATCAGACCAGTGATCAAACCCAGTTTATCTGCCAGCATCACAACTGAAACCTAATTGAAAATTCAAGATATTTGAAACTCGAGACTAATTTGTGATTTGGTGGCATTCCAAACTAAATACTGCTGGTTTCACCCCACAGGAATAAACCATGAATTCCTGCCAACCCCCCCCCCCCCATGTAAGACTGGTGTGATCCCCATCAACTAGTCCAACAGTTTTCTTTGATTCCAAACTGTAAACAAACTTAATTGGCTGGTTAGCTTGGTATAGGCATTAGGCAATTTCACACTTCTAACAGTACAGGGTGAAGTGAAAGACCAATTCATGCCAATGAAAGTTAAAACATTTATGCAGGTCACCAGATGTATTTGTTGAATCCTAGTATGATTGGTTGATTTCAAGGAATTTCTTGTGGGATTTTCTGACCTATACTCTAACTTGTGGCAATTAGCTGATAAAACAGGGATGGTGGAGTTTGGATGATTCCACTCCATCAACCAGGATATTTTGAAAGTGTTAAATTACAGTCTGGGATAACTGGTTGGAAACAAGTATTGATTTCATGTTCAGGTTTATTCTGTTGATTTTACCCAGCCATTAGTTTTCTTTCCTGAGGTGGGGTGTTTTTATAGACTACAGGGACCAATGATTGGTATAGGCTTGAGCTTTATGAAAATTAATAAGCTTTCTGCTGAAAGAAATTAATAAATTAAAGAAAAAAGGGCTGTGTCTGGCCTGTGATTTCTTCAAAATTTTCTCTATTTCAGGATTTTCTCAAACCTTGAGTTGAGTTGAGACTTCTTAAAAAAAATAAAGCCATCACGAAACGGTGAAAGAAAAAGTCCACATTGTGTCCAAACCTGTAGTTTTGTCTTTGTTGTGTTGCATGTAATCTGTAAACCTCCTGAATTGCACACATCAGGGAGGTTCTTGGTTGGGAGGGAGTTACCCAATTTTCACGTACGTCAAATCTCCTCCCTGATTTCTCAACCATGGTGAATTATCAATCATGTACTTTCCTTTTTTGTTCCATTTCTATAGACAAAGATGATGACATCCCCATATGGCAGTATTGGTGACATCGCAGATCAATTCAGCGATCTATCACTCTCACCAATTGATCGTAAGATGGGAAGAAGACCGCCCCCAACCTACCTTTGTCATCTCTGCTTCAACAAGGGCCACTACATCAAGGACTGTCCACAGGTAAGGTTTAAAAACGCGGGCGTCGACTCAACTGACATATAGTATTTTTTTATAACCTGCTTCTCTTTGAATCAAGATCATGGATTATTAATGTTGGGTTTTCAACCATTTCTCGCCAGTATCAATACAAGGTTAATTTTTTTTATTTATTTCATACAATTTAATTATTTTATATTATTATTATTATTATTATTTATTTATTTTTTTTTTTTATTTTTTTTTTATTTATTTATTTTTTTATTTTTTTTTGGGGGGGGGGCACTTTTAGCCAATAGAAACTGTTGTTTCCAATTGCATTTTTCTTAAACAAGGCCCTCACGCGTGTGTAAAAACAAACGGCCTTCATTGTCTGCAGGTAAATTGAAAAACAATTTTAAAAACCCTGAAATAATCCCATTAAAGCTTTAATAATATTACTTTTTACTCTGGTCATTTTTAAACTAAAAAGTCAATATTTCAAATGGAGGGGGGTGGGGAGTAGGGCATGGACATTGACTGTGAGGGCTTATGCCCCTCCCCTTACGCCACTGCCACTGCTTCTTGCTGAGGTTCTCCAAAATGTCTTTTGCTCACTGCAGCTTGATTCATTAAAAACAATTTCCAGCAAGCAAAGACAACAGACTTTCTCATAAAACATACCGAGATTTTGTTCTCTTTCAAGTATTGTAAAATGTGCATACGTATCAATAAAAAAGCAAAAAAATAGTTAGTGGCCTGACATTTCGCCCCTAGCAGAGTCTTTATAAATAAAAAATATACAGAAGACACAGCTATTGGCATCGTTAGATTCTTGCTATCATGGTATCATTTTAGAAGAAATTGTGACAAATTTTGCTTGGTATACATGTTGCCAAGTTTGACTATTCCTCTAGGCTGTACACAAATACAGATATGAGGACATGTCCTGGGCAGAAAAGTTTCAGAGCTTCATGATTCGAGAAGCTATTATTCTCACTGGGTTAACATTCCATGGCTGCTTAGGCCTACATATTTCGGAAGTGGATTTTTGGACGTTAAATATTCCTAAGAAATCCATCATTTCGTGAAATAAAATCAGCTACCAACGTTAAGCATTTCTGCAGATTTAAAATAGAGACATCACGCAACCCTATATTACTCGTGTGTTTGCGCATTCGCCATTAATGCACACAGCAGTACGCACTCGATTCAAATGAATGTCGCATATCCATCCTGCGCCTAACACGAAAGAGTATTAGAGAACACGTGGTCATGAATAAAACAAAGACAAACTGTTGAATGTTGAGAGCTGAAATATTTAGCGAAAATAACCAATTTCTGAGGACTATCTGACTGGTAAGTTTAGTAATTTCTTACAAGTAAGATTTAAAATATATCTGGCCCAGAAATAGACCCTCATATCTAGAATGTCACTTAGATTTTATACGAAAGTGAGGGGCCTTGAGAGCTATATTTGCATCTCCTAATTTTGTTAAAGGAAAATCTTCTAGCAATCCATTTTGTAAGTCGTTTACTAACTATCCAGAAGGACATCATGTAACCGTCTCTCATCGTTGAAATTAACTGAGCGACACTTTTTCAAAACACATTATGTGATCACTAGTGTTTTGCAGAAAACATCCTGTGTGTATCCAAAAGATATGTCTGTTTAATTAACATGAAGAATCCTTCAAAATAGAAAAGTACACCAACTCAACCAATATGAACTAGCAAGTAAGTGGAAAATTCAACAGTTTAAGAAAGCTTAAAAATCACATCCCTTGAAAATCAGTTGGTTCCTGACAGAGGAAGAACATGAAGCATGAAGGGCTCCAAAGCCATTTGTCAAAACAATGACCCATCTACTTACAGGCAGCCAAATGGAAACAGGCATTTCCTAATGGGGCAGACAGGGGAATACCCATAATGCCAGTCTGTCATTAAAAATAACAAATATACCTCTATCCCACCAATGCATTTGGTTGTGGCAGCTCCTGGGAAGGAGTTCCCTCCCCTGTTTGACTGGCTGCCGGATGCCTTTACTTTCCGGAGATCACTGAATAATGATTTCCTATCTGAACTTAATTCTAGCACTGAGTCATGCCGAATGCATGCTGTACATGCAGTAAATTTAACATCAGTGACACTGCCTGTATTCCCAAATAGGGGTACAGTATGTAATCCCAAACAGCTGATTCAAACTATGTATCATTTCATTGACCGAGTTTAAAATCCTGCTCAATGCTTAAAAAAATTGTCGTCCAACCATACAGAGGATGTGTTTGTAACATTTGATTGTTTTTGTTGGAAACCTCTTATTTTTTGCTCATTTGGGATCACAGAAATGATGTGTTTGTACTTTTTTTATTACCTATATTTTTAGGGAGTGATTCTTGAAAGTTGAGAAACAAGTATTTGATTCTGGGAATCATTTAAAGTTAGTACATGTCAAGGTCTAGGCCTTTACTCTTGCTTGACCTTTCAATAGCTGTGGTTTTGATAAATGATGCCAGCCTGCAATATGATATCACATGGTTAATGTGGATCTACACAGAACACACAGGGTAAAGTTAGTTCAGTCAATGCACAGTTGTGCCACCATACACAACCCTTGGGCAATCATTGAATGGTTAAAAATAAATAGTCACTCGCTTGAAAATGTTGTTAGACTGGAATAACAGGGATTTGAAAAATTCCAGCATATTTTGAGGATGTTAGCGTTATGATTATATGGGGAAAATAAAAGTGAAATAATGTACATATGGGTTGGTTTACATAAAGCTGGTTGGAAGAAAGGGGTTAAAAAAGTATAGTCACAAGATTGACTCGATTGTTCAGGGCTTTATTTTCCAAGTGAAGTCTCCTTTTAAAAACAAAATAAAACATTTTAAATTTTGAGAAAATATTGTTTGAACGCATCCTTGAATTTTTGTGACACACTAGGTTCCCACACTCCCCCTGTGTTTTCCTAAATTGTTTTGCTACTCTCTAAATCCATTGTTCTCGGTAATGTTTGCTTGCACAGAAGTACATAAATAATTAATACAAATTTACATGGTAAGTCTGCTGCCACCTAGCATTCCAAAGTCTCCCATTCTTTCTTCAAGATGGGATTATTTCATCTTTTAAAATGAACAGTACATGTCGAACATCATGATGTTTGGTTTTAAGAAAGGCTGTTTTAGTTGAATTACCATGAAACGTACACAGTTTATGTACGAAATGTGAAGTTTATTTTGACTAAGTATTTAATTGCTACCTTGTATAACATTAACACCAACTTGATCATGATAGTTGATACAATTTAAAGGAAGGGCGTTCTAGTAGTCATGCCCTTGAACTGTCTGAAACTATGAACCAACAAGAAGTCAGAACTACATAGCAGTGAATAAGCGTAGGAAGCTTTGCATCATGAAACCGTAACCAAAACAATATGTCTGCATCCGTTTAGAAGCTGGCAAAACTGGCAACTCTTCCAGGCCTTGCACATAAGCTATGGTAAATTAGCCCACTGGACTGGTAAAGTGTGCATTTTACTTGCCCTGGGAAGTTTTAGTAGCCCAGATTTTAAACATGTATTGTCATAATAAATTTATTTTTCTGATGTATTAATGGTAGCAATTATAACCAGTTAGTAATGGTCAATTGAAGTTCATGCATTCAAACGCTAAAAAACAAACACATTTGAAATGTTTTATTTGCATCTGAAAAGGAGGAATGATGAGCATTATAAACAAGTAGGCTGCAGAGTTTTTAGAAGCCCACAGGGCAAGTTGAGAAGTGGTGTTTACTAGCCCAAGCAGTTTTTACTAGACAATGTATGGCCAGGCTAGCATTGGTTTACTGCCTACCCAGTAAACCTGCCTACCTGGTAACTCGTACACCATAGAGCAAGGAGAGTATTGTATACCCATGCATGTTCATGTAATGGTTTCTTTCTTCAACATCAAAAGTTTTTAGCCTTGGACTTTTTGTTTTTAGCTTTTACCATCTGTTTTGAAATTGTTTTCGGGAAACGATTTATGTTAGAGTAACAGATCGTTAGAATAAGTTTTTTCTTTCTTTTCTTAAAGCAGAAATCACTGAGAATTTCTCTTGGATGTTTTTTATTTAAGTAACCAAAGCTCTTTATTATTGTCTGTGCAGTTTTTTTTCTTTTTTGCATGGTGGCTGTTAACAACCAATATCTTCAATGTGTATGCCTCGCCCTTCAAGATTTAGTTAGTATGTTATGACATGTCCGTGTGACATCCAGACTCATTTCAGCCTTTTGCAATGTGGTAATTGCTAGGTAACATGATCATCTATCCCTCATTTAATAAATGCCATATTATACAAGTAACTTAAGGGAACTTTGATCGATCATGCAGGCATGCAACTTATTAGCTGATCAACTGATTTCTCCTATAAATTAAAATAAATACCATGGAACATTAAAAACACTTTAAAAGGTTTGGTGTGATTGGCCTGTTCATCTTTAGGATTTGCCTAACCATGTGTTGCATTTTTAAATCTCCAGTAAAACAGAAAATCTGAAGAAGCTTAAGACAAAAAAATTATGCTCACCGGAAAAGTTGTCAGCCAAAATACCATGTCACATTTAGCATCTGTGAGTGCCTGTGTCCACCCAATTTGTGCCTATCAAAAAATGCTAAGCAACTTTTACTGTTAAGCAGCTCTATAAAATTGGGCCAAACCTATTCATTTTCACTCAACAATAAATTGGTGGTTTATGAATGTTTCAGATGGGAATATTCACATATTATTGAAACCCATTTGTTGTTTGTTTTATGGTGACTCTGGTTTAGGGTGTAATGTAAGTTGTTAGTACACATGACTATGTGGCGTGTGGAGGAACCCGTCAATTAAACTATAAACTAAGTGTTGTCAACATTTCTTTTTGGAAACGGATGTTCATTAAAAGTTTTTAATTCTAAGCATGTATCATGAAGCAAAACCGCAAACAGGTGGAGACTATAAAACATAAATTGTTGGTAATACAGGTTTAAAAGTTAGTAGTGTGACTGTGTACATGAAAATCATGAAACAAATTATCAGGGTCCAATTTCATAGAGCTGCTTAAGAAGCAAAAATTACTTAAGTCTTAAGAATTTTTTCCTAGGAAAAAAATTAGCAGGGAACCAGGCATTGCATGTGACATATACCCTTTTCACACGAGAACTGAAAACTAACAAACATCGTTTTGGGCGCCAGTTGTCTGTCCCAAAGGTTGCATGCGATATCATGACAAACATTCACACCATCACAAACATTGCGTTCCCGACATCCCTCGTTTATGTGAGATCGCACTGTTGTTTATTCATCAGTTCGCTGGTTCTCTGTCAGTGTCCCGTTTAGTGTTATGTTGTTGCGTAAGGTTACCACCAATCGCTTTCTCGGCGCGCCATTTGTGCTTTTTATGCGACTTCTCAGCGTCCTGACTCCAAAGATGAATGTATCCGAGAGCATTTTGTCGGAAATGGCAAGTGGAAAAGCCAGCCTTCAAGGCTTTCTTGATCGGACGCTTCTTGGTAATAGCATGAAACTTTCAGGAAAGCAACTTAAAATAGTTTGCAACAGCAAGAACATTTCTTCCGCCAACGCCATTTGATGGATGCCTCGAACAAACAAACGACCTTTAATAATTAATTTGTGCATGCGTGATCGTTGTGTGATGCTTGGGACCTTGGTTATCATGGTGTGCGTCGTTTCACACGACTGATCTCGGCGATTCTAAACAGGGATGCGATTTTTGGAGGAAGTCTTGATCCAGGTTGTTTATAACACGGGTCCGTGGTAATTTCATCACACAGATTCATTTCACACGACGCAAATTTGCAATTTTATTACACTGATGTGATTTCGTTGCAAACGACCATCGTTTTGAGATCTCGTGTGTAACAGGCTTTAGTATTTTGGCTGGTAACCTTTCAGATCTTGTAGGCCCTTTTTGTCATTCTGGTTCCTTGTAGTGGTAAATCTACCTTACTTTAGTAGCATTAACAGACCTGGAATTAAACAAAGACCCTCCATTGCCCTGGTGTTGGCCATGGTGCCCCCTTCAAAAACTCCCTTTAAACCTAAAAACTTTCCAATGAAAATGCCCTTTCCCTCTCAAAGATGAAATTCCAGGGCGCTACATTAAATTTATTCTACATAGTGTGAAGCTAAATCTATTGAGCTTGTTTTTGAGGATTTGCAGCAATTCTTGTCAGTGGCAATAAACATGTTCTTTCTCACCTCCTTGTACACCCCATCCCATCCTCACCGCGTTTACACTAGATCCAGAAAGGTGGATTGAGATCCGGCATTTTTTTAACGACCGCAGATCAAGATCCTGTGTCGCGTTTACACCAGCGCTTGATCCGGCTCCGATCCCACTTTTGAACCGGATGTATATTGGTCATGACGTCACCGCTCCTCGCAAAGAGCTCAAAGGTCACGATTACAGCGCGCCACTTCTAGAAATAATCATTATCAATGCGAAGGTAGAATGCAGAAAATACAGTACAGCAAATGATACGGATAACAACGACCATGCAGGTAGAAATATTTTGTAGATGGGAATTAACAAAATACAGCAACAAGGCAAGCTCCAAACGTAACGATGTATGTATAAGGACGCTGAAAACAACAAAACGTTTCACACACGCACAGTCCATGTGCACACAGCACACACACAAATAAAAAACAGCGACGCATGTCCCACCAAAGTACAAGCAAAAAGCGCGCCATTCGTAGCGAAACCGGAAATGACCACGTCGAATTGCGGTGTCTGATCCACCTTTGCGTTTACACTTGTATTTGGAATCCACTTTGCCGGATCTGATCCACCAATTGCCGGATTCAACCCTCCTCGAAAGGTGGATTAAAATTGCCGGATCTTGAACCGGGTCTGATCCGGCTTTTTTGCGTTTACACTAGCCGTTAATCCACATTGCCGGATCAGACCCGGGTCTGATCCACCTTTCTGGATCTAGTGTAAACGGGGTCCCTCAGTCTTTTCAGATGTTTGGATATGGTTCATTAGTTTGGGTGCTAATGAACTGGCAATTCAAGATAGAGCCTTAATTGGTTGAGAAAAACAGCTTAACAGGAGTTCATGATTGGTGTGTGAGGTTGGGCCCCTCTCTGCTGTCTGGGTGGATTGTTTACTCAAGATGATGATTGATTGGAAACATAGGGGTGGGTTGGTAATAGGCTGGGGTTTATTGGAAAAAATGACTCATTGAACCTCTTATGGAATTGTGAAATTTCTGATCTCAGGTAGATAACTTTCTAAATTTTGAAGAAAACTATGCTGATGATGACGATGACATTGTCTCCCCCGGTTTGCAGTAACATAAAAGAGGAAATTGAAGGATATAGGCTACATTTAACCCAACTGCCTGTTCGTCTGGGTTAAGACAAGATTTTGGCACTAACCTATTCTGAATCTTTTTTCCAAATTCACTGTTTTTTTCCCTTTGTTTCAGAAAATAACTGATTGTCAAATTTAATTGTAAAATAAACCCATCCATGTGCCAAATCCCCATGTAGATTGTAGGTAACTAAATAGTTTCTCAAACATCAGTTTGTTTGTTTTTTAAATCAGTTAAGTTGAATAGATGATTATGTATTCCAAGACACTTTCCAAGATTCAAATATGGATTGAATTTTGATTGTTGGATAAAAGTTCTCCTGTTCTTATCTGGAACTCCTAACAGTAACACAGATGACTTCTCTGTTGGTCTTGCTCTACCCCAATTGTCAGACCCTGATGTGCACTAGCCACATTAACACCATCTGGTGCTCATTCCAGATTTAACCACAGAGGAGATTTGTCCATTTGGAACTAATTAAAGCTCTAACACAACTACAAAGCTTTCTGATCATTAGGTAGATACCTACAGGTGACCCTATCTTTAATTGGATTATTGGACCAGGAGGTAGACAGGAAGAGAGTTCTCAGAGGGGGAAAACAGTCCTGACTGTTTTCAACAAGGGTAGCCTGTCTAATGGTCTAATCCAGACTTGTAAATCATCTTAAATCATTCAAGTGACAATAACATCCCCATTAAACTAAACAACAATGGGCCTATTGTCAGGTTGTGAAAGGATGCTTCAAGAGCCTGATGGGATCTGGTATCCATCAATCTCATGAAGGGATCCCTCAAGATTTCCTATCTTAAGTAATACAATCTTTGAACTAGAATCTCTGGTTGACATCAAACGGGACTTGGTGGGAAGACAATAAACTGTTTGTGTGTTGCTAGAACATGGGGTTGAAATACCTAGAAGCCAAGTCTAATTTTTTCAAGAAAAGTTTGGGCATTTGTAGAGGAAGTTTGAATTCAACTTTTCAAGCTTATTAGACGCTTTAAACAAAATATATATTTACAAAATATTGCAATAAGAAACAGTGAAAAGACTCTGCAAAAATGTGTGTGCACAGCCACTCTCTTTTTTTGTGTGGCAAATACAAAGTTCCATATTGCACCATTTTCACAAAAAGACAATTGTGCACGTGCAGCCAAACTGTCATGTTTTGAGAAAACCGCATTTAAAATAGGTGTTTCTTTGATGCAGTTGTTCCCTTAAGCTACTCATCTTTGATTTTGAGCTCTTTTCACATTTGTTTTTATCCCCATGGAATACAGCCAAGGGAAGGCCCGGGAGTTTTTTTTTTACTGCTCAGCCAACTGTTACCCCAGCGCTTTTTCATGCTATCCTCCACACACATATTCAATGGTCCTTTTTCTACAGAGTTTTTGTTCCGTCACGCAAACGGGGTCTAACCCCCATCTGTTTCCCACTAGCAGTTATTCCCAAGGCAGTAAACAAACCTCTGGGTTTTTCAGCTTACCCCTACTCCAGAGCAGGGGTAGATATTCCTGGGATGTGCCCCCAAAAAACCAACAATCTGTGACCAAACCTTTAAGGTAGTTGTCTAATGTTAATAAAATACCAAAGCTAAGTCTTGGTTATGAGTCAACCTTTGTTGTTTACCAGAGGTTGAAGAGTTATGTTGCTTTCCTTGGTAAGCCCTGCCCCTTCAGACCCTCAAGAAACACCTCAAGATTTTTAACTGGCTGAGAAACCATGGCGACCAGACCAAGGGGTCACTGGTTGAGGTCATTTTGGTCTTCTGAAAAATTAGCCATTCGCTGTTTGTTGTCAGTACCAAAATTTGATAGGGAAGAAAACCATAGACTGTGAAATTGATTGTGATTATTTTTTTGATTTAATTTGATGAATGCACATATCAAGTTTCTTTAGAAGATTGGGCATGTAGGTCTACTTGAAGTTGTTGATTTGACAAAATGACACGCATAAAATTTAATGGAGTTGTACTTGCATATTGTTCAAACAGAAAAGTTTTCCATATCAAAAAGGTAATTGTGGCAATTAGTTATTGAATGTTTTGTTTTGTTTTCCTTCATAGTCTTAGAACATTGTGTTAAGTTCATCTAACCATTTTTGACAGTTTTTCTAGTAAAAAAACAATAATATCTCACAACGATTGGGAATCAGTTCTAACATAACTGTTCTAACTTAACTGTTAAACTGAACAAAGGAGTTTTATTACACCAAAACATCCTTTTTTCCAAATATATGGAACATAAAACAGCGGTTGGTGGCAAAAGAGATGGTTGACTCCACAGGGGTTGGACTTGCTGCTGGTATTTAGGTTTGTTGCCATTAGTTACAGGAATTTTCCCCCACAGCTGATAGTTCTCAGCATCCAGCACCAGATGGTAGATTGATGGAAGCCTGGTCCAAAGAAGTTTGTGTTTTGTAAGTCTCCTTGAGTCTCTTGGCTGTGCCCCCCCCCCCAGGCTGTGGTAGCATTTAATAGAGGTAGAGATCTTTGCCAAGAAAGTCATTTAAAGGTCATGTTAGTTTGTTGGTCTGTTACAATCTTATCCCCATATGGAAACCGAATGCTGTTGTGCTGCTTCAGCATATAGAGCTTTGAGATTTCCCCAATGATGTCTAAGATTTTCTGATGCAACTTCAACATTTAGAAACAGGAACACAAGTCAAGGCTGTCTTGGCTGACAATTTACTTGGTATTCACTAAATCAATATGACACTGTTTACAGGCTTGATATTCTTCCTACTTAGTCAGATTTCATATTTTTCTGCCCTTGGATGAACTAGAAAAGCTGTAATTAGCTTTTAAAAATAGCCCAAAAAGTCTGTTAAAGCCGGTAGGCCTATATACAACATGTACGCCTAACAATTTACATCGTCAGCTCTTGTACTCAATGAAATTTTTGGACTCTTTCCCAAGATTTGATTAATGAAAGCTGGTGGGGATGTTTTCTTGACTAGACATTGACCCATTTCCTTCTTAAATTTGGAACCACAACTTTAAATATAACAGAAGCGGTTACTTTCGAAACATTAAGAATTGTCTGACAATCCCTTGCTATTCTAAGGAAACACTACTCTGGATAAACTAAAAGGTATTTACAGAATAAACACCTTTCTTTTCAAAATTGGTGAATAAAAGGATCTTCAAAAGTAAACTTCTCTGCCAATCCCTTGCTCTTTGGCCAGTCTTTCAGATGTTTGTGACATTTTCAAATGGTATTAGAGAAGGTCAGTGAATGTACATGTACAGTAGACTCTCGACTCTCCTTATAAGAGCATTGTTACAAGAGGACAGCAAAACAAAGAAACACAAATAAAAAATAGATTCAGGATTTCAGACTGAAGGGGCCGACTCTTTATAAGCAGAACAGTGCTCTTTAATGAGAGTCTGCGACTGTATACTGAGTCATTCAGAAATAGAACACAGAAAAAGTACTAAAATAAATATGTAAAAAAAATTCTTATTCACCTGTCATAATGTTTGCAGGAAAGTGTTATTGGTTTTTATTTGAAATGCAAACATTCTCATCATAGATTATTTTACTTTCATGTTTTTGCTCTCCACATCCTTTTCTGTAAAGGGGCCATTCAGAATAATCATTGTTTTAAAAACATTTCTTTTCAAATTTGTGGGTGGGTGGGATCGAGAGAAATAACTGAAATTGATTATTGTGAATGGCCCCTAACCAATGAAAGTATGAATACAGAAATATAGCAGGCTATTCCAAATGACTTTGGAACATGCAAAAGTTTTGATTTACCTAGCGCAATTGTTATATGATGATAAAATATGATGCGATGGCTACATGTTGTAATAGTATAATTGGTTACAATTAAACAATGTCCTTGGCACAGTAAATATGACTTTTCGAAGTTAAGAATGTTGATCTTTTGTAGCATTTTGATAGCATTAATTAGACATCTTGCAGGCTTGACTTGTGTTGAAGGGCAAAGTAATTATTTTAGATTCCTTGCTAAGAATGGGGAAGCTACTGTAGTTAAGATAGTTCAGTAGAATTTTATTTGGCTGCTCGAGGGAGTGTGAAAAGGCATACCTCATGCTTAACATTGAAGTATTTGGATAGAGGAGTTGTAAAGCCAAAGTGCAGGATAATTATTTATTTAAAATACAAACATATGATAAATTAAAAAACTCACTGATTAAAGATCATAAATTCTTAAGAGACATTTCTGTCAAAGCTTCGAAAAGAACAAGGGCTTACTCCCCAACAAAAATAGGAGGAACTTATTTGAAATGTTTACAGGTTGGCCACACCTGGGTGTTTGTTTATTATTACATAGCCTACATGTAAATAAAGCACAACCTAGTTACTCTTACAAACAGCAAATATGTAGGCCTACTTTCCCTTTAAAGATCTTTTGAAATGAAAACAGTTTTTGCCAAACATACAAATTTTTGCATAATAACTGTTCAAAATTACTTGAGCAGAAGATACAAGGTGTGATGCGTGGGTCTGGCTCTAGACATGTTGCCTTTCCTACACACTAGGTTCTTCATTTTTGTGTAAATGAAGGTTGAAATGTAAACCTGAATTTGTTGGTGTGAGCCAGAGGTCTTTCTGTGTGTTATTTGGAATCCCTGCCCGATCTTAAATTGTTTCTGTGGCCTTTTTTAAAGTCGCGGCATTGGTAGTATTTTGCTTATGAAAAAAGACACGTTTAGAACATCAAACAGATGGAACCAAAAACTAAGCTGTGGTTTTAAAAATGCACACAAAAAACATTTTAACTTGGCTTTTTCAGTTTAACAGCTCAACAAAAGGCATGTGAACTGATTTATTAGGATTTTTTATTACAGATTTCAGGATTTTTCAATGGTGTCCTAGCCTCTTCCAGGTTTTCTAGAAATAGGCAAAATTGCCATCACAGAGATGAAGTCCTTGTTGTGACTGAACTTCAGATAACTATTTCAAATGATGTAGAGGGTCTGTAAACCTCTACCATTTAACATTTTGCAATTCTATTGGTCAACATATTTCCACACAAAGTTGGAATTTTTATCAAATTTGTAGGACAATCATCTTATACAATCACCATATAATATGAAAACAAGTGGCTGTAAACGTAGGAGTAGAGATATTTTTGTTGTAGGTTTAAAAGTTAAAGAAATTAGTTAATGTGGAAACATAAATTTATAGGAACAGGTTAAATGCAAAAAAGAAAAATGGCAACAATGTTTTCATAGGAGGTTGGATGGTTGGATTTTTGAAGGGTGCTGCTGTGTTTGTTATGTGCCTGTTCAACTTAGAAAACAGAATTTGTTCAATAACAATTGAGTGCTTCACAGACAACCTCTGTCCTTCATAAATTTTTGTAAAACCCACTACAACTCTATAATTTGCAAGAAATCTATGATTCGGTTAATATCATGACAAATGTACATTTCTGTTCAGATCTGGGGTCTCATAGTGCTTACAGAATAGATGATGATGGGAGATGAGGTTGAGCTCCTCATATGGTCCCTAAAGATCTATGGCTCAAGGGTGAGGGGTTGAACTGAACTTTTTGGGTAGAGGGGGAGATCTGGGATTAACGAAACCCTGGAGCAAGTTTTGATGATCTGAAAAGCACCTACAAATAAACAATCAAAGGGCTCCAACTCCAAGTGAAGGTGTGAGGCCCTTTCAAGGTTGTCATTTCGGAGCAGTTTTACGCCCATGGTCGGGTTGTAATACCTATAAAAATCTCACATGTAAAATAAAAGTTCAATAACTGTAACATCAGCATCTACAGAGACATACTCAATGTTAAAAGCTCAATATAAATTAATCTTCATCAACAGTAGACTTCTCAAAACGATTTGTATGTCGTGGAAAATGTTCTTTCATGCATCATTTGCAAATTTAAATGAAAACATGTACTTGAACATTCTTTGGAACACTGATACACAGTTTTCTGCGAGAGAGGAATTGTGTTTTTTAAACTTAATTTTTAAACAATGTTTTATGTGTCTAAGGCGAGGATACTTTCGAGTGTAAAAATGGCATGAATCATGTGGTCATTATGGAATTGTTTGGACAAAGAAAAACACTGGCTGGTGACCACATTGTTTGACCAAACATAAAACAACACATTCTTACACAACAGAAAGCATTATTCAAAGGCCATTTTTACAAGCTCTATTATTTATCACCTTGAAGATATTGTTTTACAGCGAGACAAGTGATAAAAAAAAATCATTGGGATCAGCCTATAAATGTTAACATTCTTTTCCATTCTTTTCTCAGTGTGAACAGTAAACTCCAAACACTTTTTTGTACACAGCCATTTTAGTGCTGTTTAGTGTTTAGGTGTTTGGAATTTATAATCTTTCCTCTAGTTTGACAAGATTGCATAATAGCAAATCTTTCCAATGGTGGAAAGCCTGGGTATGGAGGGTGAAGATGGACAAAACTGCAGCTTCATTACAAGTGGCTTTTGTGCTCAGGCTTGAAGGAAGAGGTGGTCGGGGTATGAGTGAAATTGACTTAATTCTCCTTTGGTAAGGAAAGGGTTAAAATTATGATTTATGAATAAATCCAGCTTTCTTTTCAATATAGGCACGTCCAAAAGGAGAGGGCCTGACACCATACCAGGGTAAGAAGAGGTGCTTTGGGGAATACAAATGTCCCAAGTGCAAACGGAAGTGGATGAGTGGCAACAGCTGGGCTAACATGGGGCAGGAGTGCATCAAATGCCATATCAATGTCTACCCACACAAGCAGGTGCGTTTGAGTTGGAAAGACCGCTTCTAACATTCTAGGTGAGGCATAGCATTGACCACCATTCAGCAAACTCCAGCCTTAATAAGGACCACGATAGCAAATGCAAAGCAGTTCAATAGAATTGAATTTTTCACCAACTGGATCAGAACCCAGAAAAAAAGGTGAATGATGCCTGATCCACCATGACACCTCATGTACTGTCAAGTCAGGAAAACCTGAATTCAAAATAAGACACTCGATGTTGAACATATAGAAACGCTATCATACGTTTTCAAAAACGGTGATTTTGTTTGCAAGAGTATGCTAATGCATTGATGATTGTTCATGCCATAGACGCGGTTTCATACCCACCCACATAACATAGGTTTAACCACAACTTACAATCAAGAGTCAATGTACTTCGCGAAAGAAAACAAGCTCATATCAGGTTAAATTTACAAGAATTCACCGTTGAATTTACTGAAAGCATTTTTTATTTTATTTTTCAAAATTGCCTTGCTGCCCTCTTCATAACTTTCAACTATGATGTTAATGCTTGGGTGATTGGAAATGTGAAAAATTGCCTTGGTGCCTACCTAGGTTTGTGTGTTTTATGTGTGAAAAATGTTGCATTTAGTTAGAGCAGGTTGTTACTGTGTGCTAATTATGTTACAGGGAATGAAAACAAAGTTAATGGCAACAAAAAAATCAAATCAAATCAAAAAATCTAAAATTAATAATTATTCCTGGAGAGATTTTTGGAACCAGATGCCCTAAGAAAGACGTTGATCTGTACATGTTTGGTTGTTCAGAAGAAAACAAGAGTCAGTAATGGATCATTTGCTTGTAATCCATGATAACATTTGAAACAATCAAATTACTATTTCCTTTAATTTGTACCTTAGTTAGACACAACATTATCTCTGGTCTTTTCTTGACTGTTGATAATCTCTAACCATTTGATTATACCCCCAAGTGTCTTTTGCGATAGACTATCCTCCATTCTGTGGTTATTAAGCATCCAAATGTTTGGACTTTAATAAGATTAGTATGTCTAATCCAAGGATGTACAATTGTTCTTGTGACCTGCAGCACCAAATTTCACTGAGTCCTACATTTTTTGAGGATTTGGAACCATTAGGGTTGTATTGCATGAAAATATTGCTTCAGTTCAAGAATAATGTTGTAAGAGCGTAATAGATTTAATCAACGAAAGGTTACTTTAAATGCCATCTGGTTGTTGGTGCTGTCAACTGCTGATGGCATATGTTGTTACTTTGCAATTCAGGTGATAAACTGATTTGTTTTGTTTCACCAAACAGCGCCCTCTGGAGAAGCCGGATGGTTTGGACGTCTCTGACCAAAGTAAGGAGCATCCACAACACCTTTGCGAGAAATGTAAGGCCCTGGGTTACTATTGCCGCCGAGTTCAGTAAAACAGACACACTGCAAACCATTTGGAAGTGTGTCTTGCCCATTTCAGTTGCAAGTCAAATAAACATGGTCCCATCAGGCAGGCTAATAAAACATGAATATATATTTATATTTATTTTTTATTAAATTTGGTGGGTGGGGGGAAGGGCTCACAATTGAAAGAAGGTAATAAATGTGAGAGCAAATAACTGAACTGATAACATTTATAATGTGTCATAACAAAATCATGAAGTTTGCAAGAAATTTTTCCTTCAACAGACTCAACATCTCTTGCGTGATAATTGGTTGAGATTTCTCTTCATTCAGTGTTTTTGGAGATTAATATTGAAAACTAACTGCTGATGACTATTTCTTTCTTAAATGAAGAATTGTTTATACGGTTATCAACCCAAACTTTAAATCCCCTTGGACCATGTTCTTCAATCTAGATTCCTCCGAGACCAGAAGCTCATTATTCCCTCTTCTCAGAAACAAGTCTTCCAGAAAATATTTCATCGATGAATAGTCAGATTGTTCAGCCAGGATGTAGTTTGTTTAGAGGGGTTATTATTGCTAACTTTTGTTGTTTTCGGAAGGCATGGTTTATTTTTATCCTTTATCCCACAACTATCATTTCAAGTATATTTGCCATAAACGCACAGATTTATATCGATGGTGAAGTTTCTAGAAACATTTAGCTTGATTGTGAGGCGAAAGGTTGTGGCAAACTGATATGTAAAATGAGAGAAGGCCTGGATTGTGTACTTGGCTAACAATGTTTGGAAATTCTGTCTAAAAGAAGCACATACCAAAATCTATGCTTGATAGATAACAGGTAAATCTTGTTCTTATTATTCCAAGCTTAATTAAGCAAAGCTTAAATTAAATCATTTCACATTCTAACATGGGAGCAAAACATAGAAGCTGGACCTAATTTCTCGGCACTGTCATGAAACTTGGCTCAGGGCTGTAGTCTTTGGTCAGTTGCATAACCAGCAGGGAGGACCCCTCTTCTTGCCCCCATATGAAATCAATAAAATACACTATTGAATGGTTTGATACATGAATGAAAATGTCTAGTTATGCCACTGTCCTTGATAATATAAGTACAGGTTGGAACACTGACATCATTTATTTCATTGCTGTGGTTACACCCATGAATACTATCATACTTGACTGATATTCTCACGGGAAGTTACCTTTTCTCATGGGAAGTGTCTTTTTCCTTCCCACTTAATTCCCTGACATTGTGTAGCTAGTGACATTCCAGGCCTAAGTGACAAACATTGTAGCAACAACCATCAATGATAAGTGTGAAAATGGTAAACCATGCCTTTCCTTTTAGTTGACAATGGTACTGAATTCTTGACCTGATCGAAAGAATTTCTATTAAGATATCATAATCATATTGGCGGTGAAGTATAATTTCTTTTGTGAATTTTCTGCCCTTTGCTTCTTGCCTTATATGTATATACCTGTACATACACTGTAGGTTTCTGAGTGGTTGTGTGAAAGCCAACACAGCAGAATTTCAAGATCATGTCAAGATTCAGGGTTTGACTTTAAAAAGAAAAGCCAAGGAATAAATGACGATAAATCCAGTTAACTACTACAGTAATTAGTCCTTAAAAAACAAAGACTACCGGTACATGAGAAATGTGATCATTTCCTTTCATTTTTACAAATTTGATTTATCGTATAATTAATCATGTTTATTAGGAATTTAGTTGTAGAATAGGTTAAGATTAAAATGTCAAGTTGTCAAGTGTAAATTTGTTATCGATGTATATGTACTCTATTGTTTTAAGGTTACGTTTTTATAACGAGGTGTAATTAATTTGGCAATGAATTGATTCAAAGCACATTGGCTGTTGGATATATGCTGAAATATCGACGCCTCATGTCATCTTTGAATAACAGAGTGTCACCTTCAGAATGTAGAGTCTGTTTACTTATTGGTTATTATTGAAATAAGTGACTTTCAAGTTGAATTAATTCATTTTAGTTTCTGATGTATTTTTTGGTAATTGATGGCATGTCATTAATTTGATAGCTTAGTTTTTGACTGAAGTTATAAATTGGCCGTTTACTATTAGAGGGGCTGTACCATCATGATCATGTCAAGCCTGTGGATGTACATGGAATCATGAAATATTATCCATTAACTGGGCTAAGGAGAGTGCGTGGTGTGCGAACAGGAACTGGGTAAGAGTTAATAATTCCATGTACAGCTACAGGCCTTCATGATCATGACGACATGGCCCCTTTGAGAAAAACAAGGCACACAGTCCTTGAAATTGCAGGAAACATGTCATTCTTGAAGAAACCACAAAACCCATCCATTATCTGTAAAGTTCATTGGCGATTTGTCTTTGATTGGTTCTTTGCTATTTACTATTCATGCTTTTAAGTATTCGCTTTGATTAATTTGTAAGTTGTAAGTTTTATATAACCATATTATAGAGGGCTAACGTAACACTGTCAATGACAATTAAGTGACTTGTATGCATATATTTGAACGGAAGAAGGTACGCCTTAAATAGTACAAAACTCACCATAATTTCTTTCCTAATTCTTTCTTGTTAAAGTTGTACTCGAAAACCTAGTTTTATTAAGGTTTTTTTGACTAGGTTTATTTTTAAAACCTTTTTTTTGTTTTTGGCAGGATTTCAGAGAATTGGTTTCTATCTATATACAGTCGGAATTTTACACTATTTATCTTGTTGGGTTATGTGTGTATATTATAGAGTGTGGCGAGGGATGAGTCCTCATTTCTTTAGGATAAAATAATGTGTGTATTTAGCTCATTGTTTGTCAAATAAATGACAAGATTGATGGATATTTTTTCTCCCAGTGAAGGAACTGAGGACTAAGTGATATATGTATAAATAGGTAGTGGTTAGTTGCTTTCCTTCAGATAAATAAATGTTTTCAATGACTAATGAACAAAGTGTATACCTTGAAACATCTTAAAATTGTTGGCAGTTTTCTTGAAGTAGTTAGTAGAAAAAGTAGCAACTCCCTTTGTTTTCATAGTGAAATGTTTGTTACCTTTTGTGATACAAATGAGTTAAGTTTATTTTGCATCTGGTTTTATTTTTTTTAAAAGGCTGAATATTGTACCTAGCAAAACAGGGCAGAGATAAATGACATATTCCAGTAAGACAGGGTGTTTTTTATATGTTATGTTGTATAAAAGTATGACATGCTCGGAATTCAGCAGATATGATGAAATTTCCTAGAACAGTATTAAATGATGGTGAACAATTTCCATTCAGAAATTTGTTTTGGCAGTGCTAATAGATTTGACTATGCACTGAACTTATCTAACAAACTTTTTAAAAAGTCAGTTAAAATAAAACCCCAAAACAACATGGGCCATGTGACAAATTATAAAATATGATTCAACAGTTATATAGACTCTTTTTTAAAGCCATTAATTGAGGGATGGAAACTTTATCAATATTCTTTATAGACACCATTTTGTGGATGCCCAAGTGTTGGTTTCTTTTATGTAAGCCATACATCTCTTCCAAGTTGAAGCTTTGCAGATGTAAGAGTCCTATCTGTTAATGTTTTTGTTTTTCGATTACTTTGATATAAATCATGGGTCATTGGTATCCACATTGTCATGTGTCTTGTCCCCATTTCTAAAATTAATGACTTGGGATTATCAATTTGGATTTCATGATGTTTAAAGCAACAATCTTGATATTTTGTCCATTCAAATACATGTACATGTAATTAAACTTTCCATTCAATTAAACCGTTTTAAGGCTATTCCAGAAGATTATCTGTGCCCTCTGTGTATAATAAATAGTTAACTCTAAAAGGCCATTCAGAATAATCAATTTACAAAATGTTGATATTTGTTAGAAATTGTGGTTGGGTGGGTCAAGAGAAATAACTGAATAACAAAGTTCAGTTTACTATTAAATTGAAAAAAAGAAAGAAAAAAAAGACGATTTTTCAAGGGAAAATAGCCAGCAGTCTGTCAAGATTTTGTTATCGGCCAACCTTGTTTTTGACAGACATCCATGAAAAAAAGAGGGGAAAAATCTTTTCAACTAAAAAGTTGCATGCAGGAAGCCAGGAAACGCCATTGAAAACTCCTTAGCTGGGAGAGCATTGATCAAAAGTATATGTTTCCTTTGAGGCATTACTTTGTTCTTCAGTGATTTATATAGTCTGAAAATATTTAACAGTCAACAATTTGGGTGGTGTGGGTGGGTGATTCGGAACAATTTTGCAAAAGATCATCATTTTTAAACAATGATAATTCTGAATTGCCCCTTAGGGAATATGATTTCAGTATGATGAAATGGTATTATAGTGTGATTGAGATACTAAGTGACACTCCAGCTGCCATAAAAAATGACATTATGCAATTATGAGCTTCATGAGCAAAATTTTCAATTCAGTACATTTTTTCTTA
This sequence comes from Pisaster brevispinus, assembly GCA_023634235.1. NCBI lineage: Eukaryota > Metazoa > Echinodermata > Asteroidea > Forcipulatida > Asteriidae > Pisaster > Pisaster brevispinus. The sequence continues at coordinate 8,367,176 of JAMKCF010000015.1, read as the reverse complement.
TGTAAAACCAGCGTCCAATAGAAAACCAATGACGCAGTTTGTTAGGTTAACACTCACAATAGAGGATTGGTTTTAGAGTGTTAAAACATATAAATAATCTATATTTTGTGCAGTATGTTTTTAATTGCCAATTGCTTGTGTTAAAAATGTTGCATTGTATGTGTGAACACATGCAATCTCCAGTATATGCCAATTATTTGCCAATATGGAATTTCACATGAATCTTATAATTTCATACTGAGTCAACTCTGCAAAATGTTTAGATTTCAATGTAAAGATGTAGTTTTTGTCACAGTTTAGTTGTTGGATAAATCTTGTAATAGTGGAATTTTAAGAAAAGTTTACCGTCTGTAAATTTAGTAAGAGCTTTGATAAAAGACTGTTGTTCATATTTTTCTGTAACTTAAACTACATGCATTTAATTTTTGCGTAAGGTACATTCACATTGTATTCTTACATCTCTCATTTTGAGGGGACAAGTAACACCCCCAGTCTTGTTTCCATTTGGTTCGTCCTAGAACAGTGATGTAATCTTAACGTTTGAGATGTTCCATTTGTTTGCAGGGAAGCAAGGGAGGTATACTCATTTGGGTGCGTGAGTTCGCAAGAAACTGCCATTGTTTGGACTGGTTCAATAAATAAGCGTTTATTACAATTAAATATTCATGATTATTGTTAATCCAAAAAAATAAAAAAAAATTAAAAGGAGAAGGAAAAAAGGGTTATTAATGTGAAGAGTTGAGAGTTTGATGTTAACACGCTGTTTGAATAGTAAACAGCTTTCGTTTTTTAATACATGATATTGGATAATAATAAGTCTTGCCATGTTCATATGGAAGGATTGCAGTGTTAATATATATATTTTGTTGCGTCTCTTACTATACACTGATGGAAATTTTTATCGCTTTGTAAGGCAGAGAGTTCTCTAAATTATCAGTATTTTTGCATGGAGGTTTATCATGGTGGAACAAAGATGTTAACTCGTTATCAGTAGTTCAGGTTGTTATACATACTGTACACTTACGTGGTGGATCGAACATTTCCATGATTAATCTATCCGTAGCAACTGAATATATTTGGCCAGATTTGTTGAATTAAATGTTTCAGCTTTCAGGCTGGAATACATCATATTTTCACATTTTGTGAAACATTCCTAGGTCTTCCACATATCTTTGCAATTTTCAAGCAAGCATGCAAAGTATGAGACAAATTGGGGAAGGATTTTTTTGTTTTTTGTTTCATCACTACCCAAGTAAGTAATCGTAGTGTAACAACAGGTCAAGTCTATTAAGTACCCAAGCACTGTGTTTAATGAGTAACATTGCACACTTAAATAATACATGTACATGTACATTGAATTCGTTAAAAAAATGTAATTCAATACTGTTAATTATAGATCAGATAAATTGTGAACCTTGTCAATCAAAGAATCCAAATACATCGGAATGTACAATGTACACTGTACATGTATTTGTTTCCAACATTATGGTTATATTCAAAGTATGCTTATTTGTGTACACACATTTATTTACTGTTTGACTGCACTTGAATGTGTTTTACTCTGAACTGTGTTTGTAAGAAACAAACTACATGTGTACATGTACATCTAGAGCTTCATTTAACAAAGAACGAAGATTTATGTATGTGCAAATCAGTCTTTATTGCTAAGCAAAGTGTGATGTGGCTGAAGCATCGGAGTGTGAGTTTGATTCCTGGTCATGACACTTGTGTCCTTGAGTGAGCAAGCACTTAACCATAATCGCTTCTCTTAACCCAGGTGCATAAATGGGAACTCAGAGGGCTGAGACAGTGTTGTGTTGGATTAAACCCTTAGCGCAAATTTAGGGGATTGTTCACTCTCCAGGGAGTAAAGAAAGACATAAGAATGGTCGATGCCTGATGAATAGGGATAATAATGTTGTAAAGCTAGCTAATAATATATTTGAGCTATAGAAGAAGTAATGATCCTTAATATTAACAACTCATATTAAGTTGAATCTTAGTGCTATGTGAAATCGAACCCAGATCTCCTTTTGCTTGTTGTCCATGGTCACAGAATAAAAATTGCAAAGCAATTTAATAACAAATCCAAATATGGTCACCGAAAGTTAGCGAGATGTGTACAATATAGGTAACTAATAGAAACAAATTAAAAGATTTGCGCACATGTTTAAAGAATCTGATGTCCAAAACGACTTTGCCCTTTTGGAGAAAGTGCTGAAAGGTTAAAATAGGGTAGAAGCGAATCACCAGCTGGTAGGGAAGTGAAACCAACTACATTTTGTACATCTACTGTACAGGTGTAATCAAACTGAACATTTTAAAGAATGGTCCTTTTTCAAGTATAGCTGATGGTTCATGATTCATTTGGATTTGTTAACACAATGTTTATTACATTATTAGTAAACCAATGTGCGAACTAGGGCTTGTGGTGGTTTTGTTGTTGTTGTTGTTGTTGTTGTTGTTTTTTTTTTTTTGGGGGGGGGTTATTTGATCGCCGATGGCGATATGCAGTTTTACGAAGGTTACTTTATTTGTATTAAACGAGAAACAAAGAAGTCTTTTTAACTGGCCAAATTTATGAAGTTGGTTGGTGATTGATAGCCCACTGGTTCTCATGATGTAGTAATGATATGATATACGTGTATGGTGTATATAGTAAATGGTAACCAACTATTAATCATACCGTACTGACGATGTGCTGTATAAGTTTTTAACTTAAGTCTGTACAAAAGCCACGTAGATCATTATTGCGAGTAAATTGAATAAAGCTTTTCATTCTGGAAATTGACGAGTTGCGTTATTGGTTTGTCATGAAACAAAAGTCATGCATTAATTCTCAAGATGAGGTCATGAATCGTCCATCTGTTCATCTTGCTTTACAAACATTCGTGGCATCTGGGCCTCGGGAGAAAAACAAAACAAAAACACACAAAGAGACCAATCTGAGCAAAGCAGTTTAATTTCGAAAAATCGAAGTGCCCTGAATGTTTGTGATTCGCAATTTTTTGAAATGAATCAAGTCTTAGAATTCAAAATGCTTTTTATATGAAGATCTCTGATACTTTATTTACCCAGTTTATTCCCCCTCAAACACATTTTGTTTAATGGGTTGAATAATCCCAGGATTTGGCCTGTAACGTTGATGTCACCAACTTGCTGCAAGTCTGGATTTGGCCTAGCCTTTTTTCAAGGCTTTCGTGCCGGAAGGGGAGAACACGCACGCGGGTGGCGAAGCGCGCGTGGTCTCCCGTTCCAGTCGCTCCGCTGTTTACAAAGCTGTCCAAGCCACGAAGGCCTTGAAAAAAGGCTAGATTTGGCCCAGCAAGGTCTAGACTACCTTACCATACCTTTGATTCTTACGGAATTTTGACTAGAGCGTGACTAGAGCGTGACTAGACTTTGGTTTATAATTACGGGAGAAACCCACCCACACACTAAATCCGAAATGATATTTTTGTCATAGACCAAAGATTGAGCCACCGGACATTGTAGACAAACAACAACATGTAAACCATCAACCGAAGATTTGCTGTGTACGGGTACAATTTGTGTCCATGTAAAAACATGTAATATTGTAAAAATGAGTAATGTATTTCAAAGTACATGAAGGGTAACGAGAAAATATACAACCGACCATTGACTTCCAACACGATACGAAACGAGTGATGGGCACACCACTTCAGAGGAGTACATTTACATGTAGTATTGAATACTTAACTAACGTCTTGGTACACGACTGGTCCGTGATTGTGAAAAAATCTCATTGGCGCTAAGGCATCGCAGAGACACACAAGCGCGTTCTCTCGACGCAACGGCAGGCATTCCTTTCCAAATACGGGCATTGAAAATAACCTAACCGACTGGTACCCAACAGACTGCTGTGGGAGTGTAACGCTCAATGAGTTTACCAGCCGGTGTACAATCTCCATGTAACACATGTCTCGTTTATTATTTCTGGAGCCCTCGTGGTTTGGTCTCAGACGCGATGGCAGAGCGGGTAAAATGTTTGATGGATAGAAGATTACGCGTGACCTAGTTTTTGGATCGCTGGTCAGGGGTCAATAATTGATTCAATTTATTAAAGGAATATCATGGATGTTTCTTTATTTCCTTCGAATTGTTTTATTTCTGTGGTGGTTTATGTAAAGTTTAGATTTTTAAATGGTGCGTATCATTTTCTTTAAGTTTTGTTCTGCTTGTTCTCACACATAATACTCTTGCTTTGCTGAGATAAAGAACAAAGAGCAACCCTAACAGCTTTATTCTACGTACTGCATCTCGTTGGAACTCCTTGCCTGGTGCATGTTTCCCTGCATCCTACAATCTACATGTACAAATGTACATGTATGTACATGTATACTGTTAAGAGGAATATCAATTCCTACCTTCGGCTCCCCTTAGTTATCCCCATCATGTTTTTCGCTTGTAGCCAGTAAAAACCCAAATTATAAAAAAAAGTTACCCAGTCAGTTTCCCTTGTGGTTTATTAAACTTGAAGTTCTAAAACTGACGCTCTTGTGGCTTTTTAACGAACATAATTCCAAAAACTGGACAGTTTTGCATATCTGGTCTGATATAAAACTGTTATGTGTTAGTTGTTGTTCACCTACACTACCAGCATGTTGTCAAAATGATTTGTATTTACAATGTACTTGTACATGTACACTAGTTTGAATTCATATAAGATTTCAAAGAAAATTCACAACATTGATGATTTGAGAATTCAATCTCGATGGTTAAGGTTATGCTCGAAATGACCACGAACCACGAAGCCCAAGTCTTGGAGCCGGTCATGCCCAAGTATAAATAAATTTAAGTACCATGCAGGAGGATACTAAATGCATGAGGATTTTTGTTTTTGATGACTGGAAATCACTAATGGGCTGAGATGTGTAGGGAAACTTGCACCGGACGTAAGACAGAGACCTATGCGAATCTGAAACAATTCAACGGGTTGTTTTTGATGTAATGAGCTTTCTTTTTCAGCATACCGGTCCACTTAAGGCCCTATTTGTTTTCTACACAATCTTCAAAAGAATATCTGTACTTGGCTGGAACATCGATAGTCATTGAATTCTAACTTATAGCTCTATGGTTCAACTTCTAAAAATGTCCTTCATCTGTGCTTAACGTAGGCCTACGAGGAAACCAGATATTAGATGTACATTGTGTACATGTATTCATGTATGTAACAAAAACCAAAATACCTCGGGTACCTGTAGATGTTTTCGAAGGTTTGCTTTAGATACTGTTTTTTAGAATTTAAGACAGAGAATTGTATGTTATAAACTAACTTTTGTTCTTTTTCAGCAAATGGGATCGATGGGGATCCAAGGAACTTCTGATACCCAGTGACGGATTGACTTGGAAAATCAATTTGCAACTGGGCACCATTTTTGGTCCCTTTTGCCTTTTCAGGGTTTCAGCTTCCCAAAGGAGTTCTTTGCTGCATGCACTCTTTCGTCAACACACCGACATTTTTTTTTACCTTTGAGCTATTAATTTCAAGGTGAACTTTGGGTTTACGTTTACCGAGAGTATTTTGGGAGGTAGACTCCGCCCCCTAAATCCCCACTAGTAGCAAACGTCTTTTTTAATCTGCGGTTGACCTGTTAATATCAGTGCATGCAGTGGGAAGTTATCAGGCAGTGAAATGTATTTTTACTTTTAAAAAGTGTATTAGTTTTCATTTCCTACCGTAGTCTTGGTGCTGAACACCATTAGACGGGTTCTTGTTTACACGGCCACTCAAAGGTGTCGTCCACCCATGAGCGTTTGATAAAAAGTCCAGCTCGTGTGTACATGTACATGAACAGCGCCCGCGGCGGTGTTAGTAATTCAATGAGTAAACGTCTCGTAGCAAGACTATTTCTCCTGCTGAAATATGTAGCAAAGTTCTCATGAAAACTTATTACATTTAATTTCCTCAGATGAATGTAAGGATTATTTTTTTCCTACTGATTTACTGCTTCTGTGTAAAGAACATTTTGTGACTTCCTTTTTACTGAAGAGTGACCTTGAATGATTTTTTTGGATTTTTTGGCAGGCAAGATACAATATTGTTCGCCCAAGCCACAGGGGATGTTTTACAACCTTCTCTCCCCATTCTTACAGTTGAAAAAAAAATGCGTTGAATATTTTTTTTAAGGAGCGTCCGGTGCCGAGGCCATTGTCTTAGTCTTAGTCCACTGTTTTGTTTCGGGCCATTTGTTTTAAAGTGTCTACTATTTCTTTTTAATAATACGTGGTTCTTATATAGAGCGCTTTATCACATCCCACATCCGTATCAAAGCGCTCAGTATTTTTTTCCAGCAAGGTATGTGGAGCTACAAACTATGAGACCTATTGTTTTATAGCACCATGGTGCTGTGGCGCAATATGCTGCCAATCAAACCAAGAACACCGGGGTGGACCCCTTCTCTTTACGATAAGTGCACTGGGTTCTTTTACATGCGTTACACAACACACGGGACCAACGGCTTTACGTCCCATCCGAAGGACGAAGCAATGATGGTTAAGTGTCTTGCTTAAGGACACAAGTGTCACGACCGGGACTCGAACCTACACTCTGCTGATTAGAAATACCAGAGCTTGAGTCCAGTGCTCTTATCCGCTCGGCCACGACACGTCGAGTACGTGCTTGTGCATGAAACCTATTATATTTTGTTCCTTGGTGGCTCGACTTGACCACGGACCTCATTGGTTCATTTAGTTTTTATTCTCTGTCTCGATGCAAATACATGTCTTATAAGGAACCTTTGCCTACAAGCTCTGGTTCTAAAATGGATCATATTGCAGTTTTATATTTGTTTTCATCTAGTTATTAATATTTACACTGCACTAATCTCTTTTGAGTGATAATGTCTTGTTTTGTCTTGACACTGTGGGAAAACAAGTGAACCTTCAACTTTGAATCTGGAATGTGTCCCAAATGGGCTGATGGAAGTAAAGTCAATAGAGGGCGCAAGTATCCACACTGAATAGAGTGAAACTCATGCGCGGAATATAGTAACAGTAAAATTGTATACATGTAATGATAAAAAACAACAACAGATGACTTTATCCAAAAAGAAAAGAACTGTCGGATTTCCAGCTCATGTACAATAAAATATTTAAGAATAACAAAACAAATATAATAAACAATATTCGTTATGAGAAAGCATTATTGTGTTGATAGCGCAACTTGCCTATTTGGTTTAATTATGTTTTTATCGTGAACTAAACCAAAAAGTAATAAAGAGGGCGCTATTTCACCACAATGGTAGGCATTGGCATTTTCAAAACCACACACATGGATGATGATTTCAGAGCTTTGTAAAAATTACGCTTTTGAAAAGGCCCCAACTTATTAATTCACTTCAAATGCCTTTTTTTCGAGGTGCTTATAATAGCTTGTTTTGCAACACTTTTTATTAACAAACATTACTTCTTGACAGCCCTAATTCAATCACTAAAATATGATTTTTTTTTACCACATCTCAATCACGATTATAGTTCTTTTACACAAAACGGTTATATCAACACACATTATATCCATTTTAAACATGTATTTACAAAAATAGCACACAATCCCTCCCCCAAAAAAGTATTGGCTTGCATTGAGCATCCACGGAATCCCGTTGGTGACAGATTATTATAACTTTCTTCAAAATGGGGTGAATATTTACGTAATCCAAGTGTTTACACCAATCCAGTTTATCATCGAACATTTTACCCCAAGGCATTTACATGTATATGTATTTACCCTTTCAACACAGTTGTTATTAACCACAATATTACAAGGCTCAGACTTACTTTTACGAAGGTCATTGACAAGCTCTTTTAGTCTTAGACACATTGAGTATAAGATACTCAACAAAACGATCAATTTCAGCTTTATAATGACTATCATCATCATGTTTAATGAGACCCAGCAAAGCAGTATCGGCAGCAAATTTAATAACCGGACAGTCAATGTGACTGGATCGAAAGTCAGATGTATACACAGTGTACAGGAATGGAGCTAACACTGTACCTTGTGGAGCACCTGTGTTGGTGATTAAGCACTCGGACTGAACATTATCGTTTAACTTTACAAATTGACTGCGATTTTGTGAGAAAATCAAGAATAAGCCTAACCAGTTGATGAGGAATGTCCATATCCAATAACTTAATACGGGTGAGGAGATGAAGTTGCATTGTGTTGAAAGCAGAAGAGAAATCAACATACATTATCTGAACAGAGTTACCATTTCTAGAACCTTCTAAGTCAGAATACAACTTTTCTAACTTGTATACAACCGCATCTTCAGTACTGCGGTTGCAACTTCATGCAAATTGCAGTGGGTCAACGAATTTAGTGATAATAGGCTTCAAATTGATTCATCAGAATTTTCTCAAAAACTTTCATGGCAGCAGATGTAAGAGCAATTGGCCTCAGGTCATTCGTACATTTAATGACAGGCTTCTTTGGAATATGTACAATACATGAAGTCTTCCAGATATCTGGAAACTTCTGTAAGCTAAAACACATATTTTAAAAATGGTCATGAAGATACATCTTAATTGGTCAGCACGTGTTTTCAAAATACGAGGCATTAATTTATCTGGGCCTGAACTTTACAAGAGTAAAGGCGTTTGAAATGTGACCGAACTATAATAATAATAATAATAATAATCGATTCTTAAATAGCGCTTTATCACAGCCCGAATGCCGTATCAAAGTGCTTCTGACATTATTACCCTGGTCACTGGGCCATATATTTCATTCCTTAAACCATCTCAGCTCCCTGGGGAGTATACAGCCGGTGCTGCGAGTTACCGCGCTCCAAGCTTATCATTCACATAAACCATCTCTGCCCTCACAGGTACCCATTTTACCCCTGGGTGGAGAGAAGCATTTATGGTTAAGTGTCTTGCTCAAGGACACAAGTGTCACGACCGGGATTCGAACCCACATCCAGATGACTTAACCACCAGAACTTGAGTCCGATGCTTTTATCCGCTCGGCCACGACACCCCAATTCGTTGGTGGTATATACATATCAACCTGTTCACCTGGACAAAGCGTCTGTCCCCACTTCTTTGTCTCACTAGTGAAGTCATGCAAATCAAACCGAGTAAAAAATATATTAAGATCGTTGGCATAAGAAGATGAAATATCTGGTAAATTACAAGATTGATTCTTTCCACGAGCGAACCTGCTCATCAGCCTCATGCCATTCCAAACCTTCTTCATATCATTATCAGTGCATAAAACACAGCAAAAGTACAGCAAATTAACAAAGTCCACGTATGAAACACATGGTAACAGCAAAAAAGCACAGGAAACCAATTAAAACGAACGACGAAAAATCATCCAATTGAAACTGTGCGAGCTAAAGTCACCACAGGAGCAGCACCGTTAACACGTCCGAACACAACTGGACGGCGTGGACGTCAATCAAAGGGGAACTGGACCCCTTGTTTTTTGTTTTTGTTTTTGTTTGTTTGTTTGTTTTGGGGTTGTTGTTGTTGTTGTTGTTATTGTTGTTGTTGTTGTTGTTTTTTTTTTTTTGGGGGGGACACAGCATATGGTGTGCAAGTTTATTTTCAATTCAAGGGAACTGTTTGATGTCCTACCAGTGCAGTTAACAAGTATCATCTTTCTTTTGAATTTACCTTGGCATGATGGCTTCAATTGATCGGGTTAAAAAGTGAAACACTCCCCATCCAAATGCTTCAAAATAGAGGACAGAAAATGGAAAAAATGCTGAATCTTATTTGTTAAAAGTACGGTACCTACCGTTCAAGTGCGTTTGGGTCCCGATTGTTTCCTAACCATTAAACAGCAGGTCCCGTGTATTGTGTGATACACGGTAAAAACAGCCAATTTATTCATGGAAGAGCGTGCATGCGTTTACTTAGTGTCTCTTGCGTAGATGCTTTGCACTACGGCACGACATCACCTTTCAGCGCTTCCAAAGCCTCGCAAAGTTAAACTTGACATAGTATATAAGGCTTTTGTTGCTGCTTATGCAATTAAGACGTAAACGAACATGATGCGTATACATGTACATCAAATTGTGTCTTCAATGTCGACTATATTTACGTGAGCAGAAGGCTTGAACTTGGTGGTGGTTTTGCCTTCCAATTTTGGAACACCCGATGGGTCCCCCCATCTGCTGTGAACATTTCCTGATGAGGGATTCTTAAACAAGATTTTCCGAATGCAGCATACTACGCTGACAGAGACGGCACACACAACCAATCCACTAATAACAACTATGGAAACAATTTCCGGCTCAAGAGTACGACCTTGTTCAGCTTTTGGAATAGGGCATGTTGGTTTGCCCGGAGTTCTTCCCGGTTGATTTGATGACAACTTATTAACGGTTGAACAACTGGTGGTAGCAGCGCCACCTGTCGACGGTTCTGTTTTATGCTCCGTTGGTGTTGGCGTGACTGATATTGACAAGCTCGGTTCCGGTGGTACAGATGGCGGTACAAACATTCGGAAAGTCGCCTGGGCCACATTTGAAATGTCTCCAAATCTTTTCCCTCCAACGGCCGCTCTAAGGGCAAAGGTCATGGATGACGTCAACATTTGTTGGTCCAGAGGAACCCGCATGATGTAGACCTCTTTGCTCATTGCAGGTTGTGGAGTGTCTAGATTTCCTTGGATGACTTCAAAATCTTTTATGGACGATGCAGCCTCGAAGTTGTCGACTAATGTTGATACATTCTCAGCAAATCGGATGTCGTAAAAAGAAGCTGTTGAGTTCACAGAGAAGACGAACAAGGGAAACGTAAGTTCTACAACTTCAAGCACCAATTGTTGTGTTAAAGTACATATAGTAACAAAAAGCCGTTTCCAGCATTTGCAAAATGGTTATCTCGACAGGTTCAACACATTCTTGGATAACAAAAAATATATATAAATATTTGCAGATTTGCACATAAAATCTATGGTTCAAAGATGGTGCAAAATTCAAATTTTTGCAAACCTCAAAACATGAAGTTTTTCCCTTACTATTTTATTGTGGTGACTGGTTGAGTTTAACAATCACAGGTTTGTAATTTCATGTGTATGCTGGGCCACCGAAAGTGCGGATACTGGTCTTTGCGAGTTTAAACCATTTCGGATCTTTACCTAATCTTGGTTGGTGACGCTAGTTTTTGTACGTCACTGGTAGAGGCCCAACATCAACTGGCTCGGAGAGACTGGGCAAGTCTATGAATCTTGTGTTGTTTGTTTTACACAGATATAATAATCTTCTCCAGTAATTCGTTTTGTTATACCGGCGACTATAAGTTAACAGAACGAACATCGCCAATCAAGACTAGATCATTACCGACATACCAGTTCCAAAATCAGCATCGTTCCCAGGTGCAGTCCACGATAAGACGACAGTTCCATTGCCTTCCATCTTCGTGACGTCGTTCACGTGAAGATCTTGGACACGACATGGCGGTGTGACGTCACTTGGCGAAGAAGGAAAATTGTCATAGTAACTTGTGAACCCGGACGCAATACGCATCAGGTTGGTCACTTTATTTCCAACGGGATGTCTCTGCTGTGAGTTTGGGGGAAAGATGGGGAAGCCACCTGAAACAAAGCCAAGGTAAAGAGCCTAATTTATATCTCGTGAAAATCCAAACACCATTATTGTGTCTGTATAAATTCACAACACGCATGGCGTATAGTAATAACTACTGCTGTACCTTGTCCCCGCCCCCCATTTTTTTTCAACTAGATCGTTTCAGCTGCCTCGATGCAAGAAGCTTAAAAAACACCGCATTGGTGTGAACGGTCACTCGTCTACACCTAATACTGCATGATGCTAAGACGCACCAATGCAGATTGGTTCGATGTGGTTTTTCCTGAACACCCCAAGTTTATCGTCACTAGGAGGGACCAAGGGGGGCGGGGAGCAACTCAACTGCCCTCCCAATTCGGAAAAAGCAGTTGGGAAAATTTGGACCCAGCAACAAGAAAAAATGGACAGATAAAGCAAAAAAGACCCTCCCCCGTGCGAAATTTTGGGCAAATCTGTTACCCTTCTGCCCCCTTTTACCAAAGCGTCCCCTGTAACACGTAAACCACTTTCGGTCTAAAAGTTTAAACTGGCGAAATGTACGAGCTTCCTCTTACTCATGCATACAAAGCTCCTTGATTAAAGTTACCCAATGTACGCCCGATAGTTTAAGAAGAACGCGACAAAGTACTATATAAACTTCTCACCTATTTTGGGGTATTCCGCATATTTGTTAGGTGGGAGGTTTGGAACTGTTCGAGGTTGTGATGTTGCATTCAACACAGTTGTGTTGTCATTACTCGTTACTGTAATCTGTATAGTGTTGAATCCTTTCTCATTGGGCTGACTAACGTAGTACCTGGAGTAGACACCATCGTTCTGTATTGTGTCTGCCCCTGCAAGAGAATGTTTTGTTGTTTCTGTAAATCTCCTGGGTGGACAAAGATATAACTTCCGAAGAAAAACCTCAGGTACGTCTTTGCTTTTGAGATAACACATTAAGTTGAGACATTAACATTACTCAAGTTTTTTATTCAGGTTTTGGTAACTCCATCATGTGTATAATTTCTACACAAGGTGTTACCGCAAACTGAATGTACATAGAATACTTCATCATGCAATGTCTCAATCCCCACATAAAATTACTCATTGAAGTATTTTGGTGAAATAACTAAAACTCCGGGTTTGGTGATGACAAGGCCAAACCACAAGTGAAAAGTCAATCAGCTAATAAGAGACTGTTTAAGTCTCGCGCGTATTCGAACTTCCGGGACGTGGGCAGGATTTTGTTTTGTCAGTTTTTGTTTGTTTTAGTGTATGGCCATGAAAATTATATGTTGTTGGGAATGTAGTACTCAGCGATAAACATTATAAACGTAAAATCAATTCAACAAAATAACGAAGAATATGACTTGACCACCATTTCCGGTCAATATTGTAAAAATAATAATTGAATTTTGCCCAACTGTTATCATTAATCCTATGTGATGGACACACAAATCTGCATGGACGTGATATCAAATGGTGTTTCTAAAAATAAGCACCCTTGCCCCAAGTTTAAACTTTGTTGCAGCGTTAATTTGAACACACTATTTGTATTATATACAAATTGAAATTTGATTCGTAACAACTTTATGGTTGTTTGTGTTTTCAAGAATTTTGTATAAAAAATAATTTAAAAAAAGAAGATTTGACTTTAATAGAAAAATATATTCTTCGCAAAAGTTTTTTTCTCGTTTTCGATATGCGCGAGTCTTGCACAGTCTCTTGTTTATCTCTTCTAGAAGAGACCAGCTCTGGGGACAATTACAAAGAGCAACTCATTATGGTCGACACCGGTGGGCACTAAACCATAACAAGCTTTCCAGAAAATGTGAATAAATTATAATTGAAACTAAATTATAGGTTGATAGTCGATACTTATTTGTATGACTGTAAATAACAACACTACGTTTTATTTTTACCTGCCCCGTTGTCAAACAATGGAAGGCTAAATTGTGAATACCCTCCTGGTCGGTATATGGACGCCATGACATTAGCCCCGACGACTGGACGTAAGCCTTGTCGGATCTCGGTGTATATGCGGAGTTGATCCCCCGAGCTCACGTCGATTTCATAGCTACTCAACATTGGTGTGACGATGATGGGTTCTACGTCATCAGATCTTGCGTAGGACGTCACTAGATACGTGACCAACACACTTGCAGATAGTAAATTACGCATGCGTACCTCCCATTGACCAACCTGTTTGGTAATCACATAGGTTAATAATAATGGCAAGTAGAAGGAAAAAACACATAAGATTAATACAATGTGGACGACTTGCAATGGTTTTTACGATCACTTACCTCGGCCGTGTTCTGCACACTGATGATGACCAATTTAAACGCTGTCATGTCTTGATAACCGGGGTATGTGCTGTCGATTGTCTTACCGTTGGGTGATGTCAAATTCACTTCAATGTCTTTTAAAGTAAATCAAATAACTCAAAATCAGTAGATTACACAATTAAAAAAGTACCCACCTCGTCACAAAAAGACAGCAGCCTATCTTAAACTGCCAAGAATCATTGAGTACGCTCAACAACGAAAATTGTGTGGAAAACCAGGGTTCCAATGTTTAAGTCATCAAAAACGCAAGGGAAGTAAAAACCAACGCTGAAGTCAATGACGAACATGAAACTTCAGATTAGAAAATGTAATGGACGATATGTTTAACCGCCAAATTAGTGTGGCGTTTTACAAAGAAGACAATTCATCCCGAGCCAACTTTTTTTATGCTGTTATGTCCGGAATCTGAGCATGCTATTTTTTTTTATTGAAGGTAATGTCAAGGCAAGTTAACAACAAGATTTTATTTTTAGACTTAGACCATACCTGGAAAAAAATATCCACTTGTGCCTTTAATTGGATCATGTGTCATCAAGATAATTGTCTGGTTAATTTCGGTTAAATCTCCAGTTAGACAGAATGCAATATCAGTGCCTGTTTTTCTTGGCCTTTGCATATTATTGGGAATAATACAAACTCATTGATTAAAGGTGTCACCATGATCAAAGAAGGCATGTGGCTGCACATGGAATTCTGAACTCTCACCCAGTTACTGCAAGCACACGCGGGTGAGAGTTAATAATAATTCCATGTGCAGCCACAGGCCTACTTTGATCATGACGACACATCCCCTTTAAATATCGCACCGAAAGTATTTCGGTCTATCCATGTCAATACAATCTCCGTTTTCCGCCCGATGGATTCGTCCAAGATGAAATTGGAAGTCCACTCCCCGTTTGCCTTAAGCATCTTAGTAAAACTGGACACCTGCATTGTGAGAAGGTAATTTTGTTAACAATTCTATCATTGGCCGTATTTTGACCGCATGATGGCGCTTTCAACTACGAATTTACTTGCATGACAATGTTACAGCTTTACCTTATTTTGATTGCCTGTATGTTGTTATGTTTCAATGGCCAGATAGTGTAGAAATGAAGAAAAAACATTTTACATAAAAAAAATATTTTGCATCACGTGTATTGAGTTTACATGCGCCCTCAAGCGGTCAAAAATACTGCCGGTTACATCGTAGCTCAAACATCTGACGCCACACTTCGTCGAGGCTCGTGAATAACGCCAGATTCCAACAAGACTGGACGTTGCCAGATGTACATTTGACCTAGCATTCATCTCACACGAAGACTCGCAGTCAATTCACACATAAAAAAATGTTCACATTACATAGTGAATAAAACAACACTACGTGATGTACAAAACAGTATGCAACTTACGCTGTATAGAGACGATCGAAAGTGCAAGCTGACAAACTACATCACTTCGTAACCTCGACCAATCATAAACACAGATATGGAAAGCTTACGTCACAGCACGTTGATCCAATGAAATCATTGTATCCAATGGAAACATTGGATTGTGTTTAGAATCATTGGGTCTTTATCCTTGCAGATACAGACAGGGGGCCAGTCTAGTTACATTGTCAATGGGATTTCGCTCTTGAGGGCGCACTGTGTTCACGACACTAAACGGTGAACACATCTTGCACCAACATTCATAAGACTATTACAAATATATATTTAAACACCTGAGAAGTTAGAGCCTACGGTTCTCACAAAAAAAAATATGGTGGAATCTTCAAGTAAAATTTAGCACAACTGAGGACAATTAAAAGGGAGTCAAAAAGGTACACAAGCTACGATGTTTTCGTGGAGGCATTCGTTAATCTTACACTGATTTTGGTCCATTCTGTCTAGAATATTTTAACTACCGTTGCAAATAAATTTACTTCAAAACTTCGAATAATTGGTTACCACGATACGTCTGTGCTTATCGCTGTCTGCCTGACCTCTGACTAGAGCATCTGCGAAGGCGTGGTACAAGACTGGAAGTAAACTCAACTGATTGCCCTTAAAGTGATATGATCGCCCACCTGAAAAAAACAATACAACCTCAAAATAAGGTATCGTTGAATGTCGAATCGCTCAATTTTCCCTGACTGCCAAAAAATTCTCCGCAAATAACAGCGCACGTGTTTACCATTTATGTTTTATTATTGTATAGGACTAATTTGGTTAATGCAACCAAGGATGCCTCATAAGGGAACTTAATCACTTTACTCTCCCATGATGAGTGTTTTGGGTTCTTTCACGTGTTCTACCAATCCAAGTACACGGGACCTACGGCTTAATGACCAACCTGAAGAACAGAAGCAATTAAGGTACATTATCTTTCTAAAGGACACACAAGTTACACGACCGGGACTCGAACACACTCTCGGGCCGTAAAACGAGGTTCGGATTTGTGACCCGGTTCGATCATGGGGGCTTAATGATTTTAGACACCCCCTTTATGACTTGACACTGAGAGACTATAGGGCCTACATTTAGCCGGATTGATCTCACAACATTAGACTAGTAGAGCAGAAGGCAACCGCCCCCATTGCCCAAATAAGTCACGGGCAACATTTCCCAAGAAACTTTTGGAATACGGTCAAGAATTATGGCATTACCGGTTATTGTTGCAATAGCAGGGAACGTTTTGGGGTTTTTCGCACACGCTACAGTTTCAACTCTCACGCTGTTGTTAACGAGGCGTTCAAGGGCTTGCTCTGTAACAACCGAACCCGCATCAGATCCATCTGCGAACATTAATATCACTCCACCTGCCGGTGATTTGCTCTCATTAAATGACAAAACCTTTTAAGAAAAAGACAAATAAAATGAGGGAGTTATTAACAACCTATCTGAGACAGAAAAAAGAAAAAACAAGCGAAAGTAAACTAAGGTTCACCCGTAAAAACACTGCCAATAGAGGGCGTTTTGGGAACCTTTTGGGGGCCTTTGTCTTATTTCTTGGTCCAATTATGTTTAAACAAATTTGTAGACATGTTTTTCTGAGACAACTAGAATATAACAAATTTGTTTCAACCTGAAGTTAACAGTTGAGGGCACTATTTAGTCACGCAATCTCAAGGACAATGCACAATCCATTATGGCCGCTAACTTTGGTGCCCGCATTGGCGGCCATATTGAATCCACAAGCACTGTTATGCAATTTTTCAGCTGTTTGATCGATTTCGTTACTTTTGATTTCTCAGCTGTACCATTGACAATCGAAAAACACAGAACAAAGTCTTGCTGTGCCTGGAATTTTACTCTTTCGTTTTTATAAACTGCAGGCACATGCCTGGTGAAAGTGTTTAAACCCAATATAATTTAAAGAGTAAGAAACCTATATTATATTGTTCACAATTATTATCTTGGTATATGTCAAACTCACACTTCTGACCCAATTTCTCTAACAGAAACTCCAAATCCAATATGGCCGACAGTTTGGTGGTTATTTTAAATTCGTCAGTACTTTTAATTCGCCACGTGGCACTACAGCGTTTGTCGAACGTGAACTTGTTTATAAACTGTGTGTGGCAAATGCCTAGCTTGGAAAACAATCCCTGTTCACACGAGATATTTAGCAGTGATTACTCGCTCTATTTTAAGCATGGTTATACAATATTTACAAAATTGACACGAGCTCTGACAAACTCTTTTGTGTCAGTCCTCATGCTTTTCAACCACTCAATACTGATTATTGTGTGGGTCTCTCTTCATGGCAACTAAACTGAAACTTAAAAGCTGCAAAGTACAGACTTTTGGGATTAACTTTGTGTATCCCAAAGCGCTACCCTTTCTTGCCTGTAGTGATGACAATAGCCCTAGTCCGTAGTGAGAGCCTGTGTTGTCGGAAACTTCCGGTAGAGACGATAGCAAGATTTGTCTGTCTTCTTGGGAATGTATTTGAACAAGCCAGCTGCAGACATGCGCAACCTGGTTGAACTGGACGATCCCCACGTGACTGCCGTTCTCGGCAACCGATTGGATGAAATTTGCGGCTGCACTTAGCAGTCTTTCGAAACGATCGTTATACTGTAACAGGAATGTCGTTTATAAAGTGATTATGAACAAAAATCGAGAAAACAAAATATGATCGTGTATATTGGGATGTCAACCGCGGGGTTACATTTTAACACTCGGGCCAAAATGTTTTGGACAAGCTAGCCAGCAGCTGCTTTTTGGGTAAATTGTTCTCAAATATTTACCGTACTTGCACAGAATGAGGCCGTGTCCCAGTTTACAGCTTTGACAATAGCTATGGCTGGATTGCTGAAAAGTCCTTTTTCTACAACGTTATCGCTGCAGCCACAGCCAACGGACATATCGGTAGCCGAAGACGCATGATTCGGATATGGCCTTACATAGGCCGTTGTCGAAACTATGGCTTTGGCTTGGGCTGGGGCTTAAGCCCTGTCAGTTATTGAGAAAAATTGGCGCTTTCCTTATTCGGCTTCAAATTTGTGAACGGAGCCCAAGCCGCAGCCAAATCCCAAGCCGTGGTTTCGAAAACGGTCATAGACTGTTACCCGATATGTCTGCTGCCACCTAGCGTCCCAAGACTGTTATTGGCTTTTTAATAACTAACTGGATTTTGAACATACAATGGCGTCCCATTTACCACCATAGAGCGTGACGTGTCAATGAGTAGTACCAGCCGTTTTGCACGTGCTCGAACTATTTGGAAGTCGGGCACCAGCTCTGCCGCTTCTACATCACGGGATGGATTCAACCCATCTGCAAAGTTTAAGAAAATTAACACAGAAAACAATTAAAAGATGTTTCAGAAATTATAATAATCTACTACCTAACCTTCTTCAATGACATATCTTGCAAAGAAATGGAAGTTGAACCTTTAAAGTCCCGGTGGTGTTGCATGATTTGCCAGCAACTTAGAGTTGCACACAGTCGGTTGTGCATAGATGGAGATTCTCTGTCATGTAGATTGTCTGTATCAGATTCGGCCGTGTCACACAAGTTGACAATCTGCCGAGAAATAAATAACGTTAAACACTATCCAAGCGGCTCAGCAAGTTATTAAGGTAGTTTGTGTCTCAATTCCATCGAAAACAAACAAAAAAACAAACACCCTAACACTACAACACTACCACAAACAAGCAAACAAACACCCCAACAGCCAATAAAAAAACCCCTGAAAAACAAAAAACAAAACCCCCCAAACAAACACCCCAACACCCCAACAAACAAACAAACAACCCAACGTACACACAAAAAACAAACAACCCAACAAATCAACAAACAAACAAACAAACAAACAAACAAACACCCCAACAAACAAACGAACAAACAAACACCCAACACCCCAACAAACACCCCAACAAACAAACTAACACCCAAACAAACAAACACCCCAACAAACAAACAAACAAACACCCAACACCCCAACAAACAAACAAACAAACAAACACCCCAACAGCCCAACAAAGAAACAAACAAACAAACAAACACCCCAACACCCCAACACCCCAACAAAGACAGAAACAAACAAACACCCCCAAAACAAACAAACAAACAAACAGACACACCAACACCCCAGCTAACAAACGAACATGGTAACAAAGGTTGAGTAATACTAACCAAAACTTATGAAACTTACTGTAGTTCGCCATTTGATTTTTTGCCATTACAGCTTGAAGTGTTTTAAAACTCTTTAAAGCAACAAAAGACTAAATCTGACCTTATCATAAAATTGGCGGCCATACATAATGGACCCAGTTGAATTGGTCCTCGTTTTTTCATCCATTGTGACATGCGCACAACCTTCCTCATAGCCGACCGAATCGTTTCCTGCGCATGCCCAATAATGCCCGGTGTCGGGGTGAAACTTAAGAGCCTGTGACGAAAAACTAGATGAGCAACTGAAATAGAAAGTTTCCTAAATTAATCAGAGCAAGCGTCACGTCAAATGACCGTATTTGTGACCGCATGAGGGCGTTTTCAACGGCGCAATTCCTTGCATCACAATTTTTGTTTTATCAAAATACGTTGACTGCCTGTATGTTGTTTTCTATAAAAAAAATAATAATAACAATGGAAACATAGTTCGTTTTACAAGTTTCGCATTGCACGTCCTCACGCGGTCGAAAGTACCTGCGAATTGTACACAATCTCGAAGTAATGTTTCAAAAATAAAGCCTACATTAGATCATGGGTTGACAAAACAGTGAACTGAGAAACTATCACGACAGCAATGACAACGAAAAAGAAACACACACACACACAAACCCCAACAAAAAACAAAAACAACAACAACAACAACAAGAACAAACTCAAACCACGGTGCAACAGTGCAGCAGCAACAACAACAACAACGGTAAAGCAGCAGCAGTTTTATCTTTTTTAAATTTTAAACTTCATATTCTTTTTAACTTGCTGGGAACTTTTACAAATTGTGTTTCACAGGATAAAAAAAAAAAAAAAAAAAACGAAAACTTCCTACACAAAAGCGTCTTTTGAGACGATAGCGGGCGTTCCCCTCACCATTCCGTTCCCATTATTCTGAGCGATAAGAAAAAAGATAAGAAAAGGGACCGGTGAGTGGGACGCCCGCTATCGACTAAAAAAACCCAATTACAAGCAAAAACAACAATGGTAAACGGCAGGTTACCTGATTCCATGAAAGGTGTTGGTTATACTTGAAAAATAAAACTCGTCTTGGTAGACATTTGGCTCAGTGATTACATTGGGATATTCATCAAAGAGACCCCAGCGGTAGTGTCCCCACTCTTGTACAAGCAATCGACCTAGTGGACGTTTAGAAAACAAATACATGAAGATCATTTGGGTCTTTCCTTTGGTGCTCAGAAAGTGCCGTGAGACTTTTAAAACCCTCGGGGAACCACGTGTACTGTGGCTGTCTCAGCAAAAACACTAATTAGTGCATAAAGCTCTTTAAAATTATTAATTTACCCCCACCCTTCCAGGTCGTCCCATTCCATTCGATTTCACATCAGTTCAAAGGATCAACTTCAAATACTACCCACACATTTTTTTCAGCCACCGAACCGAAATTGCTTTCCATGTCTTATTTACTGAAACACGTCTAATTAGCCGAACGCCAAAAATGTGTGAAGCAGACTTTTATTGGAGTCGCAACAATAATGTCCTTGAGGAGTATTCCAATGTTGTCAAAGCTATACATAGTTTAATTTAATTAATTTGAAAAATTTATGATTATATTTTTGCGTTGAGATAATTATTTGCAAAATCATTTCAACAGAACACGTATGCAAAAACCGGTACGCTGGCTGTAAAACATTTTGGGAGTAGTATTTTCAAAGTTGATCATTTGAACTGATGTGTAATGCAATCTGGAAGGATGGGGGAAAATTAAACTATTAAACAGCTTTTGGCTTAGACAGCTGCAGTATACGTGCTTCCCCCACGGTTTTAAAAACTATCTGGATTACGACGATCCGCCACTCCCCCACCCCAAAACCCCAAATAATTTCCTGTCTAGCTACATATAATTCATTTTCGAAACATTTTACGCAAAGGAGTGGATGAAATTTGTTAAATAAGAAACAGGTTTTACTATCAACCATGGCCCCAATATAAAAAAATCAGCATTCTTACCCAGTGGCCCATAAAATTCCTTGACTTTAGGATCCATAACAAACTCCGCCCCGATTCGTATTGCAACCCCTCGCTTCCCACATCCCTGGTACTGACTGGTGTAAGGATCTGGTGCCCAGTGACGATTGGGCGACGCAATGATGACGTCATGCTCATAAAAGTCAGGTACTCCGTAATGGGGGCGTGCTTTCCACGTTTCAGGGACGATGATGGTTACATTTCGGAAAAAAGCTCGACGTTTGGTGGCATTGTAGATGTATGCAGACGCTTCAGTAAAGATTTTCTGAGGTGGAAATAATTTTTAAAAACCAAGTATTATAGGATCGGTAAAGTGCTAAAATATTAGACAGTTATTCATGATTTGAGTGAGCAACCATGTAAATGAAACAACAAACCAGTGAAACATTTGGCTTTCCGTTGTGTGAGTCAGGAGAAAATAGTGAAAACTATGCACACATTCTAGCATGTTTACACATTATTCAAATGCTTTGGTTGTTATATAAATCGAAATCAGCTGTTGCGGTTTTTGTTTTAGGTTTTCAGGTACAATTTTCTCTAGTATGACTTTATTTCAGAGGGAAATATTTCACACAAAAATGGTTCTAGTATGAACTTGACTTCATAATCAATAAATTTTCCGACTGAAATTAACAGTTTGTTTTTATCCTATAGATATAGGCCCCCCCCCTACTGTATAATATACCATCAACAGGGAATTTCATGGACCGGTAGCAATATTGCTGCAATTTTGATTTCTACAAATTAGAATTTTGACAGGAAATGTGATTTGTGTTTGTGCTCTGTCTACGTATGGATTACCATGGGGGTCTTGATTAACTACGCTAGACTATGTATTGGAATCATGTATTCGGTAAACCTTAAATTATCCTTTGAAGTGCTTGGTAAAAACAACCGATGGAGGGTTGGGACGAATTTGTTAACAGTTTTCGAAACTCGATATCTAGGATTGGAATAAGCTTCAGTATTGTCGCCAGTATTTAAATGTACATGCCCTCCAAGAGCCACAATAGGTTACATTAGGTACACTCTAAACGTTCCCGGGTCAGATTTGACCTCAATCCGGGTCCCGTTGGGCCTAAACCTATTTCTGGGTCAATATTAATAATAATAATAATAATATATTGTATTTGTATAGCGCCTACTGCAGGCCAGCCTCTAAGCGCTTAACATTCAGTATTTCCTGCAAGGTATTTGGGGCTACGTTTGAAGTATGAGACCTACTCCTTTACATAGCACCTTGTAATGGTTTACAAGGTGCTGTGGCGCAATATGCAGCCGATCAAACCAGGAACACCGGGGCGGACCCCTTCTCTTTTCGATAAGTGCACTGGGTTCTTTTTCGTGCGTTACACAACACACGGGACCAACGGCTTTACGTCCCATCCGAAGGACGAAGCAATCATGGTTAAGTGTCTTGCTTAAGGACACAGGTGTCACGACCGGGGCTCGAACCCACACTCTGCTGATCAGAAACACCAGAGCTTGAGTCCAGTGATCTTATCCACTCGGCCACGACACGCCATAAATATTACCCGGAATCCATGTCAAAATGACACAGAAATGGTTCAGACTGGTGCAGAATATGGGTTAACCCTCCGTGGCACAATCGCTCATATTGAGTAACAGTTTTTAATTAAAAAGTAATTAGTCCGCCATTTTTTTTCTTCAGAAAACCTTAAAAAAATCCAAGTTCTACAACTGCACCTAGCCAAATAGCATGTCAAATGTCTTATCACTACTCGGGGTTTGTTTTTAACTAACACAATCCAACATTGACCCGCTCTCCAGGAATTCCCATAGGAATTGTACGGCAATTACTCAGCCTTGCTAAGTTGTGTAATCAAAGGGCGTTAGTCAAAGAAATGGTTGATTGAGCAGAAAGAGACATGTGGGCTCATCTCAAAATACAATTTTGCTTGAATTGATTTCATGTTTGTAGCTTGTCATTTAGCCTTCGAGAAAGACTCTGCTAGGGTCGAAACGTCAGGCCACTAACTATTTTTTTGATTTTATTTAGTCAAAAGGGTCTATATCTAATGCTTTGGCTGATTTAAAAGTGATTGGGTGATTTAAAAGTGGTTTGGTACTTCACAGAAATGTATTACACGCTAAAATCAAACTGTTACTCAACAAGTAAGGCATGGTGAAATGGTGTGATTTTTTTTGATGGTGTTACACAGAGTTTTAAAGTCCTGTTTATCAATAATTTTTTTAAACATTTGGTGGGTCAGCCTGACCCAGAAATAGTTCAGGCCCTCTGGAACCTAGAATCCGGGTCAAATCTGACCAGGGAGTATTCAGAGTGTATTTTACATCATTAAGGTAATTTATAACAAACCTTTATCTCCGTCACCAAGTCCTCATTCTCAGGTACATCTTCATGTATAGCAACAACTACTCCACTGTAGCCGTTATCCCGGAGTGTTACTCTGTCTGGTTTGGTCAACGACGCCTCCACTATAAAGTCCGGGAAAAACTGAAGTCTTGGAGTCAAAATGATCAACGCAATCATCACGGGAATTACGCCTGGTACAATCAAAACTCTTGCCATCTTGCAACGGTGAGATAGATGATCAATCTGTATCAAGAGATATTCAAACACTACCCGTTTACCACGTGCTCAAGACAGTATGGCATGTCAAACGTTGCAATATTCGATAATCTATGTGTTTGTGTACAATGTTCATTGTATGTATGCGATATTTGTCATAATTTATGTGCGACTTTCAAAAATATATATGCGACAATCTACGCATTTGTGTGCGTTGTCCGTTGTATATATGCGATATTTGTCATAATATATGTGCGACTTTCAAAAATTATGTGTGCGCGATAAACATACGCATTTGTGTGCGATGTTCGTTGTATATGCGAAATAACACTTGTAACAAGCTGCAAAATAGGTCAGTTTTCACCAAGGTCTGACCCCAAAAATATCAATGACTGGATGCAGCATCCAACTCTTCTTTAACAACAACTCTTCAGTTGTTCAGCAGCAGCTCGAGGTTTGCATTACATTGTAAAACAAAATGTACCAGAAAAAGGAAAGCTCTCACCAGCGACCGCTACACTACTTAACGAGACCACACATCACCAGTGCTGGGCAAAAGATTGACAGGTTCAGGTGAGTAGAAACTGACACAGTTGACATAAATCGTATGCGACATTGAAATGGTGTGAGATACTTCACTCGTTGCCCTGACTTCTTTCAGAAAGCGTTTACATGCATGAACCATTTCCTGATGGAAAAAATGAAACGGCATATTTCCCCCCTAAAGTAAATAATACAACTTGCGAAAAGTCAGAAGCGTGTGTTTTTAGATAAGGTCGGTACAATTCCAAAGTTCAAAAACCCATTTTTTGTCTTCCATGGAAACCTTCCTTGGTTTTTGCAACGATAGTCTTTAGCTGGAAATGCATTGTTGGCGCGTCGCTTCATCGTCCCACGGCGTTGGGTCAACGGGACGAACGTCACATGTCACAGCGTACCGTTGCGTTGTTTCGTGATTTGTTGACCTTTTTTAAACTTTAGATTGTTTTCTTCTTTTTTCCTTAGAATAATCTGATTTATTATCCAATCCTAGGAAACAATTCATTTTGCAAAAGGCTGTGAAAACGGAAAAAAACTCGAACGGAGACTATATTTTTCTATGAAATCAATTTCTTTTTAAACCCCATTTAAACAATCGAATTACATATACCCATAGCATTTTTTTTAAGGAGTAAGTACAATTTCAATTTTTATATAATACAAAGAAATGGTTAAAATAAACATTGAAATAAAATGAAAACTTTGGACGAGGATGCTTATTTTTTAGAAACCCCATTTTCCAATCACGCCCGAATTTGTGCAACCATTACATAGGTTTGATGATAACATGAACGCCAGTTGGGCAGCACTCTTAGTTGGTTACAGATAAACCGGAAATGGAGGTCAAGTGTTATTCTCTGGCTGTCTGTGTTGATTTGTAAACTTTATTTTACTTTCGGAGATTTGGAGGTTAAATTTTTCAAAATACTTTTTTACTGTTAATTTCTAATCAATGGGGCCAATCAGCAGGCCGTGCCCAAAGCTTTTTGTACTGTGCATTTACCTGGCCCGGGATTTTTAGTAGGCCATATATTAAACATGTATTGTCATAAACGTATTTTTTCTGATGTTGGCAGTAGCGATCACAACCAGTTTAATTGTCAAATAAAGTATTTTACATTTACACACTCAAAAATAAATAAACAAATTAATTTGTTTTAATTGTTCACATCTGAAAAGCAGGAAATATGAGCATTATAAACAAGTTGGTTGCACAGTTTTTAGCAGTCCACGGGGCAACAGCTCGTAGTAGTTTTTACCAGACAGTGAGTGTACACCGGACTAATTTTACAGGTAATGTCGTAGATTGGTAAATACTCCATAAATTAATGACCATAAAAATGTACTTGGTGAGAAGCACTGCAGCATATGAAACTAGTGTGAGAAAGGTTTCCCATGCAGTTGTATGGTAAGATTATTTTTGGCTCTGGTAACTTGCTGTTATGGAAGGTGTAAACCCTTTAACGGATTCAAACATGTTTGTGAACCTTGTTCTCAAAACACAAAACATCTGCTAATCTTTTTAGCAGGTAATATAGTAAACAGAACACTCGAGAACCACCCGAGACAGAAACTTGTCCCATAAATAGTCTACTTTAATTTGACAATTATGTAAACAGTTATTGCAAACGTTATAAAGAGAACATTGGTGTCTCCAAAGAAAGTATAAACCATGTCCGTGCCATTTACGACCCCCTAAAAACTTGAGGTCTTTTGGAGACCAGCCGTGGTTTGTCAAAACAAAATAAAGTTACTGAATTTCCAAAAAACTTTTTATATAGATAAATTAAAATTGGTGTAGCATCAGCGTAACCAGCAGGGCTAGGGTGGGGGATGGGAGCGCTTCAACTCATAAACCTTGTCTCAACCTTTCGCACCCCCAAAAGAAGAAAAAAATGTGGTGAATGATTCGATACATATAAGCCTTCCTCCTATTTGGGTCTTTGCCTTCGCCCCCCCCCCCCCACATACCCACACCAAAGGAAAATATTCAGTTACGCCAGTGTTGTAGTATAAACATTCGATTTTCAAATTAAGTTGGTGTCCTCTTTGAACCATGAAGCAACTTCCACTGAGGCCCTCAAGTGTTTAAAATACACCAAGGTCTCAGAATTATGCATTGCGTTAAACAGCTACTTGAGCGAAACTTGTTTGTAACGGAAATGCCATTTAAACTTGTTCATAATGTGCTTGTTTATCATATAAATGTAATTGAGATGTTTGTACACTTCTGAATTTTTCGTAATTATCAATCAACTTGAAATACTTCTACCGTTGACGGTGTGCGTCGAAATGGCAATACTTTGACGTGTGGGAGTTTGCTTTGTTATACGTCCATGGTGCAACAAAGCGGCTATACAAAACGGAGCTCCCATAATGACGTAACATGAGTTACGACGTAACGAATCCTTCTGAAAAGCACTGTAGAAGGGTATTCAAAATTACACAATTAAAGTCGGTTTAATCTCATGTGAACTCAATTTTCTTATTGATTGAAAACACTTAAATGAATTTGAGCAAAGATCACTTGTTGCCGTTTTTCATTCAAGTAGGTCTTTAACGAAACTACATGTTGATCACATGGATATCTTACATGACAAGCCAATTGGAAATGCCATGATTGAAATTTAAAATACAGTTTCAGCTCAGTTTCTAAACTGTTATCTAAAAGTACACACGTTGGTCTGGACTATGACACGAGAAGTACAATTCATCATGGTTGACACTAAACTTGTAGTTTGTTTGCAATTTGGGAGTTAACAGAATTGTGCTCATGTTTACATTTCTGTTGAAGATCCCTCAATACCTAGTTTTGATATTTACTGGAGTTGTTAGGGTCACACCTTATCTCAATGGTCATATACTTTGGACAGACAAGTTGTTGGTTAGCATGTCATGAATATATGATTCACAAGTACCCAAACACTCTTATGAGCAAAATAGCTAATTACGTACAAACTTTGGTAACCTTGTTGTGTTTTACGCCTGCAGGTTAATTTGTCATGCATCATGAAACTATGAGCCCCATGAAACTACTACAGGAAGGGCACGTGAAAGATAAAACAGAACTGTCATAAAACGATTACACATAAATATAAGACTTTATAAATATGAGTCTTTAAAAAAATAATGTGATGATACTGGGACATCATGTGGAAGGTTGCACCTGGGTTGCAATGAATTCCACTGTGGGATGATGCGTACATGATGGAGATCAACACCGTGTCCTACGGTAGTTTTATATACACCAGGGACCCAAGTTATAGAGCTGCTTAAGAAAACAAAGTAGCTAAGTACAACAAAATATGGTTACCAGCCAAAACAACATGTCACATGCCACAGGGACTGGTGTCCTGCTCAGTTCTGCTAACCAGACAATTGTTAGGTTACAGGTAGCATTTTCTGCTTAATCAGCTCTATGAAATTGGCCCCGTTTGTAACACTCGATTGACGAGTGCGTTGAACCTATATCGTCTGTGCAAGTCTCGTGCTAATCGTGCTAAAGAGAAAACAACTCGAATAACCTCTATATTTTTCTATGATAAAAATCTTCTCTTTAAATTCTACTCGTGCAAAGTTCCTGAAAACAAAAAAATACCCAGAGCAAATTGCTATGAGTATAATTTCTTAAAATTAAAATTGAAATAAAATTAAATCTTTGGACGAGGATGTTTAAAAGAAAAAATAAATAAATCATTTGCCAATTACGCCCGATTATAGATTGAACGATAACATGAACGTGAGTTGGGCAGCATTTTTAGTTGTTTACAAAGTAACCAGAAACGGAGGTCAAGTCTTATTCTCTGGTTGTCTTTGTTGATTTGTTACATTTATTTTACTTTCATATGTTTCATGCCTAAATGTACTTTCACAAAAGTAGGATTACTTTGTAAAGCCTACGTTAAACTACAGTATTCGAAGAAACAAAATCGCGCACGAGTAAAACTGACGGTTGAGACCGACTTGTGATACACATGAGATTTTCAAAGGCAATTATTGGCAATGTGCAATTTAGAAATATCCGCGTTCAGGTTCTGCTATTGGGGTTTAAAGTTATTCTGGTGGACATAGAGTAACCGTAACAACTTCCTTGTACTAAACTAATGAGGCCTTTTGAGGAACAGGTATCAAAAGCAAAGACTTGAGTGAGAATTGTCATCATCTATAAGGAAAAGAGTAAATTATTGTTAAATTTTGGGACAGAACAAAAGCGTTATAGAGTTTACAGATTACGCTATACCCCCCCCCCAAAAAAAAAATAAAATAAATCCCCTTGTATTAAGGAAGTTAGCGCAATGCAAAATTCAGAGTATGTCCTCTGCAGTTTTGCTGAATCCTTTGTTAATCTTGGCTGCGTTATTGTTATTCTCCTTGGTAGTTGTGGGCTTATGTTTCATTCTGATTTTATCCAGATCCAGAGTGTTTACCCGGTCAAGATTCAACGGGTCTGAGTTGTCATCTGCGTAACCACCAGCACCCAGCTCATCATCTTCGTCATCGACCGATCTCCGCTTCTTCTTCCGCCGGCTAGCCGACTCGTCCTCGGGCCGCTTGCCGCCGGCGAACGGATCGTCCCAGGTCAGCCGGATCTGACGGATTCCGCAGGCGATCAGCACGAAGAGCGATGGGCCGCAGATGCCGCTCATGACGGCCAGTGTGATTGCTTCGGTGAGGCTTTCCACGCCGTTACCGCCCGGTGATTCTTTGGTGGTGGATGTTTGTGGGTTGTCGCTCGGATCAGGTGCCCTGGCGAAGTGACGTACAAGCGGAGGGAGACGCTGATAATCAATGTGGTCTGACAAGAAAAATTACATCTTCAGTCAGTCTGGCAAGGTATGCGTTTGAACACCAGGGCCCAATTTCATTGAGCTGCTAAAGCAGGAAATATTGCTCCATAAACATTTTCTGCTTAGCAAAAATAAGCAGGATACCAGTCACAAATGGTACATTTGACATAGTATTTTTTGCGGGTAATCATTTTCTTGCAAGCATAATTATTCAGTGCTTAGCTACTTTTTGTGCTAAAGCAGCTCTATGAAATTGGTCCCATAACATAACCTTCAAAGACAATCATGATCCATTTACCTTGTCCGTAAATACTTCCTTTTAAGCTCCCTGTTCAAAATTGACCCGGAGTCCGGCTCCCAGGGCCCCTGACTAATTTCTTGGTCAGGCTGACCCGGATTCTGGTAAAATGTTTTGATGTATTTTTTAATTACTACTCGCTAATTACAACACGGTGTTTCAGTGCACGAACAACTCTTAACAAAAGAATAGGCCCGAAGTAATTCGGAGTCCATACAGCCAAATTTGAGAGACTTGAGGGCAGTGTGGCCCTTTAACTGAAAACCAGTGTTCTTTTCAAACCCAATTGGCTTTGGCTCTAACATGACTCTGCGAGCCATTTGGGAAAACGTGTGATTTTAGTAAAGCGAACCAAAAACAAGGGGAACTGGATTCTTTCGACGAATAACTGCTTTTACAGAATCTTTAATTTCAGTGGAACCCGCTGAATTTGAAAATTGCAATTTATATAGAATTCACTTTGCTACTTATGCTATTAGTATAAATAAATTTGATTTGTCAATTAAATATTTGCATTAATATCAGTACAATGTTTGAATCTTCGTACCTGTGTTGTCTTCCGAAACCAAAGACCTTGCTGTTGAAAGAGACGCCATAAGAAAGAACAACAGAAAGGGTCTATCCATTGTAATCCTTTATCCAAACCAACTTTCGCAAGTAAAGTAGGTTGAAACACAGGTATACTGCAGTGAAATCTTTAAGGTGAGTTTGTCCAGTTCTAGAGCTATTCGTATTTGAAGGACCCCTGTTCTTCATCAGTCGTGGATCCCCCACAATGCCTCGTTAAGTCAAATAAAAACTTTGACCCGACGAAACTTTGCACTGCGGCCTCAAAAATAACAAACCGAACAAACGAACAGACAAACAAATATGCAGTCAACATGGGCTGATAGTGAACGTAATAAATGACATTGCACAAACTAGTCTCCAAAGGATGTCAGATTGAATTACTTGTTTGATATAACTCAACGGTTTATTATGAAGCCAATGCAGTCGCCATTTTTGTTACTCGAAGGAGAAATTTTGTTCCCCAGTCAAAGGTCAAATTCAAGGCCGTTTTGATTAGATATCATCGACAGTCAGAAATGAACCAAAACATCCCTGTACAAAAATGTACAGGCCCATTTTGTTCTCAGAATCATGTAATCCGATGTTTTGAATGTTGAGAAACTTTGCCACGGAAGGGTGTTATATGTAATGCCTATTTACACCATTTTAACGTAAGGTTAGAGACTTGTCATTTCCCCCACTCTATCCATTGGAAAATTACTACATCATAAAATGGAATTTGACATTTCTTTTCCTTTTTTGAATAATGACTGAGTTGCAATACTCTATGTTCACCAACTGACAGTAATTTTTGTTTCTTACTACAGAAGACATTTTCTCAATTATCAAATGTAATACATAACTGAAATATCATTGGAAAGACAAAAAGTACAACAAAACATTTTGTTTTATACTTCACATAGATCGGTTGATTTGAACTGCTTAAATTAATAAACTCATTGGTCAAATATTAATGTAATTTATAATCCATACTTTCGTTAAAAAAAAGGGAAGTGAAAGTTTTTGTCATCGGTATTAAAAATAGTCTAGAGAAAATTTCCATTCAGTATCTTTATTTATAATTGTTAATATCTGAAGCATGTTTGCTGTGAGCAACGACTTCATCGACAAGAAGCCACCGACAAATCTACTTATAAAGACCCCAATGTCAAATTCTGATTTGTGATGCACTTATTTTGCAATCCATAGAGACCTCATAAAAATGGGGACAAAGTTACAAGTTTCCAACCTCAGGTTAAAATGGTGTTAAATGTCATTTTATTTGGTAGTCTCTCATCGAACATCGGAAAGTATACAACTCAAAGAGAATTTTTTGCGCCGTGGTCAAATTGTTTTGACTGGATGTTATCAAATTTAAGGAATAAACTCAAAAATTCCCTGCACAAATACATACAGACCATATTTTGAAATGTGAGGGTTATCGAACGTTTTTTTATTTTACAAAAAAATGTTTCTGAAGGGTATTAAACACAATAATATTTTTCACCGTTTTAGTCTGAGGTTTTTAGAGACATAATAAACCCCCTATTTTCGTAAGGACTCTATCTAATGGAAAATGGGTGAGTCACAAAACTGAGATTGACCTTGGAGCCCCTCGTTAAAACGTATTCAATTATTCAAATCAATTATTCAAATAAATTCCTTATGGGAATAAGGTGATTGGTTTTCATTGGTTCTCTATTGATTAACTGCATATTGATTGATCAATGTTTTATAAAATTCAAAACTGAAATTGTTTTTATCAATACTATAATATAATATATATCTATAAAGACAATTCAAGAGGGCACTGGAAATGTACCCACATGTCTCAAACGGGAACAGCCAAACCAGTTCAAGGTGAATGGCTCGATTTCACAAAGCACTAAGATTCATCTTAAGATAAGTTGTCAGTATATCACTATAGTGATTTGTATTGTGACACCACGCTTTACTTAGCAACTATGAATGATACACAGTTAAAATTGTCCTAGCTCTTTGTAAAAACGACTCCAGTTTTATCCGAACAAGATAAAGTTTGTTTTTCGTTGAATTGAAAGTGTTCATACATCGGCAACATACGCATTATTAGCATTCCCGTCCTTTTTCATATCTGGGCTTTCATCCTTGACGGCAACAGTTTTGGAAGTCTTCGATTTTGACAAACAGTTGAAGGTGAAACCTAGAATAGCAATGATGAGAACGACTCCGACCAGACTCAAACACACAATCAATGCTATCTGTCCACCAGTCAGACCTCCCTGCTCGTCAGAGGAGGGTCCCGATGGCGGAATGTACTCCCTCAACGTTGCCTGAACGACGTTGGAGAAGTCGGAGACCAGACCGGAGTCATCGTAGGAGCGCATCACGAATGCGTAGGAGGCCACGGATGAGGCATTCATCACGGGTACCTCGATGATGAAAACCTCACGGGTACCGTAGTCCTGTGGTGCTGTGAGGTTACCTTGTATGAGGTCATCTGGGGTGAGCTTGTAGTGCGAGTCAGGGTTAGTGTCGTTCTGTAATTCAAGGATTGAGGCGGCCCTTATAATCTCGTAGCGAGAGGCTATCAAATGAAAAAGAAAACAACAAATTACATCAGTTAACTTATTCAATTTGCTGTAAAAGACTCCACACTAAACAGCTTCTAAAATGGTTTATTACTGTTCAATTTAGGTGCCACGTATCAAGGGCCTTAAAACGGGTAAAAGTTTGCTTGTGAGCATTTCATAATTTATTATTTTATGAACTAAACATCGCAAAAGAAATGTCAGTATATATCAAGACAAATGACCGTTCACACCGCAGTAATAAGAAAGAAGAACAACAAATTGGTCGAAACTTGGCACAAAACCTTTGGCTCATTTCGTGTATTTTAGGTTTCATCTTGTTCCCGTTGCTGTATGAGTTTTTTAAGGCCATGTTGTGTCTAATGTAACATACAACCCTAACATGAACCGTATAAAGATTAATAGAAATCGACTAGCCACCTGCGCCGATGTCCAAGTCGTCTCCAGGTGCAGTCCACATGAGTGTCACGGTCCTGTTCTCAAATGAGGAGGTAGTGACCCTGAGGTCAATAATATTGCCTGGTGGGAAGATATCACTTCCGGGCGTGAAGCCAGGGGGTACGTCATCCACGCGGCTTGATCCACCAGATATACCTCGACTGAACATCGGGGCGGCTCGACCCTCTGGTTCCTGGGGAGGGGTGCCAGGTAGTGGAATCTGGAAACCACCTGTAAATATATTAATACACAATGAGTATAGGAGAGTAAGAGATTACAATCATTTTGAAGGCATCACATGATTGGTAGAGCTGACAATAATTCAATTCAATTCAATAACTTACTAATCATGCCAGCATGCAAATTTTAGACAGTGTTCATGTTTTGTGTGATTAAAGATGTAAATGAAATTTTAAAAACTGTGAAAACCCGGGCTTAACCCGTTGTTTGTGTCAGGAGAAAATACACAGATTGAAAAATAGGCTTTATTTCAGGGAGAAATAATTCACAGGAAAAAAAAGGTTCTAGTTAGAACTTCGTAATTAGTAAAACTTATCATTGTGGTTTTTATCCTTAACAATCCTGTATAACGCCTTTAAATCTTTTACTCTAGTGTATAGCAGTTTTTAAAGTTCAAACCTTCAAAATTGCCATAACAATGAACTGATGGAAAATAGAATTTTTGGAGTTCTTTAGTCAATTTTATTCAGGGCAGCTTTTAAAATTATCAAAGACACATAAAAAAAACAAATGGTCATTTGGCTACTGGTCATTTTCTCTGGTATGTATAATTGTTTTGTTGCTAATGTTTGTGGTTAGGAAATCAGGCTTGGATGTCTTAGCAAAAAAATTGGTTAAACTTATTCACTTAACTGACCTATATCAGGGAGTTCAAATACTTGATCCGGGTTTATGATCGGTCGAGCTCTGGAGAAGGGTGCAGCATCGATGACGATTGCGTTGCCCTCATTGTTGTCTACGTCGATTTTAATTCCGTAGAAACCGATTCCGGTGAATTCGGTGAAAGTCCGAGAGTAAACTCCGTCGTTCTTGGTGATATCAGCACCTACATGGTCGATTACATTTTTATGGTCAATCAGTAGAAATAACGAAATGGAGACCTGCTCATAGGGTATAGCCGTATCACATTAAACAAAAACCACAATCGAAGAATGTTTGATCCCAATATTTTACCTACGGAGTCCCGGGAGTGGCATAATTTATATCGGGAATACCGAGAAAAAAGATGAACTTCTTAATCACACTATAAAACAATGTTGTTTATCCGATGACTGCTCTATAACCCTATATCCCGAAAAACCCAAGTGATTTATTCGCTAGGGTAAGGGTTAGAGTTAGGGGTGGGGTTAAGGTTAGGGAAACTTACACTAAGGTTGTTGGAACATAGGGGTGTTGATAAAAGGGGTGTCAGAACATAAAGGTGTAACCGTTTATATTTACTGATTAATCCTGTATAATACATTTAACCTGATCATATCTATATAGTACATATCCTGAAGTAAATTAAAAGTCCTCACTTATAGATGGTGTATTTATTGTGTTTACCTGCTCCGTTATCCAACAGTTGTACCATGACTGGTGGGAAACCCCCTGGTCTCTCGATAGTCGCCCAAACATTAGCGTAGATAATAGGACTGAATCCTTGACGCAGCTCAGCGTACGCCACCAACGGCTCTCCCTGCTCAAACGCTGTTATGGACCCGCTTAGCTCTGACGTCACGATGATCGGCTCTATGTCGTCACTTACGGGGTAGGACGATATTGTGATGGACGCTTCTTCATCGGCTCGGTTGTCTAAATTGCGAACTGCAAACTCCCACGAACCGGGCTGAGAATTTTGAACACAAGAAATCAATAATTTGTTGTTGTTGTTTGTTTTGTTGTTTTGTTGTTGCTGTTGTTTAATAAGTCAGCACACACAAGGTTTTCTTTGTTCTAGTGGTACCCCAAAGAAAAAAAATGTTCAGAAAGGGAATAATATATAGAACAACAAAGGAAGGACCCCGTAACTGCATTATGTTTTAAGGTTTGGCATACGCATTCCCACCGAGGACTCTAACAAAAGGGTTCCGTGAAAAATTGTACCGAGGACGTCCTCACTTTGCTTTTTGTGTACGAAACCAAAGGGGACGTCGCAACAAATTCCAATCAATGGTAGAAAAAAAGAAGTCCACATAATGTAGGGACTTGAAACACTGTGTGGACTTACAAAGTCTCATTTTTGGAATCTTATGGAGACCAAGGACAAAACAAAAGGGAAAACAAAAGGTCTCCACATGGAAATTCTAAAGGCCGGGGTGCTCCACAAGGAAATTTGTGTACAAAGTCTATGGGAAACTGTTAAGTGCAGGGACAAAGGAAAGAACAAAAGAGTGCTCCACAAGGATGCATTTTTGAGAATGTACGAGTGTGTGCCCTTACACATGCCAACTTACGGGGTATTTTTAACAATGGAACAATGGACCCCGCAAGGTAATTTCAATAGGAACAATTGGGCCCCACAAGGGAATTCTTTAGAAAAGGGAATAATAGAACAACAATAGCAGTACCCCACAAACCGGATCCGTAAGGATTAATTGGTTACCAAGTGTTGTTGTATCACTCTTGTTGTACGGGTAGAGAAGGGGCGAAGTTGAGGGTAATAGACTTCATGACTTAATGGTTAAATCCATATAAAAACATATGCACAGTCTTGGTGATTAAAACATTGTAATCGGATAAATTGATTGCCTTGTTTAGCCTTGAGAAATTTGGCAAAGGATTTTCATGTTCATTATTATTGTGGTTAAATAATTCATTAGGGTAACATCGCACATAGATGAAATCACACACATTGAATGACTCTTGGAGACCTACACTACCTCAGCAACTCCTGGTATTTGGATGGTAAGCAATCTGAATGTGATGTCCACACCGTAGCCTTCAAACGAGGAGTTGATGACACTGCCATTCGGGCTTGTGAGGGAAACTTCAATACCTGTATAGGACACGACGAACATGGCGTATTAACAAGAGTAATACAACACAGCTTATGGTTTGAGAACCCTGCGCAATGACGCCTCTACTCTAGCTGAGAGCATAAAAAACTAATTAATTTTTAGTCAAGTATTTTCATTTTCTCCCTAGTTTATCCTCATTTCCAACAACTCATTTCACTTGTCTGAGAAGCTTCTGTGCAAGTGATTACTTCTGTCAAGTGGAAAATAGTGTTAAAGTATGGGAACACATTGCGGGGTGGGGGGGTACCCTTTGCCCCCCGTATCGGGCAAGGTATACATATGGGAGGGTTTTGACCCTGTAAGACGGTACCTTGATTGGGTAGCTTTATGGTGAGACATATTGCACGTGGTAAATGGCTGTTCGAATGATAAGTTTGGTGCCGTACCTATAACATTTTGCGCTGTCCACGAAAACACGAACTCTGTCCTTTTCCCGATGGTATTATCCATAAAGATACCGCCCTCTCTCGTCTGTCCGCCGTTGATTACCCACGAGGTCCCAAAAAGCTAACACAGAAAAAAAAATTGGAACGCCATTGTTCAATAACTCCCGATGAGCATAATTTTGGAGTTTCACAGAATCGAAGTTTATAAGTTTGGATAAAGTGTAAACCTTGCTTGAACATCACCCCTAAAAATGTGCAGTAGCCATGCATGTCGATGCAGGAAGTCAACTTGAAGGTGCCAACTATGCAAATACTGTTTAATAATCCTCGTTATAAAGAGCACGTTATTAAGAGTTCTGCTTATAAAGAGCATATTCTCATTTCTGCTTTGTGGTTTTTGTTTTGTTTTGATGTCCTCTTTTAGCAACGTTCCTGTCACAAAGAGGTAAACTGGCCAGTCCCAGTTATCTTGTTGTAACGAGAGTCGATTACAACATACACATTAAGTATACTTAACACATATTTTTAATTGCAGTGCCCAACAAGTACGGCATCAAAGCCCAACAAAACAAAGTTTACCAGATTAAGGTTACCAGCACAGGTATCATGTCACATGTACCATCTGTGACTGGTATCCTGCTGCTTTTTGTCTAATCAGAAGATTGTCAAGCAATATTTCCCGCATACATATTCTTATTCTTACCTGCACGCGTTTATCCGCGTCGATGACGTCACCTCTCTCCATTGTTGCAGCGAAAGCTTCGTACAGAGTGTTGGAACCAGGCTCGTTAGAGTAGAAAAATGCTTTGCCACCTGTATAAACAGAACACATGCACAAATTGGACAATTCAAAAATTATTAATGGTGTAACTTTAGCGTGTCCGGGAATTATGTAACTTGTGATATGTGGCCGAGCGGTTAAGAGCACCGTATTCTGGTGTTTCTGATCAACAGAGTGACACTTGTGTCCTTGAGTAAGATACTTTAACATAATAGCGTTTTGTCCTTCGGATGGTACATTAAGTATCTGGGTCCTCACCGACTCCTAACTGGACCTGAACCAAGTACATAAAGCACTAAGATTCATCTGCTATAGATGAGTTGTCTGTAATGCCAGAGCGATTTGTTTTGTGACGTCACACTTTGCTTAGCAGCTAAGATTGAGTAGCACTTTAGATAAGTCTTAGCTCTTTGTGAAACCGAGCCCATAATTGGAGATCCGAGGGGAGAAAAAATGTACCAACTAGTGTACTTTCTTTATATGTATCGAGCTTAATATCTTAATTTCGTTTTGAAAAGCGTTTGTTTTGAAATTAATAAGATAGGAAAGATGTTTTAAAGTTAGAATATAATGGTTGTCATACATATCCCTTGAAATTTTGTGGTATTTGTGTAATTTCATGAAAGAATGTGGTCCTCTATTTTATAGAACAAAATTTTGGACGCCACAAAATGGCGGACCGTATATGTTCGGTTGGTTGTAAGTCGAGAGGCAATTTTACGTTTTTGTAATCGCTACTCACAAACTACAACACATCGTAGGTGTTTCTGGGCACGATCAACTCTTAAAAACGAATAGGCTAGGGAGTCATTCCAAAGAGCAACATTTTGAGAAATTTTTTAGGAGATGTGCCTCTTTAATACGCCTAGTCTCTTACCCGTCGCTAACGACAAATCAGGTAATGTTGACTCAGCATACTGCGTGAAGGCTAGCG
Source organism: Pisaster brevispinus (assembly GCA_023634235.1). Lineage (NCBI taxonomy): Eukaryota > Metazoa > Echinodermata > Asteroidea > Forcipulatida > Asteriidae > Pisaster > Pisaster brevispinus. The sequence goes on along the minus strand of JAMKCF010000015.1, from coordinate 8,328,812 downwards.
TATCGACTATAACTCCAGAGTTGCTGACGTAATCTATTACGTCAGCGATATAGGGCGCTTCTCTCTCTTCTCCGTCAGTAATCAGTAATATGATTCCACCCGCTGGATCTTTTCCTCCGTAGGACAACACCTTGGAGAGAGAGGGTGGGAGAGAGGGAGTAAAAGTTTATTTTTTTGTGATAAACTTTCACGTCGCAGAAACGTACATTTAAAAAAAGTAACAGCTTGAAAAGATGTCGTTTTTTAAAAGCAAGCTATGGTAAAACAATTCAGCGCGTGTGTTAAACGGGCGTTTGCTCTGAAAACGTCACAAACAAGATGGAGTCGCTAACTTCAACACACTGCTTTGCGATTCGAAACTGTGCATGATGGGAATAGTAAGGTTTGCGGAGACAGCATTTGTGAGTCGGGGATACATGCTAGCTAATGGCTAAACCTCATCAGCAGTGCTCTTTAAGCAACATCCGGCAACATAGTCCAACATTCTTCTGAAGACAATCTGAAGGCATACTGATCGAAACGTCGAGTTGATACTCAATTGTTTTTTTTCCAGAACCACCACAACTCATGGTGTATCCGCAAACCTTACTAGAAATTGCTGCACTAGAAACTGCTAGAAAACACCATGCTGTGGTGAGTCGATTTACCAGGGTCAGCTATAGGTGGTCCGTTAACCTACAATGGATATTTTTTGTTAGTTTTGACGGGTCCCTTTCTTTTAGTACAATTTCAATTGAGAACTTACGAATAAAACAATAACTCTATAGAGATTGGTAGCTTTAATCAAATATTACACGTAATGGTAAACTAAAAAATTAGCAAAAACTGGGTGAGAAACATAAGTAACTTAAAATGGATGAGATACAGAGTGTAAACACTTTAATGATTGTATTAGTCATAAAAAAGGACTGCTTCAAGCATAGTAAACGCGACTCACGAGTCACGGGTCACCACAAAAAAAAGTCACAAAAGTTGAGTCTGAGTCCGAGTCCAAGTCTTTTGCCCCATGGGACTCGAGTCGAGTCTGAGTCACGAACATTGCGACTCGAGACGACTCGAGGGGGAGTCCTGGGCTCGAGTCATACAACTCTGATTATATGTAAAGGCAATAAGAAAATGTTTCCACCTCAATTGCTTTTAGTAGCCCGTCACCAATGGCTGTGCTTCCTTCGGCCTTTGGCGGCAGAGAATCCAGCAATGCCTGGCGGTCGTCATCGCTGGTAACCAGCGTCAGGTTCTTCAGTACGATACCTAAATAGTTGAACTCCACAATGCTGATGTAGCTGCCGTCATTCACGATGGAGGAGAGGTAATTGGCAGATGAGCTAATCATCTTGTTGAACCTGTTGTCTGTCTGCATCATCAAGAAGTAAACAAAGAGTAAAACAACCGGTTAGTGAACAATCATTGCGGCATAACGTTACGGAAGCATACACGATTAGCGTTTACCGTTTTTTAGAGCATTCTAAAACTACCATTTGAAATGGTGGCGTGTCGTAGCCGAGCGATTGAGAGCAATGGACTTAAGCTCTGATAGTTCTGATCATCAGAGTGTGGTTCGGGTCCCGGTCGTGGCACTTGTGTCATTTAGCATACTTTACCATACTTGCTTTGTTCTTCGGATGGGACATTAAAGGAACACGTTGCCTTCGTGTTGGGCGGTTTGGGCTATAAAAAGCGTTTGCTATGAAATGAATATGGTTAGAAAGATGTTTTAAAAGTAGAATACAATGATCCACATGAATATGTCCTAGAAATGTGTGGTTTTTGTTAACGTTTGTGACAAAGAACGGTCCGCCATTTTGTAGAGTCAAAATTTTGACTCCACTAAATGGCGGACATGCTCCGCTAGTCTTATTTCCAGTCGCAGCTGTTGAACTACTATCACGGCGGTCCTCTTGTACGCGTAGTATATCCAGCTTATGGATTGTAGCGGGGCCAACCTAGCGCTAACGCTTTGTGTGATGCAAGAAGGTCTGGTACCCATTGCTGTTTGTGTACGTGTATCGTGATCATCACATCGGTATTATGACATGAGTCTGATCGTGATTTCGTCGTGTTTTTCTCGCCTCTGTGTTGCAAAATTGTCTATTAGTATTATTGTCAGTATAAAGTGGAGCTGAAGAATGGACCCAATGTTAGTCTCAAGAAATTTTTCTTACCCGGATTGACGAGGTTTCTTCTTTTTGGATGTTTCTTTATCCTGTTGGCGACCCATTTTGACACCTCTATGCATGTACGGTGTGCGTGTTTACATGTTGCGACGCGAGATACAGAATGGTATATTACCTGGTGTTCATCTGACTGGTTTACCAGGCCACTGGCTACGGCACCAACCTAACGACTGTTCGTCGCGCATTTTGCCCATTACATGGACGGTGGTATTTACGGCTGGAAATACAAATACGTTTCGCGGGGCAGATGTCGAGGTCAGAGGTCATTGTTTTTTTTAATCACCATTCACTAATTATAACACATTAAAGGCATGTTATTGCATGAACAACTCTTAATAAGGATATTGAACACTTCCAAACAGTAAAATTTCATGAAATTTTAAGGCAACGTGTTCCTTTAAGCCTTAGGTCCCATAGTTGGTAGTGCACGTAAAAGAACGCGCACGTGTTAGGGGTAAAAGAACCATAGAACACGTGGAAGAGAAGGGGTTAACCCCGGTGTTTCTGGTTCACATAGCAAGCACCCTTATTTACAGGTTTTCCCAGGCTTGGGAGCTTAACAGTAATTAAGTTCACTTAATGAGGCATCCTTGGTTTCATTAACTAATAATCTTGTTTTACATGTGTAGAATAGTTGAGTCTTAATAGACGCTCATTAGACGCTAAGGACGCTACATTCGGACACAGCGTAAATGTACCATGGACCCAAATTACAATACAATCTACTGGTGATCAAGCAATATATTTTACAGAGCAATCGATTAATTGCGGATCCCGAAAAGTGCCATGGGAAAATCCCTCTTCTCGAAACCAAGGCTTTGGCTTTGGCATGGCCTCGGGCTCCGTGCGCCTGTGTTTGAAGCCCCGTATCAAAAGTGCACGTTTTTCAAAATAATTGACTGAGCCTAAGCCGGAGCCCAAACCCAAGCCGTTGCTTCGAAAATGACCCTTTGTTGCATCTCGTGGTGCAGTTTATACTTCAAACATCTCAAGTTTGATTTACATGTAACTATGTACACATACATTCATACTACCAGAGGTGTCCATCAAGAGCACAACGCGGACGTCTCGGTGCTGGACAATGGTGAACTTGGGTATCAACTCATCTACAGTCAGATCACGTGGTTGGTTGATATCACCTGGTCAAGAAGAGTTTAAAAAAAATCAGTTTCGTGGTTGGAAGTTAATTGTCCCGTTGTGGTGGTGACGGTGGGTCTGGTGGTGGATTTTAGGGGTGGAAGGGTGGTGGGGTGGGGTGGGGTGCGGTGGGGGATAAATTGAATCCTTTTGTGACTAACGAGACAACATCCGTAGACGTTGGAGATATCTGCTTTAGAGTAAGTGGGTCGTGGCTCGTGGGTTCTGAAGAATACTTCCAATAAAAACATCGTGGGCGCATTGGAACTCTTTGAGTAAGGTTGGGCGTAGGGAGGGACAGAGGGCTGGATTTTACACAAATAACATAAATATAAACACCAATTTCTAATACCGGGTAAAAGTCTTTGTTGCTTTCTCTGTCATGTTTTTCCCCGTGCTGTGCCCCAATTACCCCTACTGTTTTGTAGGCAGTTACCCCACCTCCCCTTGTCGTACGCCTATTGTTAGAATCCCAACTCCTTCAATACCTGCAAAGTCCACGTGCTCTCGTAACACCTCCCAATTACTTCGACGTCCGCATAGACGATTATGCTTATTTGGTGCCTCACGGTTGTGCAGGTTTGGTCGGTCTGTTTCATTGTTGTCACAAAAATAGTTGATCTGGGATCGAATAAAAAGTTTAGACAATTTACAAATGTCAACTCAATACTAACCACAATGCACCATCAATATCTCCTAATGATTTTAATGAATTGTATCTTGAACAACGACAACCTGGTATAATTGGGCCACAGAAAACAAATTATATTTTGAAGCATTCTATTTTGAAGCAAATCAAAAAATAGATTCTATTGTGAAGCAAAATATAAATAAGTACTAATTCTCTTTTAACAGTGTTCATCATTCTTAACAAGATGACGTCATCAAACTACCTCTGTCAGTGGGTAGGTACCATACATAATGGATGACGTCACTGAATCCTGTTCCACTAATACGTAATACACGCAGCCTTCCTCGTACCCAACGTCAGGTCCTCCGTTACATTCACGATAGAAAAAGTTTTCAGGAAAGAAGATCAGTGGAACGCTGTTGTAGTCGTAGGAACATCTGTCGATATTGATGTAAATAAACAACAGTTAATTAAATTTAGACTGACTAGATAGCGACGTAGGTTTCCAACCAGGGTCCACTGAAGTGAAAGACAAGCAAATGCGAAACTGGATGTAAACTCAGTTTGTACAATCTGTGGTTTCATGTTTTAGGTTTTGGGGGTCATTTCGGACCCCCCCCAAAAAAAAAACCCCAAACAAACCCCAAAACAAAACAAAAAACCACCAAACAAACAAAGACAAAAACAACAAAAAACTAAGTAAAAACATGCTGTTTCCCTTACATGCCTCCGCATTAAAGTGACTTTGCATTTAACATTCCCTTCAATAAACCTTTTTAAGGTAGAGTCATAGATTGATAAATACTCCAAAAGGTAATGACCATAAAGGCTTAACTGGAGAAAAGCTTTGTCTGTTCACTGTCAACCCTCATTTCCGGATAGTAGCAGTCCTGTCCCTCTTGGTAGGATTCCAACTTGTCACCTTATTGTTAGTGAATGATTGCTTTGCCTCAAATAAAAAACGCAGGTTTAAATTTTTCGACACTTTTGAATTTTATTGTGAAAAGGTTAAGGGGGTCTCCATCGGTATTTGGAAATCATCATCACCCCAAAACTAATTGGGTTTCTTCACACGAAACAGTTGTAAATCAGGAATGCGGCCTCAAAGTGTGTTGTAGATATTGTATTTGTTTCTGACCTACTCACCCCCTCTCCACCGAGAAGAGAACCCACGCTGTTTGTTTGCCATTCCTTATCAATGTTGTAAAACCCTTCTTGTACCTTATACCTGATGAAAACCGAGGACCTTCCATTATCCAGTATCGATTGTGTAGTTATTGTTATCACAGTTAGTCAATACATGCATCTCAATAATTAATCTGTAATTCCCAAGTTCAAATTTCATGGTCAGATTTTCCTTGAAAAACACCTTTTTTTCATTCATTTGTTTTTTTCCCTGAACGAATTTTGATCGATAATGTAACACACAAAAGAGTTTGTGCATGGTTGATGGAGTTGTGTCGAAATCCTGACTATAATTCTTTTTATTTTTAAAAATTATTTTTTACTAAAAATTATTTGCAACTTTTCGGGGTGGATTTTTTGTGCCATTCCTGAAAATGAAAGTAACAAAAATTGCTATTCCAAATTGAAATCTTAATTTGTGGGTCAAATCGGCCACAAATCAGATCACCTAGCATCTAATGAAAGCCAACTATTTTAAAATGGCACACACACATTTGATGGTTGATATGAGGTCATAACTTTTGACAAATTCCTGTTTGGCGACGAGCCATCTACTGATTTATTCATTCCTATGTTGTATGATTGCCTCACACAAAGTAAAAACAAAAATGTCAACTACGTTTCGCTATTATGAACTTTATTATACTCGAAGCACGCAGGTCATTGGGCTTTGCCACGAGAGGGCGTAATTTCACAAACTACCCTTGTGGTCCAAACTGGTTCCGAAATAATTAAAGATGGATATAATTGTTGGAAATATAGCAATTGTAAATTGTAGAATTGTGCAGTGAACCAGTCGTATAGAGCTACAGTGTTAAAGTATACTTTTGTTGATCCTGGCCAGCACAAGGTTGTTTTGTAAATTTCATGTGCTTTATGGTTGTTTTGCTATTATTTTCTTATTTTTATTTTTATTTTTTGTTACTTGCAGCGCATATTATATTTTATGGAAGGGGGGGGGGGGCACCAGAATCTCCGGGGAGATTTCGCTAGGACACAGGCTAAAATGCAGTTTTTTGTTCGACTAACGCACAAAAACATTATGCTGCCCAACGCCTACGTCACTCACCTGATTCCTTCAAACTGCCCGGTTATTGGTGAGTAGTAAAACTCTTGGTAATTATCGGGGTCCCCCACAGCATCCGGGTACTCATCAAATAATCCCCAACGAAGATGTCCCCACTCATGGACGAGTGTGCGCCCTGTGAAGGAAATCAGAAGACGGCGCCCTTTCAAACCATGCCCTGTTGTACTTGCGGAAACAAGATTTAATTCGCAGAAATTGTGTTTTTCTGTGAGGCTCAGTTGAAGAGTTTTCATGCATGAATCTGAATTATGGTCTTCACAATTTTGCCCTTGAACAGTATGCGTAAGAGTAAAGTTCATACTAACTTTGGAAATCAAACTCAAAACCTAAGCTATCTATTTAGCTGAAGATTGCCTTCTTACGGAAGCAAAGGGATATTGAGAAGAAGGGCAACAAGTCATAATTTTGATATAATATCTCATAATATAAATTAGCATAAGTCATAATTATGACTTGAATCTCATAACTTTGACTTGTACAAGTCATATATTCGACTTATATCTCATAATATATGACTTATATCTCATCTATGATTTAGCATAGTTATGAATTGTGCCAATTAAGTCATATTCATGGCACATTATAAGTCATAATTAGCACAATTTTGAGATGTAAGTCATTATTATTACTTAAATTTTCATTCTCTCTTAATGTCCAGAACAGTCCGTACACTCCAGCCATTAAATAATATTTCAAAATAACGGCTGAGTTAACAAGTAACGCGGAAAAATAAATTTAAAATGACCGATTTTAAATCCTTAAAGACGTGGCCTTTAATTAGTTTTTAATAATCGTGTGCAGTATTATGACAATATGGCTTGTGTCAGCTAAAACTGCTTTTGAAGCTCCTTTTGGTGTTAAAATACCTTACCTAATGGACCGTAGTACAACTCCGTGTTGGGATCTGTTAAAAACGCATCCATGAAGTGAATATGCACGCCCTGTTTACCACATCCCTGGTACTGCTTGGTATACGTCAGAGGAGCCCATCGTGGATTGGGCGGCGCCACAATGACGTCAGCATAATCAAACGTCACGTTGCCAGGTAACTTGTACTCTGGTTTTGGCGTCCATGTTTTCGGTACCAGGATCGTCACCTCTTTAAAGTAGGCACGCTTTCTGGTCGCTTCGTAAAGATACCTCGAGCCCTCAATGAACATGTCCTGAAATTTCATATATACCAAGTGAATCAGTATTAATCCACAATTCTGATCAGGCCAATTTAGTGTACAAAGTATTATTTACTCTTTTTAAAGTATACACAGAGTAAAAAAGGAGACTTCATTTGTAAGTAAAACAATCAAGCAATGCAACCTGCAATTGGCTTTGGGCGAAATGCAGAATTAAGCGAGCGGTAACTCAAGGTAACTCGAGGTGGAACCCTGGAACCATGGAAAATCTTTAAAATCCTCGAAGCTAAATTAAAGTTATCACTTGTTTGATTTTTGTATTTCTCTCTAAATAAAGATTGTATTTTTAGTCACAAGAGGGCCCACAGTGGTGAACGGCGAAGAAGAAAGTAATGTGCCAACCTCATTCCTGTTTATTAACACTAGTAAAACAATACAAAATGAATAAGCGGGCCCCTAAGGGTCAGTTTTAACCAAAATTATCGACCCCCACATATCTTTTGGTCCCAGGGAAATCTATTTTGTTACATCGAAACTTTGTCGATGGAGCGCGACACTATTTCCAGGGGTCGAAATAACATCTCTAGGGAACAAAATAGTATTTGGAGGGGACGAAAATCTAACAGTTGAACACAATTCTGCCATGTGAAAATCTCAGACAAAATTATACTCAGATTGATTGATCGTTACTTTTACTAAGTGGCTGCATTCCCGGTTGACCTCCTCCACCATCGCTGTCCCCCGCCCCTTCCCCCAGCCTCCGGTCAACGTTGGCTGTCACTAGCGTAAGATCGCGTATGAGAGCCTGCCCAGCATTGTTGGGGTGGGGGGGGGGGGGGGGGTGAGCGGGGTCAGGGAGGGTATGTTTTTGGTCAAGTGTCCCAACTATTCTGTCCGAAATTGTAGAAATGAAACTTCCGTCGTAAAAGTCAGAGGTGCAGCCTGATGTTGCTACTTGGTTTACCTTTATCCGTTGAATCAGTTCGTCACTCTCTGCTATCTGGCTGTTAATAGCAACAACTATACCAGTATAGCTATTGTTGTCCAATCGGATAGAAGATGGCCTGGTCAATGCGTCAACGTTTGAGTGGACCAATAGTATGGCAGCTAGCGCCAGGATGGCTGAGTAGTGCTTCATTGTGTCTTCTGGAATGTAAAAGAGCACGATAGATTAAGAATAACTCACAAATTTATAGCAACAATAATACACTTCTTAAAGGTAGGGTCACAGATTGGTTGTAAGCGGCAACATTTGAAAGAAACATACAAAAAAGGTCAACTTTGAAAGTTTCAGCTGACTACAGTGTCTACTTGTTGAGAAAACAGAAGAAAGAAAAAAAAGTATATTCATCAATAGTAGAAGTCCACGCTTAATGAGTTGAGAGCGGGTACCAACGGCAACTCTGACCACAGCATTCGCGAGCGGACACCAACCCTCAAAAATGTAAGAAACGATTCATGCATGAATCGTTTCAAATGTGTTGGGGTGAAAAATTAAGTATACGCATGGTCATTAATTGTTTAGGTATTCACCAATCAGTGACCGTACTTTTAGTACGATTACTTGTTGCCGTCCGGACAACTCTGAGGATGAGATTCGAACTGCAGTCCAAATCAGAAACAACCACTGCTGATCTCGGCTAATGATTAAGACTACACTGATTCCCTTACAGCGATGATCTTGACAACTGAATTAATGAGGTTGCGTAGAAGACTTTGGGGGTTAGGCCTTTCGGTAAACAAAATACGCCACTGATTTGGGGGTGGGGGATTCAATGGGAAACTACATTATTTAAAAAGTGCGGTAAAAGAGTAGGGGTAGCAGTTGCGTCATAATAATAATAATAATCGATTCTTATAAAGCGCTTTATCACAGCCCGAATGCCGTATCAAAGCGCTTCTGACATTATTACCCCTGGTCACTGGGCCGTATATTTCATTCCTTAAACCATCTCAGCTCCCTGGGGAGTATACAGCCGGTGCTGCGAGTTTACCGCGCTCCAAGCTAATCATTCACATAAACCATCTCTGCCCTCACAGGTACCCATTTTACCCCTGGGTGGAGAGAAGCAATTATGGTTAAGTGTCTTGCTCAAGGACACAAGTGTCACGACCGGGATTCGAACCCACATCCCGATGACTTAACCACCAGAACTTGAGTCTGATGCTCTTATACGCTCGGCCACGACACCCCACATATATACGAAAGTGTTTTGGGTCGAGACCAAACTGCTGTGAGAGAGGAGACATTTTGTTTCCTTTAATCCACCCAATGTAACCAAACTATGGGTTTGAGGAACTATGGTCACGACCCATAGTACACACAAGGAACCAGACAGAAATAAACATGACGTCATAAATGTTTGACTGAAACCATAGTCTATGGTTATTGCAGGGTTTCTAGGTTTGTGGATTTCCTTATGTTTTGTCTTCAAATTTATCTTATTAATAAGAATAATAGTAGTAATAATAATAAGAGTACTAGTGTAAAGCACCAAGTCGGTCATAAGGACACCCTGTGAAGCTGAAGTATGCGTGTCTAAAAAAATTACGTATTCTGAGCTTAAGCTTAAATTGTTGTCGTATTTAGGTCATTTTTGGCATTATCATTAATCAATTTTATTGCTAGTTACTATTATTTACAAACCTATTGGTACGTATTGTGTAATAACAACTGAACTAAAATGGACAATTGTATGACTTAATGACAATACAGAAATAATGTATTGTTCATGAATGATTCCCCAATAACATAGATCACTCAGTAGCTATCCTTAATGCTTGAACATTTGTTATCACCAAGCAAACTTAGGGCTTTACCTTTATTTGTCACGCCAGATAAATTTATTTACTCAGCGTTGTCCGGGATAAAAGATTGATAAAAAAGCGCCACTGTCGACGTGAATTGCGTAGTTGTAGAGAATAGAAACATCCGGGAAGAGATTACTTTGTCTACGGAGCTCAGGAAATGTCATCCGTTTTGTTAACTTCTTGGGATAATTCGTTTCTCAGGATGACGACATTGTAAGCGTAGGGTGACGTCATCCCAACGAACTTATTTTCGAAAAAGGTACCCTAGCAAAGCTGTACAGACAAAGGTCAACATCTCGAGATACTTACTAATGGCATTTTAGAGCTCCGTAGCGTTTAGTTGCCCTTGAGACTGTCACAACCTTTTTGGGCATGCACAAAGTATACAATAGCCTAGGTTGAGGAAAGGTACATGCGGCTGTAGACCCATTTTGACGTAGGAACTTTATAGCAACAGGGTTGGGGGTGTTGGTTTTCTTTTCGAACCCCACCCTTTTTATAAAATTTGTGCTTAAGCAAAAAAAGTGTCTAAGCCCTCAAATCTTTGGAAAAAGTTTACTAGTAAAAAAAAAACTAGAGCAACGGCTAGTCCAGAATCAATTTTAGATGACAAATCCCAAACTCTTTGGTTCGCTGACTGATCGTTGATGACTTTCTTTTTTAAAATGTTGTCATCAGTTGTTTTGTGTTGTTATGGCCAATAAAAGTCAGGACATTACATATAACAAGAATACTAAGTGCGGCGGCCACTGCAATTATTTTTTGTTTAGCTCTAGACGGCATAGGAAAGAGAGAGAGAGAGAGTACCAAACTAATATATAGATACAAACTAGAATAAACTGCACTTTTGTTTAATAGAATAGACGTTCTTTTTAACAAACATTTTTACCGAAAATAATTTTTCTACACATTTAGTGAGAAACATTAGATACCGGTAACTGGGAAAATTCAAATTAAAACGCGTTTCCAAGACAAACCATACACTGAATATTTATTGTTTCTTGTTGAGGTTTCCACAAACGGCTTTGTTCTTTAAAAATACGTTCTGGGAATATTTATGTACGTTTCCCACCGGAGAAGAAGAAAAGATTTCATCAGAACTGACCAAACACACACACACACACACCCTCGGAGGGTTGGCAATACAAACACACGCAACCTTACGGATCGGGTTTGTGGGGTCCTGTTATTGTTGGTCTATTATTCCATTTTCTAAAGAACTCTCTTGTGGGGTACAGGTTGAACAAAGAATTCCCTTGTTGGGTCAATTGTTCCGTTGTTGAAACCACCCCACAAGGGCGCTCCCGTAAGCCCACAAACACAAACGAAAGAAAGAAGACGAAGAAGAAAACAATAGTAAATGGCTTGACATTTCGACCCGAGCAGAGGTTGTTTTCGAAGGCTAAACTAGCAACACAACACACACATAATTATGTATACTGGTATAACAGAAGCAGTCATGTGGAAATAGATAAATAGAGAGAGGCCGAAGTACTCAGGAAAAACAAGGGATGAAAAACGACGAAGGCGACAAAAGGGGGTAAAGCGAAGGGGTTGGTTTTGTCACAAGAGGACGGGTTGAAAACACAACAACAACAACAAAAAGTTACCTTATTCCATGTATCTACGAAGGGGAGTTTACTTGAGCTCCAGTGGTATCAATTCACATCAAGGTATGGAGTTTGTTTGCAGCACCTCAGCTTTTTATACCGATTTTGTTTCTGTTCTTTCTTCTTTCAATTTAGAAATGAAACTATCGGTTTGCAAAATCTTCCGCAAACAGCGACACGTTACAATCCCCACAACAAGGTTGCGCACATGCCGACATGTCGTAAAAAGATACCTTAATCCACAGTTTCAATATACCCTGGTATTATTTCAACTGTGCCAGCATCCTTTTGAACATGACCAATTTAGATTATTGACTATGAGGTCGAAGACAATCCTACGGAAGCGTTACAAGGGACATTTAGAAAAGTACATTAAATAATGATGACTTATGTCTCATAATTATGATTTACTTCAAGTCATACATACTTGTGGCAATGAAGTCATAACTTTGACTCGTACTAAGTCATAATTATGAGATATAAAAGTCATAGTTATGACTCGTAAATAATTATGATTTTAATTTCCTTTCTCTCTCAATGTCCCTTTAACGCTTCCGTATACGATATACGAGCCAAGCATATGCCAATGTATTACGCAATGACGAGTTGTCCCCAAATACTGTCGGTATGTCAAAACACTCCCTCTTCTTACTAATAAAATATTGTCTTAGTATCTTTGCGGGTTGGGCGTGGCAAGTAGACTAGTAGTGCTTTTCCTCGTGGATCCATTGTCCTCGAGGTTCTTATAGACATAATATGTACTTCATTTTATTTCAATGGTGACAAATTGCTTTATCCGTAAAAGTTATTAGGTATGCTTTGATCAACAAGCTCAGTGATAATAAAGCATATTCAAACAGCAATTTTTTTCCGTCGGAAATATCTAGAAAATAAGTTTTTTGTTCATTAGGTGTTTCGATTGTTGTAATCAGAAAAAACGCCCAATATGAACGTTTAAAGAGAAGCTCCGAGATAAACTTCAGTTGTGTGGTGTTCCCATTTGCCAATAGATAGAGTCCTCGTGAAAATGGGGAATATTTTCAACCCTCTAACCTCACTTCAAAATGGTGTAAAATGCCACTGTGTTTGATACCCGTCAAGTGCAAATATTGTCAAAATTAAAAAAATGTGCGATGACGTCACATTTCAAATATATAGTCTGTGCATTTTGTACAGATAATTTTTAGTTAATTCCTGAATATTGATGACATTCAATTCAAACTGCATTGAATTTGTAACCGGCATTGCATAATGTATATATGCAATATTAGGTGCATAAGTTAGTTGCCATATACACGACACCATAATCCCGTAATTGGAACTGACCCTTCAACTTCACTTTTCTCATTTTGTTAATAAAAACACCGGTACCCTTTCCTTCATGCCAAATAAATATTGACAACAACATTGGCTGGAAAACAAACGTAATAACAACTTCTAACCCCTCTGATTTCTTTTTCAGAATAACATGGAAGGCATGCATGCCAGGGAACACGGTGTTCCCCTAAACTTTCTCTAAAAGTTACTTGAAAGTTTGCCTTGATTATTGTATCATCACCTACAAATTACACATCACACGTTCTATACGTCACACGTGCAGACTTTAACATAAGCGGAGATAATCAAACCATCTATTGGTATACATCAGAATTAAATAATGACCCCACGTCTATGTTTTAATCTTACAAAGTTTGGCTGTCTGGATTACGATGGGGGGGGGGGGCGTATAAGTTCATAAAAATTTTCTCCAGAGAGTCGGTACTCAATTGAAGTTGAAAACTGTCTGGTATGATCCATGAACTTTCAGATTGAAACTGATACTCATTTTTACCAGAAGGGCTTATCCTGTTCTTTGCCTCCCTTGAGCAGAATTTTTGCAAAGTTTGCTTTATTCTTATTAGAGATATGCGACTATGGTTAATGCTTGACAAATATTCAAAAGCCCCCGACACCCTCCACCCAGTGTGAACAAAGTTAGTAAACGTAATGACCAAAAGATAGAATTGCACCGTCGATATCACGTAATGTACACGCATTTAGTTTACATTGTATATAAGGTGAGAGTTCAAAGATTGAGATTTTCTTTGTTTGCCATTCCAATGTGCAATATCAATTTTTAGGGGAAATCCCTGGTGATTTATCTTGTTTTAAATTCTAATTAAGTCTGGTTCCAATGCGGAGACAGTCAAACGAATCATGTTCCACAGTAATTTGTCGATTATGGAAATGTTCACCTCAAGACGACGGTTATGATGAAACAATATTCTGATCTTTAATGTAATGTAATGATATTATGCATGGTTGAATAGAGCTGACAAAGTAGTCGCTGACAGTGCTCATATTTTGTGTGATCAACCATTTACAGGTAGCAGTAACAAACCTGTGAGAAGTCGGACTAATTCCGTTGTATGAGTGTGGAGAAAATTATACAAAACAATATATAACTTATTAGTAATAAGAAACTTTAAAACCCAAACACGTCAGTCTTTTTCGTGTCTCCAATCACGATGTTTGTTGTGAGTGGGGGGGGGGGGGGTGCGGCTGTGATTTGAGGTGTTTCACTCTTGCCAATGTTCTCTATATGTTGTACTGCACTGTCAAATTGACGTTGTTTTCTTAACTCCTTTTAAATATTTTTTTGCTTAAGAATTTTACTGTCCTGTTCTGGAGCTTTATTAATCAATTTTAGACATGTCAATTTTCCATTTTTATCTTTTTAAACAGTGAACAATGAAGAATTAAAATCTAAAAATCTAATCTAAATGATTGTTATGTATAATTCTTTTCCGTCACTCAGTTTGTATTATTCTAGTTGTTAATTTAGGGGTTATCATGAGAAGTCAGGGAGCTAGATCGAAGCTGACGTTCGTGTGGGGTCGGTGGAGTGCCCGGATTTAGAAATGTGATTTAATTAATTATCTGATGTGCATGACGCAGACGGATAGACACAGTACCATTTCTCTTTGGAGACAACCTGTGTTTGGTCGGAACCTTGTGCTAAGCCTGAAACAACGGGTAAGATTCACTGTAAATGATTTGTTTTACATTTTTACTGTACATGGTGCAAAAACAAAACAATCTATATCAACTGAATATGGTTGTTTATGTTCTGTTTGGAAAACGTTATTTACGCTTTCATGTAGATTCATCATACACTACAGGGATTCAAAATCAATGATTTTTTGGAGAGGAGTGCAGTTCAAACTTCAGTTCTCAATAAACACACTTTTCAACCAAGCTGGAATTATTTCTCCATAAAAATTAAGTAGTTGAAAATTAACAAGAAACGGCATGTGTCATCAAGTATTTTGTGCAAGTTTGTCTCGTGCTCAGCTTAATTAGATTGCTGGAATCCAAACAGAGAGGGATAGGTAAAAAGAAAAAAGAAAAGAAAAAAGAAAGAAAAATATAACAAAGACGAAAAAGCAAATTCAATGAAAAAGGAGAAGAATGGTCGTTTTCCCTATAAAATATGCTACTGCTTTCTCTCGAAATAGGACCTTTTCGAAACCACAGCTGGGGGCGTGGGCTTGGGATTAGGCTACGTCAGTCGATTGGTTGATGTGTATTTTCCTTACGGGGCTCCAATCATGCGGACGGATCCCAAGCCCAAGCCCAAGCGGATGTTTCGAAAAGGACCTAGGTTACCTCATTTCTGTTTCCTCGAATCAAGCTTATTTTTTAATCTGTTCCCTCAAGTTATAGGTAAGTTGTAGTGCAAGTTCTAGTTTCAGCGGATAGTGTTCTTTTTCCTTCCAGCCATCACAATGAAGCACACTTTAGCCATACTGGCCGTAGCAGCCGTCCTATTGGTCCATTCAAACGTTGAAGCATTGACAAGGCCATCTTCAATACGATTCGCTAACAATAGATACACTGGCGTAGTGGTTGCCATTAACAACCAGGTTGCTGAGGACGAAAACTTGACTCAAAGCATAAAGGTATCAGATACAGTAATATTGACAACCGTTATTATTATTTTTGAATAAGATATCGCCTAACATTACAAGGTCGCTCAATTTGGAAATACTACATTATTTGGAAATACTTGACAATAATCCAGACGAAAATATTTATCGTATAAATTGTATGAAAAATGAGCCCAGAATAAAGATACGTTTTTCTGATCTCTGTCGTTCATCTGCGAATATGATGAGGCCTATATGAGCATGATGAGGCCTATATTAGAATGAATGTAAAATTCTGTTTTTTCCTTTACAAAGAAAATATGAAGGCCCAAAATAGTAATAACATAATCGTAAGTAATGCGGACTCACAATCAACCAAAAAGGAATTTCTTGTGACTGGCTTGAATAGGACATCTTTGTTTTAAGTGTGTAACTAAGAGAGGTTTGCGGTAATACCATGTGAAAATCTCTTTTGAGTAGTGTTGGTTCTGAAATAACAACTCACTTAACCAGCACTACTCAAAAGTGATTTTCACATGGTCTTACCGCAAACCTCTCTTAGTTATACTTCCACCATGCAAAGTTTCAAATCCTACTTAGTCTAATGTAAAAAAGCATTGTGCAATTGCACCAAAATATATAAATTTGAAGGTTGAAATTGTATTTATCGTTGAAAAAAAATATCTGCCAAAAGTCAAGAAGTGTGAAAAAACCTTTACACAGCCCTGCAACCGGTTACATTTTGACCTACTCTTTTTTATATGAAATTTCAGGACATGTTCATTGAGGGCTCGAAGTATCTTTACGAAGCGACCAGAAAGCGTGCCTTCTTTAAAGAGGTGACGATCCTGGTACCGAAAACATGGACGCCAAAACCGGAGTACAAGTTACCTGGCAACGTGACGTTTGATTATGCTGACATCATTGTGGCGCCACCCAATCCACGATGGGCTCCTCTGACGTATACCAAGCAGTACCAGGGATGTGGTAAACAGGGCGTGCATATTCACTTCATGGATGCGTTTTTAACAGATCCCAATACGGAGTTGTACTACGGCCCACTAGGTAGGAACATTAAAACTAACTACCAACTGATCTACTGTTAGTCTTTGGAATAACCCTATGTATTTCAAAAACATTTATTATATAAAAAAGAAGAAGAAGAAGAAGATAAAAAGCAACAATGATAATAATCAAACGTCTGTAAGTCCGTGTGTATTTTTGTTGGTCAAGTTTTCAGAGCAAGAGTTTTCCAAAGTTAAGGCGTGACTTTTAAGTCTTTGTAGATCGTTACAAAGTAACATGTTAGTCACAAGTTGAGTTACGATGAAGACTGTTGGGCTAAACTCCACGGAGATTAGTCTTATTCCCTTTGATAATTTTTCAAGACTTCTCAAGAAAATTATTATAATTATTTTTTTTTAAGCCGAAGTGATGGTTTGGAATTTTCCGAACAAAACAAATTACATCGGCTTTAAGTTCTTGTGGCTGAGCCATTAGGGTGTGGTATAGGTTTTCCTTATCATTTTCGGGAAAGTGTAGTATTTTTCACCCTCACGTCTTAATTTTAAAGCAAGTTTACCCCTTTAATTGAAACCGTCATTCACTTTCGCTTTGAGGCTTGCGAGTTAAACTTATAAGGCGTTCTTATTAGCAATGGGTTAATCTGTATTCAATATTTTAGCAGAGCTTGCGCGGAACTAGAGATTTCTGCAAAAAGCTGCTGCGAATTTGAATTATGTTCAAGTGGATTGTTAAATTAAATTGTTATCTTTTTAAATCGCATAACAGAACATTTGCTCGCACACCAAGTGCATTTGAATGACTGTGTTTAAAGGGGGCTTTCAGTTTCGCTCGAAATCGAAAAACACGATTTTTACATTAGCCGTTTATTTGCCGAAAATGACCGGGAAAACCTACATTTACACAAACAGATTGTACGTTAGCATTCTCCTGAAGACGAGCAGAGTATTCTGTTCGAAACGTCGAGACCACACCGGTTCTCCACAGAACCAGCACTTCTCCCAAAAGAGCTCTATACGTGGTTGTACCTGCTAGTTTACGTACAGGTTTTTATTGGGAATGTATATCGATGGTCCACAATGCAAGAAATACATTAATCTCTTGACTGAAAATAGTCGTGTTAGTCTTCTAGGTAAAACAAGGAAGGTAGGTATTTAGCACCCAAAGATAAAATAGTTACATATAAAACTGCATTACCTCTCGTAGCAAAAAAATAACTTGAATTTGATGAAGTAGTTGCTGCTACGAAAGCTCATGCAGTTTTTTTTTTTTATATTAGTTAGTCTTTAAGTGCTACCACTACCTTAATTAATCTCCATGATATTTCCTCGATGATTTCTCGGTTTGTATACACAGGACGCGTCCTTGTCCACGAGTGGGGACATCTCCGTTGGGGGTTATTCGACGAGTACCCTGATCCCGTAGGTGACCCGGATAATTACCAAGAATTTTACTATTCTCCAAACTCACAGAAATTCGAAGGAGTCAGGTATGGAAACCATTTTTAAAAATGTATAATTTTAACAATCAAATTGATTGATTTTCAAGTTGATTCGAAAGTTTTCTTTAGTTCATTCAAACTATAAGTTTATTTATGTACAATTGCATTCAAGTTCTTTTTGTGCGCACAGGATTTCGTTTTTCTCGTTCAGGTTCGTTTCATTTATTAATTCTGTTTCATTTTCCTTTCTTAGCTCCTTAACAAAATTGGCTTTCATAAAAGGAATAATGGAATAATGTATTTATATTATAAAAGCAAAAAATATTATAGACATACAAAACAACATTTTCACCATATTCAGCTATATTTCTATAATTTGATCAAATTGAATGGTTGACCAGCCCATTGCTGCCGGCTTTTACGAAATTGAATAATCTTTGAATAATCTTTTTTTTATACAAGTTAATGCTAAACTGTTGGATTTGAATTTCTCCTTTTGAGTAATGGATGCCGATGCAAAGAGGAGCGTTCACTTTCAAACGAAATTGAATTAGTTGTGAGTGGGTGTTAAATTGAATGAATTGTATGGCCAGGAAAACCTACATGGGCTTGACAATGGTTACCCAATGTCACCCATTGTCACCCCTCCCTCCATTAACCCATATGTATAGTGTCTGATGAGGATCCTGGCTGCCTGCCAAGTTGTTAATGAATCCCCAACCGTTCCCATAGACAAAGCTCGAGGCTAGTCGTAACCATAACTCAAGTGACGCTTTACGAGACCGGATTATCATACTCACAGTCCTTCAAAAACAAAATGCAAACACTTTATCAGACCAAAGTTCTCTTTTCTTTAAAACTATTTCATCAAAATGTATGTTCCGCTGGTTGTTTGTTGAGAGACACATTTAAATGTTTTAATCACTACTTACTTAAAGCAATACACTGTAGTGGGTTTTAGTGCATGAACAACTCTTAAAAAGGAGAAGGAGCAATTACAAATAGCACAATTTTACGAGATTTGAAGGTAATGTGCCCCTTTAACGTATATAATAACCCACACAGGTGCTCGTTTGACTACAAAGCCATGAATTTAATATTTGACACGGAGAAGAAGACTTATCGTGAATGCGTGGGAAACCCAGACATTGGGTACGAGGATGGCTGCCTTTATTACATATTGAAGAAGCAAGATTCTGTCACCTCGTCCATAATGTTCAGCGCGTACTCACTCGATCCCGTAAGTATAGACAATCCATACAGTTTTTGGTTTGGCGCATTCACAGGTTGTCTTTGATTCTGATATTTCAGCCACTGTCGATCCACTGCAGGATGAATGCATCAGCATGATGTCTCCAAATGTCTCTATTTTGTGTTTGTTGATACCGATTGACTACCCCCCCAGTATTATTGTAACTCGTCTCTCCATATTGTTCTCTGGAACTCTCTATTCAGTTTGTTCCTACATAGTCTCCAGTCACTGATTGCTGAGCTCTAACGGATAACTAGTACTTGTTTGGAGTGATTATTGGCTCTGCCACGATCTTTGACTTTTCCGTATTTATTTTGAGTCTAGTAACCCTGCTTGAAAATTTCATGAGAGACACAGATATGGTGTTTCATGTGTTGGAAATAGTGTATTCTAAAACTTTCTGACAAGCTTCTTTTCGTGGGAAAAATACACCCATGATATAAAAAAAATGGTAAAACATTTTAAAGTTTAAAAGCCGTCACAATCAAGCGTCTTTGTCTCTTTCATAGATAAGATATTTCTGTGAAGTCAACGGACAGGACATTTCAAGTTACCACAACCGGGACGCTCCAAACAAGCATAATCGTCTATGTGACAGTAAGAGTAGTTGGGAAGTTTTGCAAGAACACGAAGATTTTGAAGGTGCGAAACAGATACAAACTCTTTTTTTTAAGCAAGAACCTAAACAATATTTATTCTACAATAAGTGAATGAGGATCATATGGAATATTTTATATTTTGCATATTCCACGCAAGTTCAAGAGTAATGAAAATCACAGTTGTATAACTTCAAGATGTGTCCCTTTTCTTCATATTCACCAGTTGATAATATTGTACAACGCAACCTTCATGAAATGCAAGATTTGTTTGTATTATTTCTTCCATTGAGCTGTGTACAAGGAAGTCCAGACTCTGTGGCTCTTTTGTAAACATGCCATGTCTATGGAGCTCCACAAGTGCAATACCACTTATCTAGTCAACTTGATAAAACGAAAAAGTCGACTTATCGAGGTAAATTTTCTCACAAGGACTTCCTGAAAGTAAGTCGACTTATCATAATAATTTATCTCGGCAAGACAACTTTGGGAAACTAGAAGTCAACTTATCATTATAAATGATCTTGCAAAACCGAATTCATATCAAGAAGTCGACTTGGCAAGATAAGTTATGTTGTTATCTATATATATAAGTGGTATGGCACTCGTGGAGCTCTGTAGATATCAAAGATTACATGGTATATATACATGTTATTAACTATCAATGTAGTCTTGCAAATAATTTCATTTTCAAGTCTGAATTACTAATTGACAACAACAATTTCATTTCAAGGTTGGTTTTTACCAACCTTGAAATCATTTGATCTGTAGCAAACCCACATCAATTTAATTCATCTACAGAGACAAAACGTCATCATTTCATCCATTTTAAAGGCAAGGTATACTTTGACAATTGTCAAAGACCAGTATCCATCCTCACTTGGTGTGTCCCAACACTTGCATAAGATAACAAACCTGTGAAAATGTGTGCCTAATTCGTCATCAAAGTTGCAAGACAATAATGAAAGAAAAAACACCTTTGCTGCATAAAGAATGATGTGCTTCCAGATGCATGAGAAAGGCTTCATGCCTGAAGCCTGTCTCATAATCAAATTTGTGGATGAAAAATTACCGCTTTCTCTAATACTACAATACGTCAAAGGAGGTAATTTTTAACAATGTTTTGTTACATTGACAGTTCTCCAGTGCTATTTACTAAGTACGTTTTTACGGTCATTATTTGTGGAATAATTACCAAAAGTACACACTGCCTTTAACAAAGTCACATCAAGCTACTTCGCCTAGATTACCTAAATATATTAAGGTAATTTATTTATCTTTTGTGGGTTTGTGACAAAAATGTACGCAACTCCATCACTGTTGTTGAAACGGCACTAGTTGCTCCAGTGACGTTAACGATTTCCCATGTGGCACAGCAGGCAGGCTAATACTGGGCATCCAAAACTAAGATAAGCTTAAAGCAGTAATCTACTGCTTTTGCCAATTTTTGGAACTCGATTGCCAAATTTTATTTCCCGATGACAAATAGCAGGACAGGCTTGATGCGTGACCCTAGCCATGATAAAAGGCTGTGACTGTGTGTCCTTGTCTATGCTTTTTAGGCAATGTCAGATCTGTCCCCTCCTGTAAAAATGTGAAAATATGTTGACACAAGTAGTTTAATTAGTCTGAGAGAAATAACAATGGGGATGTGTAAAAACTATGAGGAGTACGTAGCAAATGAAAAAAATGCAATGGAAACAGAGAGAATTAACTGCATTTGGTGAGAAACTTATGAGAAATAGAAGACGATTATTCATGTACCTGCCCTTACAAGGTTAGTAATTGTGTTCAGGAAGAGGGAATCCAGCTAGATTAAAAATAAAAATGCAAAATAAAATGTTCCCACCTTATTTTAAAATATTAATTTAGTACTACAATCAGGTGCTTCAGTCCAGGTAAGGTTAGCCCACCCCAGTAACTGGGTCTAGGTTAGCCCCATGTATATAAATAGGGCCAGTCCACTTCGTATCAAGGACACGAAGTGGACTGGCCATAGGCTAAGGCAGCAAGCCAGTGACTGATTTATACATCCACAGATCACATCAGCTCACCGAATCTGTTTTTGAATTAAAAAGAACACAGTGGTCATACCAAAATAGGCCTACCTTCAAATATAAAACAGCCATACACCTTGCTAGTAAGTGTTCATTCTCAAACTAGTATTTAGAAATGTGTATTTACAAGTTCACACCATCCAAACATTTTTTTGCGACCGATTTTGTTGTGAGCCCGTATGTGTGAGCTGGAGTGGGCACACGGAAGGGCATTTGTGGGGTCCTGACAACAATGGAACAATGGACCCCACAAGGGAATTCTTCAGAAAAACAACAATAGCAGTACCCCACAAACCGGATCCATACGGCTGTGTGTGTGTGTGTACGTCGTGCGGTTGTTGTTTTGCACGCGGGCGCCCTGTGTATTACTTCGTTAGCTATGCCTATACGTACACACGAACCCAAAACTTTGTAACCTTTGACCCTTTGAAGCGCGTTCTAAAGAGCAGCAAAAAGGTACAATCTTGATGCAGTACAGCTGTTTTAGATGCTGTACCTAATAATGTTTTGCGACCTAACAATTTGAGTTCTAATACAGAACGTTTCCATTGCCATGGTTATGGGTAGACAAATAACTTTGACGAGTTGACAGCCGTGATCATTTCATTCACCACAACCAATCCGTCATCAAGCAACGGGGCAGTTGACACGGTCGAGTACGCCGAAACTTTCTTACGAATAATTAAATCACGATAGGCCTACTGGAAAGCTTTTTTTTTTTAACAATTCTAAACACTTTGATGAAATCAAATGTTGTAAAACTTACCTCGCCATGTTTCAATGAGGGCCTCAAAATCCCAATCTTTGATAACATTTCACTCATGTCAGTGTCCGCCATTATGAGAGATTGTGTAGCGTCGGCGGGAAAATTCATTACGTGATGACGCCTGATGTATCATTACAAACTTAACACAGTGAAAACGATGTTTAAAATCTTGCTGTTTAAAACAAAGTTGTTCAGAGAATGACTCACTCTTGTTTTAAACACCCGCTGTTTAAAATGCAATAGAGTGAATCACTTGTGTTTTGAACATTTGAACACGTTGTTTAAACGATCGTGTAAGACTGAGTCGCCACTGTTATATTCCCATTCGTGAATACACTTCCGTTAAAAGGTAAAATTTGCTTGTACGCAAATATTTGCCATTTGGGCACAAATCGTAAATATTTACGTCAATACTCACGTAAATATATATGTTCGATGTCTTTTTAAAGCCACAGTAGATAATTGATAATCAGAGGACAGAAATATTCTCATATTCATATGTTTATGCCTTTGTTTATTCACACTATTATGTTCTTGTCAGGTGGAAGTAATCCACCAATTGATCTGACTGAAGAAGAGTTGATACCGGACTTCAAGATGGTTCAGCACCGTGATGTCAGCGTGGTGGTGCTGATGGACACATCAGGTAGCATGGATGTAAGTTTGGCCAGTGCAATCGGGAGAAAATAAAGAAATGTGCGCCAGATCCATAGCGAGGTGGGGAGTGGGGTAGAGGAGGGGGCAGGGACAAGAAATTAGTATAAGCTGATATGGCGTGGTGGATTGAGGGATTGAACAACACGAATCAATTTTATGGCCCTGCACGGTTCACAGAAGCCGTCTGACACAGCATTTCGTTACCCACTTACACTTGCGCTTAGTGGCAGAAATTGTTAAGGCTTCTGCCTTTCAGATTCCCATATCCTATCATATTTTCTTCCAGTAGGCATAACACTCTTTCTTAAATGTGGACACTGTCTTGGCATTTATTATTTTCTACGGCAGACTATTCCAGTCGTTGATGACTCTCTGGGAGAAGAAATTACATTTGTATCCAATGTTCTTGTTGAGAGTTGGACTAAACAGCTTTAAAACTGGGCCATTGTGCTGGGGCTCGTGGGCATCTTGAAAAATGACCCGCTGTCTACTTGTTCTACTCCCTTGCCCAGCTCAATCGTTTCAATGAAATCTTGTTTTTAAGTGGTTAAAAGTGTAAAGCTTGTATACAGTAGTGCCCAAAAACTATGCTCAGTTTCCAACATGAAAGCTTTCACATGAGCCAACCGAAAGGGAAATTTTCAACAAGGTCCGGGACCATTATTGCTAAAAATCACAGGTTTTATGAAATACACCCCTTGCATATGATGTCACAAGCCCGAACAGTGCCCTTACTGAGGTCAAAGGATGAGTGGATAAACTTGTAGTGACGTATTAGCTTTCAATTTCTGCGTTATGATTGGTCTGCTCCGAAGTGACGCAGTTTGTCGTCTACATACACCAGCAGCTAACTGTACTTTCGATCGTCTGCTGCTGTGTGTGCATAATGTTTGTATGTTTGCACGTGTAGTGTGCGTACACATGCGAATGGGATGCAAGGTCAAAGGTACATCTGACTTCAAGGCTTCAAGGCTGGTTTCTGCCGTTATTGACGAGCCGCGAAGTGTGACTTTAGCATCCTCGTTCCCAGGGGTGATCGATCTCGCCGCGCCATTTTTTCCCAGCATGCCTTGCTCGATCATAACCCCTGGAATTGGTTCATTAAAATGTGCTAGAATCTAGCACATTTTAATCAGGCCTGGGCCGATCCGTTCTACGCGCGCGCTCAAGTACGGTAACCCGTAAAAGAGGCATCAAGTCAAAAAGCAACTGGTCCTCTGTCATTCTTCTTTGATTTTCGATATGTATAACTGTATGCAGTAAAGGGTGACCGTGTAAAAAAATTATTCATTTGAAATGGAATCGCGTCAAAATACTTGCATTTTCACACGCGCGTACTAAGCGTCCATACATGCGCTCGAAAGTTTTTAACAAGCGTGCACGCAAAGTAGTCGCCATTGGGAGCCAATCAGCGCTGTTTCTCAGTACATCCCTACCAGGGGTTAGTGACGAGAGGTATCGATACGGCGCGCTGCCCATGGTAGCGAGGCTGTGACTTTAGATACTCAGGCTAATGAAACCCCTTAAATGGCTAAGAGTTGTACGCGTCGCACACGCTTGCTAGTTTCCATTTTTTGACATCAGCGATGTGGTATCCAACGCAAGGGTCACGAATGGTCAGTAACGATTAGAATTCGATGACGCACAACATAAATCAAAACACAAATGTTTCAATGGCTGAAATTTTGCTTTATTCCATACGATCTCCTTACAGACAGACAACAGGTTTAACAAGATGATTAGCTCTACTGCCAATTACATCTCGTCTATCGTGACCGAGGGCAGCTACATCGGACTCGTTGAGTTCAGCTCTAAATCGTACATCCTCAAGGAATTGACGTTGGTTACCAGCGATGATGACCGCAAAGCTCTGTTACAATCCCTTCCGAAATCCGCCGTTGGTGGCACAGGCATCGGTGGTGGAATTCTCACATCAATAGAGGTTAGACAATTGTGAATTGTAAGAGCCGAAATCTTGAAATTTGAGACAAAAACCAATATATCAAGATCTGGACCTAAATTGTTGGCTGTGTTTTAACCCTAAGTTTCTAAAAAATTAAAACCAGCGGTTTATTTACCGGAAAAATCCAAACTTAAAGGTAGGGCCTTTGATTGGTTTTTGTCAACATAATGCTGATTTGATGGCAAAATTTTTCAGAAAGATACATGATAAAAGTCGCATGTGAAAGAGGGTGAAAGTTTTAGCCGATTACAGTGTCTCCTTGCTAAGAAAAAACAAAACAAAAAGCTGTCACGGTATATTCAAACAAAGCTGATCCTACGGGTCATTCCCTCTTGTCAAAAAAAGAGGGGGTAAGATATTCTCTGCACCTCTTGAAATGTACACCCGTGCTTGGCTCTTTTATTCCACATTTCATATACATCTTTTATTATGCTAATTTATAATTCATGATAATTTATGCTAAACTATTGATAAAAATACAACATTCGCGTTTAGGTGCTGTCCCAAGGCAGAGACCCAGCGGGAGGAATCATTCTCCTGCTCACAGACGGAAAAGAAAATAATTATCCTTACATTGATGACGTCATGGGTGACGTCATAAAGTCAGGGGTTATCGTGGATACACTTGCCTTCACGCAGGCAGCAGATCCTAAACTGTTTCAACTGTCTGAAAATACCGGTAAGTATTAAATAACATTAAAGATTAATTGTCATTTGGTATAAAAGCTTAAATAACTGTATACACTGTGCAAGTCTCGCGCGTATTCGGCATTGGACCCCGTAAAAGTGCGGGACTTTGTTTCCTTCAAGCGTTGAACGTGGGACCGAAAAAGTGGTCCAAAAATTTCCTCCTACCATTGTTCGAAATTATTTTGACACCAATGTTTTCATTTATCTTCCGGTGATTCTCTCAAACCTGTTTTAGTCTTGCGGCTTTAGTAACCGTTGCTTTGAACAGTTTACCACCAAATACTTCTGCTGCTATGTTTTAATTACACGAATCTAGTACAACTAATACTGGGGTTTAATGTATGTATTTATGTATTTATTTATTTATTGATCTATTTATCTATCTGTCTGTCTGTCTGCCTAACTGCCTGCCTGCCCGCCTGCCTGCCCGCCTGCCCGCCTGCCTGTCTGCCGATCTATTTATTTATTTAGTTATTTAGTTATTTCTATTGAATTTATTTATTTATGCCTGCCTGCCTGCCTGCCTGCCTGTCTATATATCTAGTTATTTATTTATTAATTTTTTTATGTAGTTATTTATTTAGTTATTTCTATTTAATTAATTTTTTTTATTTATTCTTTTATTTAGTTATTTATTATTCATTTATTTATTTTTTATATTTTTTAAATATTTTTATTTATTTATTTATTTGTTTATATATTTATTGTGTTATTTATGTTCTTAGTTGTGTTCTAATTTTTCCTTAAGATTGAATTCAGGATTGGTAGAACTGAAAAATAGCCGCAGACAATGTTCATATTTCGTGTGATTAGCACATGAAACGACAAGTGTGTGAAATTTTGTTTGTTGTTTAGAAGCAAGTTTGTAGAGTTTGCAGTGGTATCTAACTTGATAAGTAAACAGTTACAAATTACAGAGTAACATGATTTTGTACTTTCATAAAAGAAAAGTATGATTAATAACTCTATATTTTCAATCAAAACTTTCAAAAACAGGTGGTAACGCTTTCTTCTTCTCGAACGCCAATGGCTCCAATACTTTGTACGAAGCTTTCGCTGCGACTATGGAGAGAGGTGACGTCATCGATGCAGAAAAACGTCTGCAGGTAGGTAAAATGTTGGAGAACCAGTTATACTTTAGGCATATAAAAAGGAAACTCGAATTGTTTTGCCTCCGTTAATAATAGTTTCACTCAATTTGTACATGGCAAATTACAGTTTCTGTACACGTCTATGTCGCTGGGTATTGGTATTGTATCAGTAGGAGACACCGATGGCGATCAAGAGTGTATGTAGCCTTCCGTGAAGGCCTTCGCGACCTAAACAGGGTGTGTAGCTAATCCGGGTCACACCAACCCAGAAATGTATCACTGCCAACGGGGCGGGGATCCGGGTCAACTGACCCCGGAAGATTTTAGAGTTTACCACCGGTAAATACTTGCGTTTCAGGCTTCATTTCAGTATTTTTCTTTACGTTTTGATTGTCACGGCAGCTTATGGTTACCTCGTGGAAACTCGGGAGGAACGAAAATAGAAAAGGCAGCGTTTTTATGGACAGCACTCTGGGCAAAAATACACTGTTTAGCTTTTCTTGGACAGCTGATGAAAGCTCGGGTAAGCTAAACCCTTTCAGATCTCAATCGTTTCTTGATGCGTTCTGTTTGCTGTTTCCGAATGCACAGGAATGCTTCTGGTGGCGAAATATATACCACAAATTAGTTGCAGAGGTGGGATACGGAAAATTGTGCATGGAAGCCCATGAGTCCCTTGTCGACGCAGAAAACGTTATTGTATGTTTAGCATTTAATTAAGTTGAGCGTTGCATCCCGGATGGTATACTGTAGAGACGCGACTCTGCATGCAACGTGTAGGAATCTTGCCTTTGCCCACATGCTGGATACACGGGGTGCCACGCACGCCTTGATTAAAGGCTATTTACTTATGCTTAATTTATTTGTCAATGCAGCTATCGGTGTGACAATCAAGGCACCAAACGGAAGCTTGATCGATTCGTCTTATGATGGTTATGGCGTCGATGCATCCTTCAAGATTATCTCAGTTCAGATCAAAGGAATAGCTCAGGTGAGATTAAGTATTGCAGATTGTATTGAATATTGCAGCTGACCTTTTAGGAAAATTTGGGTTGAATAAAGAACAATTGGCGAGAACGGCATTTTAACCTGCGACCTCCGGATTAACGAGCCGGCGCTCTACCAACTGAGCCATCAAGAGGTGCTCGATACTGGGCATGGTGTAACCTATATTGTGTCTTCATTGTGTGCTTGGAATCTCACGAATTCTTAAGGTTTTTAGAGGAGATGATATTTAGATAAAGTATTTGAAGATTTGAGGGATACCCTCTGCTCCATATCAGACATAGTATAGGGGTGCTAGTCAGAAGCCATCCATTTATTCGCTCAGCCAAGGACCACACTCAAGTTTCCAATGAGAAGCGACCGCAGAGGGATCCCCTTAAGGGACGCTACTTTTCATTTCAAATATCAAGTAATAAACCACAAGGGTAAACTGACTGGGTAAATTTTAACTAATTTGGGATTCACCTAAGAACAATTTAATTGAGCGGAATATGAACCTGCGACCTCCGGAATAACGTGCAGGCGCTTTATCAACTTGGGCATTAAGTGCTTATTTTAATGGTCTCCCTATTTTGTCAATATGTTTTTTATCAATATCTTCTTTTGATAAGTTGAACAAACTATTCCTTTGTATCAACGATCTTACTGGAGAAAACTCTAAGTGTCGCACTCTATTTTGAATAGACCATTTGCATTGGCCGCCATCTTTGATGAAACGTGTACGCGTGAAAAGCTATCATTGGCTGAGAGTCGTGCGCAGCGCGTACATGCGTGCACTTTTCTATTGTTTTTCATCAAAGATGGCGGTCAGTGACGTCATGTGCAATGGATATATTGTCCTGTTTAGTATTATTGGAACTCGTGCAGTCCATTGACTACGTATACATGTAATTATGACTCACTCAGGCTGGGGCATGGGAGTTTTCGGTAACCAACCTGTTATCCCGCGAACAAGATATTGCAATCTCCATTTCGTCACATCCGGCGAGTGATGACGTCGAGCCCATTATCGTGACGTCAGAGTTGAGTGGCTCCATCACGGACTTCGCCAACGGGGTGCCGCTGACTGCATTTGTCGAGATCAGACAGGGGTTCAGCCCGATGATCTACGCTAATGTCTGGGCGACCATCGAGAGACCGGGCGGCTACGATCCAGTCAGGCTCCAGCTGCTGGACAACGGAGCTGGTACGCATACAGACTACATGCCATACTGTTATAATTTTGACGAGCAAGAATTTGATTGTACAGTTTTTCTGGTACCCAAAATAGTTTGTCCCAAATGCTCATGGTTTAACTAGCAGCCATGATAAGACAAAGAAAAACGAAATGGAATTTGATTGGCCCAAGTGGTAGGAGACAGCGATTGTAAGAGCCGTAATTGGTGACGCGTTTGAATCCGTGTCTTTTGAATCAGCAGCAGCAGCAGTAACAGCAGCACAAGTAGCGGCAGCAGCAGAGAAAGCATTAGCAATAGAAGTATAAAGATGCAGTAGTAACAGCAACAACGATATAGCAGCATTAGCCGCAAAAGTAGCACCAACTACATAAACAGAAATAACAGCACCATAAAGTAGCAGAAGTAGCAGCAACATCACAAGAACCCAGAGTTCGGTCGCAGGAGGCTTGACCCATTTCTGGGATTTTAGCTCGAATCCTGCGTCAATTTGACGTATTTCTTTGATGCTTTGACACGCATTCCGCGTCATGCTGACCACTGACCATGCCAAACAAAAGGGTCAGGGGTGGATTTCACAAAGAGTTAAGAATAGTATTATGTCGAGTTAGGACGAGTTACTCGTCCTAACTTAGGACTAGTTTTTAACCCTTAGGCCTATCCTAAGTTAGGACTATCTTTGTGGAATAGACCCCAGGTCCCATAGACCGGATCAGGATTAATTCTGACCCGGAGGTTTTTAGGGACAGCAGCAGCGGTGGCACAAGCACACGTGGTAGCAAATAGCAGCAGCGGTGGCACAAGCAAACGTGGTAGCAAATAGCAGCAGCGGTGGCACAAGCACACGTGGTAGCAAATAGCAGCAGCGGTGGCACAAGCAAACGTGGTAGCAAATAGCAGCAGCGGTGGCACAAGCAAACGTGGTAGCAAATAGCAGCAGCGGTGGCACAAGCACACGTGGTAGCAAATAGCAGCAGCGGTGGCACAAGCAAACGTGGTAGCAAATAGCAGCAGCGGTGGCACAAGCAAACGTGGTAGCAAATAGCAGCAGCAGGGGAAACGAAAAGAACCAGTTGGGTAAAAACAGTTTCTCTTTTATTTTTACAGGAGCTGACGTGACCAAGAATGACGGAGTTTACTCGAGGTTCTTTACTGACTTCACGGGGGTGGGTTACTACGGCATCAAGATCAGCGTGGATAACGATATGGGCAACGCCATCATCATTGATTCAGTACCTTTCTCAAAGGCTCGACCGATCGTGGATCCCGAACAGGCCTTCAATCTCCCGGCAATAGGTCAGCATTTTAGGGACATTTCACAAGAGGCAATGCACAGCCAATCAGTTCTAGAGTTCCAGGCAGTCTTCGAAGAAAGAACGAAACTGTCATAGTACATCTTAATTATTTCCTTATAAACAGTGACAACAAGTCCATTGGACCATCAAAAAGTGTTCATTTTGCATGCAATGCAGTTTGCCTTAATTTTGACCGCGGGAGGGCGTGTGGGAACCGAAATTACCGAACGTTGGTAATCATTATGCAGGCTACTTCGTCATTGATGCAAGAACACAACAAACAGGCAGTTAAAATAAAATAAAACTGAAGCTGTGATGCAAGAAAGTTCCCTGTTGAAAGCGCCCTCATGCGGTCAGAAAATTAATATTGCTTGCCTGTAAGACCTGCTTCCGAAATACAATAATAATCACTCCGTTCAACAGTATAAAACTTCTGTAAGAATACAATCTTACAAATAAATGGGAATTTACACGATGAAGTTGACTGCTGGTTCTTCTTCAACATGTTTTGCTTAGCAAATAGATTAAGTTGCATTAAATCCTACTTAATACGTTTTTGTTTCGATCTAGCTCGGGTCCGATCTGGCGTGTCAAGACCGAGCGTCTAGTACTCTTAAAGTACTAGACTCAAGCTCTGGTGTTTCTAATCAGCAGAGTGTGGGTTCAAGTCCCGCTTGTGGCATATGTGGAGCAAGATACTTTGCCATAATTGCTTTGTCTTTCGGATGTGACATTATAAAACCGCAGGTCCCATGTACTATGATTTGGTAGAGCGCGTAAAAGAACCCACAACACTTATTTTTGAAGAGAAGGTGTGTTACTTGTTCACATTGCAAGTGTTCACGTTGTTCACGTTTGACCTATATTGGGTCATTTTCACTTAGATTCCGGATTCACACTGACCCAAAAAGTCCTGGCTTTCTGACCCAGGAGTTTTTAGAGTGTGAGAAGGACCATTTTGTTTGCCGAATCAATTCCCCTTTTTGTGACCTAACTATGAAGCTGATTTTGGTCTTTTTCTCAGGCGGGGTCCAAATTCCTCCACCAGGTGCACAACCCAGCGAGCCTACAGGACAACCAGCACCTGAATTTAGCCGAGACGTTTCTGGTGGATCCAGCCGTGTGGACGATACCCCTGTTGGTTTTGCTCCTGGGGATGACGTCTTCCCGCCAGGTGAGACCCTCGACCTCCGGGTTAAGGAGTCTTCATGGGACAATGAAACAGTCACACTGGTTTGGACTGCACCCGGAGATGATCTTGATAACGGAGCAGGTTTGTGATGGAATGTTGTCACTTCTCAAGTAAAAATTGACGAATCCAATGTTTTAAGGTAAAATTGAGTACACATAATGTGACCCATAAAAATGGTTGTCAAAATTAAACTTTATACTGCAAGAAATATACTGCGAAATGAGATTTATAAATTAAACGGATGTTTTATACCCCAGTGTATTCTTTTAACGTTCCCGTACTCGTACTTGGTACTCGACTGTTGGACTTAGTACTCGAATATCAGAATTCTTGGCACTCCAATAATTTTACCCATACCTGATCCAGTACTACGCGTACTGTTCGACTGTACAAAGAACTGTTCGAAGTAAACTCTCTTCTTGTAGAAAAAAAGCGTTTATGCTTTTTTCCGCATGTGAAAAACCCTTAAGTTCTGAACTTAATAGCCATTGGAAGTCTTTATTGGGCAAATATTACCCTACTACAATTACGGTAGTTTTTACACTCTGGTTTAACTGCATACACAACTAAGAACAAATAAGTAATCTTGGCTTGAAAGACGTTTGGGAAATGTATATCTTTACATTACTAGGAAACAAAGGTCTAAGTTTCTTCTTTTTGTTACGTTTCAGCGTCTCAATACGAGATCATCCGTGCCGAGTCCATCCTTGCGTGGCAGAACGACTCGTCCCCAGACGCTCATCTTATTCTAAACTCAACCGACATACCCAATGGAAACATCTCAGCACCACGTGACTTCGGTACCCTGGAAGAATACACCATCCTCGTCCCCAAACCCGAGGGAGCCACCGTAGTCTCGTACGCATTCGTCCTGCGAGCTTTCGATGATGCTGGTAACCCGTCTGGATTCTCAAATGTTGTACAGGCGGTGTTAAGGGAGACTATCCCCCAAGTTCCGGTTACCAACCCAGCCCCAATCTCCCAAGCTCCAGTTACCAACACAACCCCAAGCTCCCAAGCTCCGGTTACCAACCCAGCCCCAATCTCCCAAGCTCCGGTTACCAAATCAATCCCAACAGCTAATCGGCTAGAAGATTGGAAGATAGCTCTGATTGTTGTTGCAGGTTGTGTAGGTCTAGCCCTTTTTGTTTTGGGGGTGTACGCGTTGACATCATGTTTCTGTAAAAAGCCAAAGGCAGTTGCTCCAGAAATGGATGTCAAGACTGAAGTGATTAACTTTGCGTACCAAAATGAAGTTTTTGAATTGAAATAATTATGCAAAATGAGGTTTACGACAACCGCGCCTAGGATGTGTTCAATCTTTCTGTGAAATATCACCTTAGGAAGGACACATTGCCTTCAAATCTCTCAAAATGTTGCTGTTTGGAATTGCTCCTTAACCTAAAGAGATGTTCATTGACTATAACACCAATAATATTTTGTAATTTAATAGTGCGTGGTGATTAAGTATGCCAAAATTCACCTCTGGATGTACAACCAGTGGAACAAACGGTCCGCCATTTTATAGGAGTTACAAGTTTGGTTCTACAGCATAGCGGACCGTTTTCTGTCATAAATTGACACAAAAACTATACCACTCCTAGTGATATTTGTGTGAAACATTTACTCTACTTTTAAAACGTCTTTCGAACCAGATTCATATCACAACAAACTTTCTTTAAAGCCCAAAGCACTCATCAATCTGAAGGCAACGTCCCCATTTAAAGCTTACAAGGCGATGGCCTTTTTAAAAATCAAGGTTTGGGCTCCATCGTTAGCTCTTTGGAAAATATGCACTTTCCTTACGGGACTTCAATCGGGCAGACTGGACTTCAATCGGGCTGACTGAGCCTAAGCAGAATCCCAAGACGTAGTTTCGAAAAGGACCAACGTCCGAACTCAAAAAGCAATTTTGCCAGTTCAATAAACAGAGGGCGCTATGTTTATAGATCCATGGATACTCTTTACAATTATCATAGTATACAGATACAGATGTTGACTGCTTCGAGTGCTATGGCTAAAGCTACGACGCCCAAGGTGATCCTCGGCGCGTTCCATTTTCCCGAGGCTTAATACAACGCTCCGGGAATCACCGAAGGAGTCGTGGTTTTAACCACAGCGCGAGTAAAGGCAGCCAATAGTTGTTTTATAACACCCAATACATATATTGTGACTATACGTCTAGTTACAAAGAAGCTGCTGTTACTATAAGTCTATTTTATTGGTTACTATGGGGTAGTACATTTGTTGCTCTGGGATAGCACATCGGTTGATACGGTAATATTACCTTGTGAAAAGTGCGTCGCGTTTGTGGAGTAAAAATAGGGCATATGACGCCCTCTAAACCAATCAAAATGATCTTTGTAACGGGTGTTATAAAGTATTCGAAGGCTTGTGTGCGTGATTTTGTTTTATTTAAACTCTAAAACAAACAAACAAACACCCCAACACCCCAACAAATACCCCAACACCCCAACAAACACCCCAACAAACGAACACTTTAACAAACAAACAAACAAAACAAAAAAGCAAACAAACAAACAAATTGCACACGACCACTTGATGTATGACGTCACATCATTGGAAATCGTGATATTCAGTGCAAAAATGCAAATACACGTTGGTAACTTAGTACGTTCAACTGTATACTAATTGTTGAAGATATTCAAGGTATTTGGAGTATGTTTTACACCTACAACCTGGCTAATGAAGTCAAAGTTAATGAAGTCGAGACAAGGATATCCGAACCGAGACCAAGACGTGGACATGAGGTTCAATAAAGTCAACATGGCTAAAGAAGCCAATTATTTTTAACTGCAGTGACACTTATTCTTCCTTTATAGTTGCTATATGCCTATACATTTTATTCAATACATTGGAGTTGTTTCAATTGTAGCTAAGCAGCCACAATTATTACCCAGAGGAGTTTCCTTACTTTTATTTTGTAGTTGAGAAATATATAATATGTATATTTTATAGAATGTATTAACTTATGTAGTAAAGAGTAACTCAATAAATGAATATAAAACAAACGAATTTAGGCCTTGGAGTCTAAGCTCCTAGTACATGTATTCCGAAAAAACGGTGGCTCATATTCGAAAAATGATACAAAACTCGTGTTTTTAAGGCAATAATAAAACATCCGTAGTATTGCGATAAATTACCGTACTGTTGCGTTACAGTAACGCACTGTTGCGTGATATCGCCGTCTTGTTGCGTTACATTGCCGTAATTTATTTCGTTACATCGCCAAGTAGGACTATTGCTTAAAAATACGCTGAGATAACGCAACACTAAGGCGATAAAACGCAATAAAACCCGGCGAACTATCACAATAATAATTGGAGATGTACCAGTAACACAATAAATACGGTGATATAACGCAATAGTACGGATATTATAACAAAACAAATGGCGATATAACGCAACAGTCAGGCGATATAGCGCAAAAGTGCAGTGATATAATGCAATACTACGGCGATGTATCGCAACACTAAAGCGAAAAAACACATTAAAATGAGCTCAAGTTCTCTAAGAGTTGGCATATGAGCCACCGTGGAAAAGAGAAGCAATGGGAGTTAAAGTTTTAGGGCCATGTCACACGAGGCAACTTTTACAGGCAACTTGGAGGCAACCAACTGCAGTGCATGCTACAGGACCACTTTGGTAGCACATGAGTCATTTTTCAAACAATGTCTTATGACCCCCAAGAATAACGTGTGATTATTTAAATGTGAATGCCTTTTCTTCTTGGAAGTGGTTGCCTGTAAATTACCCTTAAATGGAGCCCATTTTCTCCTAAAAGACTAATAGATGTTAAGGGCTAACATACAGAGGGATTTTCCATACAGGCAATATCATAGTATTATGACATTACGATTTGTGAATACCAACTCTTTTTGATAAAACGACCTTTATAACTATTCATTTTAAAATTCCATATATGTTTGCTTTTCTTTTATACCAACATAAAAAATTAATAATTGATTTCGATTTGAGTGACACATGCCAAGACGATGATTTCATTCCCGTGCTGTTGGGTTTATTTGTAATCACAAAGGGCAATGCTATCTATCTGACACCGTCTCCTAGTGGACACACCTTTTTGGGGTAAATATTTATTTTGAGTTGCATACAGTCATTACCAACAGAGGGCAGAGACTAATGTATAGATAGGTTGCTATTATGACGTAAATCGGCCATTTTTACGGGCAGTTTGGCACACACCATTGATCTCTATTATATTGGTGTTCGTCCTTTTCACTATGACCACTGAATGTGATGTTAATTTCACAGCTTATCTTCTTTTTTGAAAAATAGAGGAAGATAATTTTACAATAGAATATAAAAGAGATCAATGGCACACACAGTCATACGTTTCGCGTGAGAACGGCGTGCAGCGCGCGCACATTTCACAAAACTCATTGCAGGATTGGTTTACAGTAAACAGCGCGGCTGCATGAATAATTTGAGGGCTGACGACGCACCTGCAAGCCAAAATGTAATTTGCCATTAAAGATCTCCTCACTTCAGACCATAAATATCAATTGTCGTTTCAATCTGTTTGAAACAGTATCTGACCCTAACAACAATAATCAGTATCTACACTCGTGTGACTACTTTACCGATTCCACTTTTAATTCGTCAATTGATTTTAATGACCCTTCCAAGTTATCTTTTCTTCATATGAATATTAGAAGTCTTCCCAAACATTTTGATGAAATGACCAACTACCTCGAAATTCTTCATTCTAACTTCTCTGTCATGTCTCTCGGAAACATGGCTAAAACAATCTGACATGCCTTTCAATATGTATTCAATTCCTGGATTCTGTCTTGAGACAAAAAGCAGAGTGGATAGAGTGGGAGGTGGTGTAGCTCTCTACATTTCCACTGACCTTCAGTATGTTATCCGTCATGATTGATCCCATTCCACAGAATCATTTGAATCCATATTTATCGAAATCAAGAACTCTAACAGCAAGACCATTATTATTGGAGTAGTTTATAAATCACCATCTGCATCATTTAATGACTTCATTTATTCGTTTCAGGAAGTCCATACTTCTATTTCATCCGAGAATAAGTCATGTGTTATTTCTGGGGACTTTAACATCGATCTCCTCACTTCAGACCATAACCACCTGCCAGTCCCAAGAATTTTTAGATATTAGATTCTCCCACTCTTGCTTACCTCTGATTAATAAACCCACAAGAGTAACAAGTACTTCAGCTACTCTTATTGACAATATTTTTACCAACATCTCTCC
The DNA here is from genome assembly GCA_023634235.1 of Pisaster brevispinus. Taxonomy (NCBI): domain Eukaryota; kingdom Metazoa; phylum Echinodermata; class Asteroidea; order Forcipulatida; family Asteriidae; genus Pisaster; species Pisaster brevispinus. Next base: position 8,291,667 of record JAMKCF010000015.1, on the reverse strand, counting down.
TCCACCTAATTCTGGTATTTTAATCTGTGATATTTCTGACCATTTTCCTATATTAACTTCTTTTAAATTTTCCCCGTCCACACGCTCCCTTCCACCAAATTACTTTCGCAAATATTCTATTGACAATATTCAACACTTCAAAAATGAAACATGAAGATTGGTCTTCAGTCCTGAGCTCAGTTGAACCCAATGATTCATTTAAGAACTTAATGACCATCTTTAACCATTTACACGACATTCATATTCCTCTTGTCAGACACAAACACTCCAACAAGAAAACTCGACCAAGGTCGCCATGAATCTTCTCAAATCCATCAATCATAAAAACAAGTTTTATCGTAAGTTCTTGCGTTCCCCTTCTGAAACCACTCGACATAAGTTTACCAAATACAAAAAAATATTAACCACCATTTTACGTTCGGCAAAACGTGGTTATTATTCCCAGCAATTTGAAAAGGAAAAAGGTAGTGCTAAGAATACTTGGAAGATTATCAACAGTGTATTGAAAAACAAGACTACTTCCCATATCTCCAGTCTTAAAATAACTGACCTCAATGCTGAAGATCCCCTTCTCATCGCTGAGCATTTCAATAATTTCTTTGTCAATATTGGCCCCACACTTGCCGACCAAATTCCGCCTTGCAATTCTCACTTTTGGGATTTTATGTCTGACCCAATACCCCACTCTATTTTCCTTACTCCAATCACTGAGCTTGAACTTTCGTCCATTGTTTTGAACCTACCCGACAAGAACAGCTCAGGACATGATTCGATCAACTGTCCTCTTATTAAACAGGTTATTCAAGAAATATATAGGCCCTTAGTTTATATTATTAACTTTATATCTTTATCTACTGGTATTGTCCCAAACCTGATGAAAATTGCAAGGGTCATGCCTATTCACAAAAACGGTGACCATCACTTGGTCAATAATTATCGCCCCAATCCATCCTTACCTCCTTTTCTAAAATACTTGAGCGTACTGTCTACATTCGTGTCTCTCAATTTCTCGAGAAACACAACATTCTTTTTGATATCAGTTTGGTTTTAGGGAGAAACATTCCACTACTCATGCCATCTTGCAACTAATTAACAAAATCCGAGCAGGTCGTGACCAATCACTACATACAATGGGAATCTTCCTGGACCTTTCTAAGGCCTTTGACACCATCGATCACTCTATTCTTCTCTCTAAACTTTCCTTTTATGGTGTTAGAGGTATTGCCTTGGAGTGGTTCAGAAATTATCTGTCCAACCGCAAGCAGTTTGTTTGTATTGATGGCAAAGAATCCTCCTATAAATCGTTACTTTGTGGTATTCCACAAGGATCTCTCTTGGCTCCTCTCCGGTTTTCCATCTACATAAATGATTTCCCAACATCTTCCGATAAGTTCACTTTTATTCTATTCGCAGATGATTCTAATTTACTTTACTCACACAGAAATATCGACATTCTTTTTGAAACGATAAACTTGGAGCTTATCCACATTTCCAACTGGATCAAGGCAAACAAATTATCCATCAATATCAAGAAAACCAACTATAATGTTATTCAATTATTCCAGTAATGTACTTCCAAGTGACATTATGTTTGATAATTTACCTCTTCTTCGTACTGATTGTGTCAAATTTCTAGGAGTGTTTGTTGATGATAAACTTTCTTGGAATCAACATATTAATTACTTATGTAAACTGGTTGCAAGGAACATAGGAATTATCAATAAACTTAAATATTTTTTCCCATCCACAATACTCTATGACATTTATTCTGCGTTAATCCTGCCTTACATTTACTATGGAATTATAGCATGGGGCAAATCAAGTGCCTGTCTACTGAAAAGAATTATGTTGCTGCAGAAAAGGGCTCTCAGAATTTGTAATCGTGCCGACTTTTGTGCTCATTCTGACCCATTATTAAAAAAAACACAGTACTCTTAAAGTTTCCGATATTTATCTTCTTCAACTTGGAATATTTATGCATCAATTCAACTCTAATGTTTTACCTAATTCTTTTAAGAGTATGTTTACACTTAATTTTCAATTCCACTCTTATCAAACTAGACATGCAAAAGATTTTCATGTACCCCGTGTCTACTCATCTAAATCCATGAGTTGTGTTTATTTTCAAGGTCCAAAATACTGGAACTCCCTAAGCAATGAAATAAAAACATGTAAGAGTCTTCAGTCGTTCAAGAAAAAACTTTAAAATGAACTTATTGGTAAATACTGAGTCCTCGATTCCTCAGTTTTCCTGGTATTGTCAGATGTAGACCCAATTTGTTACAATAATTATTACTATATTGTCTCCTAATCAATTATTTATTTGAATGCCGCCGTGCGGTGAGCCTTTCCAGCTATCTGTTGTCCTGTTTAGTGTTTGTCTTGTGTCCCCATTGTGTGTTTACGTATTCATTGATAATCCATTAAACTAGTAATTCCTAACTCAGCACTTCCTTAACCCAGTTACATAAATGTCAGGGGGTCTCCACCCAACAAGCTTGCTTTTAGGAGACTCCCACCATTTAATCATTACATTGTATCTAAAGTACCGTATGTGTATTTTTATGTAAGCAAACTGATTGAATGGAAATAAACTGAACTGAACTGAATTGAACTGACTCCGAACTGTGGGCTATCTGTATAAGGCTGTTAACCGTTGAGCAAAAAAGAAATATTTCTCCTTGTTGAGTTAACTCAGATAAGAATTTGAGTTCTATGAAAAGGAAACGCACGGACTTTTCTTTTACTTTCTCGTTTTCAGTTATTATTCTCGCCATGGACACCACGTTGCTAGCAGCCTTGCTGCTCTTTGCAGTTCTAGGCGTCGACTCTCTCACCAGACCGTCCTTTATCAAACTGAAAGACAACGGTTACACTGGTATCACGGTAGCAATCCACAATCAAGTGATGGAAGACGACCAACTGATTCAGGGTCTTAAGGTTTGTGTCCACCCGGTAGTCTATTGTTTAAATACCGTTTGTCAGAGTGTTTTGTTCTTGTTTGTTGCATAAGTACTTGTTCTTGTGCACACTCCCTCCAATATTCACCCCCTTCCCCACCCCTCTCCCACATTCCCTCCAATATTCACCCCTTCCCCACCCCTCTCCCACATTCCCTCCAATATTCACCCCTTCCCCACCCCTCTCCCACATTCCCTCCAATATTCACCCCCTTCCCCACCCCTCTCCCACATTCCCTCCAATATTCACCCCTTCCCCACCCCTCTCCCACATTCCCTCCAATATTCACCCCTTCCCCACCCCTCTCCCACATTCCCTCCAATATTCACCCCTTCCCCACCCCTCTCCCACATTCCCTCCAATATTCACCCACTTCAGAAATCAAGAAACTAACCAACTCCTTAACAACCATCTCTCAGACAAATCAAACGATTTCCACAACTTCACATCCCTTCACGTACCCAAACACATCCAAAAAGTAATAAATAAAGGACAATCATTTATCCCAACAGACCCTTCAGAAGATATTAGACCTTGGAAACTTACACTTTATAAATCCATCTTACTAACCATGAAAAAAATGAGTTTGATCACACTAGAGTCATAGAATTGTTAGCTTCCATGTATCCCAAATCAGTTCCAGCAACATTCACAATAAACAAAGAACGAATTGCATTTTTAGACATAGAACTCTCCATCGATCACCATACCATACTCCACCAATCCATTCATTTTTTTCTTTTTCAAAAACCCTTTCAGAAGTTCATTACTCCTCTAACCATTTTCCTTCATTTTGTTCAAGCGTTATACTTGGTGAACGTTACCATTATAGAACACATTGCGCAACTGAATGCAAATACAAACACATAACTAATTTATTCACCGCTAGACTAATTTAATGTGGTTTTCCCAAATCCTTCATCAAAAAATACATTCATCCATTTCATTACAACCGCATACACGAACGAAAACAATTCCTAACACGAAAATCCACACTACCAGTTTTCTGCTCTTTTAAATTTAACAAAACATGTAGAAGCATTTCACTAGCACGTAAAACTATTAGTAAATACAACTCTCTCATTCAAAAACGTTTTACAGTCTTTCCAATGTCTCAAACTACACTAAACTTCACCAAAGGTTCTGTACTAGCAAAAAACTCCATAAATAAACTCCAAAAATAACCAGTTTTAAACCTTATATATATATATCTTTTTAGTACTTTATATTGATGTTTTTCTATGTATATTTTTACAATTTTTTTATATCCCAGCATCCCTATCATACCGATTATCTAATTGAAAAACTGAAAAACAAAAAAACTGATAAACTGTAGCTTAACGTCTACTATTCAACTTACAAATCAAAAATAATTCAACCAACTCATTTAATGAAACTATTATTATCACAAAAATAAAAGTAACAAATGTTAAATTTTACGGAAGCGTACTGCCGCCACATGAATAAAAAAATATCTCTCTTATCTTGTATGTACACGATAAGTTATCGTGTACGTACACGATAAGTCCAAACTTATTGTGTACGTACATGATTCATGTGGCGGCAATACGCTTCCATACATGTACGTACACAATAAGTTTGGACTTATCGTGTACGTACACGATAAGTTATCGTGTACGTACACGATAAGTCCAAACTTATTGTGTACGTACATGATTCATGTGGCGGCAATACGCTTCCATACAATTTGAATGAACAACTGAATTGAAACCTTCAAACAAACTCGTATTGTTAGATTAGAAACCAGCAATTAAAAGATACATGCTTATTGAACGGTTTTATTTAAAACCACACGTATAGTAATGTTAGTTACATCTTAAAGATTTCGTTTCAAAACTATATTTCTTACATCATAATACTTTTTAGACTGACTTACCAAATTTCAAATGGTCTACCAGACCCTTTAAAGTTCTGTCTTCTATAATTTAAGACAATATTCTGACGTGATATGGAAACACATGATTGTCTCTGCTAGTTAACGAAAACACAACTTTCACAATACACTAGTCCTCCTTTGCACGGGAATAATGTTGCGTGACACACACACACACACACACAAGTGTGTAAACACCTCCAATCGGGGACCTCCTATTGTCCCTCTTTTGTTTGGACTTTAACTTTTTGGCAAGAGCTCCCATTGGTTTTGTACACAATTTCCAACTGGGGACCTTTACCCAACCGGGGACCCTATTGTCCTCTTTTGTTATAGGTCCCCGGTTTGAATGTGAAAACAAACTCACACACCCTTACATATGGCAGTTACAGGGTACTTCCATTGTTGTTCTATTATTCCCTTTTCTAAAGAAATCCTGTGTGGGGTACCACTTGAACAAAGAAAACCTTGTGGGGTAGCATTGTTCTATTGTTAAAAATCCCCCGTGAGTTTGCGTGTGTAAGGGCACCCAGTTGTACACTCATACCGTAAGATAGGTCAACGAGCCAGTAGAATTGCTGACTAACAATAATATGGAGCAACGCGTTGTGTAGGATCAAACACAGGCCAACTTTCTATAGCTGATGTAACACTACAGTTATAGTTATTCCAAAAATCCTGGATCAGTATAGCAACACATGAGAAAAAGATTCCCTGTAAAATTTATGAATTGAATTTTACCATCCTCAAATGGTTCCTTCATTCCAACTTGCTATTAATATTCCACGAGAGATGCCAATATGTCCACAGATTGTTGTCGTAGTTTTCCCCGCGTCAGATACAAAATGACCCTAGAGACTAGTCAGATAACTCCATGTTTAGACCAGATTATCCCGTCCAGATGAACTGCCTTACCATCCTCTCACGTTCCAATTATAAACTGCCAGACATTTCCTAATAATAATAATAATATGACAATAGAACTTTCAATGTTATTATTGATTAGAATCGAGTTTTTCTTCCTTTTTTAAGTAAAAATAATTTATATTTGTTATTCACCTGAAATATCCTAAAACAGAAAGACAAAGGTTTTTTACACAAATTATTATAAAATCATCAAGCCTTTTATAATATGAAGTTATTTTTTACTTTATATTCTAGTCCCATATTATTCACTTAAGAGTGCTAAATGTACCTCCTCATCCATCTACTACCGGACAACTTTATGTTCATACACCAAACTGTTTTTATGTTATATTTATATATAAAAAGATGTGCTGTTTCCTTTGTATAGTATTATCAAGTTGCTCGCTTTTCAAAACATTCAACAAAAGTTTTATTAAACTCCTTTTACTACCATTGAAAACATGTGTACTCACCATGCATTCCTCATTTTGATTCCCCAACGAAGCGGTTCATCACTATTTGTTATTTTTGGTGCTACTCCACAGTTATTGCACTCCACAGTTATTGCACTCCACAGTTGTTGCAGTCCACTTTCCGTTAATGATCCACCGATTAAAGATACGTCATGAAGACAACTGTTGTTGTACAACTCGTCTATTTCAATTCACCGACGCGTCCGGTCTTTAAAAACTACCACTCACAACCGCGTCCCAAGCCTATTTGAATTCAATCTAGTGCTTTTACGCCAATCAGTTGTGACCTTACAAATACAAGGCAAACATACCCACGCGACTTATGCCCACCACTGCATGCACAACACACGCACACACGCTCCAAATTATTACATCAAATTTAATCTTTGACCTCATAATTATTGTTGTTTTTGTAATACTTACTTTAACTACCCTCCATATCAACCTGTTTTTTATTCCGATAGCACACCGCCCTCTTTGTTACAATTCACCACCACTATGTACGACATTTTTTGCCTCATTCCAATCCAACCTGTAATACATATTACACAACCTCTTCCCAACCACCCATTGTTGCCCACCTTTTGTTACCTTACGCATTTAACTTACACCCCCTTTATGCCACTTCACCACCCCTCCCACCAACCCTTCCTTTTACAATAATATTCTTGCATCCCCTTCCCCTTCATATCACTCCCTTACAACCCACTTTACCCCTCCCCTTCTCCCTTACAACCCACTTTCTACCCCTCCCTACACACTGCTCAACCCACCACACCATGTCCATATACCCCACCCCTCCTTATAACCCTTCCTTATAACACCATACTGTCATTTCCCCACTCCTACCATCACCCCTTTGGCTTACACCCTCCCTATCAATTCAAACCCCATTTTCCCTATTCTAAAATGGTATTATAAGTTAGTATTGTGACGTCACGCCCCGACGCGGACGAGGGGGGTGACTCGGACGGAACTGACGAGAAAGTCTCCGAGCGGTTAGAGACAAGTCCGTTGGGATAGAAGTATACCGTCCCGAGAATGGTCTGTTGTTTACTGTTCGTAGTAGGGGGTAGTAGAACGCCTCAGCCTCAGATGGTTTGGAAACAGAGGGCGACCTGACGTTCAGCTTTCAGTATGAACGTGCCGCAGCAGCAACAGTAACAGCTGTATCAGCCCAGCCAAACAAGGGGGGAATCTTACTGCACTCAGCTCCTCGCACAGCAGTATACCAGCGATGACCCAAGGTGACCCACAAGCTTTATTATTGGACAATGTAATTAGTTATTGGACCAATCAGGGACCTCGCCAAGGCTGGCAATGAACCCTCAAGTTCTCAAGGAACCTGAATTCGCCACACAACCCAATGGCCTTCCAACTACACTACACAACCCTTAACTAGCTCGATCGTTGTACACGAGTTATTCCAGACGACTCAACAAGAGAGAAATACCATGTCGACACAAGTTTCAAGTAGCACACTAGGCAACAATGATGGTTTATTCACACAATCTTCTCAGCTCTTCAACCACCGTAGGTGGCGCCCTTTACACAACAGTATGGAGGTCTATGACACACGACGACTCAGTTTGCTCGTAAGATGCCGCGCCTAAAGATTTGAATGAAGCAGGTTGGGACTATAACAATACAGGGTCGTCGCCCCACACAGTTTGCACTGCTGGGTTCCAGCAACTTGCCCGTAATATTCGATCGCACGCCCCACGGGTAATAGTCTCACGCCCCTTCTCACTCTACTCGATAGCGCAGATGACAGCAATGGACTAGGCAATACCGCCAGCCTCGCACACCGGGACACAGGGTTCTGTTCAGGCCACAGGAGATTATAGAGTCACCGCCCCGCGCAACTTGCGTTGCAGGGTTTCGGCAGAGATCTCTATTACCGATCGCACCGTACCGCTAGGATCCTATGAGAATCCTATTATCTCCACACAGCCTATTACAGTTCCCAACGCCCAATACACAAGGAGGTTATACCTGCCTGACAATTGTACGCACCTTATTCTAGCAAATGAAGGACAATTTATTGCACTGAGCGACGCACTTTATATAGCTTTTGCTGCAGCCTCGCGCACGCGCTCTACGCCGCACGTGAATGATCGGTGACCTTCACCGACCATTCAGTGCACGCGCTGCCTTGCCTATGCGTTTGCACTACGCCTATTTATTCCAAGCAACTACGTTGCTAGCGCTAGCGCCCTCAATCGTGCATCATGACCTTTACACTTTATTTATACATAGAATATAATAACCAGGTAAGCACCCTGTCGCATCACAGTATCCACAGATCAAATTAAGTCACCCTCCCTTATACCCTCTTATACCATAATTATACCACTTTCATCCTTCCCAACACCTTGCACTACCTTTCCTTACACTCCTTACACTACCCCCTCCATTATTCCCTTCCAGTTTACAACCCTTCCTCATACCATTCTCCTGTATAGCCTGTATACCACTCCAACATCCCTCCCTAATACCACTCCCTTTCCCCATCCCTCCCACCCCCGTTGTATCATATTCCCTCCATTGTATCATATTTCCTTTTACCATCTTCCCCTAACCCTCCCCTATTATAACGCCTATACAGTCACTTCCCCTTTTTACCACGCCTATACAATCACACCCTGTCATTTTAAGTTATATCTCCCTCCTCCCACCCAAGTTTCAACCATCTATTTTACCCCCCCCCCCCCCCATATACCAAATTACACCCCTCCCTCTACTCACACACCAAACATTATTCCAACAAACTTGCTGTTTTATTTATTATTATTTTTGTATTATTTGTATTCCTTTCACGCCGAGTGTATACAATGTCTAGATCTTTTATAACTAGTCGTTACACTCATTCTATGCATACTATTGTTTAGTGAAATCCTTTATTCCACGGTGGTGTCTTTAACGTTCATGTATACCGTGAGGTATACATAGGAGAGTTAGACTATAGGTCTTCCTTTAAACAAAAAGATTTATGTTTGTTTTTTTAGCCTCTCCACTGTGCAATATCAACTTTCAGGGAAAATCCCTGGTGATTTATCTTTTTTTTTAGTTCTAGGTAAGTCTGGTTCCAATTCGGAGACAGTCATACAAATCATGTTGCACCTTAGCATTAATTTGTCGATTTAGGAAATGTTCACCTCAAGACGAGGGTTATGATGAAACAATATTCTGATCTTTAATGTAATGATATCAAGTATGATTGATAGAGCTGACAAAGTAGTCGCAGACAGTGTTCATGTTTTGTGTGATCAACCATTTACAGGTAGTAGTAACAAACCTTTGAGATGACGGACTGATTCCGTTGTGGAGTCAGGAGAAATTATATAAACAAATGTATATCTTATTAGTGATAAGAAACTTATTTTAATGTATGAATATTTTTTTACCAGTCTTTTTCGTGTCTCCAATCACGATGTTTTGTTGTGGGTGGGGGAGGGGGAATGCGGCTGTGATCTGGGGTATGGTGACGGACCTCTCCACACGCACGACAAAACATAAGTGTCCTTTATAGAACACCATACTGGGGGTGTTTTACTCTTGCCAATGTTCTCTAGCACTGTCAAATTATCGTTGTTTTCTTAACTCCTTTTTGAATATTTTTTTGCTTAAGAATTTTACTTTCCTGTTCTGGAGCCTAAACCAATTTGAGACATGTCAATTTTTCATTTTTATCTTTTAAAGAGTGGACAATAAAGAATTAGAATTATTGTTGTGTATACTTCTTTCCCGTCACTCAGTTGTTATTATTCTAGTTGCTATTAAAAGGGGTGTTATTTGTGTTGAGTAGTAGTTGAAATAAATCCAGAAAGAGCCAATGTAATTTGGCTGCTGTTCGGTGTTAATGTTTTCGCGTAGTATACGGGAAATAAACATTCTCGAAGAGATCATGAACCCTTTCACGTTTTATCACATTTTCACTGAAAATAAGCGAAACCGTAAAAACAAAATGAAAACGCAACGGTAGGAACAATTTGGGGGTTATCAGGAGAAGTCAGGGAGCTAGATCGAAGCTGACGTTCGTGCGGGGTCAATGGAGTGCCCGGATTAAGAAATGTGACGTTGGATTAATTTTCTGATGTGTATGTCGCAGACGGATAGACACAGTACCATTTCTCTTTGGAGACAACCTGTGTTTAGTCGGATCCTCGTCGATGCTAACCCTAAAACAACGGGTAAGATCCACTGTAAATGATTTGCTTTACATTTTTGCTGTTTAAGGTGCAAAACAGAACAATCTACGATTGAATGTGGTTGTTTATGTTCTGTTTGGAAAACGTTATGTGGATTCATCATAGGCCTACCTTACAGGGATTCAACACCAATGATTTTTGGGAGAGGACCGTAGTCCAATCTGCAGTTCTCAATAAACACTTTTCAACCAACCTGGAATTATTTTTTTCTTAAAGTAGTAAAAAATCAACAAGAAACGGCATGCTTCTTAAAGTATTTTGAGCACTTGTCTCGTGCTCAGCTTAATTGGATTGGTGGAATCAAACAAGTTTTAATTTAGATAGCTTAATTCCATTATTACGGAACCCCAGGAGGGGTAGGTAACAAGAAAAAAGAAAAATATAACAAAGACGAAAAAGCAAAATCAATGAAAAAGGAGAAGAATGTTCGTTTTCTTTATAGAAATATGCAACTGCTTTCTCTCGAAATAGGACCCTTTCGAAACCACAGCTGGGGGCGTGGGCTTGGGCTTAGGCTAGTTGATTGGTTGATGTGTACTTTCCTTACGGGGCTTCAATCATGCGGACGGATCCCAAGCCCAAGCCCAAGCGGATGTTTCGAAAAGGACCTATAGGTTACCTCATTTCTGTTTCCTCGAATCAAGCTTATTTTTTAATCTGTTGCCTCAAGTTATAGGTAAGTTGAAGTGCAAGTTCTAGTTTCAGCTAATAGTGTTCTTTTTTCTTCCAGCGATCACAATGAAGCACACTTTAGCCATATTGGCCGTAGCAGCCGTCCTATTGGTCCATTCAAACGTTGACGCATTGACAAGGCCATCTTCAATACGATTCGTTAACAATAGATACACTGGCGTAGTGGTTGCCATTAACAACCAGGTTGCTGAGGACGAAAACTTGATTCAAAGCATAAAGGTATCAGATACTTACAGTAATATTGATAACTGTTATTATTATTTTTGAATAAGATATCGCCTAACATTTCAAGGCCGGACGGCCACTTCGGGTGAGGGATAAAAAACTTAACTGATTTGGGCTGTCGACCAAAATCAATTGTCACAAGGGTCACGTTGCCACTTACTCCTGGGGACTGAAACAGTGTAACCACCTTCACAGCCCGTAAGGATGTAGGCGTGGGTATCATCTACTAGGAGCTTGGTTGGTATGAGTAGACTACACTACCCTCCCAAGTTTCTACGAAGCAATTATGGTTATTAGTGCCTTGCTCAAGGGCAAAAGCGTCATGACCGGGATTCGACCCCACACTCTGCCGCTGACAGCACCAGAGCTTGGATCCGTTGATCCACGACACACACACACACAAAACCCAAACCCAAACCGAATCTACCTGAATATTACAATAAGGTTATTTAAGATCTGAAGTTAAACTTATTATCAAATCTTGCATTAAACTAAAGTACGCGATTGTTTGTGTTTGCAATCTCTATGTTTGTGAGAGCACGACAATAACAATCAATGTTTTGTACATGTTCATAGTTCGCTCAATTTGGAAATACTACATTATTTGGAAATATTTGACAATAATCGAGACGAAAATATTTCTCGTATAAATTGAATAAAAAATGAGCCAAGAATAAAGATACGTTTTTCTGATCTCTGTCGTTCATCTGCGAATATGGAAGCTGTATTTTATGCAAGCAAGATGAGGCCAATATCAGAATGAATGTAAAATTATGTTTTTTCCTTTACAAAGAAAATATAAAGGCCCAAAATAATAATGATATGATCGTAAGTAAAGCAGACTCACAATCTACAAATAAGGAATTTCTTGTGACTGGCTTGAATTGGGCATCTCTTTTTAAAGTTAGTCTAATGTACCTAAGAGAGGTTTGCGGTAACACCATGTGAAAATCTCTTTTGAGTAGTGTTGGTTCTGAAAAGAACCGGTGGTTAACGACTCACTGAACCAGCACTACTCAAAAGTGATTTTCACATGGTCTTACCGCAAACCTCTTTTAGTTATACTTACACCATGCAAAGTTTCAAATCCTACTTAGTCTAAGGTTGAAATTGTATTAATTGTTGAAAAAAATATCTGCCAAAAGTCAAAAGTGTGAAAAAACCTTTACACAGCCCTGCAACCTGTCTCATGTTGACCTGCTCTTATTTTGTATGCAATTTCAGGACATGTTCATTGAGGGCTCGAGGTATCTTTACGAAGCGACCAGAAAGCGTGCCTACTTTAAAGAGGTGACGATCCTGGTACCGAAAACATGGACGCCAAAACCGGAGTACAAGTTACCTGGCAACGTGACGTTTGATTATGCTGACGTCATTGTGGCGCCACCCAATCCACGATGGGCTCCTCTGACGTATACTAAGCAGTACCAGGGATGTGGTAAACAGGGCGTGCATATTCACTTCATGGATGCGTTTTTAACAGATCCCAATACGGAGTTGTACTACGGCCCACTAGGTAGGAACATTAAAACCAATTACCGACTGATCTACTGTTAGTCTTTGGAATAGTGCACTTATCCCATTCCTTTATATTTCAAAACCATTTCTTACATAAAAAAGAAAAAGAAAAAAAAAAGAAAAAGAAAAAAAAGCAACAATGATAATAATCAAACGTCTGTAAGGTCGTGTGTGTTTTTGTACATATTGGTCAATTTTTCCGAGCAATAGTTTTCCAAAATTAACCCTTCGTGACCCCATCAAAAAATACGCCATCGGACTGCAGTCAACAGTCCGTTTGTATTTGCGTGTAAATTTGTTTTGTGGAGAACCCAATCACTTCCAAAATGGCCCAAAAACTTTAGATATAGACCCTTTTGACTAAATCAAACATATTCAAGCACAATTTTGTTTTTTAGATGAGCCCACATTTGTCTTTTTGTAGATTTTTTTTACTTCACACTTTGTTTGCACAAAATAGGAAGAACATCATAATCTCTTACCATCTTCTCATAGGGTCTAACCATAGAGCTATATAGCTCCATGGTCTAACTAATCCCTGAAACACCATCCTACTCAATCATCCAAATAAACAACCAGGGCAGTGCTCTGAGCCCTGTACAAGTCTATAGAGAAGCCATCCGAAACCATATGGTTCAATTTACTTAGCAGTGTCCATTAGCCCAAATGATAAATAATTGCTGTACAATTCCTATGGGAATTCCTGGAGAGCTGGTCGTTGATAGATTTTTTGTGTGTGAAAGAGACCCCGGATGGGAACAATACTTTTTCCATGCTATTTGACTAGGTGTAGATGAGGAACTTGGATTTTTTTAGATAAAAAAAAAAAAATGGCGGAGTACTGATTATTTATTAAAAACGGACTGTTGATTGCAGTACCGAGGCTTCACGGAGTGTTTTAAGGCGTGAATTTTAAGTCTTTCTAGATTGTTACAAAATAACATGTTGTGTCAAAAGTTGAGTTACGATGAAGACTGTAGGGCTCAACTCCACAGGAGATTAGTCTTATTCTCTTTGATATTTTTACAAGACTTCTCAACAAAATTATTATAATTTTGTTTTTTTAAGCCGAAATGTTGGTTTGAAATTTTCCGAACAAAACAAATTCCATCGGCTTTAAGTTCTTGTGGCTGAGCCATTAGGGTGTGGTATAGGTTTTCCTGATCATTTTCGGGAAAATGTAGTATTTTTGTAATACTTTCATGTCTTCGTATCAACGCAAGTTTGCCCCTTTAATTGAAACCGTCATTCACTTTCGCTTTGAGGCTTGCGAGTTAAACTTATAAGGCGTCCTTGTTAGCAATGGGTTAATCTGCATTCAATATTTTAGCAGAGGAACTAGAGATTTCTGCAAAAAGCTGCTGCGAATTTGAATTATGTTCAAGTGGATTGTTAAATTGAATTGTTATTTTTTTAAATCACATAACAGTGCATTTGCTCGCACACCAAGCGCATTTGAATGACTGTGTTAAGGGGGCTTTCAGTTTCACTCGAAATCGAAAACACGATTTTTACATTAGCCGTTTATTTGCCGAAAATGACCGGGGAAACCTACATTTACACAAACAGATTAGCATTCTCCTGAAGACGAGCAGAGTATTCTGTTCGAAACGTCGAGACCACACCGGTTCTCCACAGAACCAACACTTCTCCCAAAAGAGCTGTATACATGGTTGTACCTGCTAGTTTACTACTGTACAGTTTTTTATTGGGAATGTATATCAATAGTACGGAAGCGTATTGCCGCCACATGAATAAAAAAAAATCACGATAAGTTAGCATGTACGTACACGATAAGTTTGGACTTCGTGTACGTACATGATAACTTATCGTGTACGTACACGATAAGTCCAAACTTATCGTGTACGTACACGATAAGTCCAAACTTAATGTGTACGTACATGATAACTTATCGTGTACGTACATGGTAAGTCCAAACTTATCGTGTACGTACATGATAAGTTATCGTGTACGTACAAGATAAGAGATATTTTTTATTCATGTGGCGGCAATACGCTTCCGTACAATAGTCCACAATGCAAGAAATACATTAATCTCCTGACTGAAAAACAGCCGTGTTAGTCTGCTAGATAAAACAATGAAGGTAGGTAGCACTCAAAGATTAAATAGTTACATGATAGTTACATTTATAAACTGCATTACCTCTCGTAGCAAAATTTTACTTGAAGTTGATGAAGTAATTGTTGCTACGAAAGCTCATGTAGTTTTTTATTAGTTAGTCTACCACTACCTCCATTAATCTCCATGATATTTACTTGAGGATTTCTCGGTTTGGGTACACAGGACTCATCCTTGTCCACGAGTGGGGGCATCTTCGTTGGGGGTTATTCGACGAGTACCCGGATCCCGTAGGTGACCCGGATAATTACCAAGAATTTTACTACTCTCCAAACACACAGAAATTCGAAGGAGTCAGGTATGGAAACCATTCAAAAATGTATATTTTTTAACAATCATAGTGATATTTGATTTTCAAGTTGATTCTCGAAAGTTTCCTTAGTTCATTCAAACTATAAAGTTTATATATGTACAATTGCATTCAAGTTCTTTTTGTGCACACAAGATTTCGTTTTTTTCTCGTTCAGGTTCGTTTCATTTTTTAATTCTGTTTCATTTTCCGTTCTTAGCTCCTTAACAAAAGCGGCTTTCATAAAAGAAATAATTGAATAATATATATATATTATAAAAGCAAAAAATAGTATAGACATACTAAACAACATTTTCACCACTTTCAGTTATATTTCCATACAACGTATTTACAATTGATCAAATTGAATGGTTGACCAGCCCATTGCTGCCGGCTTTTACGAAATTGAATAATCTTTGAATGGTCTTTTGTATACAAGTTAATGCTAAACTGTTGGAATTGAATTTCTCCTTTTGACTAATGGATGTTGATGCAAGGGGAGCGTTCAATTTCAAGCGAAATTGAATTAGTTGTGAGTGGGTGTTAAATTGAATTAATTGCATGGCCAGGAAAACCTACATGGGCCGGTGGGGTTGACAATGGTTACCCATTGTCACCCATTGTCACCCTCCCTCCATCAACACATACATGTATAGTGTCTGATGAGGATCCTGGCTGCCTGCCAAGTTGTTAATGAATCCCCAACCGTTTCCATAGACAAAGCTCCAGGCTAGTCGTTACCATAACTCAAGTGACGCTTTACGAGACCGGCTTTTCATACTCACAGTCCTTCAAAAACGAACTGCAAACACTTAATCAGACCAAAGCTCTCTTTTCTTTAGAATATTTCATCAAAATCGTTTGTATTGGTTCCACTAAATGGGGGACCGCTGGTTGTTTGTTGAGAGGCAAATTTAAATGTTTTTAATCACTATTTACCTAGAGCAATACACTGTAGGTGGTTTTAGTGTATGAACAACTCTTAAAACGGATAAGGATCAATTACAAACAGCACAATTTTACGAGATTTGAAGTAATATTTTAACGTATATTATAACCCACACAGGTGCTCGTTTGACTACAAAGCCATGAATTTAATATTTGACACGGAGAAGAAGACTTATCGTGAATGCGTGGGAAACCCAGACATTGGGTACGAGGATGGATGCGTTTATTACATATTAAAGAACCAAGATTCTGTCACCTCGTCCATCATGTTCAGCGCGTACTCACTCGATCCCGTAAGTATAGACAATCCCATACAGTTTTTGGTTTGACGATTACAGGCTCTGCGCATTCACGAGTTGTCTTTGATTCTGATATTTCAGCCACTGTCGATCAACTGCAGGATGAATGCATCAGCATGATGTATCCAAATGTTTCTATTTTGTGTTTGTTGATACCGATTGACTACCCCCCCCCCTAGTATTATTGCAACTCGTCTCTCCATATTGTTCTCTGGAACTCACTATTCAGTTTGTTCCTAAAATAGTCTCCAGTCACTGATTGCTGAGCTCTAACGGATAACTAGTACTTGTTTGGAGTGATTAATGGCTCTGCCAAGATCTTTGACCTTTCCTTATTTATTTTGATCGGCTGCATATTGCGCCACAGCACCTTGTAAACCATTACAAGGTGCTATGTAAAGGAGTAGGTCTCATACTTCAAAAACGTAGCCCCAAATACCTTGCAGGAAATACTGAATGTTAAGCGCTTAGAGGCTGGCCTGCAGTAGGCGCTATACAAATACAATATATTATTATTATTATTAGTAACCCTGCTTGAAAATTTCATGAGAGACACAGATATGGTGTTTCATGTGTTAGAAATAGTGTATTCATAAACTTTCTGACAAGCTTCTTTTTGTGGGAAAAATACACCCATGATATTAAATAAAATGGTAAAACAGTTTTTGGAGAATGTTTTTTATTATAATTGTTTTTGTAAATAAAGACATGAAGAAACAAAAGTGTAATCTTTTAAAACTAAATGTCTCTTCTTTTTTTAAAGACGCACCAAACTGTCGTTAAAATATTTCTTTCCGAAATGTTCTCATTAATTCTTTTTAGCTAATCCAGGTCATACCGACCCAGAAATGTATTACTGCCCACGGCACGGGGCTCCTGGTCTAAACTGACCCGGAAGTTTTTAGAGTTTACACCAATAAATGCTGGTTTTCTAACTATGCATTTCCAGGCTTTATTATGATAATGTCTAAACTCACTCAATGCAAACGCTTTAAAATGAGCATACTTTGGTATAAAAGCTCAAAGGTCAGAGTTCGGTGCACTAATCAGTGTAATCATGAGGAGGTGGCACCTTTAAGGTGTTGTTGATGACACAAAACTGTGGTAAAAAAAGATTTCCGAATTTTCCTCATCAGTTTAAAAATTACTATGACGGTTTTAATTTAAAAGTTTTTTCAAAAATGCATTTCAAAAATTTATTTATCTTTTAAGTTTAACAAATTCTCCCCCCCCAAAAAAAAAAAAAAGCACAGACCATATTTGCCATTTACGGTTTTCGTTGCGCTCCCCCTCTGCTAAAACTATAGGATTCGAACTGCCTCTCTCCGCCGGGCTAGCTCGGTGGTATAGTGGTAAAAGACTCTCTGCTCTAGCAATGCAAAGGTCGTGGGTTAGAATCCCACCGAGTGATCTGCCTTTTTTTCCACAGAACTCGGGAAAGTACTGGGCATACAGTGCTCTAAACACATCAGTGTAAGAGTAAAAAACAAAACGCATTCTTTATCTTCGATGCAAAATTAGTACCTAATAAAAATTTGTTCTTAAAGCCGTCACAATCAAGCGTCGTTTTCTCTTTCAATATAGATAAGATATTTCTGTGAAGTCAACGGACAGGACATTTCAAGTTTCCACAACCGGGACGCTCCAAACAAGCATAATCGTCTGTGTGACAGTAAAAGTAGTTGGGAAGTTTTGCAAAAACACAAAGATTTTGAAGGTGCGAAACAGATAGAAACTCTTTTTTAAATAAGAACCTAAAATAGATTATTCTACAATAAGGGAATGAAAGATGCATTGAACGGTCGTTTATAACCGGCAGGGTCGTGCAACAAAAGACAATAGATGTGAAACAAAGGTTCGATGCTGTGAAATAAAAGACCCCGTCTTCGGCTCGGTCTTTTTATCTTAAAGCTACGGAGCCCCTAAAGGGACAGGTTCAATATTATTTCGTTCCCTCGAAATATTATTTCGTTCCTTCCCTCGAAATATTATTTCGTTCCCTCGAATTAGTATTTCGTTCCCCCAAAATACTAATTCGTTCCCTCGAAATACTAATTCGTTCCCTCAAAATCATTTCGTTCCCTTGAAATATTATTTCGTTCCCTCGAATTATTATTAGTATTTCGAGGGAACGAAATAAATTAATTCGTTCGATCGAAGTAATCTATTTCGTTCCCTCGAAATAATAATTCGAGGAACGAAATAATATTTCAAGGGAACGAAATGATTTCGAGGTAACGAAATAATATTTTGAGGGAACGAATTTTTTTTCACCTGTCCCTTTAGGAGCTCCGTACAAAGCCACGACCTTGGAAGTTTTTAAACGACCGTTTAAGACTGAGTCGCCACTGTTATATTCCCATTCGTGAATACACGGACTGTGTACTCCAAAATAAACAAGTCAGGGGGATAAAATACGTTCTTCCTAGCTTGGATTGCTAACAAAATATAATAATAATACACAAAAGCACAAGACCTTGTTTCTTTTTATTGCAGTAAAAATTGTCCAGGAAATTGTCTCAATCTGAAAAGCTTCGATATGAGAGTATTGTATTGCAAAAATCCTGAACACTCATGAAAACTAGTTCACCCAAAAAATATTTCATAGAATTTTTGCAGGTTAGTTGTCTATGTATGTTTATTATGGTGGCTGTAAAGGGACATCGAACGTATTTACGTAAAGATGTTTACGTAAATATTCACAATTAGTACCCGCAAATTGCACATTTTTTCGTAAATACTCACGACTTGTGCCTCAAATCGCAAATATTCACGTAAATATTTACGTGAATTTTTGCGACACAGCTGATATTGGGAATAATTATTTGCTTGTACGCAAATATTTGCCATTCGGGCACAAATCGTGAATATTTACGTAAATACTTACGTAAATATATATGTTCGATGTCCCTTTAAAGCCACAGTAGATAATTGATAACCAGCAGAGGACAGAAATATTCTTATATTCATATGTTTTATACCTTTATTTATTCACACTATTATGTTCTTGTCAGGTGGAATCAATCCACCAATTGATCTGACTGAAGAAGAGTTGATACCGGACTTCAAGATGGTGCAACACCGTGATGTCAGCGTGGTGGTGCTGATGGACACATCGGGTAGCATGGATGTAAGTTTGGCCAGTGCAATCGAGTGAAAATTTAGAAATGTGCGCCAGATCCATAGGGAGGTGGGGAGTGGGGTAGAGGAGGGGGAGGCAGGGACAAGAAATGGATATAAGCTGATATGGCGTGGTGGATTGAGGGATTGAACAACACGAATCAATTTTATGGCCCTGCAGACAACTGAATTCTAATTGTACGGTTCACAGAAGCCGTCTGACACAGCATTTCGTTACCCACTTACACTTGCGCTTAGTGGCAGAAATTGTTAAGGCTTCTGCCTTTCAGACTCCCATATCCTATCATATTTTTTTCCAGTAAGCATCACACTCTTTCTTAAATGTGGACACTGTCTTGGCATTTATTATTTTCTAAGGCAGACTATTCCAGTCGTTGATGACTCTCTGGGAGAAGAAATTACATCTGTATCCAATGTTCTTGTTGAGAGTTGGACTATACAGCTTTAAAAAACTGGGCCATTGTGCTGGTGCGCGTGGGCATCTTGAAAAATTACCCGCTGTCTACTTGTTCTAATCCCTTGACCAGCTTAATCGTTTCAAAAAAATCTTCTCGTATTTTTTTAAGTGGTTACAAGTGTAAAGCTTATATAAAGTAGTGCCTAAAAACTATGCTAAGTTTACCATTACTGCTCCCTTTGCATATATAGAGTCATGTGTTAATGTAACTGAATATGAACTTCAGGTTTCCGCCATAAAAATCACAGGCTTTATGAAATACACCCCTTGCAAAGGAAACCCGGGACTGGTCCCCTGCGGATAAAAACAGGCACTGGTCTTGTGAGTGGATAAACTTGCAGTGACGTATTAGCTTTCAATTTCTGCGTTATGATTGGTTTGCTCCGAAGTGACGCAGTTTGTCGTCTACATACACCAGAAGCTAACTGTACTTTTGATCGTCTGCTGCTGCGTGTGTATAATGTTTGTATGTATGTAATCAAGTATAGTGTGCGTACACATGCGAATGGGATGCGAGGTCAAAAGTACAACTGGCAGGATCCCTCAAGGTGCTTCAAAGCTGGTTTCTGCCGTTATTGACGAGCCGCGTAGTGTGACTTCAGATACTCAGGCTAATGAAAGCCCTTAAATGGCTAAGAGTTGTACGCGTCGCACACGCTTGCTCGTTTCCATTGTTTGACATCAGCGATGTGGTAGCCAACAAGGGCCACGAGTGGTTAGAAACGATCAGAATTCGATGAGGCACAACAAAAATCAAAACACAAATGTTTCAATGGCTGAATTTTTGCTTTATTCCATACGATCTCCTTACAGACAGACAACAGGTTTAACAAGATGATTAGCTCTACTGCCAATTACATCTCGTCTATTGTGACCGAGGGCAGCTACATCGGACTCGTCGAGTTCAACTCTGCATCGTACATCCTCAAGGAATTGACGTTGGTTACCAGCGATGATGACCGCAAGGCTCTGTTACAATTCCTTCCGGACGCCCCCGATGGTGGCACAGGCATCGGTGGTGGAATTCTCAGATCAATAGAGGTTAGACAATTGGGAATTATGCATACATTTTTGTGACAGCCGAAATCTGGAAATTTGAGACAAAAACCAATATATTGCGTCTTGACCTAATTTGTTTGCTGTGTTTTAACCCTAAATTGCAAAATTTATCACCGGTTAAGGTTAGAGTCTTACATTAGTTTGTGCTGATTTGATGGCAAAATCACTCGGAAAGATACATGATAAAAGTCGCATGTGAAAGTTTTAGCCGATTACAGTGTCTTCCTGCTAAAAAGAAACAATAAAACAAAAAGCTGTCACGGTATTTTCAAACAAACGTGACCCTACGGGTCATTCCCTCTTTTTAAAAAGAGGGGTAAGATATTCTCTGCACCTCTTGAAATGTACACCAGTGCTTGGCTCTTTTATTCCACATGTCAGAAACATCATTTGTTATGCTAATTTATAATTCATTTTAATTTATGCTAAACTATTGATAAGAATACAACATTTCCATAGGTGCTGTCCCAAGGCAACAGAGACCCAGCGGGAGGAATCATTCTCCTGCTCACAGACGGACAAGAAAATGAAAATCCTTACATTGAAGACGTCATGGGTCTCGTGATAGAGTCAGGGGTTATCGTGGATACACTTGCCTTCACGCAGGCAGCAGATCCTAAACTGTTTCAACTGTCTGAAAATACCGGTAAGTATTTAATAACATTAAAGAGTAATTGTCAGTTGGTATAAAAGCTTAAAGTTTTCATTTATCTTCTAGTGATTCTCTCAAACACATTTTAGTCTTCCGGCATTAGTAACCGTTGATTTGAACAGTTTACCACCAAATACTTCTGCTGCTACGTTTTAATTAGTATAATCGAATGCCTGCCTGCCTGCCTGCCTGCCTGCCTGCCTGCCTGCCTGCCTGCCTGCCTGCCTGCCTGCCTGCCTGCCTGCCTGCCTGCCTGCCTGCCTGCCTGCCTGCCTGCCTGCCTGCCTGAAACGACAAGCGTGTGAAATTTTGTTTGTTGTTTGGAAGCAAGTTTGTAGAGTTTGCAGTGGTATCTAACTAAACAGTTAGAACATATTAAAAAGTAATCAATCTTCTGCTTTACCTTCAAACAGAGAGTAACATGATTTGGTACTTTCATAACAGAAAAGTATGATTAATAACTCTATATTTTCAATCAAAACTTTCAAAAACAGGTGGTAACGCCTTCTTCTTCTCGAACGCCAATGGCTCCAACACTTTGTATGAAGCTTTCGCTGCGACTATGGAGAGAGGTGACGTCATCGATGCAGAAAAACGTCTGCAGGTAGGTAAAATGTTGGAGAACCAGTTATAATTTAGGCATTAAAAAAGGAAACTCTAATTGTTTTGCCTCCGTTAATAATAGTTTCACTCCGTTTGTACATGGCAAATTACAGTTTCTGTACCCGTCTATGTCGCTTGGTATTGATATTGTATCAGTAGGAGACACCGATGGCAATCAAGAGTGCGTGTAGCCTTCCGTGAAGGCCTTCGTGTCCTAGACAGGATGTGTGGCTAATCCGGGTCACACCATCCCAAAAATGTGTCACTGCCCACGGGACGGGGATCCAGGTCAAATCTGACCCCGGAAGTTTGCGTTTCAGGCTTCATTTCAGTATTTTTCTTTTCGTTTTGATTGTCACCGTCGGCAGCTTATGGTTACCTCGTGGAAACTCGGGAGGAACGAAAATAGAAAAGGCACCGTTTTTATGGACAGCACTCTGGGCAAAAATACACTGTTTAGCTTTTCGTGGACAGCTGATGAAAGCTCGGGTAAGCTAAACTATTTCAGATCTCAATCGTTTCCTCATGTGTTCTGTTCGTTGTTTCCGAATGTCCAGGAATGCTTCTGGTGACGAAGTATATACCACAAATTAGTTGCAGAGGTGGGATACGGAAAAGTGTGCTTGGAAGCCCATGAATCCCTTGTCGACGCAGAAAACATTATTCTACTTTGCATCCGGGATGGTATACTGTAGAGACGCGACTCTGCATGCAACGTGTATGAATCTTGCCTTTGCTTATGCTGGATATATGGGGTGCCACGCACGCCTTAATTAAAGGCTATTTACTTATGCTTAATTTATTTGTCAATGCAGCTATCGGTGTGACAATCAAGGCACCAAACGGAAGCTTGATCGATTCATCTTATGATGGTTATGGCGTCGATGCACCCTTCAAGGTTATCTCAGTTCAGATCAAAGGAATAGCACAGGTGAGATTAAGTATTGCAGGTTTTATTGAATAATGCAGCTTACCTTTTAGGAAAGTTTGGGTTGAATAAAGAACAATTGGCTAGGACGGCATTTGAACCTGCGACCTCCGGATTAACGAGCCGGCGCTATACAAACTGAGCCACCTAGAGGTGCTCGATACTCAGGCATGGTGTACCCTATATTGTGTCTTCATTGTGTGCTTGGAATCTCAGGAATTCTTAAGGATTTTAGAGGAGATGAGGAAAATATTGAGATAAAGTATGTGAAGAATTGAGGGATACCTTCTGCTCCATATCAGACATAGTATAGAGGTGCTAGTCAGAAGCCATTCATTCATTCCGATGTTTCCGATGGGAAGCGACCGCAGAGGGATCCCCTTAAGGGACGCTACTTTTCATTTCAAATATCAAGTAATAAATCACAAGGGTAAACTGACTGGGTAAACTTGAACTAATTTGGGATTCACCTAAGACAAATTTAATTGAACGGAATATGAACCTGCGACCTCCGAATAACGTGCAGGCGCTTTATAAATTTGGGCATTTAGTCCTTATTTAGTGGTCTCCCCATTTTGTCGATATGTTATTTTATCAATATCTTCATTTAATAAGTTGAACAAACTATTCATTTGTATCAACGATCTTACTGGAAAAAAATGTATTTTTGAATTGTCGTGTTTTGTATTATTGGAACTCGTGCAGTCCATTGAATACGTATACATGTAATTATGACCCACCCAGGCTGGGGCATGGGAGTTTTCGGTAACCAACCTGTTATCCCGCGAACAAGATATTGCAATCTCCATTTCGTCACATCCGGCAAATGATGACGTCGAGCCCATTATCGTGACGTCAGAGTTGAGTGGCTCCATCACGGACTTCGCTAAAGGGGTGCCCCTGACTTCGTATGCCGAGATCAGACAGGGGTTCAGCCCGATGATCTACGCTAATATCTGGGCGACCATCGAGAGGCCGGGCGGCTACGATCCAGTCAGGCTCCAGCTGCTGGACAACGGAGCTGGTACGCATACAGACTACATGTCATACTGTTATAATTTTGACAAGCAAGAATTTGATTTTACAGTTTTTCTGGTACCCAAAATAGTTTGTCCCAAATGCTCATGGTTGAACTAGCAGCTATGATAAGACAAAGAAAAACGAAATGGAATTTAGATTGGCTCACACAGTTGTAGTAGTGTTACAACGATTGTAAGAGCCAGAATTGGTGACGCGTTTGAATCCGTGTCTTTAGAATCAGCAGCAGCAGCAGTAACAGCAGCACAAGTAGCGGCAGCAGCAGAAACAGCATTAGCAATAAAAGTATAAAGATGCAGTAGCAACAGCAACAGCGATATAACAGCATTAGCCGCAAAAGTAGCACCAACAACACAAACAGAAATAACAGCAGCATAAAGCAGCAGAAGTAGCAGCAACATCACAAGAACCCTCTATAAAAAAATTGTCAGAATTAACCCAGAGTTCGGTCCCAGGAGGCTTGACCTATTTCTGGCATTGTAGCTCGAATCCTGCGTCAATTTGACGTATTTCTTTGATGCTTTGACACGCATTCCGCGTCATGCTGACCACTGACCATGCCAAACAAAAGGGTCAGGGGTGGATTTCACAAAGAGTTAAGAATAGTATTATGTCGAGTTAGGACGAGT
Organism: Pisaster brevispinus; assembly: GCA_023634235.1. NCBI lineage: Eukaryota > Metazoa > Echinodermata > Asteroidea > Forcipulatida > Asteriidae > Pisaster > Pisaster brevispinus. The sequence continues at coordinate 8,266,604 of JAMKCF010000015.1, read as the reverse complement.
TACTCGTCCTAACTTAGGACTAGTTGTTAACTCTTAGGCCTATCCTAAGTTAGGACTATTTTTGTGAAATAGACCCCAGGTCCCATAGACCGGATCAGGATTAATTCTGACCCGGAGGTTTTTAGGGACAGCAGCAGCGTTGGCACAAGCACACGTGGTAGCAAATAGCAGCAGCAGGGGAAACGAGAAAAAAAACAGTTGGGTAAAAACAGTTTTTCTTTTATTTTTACAGGAGCTGACGTGACCAAAAATGATGGAGTTTACTCGAGGTTCTTTACTGACTTCACGGGGGTGGGTTACTACGGCATCAAGATCAGCGTGGATAACAATATGGGCAACGCCATCATCATTGATTCAGTACCTTTCTCAAAGGCTCGACCGATCGTGGATCCCGACCAGGCCTTCAATCTTCCGGCAATAGGTCAGCATTTTAGGGACATGTCACAAGAGGCAATGCACAGCCAATCAGTTCTAAAGTTCCACGAGCAGTCCTCGAAGAAAGAAAGAAGCTGTCATATTACATCTTAATGATTTCCTTATAAACAGTGACAACAAGTCCATTGGACCATCGAAGTGTTCATTTTGCATGCAATGCAGTTTGCCTTAATTTTGACCGCGGGAGGGCGTGTAGGAACCGAAATTACCGAGCGTTGGTAATCATTATGCAGGTTACTTCGTTGATGCAAGAACACAACAAACAGACAGTTAAAATAAAATGAAAACTGAAGTTGTGATGCCCTCATGCAGTCAGAAAATTAATATTGGTTCCTGTAAAACCTGCTTCCGAAATACAATAATTAACTTCATAAATAGTCACTCCGTTCAACCGCATAAAACTGCTGTAAGAATACTATTTCACAAATAAATGGGCAATTACACGTTGAAGTTGACTGGTTCTTCATCAACATGTTTTGCTCAGCAAATAGATTATGTTTCATTACATCCTACTAAGTACATTTCGATTTAGTTCGGGTCTGATCTGGCGTGTCGTGACCGAGCTCTGGTGTTTCTAACCAGCAGAGTGTGGGTTCAAGTCCCGCTTGTGGCATATGTGGAGCAAGATACTTTGCCATAGTTGCCCTTCGGATGTGACATTATAAAACCGCAGGTCCCATGTACTATGATTTGGTAGAGCGCGTAAAAGAACCCACAACACTTGATTTTGAAGAGAAGGTGTGTTTCTTGTTCATATTGCAAGCAAACTGGTTAGAAAATGGGATTTAAGCTTGGATTCTACGTCAATTTGACCCATATTGGGTCATTTTCACTCAGATTCCGGATTCACACTGACCCAAAAAAGTCCTGGCTCCCTGACCCGGGGGTTTTTAGAGTGTGAGAAGGACCATTTTGTTTAGTGAATCAATTCCCCTTTTTGTGACCTAACTATGAAGCTGATTTTGGTCTTTTTCTCAGGCGGGGTCCAAATTCCTCCACCAGGTGCACAACCCAGCGAGCCTACAGGACAACCAGCACCTGAATTTAGCCGAGACGTTTCTGGTGGATCCAGCCGTGTGGACGATACCCCTGTTGGTTTTGCTCCTGGGGATGACGTCTTCCCGCCAGGTGAGACCCTCGACCTCCGGGTTAAGGAGTCTTCATGGGACAATGAAACAGTCACACTGGTTTGGACTGCACCCGGAGATGATCTTGATAACGGAGCAGGTTTGTGATGGAATTTTGTCACTTCTCAAGTAAAAATTGACGAATCCAATGTTTTATGGTAAAATTGAGTACACATAATGTGACTCATAAAAATGGTTGTCAAAATAAAACTTTACACTGCAAGAAATATACTGCAAAGTTAGATTTATAAATTAAACGGATGTTTTATACCCCAGTGTATTCTTTTAACGTTCCTGCACTCGTACTTGGTACTCGACTGTTGGACTTAGTAGTACTCGTATATCAAAAGTCTTGGCACTCTATTAATTTGACCCATACCTGATGACCCGAGAAATCGAACTCCAGTACTACGCGTACTGTTCGACTGTACAAAGAACTGTTCGAAGTAAACTCTCTTCTTGTAGAAAAAAAAGCATTTATGTGAAAAAACTCTTAAGTTCTGAACTCATAACCATTGGAAGCCTTTATTGGGCAAAGAAATTGCTTACCCTACTACAATTACGGTAGTTTTACACTCTGGTGTAACTGTACACACAACTAAGAAAAATAAGTAATCTTGGCTTGAAAGACGTTTGGGAAATGTGTTTCTTTACAAAACAAGGAAACAAACGTCTAAGTTTCTTCTTTTTGTTACGTTTCAGCGTCTCGATACGAGATCATCCGTGCCGAGTCCATCCTTGCGTGGCAGAACGACTCGTCCCCAGACTCTCATCATATTTTAAACTCAACCGACATACCCAATGGAAACATCTCAGCACCACGTGACTTCGGTACCCTGGAAGAATACACCATCCTCGTCCCCAAACCTGAGGGAGCCACCGTAGTCTCTTACGCATTCGTCCTGCGAGCTTTCGATGAAGCTACAAACCCGTCTGGATTCTCAAATGTTGTGCAGGCGGTGTTGAGGGAGACTATCCCCCAAGCTCCGGTTACCAACCCAACCCCTATCTCCCAAGCTCCGGTTACCAAATCAATCCCAACAGCTAATCGGCTAGAAGATTGGAAGATTGCTCTGATTGTTGTTGCAGGCTTTTTGGGTCTAGTCCTTTTTGTTTTGGGGGTGTACACGTTTACATCATGTTTCTGTAAAAAGCCAAAGGCAGTTGCTCCAGAAATGGATGTCAAGACTGAAGTGATTAACTTTGCGTACTAAAATGAAGTTTTTGAATTGAAATAATTATGCAACCGCGCCTAGGATGTGTTCAATCTTTCTGTGAAATATCACCTTAGGAAGGACACATTGCCTTCAAATCTCTCAAAACTTTGCTGTTTGGAATTGCTCCTTAACCTTAAGAGCTGTTCATTGACTAAAACACCAATAATATTTTGTAATTAGTGCGAAGTGATTGACTATGCAAACATTTACATCTGGAAGTACAACCAGTGAACAAACGGTCGGCCATTTTATAGGAGTCAAAAATTTGGTTCTACAGCATAGCGGACCGTTTTCTGTCATATATTGACACAAAAACCATACCACTCCTAGTGATATTTGTGTGAAACATATACTCTACTTTTAAAACGTCTTTCCAACCAGATTCATATCACCACAAACTTTCTTAAAAGCCCAAAGCACCCATCAATCTGAAGGCAACGTGCCCTTTTAAAGCTTACAAGGCGATGGCCTTTTACGGGATTTCAATCGGGCAGACTGGACTTAAGCCTAAGCAGAATCCCAAGAAGTAGTTTCGAAAAGGGCCAACGTCCGATCTCAAAAAGCAATTTTGCCAGTTCAAACGGCAGAGGGCGCTATGTGTATAAATCCATGGATACTCTTCACAATCATCATAGTACAGTATACCGATGTTGACTGCTTCGAATGCTATGGCTAAAGCTACGACGTCCAAGGTGATCGTCGGTGCGTTCCATTTTCCCGAGGCTTAAAACAACGCTCCGGGAGTCACCGACGGAGTCGTAGTTTCTAGGTACAAAGAAGCTGCTGTTACTATAAGTATATTTCATTGGTTACTATGGAGTAATACAATTGTTGCTCTGGGATAGCACTCTTTGGTTGATACGGTAATATTACCTTGTGTAAAGTGCGTCGCGTTTGGGGAGTAAAAATAGGACATGTGACGCCATCTAAACCAAACAAAATGATCTTTGTGAAGGGTGTTATAAAGTATTCGAAGGCTTGTGTGCGTGATTTTGTTTTATTTAAACTCTAAAACAAACAAACAAACAAACACCCAAACACCCCAACAAACAAACAAACAAACAAATCCCCAACACCCCCAAACAAACACAAGAGAACAAACACCCCAACTAACAAACAAGCAAACAAACACCCCTACGTACACCCCAACACACAAACGAATAAACAAACAAACAAACAAATAGCACACGACCACTTGATGTATAACGTGACATCATAGGAAATCATATAGATTAGGAGATTAGGAGATAATATTCAAGGTATTTTGAGTACATTTTACTCCCACTAAAACTTTACAATTCTCCTTCAAGAATAGCCACATTCAAACAAAAGCTAAAGAAGTCGCGACAAGGATATCCAAACCGAGACCAAAACTGGAACTTGAGGTTCAATAAAGTCAACATGGCTTAAAGAAGCCAATTATTTTTAACTGCAGTGACACTTATTCTTCCTTTATAGTTGCTATATGCCTATACATTTTATTCAATGCATTGGAGTTGTTTCAATTGTAGCTAAGCTGCCACAATTATTACCCAGAGGAGTTTCCTTACTTTTATTTTGTAGTTGAGAAATATATAATATATATATTTTATAGAATGTATTAATTTATGTTGTATAGCATAACTCAATAAATGAACATAAAACAAATGAATTTAGGCCTTAGAGTCTAAGCTCCTAGTATTCCGAAAAAACGGTGGCTCATATTCGAAAAATGATACAGTAAGGCAATAATAAAACACCGTAGTATTGCGATAAATTACCGTACTGTTGCGTTACAGTAACGCACTATTGCGTGATATCTCCGTCTTGTTGCGTTACATTGCCGTAATTTATTTCGTTATATCGCCAAGTAGGACTATTGCTTAAAAATACGCTGATATAACGCAACAGTAAGGCGATAAAACGCAATAAAACCCGGCGAACTATCGCAATAATAATCGGAGATGTACCAGTAACACAATAACACACGGTGATATAACGCAATAGTACGGATATTATAACAAAACAAATGGCGATATAACGCAACAGTCAGGCGATATAGCGCAACACTGCAGTGATATAATGCAATACTACGGCAATGTGACGCAACACTAAGGCGAAAAAACCACATTAAAAAGAGTTCGAGTTCTCTAAGAGTTGGCATACGAGCCACCGTAGAAAAGAGAAGCAATGGGAGTTAAAGTTTTAGGGCGTTGTCACACGAGGCAACTTTTACAGGCAACTTGGAGGCAAACAACTGCAGTGCATGATACAGGATGACTTTGGTAGCACTTTTGTTTGAAAAATTACTTGAAAGTAATTTTTCAAACAATGACTTATGATTCCCAAGAATAACACGTGATTATTTAAATGTGAATGCCTTTTCTTCTTGGAACTGGTTGCCTGTAACTTACCCTTAACTGCAGCCCATTTTCTCCTAAAAGACTAATGGATGTTAAGGGCTAACATACAGAAGGATTTCCATCAGGCGATATCATAGTATTATGACAATACGATTTGTGAATATCAACTCTTTTTGATAAAATGACCTTTATAACTATTCATTTTAAAATTCCATATATGTTTGCTTTTCTTTTATACCAACATAAAAAATTAATAATTGATTTCGATTTGAGTGACACATGCCAAGACGATGATTTCATTCCCGTGCTGTTGGGTTTATTTGTCATCACAAAGGGTAATGCTATCTATCTGACACCGTCTCCTAGTGGACACACCTTTTTGGGGTAAATATTTATTTTGAGTTGCATACAGTCATTACCAACAGAGGGCAGAGACTAATGTATAGATAGGTTGCTATTATGACGTAAATCGGCCATTTTTACGTGCAATTTGGCACACACCATTGATCTCTATTATATTGGTGTTCGTCCTTTTCACTATGACCACTGAATGTGATGTTAATTTCACAGCTTATCTTCTTTTTTGAAAAATAGAGGAAGATAATTTTACAATAGAATATAAAAGAGATCAATGGCACACACAGTCATACGTTTCGCATGAGAACGGCGTGCAGCGCGCGCACATTTCACAAAACTCATTGCACGATTGGTTTACAGTAAACAGCGCGGCTGCATGAATAATTTGAGGGCTGACGACGCGCCTGCAAGCCAAAATGTCATTTGCCATTAAAGATGGCGTCTATTGGGAAGTTCACTATCTACAGTTCATAATGCAAGAAGTTTAGCTTACAGACAATGTATACATTTGGTCTTTGGAACCGTTTGATTGTTCTAATACCTATAGACTATGCATAGACATTAAAACTAACCTGTGAAAACTTCATTTTAAAAGGACCTAGCGTTTTTGAGATAGAACCGAAAATCGGAGCGGTTTATGTCCACGCATGAAGAATAATCCGTAATTGGAATACACACGTTTCATGTTTATGGAAAATTTTTCGGATTGAACTTTTTTAGAATCCTTTTCTCCAAAACCAAATTCCTAAGAAGGGGATCATTTCTCAAAATGTTATACATTATCAACAACCGCAGTGCTTCTTAGCAAGTAAGTTTTATGGTCACTAAAGGGAGTGTATAGGCTACCTTTGGTAATAAAAAAATATATATAAGAAAATAAAAAAAGTAGTGACTTCGAACTGTGGGCTATCTTTATAAGGCTGTTAACCGTTGAGCAAATTGTGCGTTTACTTTCATGGCAGAATATGGGCTCATATTGAAACCGTATGCCATATACAAACAAATCATTATTCTGATTACTGATTGGAAGGTTTCTGTGTCTTTTTAAAAAGCATATCATGATTTATTTGTTCAAAACTATGTACACAATAGAGAAAAAGCTGGTAGTCATTTTCAACTAAACAGTCGTCGGTTTAGGAAGCTAAACGCTATAGGTGGCCATCTTGTAAGAATTTGTAAAGACATTGTTGATTTGTCACTGGCGTAGGTGTCGATTGTCTCTTATGGTCGCCCAACCCAACAGCTGTTCGCATTTGTGTTTACTCAACAAACTTGTTATAGAAATGTTCTTTAGGGTAGTACAATCTGCTTGAGTTTGACAAGTTATCGTACATATTGTAGAGTTCAAAGAGCGATTTAAATGTCACTGGACTAATTCTTTTCAAGTCCATATCTAAGGCAGCATCTTGATCAAGTATACCGAACATTCTGTGGAGATTTGACTCAAACATCGGACAAGGTTTGTGTTTAACGCTTAACATTTCAGGTAAGAAGCCTACACATTTTAAAGTCATGCACATCCTTGGTTCATGGAAGAACCAAATTGTGTGTTGTTTCTGTTTTTTCCCCTTACAGTTATGTGTATTAAGCACTGTATACTTAATATTATTTTTCCTGCGTTCCTTTGGGGGAAAAACACATGCACATCACTTGGTGGATTTCGAACCAATAGACTACCGCTAGCTAGCCCGGTGGCTAGAGGCAGTTCGAATCCCATGTTTTAGCTGTGGGTACATCAGCAATGTAAACGAATTAAATTGTGCATCGTGAATAAAGAATATTAAAAGGTTTTTGCCAGGAGTTTTAATCGAAAAGAAATTAAAGAAAACATTAACTACAGTGATTTTGAGGGTCTTCGAATGATATTTTCTCGATTAGTTATTTCCTTTAATAATAAAATGTGAAAGTACTTCAGAAAATGTATATCAGAAAGATTGTCACTGCTATAAAATCAGTGACCTTGACATACAAAAAACACCCTAGTGAATAAATATTGCGAGAAAACAGTAAAACTGATATGACTTAATATTGAAAAGCAACTTATACAAACCACCAAGTTAAATGCAACAAAGGTAGAGTCATGGTTTGGTTTTTGTCAATGTAATGCTAATTTTGAGGACATTTTTAATGAAAAATACAATAACAGTCACTTGTGTAAGTTTCAGCTGATAGTGTCTACCTGTCGAGAAAACAGCAAAAAAAAAAAAAAACCTGTCCAACATTTTGCGAGGTGACAGCGGGTACCTACCACATCTCTGGCCGCAGCATTCATAAACGGGTTCCATCCCTCAGAAATCTGAGTAAAGAACCATGCATGAATTGTTTATCAGATAAAAAAAAGAAAAAGAATTATACCATCAAAAGCTTCAGTGCTTCTCAAGTAATTTTTTATAGTTATTAATATTAGAGTATTACCCATCTATGACCCTACCAAGAAATATTTCTCCTTGTTGAGTTAAATCAGATAAGAATTTGAGTTCTATGAAAAGGAGACGCACGGACTTTTCTTTTACTTTCTCGTTTCCAGTTATTATTCTCGCCATGGACACCACGTTGCTAGCAGCCTTGCTGCTCTTTGCAGTTCAAGGCGTCGACTCTCTCACCAGACCGTCCTTTATTAAACTTAAAGACAACGGTTACACTGGTATCACGGTAGCAATCCACAATCAAGTGATGGAAGACGACCTACTGATTCAGCGTCTAAAGGTTTGTGTCCACCCAGTAGTCTATTGTTTAAATACCGTTTGTCAGAGTGTTTTGTTCTTGTTTGTTGCACTAGTACTTGTTCTTATGGGTTTTTTTTTAAATAAATTTTGATTGTGTTCTACATGTAAGATATATAACATTTTCTGTACGTGTTCTTGAACTTGTTTTTATTTTACACCTATACGGAAGTAGTTGTCGCCAACTCTGAGGTCAGAATTGATCCGGGTCCCAGGTGGGCCTGACTCTGTTCTTGGTCATGGCTGACCCGGAAACTGGTGGTGGGAAAAAAAGCAAATTTAAACTCTTATTCTGTGTCAGTCTGACCTATTTCTGGGTTGTTTTCGACTCAGATTTCAGGTCAGACTGTCCTAGAAACGGAACAGGCCCCACGGGACCCAGAATCAGGGTCAGTTCTGATGACCCGGAAGTGATTAGATTGTGGTATTGAAGTTCAATAATGAAAACTGTCAACAGGAAATGTTTACTGAAGGCTCCAAGTATTTGTACCAGGCAACACGAAACAGGGCCTACTTCAAAGAAGTGACCATCCTAGTTCCTAAGACGTGGACTCCAAAACCGGAGTACAAACTTCCCGGTGGTATAACATTCGACAATGCTGATGTGATAGTGGCGCCGCCCAATCCACGTTGGGCGCCTCTGCAGTACACAAAGCAATACGAGGGCTGCGGGAAACAGGGAGTGCACATCCATTTCATGGACGCTTTTCTAACTGATCCAAATACTGAGTTGTACTATGGCCCGCTGGGTAAGCAAACCATGTTGCATTGATAGCTAAACCCAACAGTTGTCAGTTTTATAGAGCTACCCAAATATAACACATTACTTAAAGACAAACTATATAGTTTATGGTTGAACAAAGAACATTGACTGTAGCGGGGTTTGAACCAACGACCTCCAGACTAACGTGGCGGCACTCTACGAATTGAGCTATGTCGTCAACTGAGCTATACAATCAAGTTTCTTTGTTCAACCCCAAATTATTACAAATTTACCAAGTCAGTGTTCTTGTGGTTTATTACTCTTGGTATGACAAAATATGTTGAATGTCAGATATCAAAATAAATATCTGATCAATGTATATCAGAAAGCTGACTGACTGTAAACTTCGTACCAGTAAACTCTAGAAAATTCCCGGGTCAGAATTGACCAAGATCCCGGGTCAGAAGTGGCGTGACCCCTTCCTGCGTCACGCTGACCTGGATACTGGTTTAGGAATTGAATTTGAGCTCAGATTTTGCGTCAGTTTTACCCATTCCATCCCAGAGAGGGGTCAGGCCCCAACGTAGTCTTGAAATCAAATCGGTAATTGTTGTGCGGTCTAGTTGCGGGGACGGTACACACATCCTCGATCCCAACATATGTGTGTGAGTCAGTCGCAATTACCGTCTTGAATAACTTGTACCCAGCTTTGTACACATGCAATTGGACTTGCTACCAATTGGACGGAGCAGTTTGATTGGTTAAGAATCACAAAAATATGAATATTCATCATACATCTTGCAGCGTATGGCACAATGCAGCTACCAGGCGCACAATTCATTTTTTGATAGGGGGGTTTATTATAAATAGTAACATTTTATGATAATGCATTGGTCAAATTTATCTTAAAAGAAAGTTAATAAATTGTTACAATGATTAAAATATTATGCTTTTTACATTACATTGATGTTGGCAAATAAACTGTCATAATTTTTTTTGTTAAAGCCAGTAGAAAAGATACATTCCCATGTTTATAATGAATTCTTCCAATTTTGTCAGACGAGCTACCATTGGCCCTCTTTATGGCAACTTTTGCATATGCAATGTATAATTTACCATATATGACTATTCGGCCGGGAACAAGCTACTCAAGTCGTTAGAGCTGACGAACCTTGCCACGCGCTACCTACGACTGTTGCATGAATGTATAACGCACTGTGACTGTTGCATGAACGGGGGATGTGTGTTTGTCATAGTGCTGGCAGACAAATAGACACTGACTAACGACTTGTCATCAAGTCTAGCCCCAACGGGACCCTAACATCGAGAAGCTTTCAGTTCAGCAATTGTGATCTGAAAATGGTTTTTACTCCCGCAGGTCGCACGTTCGTTCACGAGTGGGGTCACTTTCGCTGGGGTCTTTTTGATGAATACGCTGATGCAGTGGGCGATCCCGACAGCTACCAGGAGTTCTATTTCTCACCAATAACGCAAAGTTTCGAAGGTGTGAGGTATGAATGGTCTATACTTACAAGATTACCATCTTGAGTCTTACTCCCTGATCTAACCTGTGAAGTTTCACACAGTTTGACTTAAAACAATTCCCGGGTCAGAAATATCATGGACTCCTTGTCCCAGGGCGCCTGACCCGTTTGTGGGTCAGGCAGACAAGGAAGCTGGTTAAACAATGGGTTTTTGGCTTGGATGCTGCTTCAGTTTGACCCATTTCTGGGCCATTCGGACACAGATTACGGATCATACTGAACCAGAAATGGTTCATACCCTCTGGTGCTAGAAACCGGGTTAATTCCGACCCGGGATTTTCCAGAGTGTATATTTAAAATAGCCATGCATGTCCTATTGCGCATGATCGGCGCGCAGAACATTCTGGGTGAAATACTAATCCAAGCAACATCGGCAACCACCATGTCACGCTAATTTTGAAGCAATTCAGTGTACACAGCTATAACTGGCGTGTAAACTACAGCTTAGCGTGTATCTTGGCAGCTTGACTTTTTAAAAACTGTACTCGGTTTCCTAAAATGCATTGCGGTGTACTTTTAAAGATGGCGCTTGTCCTTATGGTCTATTCCGTAGGTGCAGGGAGTAATGACTCAGAGTTCCCAATCGTGAAGGCCAAATAGAGCTAGTTTTGGAAAACCACATTTACAAAATACACACTATTCAGCGTTTAAAAAGGTTATTGTAAACAATCAAACTACATGTTGTGGTAATTTTGCCGCAGCTCAAGAAACACTATAGTGGGTTTGAATTTGAAATTTGAATCAAAAGTTCATGTTTTCATAAACCAAAATTGCAATCATTTTCAAAATTGTGCAACACCGGTAATGTGTCTCATTCAGATGTTCTTACAATCACAACGGCAAGCCGCTCATCTTTCTCCCTGAGAGCCTGGCTTATCGTGACTGTGTGGGCGACTCGTATAGAGGCTACGAGGAGGGGTGCATCTATTATGTATTGAAGGAGCAAAATGACGTCACGGCATCTATTATGTACAGCACATACCCACTCTCAAAGGTAAGTCTTTGAATGTTCTAAATTGGGCTTCAACTCGTTTCTTACTTTTTTATAAACAGTTCTGTCTCGTCAGAAGAGCATGACCTTTTGTTTTTCTGGTGTACAGAAAAGTGAATCAATAATAAAGAGTCTTTATAATGTGAATGGTCGTCAAATTAGACAATGAGAGACTTTGGAATGCAAGGTGGCAGCAGACTCACCTGGTAAATTTCCATTGTTTACGTAGTTCTGAGCATGCGCACATTACCGAGAACAATGGATTTACCCGGTAAGTCTGGTGCCACCTAGTGTCCAAAAAGTCCCCCATTGGAACACGGCAAGTTAGTATTACACAGAACGTTTGATCCGAAAAATAACGAAGACAGAAACTAAACATGTTAACTTTTCTTCGTGCGAAAACATGATGGCAAAACCCGTGTCAATTTCAAAGGATAGTGTCCTGTGGTTTAGTATACAAATATTGACTGCTTCGAGTGCTATGGTTAAAACTACGACTCCCGAGGTGATCCCCGGAGCGTTCTATTTTCCCGAGGCGCAGCCGAGGGAAAATGGAACGGTCCGGGGATCACCTAGGGAGTCGGAGTTTTAACCATAGAACGAGTAAAAGCAGTCAATATTTGTTTTATAACACCCCCAACAGACTATTTATCATCCTCGTACACGTAACGTTCGTACGCGCATTTCAGATACACAGATGCACAATTTATTGAGTTCGAGGTGGGTAAAAAAGACGTCTGGGTACTGCGCGCGCCATGTAATAGTCGACTATTCCATGGCAAAAGACTATCACACGGCCGCCGGGTTTCTAGTAAAACTAAGACATATCATGTGACGCGCTCTTAACCAATGAAAAGGCAGAATTGTTGTAAGGGGTGTTATAATAATTAATATTTTCTAATTATATTTTATGTTGTTTTTCAGATAACTAAATTTTGTGACGACAACCAGCAAGACCAACCTAGTCTCCATAACAGAGAGGCCCCGAACAAGCACAACCGTCTATGCTCACGAAGAAGCAACTGGGAGATTATTAAGGAACACGAAGATTTCAGTAGTGGGTCTGATGCAATTCTTTAAACAGAAACATATTCAATATTCACATTCTTTGAGTTAATACTAATCAACGTTGTTTATCCCTAGCTTTTTCTGAGTGCTTTCTGCCTGTCTATTTCTTTTCATTTCTTTTCATTTCTTTCCACTTGACTGATTTTGTTACAGCAGTATACATGTATGTGTGTTGTGTTTTCATTTAGCCTTTATTTAAGAAAGACTCCGATGTAGGGTCGAAACGTCGGACCATTAACTATTCTGCTTGCTTTTAAACTTTGGATAGGACAGCCGTAGGTCCTGTGTACTAGGATTGGTGGTGCACTTCAAAGAACGCAGAACACTTATCGTGAAAGCGTAGGGGTTAACCCCGGTGTTTCTGGCGGGTTCACATAGCAAGCACCCTTGTTTACAGTTTTCCCCAGGCTTGCTAACTACAATGACTAAGTTCACTTATGAGGCATCTTTGTGTTCATTGCCATAAATATATAGTCATATTAGTAAAAATACAGTGCTGGCTGCTAACTGCAGTTCTCTGTGTTACGGTCCACACAATGTGGCGCTTAACAATCAATTATTGCGGCAAGCAGAGCCATGAATATAACCAGCGTATCAAGAACGTGCCACACTTGTGTTGTGTCTCAATAATTAATTCAATATTTCGTAATAATATTGGTTCTTTTAAACCCAAACTTTCATCGTCACCTCAGATGGAAGCAACCCTGCTACTGAGATAGGCGACCAGGGTCTGGTCCCAACATTTACAATCGTCCAGCACAGAGAAGCTCGTGTGGTTCTTCTCCTTGACACCTCAGGAAGCATGAGGGTAAGTTTGCCGCAAAACGGTGGCTATCAAATGTTTGTTTTTTTAAATATTGTTGGTATCTACTGGTTTGAGATCAAAACTTAGATGGGGAAACTGGGGCTCTATCTATTTTTTGAACGGGAAACACCCACGGGCGCCAATTTAGCAAGCCAATGGTTGGGGTTTGTATTCACAGGACTCTGGAAGTATCGAATGTACACTGCTTTACACACATCGGTGCATAAGGGTAAAACCAAACAACAAGCAAATTGTTTGTTATTCATTGAGAGCAGTGAGGTACATCAATCCCTGTTCCCCTGAGCCATGTACATGCGTCTTTGCATCAAAATCACGTAATTGGTTCTCGACCAATACAAAATTGCACTCTGTTACCGTAGTACAGCAATAATGACCGTGTACGACAAACCTCATAGGACTTAATCCATGCCTGACATTGTGTTAAGTTGTTATTCCTTGTTCGACTTGAAGGATGCCAAGAAGTTCGTAAAGATGATAAGCTCGTCCGCCAACTTCCTTTCCTCCATTGTTATCGATGGAAGTTTGGTGGGTATTGTAGAGTTCAACGAGAGGGCGGTTAAACTCCAAGAGTTGACTACAGTTTCTTCAGATGCTGACCGTGCTGAATTGCTGCAAGCTCTGCCGGCTAATGCTAATGGATGGACAGCCATCGGCGATGGTCTTCTAAAAGCAATAGAGGTGGGTTGCTGCTCAGATTTATTATTTTATTGAAAGACAAGTTAACAACGTTATTTTCGTATCAAGAAACAACAATGCTTTCCCCCGGACAGTTACAAAAAGAATCAAACGGCGTTAGCACGCGTGCGACAGCTGCAGCAAGAGTTTTGTTTTGTTTTAATTAATACAAAAATGTGAAAAGTTGACTTTGTTTACTACACCGTAGGCCTACATAGAAAGAACCGTTACAATTTGAAATGACTTTTTTTCAAGGCAGATGTAGAAGCTTAAGAGAAGTGTGCCAATTGCTCTTGTTGAAAATATGAGAGACTCTTCCTACCGAATATGGCTCTTCACTGTCACAATAATGTCTCCAAAAAGGCTGAACGTTATCTTGACCAAAATATGAATAGCATGGGGGGAGGGGTTGCACTCTACAAAATACAGGGTCAGATTTGCCCGCATTTCAGGTCTCAGGCTAACCTGGATAATCGTTCAAAAATGGAAAGTCATCTCGGATTCTGCATCTTCTCTGGGTGATTTTTACCATTGAATCCGGGTCAACTGACCCAGAAATGGATCAGGCCCCACGGGATCAGAAATCCGGGTCAATTTTGACCCAGGAGTTGTTGGAGTGTGTTTTTGTTTCGTCTCTCTCTACCTAGGTATTATCGAAGGGCGGAGAAAACCCCAAAGGTGGGATCATTATGCTTATTAGTGACGGTGAGGAGAAACACGGTGGCGAGGACAACCCCAACCCACACGATCTTCCCTACGTGGCTGACGTCATGGATCACGTCATCAACTCTGGCGTCATCGTCGACACGTTAGCCTTTTCCCAAGGCGCTTCCACCTTACTCCCTAGTATTTCAAGGGCAACAGGTGATAACAACCTCCAAGGCTAACACCAAGAACAAAAATTGTGATATTTTTGTCAAATTATTTGAATAAATTCTATTAATACAGAATGGTGGGGTTTGTTTTGGGAGATAATATTAGCAAAAATATATAAAATATTAAAATTCAAGGAAGATATCTTGAAAATAAGAAAAGAACATGATTAGAGAAACATGTAGGTTGTTTACGTATAGACTTTGTCTAATTTTGTCTATCTTCAAAATTTGAACATGTTGTGTGTGGGTTTTTTTCGAGGTGGTAAAACCTTCTTCTACTCAAACGAGCCTGGTTCTAATACATTGTATGACGCCTTCGCTGCAACAATGGAGAGAGGTGACGTCATTGACGCAAACAAACGTGTGCAGGTAGTTAAATATGTTGTAGATAATTTCCTTGCGAGCAATGTTTCTTTTCTTTTTTTTGAGGAGTAAAATTCTCTTCCTCTATTTAAAAAAAGAACAGAAGTTAAGCTGTGAAATTAACATCACATTTAGTGGTCATATCTGACTGAAAATTAAGAAACCAATTTGGAATTTGTTAGTTATTTTGTCCACATAATTTGACACCAGGCTTATTTAAATTCCGGGAATCGAAAGTCATCACTATGTTTGTTTGTTTGTTTTTTGTTTTGTTTTGTTTCACATAGCTCGTGGGTACGTCTTGGTCATTAAAACGTAACGAGGAAAGGAATGGCAGTGTTTATATGGATACCACCCTGGGAAGGAGGACGGAGTTCAGCTTCTCTTGGACAAAAATTAATGTGCGAGGTAAGTTTACTAAGATATTCTTATATCAAGTAATAAACCACAAGAGAAACTGACTGGGTACATTTTAAACAATACTTGTTCAACCTTTCACCAATCCCAAGGCTGTATTGTCAGTGTTATCGTGAAGTACATTTCGGTCGAGTATCAAGTACTGCCGAGTACGGTGGCAGGGTAGCACTCGAGTTTGACTATGCCAGCCGAGTACTATAGTGCGTGTACGAGTACCATGTACATTGTATGGAATTGGCGCAATAAGTCAATTATATGTATTAGTGTTTATTATCAAAACGGTACTTCAGTATAGTATTTGAGTACGAGTAGTGGGTACGAGTGCTACACTACTGTCTATTGTAAGGCAAGCGGTTCAGTGAGTCATATTTTCTTGAATGTTTCATCTTATTTGCAGCTATTGATGTAACGATCACGACACCCAGCGGAAGCGTGATTGATTCATCTTATGACGGCTATGGCGTCGATACATCCTTCAGGATTCTCACAGTTAAGATCAAAGATATAGCACAGGTGAGAGTTTCAAAGCAACATGTAGAATTATAAAGCTTTACATAATGAAGGAAACAGGTTCATGGTTACACAATTATTAAACAAAGTATCACCGAATTGTCTGATTCTGGAAAGATTACTTTTACTAACACCCTTCGCATCAGTAACTTCGAGCAAGTTCGAGTGGCTGACTAGAGTCGACTTGACTTAACCATAGTCAATCTAGATGTCACTCGAACGCTGCATGGTTGAACTAGCTAGTGCAACTGGATCAACCTAGCTCCGGAGCACCGTTTCTCTAGTCAACTAACGAAGTTACGTCACTTTGTCGAGATGGCGGTTTGGTTTCGTGGCGGAGAACGTTTTGTAAACTTTTGCAATAACACAAAAAGTTGGTTTAACGCTAAATGGTAGGTTTTTGCCGAAAAGATATGTTACATATTAAGACAATAATTATCATTGCACTGTATTTTGCAAGTAATTGTTTTACGAGCCAAAATGAGTTGCCATATTTTGACGAATCAGTCGACTATTAATGTGTTCGAGTGAACCACAGACCACGCATGCGTGATTTAATGGCAATATTGACCCGAACTTGCTCCTACCGTAGCAGACCCCACATAATAACTAATTAATTTGTAATCAAATAATTGCATTGTTTTATAGTCCGTCCTCATATCAACGCAAACAAGCAGGAACAATTTCACTTGTCTGAGAAACTTCGTACGGCCTGTTCAGCTGTTTGGAAGCTTCGCCCTAATGGCTTCGTCTACAAATCCCTGGGCGTTTACTGTAAAAACAGCCTCCCGAGATGAACAAAAACATTTGTTTATTTATTTATTATTATTATTATTATTATCATTTTGATGAGTGATATCTGCAGACTCTCAGAACAGAAAGGGACTAAAAGAAGATAAATGTGTTTTTGGTTAGTGCAAACAGTGCATTTCACTTTCTGAATGTCGGCTACAGCTATACCTACACTGCAAGATGAGTAGTGATATTTGACATCCTTAAGCTTGCGGGGTTAATCATTTTGCTCTAATTGGCTTCATAGGCGTTGGTAAAACCACGACGTATTGTCCGCTCATCCTATTGGTGCTTCTTTTGCCTCGACTCAATCGCTCTAACGCAAGATGCCCCCTAAAAGTGTCCATGCATTTTGGCTTGATCACAGAAACACAAGATCACAGAAACACACTCTAAACAACCTCCTTGCCGGAATTGACCAGGTTCCAGGTCTCAGGGGCCTGACCGTTTTCTGGGTAAGTGTGACCCGTAATCTGTGTAAAACTGACCCAGAAATGGGTCAAACTGACCCAGAATCCGACCTAATTATAAAAACAAACAGTTTCAGGGTGAGCCTGACCTACAAATGGTCTGTGCCCGTGTGATCTGGGGTACGGGTCAATTCTTACCCGGGGTCGATTTCGGCATGTCAGTGACCATTGTTAATTGTCCTAATTCCAGGCAGGTTCGTGGAGATACACAGTTACCAACCGGTACGGTAAAGAAGAGGTTGCAATCGCCATTTCGTCACATCCGGCGAGTGATGACGTCGAGCCCATTGTCGTGACGTCAGAGTTGAGTGGCTCCATCACGGATTTTGCCAACGGGGAGCCCCTGACTGCGTATGCCGAGATCAGGCAGGGGTTCAGCCCGATGATCTACGCTAATGTCTGGGCGACCATCGAGAGACCGGGCGGCTACGACCCAGTCAGGCTCCAGCTGCTGGACAATGGAGCCGGTATATCGCACTACATAGAAACAATATTTTGTTCCCTGAAAAAATAATTTCGTTCCCGCCCTTAAAATAATATTTCGTTCCATCGAAATTTTATTTCGAGGGAAAAAATCAATATATTACTTCGTGTGAACGAAATTTATTTGGAGGGAACGAAAAAACATTTCGATGGAACGCAATGTTATTTCGAAAAACCTTGTCCCTTTATGGTTCATCAGTTTTGAGCCTTTGTAGTCGTTCAAAAATGGCTTGCTTTACACTACACTTGGAAACAGCTCAATGAAGAACCAGCTTCATTTTAATATTTCAGTTAAACACTTTTATTGTAGAATAATTCCAAATTGTTATCATCCTCAGGAGCGGACATAACGAAGAATGACGGAGTGTACTCCAGAACCTTTACTGAGTTTTCCGGGGTGGGTTACTATGGTATACAGATTGACGTGAATAACAACGACGGTAATGCGATCATCATTGATTCAACCTCAGCCTTCGCTAAAGCTCGACCTATTGTAGACCCCGATCAGGCCCTCAACCTTCCAGCAATAGGTCAGGATATGTTTTTTGTATAGTTACGCTACCTGCCAACAAAATTAACACAATTCTTTCCGTATCAATGTCCATTTCATTATTTTATATGTTAGTGAATCATTACGGGAAAGCTCCATTAAAGAATTTCCGAGTTTCACCCATTATGTGTGTTTACATTGAATTACTTTGGTCGTTACTCTTAATGGATGAGCAGTTAATCTGCTTGGGGCGGTCAGCAGCCCTACTGGCTTGTGAATGATCCCATTATGCCCACTGTTTGGAAAAGGAATTACATAAAGATAACAGGTGTGGGTTGTCAAACGAAAATGATGTTTCGTTTGAGCCTCTTTCTTTATTGTAGCTTTCCCGTGATGTTTTCGTAATTGTGTCGACAAATCCTGTTCGTGGTTGCTCGTAGCCCAACTTCGACTGATATCCACCTCGACAGATATTTACCTCATGCCCCACTCTGCTATTATACCTTATCCATCTCCGGTTTTTTACAACCCCAATAGGTGGTGTCAAGATCCCATTTCCTGGGGCTCCACCAGTAGAGCCAACCGGCCGACCTGCACCGTCCTTCAGCCGCGGAACCTCCGGAGGGTCTAGCTATGTTAAAGAGCTCCCCGCGGGCTTCACGCCAGGGGACGACGTCTTTCCACCCGATGACGTGCTTGACCTCCGTGTCAAACAGACAGTATTCAGTCAAAGCACAGTCGTACTTACTTGGACTGCACCAGGGGACGATCTCGACAACGGAGCAGGTACTTATTAAAATTGAAAAAACCTCTTTGCAACCAAATTATCTGAAATCTTGTTTTAAAAGGAGTTTCAACTCCTTATACTCAGCCAAGTGACGAAGATAGTTTAAGTCCAAGAGAAACGAGCTGCAACACCACAACACTTGACTAGTCATTATTTATAAAGGAATTCAATGCAGCTATTGGTAAAAATCACGTACCAGTTTCTTAAATGAACCGACGACTGTCAGACCCAGTCGGGAAAAAGTCATGTCTAACTTGTAAAAAAAAGTATACAGACCCCCTGCCGAGGTGAAACAATTGAAACGTGTTATGCGTGCACGGGCTGTGCACAACTCTCAGCCAATGATCGGTCTTCATTAACCTCATTGAGGGCGCTGTTAAGGTCTTGTGACGTCATGTGCAAGGGGTCTATTGCTAGTTGCTAATTGTCTACTTAACAGCTTTATGAAATTGGGCCCAAGTCTACGGGCACAGATGTACTTTTGAGGATCCAATTGTCTCATTAAAAGACAGATTTCAAATCACTACAAAATAATAGGAAATATTCAATCAAAAAGCAGATGAACTTTTGGGGCATCGTTAATATTGATTTTCATACAATGCCACTTTTTCTATGATTTTATGAGTACGATGTTGTAAGGTTACTCGACACTTAAGAACTTTTTTATTTTTTATTTTTGTGTGTGAATGGTTTAGCGTCTCGATACGAGATCATCCGTGCCGAGTCAATCCTTGCGTGGCAGAACGACTCGTCCCCAGACGCTCATCTTATTCTAAACTCAACCGACATACCCAACGGAAACATTTCAGCACCACGTGACTTCGGTACCCTGGAAGAATACACCATCCTCGTCCCCAAATCCGAGGGAGCCACCGTAGTCTCTTACGCATTCGTCCTGCGAGCTTTCGATGATGCTGGTAACCCGTCTGGGTTCTCCAATGCTGTGCAGGCGGTGTTGAGGGAGACTATCCCTCAACCTCCCAGTGATTTAGACCAAGTAGGTCTTGCTGGTTGGCAGATCGCGTTGATCGTGCTGGGGGGACTTGCTGCAGCTTTCTTGTTAGTGTTGGGTTTAGCTTATCTAGTCAAGGTTCATAAGTTTAAAGAAGTAAATATTGGAGACTCTGTAAATGAGTTTAGAAAGGAAGGGGGAGTGGGGGCAGTGAACCCTACATACGCTTAGCGTCAGGGTTTCACTTCAGATTTCATTAAAACATTTACCACAATTGTTATACATGTAGTAGAGACCATTTGGTGTAAACTGAAGGTCAAAAGGTTTCAAATCCGGTAGGATGACCGATTGCTTATGTCAGATATTTTAGAAAGATGTTGGAAGAAATTTTGGCAAAATAACAGTCAATAATGAATAGTCCAGATCTATCCGTGAGTCGTTAACAATGTTTCATAATGTTCATTTTCATAAGGTTTGATCGACTTCTGCAATTTTGTTATGTTTACTAGCTTGAACCAAGATAAGGTACAGCAATGGGAACTTTAGACTTTGGGTAAACCTAGGTGGATTTAGGTAGAGCTAAGGTCATAATGTTTTATATTATTAACAAATGCAAGGAAAATTATTAAACATACAATTATAAAGGCGATTTTGTTGATATAAAAACTTAGACGGAAATTATTCGAGATTTAACGTCCGCCCACCCTACTTATCCTTGGTCTATATATGAGTGTGTTTCACGTTAATGTGGCCAGAGACCCATGTATGATGGCTGTGACCTTAATGTAGTCCCAACCCTAAACCTTAATGCAGCCCAAACCTAATTGTATCCCAAACCATTAACCTAAGTAGCCCAAACCTGACTGTAGCCCTAAACCGTGTACTGTGCATCAAAAACCTAATTGTGGCCCTCACCATTTATCTGTAAACTAAGCCCTAACCCCAAATCTAAATTTAGGGCTGGATTTTAGGCGCAGAGTCGGGACTTCATTGTTTCCAGAGCAACGTTAGTCACACGATACGGGGTACATTAGGTGCCACACAGGTGTCCACTTTGTATGAAATAATTACACAACAATCCTCTTGGTGCAGTCAGGGTCAGCAATCTTATTTGTGCGTAATCACAGATTCAACGTTTTACCACTTCTTTAAGCCAAGTTTCGTTGTAGAAAAATGCCAAGACAGCCACCTGGGAAATTCAATGGTTCTGAATTATAAAAGCTTAATTAATATGATTTTAAATGTAGTTATCCTTTCATTTTACTCTGATAAACAACATTCTCTTACCCATTGGTGTTTGCGGTTCCTACAGTTTGTTTCTGCTAGTTCCACTATCGTACTTCTTCTGACCTCATTCATATAATTCACCAACTGTGTCAGCCCCGCCCCCACACCTACTAACCCTTTTAATGTGCCTCTGCCATATTTTCGCCCGCACTGTTTTATTGCTACATCTAACCACCGACAAACTTTCTGACTTTTTCCAATAATTATCTATGGTAATATTGTAAAAACTTGTTTGTAATTTGCTTTTGTTTTGTCTATTTCAATAAAAAAATGTCCACTTACAGTTTTACATTATAGTAGTGATGTGTCACGTGTTAAATGCTTTGTTGGAATTAAAAATGGCTGCAACATTCTGCGTCATCTCAGAATCTCCACAAATTGGATGGCACTTTCAGAGCTCGGTAGACACTAAACCATACGTGTTGTCACTATGACATGCTGGTTTTCCACTTAAAATCGCATGTTACTTGGGCCCAATTTCATAAAGCCTGTAAGCACAGGAAAATCTTGCTCAGCAGAAACAAGTTACCAGCCACCAGTCCATAAAGTTTACATTGTTGCCACTGGTCCCCCGCTCATTTCTTGCTAAGAAGGAAATTTGCCAAGTAGAATTTTCTGCTTAACAGCTTTATGAAAATAGGCCCTGGTCAATTGCAGCAAGATTAGCCGTTGTTTTGCAATATCAATAGTCGACATGAAATGAGGTCATTTTTGTTTTGGGTCAATCCGAGTGGCAACATGACAGCAAGTGAGCATCTCACCCTCTATTCTGTTACTATAGCTACATATTGTTGATGTTTGCATTGTAATGCTAAAAGCTCATTGACTAACAGCATTGCATCAAGTACATAACCATCTTTAAAAGTATGAGATACTTATTCTAAAGATGCATACTGAAGCTATATATGCAGTGACAATATGACAAGTTACCTGTATCTTTCGTGTTTGCTGAATTTCAAGTTTGAATGGCGCGTGTCAACATCGGCTTATCGTTGGGTTCATCATGTGGTAGATAACCAGCCTAAAACAGTGCAAACATAGCGTCTGATTATCGTCATCTTGGTACTCGCCATCTCCATACAGACAAGGACATTCCAAAAGGGGTACTTGTCTGTTGTTTAGCAACCCACTGAATGCATACCATTGCAGGAGTCCCACGATTACTTATCAATTATCATATCGCAATCAGACTCACAGAAAACAAATTCTGCAGAATCTTGTTTTTTATGTAGACCTCATGCAACGACGTCATTCTATCGCAATCCTCAGTGTACATAATGCCTTTATGAAACAATTGTGATAGAGTATAGGTTTGTGCACAGGACAGTCCAGTAAGCATCCTTCGTTAACCTTTAGGAGAGGGCGCTCTTTAATCCTGTAAATATACAAGTGCCTGTTTTCCTTGGGATTGTTTTTTGACGCTCTGTATTTTATAGCTTATAGTGAGGTTGTTTATACAAGTTGCCGGAGTAAATTGGCGGGGTAGAACCCTCCATCTTGGGGGGAAAAAAAACTAGAAACAAAATCCCTGTATGTATTTTATCGCACGTCATGCGAGTAAAGCAATTATTATTGACTCAGTCGAAGTCTTTTGGAGACACCAGGTGGCAGCAGACTTACAAGTAAAATCCATTATTCCCGGAGATGTGCACATGCTCAGAACTACGTTAACATGAAAACTTACCCGTTAGTTCTGCAGCCACAGAGTTTACCATTCACCTGACGGCATCATTGCATAACAGTTTGGTTGTGCCATTTTGAGCGTCATTATCATGGAGTGGAATACTGTTTAGTACACAGCAACTCTTCTGCGTTTACACTATCACCGCATTGTTACTGCCTTTTGATTTCCAAGATGGCAGTTCATGGGCAGACAGTACCCGGCCGCGAGCGTGTGACGTCACTGCAAGGGGTTGGCGTCACCGCTACAAGCCGCCACTACTCAAAGCTTTTTTAATTATTCTGATCGCATACAGCACTCACCCTTGAAAAATTGTAACTGCTTGTAAGTAACTTCTGGTGGTAGGTAGCTATGCATCTAAGATGCATGGTTCCTCCTGGTCAATAGTTTTGTTAGGCTAACTGCACTTTCTAACCTGCGGGTTGTAACCAACCTCAACCTACAAACTGTAATAATTTGAAGAAGAACATGTTTTAAGTGTTCCACTCATCTTGCGCCGTGGCTTATATCACATTTTGAGGTTTTGAAGTATGTCCAAACTCCGTATGTGTAGACAGCCTTAAAAGTGTCAAGTTTATGTTTTCTCTGTGCGCGGCAACACACCCACTTCTTACAAGTATTATTCGAACCACCGTAAATAACCCTATAGAGAGGGTCGACTGTCAGGCTTTGAATGAACAAGTCCTTTGGTGCAGTTGCATGGGAACAATGCAAAAAAAAAACATTAAACAAACTCCCTAACACCCCAACAAACAAACAAACAAATACCACCAACAAATGAACAAACACTTGAGGCACCGTTTTGGTTTTATGATACAATATGCCCCTTGGACGTTGTAAGATCATGCTTTAAAGCTTTTTCCATAGATTAAGAGAGTTTGTTTAGATTTTTTTTTGTTCAACCTTTTTTTCTGAGTGTGGTGTTTACATGTCCAGGTATTGCCTGAGTTAATATGTGCCTACATGTCTGCTTTACTAATTAAGTTTTATAGTTTTGGTTTTATCTACCATTGAAAACTGACATACTGATTTTGTATAATTGTTAATGATCCTGGCAGAGTTTTGTCCAGCCCCATCCTGACCAAATACATTACCAGTGTTGATTGATACCCCCTCATGGTCCATCTTAGGGTATCACAGCATGAAAATAGAAATGAGAATTTAAAGTTCCCTGGTTCCATCGCACGCTACAACAAATGTTAATAAATTGTTCGATTCTAAATGCGTTAGTGCATTTTTGAAGAAAAAAAATACACATCATGTTAAAATATTAATGTTTTATAGCTAGGCGCTACCCCTCAGCCATCCCTCGCCATTTCTATCAAATTGTCTACCTAGGGTTTAGCAACAGACAACATTGTTACCCTGCCTATAGAAGTCTTCAAATAGGGCATGAGGTTATCATGCTTTTCATCTGTTAGGTCAAAGGTTAACAAGCCAACTCACGGTGGAACACTTTATCTTCGTCTAATGCGCCGATATCTCAGTCACATACTCCAACCACTTCATTTCATGTAATTCAAAGTTGATATTTAATGGGGAAAATGAAAAATACCTATTCGCTCTTTTGCGGACCATAAACTATGACAAAAGTAAGTTCCCTATTCCCAGTTCAATGTTGTCGTACGCAAGTCATTGCATGTAGACAAGAGTGAGCGTATGGCAGCTCCTCTTCCGAGTTAACTAGTTGAGGTTTAGCACTAGTTAATTAGCCGAGCCATACAAATCTATAACTGTCATTAAATCCTTCGACTTAACGTTTAGTGCATGACTTAAAATTGTGGATATTTTAAAGTCAAATAATAAAGTCTTACTTTTCGTTGATACCATTTCCACTTGTTATGGGAAAGGTTCCCGTCTGATAGTGTTGATGTGCAAGGTAGTGTCACCACCACTATTTTAGTATGCGGAATTTTTGTTGATGCTGGAGTAGGGTTCGGAATCAAAAACCATTCTCACTGTTTTTATCAAACTGTTACCTAACTTTTTCAAAGTTCCACGTGTAATGTCGTGGCCGAGCGGTTAAAAGTACCGCACTCAAGCTATGCTTGTGGTTCTGATCTGTAGAGTGTGGGTTCAAGTCCCAGTCGTAGCACTTGTGTGTCCTTGAGAAATATACTTTACCATAATTGCTTTGTCGTTTGGATGGGACAATAAGCCGTAGGTCCCAATTACTAGGATCGGAAGTGCACATAAAAGAACCCTGAACATTTATCCTGGTAGAGTAAGGGTTAACCCCGGTGTTTCTGGTTCACACAGCAAGCACACATGTTTACGGGTTTCCTCTGGCTGGTGGGCTGCAGTGATTTATGAAGCAACCTTGGTTCCATTACCAGAAAATGAGGTTAAGGTTGAATGGGTCTTCAAAACCCAATGACAAAGGCAAACCATAATTATCTTTAAAAACTATTCAGAGTTTAAGGTATTCAGCCTTTTGTTTTCGCTTACCACGTTGCCTTCATGAGATATACCCTAACATATGCATACCTTTTATAATGAACCCAAGCTTTAAAAGTTAAACCAACGGTAAATAACTCAATTAAAATTCGTGTAACATTTTTATATTTGGAAGATTGTGTTAAATATTTCCTATCAAGATACTTCAATCCTAATAGGTGCTGTTTTGACATTGTCGAATTTTTAAATTTTTTATCAGTTTTGTCATGGTGCTGCGGCTGGAATAGTCCCCATTATGAGTGTTTTTCGTCACTTTGGCTGCCTGTTTACAAAGTCATCTTTCAAACTCCAGATAAGAGTTGGAACCGATTGTGACAAGTCTTTTGTGGGGTTTATCGCTCCCCAATCTAAGTGAAGAGCCCACTTTGATCTATTCTGAAAAATTGTGGCACTAGCTCTTATTTTGAGTGATAACTTTTGTACTGTTGTACCATTCTTCCTTTTCAGCAGAAACCTAAATCCAAACAAACAAATTGGGAGCGCTGCCGAAATAAAGTGGTTTACTTTTGAAGTTAAAATGTAAAAGAAGGCAGAAGTTGCGGATATTACTTCCTTCAGTGTGTTTTACTTCTGCCATGTGTGCACAAATAGTGCAGTGCTTGGACGGACAAGAAGAGAATTATGCAATGGGAATTAACATACCACACTGTGCCAGGAGTGTCACTATGTGACAGGCATGGCCCACTTTAAGTCTCCATCATTAGAATATTAATGTTTAAATAGACTAAAAACAGCTATTATGAGAACAATGCAAATATTTTCAAAAGGAAAGACTTTAGATTATTTGTTTATTCATGTGCATGATTTCAGACACAAGATTCATGCCAGACAAGGTGGGTGGTGCTCCGCATACAAAATCTAATTATTCATCTATTGGCTTTGAACTGCTAGTTCAACAAGTTCACAAAAGCGGATCAATTTGAACAGCAAGGATAAACAAAAATGTCGAGGAAAAGTCCAAAGAAGTTTTGATAAGGAACATAGTTCGTTGAAACAGCATTCTGCATTGTGATCCTAACTAACTGGTTGAAGTTGTCATCTACAAAGATTGACAATATCATCTCAAGGTTTGCCCTGTTTTTTTTTAGTGACTGGCCAGCAGGACCAGTTAGCTTGTCATTTCACTAATTCGTCACCTTTTTCACTTGTCCACGTTTCAAATGAAATAGGGATGTTTTTCAGCATTGAACTAGTCAGTGGGGCTACTTAGAGTAAGTTGTGATTGGTCCTCTGGTGTTTTAACTGGCATTTGGCCAGAACGCTGTATGTAAAAAACCACTGTGTCGTGTCACACGAGAAGACAATTCACTTCAAAATCCATTCACCAAAGCTGTCAGGTAGTAGTTGGGTATAAGGAGGGACTACTGCTCGCCATGCAGCAAAACTCGTGTCAAACGCAGCCTATTGATGTAGTCTAGGTCAAACGACAAGCAAACCGCCCGGTGTTGTTACACGTGGTCTGGATTGTTCAAAGTACAGTTGGTTTTTTTTTGCGCAGTTAGTGTACTCCGCCATGTTCTCGTGCAGTGACATGACTGTTTTGACTGTCAATATGAAATCACTAATGAAGTACAAACAAGGAGTTCTTGGTGTTCTGGGAACAGTCTTGGCTTATTGATCGATGGCGAAGCCACTGAACTGGTAGTATAGTTCGTGCAATGATGGTGTCCGGAACGATGCTGATGTGTGTCGCTGTGTGTTTGGGGTTGTGGTGTACTACCATACAGGTAGCTTCATTGTTGAGTGGAATGTCCGCTGTGGTTGTCAACGAGAATGGATACGACAATGTAGCTGTTGCCATTGAACCAGGAGTGCCACCGAACAAGGAGCTCATCGAAAAAATAAAGGTAATGTGTATGACTGGTTCAAACCTAATTTCTCCGAAAGTAACCTTTACTAGGCCTACTAATAGTTGATGGAGAGTTATTTATGACGTCGGGTACAAAATTTACAACTTTATAATTGTGTGAAGCACGACGGTCGGCGCAAATGTACTCGTATTTTTAAATATATTTACTCTGCAAAAGCTTTGTGAAAATTGGAAAGGGTCAAAATTCGCTTTTTGGTATCGAGGACAAATAAAGTAGAAAAAAGGTAATCGGTTGTTGTATAACATTTGGTGGTGAAAATTTCAAATATAACGTAAAAATGGTTATCCCAACAAAACAACTTTGCATTCTATTAAGCCTTGGAAACAAGACTGTCATAACATAGACTTATGGTTCAATTTACATTGGTCCATGTGTTTTGAAGCGTAAAGAGCAAAAAAGAGTCAGTTTTGAAAACAAATTACACTGATACTTTTTTAAAAGTTCGAACAGTTTCAATCTAAAAGCTGTGCCAAACTGGTTAGAAAGTCAAGAATGCTTCGTTTTAGCTGATCAACTGATTTACTCTTTTTCTCTATAAATAAAAAAGCCATTATAGAAAACTTAAAACACTATACAAACTTAAGTGTGGTTGGTTTTTTCATTTTCTTTATGAAAATACAAAGTTGCATATCTGTAAAGTTTATTCTAGCACCATTCCTTCAGAGAAATGCTTTCGTCTGAATATTGTCAAAAATTTGAAAATATGAATCCGATATCAAGGTGAAGATTATGATCGTGCAAAAAATTTATGACAGAAGAAGAAAACAATTTCAGCATATAGCAGATTCTCCTCATTTGCTGAAATTTCAGTGTGCTTGGATGGTGTTTTGATTATTAATAACCTATGTACTTGTCCACAAAACCAAAGACTTAGTCATTGGTTGGTTTTGTCAACGTGTGATGCTGTTTTTTAGGAAAAATAATCAACAAAGATGCAATAAAAGTCACATGTGAACGGTTGAGCTGGTCAAACTTGCTGAGAAAACATCAAAGAATTTCCACTGTATTTTCACAAGAACGCCGAGTCCATCCACGTTTAGCGAGTTGAGAGCGGGTACCAATCGCATCTCTGGCCAAACACCAAACCGGACACCGAACCTCGGAAATCTAGGAAAAGATTCATGCGTGAATCGTATCTCAGATTCAAATACTTTGGGCTGAAAAATTATTCAAACCATAATTACTTCGAAGGGGACCCTTTTTCAAAAAAGTTTATACTATCAACATATTTTACCAGGTAAGATTTTATGGTCATGATTTTGTGGAGTATTTACCAATCTTTGACCCAAGACATACCTTTAACTTAAAACGCCGGAGAAAACTGTCAGGATATAAAATTGTAATTAAGCCAATTTAAAGTTAAATGTTATCAATAAATTAAACCCAGTGACAGTTTGTAAGACAGTGTGTGGCTGACGGAAATCCTGCGATACAAGAATTTACTTCGTGTGACCGCAAAATGTCAGATACCTCGTGGGGTAGGGCAAACATATGTAATCGTTAAACTGTCAATACGCGTTCGTGCATTTACGCACGTGTCGGTGGAGCAAGTCGTCAATTTGTAACTTCATATCCCTTGTGACTTTTATAATCTTCCAACATGCGGTTTACATTAGCGAAGACGGAGGTAGAGCGTTCAAATGTTATTCGATACCTTTATTACCCATTATCGAAAACTAATTTGGGGAATTTTTTATAAAATCATCAGAGGATTGGTCCTACATTACCAACTGATGTTAGATTGGAATTCCATGTCTAGCATACGAGAGTCACCAAAAGGTATTGATCCAATGAAAGCTTTCTTACCTATGGCTCATCAATGTATCTAGCAAATAGCAGAGAAGAAGTTTCAAGTGAGTAAACTTCGTGTATAGTTTTCTACAAAGATCGGGACCCAATTTCATAAAGCTGTGAAGCAAAACATTATGCTGAGCAAATGTCTTTGATAAGCAAAGAACTGAATGGGGAACCAGTTGCAGCAATGCTAACTGTATGGTGTTTTGGCTGGTAGCCTTTTTCGCTAAAAATGAGATTTCAGTGCTTAGCAAGTTTTTGTGCTTACAGGCATTCTGAAATTGGGCCCAGTAGATTTTATGTACGCTTCGTCAATTACAATTCCAAAAGTTTTTGATATAAACGGAAAGCACGTCGTTTTTAGAAGAGTAAATTCATTCCAATCCTCTTGAAATTTGTAAACGGTCTATTAAGAGAAGGCCAGTTCATACTTCATGCGAAGTGCGAAAATGAAGCGAATTTTCAGTGTTAGTGTTGAACGAAAGAAGTTATGAAAACTGAGCATGCGACAAAGTATTGCCGAACACACGGAAAACTCGGTATAAAGGTTCGCAAAAATGACTGGCTCGAAAAAAGTGAAGCAAACGTACGCTTTTGAATCCAGCGTGTTCTGTAACTGTTTATGAACGGTGGCACAAAAAGGCGAACTCAGCTACAGCTTTCAGACGACGACTAAATATTTACCAACTTATTACTGTGAAATTACAAATTTAAACGTTAATTAGTAATATCTCCTGATAAATTTGACGATTAAGACCTTGAATTGTATGTAAAGGTTGCAGTCCCCCCCCCCCCCCCCCACCCTCACCCTCCTCGGGAACAAAAAATCCATTTTAATTCCAGCCGGTACTGACCTTTGATGTGAACAAATTTGTGGACACCATTTTTAAGATTGAGATTGTCCGGTTTTTTGTTTGTTTATTTGTTGTTGGTTTTTTTTTTGGTTTTTTTTTTGGGGGGGGTCAAAATCGTATTTTCGGTTGTTACGAAGGTGGTAGTTGAAGCTTTGCATTGTGTGGATCATATTAAGAAAGATAATGGTAGTAAGCTTGCGGGCATAACCATATAAAACTCTTTTGGGAGAAATTTTGGTTCCGAGAAGAACCGTTGTGGTCTCTCCGGTTCTTCTCACAACCAACACCTCTCCAAAAAAGAGTTTGGTAAATGTACCCCTTAAGTTGACCGTATAGCTTTTTACTCGTTGAAAATATATTCTGTTGATTGTTAACTATTAAACTGCACCTCATCGGTCGTTATATTATGGACATACTCCGCTGGTTGTATTCCCATCAGAGGCAAATTCTTTTGTTTTTTTAACTCACGACTTGCTACCTACAACACACTGTATGTGTTTTAGTGCATGAAAAACTTTTTTTAAAGGATAAGGAGCAATATTCCAAATAGCAACATTTTGAGAGATCTGAAGGCAATATGCCCCTTTAACCAACTTGTGAATTGTACAACTTATTTGACAATGCTTGTTCTTTTACGCATCAGGTGATGTTTAGTGAGGCCTCCGTCCTTCTTTACCGAGCCACCCACCACCGTCTGTTCTTTCACGACGTCACAATTTTCGTACCCAAGACCTGGCCGCCGGACCCCAGTTACGAGTCGCGAAGCAAGTTAGTCTACGCAAACTCAGACGTCGTCATCGAGTCATCCATTGGCCGGAGTTTATCACCTCCTTACACGCGACAGCACAGAGGGTGCGGCAAACAGGGATCCGACATCAACTTCATGGATTCTTTTCTCCTGGATACAAGCCTCAGAGATACTTATGCATCACTTGGTAAATATGTTATTTTACCCCAACTTACCTTATCATATTAAACTTTCTCCATCACTGGCTTCATTCAAAACTTCCCTCAAGACTCGCCTAATGAGGACTGCATAAACAATCCCCTCTATTGATGTATCGCTGCGCCATGAGCATCTCAAAGATGGATACCGGCGCATTATAAAGGCCCATTGTTATTTATCACACTGCTGAAATCACGTAGGCCTAGTTTTGGCTTATCCCAGAGCCGTATATTCGGAGAGTTGCAACAACTTGCGATGCCATTTTGTGTCCAAAAAACAAACGGGGTGCCAGAGAAGCCCGCCCATTGGGTTGTGCTGCATTTGGACCAGAAATGGCGTCCAGCAACCTCGTAATCGAAGAAAATTAGGTCCGCCTATGTCGCAACTCTCCCAATATACGGCTCTGGTTTCTCCATCTCGCAGCCGCCGACAGTAGCTTATTAACTGTATGCATAAATTAAATTGGCCGCATTTTGATATAAATAGACTACATTTTAGTCCGTACATTAATACTAATAGGGGCTAGAAACAAAGTAAAGCAGAACAAAAGACAATGCCATTCAAGCGAGGTTGTGCCTGCTAATTGAAACAAAAGTCTTTGTTTAATTGAGCATCTCATGTCATGACAAAAGAAAAGTGGATTCAAGTGCCTTAAATAAATAGTTGTGCATGCAATTCTCTTTTTGAAAGTTGTATTGGTCCTTGATGAGTTGTTACACCGCCGGATATCGGTCAGCAAAAATAGGGGGGCCACACGGCATTCTAATCAGATTGTTATTATCGTTTTATGACACGAACCATCCTTCATGGCGTGGGGTCCGGGCCCCGCGTTAGTGGCCCGAGGGAAGTGTTTAACATTAGATGCTGAGCTCCATGTGCAATCTGTGACATTTCAGATGAGTTTTTGCATTATTATTATTTACGCATCCAGTTAAAAGTAGATAATTTGCTTTAATTACATTTTATTTTATTTTTTTCCCCGGCGAAAGGAGGAGTGCGGGCCTTATGGCCCGTTCCCCGAATTCGCCTGTTGATTTCCCTCGACATACTATTTCGTCAACTTAAAATAATACTTTCGTTCCCTCGAAATAGTATTCGTTACCCCCGAATAAGATCTCGCTACCTTGAAATAAAATTTTATGGGAACAAAATGCTTTCGAATGAACGAATTATACTATACTTTTATGGTAAACTAATTTTTACCTTTTGTATTTTTTTCTTTTGCCTGTCCTTTTGGGGGATTTACTTTCATGGGTTCTCTTTTATTTAAAAACTTTTTTTTGGGGGGGGGTCAGAACTCGACTCTTTAAGTATCTTTACGTCAAAATATTTACCAGTTGACCTCCTTATATTCAGTGCTAACTTATGGACTGGTTTATTTTTAGGTCATATTTTGCTTCATGAATGGGGCCACTACCGATGGGGTCTGTTCGACGAGATCCCGACAGATTTAATTGACCACTTCTTTTTCTCCAATCTCACCAAGCAATTTGAAGGATCAAGGTAAAAACACAGCACTTTAGAAATAGTCAAAGTATCTGATATACAACCTCGGCAACAGAGTTCAACGCTTGCTGGGAGTGAATGTATGCTGGGAGCGAACAGCCGACGCAAACTCATTAGTAATACAACATTCTCAGCTGTGCAAAGCTTCCAGTAAGCTAATACAGATTTAAGTATAGTTATTAAGCTAACCAACCTATCTATATGCCGGTGACTTAGGTCCAATTCTATAAAAACAAATTAAGCTGATTTGGGTTTGAACAAAGACAAATTTACTAGAGCGGGACTTGAACCTACGACCCCCGGAAACGTCCCGGTGCTTTGTTAACTGAGCTTTCTAGCCCTATGTTGGCGGTCTCCCTATTAGTCAATATCTTTGTTCTGGGGTGCCAGTCAGAAGCCATTCAACCGCTAGCTGCCGTTGTAGCCAAAGATCACACCCAAGATTATGATAGGAACCCGGGAAAACAAACTATTAGGCAGAAAATCTTGCTTAACAATCGTTTTTGCTTAGCTTGCGAAGATTAGCAAGGAACTGGCCACCAACATGTAAATTTGTTGTAACAGTGACCTCTTCAAACTGTTGATTTGGGGAGGATTTAACCCCAAAAGCTTAACATTAACCTGTCGTTCCCAGGTGCTCTGCTAACATCACAGGCAAACCCATGAAGTTAGATGGTGATGGAACAACAGAACGTGAGTGTTACGGTAACGTTAGTGTTGGGTATGAGGTTGACTGTCGCTTCGTCCCCACAGAAAGTCAACACGAAGCCACGGCTTCCGTCATGTATGGAATGGGAAAATATGACACTGTAAGTATGGGAAGAGGGTTGCTTTACATTTAGTTGTGAGTTACTTTTTTGTTTTGTTAGAATCTCTTCCAGGGATGGATGTTTTGGAATGAAATGGGTTCGGGGTTGCCTATAAGGATTGCAGCAAAGTACCTTCGCTCGTCCCCAGCGCCTTGCCTTAAAACCAAAGGCGCTGGGATGGGCAAACGTATCAAGCACGCTCATTGGTTAATGCTCAGTCCCATCATGCATCACACTCACACTGCAAGCACTGCACGCATGACGCACTTCCTGAACAAGAATCTGTGCAAGCTGATTAGCCCATCCCAGCGGTCATAGATAGGCCGCTGGGGCCGAGCGAACAAAGTACCGTACACTTTGAAGTGTTTTGCTTTCAAGTAAGGACAGTATGACAAGTCGTCAAAGTTTGACCCAATGTGAATGTTAAGATTTGTAAGGCAAAATTTTATCAACAATTCTGGAGAAGTCAACTTCAGCTGCCCCTTCCTCAAACTTTAACCCCCTCGATCTTTACAGTTTAACCCAACCCAGGGTAATGTTGTATGACTTGGACTTTACTTCACAAACCACTACTTAAAATGAGTTGCCAATATTGGTGTTTAAAGCCACTTATTTGTTTAGCAATAATGATTGATACACAAGATTAATTGAAATTTCTTTTGTGGTGAAATCGAGTCCAGACCTGTCTTAAGTTCTTGCCATCAAACAGATCACAGACTTCTGCGATTCTGACCCAACAACGTCAAACCTACACAACCGTGAGGCATCCAACCCGCACAATCGACTCTGCGATCGGCAAAGCAACTGGGACGTGATGAAGAAACACGCCGATCTCCAGGGTAAAAACAAATCTCCCAACTTTGGCCAATGGGTTATTCAGAATTATCAATGTATCAAAGATTTATACAGGGTTGGTTAGGATAAAAAACACCGATGCCAAATTTGTCTGAAAGCTTACTGATTATGAAGTTCATACTTAAAACCGGGTTTTTCTTTCGTGAAATATTTCTCTCTCAATTTTTTTTTGTTTTTTTTTAGAAAACTGTACTTGAAAACATTAATTAAGGACATAAAGGACAATGTGTTTACGCTGAAAATTGTGCATTGTCTACCCCCCTTTTTTCTCCTAATTTGCATAACGGATTAAGCCCAACATTTCACAGGTTTGTTACTTCGTAATAACGGTTGATCACACAAAACATAAACTCTGTCTGCGACTATTTGTCAGCTATACCACCAAGTGTAATATTGTAGTGGGTGCATTTAAATCTAATCTGAAAACCCATTTGTTTGTAAAATTAATTCTTTCTAGTATGACTTTGTGTAATTTGTATTTTTGTCTCTTCATTTTTTGTATTGATTGTCATTCGCAGTAGAATATTCACATAGGTGTTGCAAACAAATGTCCGTTATTGTTATTATTAATATTTTACTAACTGGTATATTTATTTTGAAATTAAGTTTTTTCATTTAAAGAATATAATACAAAATAGATTCTAAGTTGGGAAAAATCATACACAGCGGTCTTGTCTGTCATGATTGGTTTTAAACACTTTTCATATAGTGTAAGATCATAATTAGTATTATATCCTGCTTTGTATTTGTTTTTCTTCAGATGGCAAAAACCCTCCCCGTGAGTTTACAAATGAAAGTGCATTGCTGCCCACATTTAACATCGTGCGAAAAAACGACAGCAAGTTGATTCTGCTGTTGGAAACGTCTAGGAAGATGAAGGTATAACTTTACTTCACTTTATTTATTGGGAAATAATGATTTGATTGCCTTTCGTGTTTAAAGTAGGGTCATGGATTGTTGACCTCAACAAATGTTATAATGGCCATAGCACTGCAGCTGTTGATAGTATAAACATTTTGAAAAAAGGATTCCCTTTGAAGTAGTTGGTTTGGATAATTTTCAACCCAAAACATTTTAATCTGACAAACGATTCAACTGAGAAACGATTGGTGTCCCTTTGCGATTGCTGTGGCCAGTGATGTGGCTGGTTCCCGCTGTCAACTCCCTAAACGTGCAAATGGATTCGAAGTTCTTGTGAAGATACCGTGACAGTGTTTTGCTGTTTTCTCAGCAAGTAGACACTGTATTCAGCTGAAATTTCCACATGTAACTTTTATTGTATCTTTCTTTATAATTCTGCCTATGAATCAGCATAACGTTGACAAAAACCAATCAGTATTCGAATCTAGTTGGTTGCCGGGAAGTCGCAGTCGTTACATTTGCCAAATTTGCCCGTAACATGATTGATAAATGAAGTTATCTACCTCGAACCTGCT
The DNA here is from genome assembly GCA_023634235.1 of Pisaster brevispinus. Classification (NCBI taxonomy): domain Eukaryota; kingdom Metazoa; phylum Echinodermata; class Asteroidea; order Forcipulatida; family Asteriidae; genus Pisaster; species Pisaster brevispinus. The sequence goes on along the minus strand of JAMKCF010000015.1, from coordinate 8,230,961 downwards.
TAAAGAAACAATGTAGTTTTACAAATTACCTACAAATTTGACATTTAAGTCTGATAAAAAAGAAGAAGGTCATCAAAAGTTTTAAAATATAAAATATTACTTGATGACAAATTGAAAAGGTGGGAACTGCAATAATGATAGTTACAATTACTGAGAGTTAAAAAGATTGATTAAAAAGTACTATCTCTGAGTCTGCTAGTTTTACCTGTTGGCTGTGATACCAAAGTAGTTTTGCGAAGAACCCTGTGGGATGAGGTGTGACATAGTCTGTTTAGCAGTTAAGTCTGATGCAAATTTTGAACACGGGGACCTGCGTCGATTGCTTAGACTTGGTAAAATGAGAGACTCTAATGCACTAAGGCGGTCACGATAGTCATTCCCTAAAATTAGCTGGATGACACGCCTTTGAATCATCAACAGAGATGGAACTGGCAAAGTTAAGAACTAATAAACCATGGGAGGACAGGGCCTTTACAACAGAAGCACCTCATCTTTCCAATTCTCTACCATCATCCTTTAGGTCATGCTCGAGCATATCAGCATATCAGTATTTAAGAGTAAGCTAAAACACTGAATATAGCGTTAGTTACTTATTTGTTTTATTTCTCATAGGCGCCTTGGGCATTTGTAATGGATAGCATAGAAATGTACATCTTACCCTTTCAAGCTTCCCGCATTGTAACGCCTACAATGTGGTACCACCTTTATGGTCCAGTGATCCAGCCTTTCACACTGACCATCCTTTGTCCTCACTGCTTTACTCTGATTGGTTCTTAGCCACCCCATTGTTTGTAAATTTACAACTCTGATTGGCTATATTTTTCCGCTTTTTTCTGGATACTCTCCCTTAACCCTTTGCTCCTCTTTTTGCTATAAATGGATATTGTTCTTGTTTATGCCTCTGACGAAGGTCCGGTTTGGATCGAAAGCTAAGGCCATCTCCCCTACTAATTTTATTATTATCATTATTATTATATAATTCTTTCATAATTTTTCATATTTAGGGCACGCCGATGAATAGAATGGTCAGTGCAGTGGCAGCGTTCATCTCCGAAACGGCCCCTATCGGAGCATCAATTGGTATCCTAGGCTACCACTCCGCGTATGACCGTCTTACGGACGGCTTCGTGAAAATACAGACGGATGCGGACCGCCAAACTCTACTTAGTGTATTTCCAACGATGGCGTCTGGATTCACGTCTGTAGGAAACGGGCTATACAGAGCAGCAGAAGTAAGATCAGGTTCTTTGTGCTCGCAGAAAATAATATTTTGGTCAAAATCTGAAACAAGTGCCTGGAGGTGGCGCACTCGGTTTCTTTTGCTACTTCTAGGTTTGCGGTAATTTCGGAACTCTAAAAGCGATTCTTACAACAAACACCGAATTTTACGAAATGAGAAAGCAACAGAACTTTACAGTTTCTTTAGTATGAGTTGAACAAACAGAGATTGATTAGGAACTGTGACCTCCGGATTAACATGCAGGCGCTCTACCAACTGAGCCATCTAGCCTTAATGTTAGCAGTCGGTCTTCCTATAATCTGTCAGTTTCTCTGCTCGTTGATGCTGGAAAGAAGCCATATAACTGCCATATAGCTAGGTATCACACCCACAAGTTATACTTAATGAATGATTACATTATTTAACTAATATAGGCCCTACTAACAGTTTCAAAGAATCATATTTCACTATAACAAACTTATTTTACGAGAGAGGACTCGCACCTTGAAACCGCGTTTAGTGCTGGAATGCGACTACAGAAATGATGAATCTTTGAGCCAAGTCGTAATTTTTGTTATGAGTTTTGGAGGCAATATTCACGACTTGGGGCACAATTCGTAAATAAAGACGTCAATATTTATGACTTAGTGAACAAGTCGTGAAATTTGCCATGGCAAATGGTGTAAATTAATATTGACGTCAACAGTTATGTTCACTGTCCCTTAAGGGCCACCGTACTTTTGTTAATGTCTGCACCGTAAAATAAATGTTGCTCATTGTGTTTTATTTGACAGATGTTTGAAGATTATAGCAACCATACGACTGGTGACCGCGTTCTTCTTATAAATGCCAACATAGGGGACCAAGTCCCAAACATTGATTTCGTCAAAAATAAAATCTTGGGAGCCAAAATCATTGTGGACGCAGTGGCCATATCGCAAAATGCCGACCCTGAACTGTATACAATAACTCAACTAACAGGTGAATTTCACAAGAAGAATGCTAGGAACGTCTTCGCAGAACAAATTATTCATGGATCAAGATACAACATTAGATTATGAAAGAATGAAAACTCGATTAAATCCACCTTAATTTCAAGAACTCAGTAAAACATTTCCCATTTCTTATAGTGTTTGAGAAATTTGAATAATATACTGTTAAATTTTCAGTTGTTTTTGTAATTATTGCCCTGGAGGGCGCTGCAAAGAGTGATCCAGTTAAAACAATATTTCCAAAATTGACCGCATATTTTACCAACATATTTCTTTTAAAGGGAATAATGACAATAATGCTTAAATACGAGGGATACTGCAGTAATTTGATTGATACTGTTGGTTTCAAAAGAAAGGAGCTTTGAAAGTGCCATCCGACATAAAATCCCGAGCTACTGAGATCTTGAGATAATTAACTGTAGGATTAAGACATCAGAAACGTAAGATGTCGACATCCAAAGATGATTTATCTCGGGATGTCGACATCATGAGTGTATAACGTCGACATTCCGATCTATCTGGGGTTACCAACCAACGTTCCATAAAGTTAACACTGTTGCCACTGGTACCCCACTCATTTCTTGCTAAGTAAGGATGTCTACTCCCCAAGGTTTTTCATCTTTGGTTGATAAAAGTCTGAAAAATGTATAGAGAACCCAAGGTAAATTACATTAAGGGGGCAACATCCTGCTTTAAGGACGTCGTCATCCCAAAATAAAATATGTATGGAAGATGAAATTCTATTTTCAAGATCGTCATCCCGAGAAAAATCATCTCAGGATGTCGTAATCTTGTTTTTATGATGTCATCATTCTGCAGTAAATTATCCCAGGATCTCAACAAGTTGGATGGTACTTACAGAGCTCCGTAGAAAACAAACTTAAAAGTGACGCCAATTAATCCATTTTGCTGTCTTGAAAGGAGGAAAGCTTTACTATGACGCAGCTGACCCGGGCTCAGTCGGCTCCATGGTGGAGGCAATGGCAAGATCCGTCTACCGGTATGACGTCAGTGATGACGAGAAACGGTTTCAGGTAAGAGCTGCTATGGGTGTACCGATGCCTGTGTTGTCGACGAAGTTTCTCAATAAATCGCATTAACCCCAGTCAGCCAAAAAGTTCGACTTGCAGGGGGTGGGGGTGTTGGAAGCCTTAGAAACTGTCAGCAAGACACCTAGCCTCGAATCCTGCTACAAAAAAACAGTTGCCCCAACTTTATTGGAGGGTCAGATATGGGTAGGTCTGTGTGTCTGTAAAAGTTTGTGCATGAAATATATGAGTGGAAATATTTGTCATCCCCTCAAAAAACTTTTTAAAAGTGCATTTTTGACGAAGGTTCGGTTTGGATCAAAAGCTATGGCCTTCTCCCCTTCTAATTTTATAAATAACAAATTAAATATAAAAATAAAAGAAATACAAAAGAAAACTACACAACTCTGTGACACAATTCCCCTCTAATGTGGAATTGTCCATTCTAGGATATCAAGGACTTTGACCTACACAGGGCATTGTACTTTGGAGAAATGACATTGTGCCTTGACTATGTGTTACCAGCCCTCACTCAAGAATTTTTAAATATTGTGTGGTAATCGATTCTTAGGTTTTGGGAGCTTCTCTTACATTGCCACCAGAGGAGTCAGAGGACAAGCTGACCTACATCGATTCTACAATTGGGAGGGACACGCAGTTTACAGTGTCGTGGCTTCCCAGTTCACGGGGTAAGCTGATCGCTATTGCCCCAACAGAGTAACAGACAACTGTCATGAGAGTGTTCGCTTTTTTTTGTGCATAAATAATTGTCAGAAATTGCAATATTAGTAGGATTTGACACTTTTCATGGTGTGAGTACAATCATGTGAGGTCTGCGGTGACACCATGTGTAAAATCTCTTGAGTAGTGATGGTTTTGAGAAGAACTAGTGATTTGAAAACTCGAATTTACAAATTTGAGAAATGAAAATGACCCAGTGCACATGTGCCCACCAGACACGGTTCGTTTGAATGAAATGCCACACGGCAGGCCTTGTGTCGTAAAGTGTCTTTCAATTGGTTTGTACTTACGGTACGTTTGAATATTGCAGCACCCAAGCCCAGCGTGGTTCTGTATGCCTTTTGAATTACCCGCGATTACACTAGATTCAATTGGTCTTTTGTATAGTCTAAGGAATCCGAATGCCATACAAACATACATATTCTGCGAGCTGACGTGAATTAGAATGATAAACGCATTTCTGCTCATTCAGTAGTAACGTTTGGCTTATGAGATCGGTTACAATACGTTGATCGACAGTTCTGTACTCATGTGTGACTGGATGAACCCTTATTGGGGCTGAAATGTCGCACGGTAGAACTTACAGAAACATAATTTTCATCCAAATAGTTTAAGGTCGCAATGCCTTAATACACTCTCAAAAAACTAACTGTTAAAGCAACAGTTAGATTTAACACACTATAACGTAGCTCCTTTTCAATCAGATGGATTTCTTTTTACAAAGAGTTGTCACCGCATTCTTTAGAGTGTTGAATTTGGAGTGTATTAATAGCACTAATGCTCAAAAGATTGTCGAAACCTTTTAAAACGTTTGGTGACATCATCTTGAAAACACGAGAATCGACCGTCATAGGATTTTCACAAGTAAAGCCACGTCCGAACCAAGCGACTTCGGCTACGTCTAAAGCCGTTGGCTGCAACGACAGCAATGGGGAATAGGCCAAAGCTGCAGTCGATGCTGTCATTTTAGATGCGTCTTGTTGCTATTTGATTCCAAAGAAGATTGGATACTTTTCGATGTCCTTGTTCTTACTGTGTTTTACTTTTCCCTTGTCATACAAGTTGCTGCTCCCGTCGTTACGTTGATCGACCCCAGTGGAAGTAGCTTGACTGACTCGTACCCAGGACATTCGAATAACACAGAACTAGGACTGTCTTCGTATCACGTTCAGGGACATGCATTGGTGAGATATAATACAAGTTTGTCAGTTTAAAGGACTCACGGCTCATTGCGTCTTTCGGTCCGTTAAACCTTCCAGCTGTACATAATTGGGACAGTAAACATCAATGGTGTACTGGTAATGTTGCCTACTGTAGAAAAGCACTCCGTTATGTTGAATTGAATATCCTTTCTAAACGTAGTTCTGCGATTTGCAACCCTTTGTAATGGATTGAGAAAATAGTTGGAGAATGTTTTGTTGTACTATTTTTGATGTTTTACCCTCCGTTTACACCATCGTACTGTTTCCAACAGACCGTTTGATAATATTATTGCATTTATTTTTCCACTCTTAATTGAGAACAGAGATGTTCAGAGAACAGTAAGAAACTGAAAGTCTTTACCACAGTATTAGCTCCAAGACCATCGCATTCCTTTATCGAAATATAAGAGGGCGCTGTGTGTATTTTCAGTACACACTAATTAAATAACTCAGATAAACTAGTGCGGCCTCTGTTTACAAGTCCTTTTTATCACAGAATGTCGAGTTAAAGATAATAGAGACGCCTTGGACCACGACGCACGACTCTGATCCTTGACCATGTTACCTAAATGGGTTTATCTTTATTGGAGCCTGACTGTTTTGTTCTTTATTTACCTGGCAGGAAGGCCAGTGGACGGTTGTTCTTAGAAACCCAGACTCCACCCATTCTGTCGCCATTCACCTTTCGGTGACGTCAGCCACAAGAAATCCTGACGTGCCGCCTATAATCGTGACGTCAACTTTAAATGAGCTTAGCAACAACTTACAAGTTACCAAAGAATCGTTGACGATCTACGCAGAGGTCAAGCAAGGTTACAGGCCAGTGATTAACGCTGGTGTAACAGCCTTGGTATCGATACCTGAAACAGTCGACCCAGTTGAAGTTCAGTTACTCGACAATGGAGCGGGTAAGTTTACAAGATACTTGGTTTCAACACCGCTTTCAGCTAGTCATGTATTAATCATACCCTGCCGATGAGATTTGTCATCATTAAGCTTGCAGGCTTAAAATGAAGATACTAAAACGAATCATTTGAAACAAGCTGTGCTTCATCCTCTCTACAGTTATGTTTTTTGTCTACTTGACAACCAGGTGCAGATATAACAAAGTATGACGGCATATATTCCAGCTACTTCACCAACTACACGGTGGATGGTTTTTATGGTGTGGGTATAAAGATCGAGAATGATGGTGCGGCTGAGGTGGTTGATTTTCCGACATCGCTGTCCCCACGCACTGCCGGTTCAATCATCAACGATGGCGGCTCTGCGGGTAAGACACCTTCGTGCTATCTTATGCGGTACAGTTTCCTGCATTTACACTCACCAAGCCAAGTCAGACTGACCCCCTCCAACCTGCCTGCATTGCTTTGCTTTTGAAGGTTTCTTGAAATTATACTGATTGTTTCTGATGATTTGTCAAAGAACAATCAACAATTAATATTCGATAGAAAGAATGTCCATAAAGATTCGTTCGAAAAGCAATTAAAAACAAACAACTTACAATTACAAGGCACTTCCGGTTTCAATTGGAAGTAATGGTCACGAGATTTGACGCACACAATAAAACAATGACGATCTCCATCAAGTCCCGATTGTTAATGATCTCTAAAGACAAAACTAAATGTTTAACACCTTGTAATTAGAATTCTAATGATGTCATTGTTCTTGGCGATGCACACCTTTAGTATAAGGTCTTAGTATGTGTTAACTTTCAGTAGGATATGAGTTTTAAAGATAACCCAAGTGCCGTCTTCAAAAGGGTATAAAGTCTGAATAATCTGGAACAGAAGAACTTGAAGAAAAAGAAAGAAAAGAGTTTGAATACGAAAGTAAAAACATTTCCAACAGACTTTTCGGGCGAAGTCAAGAAGAAAACACACCCAGAGATAAAAAAATAAAATAACAAAATAAAATGGGCATTCTTTGTTCTTCTAACGACAGCTTCGTATATACATTCCGAACAATGCAGGGGATTTTTTTTATGTGGAAGATAACCTATAATCATCGCAAATAATCTTTAATTGTTTTAATTTCAGCTCAATCTGAGAACACTTTTCCAAGACGCAAAGCTCGTGCCGTTAGGAATCCAGCGCCAATTTTCAAGCGTTTGGTTTCAGCTGGTGCAAGTAGAATGACCGGTGTCCCAGCCATTGGCACAGATGAACTCCCCCCTGGAAAAATAACAGACCTCAGAGTTGTGGGCACTTCATATGAACAAATGACCGTTGAACTTGAATGGACTGCGACCGGAGATGATTTTGATAGCGGGAAAGGTTTGTACTTTTGCTTCAAATATTACCAAACTAGAAAAATATATTTCCTTAAAGGTATCATATAAACCGGGATTGGATCAAATAAAAATAATTATTTAATTTTAGTCTGAAAATTTCCTGACACTGAAGTTCACACTAGAACCATTTTTTCTGTGAAGTTCCTCCGACATGAAGTCATAATCGAAAAACTATGTCTGAAAACCTATTTAAAACACGCAACAGCTGATTTTGGTTGTTAATAAGTTAAGGACAATAGACCTTATGCACATGACGTCATTTCAGTAGGGCGCCCTCGAGGTCAAAAGGAGGTTGTTCATTGGCCAATCCTGTGCGCCGCGTACACAAATCTGTGCGTTTCGATTGTTTCGTCACCGTTTTACCTCTAAGATGGCGGTTGAATGACGTCAATGCATAAGGTCTATTAAGGACAATGGATATTTGAATGTTTTTAACTGAAAGGTCGTGACCGGACCTCATGCCCTCAGCTCGGTCCTTTGAAGTAATGCCACGACCCGGCCGGGTTTAAATAAGCGTTCTTAAAAGACCTCGTCGCCTATTTTTTTATTCTCTCATTCCTATTCCTTTAATTTGTTTTCTCCCCTTACAGCCCAGCTGTACGAACTCACTCGTGGGGCCAATGTGGATGCATTCTTAACAGGCACGGGAACGGTGCCTATCCTGCAACCAGACATTAAATATGGTAACCTCGACGACCCCAAGCCGTCGGGTTCGACGGAAACATTTACCGTCCTTGTACCCATCAACGCTGAAGCGTCGTCGTTTGCGTTTTCCGTAGTTGCTCAAGATGACGTCGGCCTGAAGTCTCGTCCGTCTAACGTGGTGTTCGTCACAGTCCGAGAATACATTCCCACAGCTCCGTATCCAACGACGCAAAAGTGGTCGGGAACAACCTGGACAACAGTATCGATACCCAATAAAACAGTGTCGATACCCACTAAAACAGTGTCGATACCCAAAAGTACTGTCAAACCGATACTCACTCAAATCGAAATAATCGTTATTAGTGTAATCGGCAGCGCCGGGATAATAACAGCAATAATCATCGCATTTGTATCGATTACCAAATATGCGTTAAAGTCAAAGGTTGTTCCTTCACGACCCACATCGAAGGCATCGACCGACAGTACTCGTCAGTTTCTTGATCAACTGGATGGGCAGAATGGCTCGATGGTGATGGTTGACTTAGAAATACAGGGTATTGAGTCAGAAATCTGAATTTCTAATCAATTTATTAAAAAGTATGGTTCTTCTTTAACAAAAAGTTGTGTGTGCAATGAATAAAAAATATGGCTTAAAAAAAGAAAATAAAAAAAAAAACCGAAGGATACGCCCTAGTTTGAAGTGGAAATGTTATGCGTATGTAAATTTTTGTTTGAACTTCTACGATGTGGCAGTTACCAAGTTTTTGCCATAATTATTTTTGTTAAGATGCTTTGTTTTACTATTAAGTCTTTTTGTTACTTTTGTCGAGTTTGGAATTGAAATAATTTTGACTTCCTGGCGAGTGCTTCTTATGGCTGTCTTTTAATGGTAAAACTTTGGTACGCCCTCAATGGTGCTATCAAAAAAAAATAATTATTAATAATTAATACATTAACTGAAATTATTTCATATTGTGACTAGAACAAAGCTCTATATTGTATTTATTTGATTAATTTAACCGGAGTGTACATAATGTTGTAAACAAAATTAGCTCTATTAACATAAGGACCATGTGTGCCTGACCAATACTGCGGTCAGTGGTTCAATTTAAAAAGTCGTTACAATGAATAACACGTCAAAATGTATCATTGTTTTGATTGAACGAGGTGAAACTTATGAGTGTAAAGACAAGATGTGTTTTGTTGAATTATTACGGAATAAACGTCGGTGGCTTCACTGTTAATCTGAATTAGAAGTTGATATACTCTTCTGATACTAGTCTTGGTTCAATAATACTACTACTACTTTGTATTTATTTTATACCTCACTTTAAACTACGTTTCTTTGCGCTATAGTATTTATCATGCAAGGTATGCAGAGCTACGTTTTGAAGTATAAGACATTTATCTTTACATAGCATGTAATGGTGTATATACAAGGTGCTGTGGCTCAATGTGCAGCCAATGTGCAGTCAAACCAGGAACACCAGGGCGAGCCCCCTTTCATTACGATACGTGCACTGGGTTCTTTTACGTGCATTACACAAAACACATCCCATCCGAAGGACGAATCATAAATAGTTAAGTTTCTTGCTTCAGGACACAAGTGCCACGACCAGGACTCGAACCTACACTCTGCAAGACCCTCTTGTTTGTTTTGTTCCACGATCCTCTGCAGGCATACTGCACGCTACCGCCTACAAGCTATCGTCAATGGAGGGCGCTCTCTCCAGACAAACCGCTATTGGGGCGGCTGTGGCTACGTCCTGCGTTAAAGCATGAGAGGTAACACACTTGGGGTGTGTTCGATTAGCTTACACGAGAGTGTTTAATTAGCCACCATGTAATACTCGTGTCTGCCCGGTGTCAGATGACCAATTACGGTAAAATTACGTCATGCCATGTCTGCGCACAGCGTGCGAAAGTAGTACAGTTTCAGTGCCGTGCTGAGTCGTGTTGTTGCGGTACTGGCAACGTGTTGTGAATGCCCCCTTCCTGCTGCAGATTTCAATGTGGCATCTATGAGCACTGGCAACACCTGACTGGACGCGTGAATCGTTTTTATAGGGGTGTCTAAATAAACTCCTATAACTCCTTCCTGCAGTGTAAAAGTTCACAGCCCGTCGAACTATGCTTCCTTCAAATAAAAACACCCCCACACTTGTGTAAACTCAAAATGTCCTAGCGTCAGTCTTGAAAAATTGGCCCACACGCGCAAAACGTTTTGAAACGAGAGGTTTGTTTTACAAAGAGTGTACGTGTAAATATTGGCCAAGAGAATGTGATTTAACAGAGTTGAATCAGAGAATATAAATGGGACCACACAGAACTACACGCAAGGGGGGGGGAACGCGGACGTATCCACCGACTTTGTAACCCGGATATCCGAGCACGGCCGGACTATTGTGAACGTGACTACTATGTGCTGAAATGTCCGCCTACGTCACCCGGATAGTTCAGCACGCCGGATAGATCAGACCGTGACACTGGCTGCAGGCGTATCATACCAACAAGATGGCGGGGTACAATTAGTTGATTGCAACAAGAGTACAAAAACTACAAACTAATACACTGATTGATCGTCTATGAAACAATTATAGCTAATAGAAAGGAAATGCATTTCCTGAAAAACAAACAGTTGGTGAGTGTGTGCAAAGTATGAATGATATAATTAATTTGTGTCGGCACGGACATCTACATTTTCCAGTTAAGCGGAACGGAAATGACGTTTACACTTTTTTAAGTCGCGCTGCTACGCAACGACCTTTTGACCTTAACTTTCACAGAGCGCTCGATTAGCCTCGTTTTCGTGGCTACTACGAGTGTACATCCCCGGTACACAAGGGGGAAGCTTAATCGTACCCATAGCAACAGTCGCAACCGTAGCCGCCATTTTGGATAAGGTCATACTGTTCTCCGTATGGGGACTGGATAATCAAATTGCATGCTATGTAGGAAACGTATTGGAATGTACAAACAAATAATTATATGAACTTTTATTATACATGAACGAATTATTGTGTACACCAATAATTTAGTCGTAATCAAATAACATACATTTATCATTTTTTTGTGATTGTATATGGGTCATTCCGTGCCAACTCACCTAAAATCGTGAAAAGTTTGGCAGGCTCCGTCTCAGATTTTGCTAGTATTTTTTTTAAACGATCCCCTATGGGTGCCATGAACACAATCCATGCAAAGTTTTAGAATCCTATACTCCTCATAATTTTTGAGATATGACTTTTTGTGTTTTCGGCATTTTTAGAGGTCTGTATCTACAAATGGAGATACGATATTTAGCTACAAATTAATTTGAAGGGTATCTGGCATCCCATCAACTAAATTACACTGTCAAAAGTAGCACAGGTCATTTGTATATCACGGTGTAGGTCTTTAAAAACAGACATTTTAGCCTGCGTGATGACTTGTCATCATTTTTGAAACCCCCTAGAGCCCAAGTGAAATGTCCGATTGCTTTTATATTACATTTGGTTATAAACTAGGTGCATATGTGTGACGTGATATAAGGATAGACCATTCACGCCTTTGACGGGTACTTGGCAGGGGTCTGAATATGGGTCCACCTGTAAAAATGCAAAAAGATGCCTTTTTCAAGTGGTTATTTGACAACGTGGGACATTACTGACATATTTACAAATTTTTCCCAATACCACTTTGTATCCAGTCTACTTGTGTGAGAAAGAAAACAAATGGTTTTTCAACTCCTTCACTAAAAAAAACCCAGTGAATATGCCTAAATTAAGGTATTTGTTGTGTATGCTATTTAGTGACAGCACTTGTTTGCAGGCATGGTTTATACTCTACAGAAGCGTAGTGCCGCCACATGAATAAAAAAAAATCCCGCTCTTATCATGTACGTACACAATAACTATCATGTACGTACATGATACCATATGCCAACCCATCAGGTGAGTTGGCACGGAATGACCCATATACAAGGTTAACGTATTTGTTAACAGTCGTTGCATTTTTATAATTAACTAAAATAATTGTATTTCCATTAGTGTTTTTTTTTTGCTTGGAAATTTTCAAATAATTGCAGTATTCATTTCACTGTATGTAACTTACTAAGACAAATTAATGTTAACAACTGCTTAACTGTCTTGACTGCTTACTTGATGATCCTTTTAGTTGTTCTCAACTATTTATAGGTTCACTTTTAAAAGAAAAACAAAACTTTTATTAAATATCTTTAACATATCGTTCGGTGGCAACTCTTAACAACGTTTGGCGTTATTAAAGAGAGATTACTTAAATGTATATGAAATATCTTACTAATTGATACAGTAAATGCATCCAAGACAAAGAGTATATAATGTTATTCCCATGCACCTGTGTGTACACTGTAAAAAGGGCAAAGACCCATTTAAATGTCAATGATTTTAATTGCTGAACGGGCAGTGTTATTCTTTGTTTTGATAGTACGGAAGCACCGAACTTGATGAAATCTTAGGTTAATAGTTGTTTGGTGTGTTTTTACAACAACTTAGAGGGTTGCAATTAAATTGCTTTTCAGCGAACATAAACTCCCGCCTTATTGAAAGCCGTTCCCTGGGACAGTGGCGTATTACTGATGTGGGAACGAGAGAAGGGAACGCGTGCCCCCCCCCCGTGTCCGTACCCTCACCCCAACCCAGGGCACCCCGTGTCACCCCCATTTGAAATAATATGCACCTCTGCCTTTAAAAGTTATAAGAATAGCTTCTTTTTGTATTTCTTTTAACTGCCGTACTAGTTTCAAACTATTTTATAACCATACAAAGACAATGTTTTGGGGATTTTTTTTTAGTTAGCTCCAGGTCAGATTTTCAAATAAAATAATAGTCAGCGGCATTGCAAAAATGCGAACGGAAACCACACTTCTATTTAGCCTAAAAGTGCCCCCTATAAAACAATGGTGCCCTCCTCAGAATTTACCTTTTGTCACTGGGTTGGGGATTTCAATCGAGTGCCTCAAAAAGGAGTCTTGCTAAACCATAGTAACTTACTCTCGAGTTTCGCGACAGAAATCATAAATCATGCGTAAACATAGGCACCGATTTCATTATTTCAGTAAAATTATTGCTTTAATTACATTTTTAAAATTGCTTTTAAAAGTGTGGAAAACTAACTAGGTGGCGTTTTTATGACATATTTAAATATGAATAATGCGGTTAGATAATCATAATGTAAGGATGTACCATCATTTTGTCCTCACTACTTTACTCTGATTGGTTCTTAGCCATCCAATTATTTGTAAATACCAATAACTTTTATTGGCTATAAATTTCCGCTTTTTTCTGGATGCATATAACATTCTGATAACATCTTTCCCACCATATTCTTATCTTAACAAACAATTTGATAGCCCGAAGTGCCCAATCGGAAGGCATTGTGTTTCTTTAAAACGCACACCATGCCTTGCCGTGCAATTTTAATTCCAAACAGACAGAAGCAGTGTGTGACAACAGTGCAATAGTGGTCAAGGACAACATTTTGACAACGTGGTCGATAAACAGTGCAAATCTTGCGCGTACTCGAATGTTAGGAAACTTCAGCCTTTTTAAAATGAAGGGGGAAAACGATGTCGGGTCACAACTTTCGAATACGCGCGAGACTACACAATGACTCCAGACTACCAGTAAGATTTCACGCATTCTATATCATTGATGAGTGACTTGGTGAGGCAGATGACCAGACATTCCAAGACGATCAACACACCTCCAGCAATACCAAGCGCGATGGCGTTAGTAATGAACCAGCTCTTCATCCCCTCTACACACCCCGCGGTGAACACTTGTTGCCGGATGATGTCTGCCGAGGTGTCGAATGAAAGAGCCTGAAACCCGCATTGGTAGTTGACCACGCCTGCATCATCTGGTATGCAACACGAGAAAGGCACGCTACAACGTGAGATAGCCGGAGAATCACAACTGAAATATCTGAGTGGAATTAAATCGAAGTAAATAAAGGTTAATTTTTACAGAGGAAATGATTTCACATTACAAAGTTCAATAATTATAAAGTTATAGTCGCTTCTTATATAAGCGCTCAAATCCGTCACTCAGTATGAGACCTTTTCCCTTTACATATGGAATTGTTTACAAGGTTCTGTGGCATAATATGCAGCCATTCAAACAAAGAACACAGGGGCAAACCCCTTCTCTTTACGATAAGTGCCCAGGGTTCGATTTCACAAAGATAGTCCTAACTTAGGACTAGTCCTAGGAGTTATTAAAAACTTAAGGCTGGTCGTAAATTAGGACGAGTAACTCGTCCTAACTCGAGATAAGACTAGTCTTAACTCTTTGTGAAACCCACCCCTGGCTTCTTTGACGTGCATTTTAATACAAAACACACGGGACCTACGGCTTTACGTCCCACCCGAAGGACGAAGCAGGACTGGTAATGTGTCTTGCTGATCAGAAACACAAGAGCTTGAGTCCGGTGCTCTTATCCGCTCGGCCCCGACATTCCACTGAGACCAGAACAACTATACGCAACAAATATTCATGTCTGAAATACCCTAACAGTTGACAAAAACGATACTTCAAAACCCAAATCACCACTGCTTATTTTTACTTTAACACCAACAAAAATTGCCAACCAAAATGGACTACTAATTATAGTTAATTCAAATAGTAGAGGGAAGGTCTCTAGATGTGCTACTCACTTGTTCTGCTCCCAGTCTGAGGGACCATTTGCCGACCCACAGCATTGCAGACTTTCTTGTAGGGAATCCATTATAAACTGCGTATCTGGATCATCTAAATGAAGTATTGATACAATTTAACAAATAATAATTATTAAGCACTGTTCTCATTCGGGATTCCCATTTCTTGCGAGAAAAAAACAAACAAAAATTAACATTTATTGTGAATTCCTTTTGTCTCTCTGTTGGTAAAAAAAAAGTGTTAAGAAATTAAACACCCGGGCCCTATTTCATAGAGCTGCTTAAGCACAAAAAGTAGCCAAGCACAACAAAATTATGCTTACCAGAACAAGGTTACCAGCCAAAGTACCACCTCATATATAGCATCTGTGACTGGTACCTTGCTAATTTTTGTTTAGCAGCAAATTATTAAGCAATATTTTCTGCTCTCTGAAATTGGGCCCTGAATGCATTTTAAACGAAACTGTACCATAGTAGTCCTCTATCGAGTTATCCAGCCATTTCTCCAAGATTTTAAATACTGCGTCCTGGTAGAAGTACGCCAAGACACCGAGCGTGATCTCGGCGAGGAAGATGAGGATCAGGGTGTAGACGAAGAACTTGAGCAAACAGGTATTCTCTCGCAGTGCACCGATACAACCGCTGGTCGCTAGCATGAAGATGATGGCACCCACAATGATAAACCCGTACATGGGATCAAAACCAATACCTGCAACCTGGGGTTATAACAATAGAGAAGTAACACGTATATTAGTCTTTCAATCTTGTCTAGTCTCCTCAGTAAACGCACGGCCTGGTTTTTTATTGCTTCTTTCCTCACCATGTATTTAATTTCTTCTTTCTTCACCAAGTTGTTCAGTTCTTTTCCCCCTTCTTCACCATGTTGTTCAATTCTTCTTTCCTTCCGTTTTCTGTTCTTTTTGTTAGTTTTTGTTCCTTTTTTTTATTCGCCATGTTTTTCAATGCTTCTTGTCTCACCATTATTTTGCAAGGTGACGACGATATTGAAGTGTATTTTTATTTTGATTGGGTTTTCAGCTTTGTGAAAAGGTCAAATTTAAGGGATAGAAATTGCAATGCTTGATTGCAATTGTTGTTTTTATATATCCTTACTCCAACTTGGTCATGTTAAAGTTAAAGGGGCTGTAGTGTCGTCATGATCAAAGCAGGCCTGTGGCTGTACGTGGAATTATGAAGTACAATTATCTCTCGTCCAGTTACTGCACGCGCGCCCTCCCTCGGTATCAATCTATTGAGAGCTCTCGCGCACGCACAGGGACGGGGCCCAATTTCATAAAGCCTGTAAGTACAAAAACTTGCTAAGCACAGAAAAATCTTGCTTAGCAGAAACAGGTTACCAGCCAGCATTCCTTAAGGATTACATTGTTGCCACTGGTACTGGTACCCCGCTCATTTCTTTAAGTATATAAATTTGCTAAGCAGAATTGTTCTGCTTAACAGCTTTATGAAATTGGGCCCTGGGTGAGAGTTCGTCATTCCATACAGCAACAGGTCTGCTTTGATCAAGACGACACAGCCTCTGAAAAGAAACTAGTTTTGATACGTACCTCAGCTATTACCTCGATACTGGCTAACGCTTTGGACACCACTCCCCAGATTCCAAACCCCAGGATGAAAACACCTAACAACCAGAAGATGAAATTAAGAAAGAAGATGGTGTACTTGATGCAATGGCTGACTTCAACGCCGGGTGGGGCGCGTCGAAAACGCCGGAAGGACTGCTTCTTGGGCTGGCTTCTCTGTTGTTGTCCTTGTTGGCGAGCTGGTGGCTGTTGGGATCTTTGTTGTTGTTGTTTTGGTTGTTGGGTCTTTTTTTGTTTCTGTTGCTTTGGTTGTTGTCCTTGTTTAGGCTGTTGGCGTCCTGGTTGTTTTTGCTGTTGCTTTTGTTGTTGTACTCTTTGTTGCTGTTGCTGCTGTTGTTGTTGCTGGGCGTGCTGCTGTTGCGCATACTGCTGGTTTGCATATTGTTGTTGCATTCGTTGTTGATGGGCATGCTGCGCTTGTGGCTGTTGGTTAAATTAAAAGTAATTAAGATCTTAACTAATTTAATGTTTTGTTTTCTGTCCCCTCTCTGCCAAGTTCTTGTCGTTACCAGTATTTCGCCTTTGATGTTTTGTCATATTATTACGCGAGGGTCCTACATGATTAGCTGTGTTGGATATTTGATCCTCGTTTTATAAATATGGTGCTAAAAAAACATAAAATAAATACATTCCAAACACTGAAGAGGAAAATATAAATATCACAAGCTGCCTTTTTTCAATGCAAAAGCTCATTTCTTTATTCACTTTTCTTGCTCCAATTTTGTCTTTCGACGACAAAGCCCATTGTTAATGGGAGGTCCTTTCAAAGGGCCAAGAGACATAGCCTGGGTACCAACCGAGTGTTGAGACTGCTGAGGTGGACTCTGCAGATAGTAACCTTGCTGCTGCATTTCAGGGTATCGCATCTGTTGTTGTACGGTGTATGGAGGCAGGGCGTCACCATCACGATCCCTAGAAGGTTGCACACTGTGTTTCATGTTGGACCAAACTCCCTGTATACAGTCAGTCAATAAATATCAATATCTGAAAAAAAATGACTTTGAACGCTCAAAATAAATTATTGAAGGTGAATAATAATTTTTTCCCCTACCATTATGTCTCTTTTTGGTGATCAGTAGTAACAACCCTTGATCTATGAACAACTGAATAGTAATTTAAGATTTTATAATTTTGCATTTATTTATTTTATTGTATTTTTTTATTAATTTTTATATTTGTATTTTAATTTTTTTATTTGTATTTGTATTTTTTTATTTTAAATTTTTTATTTATTTATTTATTTATTTATTTATTTATTTATTTATTTATTTATTTATGTATTTATTTATTTATTATTATTATTATTATTTTTTTTTTTTTTTGGGGGGGGGGGTAAGCCCTTCATCATATAAACCAATTAAGGACCATTTTGACATCTTGAAACCATTTCAAGAAGTGTAAAGAAACGTCGCCGGATTCCTCGGCAAATGAAATGACTCTTTTTACTGCTTCTGGAATCCACCGACAGCACACTTGCTCGGCATGATACAAACTTTTACGCTTTATTGGAAACAAAATATTGAAGTAATATGGAACGAAACCAATCAGTAAATGCATAGACGAGGATAAGAATCTCCTGCCACACCGAGTGATCTACCAAGTGATCTATTTAGCCCTAAAGTTGGCAGTCTCCCTGTTTTGTAAATATCTTTGTTCTGGGTGCCAGTCAGGATCCGTTCAGCCTGTAACTGTCATAGCCAGGGATAACGCCCAAGTTTACAATGCAACCTTGGAAGCGGCAGCAGAGGGATCACCTTATACCAATTTGTATTTCATATATCAAGTAATAAACCACAATTGTTCTGTGACACAGCGTGTTTGTATACATCCTCACACGGAAAAACTACAGCACATTATATGCGTTAGCATTAGTTTTTGAAGACATGCTCGTTTTTAACATTCGCGTTAGCATTAGTTTTTGAAGACATGCTCGTTTTTAACATTCATTAAAAAAAACAAAAAAAAACAAACATTAAGTTCAAAAGCTGTTATTGTCATTAGCATGTCGACCCGGATACGATGCAACCCCATGGGATCACGTGACTCATCCGTAAGTTGTACACATCATGCTGTGCTTTGCACAAAGCAACGTCATTATGAGTAAATCCAGTATCTTTATGCGTTGTTAGAGTGGGCGTATATGTTTACCCATTTTCAAAGACTAGTGACCGCCTCTCGTAAAAACACTTAAAGGGACACGATGCCTTCGCATTTGTTATGAAACGAATATGGTTGGAAAAAAATAATGATTCACACAAATATCCCTCGAAGTTGTGTGGTTTTTCCTTTTTACTTCGCCACTTTTTAGAACAGCATTTTTTACTTCACTGCAAAAAGTTGGGTGTTACAATGGACACCATGGGTGTTATAACATGTATACCCACAAAGAATCAAAACTAACATCGTAGGGTGGTTAAAGCAACACCAATGTAATTGTAATTGCAAAGAATTAGTGCTAATTTAAGCACCCTACAGTATAAATTTTGTAAGGATATTCCGGAACCATTCAAGAATTGTCGTACTTTGTATCTATAAGTGACAACACCCATGGTTTTGAAAGTGTTTAGATCTTTTGAAGGAGAACATTACCATGATGTGTGTCCGTCAACAGATCGTACACTGCAAAAAACATGGGTGTTGTCACATATAGATCAAACGGAAGAATCAAAGTTTAAACCATTAGGATGTACACCCTAAATAATGGTATAAATATTGATTCTTTTTCATGTCTATATTCTACAACACCCATGATGTCAATTTTAGTTTTTGCAGTGTACGAAATTAACCACACAAAATATTAAAATAAATAATGAAGAATAAATTCACTAAGTTCACTAATAAAATAGGCTACCAGCGAAAATATCGAATCGTGTACGTTAGTTTCGACTAGTTTCCCGCAATTCCCACATTTTTTTTCCAGGAACACTTTTCTGCTGAATAAATCGGCACTGATCAAATCAAGTCACGTGAGCAAACTGAGTGTACTGCTCGTATCGTTTTTCCTTGAGGTCAAATTTTGTTCGGGCGTATCCAAATAAATTAACTGTTATCGCTGGTTGTTATTTGTTACGTCAACCACCAAACAAGCAAACGATATCAGATCTTTGACTTGTAAAACATCGTCCAGTCATCCAGGATGTTCAAAAGAAAAAAAAAGACAAGAAAAAACAAACAAACAACTAGTGTCAATTTGCTTGGGGGTAGAACACTGGGAAAGAACGTTTGGCACAGTGAGTGGATCTAGTGAAGAGTCGATTTTTAGAGGGCGAAAAGCAATTGAATGTTTTTGTTCAGGTTAATGAACTTTGAATTGGCTTCAGGCTAATTTTAGGCTAAAATGTATCCGGTCAGGCTTCTCGTAGGGCACATTATATAATGATATACAAGCATGACATTTGACATAATTGATCTATGTGGGTCGATTTTACAATCAATCCGATTGAACATTCATTTGATAGTAAAACATTTCAGCCATGTTTCGTTTCCCCTTAAAAATAGAGAAAGAGGTTTTTGTTATTTCAGTTATTGCGTTGAAGCTATACAGGTATAAGCTTCGTTTAATATTCAAGCTCATCAAATAAACAAAGTGAAGTACAACAAAGTAAAGAAAGCGAAATTAATCAATCAAACAATGAAAAAAAAACCACAATGAAAATTACAAAAAACAAAACCAAAAGTAAAAGCGTGAATATTTATTATGACACACATAAACTAACTTAAGAGAGGGGGAAAAAGAAGAAATCACTCCCCTTAACATCACAACGCATTTAAAATTAGGGCAACTTTTCACCTTTTGTGATGAAAACTTGATATAAATTGTTTTCCTTCTTTTTTCTTAAAGTTTGTTTTACCTTTTTTTTGTACTTTTAATGTTTTTTAAATTGTAAATTCAAAATGCAATTAGGTTGTTGGACCGCAAATTTATGAATGTTTTTAAATAAACCATAAACCAATAAACCAAAATACAATGTAAATTATCATTGAAGTTTACTAAGAAAAACCCAAAAATACATGGACTCTTTTTTTGTTCTATTATTTTGAAGCACAGGCCGTCTATACACAAAATACATAATCCATTTGACTGTGGCATTGAGTTTATAGACACACCCATCTGTTGACCTGTTTCATATAAATTTTGATTTGGTCATCAATAAATCTGCATGATAACTAATCATAAAACTAAATTTGCATAATGATCCCATTGTTAATCTGTCAAAGGTTTTGAACGGATTGATTTGTCTTTTCCTTCCAATCTGGAAAAGTGATTGAACGGGACGATGATACCGAACCTAGAGCAAGAAGTGGCAAATCATAGCATGTAATTGACTGAGATCATATCCGTGACAAGTAAATGTCGATGACCTTAAGGGGGAAAAATGCCTCACAATTGGGCGCTTTTGGGCTATAAAAGGCGTTTGTTGTGAGATGATTATGGTTGGAAATGTGTTTCTAAAGTAAAATAAAATGACTCACATAAACATCCCTTGAAATTGTGGGTTTTTGTGTAGTTTCATGACAGAAAACGATCCGCTATATTGTAAAACAAAATTGTTGACTCCACAAAACGGCGTACTGTTTGTTACGTTGGTTGTATTTCCAGAGACAGCTTTATTTTTATTATTTTTTTAAAACACTACTCACTAATTATAGGACAATGTAAGTGTTTCAATACTTGAGAATTAATAAGGAGCAATTCCAAACAGTAACATTTTGAGAGAAATTAAAGACAATGTGGCCCTTTAGCGGTAGGGTCGTCGCTTGATTGGTGTCATCGTAATGCTGGTTTTGGCAAAATACTGAAGTGTCAATTTGTTAAGAAAACTGAAGGAAAAAAAATATAATGACATCTAATCCATCCACGTTTAGCGAGTTGACAGCGAGTACCAACCACATCTCTGGCCACAGCACTCACAAACGGCCACCGCGGAAATATTAATCTCCAAAAAACTGCCCCTAAAGGCGAGTGTTGGTGATTGATATTTGTTGACACACTTTTATTGATTTCTAACCAACGGGGGGTATTTCAGACAAAATAATTTCGCAGGATGCTGACTATACCCTTTTCTTCTTTATAACAAGAAGGCCTTCGGATAGAAATTACACAATTTTTTTTCGGGGTCAACACCAAAGTATGAACCTACCCTGAAAAGAATCTTGCATATTTATAATTTGCATATAGTCATGATTATATTTAAAAGAAAAAGTGTGTGTGTGTGTGAGTTTGTTTTCACATTCAAACCGGGGACCTATAACAAAAGAGGACAATAGGGTCCCCGGTTGGGTAAAGGTCCCCAGTTAGAAATTGTGTACAAAACCAATGGGAGCTGTTGCCAAAAAGTTAGAGTCCAAACAAAAGAGGGACAATAGGAGGTCCCCGATTGGAGGTGTTTACACACTTGTGTGTGTGTGTGTGTGTGTGTGAAATTCCCCAAATCATTGCAACAGCTCGTACAAGTCTAGCGCATATTCGAACATTTTTGGGACCACTTTCCTTTAACGCATGAACGAAACCAACTCGCGCACTTTAACGGGTGCCAATGTTCGAATACGCGCGAGACTTGCAGTAGGGCGCTCATTCTTACTTGCTTATTGTTAGAGGGGCTGTGTCGTCATGATCAAAGCAGGCCAGTGGCTGTACATGGAAATATACTTTCACCTAGTTATTGCACGCACCCTGCAAAAACTGAGGTATATTGAAATTGACATAATGGGTGTTGTTACATTAGATACCGAAGAGACAATCATAATTAAAATCATAGGGTGTTAAAATAACACCAATGACCTTATGGCAGAAAATAGTGTTATTTTTACACCCTAAATAATGGTAAACATATTGATTTTGTTTATTTTGTTTTTGTATCTATATGTTACAACACCCATGGTGTCAATTTAAACACCCAGTGTTTACAGTGCGAGCGCCCTCCCTCCGTATTATGGAGCGCGTGCGTTCTGTCACTGGTGGGTGCATTATAGTTCCATCTGCTTTGATCATGACGACACAGCCCCTTTAACTATTTGGATACAAATCGCAATGGAGTCGGGGGTTAGTCTCCTGATTTCTTTTAAAGAGATCCCAAATAGTAAATCAAATTTTACAGGTGTAAAAGTGATTTAGTTGAGTTCACTAATGAAGAAACGTCAACGTTAGGCTATAATGATCATTCCCAATTGCAACCTTCCATGGGGTTTGGACTGTATAGTATCGTAATACAGCTCTGTTGATGAACATGTGGTGGATTGGCCCTTGATATTCTTTTCGGGACCTTTTGTGTGTGTGCATCATAACATTTACAGAACAGAATCATTGTAAAACTTTGATTCATCGTTCCTAGTCGTTGGTGGAGTGTTGGGTGTTTGTTTGTTGGGGTGTTGGGGTGTTTGTTTGTTTGTTTGTTTGTTTAATATTCATTTCTTCATTTAATATCAAACGCCCTTTCTACACTTGGGTAGATAAGTATGTTTCTTCAAAGTGCAATACATGCGCCTTTAAAAACGGATCTCGTACACAACAACATTGGCAAGAATGAACTTTGTTCACAGATTTCCACATAACATTAACTGGTACAAAGACTTCCCTGGAAATATTTCTTGCTTGAAATGTAATAGTTTTGGAGAAAGGAGTGAATAGTTCGTTTTAATCCTGCGAACCCGAAAGCCGATGTTTAAAAAAAAACCAAAACAAACATTAAAGGGGTTCGTCTTTCTTCTGCTCATGTCCAGCGGCGTAGCCAGAGGGGCCTAGGGGGCACATGCCCCCACAAATTTACAGTGCCACCCAGGTGCCCCCCCCCCAAAAAAAGCGAACGTGCTCACAAAAAGCAAAAGCAAAAGGAAATGTAAAAAAGAGGATATATGCGTTTGTATAATCTGATGTAGTGCACGATCGCGATCGGTATCGCTATTGCGGCCACAAAATGTCAAGAACATAAGAGGATGGTGGCTCCCCTGCAGCGTCCCCTTCCAAAATAAAAACATGACCCCCCCACAGCTGACAAACCCATTCCCCTGCCCCCCCCCCCACTTAAAAGCAATGCCCCTCTGTGCCCCCCCCCCCCCACTGCTGTTTGTGTCTCTGATTACCGGTTGACCTTAAACTTTCAACGGTTTCAACTGTGTTTGTTGGGTCACGTAAAGTTCAGAAACTTGTCTTTGGCATTTAACAATGTATTGAAGATGAACATTTGTTTCGTTGACTCCGAATGGAGTTGTAAAGTCTTGTTTTGACCTTTTGTTCCGATCACTTAAACAGTCATTGTGTGCCGTCTTTTAACGGCATTATACAGGATTGGTAGAGCAAAATAGTCACAGTGGTCATAATGTGTGTGTGATCAACCGTACACATTAAATGACAAACCTGTGAAAAGTTGGGCTTAATCTGTTGTGTGAGCCAGGAGAAAATGGTGGGAAAAAAGAAGTTGTTATCCCTACCAATCCTGTATAATACCTTTAAAGTACTGTGTGTACAATTGTTTTTGACATTTTTCAAGCTCAGTTCCGGCAGTCATATCCTGCCCCATATCACGTTCTGGGAAACAAAAACCCTTCCGTCACAACAGGATTCCGTATAACTTTACGTTTGAGAACGCCCGTGCTGGTGAACACGTTAACAACAAGTGTCAGCGTGGTCAAGTGTTTATACTGCAGGACTTGCAATCAATCACAAAATCACGAACCCGGCCAAGCTAACCGCTGATTTCACAATGACTAGAATAAGTATTGACACCTACATGTAGTTACTGAATCGGAATTTATTAATTTGTGCAACACGTCAAACCAATGCTTGTATGAGTGAGATTGGCTGCTGGCAGCTTGGCGTTTATATCCCCTTGTGGGAGCTTTGTCGAGTCCCCTTGTTGGGAAGATCATCTAAACAAACAAACAAACAAACAAACACCCCAACAAACAAACAAACAAACAAACAAACAAACAAACAAACAAACAAACAAACAAACAAACAAACAAACAAACAAACAAACAAACAAACAAACACCCCAACAAACACAAACAAACAAACACCCCAACAAACAAACACCCCCAACAAACAAACAAACAAACAAACAAACAAACACCCAAACGTGTATGTTGATAATGGCTGGTATGTTCCTGTGAACAATTTGGCAATTATCGAAAAACAAATTCAGACCAGTGCCAATCCCACAGGGAAATATTTCGGTCTGGGTTGCTTTCAAAGTCGTTAAAAAAACATGTTTACTTGAGGACCGCTTAAATTACAGCTGCTTGTTTCGATTCACGCAATTGAAATTATGCACTTTTATGACCGAGCACATCGTCAACGGAAACGACACTGTCATTGACAAAAACATAACCACATACAATGATTATCGAAAATCCCACAGATGTGTTGCATGATGTTAGACTGAAAACATGAGGTTGGGATTGAGTGTACTCTTTCTAGATACAACCTGCTCATCAAAATGTATATCAATTTGTTTTCAAAGGTACTGTGTGTTGTTTAAATGTATATAGGCCCTAGAATTGGTAGAGCTAACAAAAAAGTTGCAGACGGTGTTCCTATTTTTTGAGATCGACCATGTACATTTATATTAAATAACAAACCTGTGAAAATGTTGGTTTAAACCGTTATGTGAGTCGGGAGAAAAAGTAAAAAAATGTGTGCACAATTTTCAGCATGTAAACACAATGTCCTTAATTTATGTTGTATGGAAAAAATGGCTCTAGATGAACTTCATACTCAGTAAGCTTTCAGACTAATAACGTTTCTTATCCTTATTAATGATGTTTATTATAATTACCTAAGCTGATGTAGGCCTATGTATCTTGATATTCAGATTGCGTATTAATCAAAATACGATTGTTTAAATGAAGTGAAATCTTGCCACAATGCATTCCCATCCTGAGAGAGAAAAAAAAGACGCCCGGGGAAAACATTTACCTCAGTCTATTCTGTTCACCTGTTGTCGCAAAATTAAAACAAACCGTTGCAACAACGGCTAAATGATTTCACTGGGTGATAATAATATTCCCCTACAACGTGAACGTGTTATTTGAAATTAATTTCCTTTTGAAAATAAATAATGGAGGCAATCAACCTTTGACTTGTTGCCTAAATCTGGAAGAGGGCTAGCTGAAACATTTTGCACTGAAAGCATGTCCTGCTTTATTACTCTCGTGAAATGAAGATACAATGTTTCACCATACAGGGTGGTTTTCAGAAATAAATAAACACATTGCATTTTTTGTTGTGTTTAGTTTGAAACTCATTATGGCTTCAGGGTTGTATTGTACTAACTGTCTGATGAACTCGACCAAATTGACCCATTTCTAGATCAGCAAAACCCCAAATCTGTGTCAAAATGACCCAAAAATGGGTCAAAAAGACACATAATCTGAGTGAACATCCCACGTTTTAACCACCTTCCGGGTCAGCCTGACTTGACCATTGACCCCGGAATCTGGATCAGTTCTGACCCTGAAGTTGTTAGTGTGTACTGATTCAATAATCATACAATGTTGTCTCAAAAACGTTTGGCAGATGCAGCACCTAAGGCCATTTCCCATGGTTGGTTTGTAGAAGATTATAGCGTGACATTTTGTGTTAATAATATATGGTCCCCTAATGAATGATTTTTGTTGTCAAACGCAATAAGTGTTTACGTTAGGTTGTTTTACACCATTCTTCGGCAACGTTACGGAATTCTCTGTTATGGACTGCGACTAGGCAGTGCAAGCTCCCAAAGGGAAACTTTCTAGACCGCCAAATCTCCCTCATTCACATAATAATTGTATTGCCCAGTATGCCAACAAATATTATAAAATGTTAAATAAAGCCCACAAAGTAGTCACTTGCTTACCCAACACCAAAAGAATACCCGTTACTCCACTATCACCACAGTATTTAACTCCTTTGTTATTTTGTGTACAGTCCATCATAAAGATGGTCATAGAAAACAATACAGGACTAGTACGCAAGAGTGTCAACTACTACTACTAGCATTATTATATTAATGCTTTGTCTGTTTTGATAATGTTTTGATGATTTAAATTCACTGAACTCTGATCATAAAGGCCTACCGTGTTAGAACTGTGTAGCACCAGCACCAGCCCCAGCACCAACGAGGAAGTTCCCGTGCGAAATAAAACTCCAGACTACCGGAAAACGAACCTGGTAACTGTACCGCTGACTAAAGCTGTTGTGCAGAATACAATAAATTGTCTGATTTATAGCAGGCCACAGGTAGCAAGGTTACATGTAGTACAGCATCGTTCCTGCCATTACGTACATGTCTATTCAGTACGCCATCGTTCCTACCACTTGAAAGCAAGTCAGTTCAACATCGTCCCCAAAATAACTAACACACTAGTGGAAGTACTAATGTCATGGTGTTTCCCTTGTTTATACGGATCATCATCTAACAGTCCACCGTAATCAATTCGATGTTGAATAAAACAAACATAACGGGCAAAGTACAGCAATATTACCATGCAATACCAAGCCGCACTGTAAATACAAATTTATCTTGACGGGTTAATGATTAAAAATGGATGCATGAACCACTGGAAGGCGTGTGGTAGCGCCATGCGTTGCCTTGACGACAGAGCTACGTATAATTGATCTCCTTGAAACATCACTGGTGTTTTTTGTACAGTGGATGCCAAGCTCGTCTTCCAGTTTACAATAGCCTTTACACGCCATTCATCCAACCTGTGAAAAATGTAGCAAATTTTATATGCACATTGGTATTTCGGGGCGCTACCAGAAGAAATGTGTACACAGTTCACGGTATGAGGGACAGAGTCTCCTGTCACACAACCATCGTGGCGCGCTGGTTTTGAATGAAAGCAGTACACAACTATAAAAACTGGCATAATTACATGTAAACTACAGCATTTCGTCCATCTATAAGTAGCTTGGTTTATATTTTAACTCATCGGTTTCTGAATATGTATTACATATTTTCAACATAGCTATTGATGTGAATACAGCATTTCAACTATTGTCCTTTCAACCAGTTCTAGCCTTTTAATGATAGAAATGTAATTGACGTCACTCCTTGATAATGATCCTACATATGCATGTTGCTGCAGACTGTGGAAGTATCACGCATGTTCGAACATTTGGACTTGTGACCCGTTAAAGTTTGTATTTTTCACGCGTTCAATAAAATGGGCCGTGAAATTGTCCGTGCTCCGAAAAACCAGAGACGTAGGGCCTATATGAGGAGAGTTACGACAAAGAGGGACCAGTTTTCTCCGGTCAAGTGGATGCCATTTTTGGTCCAAATGCAGCACAACCCAATGGCAGACTAGTCTGGCACCCTGTATTCTCACAAGCGGTTTTTTTTTCTTCTTCTTCTTCTTTTTGTTTTTTACAAAATGGCCTCTAATCGCAAGTTTTCGCAACTCTCCCAATATACGGCTCTGCGCAAAATCATTTTATAGCGCCCTCTTTTGACTGTATTTCTCGGGGCCTCACCCACTGACCTCTATTATACTGACTCAGTATAATAGAGATCAGTGGCCTCGCCGTGTTTTTTTAACATGGCCACATGTCTCCTCTCGATCTATCAGAATGCATAAACTGTCGCATGTATTTATGAATAATGTGTTTATTACTTGCTGTTATTGTTTGAATTTGAACTGCGTAGAGACTAAACATTTTAATTTGACCTAAAATAATGATCAGTTAAATTGGTGGGAACCTCATCATTTTTCCCCCTTCTCATTATACTAAATTGAAATAGACCCGAAGTAGCAACTGCAACATACAACTATATTAATAATAGAGACAGGAAAAACTGCTTTATCTAAATGAATGCAATAATCACTGAAGACCCCACAGGTTTGTAAAGACTTAAAACACTGACGTGTTTTTAAAGTGTTGTCAAGTGCAACTAACGTTTAACTTTGCCCTCAGTTTTCAAGATCTGCTAATGTGACGCATTCTCTTATAAATAATTGATAAATAAATTTATAGCAAATGTTATCATTCAAGAGTAACTGGTACACCAGACAGATAAATCAAACCAGACTACATCAGCAGCCTCATCGTGACCATTGCTGTAAACTATTATGTGGATGGTGGTTTTACATCTGCTACTTGTACGGTAACGTAATTAAAAACATGCCCAGTGCTGTGCACGATTTTTCAAATATCAATAATAAACTTAAATCTTCCAGATTTACGGGTTGCAATATAATTTTAATATCAGTTCCAGTGGTGAGAGTAATTAAAAAAGCAAGCCGATTCCGTCTTTTTTTCTTTTTCTTTTGATGAGCGGAAATACGCTCGGTTAAAATCCGGGAAATACAATTTCAAGGTTTTTGCTTCACCAAAAAACGTGTATCGAGTTTCTAAGCTTGGCTTAGACGTGAATCGAGTTTTAACCAATCAGACAGTAGCTCTCCAGGGTGTCACAGGTTGCTGTCTCTACATATTGGCTTACAAAAATATTACGTCATCCTCCTAAATATCAATGAGATGGCATTTTTGCTTTCAGGTCTGTCTGAGATTCACCCAAACGGTTTTAATTAATTGCGTCTTTGAGAATGGACGGAGCAGCGCTTGCCATTCTGATGATAACTACATTTGCAGGTATGATCTTTGTGTTAGCACGTAATTGTTGCTTGTGCGCGTGCTTACTGCACTTAATACCAGGCATTATTCGCTTTACACAGCTAGCACAGAAATTCGGTGCTTGCACAGTAAGCGGAGAATGGTAATCAAAAGCGCAGAGTTCGGTGATAAACAGAGCTGTGAAATGGGGCCCTGGACTATTGTACTCAGTTTTTCCAAGATGCATTTTGGCGTTATTAAAGAGGGCGCCTGTGCACAATGAGCTCCTCCTGTGGTTGGTGTCGCTGGGATGCGTCTGCTGAGGTCGGTGTTCAGTGGAGTGTGTCATTTGATTCTTTGAGTGCGTCATTTCGTTTCGAAAAAGTATTTCGAAGGAGCGAAATAGTATTTCGAGGAAACGAAATAATCGAATGTATTTGTATTTTCTTACATTTTCATGTTTGTGCAAGTCCATTTAGGGACATAGTAATCTTCGCTTTCAATGATTAGTGTTGCTCTCTGTGGTCTTTCCAAGTGTTGATAGCTTGGTCAGGTAGACATTCGTACATCTGGCAGGAACCGGCCAGGTGCTCAAAGCAGGTATATGGCGTTAATCTCGAGCATCGAAGTGTGACGTCAGATGTTCAGACTATCAGAGTTAGAGCTATTAAACCATGCCGTAATTAAGAGTGCGCGCTAGAACAATTTACAACCGAGCGCAGTACACTTCGCACTATCGATAACTGACGTCTTGGGCCATAACTAGGTAGACGTCGGTGTGGATTTTTGTCAGTACACGGGGTGTCTTAGGATGATGTAAAGGTACAAAATAAAGCTAAGGGAACCCCTCATAAAATACAACAAGTCACGTATTAGTTGTGTGATTTCTACGGAGCCCCTGAAGAGACAGGTAAAATCTCGTTCCACTGAAATAATTTAACTTTGTGTTTGAAAGAATTTCGAGGGAACAAAGTAAACTTTTTCGAAGGAATGCAGTAATTTCAAACCTTGAAAACGCTCACTGACATGTAAAGTAACCGCAGGAGTAGATCAAAACAACATCAAACTCACGACATTGTTTCATTTCAGGTGTCACTGTAGTCTCGACCCATCAAGTTTGCTACAACGGATTGGAGTATGATCTCAACTCTAACAATCCACACCGATGGGTCTTACCGTACGAAGATCCATGCAAGTATGCTGCAGTACTCGGCAGACTGACTATTCAAAATGCATCATACCAACAGGGGGCGCCCCACTACCTGGATAAGATCGCCATCAGACTGCTTGCATTCTTCGGATGTCAGGATGATCGAAAAGGTATGAAACATTGTTGATATAGAGGTAAAACTAAGCCCACATTAGCACCCGTAAATAAGTTAATACCAACATTATACTATAAAAAAATATATACTGCAAAATGAGGTACAAAACACACTAGCGTTGTGTGCCTCAGTTTTATTTTGGAACTTGAAAGTAGGTCCCCTACTTGGATATCAGAAAACTCGACACTCGTATAATTTGCTACTCGGCAGTAATTGCTACTCGACTGACCGGGTAGCTAAATACTACACTAATGTTTAGTATACTGTTCCAACGAACTACCAATCGAGTCAAAGTTCTTGAATGGTTGGCTAATCTGCTCACGCGGCTTAGTAATCCGTTCACTTGGTTAAGCAATGCTTTCAGGCAATTTAATGAATCAATTAGCATGAAGTTTAGTACTTCGTACGAACGGCTAAGACTTTAGTCAGACGGATTAGTAATCCAATCAAACTGTTTTGTAATCCGAAGAAGAGTAATAAGCACAACCAAATTGTCTCCTTATTTTCTCTGGTAGAGATTACGGGTCAGTGGTACCCTCTCATACTACTCAGCAGCTAACTCTAATTTTCACGACAGCGGATATTCAAATTTGAACATTGACGTAAGTACCTATCTAGTGAAAGGAAACAGTTCTGAACAATTACAAGTTTTTGTTCGCGACCGGGAAAAATCTCAACCTTGATTGCTGATGTCAAATTTTACAGCGTATGAGAAAGCACTGACATTTTTACTAAATTTTATATTTAAAAATGACTCCGATCACATAAATGATTATGAATTATGCTCTCCGGGAACACCATATCTTCAAATTAGTTTAAAATGTAATTAAAAAGATAAGATCAAACGCCTTCCCTGGCAACAGAGGGGCTGGCAATCATTCTGTTGGGTGTTGGTTTATTTTGTTTTGCTCATATAGGAGAGCCGTTGAAAAACAACTCGATACAGTTCACAGATAATTCTGAAGAAAACAAATAATAATAAAAACTTGAATGTCCCGTAAAACAATTTGCGTTTAAGATCTTGGTAACAGCTAAAATATATCGTTCCCGCAAAATATGTTTCCATCCCCATCCCATATACCAATATTATATCATTCCTGGAAATATTTTTGGGGGAAGAGTTGAGGGAACGAAATAATTAATGTTCCCCCCCCCCCTGATTCGTAACTTGTCCCTTTGGAGACTCCGTACTCGTGCGTGATATGCGTCGTGAAACTTTTAAATAATGGCTCTTTAAGTTACTATTTCAATCATTGCTAAAACGTTTTATTGGCTGTTGCGTATCCCAGGTATCGAATGTTCTAATCCAAAGCCTCTGGGTCTTGAAGATGGAACAATTCCCGATGAGAGCATCAGTGCATCGAGGCAGGGGTTTCAATCCGGGAAAGGGCGTCTGAATGGATGGGCTTGGTTTCCAGGGTGAGTATCAATCGACATACATCTGACAATGTTTACTATAAACACAATCCAACCACGACTTGAAAAGTCATGCCATTAATGCGGACATAACTGAATAAGTAGTATACAATTGCTTTAAAGTTTAAATAAACAGATCAGACAAAATGGAAACGATGCTTTGACTTATACAAAGATATTTTTTACATTATTAAACATTGAAAACAATTGTCACTTTATTTACAGCATTGAGACATGTATTTGCATAATTCGTTACACTAAATACCAAACTAGAATCTTCAAAAAGTGTAATGATGGTTTCTAAAATTCATTGCCGATGAAAATTACTTGCATTCATGCGGTAACTCATTCTACCATTAGTAGGTTTTTTAAAAGGTAGCATTTTGGGTATTATTTCATCATTTTAGTTTTCACCGACAACAACCTCAATTGGAAAAAAAACTACAACAGGTTTATTGTGATTTGATAATGTGTTATTGAAAAGTTAAAACTTTGTCGTGTCATTTTGTAAAAATGATGACAGCAAAACACTATTTAAAAATTATTTATAATGGAGTTATAGCGAAAATAATTGATTATTCCTTTGGTCTAATTTATTGACACACGTCCATATGAGCTGTTGTTTTCTCTCTTAAGTTTTGAACAAAGGAGGAAACAAGGTGATAATTCCTGGTTGGAGGTTGACCTCGGTGGGAGTACTGTGGTGTCTGGAGTCATCACGCAGGGAGATGACCTCGAAGATCGATGGCGTGTGACTGAATTCAAGGTGAAGTATAAGAAGCTGTCATCTTCTGGCTATGATGGCGTCTTAGATCACACTGGAGCCTTACAGGTACATATACATTTATTAGCAGTTTAGGGGAGTTTTAAGCTCGATTTCACAAAAAGATTAGGTTGATCTTAATCTATGATCTGAATTGCAAAGTGTGATGGCTTTTTACCTTTACTAATTACCTTTGTTAATTAAACCAGAAAACAACAAAAACAGATTGCAAAAGTATAAAGAGTTTACAACAGAGGAAAATGCACAAGAATAAACAGAGTCTAAACAAACGGCTATTACATCCGAACTAAACTGGACTACTGATCTTTTCTTTCGTTGACAAAGTTAAACTTGAAATAATTACACTACATTTAACTATCAATCAACAATAGGTCTGATTGGACTTCTTTAAAAAGACTAGTTTTCGGAACTTGAGAAAAATACATCTCATTTCAATAATTTGCACTTTGGACAATAATTGCTAGGGGGGGTTTGGTATGTTTTTTAAAGTATTATTTGCTAAACATGTCTGATTTGACTCCTTTATAAGACAAGTTCTCATGATCAACATGGAAATGGATGTTAAATTGCACTAAAATGAAGCAACTTTTAGCAGCTTTGAATCGAAAGTGCACGACACTCCTGAATGTCTAAACACAGAGGCCAAAACCCTGATGTCAGTTTGCACTTGAATGTTTTCTAGAAATCCCACATACATTTCACTAAATCTACAAACTCATTACTTGCAGGTGTTCCATGGTAACACTGAGGATGCTGCGACCCCAGTCACCAATATGTTTGATCAGAGCATCATGGCGACCATAGTGCGTATTGAGCCTGTATCGTTTATTGAAGTAGTTTGTTTACGGCTGGAGTTGATTGGATGTCACATCAATTGAAAGCATTAATGTTGTTTGAACTTCAAGCAGAATTGTTACAAAATAATGATTTAATCTTAGGTTTTGTTGTTGTTTTTGTTTGCACTGTGAATCTTTGGCTAGAACGAAAACGATTTTGTTCCATGTCGTGTAGTTATCAGAACATAAGTTATAATGGTAATTTGGAGAAAGGAAAAAAGAAAACAAAAAGGGCAGGGACAGACCAATCAGATAATAGAATATGAACCACAACACAGAACGACAAACATATAATTAGAATGTGTAAAAAGAATAATAATAATAAACACCAGTGTGTTTACTTTGTCAATAAAAAAAAGCAACAAAAATGGTTTCATTAGGCAAAATGTCTGTTTAATCGCTGAAACATGAATAAAAACATAAATGTTGTCATACTTTGTAAGTAAATTTCGTTTTGGTATTCCTAAAACATCGTTGTAAATGTTTCGATGGATGTCGAACTTTTGTGCTGTATTAATGCTAAACAACAAAATGAGACAAATTACCAATGGAATACGAGTATCGTGTTTGTACGCTATATTATGCAACCATAGAATATTCAAAATTGACCTGGATTTGGGACCCCGTTGGGCCTGACCCATTTCAGTATGGGTCAGAATCTGTGTCAAAATGACCCCAAAATGCGTCAAAATGACCCGATTTAAATGCCCGTTTTTTAAACTGCTTTCCGGGACAGGCTGACCCGGGAGTTTTCAAAGTGTAAAATCAAGCGGGCCCAATTTCATGCCCGATTTCTGCACTTGCGATCACCATCATCTCAGCTTATTGTGCAAGCGCCGAATTTCTACGCTAGCTGTGTAAGCGAAGAATGCCTAGTTAGTTGGAGTTCACTCGCGCACAAGCAAAAATTATCTGCTAACCCGTGAAATACGCTTGACGTAAGCGTGGATTTTCCTGCTTCCGTAAGCGCCGATTCTTATAATTGCTTACGGTAAGCAGAGCCATGAAATTGGGCCCTGTTCTTATCCTCTTGTGGTAATGCAGAGCACTTTCATGCAGCCTTTGATATTGAACATCTAGCAATCTTTGCAATAGTAGAATATTGTATTTTGCCTTCTTCTAACGAAAGGAAATGTTTCATCAGCAAGAAATCGAGAACTCGGGACGCAAATATTTGTAAATATAGCTATACATCTGGATGGGATATTATGCTAGATCCATTGGTAAATAAAACACGTCCCCTCTCATGGTCACTTTTATGCTTCAGCCAGATTCAACACCGTACGGCGTTGATCTGTCTGGGCTTCGTCACATCCTACTCTGCATATTTCCAGCCATGTTATCACATTGCATAAAAGTTTATTTATGATATAGAAATGAAGGTGTACTCTCCACTGACCAATATTTTAAAATGAGTTGATTGTCAAAATGAGTTGTTGTAAAAATGAAACTTTCACCATCAGGCACGCCCTCACACTGAATGTGGTCTTTGGCGAAGCATGAACCTAACCCAAACTGAATAAAACAACATTTCCCGGAGTGAAATTTTATTAACAATTCTTCGAAATAAACAGTTTCCCACAGCAATTTGTACCTTGATCTGATTTTGTTTCTACGTTTATCCTGTATTTTCTTGTTTGTAGCCATAGAATATTGTTCAGTCACATATACTCACAAAATTACTCGCTAAAATTGGGGCCTAATTTCACATAATTGACAAGTTTTTGCCCCCCCCCCCAGCCCTTAAATGAGATCTGAATATGCAACGTGACTGGTTGTACATAGATCAGTTTATTGCTCCGTGGTTGGACACAATGAAAAAGACACCTTCCCCCCGCCCCGCCCCTTCCTTCTTCTTCTTCGCCACAAACAAGGTTAAAAGCCACATGAATTAATCGTTTCTCTATTTATGAAGGTTGGCGTCCGTTTGTGAAGAAAAAAAAACTGTGACAGTTTTAGCTGTTTTCTCAACAAGCATATCCACATTGTATTCGGTTAGCCTTACACCTGTGGCTTTTATCTTTATTGCTAATTGTTCAAATCAAAGAATCAGAAATAAATCATAGAAGGTCTAAACTGTGTCTCTTGTCGTCTTTGTTTATTCTATTGTCTGTTTCTTGTTCAGTTTACTTTCGTGTCGGGTACATTTAGTCTAGTCCAATTCACCAAAACTTGAAATCTTCACTAAAGCTGGTTGGGAGTGGTTTCTCTCACAAAGAGTGATTCCATGCAAGTTGGCTGTCTTTATCGAGCTTAGAGGTTTTTACCTTCTCATCAATGCTACCCTCAAAATAGCGATGATCCAAAAACAGTCAGTGACTGACTTTTCAAGATGCGTCCTTGAAGTCCTACGGCGCAATACAATATTTACAAACGTGAGTATAACTATAAAATAATCACTAACGTAAATTTTAACAATTTTACTCACTTAAAAAGTAAAAACATAGTAAAAACAATACAATATGAATTTGTGTTCTAAAATAGATACAATTTAATTAAAAACACCAAACGCAAATTGCGTCCCCCTTAAAAAAAGCTATTTTTAACATAACAAGAAATCAAGACTTTAACAGCTGAATGGCGCGTTTGCATGTCCCAAAAGATTATGGTTGAAAGCCGAGACCAAGCAACACCAGTGTGGTGTCCTAGGGAAATCTGTACCTCTGAAATTATGTCACCCCATTTTATTGAAATTCACATGGGCTGAAGGAGATTCATTCAAAAGAGGGCGCTACCAGAAGAAATGTGTACACAGTTCACGGTATGAGGGACTGAGTCTCCTGTCACATAACCATCTTGGCGCGCTGGTTTTGAATGAAAGCAGTACACAACTATAAAAACTGGCATAAGTACATGTCGTCCATCTATAGGTGGCTTGGTTTATATTTTAACTCATCGGTTTCTGAATATGTATTACATATTTTCAACATAGATATTGATGTGAATACGGCATTTCAACTATTGTCCTTTCTTCTAGCCTTTTAATGATAGAAATATAATTGACGACACTCTGTATTCTCCCAAGCGTTTTTTTTTTCTTCTTCTTATTTTTGTTTTTTTACAAAATGGCCTCTAATCGCAAGTTTTCGCAACTCTCCCAATATACGGCTCTGTGCAAAATCATTTTATAGCGCCCTCTTTTGACTATTTCTCTGACATCACCCACTGATGTCTATTATACTGACTCAGTATAATACAGATCAGTGGCTTCACCGTGTTTTTTTAACATGGCCACGTGTCTCCTCTCGATCTATCAGAATGCATAAACTGTCGCAAGTATTTATGAATTATGTGTTTATTACTTGCTGTTATTGTTTGAATTTGAACTGCGTAGAGACTAATCATTTTAATTTGACCTAAAATAATGATGAGTTAAATTGGTGGGAACTTCCTCATTTTTTTATCATTGCTAAATTGAAATATACCCGAAGTAGCAATTGCAACATTCAACATTATTAATAATAGAGACAGGAAAAACTGTTTTATCTAAAAGAATTCAATAATGCTGAAGACCCCCCCCCCCCCGGTTTGTCAAGTCTAAAAACACTGACGTGTTTTTAAAGTGTTGTCAAGTGCAACTAACGTTTAACTTTGCCCTCAGTTTTCAAGATCTGGAAATATGACGCATTCTCTTATAAATAATTGATAAATAAATTTATAGCAAATGTTATCATTTAAGAGTAATTGGTACACCAGGCAGATAAATCAAACCAGACTACATCAGCCTCATCGTGACCATTGCTGTAAACTATTATGTGGCTGATGGTTTTACGTCTGCTACTTGTACGGTATTGCAATTAACAACACGCCCAGTGCTGAGCATGGTTTTTCAAATATCAATAATATAAAAAATTCTTCCAGATTTACGGGTTGCAATATTTAATATCAGTTCTAGTGGTGAGGGTGATTAAGAAAGCAAGCTGATTCCGTCTTTCTTTCTTTTTTTCTTTTTTAATGAGGTGGAAATACGCTCGGTTAAAATCCGGGCAATACAATTTCAAGGTTTTGCTTCACCAAAAAACGTGTATCGAGTTTCTTACCTTCGCTTAAACGTGTATCGAGTTTCAACCAATCAGACAGTAGCTTTCCAGGGCGTCACAGGTTGCTGTCTTTACATGATTGGCTCACAATTACGTCATCCTCCTAAATATCGAGGAGATGGCATTTTTGCTTTCAGGTCTGTCTGAGATTCACCCAAACGGTTTTAATTTATTGCGTCTTTGAGAATGGACGGAGCAGCGCTTGTCATTCTGATGATAACTACATTAGCAGGTATGATCTTTGTTTTACCGATACACTGAAGTAATGAACGGAATAAATGGAGAATATAAATTGACATTTGTTTTAGTTAATCTATGAATCTCAACAACTGAACACACTTTATCCACGGCCTGAAGTATTTTAAAATGCATTATTATAGAAATATGCTTTGATTCTGTTTTTACACTCGCACTCAGTGTGCATAACAGTAGATTATGGTAGGGCAAAGTAGGTTTTCCACGACAGTTAGCGGCTGTTTTTATTCCGTTTTAATTGTTTTTTATTGACTCGTTAATCCATTAAAAATTTAAGGTGTTCAGTTTTCTTTTGAGTGCAGAATGTAATAAAAGTAGAAAACAACTTTGATAAAAACTTAACGGCCGTTTTTGTGCTTACTGCGCGAGTTTCCACTTTAAAGCGCTGCTATAAACCGTAAGCACACTAAAAGGCATGCTAACCTTCCGGTGCTTACTGTGAAAATGAATGACGTAACAGTGCAAAATCATGGTGAACGCGCAAGCTGGCTGTCTAATTTTCTTGCTAACCTGTGAAATTTTTCTGGTATAGTTAGCACGAAAGTTTGCTTACCATTAAGCAGCTCTATGGAATTGGGCCCAGGTTTATTGTTCTAATGTTGCGTTTAGTGTGCTCTAGTTGTTGCAAGGAGTCCAGCAAGATGAGGTCTTTGCAGAGGTGGCTTTTTATGTTTCTGAAGGGTCTCGTT
This sequence comes from Pisaster brevispinus, assembly GCA_023634235.1. Taxonomy (NCBI): domain Eukaryota; kingdom Metazoa; phylum Echinodermata; class Asteroidea; order Forcipulatida; family Asteriidae; genus Pisaster; species Pisaster brevispinus. The sequence goes on along the minus strand of JAMKCF010000015.1, from coordinate 8,192,681 downwards.
GTTTGATTGCAAATGCAACGACTCAATTCGCATTTAGTGAAACGCAAAGGGTTCTGGGTGACATCAAGGCCAAGCAACACTGGCATCCGTCATGGCGTGCTGATTTATTGCAGTACACAACTAGAAAACTTGACTTAGTGACATGTAAACTACCAGCACGGCGTCCAATCTTGCCAGCTTGAGTTGTAGACCTTTATTGCAACAATAACAGCCCGAGTTTTTGCCAACCAAGGTTGGAAAACTAAGGCAAGCCATGAAAGAAAAGCAAAAACAGAGAGCCGTAGTTTGTAACAATGTTACACACACAAAAATATTCAAAAACAGTGTTGAATTTGTTGGAAACAAAGCAACCAACCATCGTGAATTTGGACACAAAATCTATTAACACGATTGCATGTTTTGCTAACATTCGGCCGTCCACTCCAACCAGCATGGTTTCTTTATCAACAATAGAAATGAGCAAGGCCCAATTTCATGACTCTGCTTACCGTAACCAAAGAATCGGCGCTTACGGCAGCAGGGAATTCCGTGCTTACGTCAAGCATACTTCACGGGTTAGCACGGAATTGTTGCTTGTGCGCGTGCGTACTGCACTTAATACCAGGCATTAATCGCTTACACAGCTAGCACAGAAATTCGGCGCTTGCACTGTAAGCGGAGAATGGTGGTCATAAGCGCAGAATTCGGCGGTAAGCAGAGCCGTGAAATGGGGCCCTGGACTATTGTACTCATTTTTTCCAAGATGCATTTTGGCGTTATTAAAGAGGGCGCCTATGCACAATGAGTTCCTCCTGTGGTTGGTGTCGCTGGGATGCGTCTGCTGAGGTCGGTGTTCAGTGGAGTGTGTCATTTGATTCTATGAGTGCGTCATTTCGTTTCGAAAAAGTATTTCGAAGGAGCGAAATAATATTTCGAGGGAACGAAGAAATCTAATTTATTTGTTACTTACATTTTCATGTTTTTGCAAGTCTACTTAGGGACATGGTAATCTTCGCTTTCAATGATTAGTGTTGCTCTCTGTGGTCTTTCCAAGTGTGCATTGGTTTTGATAGCTTGATCAGGTAGACGTTCGTACATCTGGCAGGAACCGGCCAGGTGCTCAAGGCAGGTATATGGCGTTAATCAGGAGCCTCGAAGTGTGACGTCAGATGTTCAGACTATCACAGTGAGAGCCATTAAACCATGCCGTAAGAGTGTGCGCTATAACGATTTACAACCGAGCGCAGTACACTTCGCACTATCGATAACTGATGTCTTGGGCCATAACTAGGTAGACGTCAGTGTGGTTGTTTTTCAGTACACGGTGTGTCTTAGGATGATGTAAGGGTACAATATATATATATAAAATTAGTAGGGGAGATGGCCTTAGCTTTCGATCCGATCCGGACCTTCGTCAGAGGCATAAACAAGAACAAACACAAACATATCCATTTATAGCAAAAAGAGGAGCAAAGGATTAAGGGAGAGTATCCAGAAAATAGCGGGAAAATATAGCCAATCAGAGTTGTAAATTAACTGGCTAAGAACCAATAAGAGGGAAGAAGTGAGAACAAAGGATGGTCAGTGTGAAAGGCTGGATCACTGGACCATAAAGGTGGTACCGCATTGTAGGCATTACAATGCGGGAAGCATGAAAGGGTAAGATTAGAGGGCAAGCCACATAAGAAAATGCAACTAACAATAGCAGGCAAGATCAAAGTAATTATAGAATAAAAGAATCAGTGTAAGACGTTAAAACTAAGCAAGAGGAACCTGCAGAGAGAGCAGGTTATTAATTCCTCTGCAGAGGGAATAGGTTATAGACAGGTTGATTTTTATAAACTTTTTGAGAGAGAGAAAAGTGTAGGGAACATGTAAATGACAATAACTGTATCTATTTTGTATCAATGAAGTAAGCAAGAGAAAAAAGCGTAGTGGAGAGAACTTGTTATTTACAGTTATTGTATTTATTTTATATCGAAGAAAAAACAAGCAAAGGTGGAAGGAGTGTGATGGGAATTTATTTAACACCAGTGTTTACGTTGAGTCCAAAGGGTTGGACTGTCTTGAGTTGGTGAATCCAGTGTGATTCTCTGAGTTTGCGGTGTGTGTCGTCACCATTGCAAGCCTCAATCACGATGAGTTCAACATCTTTGACGCTGTGATTAAGGCTGTTGAAGTGGATGGAGACGGGGTACAGTTTCTTGGTCTTTAAGGAAGAGACATGGTTCGCAAAGCGAAGACTGAGTTTGGTCTTAGTCTCTCCCACATACTGTAGTCCACATCTTTTACAAGATATAACATAGACCACATTGGGTGTGCTACATAGGGAGTCGGTCTTGATATTGTAAGAAGAGCCAGTGCTATATATATATAGCTAAGGGAACCCCTCATAAAATACAACAAGTCACGTATGGTCGAGTGATTTCTACGGAGCCCCTGAAAGGACAGGTAAAATCTCGTCCCAGTGAAATAATTTCACTTTGTGTTTGAACGAATTTCGAGGGAACAAAGTAAACTTTTTTGACGGAATGCAATAATTTCGAACCTTGAAAACGCTCACTGACATATAGGCCCCTAAAGTAACCGCAAGAGTAGATCAAAACAACATCAAACTCACGACATTGTTGCATTTCAGGTGTCACTGTAGTCTCGTCCCATCAAGTTTGCTACAACGGATTGGAGTATGATCTCAACTCTAACAATCCACACCGATGGGTCTTACCGTACGAAGATCCATGCAAGTATGCTGCTGTACTCGGCGGACTGACTACTCAAAATGCGTCATACCAACAGGGGGCGCCCTACTACCTGGATAAGATCGCCATCAGACTGCTTGCATTCTTCGGATGTCAAGATGATCGAAAAGGTATAAAACATTGTTGATACAGAGGTAAAACTAAGCCCACATTAGCACCCGTAAATAAGTTATTACCAACATTATACTATACAAAAATATATACTGCAAAATGAGGTACAAAACACACTAGCGTTGTGTGCCTCAGTTTTATTTTGGAACTCGGAAGTAGGTCCCCTACTTGGATGTCAGAAAACTCGACACTCGTGTACTTGCTACTCGGCAGTAATTGCTACTCGACTGACCGGGTAGTTAAATACTACACTATAATGTTTAGTAATCTGTTCCAACGAACTACCAATCGAGTCAAAGTTCTTGAATGGTTGGCTAATCTGCTCACGCGGCTTAGTAATCCGTTCACTTGGTTAAGCAATGCTTTCAGGCAATTTAATGAATCAATTAGCATGAAGTTTAGTACTTCGTACGAATGGCTAAGACTTTAGTCAAACGGATTAGTAATCCAATCAAACTGTTTTGTAATCCGAAGAAGAGAAATAAGCACAACCAAATTGTCTCCTTATTTTCTTGGGCAGAGATTACAGGTAAGTGGTACCCTCTCAGACTGCTCAGTAGCTAACTGTAATCATCACGACAGCGGATATTCAAATTTGAACATTGACGTAAATACCTATCTAGTGAAACGAAACAGTTCTGAACAATAACAAGTTTTTGTTCGCGACCTGGAAAAATCTCAACCTTGATTGCTGATGTCAAATTTTACAGCGTATGAGAAAGCGCTGACTTTTTTACTAAATTGTATATTTAAAAATGACTCCGATCACATAAATGATTATGAATTATGCTCTCCGGGAACACCAATTCTTCGAATTAGTTTAAAATGTAATTAAAAAGATAATATCAAACGCCTTCCCTGGCAACAGAGGGGCTGGCAATCATTCTGTTGGGTGTTGGTATATTTTGTTTTGCTCAATTAGGAGAGCCGTTGAAAAACAACTCGATACAGTTCACAGATAATTCTGAAGAAAACAAATAATAATAAAAACTTGAATGTCCCTTAAAACAATTTGCATTTAAGATCTTGGTAACAGCTAAAATATATCGTTCCCGCAAAATATGTTTCCATCCCCATCCCATACACCAATATTATTTCGTTCCTGGAAATATTTTTGTAGGAAGAGTTGAGGGAACGAAATAATTAATGTCCCCCCCCCCCCCTGATTCGTCACTTGTCCCTTTGGAGACTCCGTACTCGTGCGTGATATGCGTCGTAAAACTTTTAAATAATGGCTCTTTAAGTTACTATTTCAATCATTGCTAAAACGTTTTATTGGCTGTTGCGTATCTCAGGTATCGAGTGCTCTAATCCAAAGCCTTTGGGTCTTGAAGATGGAACAATTCCCGATGAGAGCATCAGTGCATCGAGTTGGTGGCATGATTCCGGGAAAGGGCGTCTGAACGGAGAGGCTTGGCTTCCTAAGTGAGTATCAATCGACATACATCTGACAATAATAATCATAAACACAGTCCAATCACAACTTGAAAAGTCATGCCATTGATACGGACATAAGTGAATAAATAGTACACAATTGCTTTAAAGTTTAAATAAACAGATCAGACAAAAATGGAAACGATGCTTTGACTTATACAAAGATATTTTTTACATTATTAAAAATAGAAAACAATTGTACCTTTATTTACAGCATTGAGACATGTATTTGCATAATTCGTTACACTAAATACCAAACTAGGATCTTCAAAAAGTGTAATGATGGTTTCTAAAATTCATTGCCGAAGAAAATTACTTGCATTCATGCGGTAACTCATTCTACCATTAGTAGGTTTTTTAAAAGGCAGCATTTGGGGTATTATTTCATCATTTTAGTTTTCCCCGACAACAACCTTAATTGGAAAAAAAATTACAAAAGGTTTATTGTGACTTGATAATGTGTTATTGAAAAGTTAAAACTTTGTCATGTCTGTTTGTAAATGATTACAGCAAAACACTATTTAAAAAATTATTTATAATGGAGTTATAGCGAAAATAATTGATTATTCCTTTGGTCTAATTTATTGACACACGTCCATATGAGCGGTTGTTTTCTCTCTTGTGTTTTGAACAAAGGTGGGATGATAATTCCTGGTTCGAGGTTGACCTCGGTGAGAGTGCGGTGGTGTCTGGAGTCATCACGCAGGGAGATGACCTCGAAGATCGATGGCGTGTGACTAAATTCAAGGTGAAGTATAAGAAGCTGTCATCCTCTGGCTATGATGGCGTCTTAGATCACACTGGAGCCTTACAGGTACATATACATTTATTAGCAGTTTAGGGGAGTTTTAAGCTCGATTTCACAAAAAGATTAGGTTGATCTTAATCTATGATCTTAATTGCAAAATGTGATGGCTTTTTACCTTTACTAATTACCTTTGTTAATTAAAATAGAAAACAACAAAAACAGATTGCAAAAGTATAAAGAGTTTACAACAGAGGAAAATGCACAAGAATAAACAGAGTCTAAACAAACGGCTATTACATCCGAAAAAACTGGACTACTGATCTTTTCTTTCGTTGACAAAGTTCAACTTGAAATAATTACACTACATTTAACTATCAATCAACAATAGGTCTGATTGGACTTCTTTAAAAAGACTAGTTTTCGGAACTTGAGAAAAATACATCTCATTTCAATAATTTGCACTTTGGACAATAATTGCTGGGGGGTGGTATGTTTTTTAAAGTATTATTTGCTAAACATGTCTGATTTGACTTCTTTAAAAAGACAAGTTCTCATGATCAACATGGAAATGGATGTTAAATTGCACTAAAAAAAGCAACTTTTAGCAGCTTTGAATCGAAAGTGCACGACACTCCTGAATGTCTAAACACAGAGGCCAAAACCCTGATGTCAGTTTGCACTTGAATTTTTTCTAGAAATCCCGCATACATTTCACTAAATCTACAAACTCGTTACTTGCAGGTGTTCCATGGTAACACTGAGAATACTGAGACCCCAGTCACCAATATGTTTGATCAGAGCATCGTGGCGACCATAGTGCGTATTGAGCCTGTATCGTTTATTGAAGTAGTTTGTTTACGGCTGGAGTTGATTGGATGTCACATCAATTGAAAGCATTAATGTTGTTTGAACTTCAAGCAGAATTGTTACAAAATAATCATTTAATCTTAGGCTTTGTTGTTGTTTTTGTTTGTACTGTGAATCTTTGGCTAGAACGAAAACGAATTATTCTTTCCATGTCGTGTAATTATCAAAACATGAGTAAAAATGGTAATTTGAAGAAAAGAAAAAACAAAAACGAAAAGGACAGTGAGAGACCAATCAGATAATAGATTATAAACCGCAACAGAGAACGAAAATCAATAATTAGAATGTGTAAAAAACAACAATAATAAACAGCAGTATGCTTACTAGTTCAAAAAAATAAGCAACATAAATTGTTCCATTAGGCAAAATGTCTGTTTAATCGCTGAAACATGAATACAAAAATAAATGTTGTCATACTTTGTAAGTAAATTTCGCTTTGGTATTCCTTAAACATCGTTGTAAACGTTTCGATGGATGTCGAACTATTGTGCTGTATTAATGCTAAACAACACATTGAGACAAATAACCAATGGTATACCAGTATCGTGTTTGTAGGATATTAAACAAACATAGAATATTCAGAACTGACCTGGATTTGGGTCCCCGTTGGGCCTGACCCTTTTCAGTATGGGTCAGAATCTGTGTCAAAATGACCCAGAAGCGCGTCAAAAAGACGGCGAATCCGATTTAAATACCCGTTGTTTAAAACTGCTTTCCGGGTCAGCCTGACCTGGGAAACGGGTCTGTCCGCCATGTCCGCCGTGGTTTTTGGCGGAGCATGAACCTAACAGAAACTGAATAAAACAACATTTCCCGGAGTGAAATTTTAATTAATAAACAGTTTCCCACAGCAATTTGTACCTTAATCTGATTTTGAAGTTTATCCTGTATTTTCTTGTTTGTAGCCATAGAATATTGTTCAGTCACATATACACTCAAAATGACTCGCTAAATTTGGGGCCTAGTTTCACATAATTGACAAGTTTGTGCCCCCCCAGCCCTTAAATGAGATCTGGATATGCAACGTGACTGGTTGTACATGGAGCAGTTTATTGCCTTGGTTGGACACAATGAAAAAGACACCTCCCCCTTCCCCCGCCCCTTCCTTCTTCCTTTCTTTTTTTTTAGTGCAGTTTCGCCACAAACAAGGTTAAAAGCCACATGAACTAATCGCTTCTCAATTTCTGAAGGTTGGCGTCCGTTTGCGAATGCTGCGGCCAGAATGCGGTTGGTACCTGCTGTCACCTCGCTAAATGTGGATGGATTCCACGTTCTTGTGAAGAAAAAAAACTGTGACAGTTTTAGCTGTTTTCTCAACAAGTATATCCACACTGCATTCACTGAACCTTTCACATGTGGCCTTTATCTTTATTGCTAATTTTTCAAATCAAAGAATCAGAAATAAATCATAGAAGGTCTAAACTGTGTCTCTTGTCGTCTTTGTTTATTCTATTGTCTGTTTCTTGTGCAGTTTACTTTCGTGTCGGGTACATTTAGTCTGGTCCAATTCACCAAAACTTGAAATCTTCACTAAAGCCGGTTGGGAGTGGTTTCTCTCACAAAGAGTGATTCCATGCAAGTTGGCTGTCTTTATCGAGCTTAGAGGTTTTTACCTTCTCATCAATGCTACCCTCAAGTTAGCGATGATCCAAAAACAGTCAAAGACTGACTTTTCAAGATGCGTCCTTGAAGTCATTTACCACTACGGCGCAATACAATATTTACAAATGTGAGTATATCTATAAAATAATCACTAACGTAAATTTTAACAATTTTACTCACTTAAAAAGTAAAAACATAGTAAAAACAATATAATATGAATTTATGGTCTAAAATAGATACAATTTAATTAAAAACACCAAACGTAAATTGCGTCCCCCTTAAAAAAAAAGCGTATTTTTAACATAACGAGAAAATCAAGACTTTTACAGTTGAATAGCGCATTTGCATGTCCCAAAGGATTATGGGTGAAAGCCGAGACCAAGCAACACCGGTGTGGTGTCCTATGGAAATCTGTACCTCTGAGATTCTGTCACCCCATTTTATTGAAATTAACATGGGCTGAAAGAGATTCATTCAAAAGAGGGCGCTACCAGAAGAAATGTGTACACAGTTCACGGTATGAGCACCAGAGTCTCCTGTCACATAACCATCGTGGCGCGCTGGTTTTGAATGAAAGCAGTACACAACTATACAAACTGGCATAAGTACATGTAAACTGCAGCTTGTCGTCCATCTATAAATAGCTTGGTTTATATTTTAACTCATCGGTTTATGAATATGTATTACATATTTTTAATATAGCTATTGATGTGAATACGGCATTTCAACTATTGTCCTTTCAACCAGTTCTAGCCTTATTAATGATAGAAATGTAATTGACGTCACTCCTTGATAATGATCATGCATATCCATGTTGCTGCAGACTGTGGAAGTCTCACGCATGTTCGAACATTTGGACTTGTGACCCGTTAAAGTTTGTATTTTTCACGCATTCAATAAAATGGGCCGTGAAATTTTGCGTGCTCCGAAAAACCAGAGAGGGATATGGGGCGCCGTTTGTCAATTAATTGTTTAGCGTTTTTTGGACATGTTTTTACCATGGTTTGTAACAATTAGAATAATAACCATGAATATACAATCAAAGCTTAGAAATTATGGTTTATAAACCATGAAAATTGAATTCATCATAAAACATGGTTTATAAACCATGAAATTTTAAGCACCTTCAAAACATGGTTTATAAACCATGAAAATTTAAGCACCTTCAAAACATGGTTTATAAACCATGAAATTTTAAGCACCTTCAAAACATGGTTTATAAACCATGAAAATTTAAGCACCTTCAAAACATGGTTTATAAACCATGAACATTCTAGCATCATGGTTTACAAACCATGGTTTATAAACCATGAAAATTTAAGCACCTTCAAAACATGATTTGTAAACCATGAACATTTAAGCACCTTCAAAACATGGTTTATAAACCATGAAAATTCTAGCATCATAAAACATGGTTTACAAATCATAGTTTATAAACCATGAAAAGTGAAGCATCATAAAACATGGTTTATAAACCATGACAATTATAACACCATAAAACGTGGTATATAAATCATGGTTTATAAACCATGAAAAGTGAAGCTTCTTAAAACATGGTTTATAAACCATGAAACTTGTTGCACCATAAAACATGGTTTACAAATCATGGTTTGTAAACCATAAAAATTAAAGCATCATAAAACAAGGTTTATAAACCATGAAAATTGAGGCATCGCATATCATGGTTATAAACCACGAAAACTGTGTGTTCACAAATCATGGTTTATAAACCATAAAAACTGAACGTGGGTTTCATTCAACCTCGTTTCTGATCGCTCCACTGGTCCCCTGTCTACCGCCCGCAAGTTTACCATTGTGGTAACCATTCACGCGCTGATCTGATCATCATTGATGAACAGTCAGTCAGTGCAATCACGAGGGCGCTGTGTGCTGTCATCCGACCCCGCGAGACTCGACTCGCGGTAACTAATGATTTTGTTTACGTTGTAACAACGGCCGCTGGGACCCTCCTACTGGTACTGGGAGTGGCATCCGAACGGACGCTTCGGAGGGCCTGCACTACGGCTCGAGAAAATGTTGCAGCTAGCTGGTAATCATCTTGTTCGGCCATTACTAGTGATATTTCCGCTATTGTTAATATTATACTATACCGGGCGAAACGTCGTTGTCGGATCTTGTGCGGCGCGGACCGGACAACGAGCTAGGTCAGACCTGGCGCCTGCGTTAGTGATTGGTTAATTGCAGCTTGCGCGGTTATCGACCAGAATGGAGGGAGGTTGAATGAAACCCATGTTCAGTTTTTATGGTTTATAAACCATAATTTGTGAACACACAGTTTTCATGGTTTATAAACCATGAATTACGATGCCTCAATTTCATGGTTTATAAACCATGTTTTACGATGCTTTAATTTTTATGGTTTACAAACCATGTATTAAGACGCTTCACTTTTCATGGTTTATAAACCATGATTTGTAAACCATGTTTTATGGGGCAACAAGTTTCATGGTTTATAAACCATGTTTTAAGAAGCTTCACTTTTCATGGTTTATAAACCATGATTTATATACCACGTTTTATGGTGTTATAATTGTCATGGTTTATAAACCATGATTTATGATGCTTCACTTTTCATGGTATATAAACCATGATTTGTAAACCATGTTTTATGATGCTTCAAAACATGGTTTATAAACCATGATTTATATACCACGTTTTATGGTGTTATAATTGTCATGGTTTATAAACCATGATTTATGATGCTTCACTTTTCATGGTTTATAAACCATGATTTGTAAACCATGTTTTATGATGCTTCACTTTTCATGGTTTATAAACCATGTTTTGAAGGTGCTTAAATTTTCATGGTTTACAAACCATGTTTTGAAGGTGCTTAAATTTTCATGGTTTATAAACTAGTCTGGCGCCCTGTATTCTCCCAAGCGGTTTTTTCTTATTCTTATTCTTTTCTTTTTGTTTTTACAAAATGGCTTCTAATCGAAAGCTTTCGCAACTCTACCAGTACATATGTATACGGTTATGCGCAAAATATTCTTATAGCGCCCTCTTTTGACTCTATTTCTCGGGCCTCACCGTGTTTTTTTAACATGGACACATGTCTCCTCTCGATCTATCAGAATGCATAAACTGTCGCATGTATTTATGAATAATGTGTTTATCACTTGCTGTTATTGTTTGAATTTGAACTGCGTAGAGACTAAACATTTTAATTTGACCTAAAATAAGGATCAGTTAAATTGGTGGGAACTTCCTCATTTTCCCCCTTCTCATTACTGAATTGAAATAGACCCGAAGTAGCAACTGCAACATACAACATTATTAATTATAGAGACAGAAAAAAACTGTTTTATCTAAATGAATTTCAATAATCACCAGGTTTGTAAAGACTAAAAACACTGACATTCTTTTTAAAAAGTGTTGCCAAGTGCAACTAACTTTAACTCTGACCTCAGTTTTTCCGGAACTGGAAATGTGACTCATTCTCTTGTAAATAATTGGAAATACATTTATAGCAAATGTTATCATTCAAGAGTAATTGATACACCAGGCAGATAAATCAAACCGGACTACATCGGCCTCATCGTGACCATTGTGTAAACTAATATGTGGCTAGTGGTCTTACGTCTGCTACTTGTACGGTATCGTAATTAACACGCCCACTGCTGAGCATGGTTTTTCAAATATCAATACTGATAAAAAAATTCTTCCAGATTTACGGGTTGCAATATTTAATATCAGTTTAAGAGGTGAGAGTGATTAAGAAAGCAAGCCGACGCCGTCTTTTTTGCTTAATGAGGTGGAAATACGCTCAGTTAAATTTCGGGCAATACAATCTCAAGGTTTTCGCTTCACCAAAAAACGTATATCGAGTTTCTTAGCTTCGATTAAACGTATAATATCGAGTTTCAATCAAGCAGACGGTAGCTTTTACGAGGGCGTCACTGTCTTTACATGATTGGCTTAAAATTACGTCATCCTCCTTAATATCGAGTAGATGGCATTTTTGCTTTCAGGTCTGTCTGAGATTCACCCAAACGGTTTTAATTTATTGCATCTTTGAGAATGGACGGAGCAGCTCTTGCCATTCTGATGATAACTACATTAGCAGGTATGATCTTTGTTTTACCGATACACTGAAGTAATGAACGGAATAAATGGAGAATATAATTTGAATTTATGAATCTCAACAACTGAACACACTTTATCCACGGCCTGAAGTATTTTAAAATGCATTATTATAGAAATATGCTTTGATTCTGTTTTTACACTCGCACTCAGTGTGCATAACCGTAGATTATGGTAGGACAAAGTAGGTTTTCCACGACAGTTAGCGGCTGTTTTTATTCCGTTAAAATTTTTTTTTTTTTAATTGACTCGTTAATCCATTAAAGATTTAAGGTGTTCAGTTTTCTTTTGAGTGCAGAATGTAAAAACGAAAGAAAACAACTTTGATAAAAACTTAAGCTGCTTAACGGCCGTTTTTGTGCTTACTGCGCGAGTTTCCACTTCATAGCGTTGCTATAAACAGTTAGCACCCTAAAAGGCATGCTAACCTTCCGGTGCTTACTGTGAAAATGAATGACGTAACAGTGCAAATTCATGGTGAACGCGCAAGCTGGCTGTCTAATTTTCTTGCTAACCTGAGAAATACGCTTACGCTTTAAGCAAATTTTTCTGGTATAGTTAGCACGAACGTTTGCTTACCATTAAGCAGCTCTATGGAATTGGGCCCACGTTTATTGTTCTAATGTTGCGTATAGTGTGCTCTAGTTGTTGCAAGGAGTCCAGCAAGATGAGGTCTTTGCAGAGGTGGCTTTTTGTGTTTCTGAAGGGTCTCGTTGTTTGATTGCAAATGCAACGACTCAATTCGCATTTAGTGAAACGCAAAGGGTTCTGGGTGAGATCAAGGCCAAGCAACACTGGCATCCGTCATGGCGTGCTGATTTATTGCAGTACACAACTAGAAATCTTGACTTAGTGACATGTTAACTACCAGCATGGCGTGAATTCTTGCCAGCTTGAGTTGTAGACCTTTATTGCAACAATAACAGCCCGAGTTTTTGCCAACCAAGGTTGGAAAACTAAGGCAAGCCATGAAAGCAAAGCAAAAACAGAGAGCCGTAGTTTGTATTCAAAAACAGTGTTGAATTTGTTGGAAACAAAGCAACCAACCATCGTGAATTTGGACACAAAATCTATTAACACGATAGCATGTTTTGCTAACATTCGGCCGTCACTCCAACCAGCATGGTTTCTTTATCAACAATAGAAATGAGCAAGGCCCAATTTCATGACTGTGCTTACCGTAACCAAAGAATCGGCGCTTACGTAAAGAGTACTTCACGGGTTAGCACGGAATTGTTTCTTGTGCGCTTGCGTACTGCACTTAATACCAGGCATTAATCGCTTACACACCTAGCACAGAAATTCGGCGCTTGCACTGTAAGCGGAGAATGGTGATCATAAGCACAGAATTCGGTGCTAAACAGTGCCGTGAAATGGGGCCCTGGACTATTGTACTCATTTTTTCCAAGATGCATTTTGGCATTATTTAAGAGGGCGCCTATGCACAATGAGTTCCTCCTGTGGTTGGTGTCGCTGGGATGCGTCTGCTGAGGTCGGTGTTCAGTGGAGTGTGTCATTTGATTCTTTGAGTGCGTCATTACGTTTCGAAAAAGTATTTCGAAGGAGCGAAATAATATTTCGAGGGAACGAAATAATCTAATTTATTTGTTACTTACATTTTCATGTTTTTGCAAGTCTACTTAGGGACATAGTAATCTTCGCTTTCAATGATTAGTGTTGCTCTCTGTGGTCTTTCCAAGTGTGCATTGGTTTTGATAGCTTAGTCAGGTAGACGTTCGTACATATGCCAGGAACTGGCAGGTGCTCAAGGCAGGTATATGGCGTTAATCACGAGCCTCGAAGTGTGACGTCAGATGTTCAGATTATCACAGTGAGAGCAAAAAAACCATGCCATAAGAGTGTGCGCTATAACGATTTACAACCGAGCGCAGTACACTTCGCACTATCGATAACTGACGTCTTGGGCCATAACTAGGTAGACGTCGGTGTGGTTGTTTTTCAGTACACGGTGTGTCTTAGGATGATGTAAAGGTACAAAATATAGATAAGGGAACCCCTCATAAAATACAACAAGTCACGTATGGTCGTGTGATTTCTACGGAGCACCTGAAAGGACAGGTAAAATCTCGTCCCAGTGAAATAATTTCACTTTGTGTTTGAACGAATTTCGAGGGAACAAAGTAAACTTTTTTGACGGAATGCAATAATTTCGAACCTTGAAAACGCTCACTGACATACAAAGTAACCGCGAGAGTAGATCAAAACAACATCAAACTCACGACATTGTTGCATTTCAGGTGTCACTGTAGTCTCGTCCCATCAAGTTTGCTACAACGGATTGAAGTATGATCTCAACTCTAACAATCCACACCGATGGGTCTTACCGTACGAAGATCCATGCGAGTATGCTGCTGTACGCGGCGGACTGACTACTCAAAATGCGTCATACCAACAGGGGGCGCCCTACTACCTGGAGAAGATCGCCATCAGACTGCTTGCATTCTTCGGATGTCAAGATGATCGAAAAGGTATGAAACATTGTTGATATAGAGGTAAAACTAAGCCCACATTAGCACCCAAAAATAAGCTAATGCCAACATTATACTATACAAAAAATATACTGCAAAATGAGGTACAAAACACACTAGCGTTGTGTGCCTCAGTTTTATTTTGAAACTCGGAAGTAGGTCCCCTACTTGGATATCAGAAAACTCGACACTCGTAGACTTGCTACTCGGCAGTAATTGTTACTCGACTGACCGGGTAGTGAAATACTGCACTAATGTTTAGTAATCTGTTCCAACGAACTACCAATCGAGTCAAAGTGTTTAATGATACCATTGAATGGTTGGCTAATCTGCTTACGCGGATTAGTAATCCGTTCACTTTGTTAAGCAAAGAGTTCAAGCAATTTAATGAATCAATTAGCATGATTTAGTACTTCGTCCGAACGGCTAAGACTTTAGTCAGACGGATTAGTAATCCAATCAAACTGTTTTTGCAATCCGAAAGAGAGAAATAAGCACAACCAAATTGTCTCCTTATTTTCTTGGGCAGAGATTACAGGTTAGTGGTACCCTCTCAGACTGCTCAGTAGCCAACTGTAATCGTCACGACAGCGGATATTCAAATTTGAACATTGACGTAAATACCTATCTAGTGAAAGGAAACAGTTCTGAACAATAACAAGTTTTTGTTCGCGACCTGGAAAAGTCTCAACCATGATTGCTGACGTCAAATTTTACAGCGTATGAGAAAGCAGTGACATTTTTACTGAATTTAAAATTTAAAATTTGACTCCGATCACATCAATGATTCTTAATTATGCTCTCCGGGAACACCATATCTTCGAATTTGTAAAATAACTAGACATTGAGAGTTTGTGTACAAGCTCACGGTGTTCGGAATTAAGTGACTGCGTAATTGGAAATAAGGTCAATATTGTTTGCATGTACCTTTTGTTGATCTTTATGCAAGATTATAGCATGAAGGTTAGACATATAAAACTTCAACTTCCGGTTTTGACAGGAACTAAAGGTCAACTGGGGTCACACTTCGTACAAGATGTCTAGAATTGCCCAAAAGTTTTAAATTGGTGTAATGACTATTCATGTACCGCGTTTCATTAATAAAATACACATTTTTGTATGTGCAAACTTATACTTCCGGTTTGGACCGGAAGTGAAGGTCAAATGGGGTTACACAATGTAAAAATTTGTAGAATCGTGTAAGGGTTTTTAAATCACGTAATTATATTAATAATAAACAAATTTAAGTAAATGAGATATGAATTATTATTTACAAAATTTCAACTTCCGGTTTCAACCGGAAGTGAAAGTCTTATGGGGTCACCCTTTGAATGTGATTTGTATAACTCGGCCGGAGCTTTTTTATGGTGCAAGTACCTTACATGTAGCATTTATGGTTCTGCGATTATGATTTTTTAAAATATTAAACGTTTTTTTAATTGTTATGACGTCATCGATGACGTCATCGGACCGAAATAATTTGGGCATCATATACATACTACGATCTATATACATAGTAAGTTTCAAGACAAAACCCTTCTTGGTTTATGAGAAATGTACATTTAAAATCTGAATTTTGAACTTCCGGTTTCAACCGAAAGTGAAGGTCTTATGGGGTCACCCTTTGAATGTGATTTGTATAACTCGGCCGGAGCTTTTTTATGGTGCAAGTACCTCACATGTAGCATTTATGGTTCTCCGATTATGATTTTTTTTATATTAAACGCTTTTTTATTGTTATGACGTCTTCGATGACGTCATCGAACCGAAACAATTTGGGTGTCATATACATACTACGATCTATATACATGGTAAGTTTCAAGACAAAACCCTTTTTGGTTTATGAGAAATGAACGTTTGAAATCTGAATTTTGAACTTCCGGTTTCAACCGGAAGCAAAAGTCATATGGTGTCACATTGTGTATGTGACTTGCATAATTTGGCAAGAGCTTTTTTATTGTGCAAGTATCTTACATGTAGCATTTGTGATTCTCAAATTATGATTTTTTTAAATATTAAACGTTTTTTATTGTTATGACGTCATCGATGACATCATCAAACCAAAATTCAAATATTTATATTTAAACACAAAGATCTAAATACTTAGTAAGTTTGAAGTCTCAAACATTTATAGTTCATGAGATATGACGAGTTTTCTTTACGTAAGAAAATTCAACTTCCGGTTTTGACCGGAAGTAAAGGTCACATGGGGTCACACTTATTGAAAAATTTGTAGAACTGTTCAAAAGACTTCAGATGATATAATGATTAAAGGTGTGGCATCTTTTGTTTAGAAGATATAACGTTTCCCCAAATAAAAATTCAACGTCCGGTTTCGACCAGAAGTAAAAGTCACATGGGGTCACATTCTGTGTAAGAGTTGTAAAAGGAATGTTAAACTTTCATATGAAGCAAAGTTCTTGTATTTATCATTTATGGTTCTCTAGTTATGACGATTTACAATATTTCTCGATATTTTTTATTTTTGATGTTATGACGTCATCGATGACGTCATCATCCCGAAAATGTTCCTGTTTCGTCTATACACTAAGGTCTAAGTACATGACAAGTTTCAAGTCTCTACGAGTTATGCTTTTTCCGAAATCCTGCCGAGAAAGTACGATGGGAAGAAGAAGACACGGGAAAAAAAACCAGTTCAATAACAATAGGTTTTCGGCTGTTAGCCGAACACCTAGTTAATTAAATGGATAAGATCAAACGTATCCCTGGCAACAGAGGGGCTGGCAATCATTCTGTTGAGTGTTGGTATTTTTTTTTTGCTCAATTAGGAGAGCCGTTGAAAAACAACTCAATACAGTTCAAAGATAATTCTGAAAACAATAATATCAAAACAAAACTTGAATGTCACATAAAACAATTTGCATTTAAGATCTTGGCTTCGTTCCCGCAAAATATTATTCCGTCCCCACAAAATGATAAATCGTTCCCATACACCAATATATTTCGTTCTGGAAATATTTGAGGGGAAGAGTTGAGGGAACGGAATAATGTTCTTAATTGATTCGTCACCTGTCCCTTTTGGGACTCTGTACTCATGCGTGATATGCGTCGTGAAACTTTAAAATAATGGCTCTTTAAGTCACTATTTTCTATCATTCCTAAAACGTTTTATTGGCTGTTGCGTATCTCAGGTATCGAGTGTTCTAATCCAAAGCCTTTGGGTCTTGAAGATGGAACAATTCCCGATGAGAGCATCAGTGTATCGAGTCAGAGGTTTGATTCCGGGAAAGGGCGTCTGAACGGAGAGGCTTGGTTACCAGAGTGAGTATCAATCGACATACATCTGACAATAATAACCATATACACAATCCAATCACAACTTGAAAAGTCATGCCATTGATACGGACATAATTGAATAAATAGTACACAATTGCTTTAAAGCTAAAATAAACATATCAGACAACAATTGAATTGTTGCTTTGACTCATACAGATATATTTTTTTGTTATCAAAAAAGGAAAACAATTGTCATGTTATTGAGACATATTTTTGCATAATTCGTTGAACTAGAATCTTCAAAAAGTGTAATGATGGTTTCTAAAATTCTTTGACGATGAAAATTACTAACATTTGCGCGGTAACTCATTCTACCATAAGTAGGTTTTTAAAAAGGGCAGCATTTGGGTATTAATTCATCGTTTGAGTTTTCACTGACAACAACATTTCAATTGAAAAAAAACTACAAAAGGTTTAATGTTGATTTGATAATGTGTTATTGATAAGTTACAATTTGTCATGTCTGTTTGTACAAATTATTACAGCAAAACACCATTTTAAAAGTTATTTATAATTGAGTTATAGTGAAAATAATTGATTTAACCTTTGGTTTAATTTATTGACACACGTCCATATCAGCAATTGTTTTCTCTCTTGTGTTTTGAACAAAGGTGGCAAGATGTTAATTCCTGGTTTGAGGTTGACCTCAGTGAGAGTGCAGTGGTGTCAGGGGTCATCACGCAGGGAGATCACGTCAATGATCGATGGCGTGTGACTGAATTCAAGGTGAAGTATAAGAAGCTATCATCCTCTGGCTATGATGACGTCTTAGATCACACTGGAGCCTTCTGGGTACATAAAATTATTAGCAGTCTAGTGGGGTTTTTTAAGCTCGGTTTCAGAAAGAGGTTAGATTGATCTTATTATATGTCGATCTTAATTGCAAAGTGTGATGGCTTTTTACCTTTTATTTATTAATTAAAATAGAGAACAAGAAAAACAAATTCAAAGAGTGTTCATTTGCATTGTAAAAGTATATAGAGTTTACAACAGAGGAAAATGCACGAGAATAAAAATGATCCTATACAAATGGCTATTAGATTACAATATCGACTCATCCGAAGTTAACTGGACTACTGATCTTTTCTTTCACTGACAAAGTTCAACTTCAAATAATTGCATTACATTTAACTATCAATCAACAATAGGCCTGATTGAATTCCTTTAAAAAAGACAAGTTCTCGGAACTTGAGAAAAATACTTCTCATTTCATTAATTTGCACTTTGGACAATAGTTTCTAACGTTGCTTTGTATGGGGTTTTCTAAGTATTATTTGATAAACATGGAAATGTGTGTTAAATTGCGCTGAAAAGAAGCAATCTTTGAATCGAAAGTGTACGACACTCTTTAATGTCTAAACACAGAGGCCAAAACCCTGATGTCAATTTGCACTTGAATGTTTACTAGAAATCCCGCATACATTTCACTAAATCTACAAAAATTTGTTACTTGCAGGTGTTCCAGGGTAACACTGAGGATGCTGCGACCCCAGTCACCAATATGTTTGATCAGAGCATCATGGCGACCATAGTGCGTATTGTACCTGTTAAGTTTGTTACAAACATTGCTATGCGGCTGGAGTTGCTTGGATGTCGCATCAACTGAAATCGTATCAGTTTTTTGGAGCATAAATAATACAAATAGTCATTTCATTGTAGGTTATCTTTTTGTTTTGTTTATTGCTCCATTTACTCCAGGCACTGCTGAAAACTGTGCCATGGTGGAAGCGCGTAAAATTGTTTCGATGGTGTCTCGCTGCGTTTTAAAGGGGATCGTGCGCCATTTTTACTGATTTCTGGGTCATTTTGACACAGATTTCGGGTCAAACTGACCCAGAAATGGATCAGGCGCCACGTGACATTGATTCGGCTGACCCGGAAGTGTAAAGAGTGTACAAACATGGTACTGGTATACCACTGGTAATCTTGTCATAAATGTGCATGATGTTGCTGTTTGGCATAGTTTTAGTATACAAGTTCGACATCAATCAAAACATTTACAGTTCTTGTAGGAATTACATTTTTACGAAAAATATGTTAACAGTTGATGTTTTAGTCATGTTTCAATGTTTAAACAGCTATTTGTTTCAGGAATTATTTATATTGCTTAAATTGTTGACGTAGAAGTTAGAACGCTGTTTATCTTTGATCACATTTAACTACTTTGCCGTTCTATATTTGTCGGTTCATTATCTAGATTGTCACCGTTGTTTGTTTCTTTGCCAATTTTGTTAGATGCATTATGTATTTTCTCATAATTACACAACCTAAAAACCAACATATGTTTGTCTTCTAGCCGAAGATTTACTATTTTAAGATCCGGTTCTGAACCAGGTCAGCCTGGCTTAGAACTGGGTCAGGCCTGGGACCCAGACTCCGGGTCCATTCTGACCCGGTAGTTTTTAGAATGCAATATCACGTGTACTTATCACCAGAAGGATCAGTTTGGTGCTGTAGCGTGGGCGCCCAAGTGCCGTTGCTTAACCGTTGGAATCGCATGGATGTCACATTGACGTATATGAAATCATTTGTTCGAATTTAACAGAATCATTACAACTACTTTTTTCCTTTAGTCTTTTTTATTTCTTGCCGTACTTTGTTGGCGCATAATCGGCCAGAAAAAATCAACACTGTTTTTATGGGCAGTTTGTTTTTAATGACCACTGACTCGAAGATCAGATGACGGAATAGGAAACACTCAAACATCAAACACCACTTACACAAAAAGGCATTATATAGTAACTTTTTCAAAATTTTAGAAATGTAGAAATCCACAAAAAACGTCGTTTCAACACAAACTAATCTCGTTTCATTGATGAAAGTGTATCCGTACCGAACGTATAGTTATTAAATACAAAAATAACATAATGTACATTTATTCTTCGCGACCTCGTGATTTATAACTCGTGATGCAAAAAGAAAGAATCACAATCCGTGGTTAACGCCAATAGGTGTGTCACTGTTAGCACGTTTACGTCAATGTCACTCCTGTTGCTCCATACAAGACAAAAGGTAAATGTTATAACTTTCTAAATTTATAAACATTTGAAAAAATTTCCCAGAGGTCGCTGGGCGAGATGTTGACGTCATCACTCAAATAACTTGAAAGGTCAAGTGTCAATAGTAAATTCATATACGGAAACCATTTACCAATACCCGTTCATATTTGCTACAAAAGACAGTATTGAACCTCAACATTAGAATGCAATTGCTGAGCTACGATGTCGTGATAACGCGTCATCAACAGGCGAATTACATCAAATCAGTTTTTGCTAATCACATGAGTCTTAAACCAAAAAACTGATTTGGACAATCTACACCTACTCAGAAAGGTATTCAAAGACTAAACAAATTTAATATAGACATCACTCCATTTTGAAATTGTGTTCCGGTCCAACCAGGAAGTTCAAGGCAACAAATAATCAAAGACCTCATTTCAACACGAACTATTCGTTGTATATTAATTAAATGTTAGATTTATGGCGTCATCGTAGTTCATCTTACATCACCACCTGATGACATCAACCATCGATTATCAATCTTGAATCTTAAACCGTGAGGTCAAAAAGAAAACAATTCAATCCATAGATCAGAAGCACGAAAACCTTGGTTGTTGTTGTTGCTGCTGCTGCTGCTGCTTGTGCTGCTGATGCTGCTGCTGCTGCTGCTGTTGCTGTTGCTGTTGCTGTTGCTGTTGCTGTTGCTGTTGCTGTTGCTGTTGCTGTTGCTGTTGCTGTTGCTGTTGTTGTTGTTGTTGTTGTTGTTGTTGTTGTTACTGTTGCTGCTGCTGCTGCTGCTTGTGCTGCTGATGCTGCTGCTGCTGCTGCTGCTGCTGCTGCTGCTGTTGCTGTTGCTGTTGCTGGTACTGGTGCTGGTGCTGGTGCTGTTGTTGTTACTGTTCTTGTTCTTGTTGTTTTTGTTGTTGTTGTCGTCGTCCCCGTCGTCCTCGTCCCCGTCGTCGTCGTCATCGTCGTCGTTGTCGTTGTCATTGTCGTCGTCGTCTTCGTCACCGTCGTCGTTGTCGTCGTCATCGTCGTCGTCGTTCATTTCTTCACTTATAACTATTAACGAAGTGAGATTTTATAAGCCTGTCAAGTTTCCATGGTAAGACAGTTCTTGACAGCCAGTTCTTTTATTTATTCACGATCATGGTCTGTAGGCGAAGTCTCCATTGAATAACACAAAATGACGGATATCTCTTCATTTTATTGCTCATTTGTTGATTGTACTAATTTACATATATTGTATGAATAATAATCAATAATTGTTTTGTCAAAAATGACATCAATACAGTCAGCCTTTGCACATACTTAATAAGCACACAGGTTGGCCTATAGTTTAAAAAAATATTGTAAAAAATAATAATAAATTTATCTAATAGGCGTTTCTTGGTGTTTGTGGCAAAGATAAATAAACGGTGCACTACCAAGGTCTGATGGTGTCTATTTCTGATCAAAATACCGAGTGCTCAGTACATTGCGATGGCTATACCGTGTCAAATATTCCTAGTGGATCACATTTACCAAGACTTATGGATACCATAGTTGTTACGTGCTCTTTCATTTGAAGACGACATTGTATTTCGTTGGTGCTAGCTCGATATATTTTAATTAAGCTATCGCAGCTAGGCAGACCGACGCGCAGATAAGTTTACCTTGTTACATTCGTAGTCGCTCTTTTGAAAAAGTGGCTCTGATCGTTCAAAAGAAATTGCTCAATGACACAAGGTCGTTGGTTTGGCTGCCTGCGCACTTCCAGAAACTTGTTTATGAAGCAAACAAGAACCAATGAAAAAATCCGTTGCGTCACACTCCCGAATTCGTTGTCGCTTCCCGATTTGTTACTTAGATAACCTGAATTTTTTTGAGCCAGTAGACTCGACAATTTTTCATCTATACCTCCAAGCACAGAGCAAGGCCCAGAAGCTGTCTTG
Source organism: Pisaster brevispinus (assembly GCA_023634235.1). NCBI lineage: Eukaryota > Metazoa > Echinodermata > Asteroidea > Forcipulatida > Asteriidae > Pisaster > Pisaster brevispinus. The sequence continues at coordinate 8,170,355 of JAMKCF010000015.1, read as the reverse complement.
GTGTTGAGTAGTCAAGAATGGATGAAACAGCGCTAGCAATTCTGATGGTGTTTGCGTTGTCAGGTAATTTTTCAAACTATTTCATACGGATAATTGTAAATTGTCAGAAATTGATATTTTGTAGATGGTTTTGTAGATTTTGTTTTGGTTGGGAAATAATGGCAGAAAGTATAGTGTCAATCTTTACAAAACTTGACTTTACCTCTGAGTACTGGTGAATTGTATACTTGTTTTATCTTGGAATTTATAAGGAGACCGAGAAGGGGGACACGTAGCCTCAATCATCTTCGGTATTTTCCGAGTGCTTGAGTGGTTTCATGAAACTTGCCACAAAACGTTCTTTTTACAAATTTTGTCATGATGACGTTAAACAGAAAGAACACAAAATTACCAGAGAAGAGAATTTTGTGTAGTTCAACAACAACAACAACAGTTGGACAAAAATCGGTGTCCCCCCCCCCCTAATTCCTGTGTTTTGGTCCAAAATGCAATAACATTTTGGCAATTTGTTTATTTTGACATTAGCGTGACGTTAAACTTAATTGCCGGGGTCCCCCTTGGGGCGCTAAAATTATTGGTATATCCCATTCGGGAGAAGCTCGTATTGTTTTATTTTCCTCATAAAAACCTATATTCCTACCAACTTTATGGGCCTAAGGTGCAATGATGAGGTCTGACTGATGATTCTAGAGTTTTTCGTTGATTGAAAAGTTAAAAATAAGCACATCATAAACATTTAGTTGAACCCCTATTTACAAACGGGCTAAACACAAAATCCAAGATGGCCACCGGATGTGTCAGCCATTATTTATTCCCACAATGCATCTAACACTCTCACGTAACACATCACTACCACTTTCACTATAGAAAGGCCACAAACATCTGAAAATATGTGTGTGGTCCCCCACAAAAAAAAGGGGGGAAGGGGGAAACATGCGGAGTGTTTTGGTAAAATGAACAAATATATTTATTGCTATGGTCGTTTCTTAATGACTGAAAGTCAACGTTTGGATATTTCGTATTTTTTCTGTCTGAGGCTAGTCCAATTTGTGAGAATTTTAGACGGTGTAGAAGAATCAAATACCCAAAATGAAACGAGCTTTGAATCTTGTGGATATTCTACGCAATGGCCAGTGTGACCCGGAATCTTTGTCAAAACGAGCCAGGTGTGGGTCAAACTGAAGCAGAATACCACCCCAAAATTCTCTTCTTTTTTTTTGTTTACTTATTATTATTATTATTATTTTTAAAGTTTAATATTGTGATATTTTGTTTTGCTTCTTTTAAAAACAAAGACCATAAATGAAGAAAAAAATACGAGCATTTGGAGAAAAAATTAAATTTATTTTTGCTGTGGTCGTTTCTTATGACACAAAGTCCAACGTTCTGATTTTTTTCCTTTTTTCAGCCTAAAATTAGTCCAATATGTGAAAATTGTAGGTGTTGTTGGGGGGGGGGGTAATTGGATACCCCAATGAAATGTACTTTGAGTTTTGTGGACATTCTACGCTTTGTGTCACGTAAAAAGTAACTTACTATTATTGATAGAAAATTGGATGAAGGAATCGGAAATGTAATCAACAATCCAAAGGTTTTGAAACAAGAGGGTAAATCCGAAATCTAAGCCTACATAGACTACAGTGGAAGAAAACATTGGCAGAAACATTTGGACCCAAGGCAAGTGTGTTGCCGAAGAAGTAACTGTTTGGTGTGTCTTTATTTACGCAAATATCAATCTTGTTGAGTGAAGTGAAATGATCAGGCAGGAAATGGGCGTGTTTATTGACCTTCTAGTTGCCGAAGACTTGGTAGTACGACTGCTGCGTTACAACACCAACTGCATCGATTTTTACGTCTGGTGGTTCAAAAAATTTAACAAACAAATTGAGCTCTGTTTGGGTTTTTACCGACGAAAATAGAATTTATTTCCAATAAAAATGTTGTTTGTTTTAATTATAACAAAACAACCTGGGGTTTTTATAGGAAATTAAAAACATCCTGGTAAGTAAGTTGTTACTATCACTATATATCCTTGATGAACTTAATACCCTTACGATGTTGTCACATGTAAATACCAAGATAATTAAAAAAAACACCCATTTTTTTTGCAGTATACATACTTCTTTTTCTAGTTTCTTTAAATTTAAGAGATTGTTTGTTTTTCGTCTCCAGTGTATTACAACACAATTATGTTTTAGTAACTTATAGTGGCCCCAAGGGGACTTGAACATGCAAAATGATATATTTTGTTCCCTCAAAAATTATTCCAGGGTAACGAAATAATACACTGAACAGATGCAACCGGCATACATGCCATATCACATACACGGAGTGCTCCTCTGAAAGTCCACCAAAATAAGAGCTGCACTTGATTATAACCAGGTTACACTGATTCTCTTTGAGTATGACATGCCATTATTGCCATTCGAATGTAGTGTGTTAACCGTAACAGGACCGGGGCATATTGGCCCCCTACCACATTATTTCCCCGTAACTTTGTTTAACGCTTCATCTGATTACCAACATCAAATGCAAATTTTTCTTTGATTTACCCTAGTCGGCGCCATGAATAGACACACAATGAACAAAACCACTTTTTATTATTTTTGTTATGATTTTTTTTTCAGTTTTCAGTTTTTCACATCTTTAAATAATATTTACCGAGGCGTACAAATTCATGAAGGTTCAACTTTTCAAGAGTTTTACTTTTTTCAATAAATACGATAATCAAGCTGAGCATTGACACTTTCAGACCGAAAGTGCAATTTTTTGTTTCCACGAACAGACATTAATTTAACCAATGGAACACACGGCGCGCAACAACCTCAAAGTGTAAACAAAACGTATTCACGAACAGACAACAACTTTGTGTGCAGATGCTGTCAGTTCGTAAAAAACGAAAACATTTATGTTTTGCTTTTTTTTCCACGAACTGACACAAACCTTTCTTACTTTATCGCTTATTAGTTTAGAACTAATTATCAAGTCTCCACTTTCTATTATTGATGTACAAACAGTGCTGGTTTGCATGGACGGCCGTATGTGTTACATGTTGACAAATGTTGTGAGCATTTCTGCAAACGTTAGATAAAAAATGGGAAAAAAACTGTTGTCCCTATCTGCTTTTGCTTTGCAAGTTTGTCTTCTCGTAGTTTTCCCAACCTTGGTTGGTAAAAACTTGGGCTGTGACGTTGCAATAGAAGGGTTTATGCCAGTCTAAGCGCCACCTACAGGTTAAATAATGAACAGGTCAGGTGAAACATGACAATAAGACTAGTCCCCTGTCTTTAGCCGCAAGGACAAACACAGGTACTGGTCTACAGGTCTAATGATTTCATTGGATACAGTGATTTCATTGGATAAACGTGCTCTGACGTAGCTTTCCATATCTGCGTTATAATTGGTGGAGGTTACGAGGTGATTTAGTTTGTCAGCTTGTACTTTCGATCGTCTGAATGCACGCAGCGTGTGCATAATGTTGTGTATAACATCACGTAGTGTTGTTTTATTCACCATGTAATATGAACATGTACGTGTGGATTGACTACGAGTTTCCATGTGAAATAAATGCTAGGTCAAAGGTACATCTGGCAACATCCGGTCAGGTTGGTATCTGGCGTTTATTCACGAACCTCGAATTGTGACGTCAAATGTTCGGGCTACGTGACAAAGCGATAATGCGACGGCACTTTGATACAATTCGCCCCTGACGGCGCAAACGAAATACTATATCGCAGACAACTATTTCAGCCAAATTGTCAAAAGCGTCACACCTATAAAATCACTTTCAGTATAGAATCAGTATATAGACGTTGGCTCATCTTTCTCAGATATCTTCCTTAACTTCGGTTTTCTCCGCTATGTGTTATGGGCACGCTTCGATACTTTTAAGCACAAGGATCAACCCAGTGTTCACGCCCACAATTATAATTCTGGCGATATTCAAGTGGGAGCTCGGGAAAACCCTAATAAAATATAACAAGACTCATTCACTTATAATTATGCTCCATTGAAAACAATGATATCTATCAATTTTGATGGGACGAAGTTTGCACCCCTCCAAAGCAAAAGTACCTAACAATATTATCAAACTCACGACATTGTTGCATTTCAGGTGTCACTGTAGTCTCGTCCCATCAAGTTTGCTACAACGGATTGGAGTATGATCTCAACTCTAACAATCCACACCGATGGGTCTTACCGTACGAAGATCCATGCGAGTATGCAGCTGTACTCGGCGGACTGAATTCTCAAAATGCGTCATACCAACAGGGGGCGCCCCACTACCTGGATAAGATCGCCATCAGACTGCTTGCATTCTTCGGATGTCAAGATGATCGAAAAGGTATGAAACATTGTTGATATAGAGGTAAAACTAAGCCCACATTAGCACCCATAAATAAGTTAATGCCAACATTATACTATAGAAAAAAATATACTGCAAAATGAGGTACAAAACACACTAGCGTTGTGTGCCTCAGTTTTATTTTGGAACTCGGAAGTAGGCCCCCTACTTGGGTATCAGAAAACTCGACACTCGTATACTTGCTACTCGGCAGTAATTGCTACTTGACTGACCGGGTAGTTAAATACTACACTAATGTTTAGTATACTGTTCCAACGAACTACCAATCGAGTCAAAGTTCTTGAATGGTTGGCTAATCTGCTCACGAGGCTTAGTAATCCGTTCATTTGGTTAAGCAATGCTTTCAGGCAATTTAATGAATCAATTAGCATGAAGTTTAGTACTTCGTACGAACGGCTAAGACTTTAGTCAAACGTGTTAGTAATCCAATCAAACTGTTTTGTAATCCGAAGAAGAGAAATAAGCACAACCAAATTGTCTCCTTATTTTCTCGGGTAGAGATTACGGGTCAGTGGTACCCTCTCATACTACTCAGCAGCTAACCGTAATCTTCACGACAGCGGATATTCAAATTTGAACATTGACGTAAATACCTATCTAGTGAAACGAAACAGTTCTGAACAATTACAAGTTTTTGTTCGCGACCTGGAAAAAATCTCAACCTTGATTGCTGATGTCAAATTTTACAGCGTATGAGAAAACACTGACATTTTTACTGAATTTAAATTTTAAAAAATGACTCCGATCACATAAATGATTATGAATTATGCTCTCCGGGAACACCATATCTTCGAATTTCTAAAATAATTAATTAAATGGATAAGATCAAACGTATCCCTGACAACAGAGGGGCTGGCAATCATTCTGTTGGGTGTTGGTATATTTTGTTTGCTCAATTAGGAGAGCCGCTGAAAAACAACTTGATACAGTTCAAAGATAATTCTGAAAATAATAATATCAAAACAAAACTTGAATGTTCCGTAAAACAATTTGCGTTGAAGATCTAGGTAACAGCTAAATTATTTCGTTCCCGCAAAATATTATTCCGTCCCCACGAAATCGTTCCCATATACCAATATTATTTCGTTGCTGGAAATATTTTGGGGGGAAGAGTTGAGGGAAAGAAATAATTGTAATGTTCTAAGTTGATTCGTCACTTGTCCCTTTTGGGACTCTGTATCATGCGTGATATGCGTCGTGAAACTTTAAAATAATGGCTCTTTTAGTCACTATTTTCAATCATTCCTAAAACGTTTTATTGGCTGTTGCGTATCTCAGGTATCGAGTGTTCTAATCCAAAGCCTTTGGGTCTTGAAGATGGAACAATTCCCGATGAGAGCATCAGTGCATCGAGTTTGTGGCATGATTCCGGGAAAGGGCGTCTGAACGGAGAGGCTTGGCTTCCTAAGTGAGTATCAATCGACATACATCTGACAATAATAATCATAAACACAGTCCAATCACAACTTGAAAAGTCATGCCATTGATACGGACATAATTGAATAAATAGTATACAATTGCTTCAAAGCTAAAATAAAAAGATCAGACAGCAATTGAAATGATGGTTTGACTTATACAGAGATATTTTTTATTATAAAAAAAAGAAAACAATTTTCATGTTATTTACAGTATTTTGACATGGTGTTTGCATAATTCGTTGCACTAAATACCAAACTAGAATCCTCAAAAAGTGTAATGATGGTTTCTAAAATTACTTGCATTCACGCGGTAACTCATTCTACGATTATTAGGTTAAAAAGACGGCAGCATTTTGGTATTGTTTCATTTTTTTAGTTTTCACTGACAACAACATTTCAATTGAAAAATAAACCTACAAAAGGTTTAATGTTGATTTGATAATGTGTTGTTGAAAAGTTAAAACTTTGTAATGTCTGTTTGTAAAAATGATTTCAGCAAAACACCATTTTTAAAGTTATTTATAATTGAGTTATAGTGAAAATAATTGATTTATCCTTTGGTGTAATTTATTGACACACGTCTATATCAGCAATTGTTTTCTCTTTTGTGTTTTAAACAAAGGTTGAACGATGATAATTCCTGGTTGGAGGTTGACCTCGGTGAGAGTACAGTGGTGTCAGGGGTCATCACGCAGGGAGATGCGATCGAAGCTAAATGGCGTGTGACTGAATTTAATGTGGAGTATAAGAAGCTATCATCCTCTGGCTATGATGGCGTCTTAGATCACACTGGAGCCTTACAGGTACATATACATTTATTAGCAGTTTAGTGGTTTCTATAAGCTCGATTTCACAAAGAGATTAGATTGATCTTAATCTACGTCGATCTTAATTGCAAAGTGTGATGGCTTTTTACCTTTACTAATTACCTTTTTAAATTAAAATAGAAAACAAGAAAAACAGATTCCAAGAGTGTTCATTTACATTGATAAAGTATACAAAGTTTACAACAGAGGAAAAATGCAAAAGAGTAAAAAGAGTCTAGACAAATGGCTATTACATCCGAAGTTAACTGGACTACTGATCTTTTCTTTCACTGACAAATTTCAACTTGAAATAATGACATTACATTTAACTATTAATCAACAATAGGCCTGATTGGACTCCTTTAAAAAGACAAGTTCTCGGAACTTGAGAAAAATACTTCTCATTTCATTAATTTGCACATTGGACAATAGTTGCTGTCGTTGCTTTGTATGTTTTTTTTTTAAGTATTATTTGATAAACCTGGAAATGGATGTTAAATTGCACTGAAAAAAAGCAATCTTTGAATCGAAGTGTACGACACTCCTTAATGTCTATGCTCAGACAACAAACCCTGATGTCATTTTGCACTTGAATGTTTACTAGAAATCACGCATACATTTCAATAAATCTACACAATCGTTTATACTTGCAGGTGTTCCATGGTAACACTGAGGATGCTAAGACCCCAGTCACCAATATGTTTGATCAGAGCATCGTGGCGACCATAGTGCGTATTGTACCCGTAGCGTTCGAACGTGACCTTGCTCTACGGCTGGAGTTGATTAGATGTCACATCAATTGAAAGTATATAAGTTGTTTGAACTTCAAGCAGAATTGTTACAACATAATCATTTATTCTTAGGCTTTGTTGTTGTTTTTGTTTGTACTGTGAATCTTTGGCTAGAACGAAAACGAATTATTGTTTCCATGTCGTGTAATTATCAGAACATAAGTAATAATGGTAATTTGAAGAAAAGAAAAAAGAAAACAAAAGGTACAGTGAAAGACCAATCAGATAATAGAATATGAACCACAACACAGAACAAAAAATCAATAATTAGAATGTGTAAAAAACACAAATAATAAACAGCAGTATGCTTACTATGTAAAAAAAAAAGCAACATAAATGGTTCCATTTTATAGGCAAAATGTCTGTTTAATCGCTGAAACATGAATAAAAACATAAATGTTGTCATACTTTGTAAGTAAATTTCGTTTTGGTATTCCTAAAACATCGTTGTAAATGTTTCGATGGATGTCGGACTTTTGTGCTGTATTAATGCTAAACAACAGAATGAGACAAAATACCAATGGTATACCAGTATCGTGTTTGTACGCTATATTATGCAACCATAGAATATTCAGAACTGACCTGGATTTGGGCCCCCGTTGGCCTGACCCATTTCAGTATGGGTCAGAATCTGTGTCAAAATGACCCCAAAATGCGTAAAAATGACGGAGAATCCGATTTAAATGCCCGTTTTTAAAACTGCTTTCCGGGTCAGGCTGACCCGGGAAACGGGTCAGGCCCCATGGGTCAGCCTGACGCGGGAGTTTTCAAAGTGTAAAATCAAGCGGGCCCCAATTTCATGCCCGATTTCTGCACTTGTGATCACCATCATCTCCGCTTACTGTGCAAGCGCAGAATTTCTGCGCTAGCTGTGTAAGCGAAGAATGCCTAGTAAGGTGGAGTACACACACGCACAAGCAAAAATTATCTGCTGACCCGTGAAATACGCTTGACGTAAGCGTGGATTTTCCTGCTTCCGTAAGCTCCGATTCTTATAATTGCTTACGGTAAGCAGAGCCATGAAATTGGGCCCTGTTCATATCCTCTTTTGGTAATGCAGAGCACTTTCTTGCAGCCTTTGATATTAAACATCTAGCAATCTTTGCAATAGTAGAATATTGTATTTTGCCTTCTTCTAACGAAAGGAAATGTTTCATCTGCAAGAAATCGAGAACTTGGGACGCAAATATTTGTAAAAGTAGCTATAAATCTGGATGGGATATTATGCTAGATCCATTGGTAAAATAAAACACGTCCCCTCTCATGGTCACTTTTATGCTTCAGCCAGATTCAACACCGTACGGCGTTGATATATCTGGGCTTCGTCACATCCTGCTCTGCATATTTCCAGCCATGTTATCACATTGCATAAAAGTTTATTTATGATATAGGAATGAAGGTGTACTCTCCTCTGACCAAAATTATAAACTGAGTTGTTGTAAAAATGAAACTTTCACCATCAGGCACGCCCTCACACTGAATGTGGTCTTTGGCGGTGCATGAACCTAACCGAAACTGAATCAAACAACATTTCCCGGAGTGAAATTTTATTAACAATTCTTCGAAATAAACAGTTTCCCACAGCAATTTGTACCTTAATCTGATTTTGTCTCTAAGTTAATTTATCCTGTATTTTCTTGTTTGTAGCCATAGAATATTGTTCAGTCACATATACACACAAAATGACTCGCTAAAATTGGGGCCTAATTTCACATAATTGACAAGTTTTTGCCCCCCCCCAGCCCTTAAATGAGAGTTGGATATGCAACGTGACTGGTTGTACATGGAGCAGTTTATTGCTCCGTGGTTGGACACAATGAAAAATACACCTCCCCCCCCCCCGCCCCTTCCTTCTTCCTCTTCGCCACAAACAAGGTTAAAAGCCACATTAATTAATCGTTTCTCAATTTCTGAAGGTTGGCGCCCGTTTGCGAATGCTGCGGCCAGAATGCGGTTGGTACCTGCTGTCACCTCGCTAAATGTGGATGGATTCCACGTTCTTGTGAAGAAAAAAACTGTGACAGTTTTAGCTGTTTTCTCAACAAGTATATCCACATAGTATTCGGTTAGCCTTTCACCTGTGGCTTTTATCTTTATTGCTAATTTACAAATCAAAGAATCAGAAATAAATCATAGAAGGTTAAAACTGTTACTCTCATGTCTCCATTGTTTATTCTATTGTCTCTTTCTTGATCAGTTTACTTTCGTGTCGGTTACATTTAGTCTGGTCCAATTCACCAAAACTTGAAATCTTCACTAAAGCTGGTTGGGAGTGGTTTCTCTCACAAAGAGTGATTCCATGCAAGTTGGCTGTCTTTATCGAGCTTAGAGGTTTTTACCTTCTGATCAATGCAACCCTCAAGTTAGCGATGATCCAAAAACAGTCAGTGACTGACTTTTCAAGATGCGTCCTTGAAGTCCTTTATCACTACGGCGCAATACAATATTTACAAACGTGAGTATAACTATAAAATAATCACTAACGTAAATTTTAACAATTTTACTCACTTAAAAAGTAAAAACATAGTAAAAACAATATAATATGAATTTATGGTCTAAAATAGATACAATTTAATTAAAAACACCAAACGCAAATTACGTCCCTCTTAAAAAAAAACCTATTTTTAACATAACGAGAAACCAAGACTTTTACAGTTGAATAGCGCATTTGCATGTCCCAAAGGATTATGGGTGAAAGCCGAGACCAAGCAACACCGGTGTGGTGTCCTAGGGAAATCTGTACCTCTGAAATTCTGTCACCCCATTTTATTAAAATTCACCAGAAGAAATGTGTACACAGTTCACGGTATGAGGGACAGAGTCTCCTGTCACACATCCATCTTGGCGCGCTGGTTTTGAAAGAAAGCAGTACATAACTATAAAAACTGGCATAAGTACATGTAAACTACAGCATGTCGTCCATCTATAGGTAGCTTGGTTTATATTTCAACTCATCGGTTTCTGAATATGTATTACATATTGTTAACATAACTATTGATGTGAATACGGCATTTCAACTATTGTCCTTTCAACCAGTTCTAGCCTTTTAATGATAGAAATGTAATTGACGTCACTCCTTGATGATGATCCTGCATATCCATGTTGCTGCAGACTGTGGAAGTCTCACGCATGTTCGAACATTGACTTGTGACCCGTTAAGTTTGTATTTTTCACGCATTCAATAAAATGGGCCGTGAAATTTTGCGCGCTCCGAAAAACCAAAGAGGTAGGGCCTATAATAGGAGAGTTACGACAAAGAGGGACCGGATTTCTCCGGTCAAGTGGATGCCATTTTCGGTCCAAATGCAGCACAACCCAATGGGCAGACTAGTCTGGCGCCCTGTATTCTCCCAGGCGGTTTCTTCTTCTTCTTCTTCTTCTTCTTTTTGTTTTTACAAAATGGCTTCTAATTGCAAGTTTTCGCAACTCTCCCAATACACGGCTCTGCGCAAAATCATCTTACAGCGCCCTCTTTTGACTCTATTTCTCGGGCCTCACCGTGTTTTTTTAACATGGCCACATGTCTCCTCTTGACCTATCAGAATGCATAAACTGTCGCATGTATTTTTGAACAATGTGTTTATCACTTGCTGATATTGTTTGAATTTGAACTGCGTAATAGATACTAAACATTTTAATTTGACCTAAAATAATGATCAGTTAAATTGGTGGGAACTTCCTCATTTTCCCCCTTCTCATTATACTAAATTGAAATAGACCCGAAGTAGCATCTGCAACATACAACAATATTAAATATAGAGACAGGAAAAACTGTTTTATCTAAATGAATTCAATAATCACTGAAGACCCCCAGGTTTGTAAAGACTAAGAACACTGAGGTGTTTTTAACTGCGCTGCGGCAGACTACCAGTTGAAAACTGGCTAATTATGCGTTTTTGTTAATTACTCTGCTTATGAATTCATTCGAAATCTCATTTTTCATGACTTTGTACATATTACGCTAGAGAAACAAGTTGTAGAATTTGAGTGGCCTGGGTAAGTTCATTCACCTGCTGGATCAGTTACAAGCTACCAGCCACCAGGAATTCACATTGACTGTGTACAAACCTAAACAAGCCTTGGCGTCTGGGTGTGGGGTAATTGATACTTTGTTGCAAAGCTGCCCTAGTTGAAGCATGGAGGAGAGTGAGGCCAGGCCTTTGGTTTCTATGAATGGGCTGTTTATAATCTCGTGTGTGTGTGGGGGGGGGGGTAGCCGGCGGTGCTTTGAAGTTGCCTGCCTGAACAGTTGTTTGACTCAAGTTGAAGAAATGGAGCAATTGGGAGTTGGAGCGATGTCTGTTATTTTGTGGGCACGCTTTTGATAGTAATTTTTTTTTATCCGCCCCTGAAATGGTTATATACAATCTGTAGACCCTCGGACAGCATTTGGAAATGCTTACAGTCCATTTATGCAGGGGTATGTGCCCCGCGTTCATTTAGTTACGCACTGCCAGTTGGAAACTGGTATACTGTTCTCATGTGTGTTGATTGTGTTACGGCGCAGCGCAGGGTTTGAAGTGTTGTCAAGTGCAACTAACGTTTAACTTTGCCCTCAGTTTTCAAGATCTGGAAATGTGACGCATTCTCTTATAAATAATTGATAAATAAATGTATATCAAATGTTATCATTCAAGAGTAATTGATACACCAGGCAGAGTTCGGTGATAAACAGAGCTGTGAAATGGGGCCCTGGACTATTGTACTCAGTTTTTCCATGGAGCAATAAACTAGATAGTTTATTGCTCCATGGTTTTTCCAAGATGCATTTTGGCATTATTAAAGAGGGCGCCTGTGCACAATAAGCTCCTCCTGTGGTTGGTGCCGCTGGGATGCGTCTGCTGAGGTCGTTGTACAGTGGAGTTTGTCATTTGATTCTTTGAGTGCGTCATTTCGTTTCGAAAAAGTATTTCGAAGGAGCGAAATAGTATTTCGAGGAAACGAAATAATCGAATGTATTTGTATTTTTCTTACATTTTCATGTTTGTGCAAGTCCATTTAGGGACATAGTAATCTTCGCTTTCAATGATTAGTGTTGCTCTCTGTGGTCTTTCCAAGTGTGCATTGGTGTTGATAGCTTGATCAGGTAGACATTCGTACATCTGGCAGGAACCGGCCAGGTGCTCAAAGCAGGTATATGGCGTTAATCTCGAGCATCGATGTGTGACGTCAGATGTTCAGACTACCAGAATTAGAGCTATTAAACCATGCCGTAATTAAGAGTGCCCGCTATAACAATTTACAACCGAGCGCAGTACACTTCGCACTATCGATAACTGACGTCTTGGGCCATAACTAGGTAGACGTCGGTGTGGATTTTTTTCAGTACACGGGGTGTCTTAGGATGATGTAAGGGTACAAAATATAGCTAGGGTAACCCCTCATAAAATACAACAAGTCACGTATTGGTTTTGTGATTTCTACGGAGCCGCTGAAGGGACAGGTAAAATCCCGTTCCACTGAAATAATTTAACTTTGTGTTTGAAAGAATTTCGAGGGAACAAAGTAAACTTTTTCGAAGGAATGCAGTAATTTCGAACCTTGAAAACGCTCACTGACATGAAAAGTAACCGCAGGAGTATAGATCAAAACAACATCAAACTCACGACATTGTTTCATTTCAGGTGTCACTGTAGTCTCGTCCCATCAAGTTTGCTACAACGGATTGGAGTATGATCTGAACTCTAAGAATCCACACCGATGGGTCTTACCGTACGAAGATCCATGCAAGTATGCTGCTGTACTCGGCGGACTGACTTCTCAAAATGCATCATACCAACCGGGGGCGCCCCACTACCTGGATAAGATCGCCATCAAACTGCTTGCATTCTTCGGATGTCAAGATGATCGAAAAGGTATAAAACATTGTTGATACAGAGGTAAAACTAAGCCCACATTAGCACCCGTAAATAAGTTATTACCAACATTATACTATACAAAAATATATACTGCAAAATGAGGTACAAAACACACTAGCGTTGTGTGCCTCAGTTTTATTTTGGAACTCGGAAGTAGGTCCCCTACTTGGATGTCAGAAAACTCGACACTCGTGTACTTGCTACTCGGCAGTAATTGCTACTCGACTGACCGGGTAGTTAAATACTACACTATAATGTTTAGTAATCTGTTCCAACGAACTACCAATCGAGTCAAAGTTCTTGAATGGTTGGCTAATCTGCTCACGCGGCTTAGTAATCCGTTCACTTGGTTAAGCAATGCTTTCAGGCAATTTAATGAATCAATTAGCATGAAGTTTAGTACTTCTTACGAACGGCTAAGACTTTAGTCAAACGGATTAGTAATCCAATCAAACTGTTTTGTAATCCGAAGAAGAGAAATAAGCACAACCAAATTGTCTCCTTATTTTTTTTGGGCAGAGATTACAGGTAAGTGGTACCCTCTCAGACTGCTCAGTAGCCAACTGTAATCATCACGACAGCGGATATTCAAATTTGAACATTGACGTAAATACCTATCTAGTGAAACGAAACAGTTCTGAACAATAACAAGTTTTTGTTCGCGACCTGGAAAAATCTCAACCTTGATTGCTGATGTCAAATTTTACAGCGTATGAGAAAGCGCTGACTTTTTTACTAAATTTTATATTTAAAAATGACTCCGATCACATAAATGATTATGAATTATGCTCTCCGGGAACACCAATTCTTCAAATTAGTTTAAAATGTAATTAAAAAGATAATATCAAACGCCTTCCCTGGCAACAGAGGGGCTGGCAATCATTCTGTTGGGTGTTGGTATATTTTGTTTTGCTCAATTAGGAGAGCCGTTGAAAAACAACTCGATACAGTTCACAGATAATTCTGAAGAAAACAAATAATAATAAAAACTTGAATGTCCCTTAAAACAATTTGCATTTAAGATCTTGGTAAAAGCTAAAATATATCGTTCCCGCAAAATATGTTTCCATCCCCATCCCATACACCAATATTATTTCGTTCCTGGAAATATTTTTGGGGGAAGAGTTGAGGGAACGAAATAATTAATGTCCCCCCCCCCTGATTCGTCACTTGTCCCTTTGGAGACTCCGTACTCGTGCGTGATATGCGTCGTAAAACTTTTAAATAATGGCTCTTTAAGTTACTATTTCAATCATTGCTAAAACGTTTTATTGGCTGTTGCGTATCTCAGGTATCGAGTGCTCTAATCCAAAGCCTTTGGGTCTTGAAGATGGAACAATTCCCGATGAGAGCATCAGTGCATCGAGTCAGGGGTCTTATTCCGGGAAAGGGCGTCTGAACGGATGGGCTTGGCTTCCACGGTGAGTATCAATCGACATACATCTGACAATAATAACCATAAACCCAGTCCAATCACAACTTGAAAAGTCATGCCATTGATACGGACATAAGTGAATAAATAGTACACAATTGCTTTAAAGTTTAAATAAACAGATCAGACAAAAATGGAAACGATGCTTTGACTTATACAAAGATATTTTTTACATTATTAAAAATAGAAAACAATTGTACCTTTATTTACAGCATTGAGACATGTATTTGCATAATTCGTTACACTAAATACCAAACTAGGATCTTCAAAAAGTGTAATGATGGTTTCTAAAATTCATTGCCGAAGAAAATTACTTGCATTCATGCGGTAACTCATTCTACTATTAGTAGGTTTTTTAAAAGGCAGCATTTGGGGTATTATTTCATCATTTTAGTTTTCCCCGACAACAACCTTAATTGGAAAAAAAATTACAAAAGGTTTATTGTGACTTGATAATGTGTTATTGAAAAGTTAAAACTTTGTCATGTCTGTTTGTAAATGATTACAGCAAAACACTATTTAAAAAATTATTTATAATGGAGTTATAGCGAAAATAATTGATTATTCCTTTGGTCTAATTTATTGACACACGTCCATATGAGCGGTTGTTTTCTCTCTTGTGTTTTGATCAAAGGTGGGATGATAATTCCTGGTTCGAGGTTGACGTCGGTGAGAGTGCGGTGGTGTCTGGAGTCATCACGCAGGGAGATGACCTCGAAGATCGATGGCGTGTGACTAAATTCAAGGTGAAGTATAAGAAGCTGTCATCCTCTGGCTATGATGGCGTCTTAGATCACACTGGAGCCTTACAGGTACATATACATTTATTAGCAGTTTAGGGGAGTTTTAAGCTCGATTTCACAAAAAGATTAGGTTGATCTTAATCTATGATCTTAATTGCAAAATGTGATGGCTTTTTACCTTTACTAATTACCTTTGTTAATTAAAATAGAAAACAACAAAAACAGATTGCAAAAGTATAAAGAGTTTACAACAGAGGAAAATGCACAAGAATAAACAGAGTCTAAACAAACGGCTATTACATCCGAAAAAACTGGACTACTGATCTTTTCTTTCGTTGACAAAGTTCAACTTGAAATAATTACACTACATTTAACTATCAATCAACAATAGGTCTGATTGGACTTCTTTAAAAAGACTAGTTTTCGGAACTTGAGAAAAATACATCTCATTTCAATAATTTGCACTTTGGACAATAATTGCTGGGGGGTGGTATGTTTTTTAAAGTATTATTTGCTAAACATGTCTGATTTGACTTCTTTAAAAAGACAAGTTCTCATGATCAACATGGAAATGGATGTTAAATTGCACTAAAAAAAGCAACTTTTAGCAGCTTTGAATCGAAAGTGCACGACACTCCTGAATGTCTAAACACAGAGGCCAAAACCCTGATGTCAGTTTGCACTTATATTTTTTCTAGAAATCCCGCATACATTTCACTAAATCTACAAACTCGTTACTTGCAGGTGTTCCATGGTAACACTGAGAATACTGAGACCCCAGTCACCAATATGTTTGATCAGAGCATCATGGCTGCCACAGTGCGTATTGAGCCTGAATCGTTTATTGAAGCAGTTTGTCTACGTCTGGAGTTGCTTGGATGTCACATCAATTGAAAGCATTAATGTTGTTTGAACTTCAAGCAGAATTGTTACAACATAATCATTTAATCTTAGGCTTTGTTGTTGTTTTTGTTTGTACTGTGAATCTTTGGCTAGAACGAAAACGAATTATTCTTTCCATGTCGTGTAATTATCAAAACATGAGTAAAAATGGTAATTTGAAGAAAAGAAAAAACAAAAACGAAAAGGACAGTGACAGACCAATCAGATAATAGATTATAAACCGCAACAGAGAACGAAAATCAATAATTAGAATGTGTAAAAAACAACAATAATAAACAGCAGTATGCTTACTATGTAAAAAAAATAAGCAACATAAATTGTTCCATTAGGCAAAATGTCTGTTTAATCGCTGAAACATGAATACAAAAATAAATGTTGTCATACTTTGTAAGTAAATTTCGCTTTGGTATTCCTTAAACATCGTTGTAAACGTTTCGATGGATGTCGAACTATTGTGCTGTATTAATGCTAAACAACACATTGAGACAAATTACCAATGGTATACCAGTATCGTGTTTGTAGGATATTAAACAAACATAGAATATTCAGAACTGACCTGGATTTGGGTCCCCGTTGGGCCTGACCCTTTTCAGTATGGGTCAGAATCTGTGTCAAAATGACCCAGAAGCGCGTCAAAAAGACGGCGAATCCGATTTAAATACCCGTTGTTTAAAACTGCTTTCCGGGTCAGCCTGACCTGGGAAACGGGTCTGTCCGCCATGTCCGCCGTGGTTTTTGGCGGAGCATGAACCTAACAGAAACTGAATAAAACAACATTTCCCGGAGTGAAATTTTAATTAATAAACAGTTTACCACAGCAATTTGTACCTTAATCTGATTTTGAAGTTTATCCTGTATTTTCTTGTTTGTAGCCATAGAATATTGTTCAGTCACATATACACTCAAAATGACTCGCTAAATTTGGGGCCTAGTTTCACATAATTGACAAGTTTGTGCCCCCCCCCCCCCCAGCCCTTAAATGAGATCTGGATATGCAACGTGACTGGTTGTACATGGAGCAGTTTATTGCCTTGGTTGGACACAATGAAAAAGACACCTCCCCCTTCCCCCGCCCCTTCCTTCTTCCTTTCTTTTTTTTAGTGCAGTTTCGCCACAAACAAGGTTAAAAGCCACATGAACTAATCGCTTCTCAATTTCTGAAGGTTGGCGTCCGTTTGCGAATGCTGCGGCCAGAATGCGGTTGGTACCTGCTGTCACCTCGCTAAATGTGGATGGATTCCACGTTCTTGTGAAGAAAAAAAACTGTGACAGTTTTAGCTGTTTTCTCAACAAGTATATCCACACTGCATTCACTGAACCTTTCACATGTGGCCTTTATCTTTATTGCTAATTTTTCAAATCAAAGAATCAGAAATAAATCATAGAAGGTCTAAACTGTGTCTCTTGTCGTCTTTGTTTATTCTATTGTCTGTTTCTTGTGCAGTTTACTTTCGTGTCGGGTACATTTAGTCTGGTCCAATTCACCAAAACTTGAAATCTTCACTAAAGCCGGTTGGGAGTGGTTTCTCTCACAAAGAGTGATTCCATGCAAGTTGGCTGTCTTTATCGAGCTTAGAGGTTTTTACCTTCTCATCAATGCTACCCTCAAGTTAGCGATGATCCAAAAACATCAGAGACTGACTTTTCAAGATGCGTCCTTGAAGTCATTTACCACTACGGCGCAATACAATATTTACAAATGTGAGTATATCTATAAAATAATCACTAACGTAAATTTGAACAATTTTACTCACTTAAAAAGTAAAAACATAGTAAAAACAATATAATATGAATTTATGGTCTAAAATAGATACAATTTAATTAAAAACACCAAACGTAAATTGCGTCCCCCTTAAAAAAAAAGCGTATTTTTAACATAACGAGAAAATCAAGACTTTTACAGTTGAATAGCGCATTTGCATGTCCCAAAGGATTATGGGTGAAAGCCGAGACCAAGCAACACCGGTGTGGTGTCCTAGGGAAATCTGTACCTCTGAGATTCTGTCACCCCATTTTATTGAAATTAACATGGGCTGAAAGAGATTCATTCAAAAGAGGGCGCTACCAGAAGAAATGTGTACACAGTTCACGGTATGAGCACCAGAGTCTCCTGTCACATAACCATCGTGGCGCGCTGGTTTTGAATGAAAGCAGTACACAACTATACAAACTGGCATAAGTACATGTAAACTGCAGCATGTCGTCCATCTATAAATAGCTTGGTTTATATTTTAACTCATCGGTTTATGAATATGTATTACATATTTTTAATATAGCTATTGATGTGAATACAGCATTTCAACTATTGTCCTTTCAACCAGTTCTAGCCTTATTAATGATAGAAATGTAATTGACGTCACTCCTTGATAATGATCCTGCATATCCATGTTGCTGCAGACTGTGGAAGTCTCACGCATGTTCGAACATTGACTTGTGACCCGTTAAAGTTTGTATTTTTCACGCATTCAATAAAATGGGCCGTGAAATTTTGCGTGCTCCGAAAAACCAGAGAGGGATATGGGGCGCCGTTTGTCAATTAATTGTTTAGCGTTTTTTGGACATGTTTTTACCATGGTTTGTAACAATTAGATGTAAACCATAGAAATTGCTGCCATTTTTTTGTGGTTTACATACCATGAATATACAATCAAAGCTTAGAAATTATGGTTTATAAACCATGAAAATTGAATTCATCATAAAACATGGTTTATAAACCATGAAATTTTAAGCACCTTCAAAACATGGTTTATAAACCATGAAAATTTTAGCACCTTCAAAACATGGTTTATAAACCATGAACATTCTAGCATCATGGTTTACAAACCATGGTTTATAAACAATGAAAATTTAAGCACCTTCAAAACATGATTTGTAAACCATGAACATTTAAGCACCTTCAAAACATGGTTTATAAACCATGAAAATTCTAGCATCATAAAACATGGTTTACAAATCATAGTTTATAAACCATGAAAAGTGAAGCATCATAAAACATGGTTTATAAACCATGACAATTATAACACCATAAAACGTGGTATATAAATCATGGTTTATAAACCATGAAAAGTGAAGCTTCTTAAAACATGGTTTATAAACCATGAAACTTGTTGCACCATAAAACATGGTTTACAAATCATGGTTTGTAAACCATACAAATTAAAGCATCATAAAACAAGGTTTATAAACCATAAAAACTGAACGTGGGTTTCATTCAACCTCGTTTCTGATCGCTCCACTGGTCCCCTGTCTACCGCCCGCAAGTTTACCATTGTGGTAACCATTCACGCGCTGATCTGATCATCATTGATGAACAGTCAGTCAGTGCAATCACGAGGGCGCTGTGTGCTGTCATCCGACCCCGCGAGACTCGACTCGCGGTAACTAATGATTTTGTTTACGTTGTAACAACGGCCGCTGGGACCCTCCTACTGGTACTGGGAGTGGCATCCGAACGGACGCTTCGGAGGGCCTGCACTACGGCTCGAGAAAATGTTGCAGCTAGCTGGTAATCATCTTGTTCGGCCATTACTAGTGATATTTCCGCTATTGTTAATATTATACTATACCGGGCGAGACGTCGTTGTCGGATCTTGTGCGGCGCGGACCGGACAACGAGCTAGGTCAGACCTGGCGCCTGCGTTAGTGATTGGTTAATTGCAGCTTGCGCGGTTATCGACCAGAATGGAGGGAGGTTGAATGAAACCCATGTTCAGTTTTTATGGTTTATAAACCATAATTTGTGAACACACAGTTTTCATGGTTTATAAACCATGAATTACGATGCCTCAATTTCATGGTTTATAAACCATGTTTTATGATGCTTTAATTTTTATGGTTTACAAACCATGTATTAAGACGCTTCACTTTTCATGGTTTATAAACCATGATTTGTAAACCATGTTTTATGGGGCAACAAGTTTCATGGTTTATAAACCATGTTTTAAGAAGCTTCACTTTTCATGGTTTATAAACCATGATTTATATACCACGTTTTATGGTGTTATAATTGTCATGGTTTATAAACCATGATTTATGATGCTTCACTTTTCATGGTTTATAAACCATGATTTGTAAACCATGTTTTATGGGGCAACAAGTTTCATGGTTTATAAACCATGTTTTAAGAAGCTTCACTTTTCATGGTTTATAAACCATGATTTATATACCACGTTTTATGGTGTTATAATTGTCATGGTTTATAAACCATGATTTATGATGCTTCACTTTTCATGGTTTATAAACCATGATTTGTAAACCATGTTTTATGATGCTTCACTTTTCATGGTTTATAAACCATGATTTATATACCACGTTTTATGGTGTTATAATTGTCATGGTTTATAAACCATGATTTATGATGCTTCACTTTTCATGGTTTATAAACCATGATTTGTAAACCATGTTTTATGATGCTTCACTTTTCATGGTTTATAAACCATGATTTGAAGGTGCTTAAATTTTCATGGTTTACAAACCATGTTTTGAAGGTGCTTAAATTTTCATGGTTTATAAACTAGTCTGGCGCCCTGTATTCTCCCAAGCGGTTTTTTCTTATTCTTATTCTTTTCTTTTTGTTTTTACAAAATGGCTTCTAATCGAAAGCTTTCGCAACTCTCCCAGTATACGGTTATGCGCAAAATATTCTTATAGCGCCCTCTTTTGACTCTATTTCTCGGGCCTCACCGTGTTTTTTTAACATGGACACATGTCTCCTCTCGATCTATCAGAATGCATAAACTGTCGCATGTATTTATGAATAATGTGTTTATCACTTGCTGTTATTGTTTGAATTTGAACTGCGTAGAGACTAAACATTTTAATTTGACCTAAAATAAGGATCAGTTAAATTGGTGGGAACTTCCTCATTTTCCCCCTTTTCATTACTGAATTGAAATAGACCCGAAGTAGCAACTGCAACATACACTATTATTAATTATAGAGACAGAAAAAAACTGTTTTATCTAAATGAATTTCAATAATCCCCAGGTTTGTAAAGACTAAAAACACTGACATTCTTTTTAAAAAGTGTTGCCAAGTGCAACTAACTTTAACTCTGACCTCAGTTTTTCCGGAACTGGAAATGTGACTCATTCTCTTGTAAATAATTGGAAATACATTTATAGCAAATGTTATCATTCAAGAGTAATTGATACACCAGGCAGATAAATCAAACCGGACTACATCGGCCTCATCGTGACCATTGTGTAAACTAATACGTGGCTAGTGGTCTTACGTCTGCTACTTGTACGGTATCGTAATTAACACGCCCACTGCTGAGCATGGTTTTTCAAATATCAATACTGATAAAAAAATTCTTCCAGATTTACGGGTTGCAATATTTAATATCAGTTTAAGAGGTGAGAGTGATTAAGAAAGCAAGCCGACGCCGTCTTTTTTGCTTAATGAGGTGGAAATACCCTCGGTTAAATTTCGGGCAATACAATCTCAAGGTTTTCGCTTCACCAAAAAACGTATATCGAGTTTCTTAGCTTCGATTAAACGTATAATATCGAGTTTCAATCAAGCAGACGGTAGCTTTTACGAGGGCGTCACAGGTTGCTGTCTTTACATGATTGGCTTAAAATTACGTCATCCTCCTTAATATCGAGGAGATGGCATTTTTGCTTTCAGGTCTGTCTGAGATTCACCCAAACGGTTTTAATTTATTGCATCTTTGAGAATGGACGGAGCAGCTCTTGCCATTCTGATGATAACTACATTAGCAGGTATGATCTTTGTTTTACCGATACACTGAAGTAATGAACGGAATAAATGGAGAATATAATTTGAATTTATGAATCTCAACAACTGAACACACTTTATCCACGGCCTGAAGTATTTTAAAATGCATTATTATAGAAATATGCTTTGATTCTGTTTTTACACTCGCACTCAGTGTGCATAACAGTAGATTATGGTAGGGCAAAGTAGGTTTTCCACGACAGTTAGCGGCTGTTTTTATTCCGTTCAAAAAAAATTTTTTTTAATTGACTCGTTAATCCATTAAAGATTTAAGGTGTTCAGTTTTCTTTTGAGTGCAGAATGTAAAAACGAAAGAAAACAACTTTGATAAAAACTTAAGCTGCTTAACGGCCGTTTTTGTGCTTACTGCGCGAGTTTCCACTTCATAGCGCTGCTATAAACAGTTAGCACCCTAAAAGGCATGCTAACCTTCCGGTGCTTACTGTGAAAATGAATGACGTAACAGTGCAAATTCATGGTGAACGCGCAAGCTGGCTGTCTAATTTTCTTGCTAACCTGAGAAATACGCTTACGCTTTAAGCAAATTTTTCTGGTATAGTTAGCACGAACGTTTGCTTACCATTAAGCAGCTCTATGGAATTGGGCCCACGTTTATTGTTCTAATGTTGCGTATAGTGTGCTCTAGTTGTTGCAAGGAGTCCAGCAAGATGAGGTCTTTGCAGAGGTGGCTTTTTGTGTTTCTGAAGGGTCTCGTTGTTTGATTGCAAATGCAACGACTCAATTCGCATTTAGTGAAACGCAAAGGGTTCTGGGTGAGATCAAGGCCAAGCAACACTGGCATCCGTCATGGCGTGCTGATTTATTGCAGTACACAACTAGAAATCTTGACTTAGTGACATGTTAACTACCAGCATGGCGTCCATTCTTGCCAGCTTGAGTTGTAGACCTTTATTGCAACAATAACAGCCCGAGTTTTTGCCAACCAAGGTTGGAAAACTAAGGCAAGCCATGAAAGCAAAGCAAAAACAGAGAGCCGTAGTTTGTATTCAAAAACAGTGTTGACTTTGTTGGAAACAAAGCAACCAACCATCGTGAATTTGGACACAAAATCTATTAACACGATAGCATGTTTTGCTAACATTCGGCCGTCACTCCAACCAGCATGGTTTCTTTATCAACAATAGAAATGAGCAAGGCCCAATTTCATGACTGTGCTTACCGTAACCAAAGAATCGGCGCTTACGTAAAGAGTACTTCACGGGTTAGCACGGAATTGTTTCTTGTGCGCTTGCGTACTGCACTTAATACCAGGCATTAATCGCTTACACAGCTAGCACAGAAATTCGGCGCTTGCACTGTAAGCGGAGAATGGTGATCATAAGCACAGAATTCGGTGCTAAACAGTGCCGTGAAATGGGGCCCTGGACTATTGTACTCATTTTTTCCAAGATGCATTTTGGCATTATTTAAGAGGGCGCCTATGCACAATGAGTTCCTCCTGTGGTTGGTGTCGCTGGGATGCGTCTGCTGAGGTCGGTGTTCAGTGGAGTGTGTCATTTGATTCTTTGAGTGCGTCATTTCGTTTCGAAAAAGTATTTCGAAGGAGCGAAATAATATTTCGAGGGAACGAAATAATCTAATTTATTTGTTACTTACATTTTCACGTTTTTGCAAGTCTATTTAGGGACATAGTAATCTTCGCTTTCAATGATTAGTGTTGCTCTCTGTGGTCTTTCCAAGTGTGCATTGGTTTTGATAGCTTAGTCAGGTAGACGTTCGTACATATGCCAGGAACTGGCAGGTGCTCAAGGCAGGTATATGGCGTTAATCACGAGCCTCGAAGTGTGACGTCAGATGTTCAGACTATCACAGTGAGAGCAAAAAAACCATGCCATAAGAGTGTGCGCTATAACGATTTACAACCGAGCGCAGTACACTTCGCACTATCGATAACTGACGTCTTGGGCCATAACTAGGTAGACGTCGGTGTGGTTGTTTTTCAGTACACGGTGTGTCTTAGGATGATGTAAGGGTACAAAATATAGATAAGGGAACCCCTCATAAAATACAACAAGTCACGTATGGTCGTGTGATTTCTACGGAGCACCTGAAAGGACAGGTAAAATCTCGTCCCAGTGAAATAATTTCACTTTGTGTTTGAAAGAATTTCGAGGGAACAAAGTAAACTTTTTTGACGGAATGCAATAATTTCGAACCTTGAAAACGCTCACTGACATACAAAGTAACCGCGAGAGTAGATCAAAACAACATCAAACTCACGACATTGTTGCATTTCAGGTGTCACTGTAGTCTCGTCCCATCAAGTTTGCTACAACGGATTGAAGTATGATCTCAACTCTAACAATCCACACCGATGGGTCTTACCGTACGAAGATCCATGCGAGTATGCTGCTGTACTCGGCGGACTGACTACTCAAAATGCGTCATACCAACAGGGGGCGCCCTACTACCTGGAGAAGATCGCCATCAGACTGCTTGCATTCTTCGGATGTCAAGATGATCGAAAAGGTATGAAACATTGTTGATATAGAGGTAAAACTAAGCCCACATTAGCACCCAAAAATAAGCTAATGCCAACATTATACTATACAAAAAATATACTGCAAAATGAGGTACAAAACACACTAGCGTTGTGTGCCTCAGTTTTATTTTGAAACTCGGAAGTAGGTCCCCTACTTGGATATCAGAAAACTCGACACTCGTAGACTTGCTACTCGGCAGTAATTGCTACTCGACTGACCGGGTAGTGAAATACTGCACTAATGTTTAGTAATCTGTTCCAACGAACTACCAATCGAGTCAAAGTGTTTAATGATACCATTGAATGGTTGGCTAATCTGCTTACGCGGCTTAGTAATCCGTTCACTTTGTTAAGCAAAGAGTTCAAGCAATTTAATGAATCAATTAGCATGATTTAGTACTTCGTCCGAACGGCTAAGACTTTAGTCAGACGGATTAGTAATCCAATCAAACTGTTTTTGCAATCCGAAAAAGAGAAATAAGCACAACCAAATTGTCTCCTTATTTTCTTGGGCAGAGATTACAGGTTAGTGGTACCCTCTCAGACTGCTCAGTAGCCAACTGTAATCGTCACGACAGCAGATATTCAAATTTGAACATTGACGTAAATACCTATCTAGTGAAAGGAAACAGTTCTGAACAATAAAAAGTTTTTGTTCGCGACCTGGAAAAGTCTCAACCATGATTGCTGACGTCAAATTTTACAGCGTATGAGAAAGCAGTGACATTTTTACTGAATTTAAAATTTAAAATTTGACTCCGATCACATCAATGATTCTTAATTATGCTCTCCGGGAACACCATATCTTCGAATTTGTAAAATAACTAGACATTGAGAGTTTGTGTACAAACTCACGGTGTTCGGAATTAAGTGACTGCGTAATTGAAAATAAGGTCAATATTGTTTGCATGTACCTTTTGTTGATCTTTATGCAAGATTATAGCATGAAGGTTAGACATATAAAACTTCAACTTCCGGTTTTGACAGGAACTAAAGGTCAACTGGGGTCACACTTCGTACAAGATGTCTAGAATTGCCCAAAAGTTTTAAATTGGTGTAATGACTATTCATGTACCGCGTTTCATTAATAAAATACACATTTTTGTATGTGCAAACTTATACTTCCGGTTTGGACCGGAAGTGAAGGTCAAATGGGGTTACACAATGTAAAAATTTGTAGAATCGTGTAAGGGTTTTTAAATCACGTAATTATATTAATAATAAACAAATTTAAGTAAATGAGATATGAATTATTATTTACAAAATTTCAACTTCCGGTTTCAACCGGAAGTGAAAGTCTTATGGGGTCACCCTTTGAATGTGATTTGTATAACTCGGCCGGAGCTTTTTTATGGTGCAAGTACCTTACATGTAGCATTTATGGTTCTGCGATTATGATTTTTTTAAATATTAAACTTTTTTTATTGTTATGACGTCTTCGATGACGTCATCGAACCGAAACAATTTGGGTGTCACATACATACTACGATCTATATACATGGTAAGTTTCAAGACAAAACCCTTCTTGGTTTATGAGAAATGTACATTTAAAATCTGAATTTTGAACTTCCGGTTTCAACCGAAAGTGAAGGTCTTATGGGGTCACCCTTTGAATGTGATTTGTATAACTCGGCCGGAGCTTTTTTATGGTGCAAGTACCTCACATGTAGCAATTATGGTTCTCCGATTATGATTTTTTTTATATTAAACGCTTTTTTATTGTTATGACGTCTTCGATGACGTCATCGAACCGAAACAATTTGGGTGTCACATACATACTACGATCTATATACATGGTAAGTTTCAAGACAAAACCCTTTTTGGTTTATGAGAAATGAACGTTTGAAATCTGAATTTTGAACTTCCGGTTTCAACCGGAAGCAAAAGTCATATGGGGTCACATTGTGTATGTGACTTGCATAATTTGGCAAGAGCTTTTTTATTGTGCAAGTATCTTACATGTAGCATTTGTGATTCTCAAATTTTGATTTTTTTTAATATTAAACGTTTTTTATTGTTATGACGTCATCGATGACATCATCAAACCAAAATTCAAATATTTATATTTAAACACAAAGATCTAAATACTTAGTAAGTTTGAAGTCTCAAACATTTATAGTTCATGAGATATGACGAGTTTTCTTTACGTAAGAAAATTCAACTTCCGGTTTTGACCAGAAGTAAAGGTCACATGGGGTCACACTTATTGAAAAATTTGTAGAACTGTTCAAAAGACTTCAGATGATATAATGATTAAAGGTGTGGCATCTTTTGTTTAGAAGATATAACGTTTCCCCAAATAAAAATTCAACGTCCGGTTTCGACCAGAAGTAAAAGTCACATGGGGTCACATTCTGTGTAAGAGTTGTAAAAGGAATGTTAAACTTTCATATGAAGTAAAGTTCTTGTATTTATCATTTATGGTTCTCTAGTTATGACGATTTACAATATTTCTCGATATTTTTTATTTTTGATGTTATGACGTCATCGATGACGTCATCATCCCGAAAATGTTCCTGTTTCGTCTATACACTAAGGTCTAAGTACATGACAAGTTTCAAGTCTCTACGAGTTATGCTTTTTCCGAAATCCTGCCGAGAAAGTACGATGGGAAGAAGAAGACACGGGAAAAAAAACCAGTTCAATAACAATAGGTTTTCGGCTGTTAGCCGAACACCTAATTAATTGAATGGATAAGATCAAACGTATCCCTGGCAACAGAGGGGCTGGCAATCATTCTGTTGAGTGTTGGTATTTTTTTTTTGCTCAATTAGGAGAGCCGTTGAAAAACAACTCAATACAGTTCAAAGATAATTCTGAAAACAATAATATCAAAACAAAACTTGAATGTCACATAAAACAATTTGCATTCAAGATCTTGGCTTCGTTCCCGCAAAATATTATTCCGTCCCCACAAAATGATAAATCGTTCCCATACACCAATATATTTCGTTCAGGAAATATTTGAGGGGAAGAGTTGAGGGAACGAAATAATGTTCTTAATTGATTCGTCACCTGTCCCTTTTGGGACTCTGTACTCATGCGTGATATGCGTCGTGAAACTTTAAAATAATGGCTCTTTAAGTCACTATTTTCTATCATTCCTAAAACGTTTTATTGGCTGTTGCGTATCTCAGGTATCGAATGTTCTAATCCAAAGCCTTTGGGTCTTGAAGATGGAACAATTCCCGATGAGAGCATCAGTGTATCGAGTCAGAGGTTTGATTCCGGGAAAGGGCGTCTGAACGGAGAGGCTTGGTCACCAGAGTGAGTATCAATCGACATACATCTGACAATAATAACCATATACACAATCCAATCACAACTTGAAAAGTCATGCCATTGATACGGACATAATTGAATAAATAGTACACAATTGCTTTAAAGCTAAAATAAACATATCAGACAACAATTGAATTGTTGCTTTGACTCATACAGATATATTTTTTTGTTATCAAAAAAGGAAAACAATTGTCATGTTATTGAGACATATTTTTGCATAATTCGTTGAACTAGAATCTTCAAAAAGTGTAATGATGGTTTCTAAAATTCTTTGACGATGAAAATTACTAACATTTGCGCGGTAACTCATTCTACCATAAGTAGGTTTTTAAAAAGGGCAGCATTTGGGTATTAATTCATCGTTTTAGTTTTCACTGACAACAACATTTCAATTGAAAAAAAACTACAAAGGTTTAGGGGCCTAATGTTGATTTGATTATGTGTTATTGATAAGTTACAATTTGTCATGTCTGTTTGTAAAAATTATTACAGCAAAACACCATTTTAAAAGTTATTTATAATTGAGTTATAGTGAAAATAATTGATTTATCCTTTGGTTTAATTTATTGACACACGTCCATATCAGCAATTGTTTTCTCTCTTGTGTTTTGAACAAAGGTGGCAAGATGTTAATTCCTGGTTTGAGGTTGACCTCAGTGAGAGTGCAGTGGTGTCAGGGGTCATCACGCAGGGAGATCACGTCAATGATCGATGGCGTGTGACTGAATTCAAGGTGAAGTATAAGAAGCTATCATCCTCTGGCTATGATGACGTCTTAGATCACACTGGAGCCTTCTGGGTACATAAAATTATTAGCAGTCTAGTGGGGTTTTTAAAGCTCGGTTTCAGAAAGAGGTTAGATTGATCTTATTATATGTCGATCTTAATTGCAAAGTGTGATGGCTTTTTACCTTTTATTTATTAATTAAAATAGAGAACAAGAAAAACAAATTCCAAGAGTGTTCATTTGCATTGTAAAAGTATATAGAGTTTACAACAGAGGAAAATGCACCAGAATAAAAATGATCCTATACAAATGGCTATTAGATTACAATATCGACTCATCCGAAGTTAACTGGACTACTAATCTTTTCTTTCACTGACAAAGTTCATCTTCAAATAATTGCATTACATTTAACTAACAATCAACAATAGGCCTGATTGAACTCCTTTAAAAAGACAAGTTCTAGGAACTTGAGAAAAATACCTCTCATTTCGTTAATTTGCACTTTGGACAATAGTTTCTATCGTTGCTTTGTATGGTTTTTTTTAAGTA
Source organism: Pisaster brevispinus (assembly GCA_023634235.1). Taxonomy (NCBI): domain Eukaryota; kingdom Metazoa; phylum Echinodermata; class Asteroidea; order Forcipulatida; family Asteriidae; genus Pisaster; species Pisaster brevispinus. Next base: position 8,141,235 of record JAMKCF010000015.1, on the reverse strand, counting down.
TTATTTGATAAACATGGAATGGATGTTTGCACTGAAAAGAAGCAATCTTTGAATCGAAAGTTTACGACACTCCTTAATGTCTAAACACAGAGGCCAAAACCCTGATGTCAGTTTGCACTTGAATGTTTACTAGAAATCACGCATACATTTCACTAAATCTACAAAAATTTGTTACTTGCAGGTGTTCCAGGGTAACACTGAGGATGCTGAGACCCCAGTCACCAATATGTTTGATCAGAGCATCATGGCAACCATAGTGCGTATTGAGCCTGTTGAATATGTTTCATACATTGCTATGCGGCTGGAGTTGCTTGGATGTCGCATCAACTGAAATCGTATCAGTTTTTTGGAGCATAAATATTACAAATAGTAATTTCGATGTAGGTTATCTGTTTGTTTTGTTTATTGCTTCATTTATAAAGGTACTACTGAAAACTGTGCCATGGTGGAAGCGCGTAAAATTGTTTTGATGGTGTCTCGCTGCGTTTTAAAGGGGATCGTGCGCCATTTTTACTGATTTCTGGGTCATTTTGACACAGATTTCGGGTCATACTGACCAGAAATGGATCAGGCGCCACGTGACCTTGACTCGGCTGACCCGGAAGTGTAAAGAGTGTACAAACATGGTACAGGTATACCACTGGTAATCTTGTCATAAATGTGCATGATGTTGCTGTTTGGCATAGTTTTAGTATACAAGTTCGACATCAATCAAAACATTTACAATTCTTGTAAGGAATTACATTTTTATGAAAAATATGTTAACAGTTGATGTTTTAGTCATGTTTCAATGTTTAAACAGGTATTTGTTTCAGGAATTATTTATATTGCTTAAATTTTGGACGTAGAAGTTAGAACGCTGTTTATCTTTGATCACATTTTAACTACTTTGCCGTTCTATATTTGTCGGTTCATTATCTAGATTGTCACCGTTATTTGTTTCTTTGCCAATTTTGTTAGATGCATTATGTATTTTCTCATAATTACACAACCTAAAAACCAACAAATGTTTGTCTTCTAGCCGAAGATTTACTATTTTAAGATCCGGTTCTGAACCAGGTCAGCCTGGCTTAGAACTGGGTCAGGCCTGGGACCCCGACTCCGGGTCCATTCTGACCCGGTAGGTTTTAGAATGCAATATCACGTGTACTTATCACCAGAAGGATCAGTTTGGTGCTGTAGCGTGGGCGCCCAAGTGCCGTTGCTTAACCGTTGGAATCGCATGGATGTCACATTGACGGATATGAAATCATTTGTTCGAATTTAACAGAATCATTACAAGTACTTTTTTTTCCTTTAGTCTTTTTTATTTCTTGCCGTACTTTGTTGGCGCATAATCGGCCAGAAAAAAATCAACACTGTTTTTATGGGCAGTTTGTTTTTAATGACCACTGACTCGAAGATCAGATGACGGAATATGAAACACTCAAACATCAAACACCACTTACACAAAAAGGCATTAGGCCCTATATAGTAACTTTTTCAAAGTTTTAGAAATGTAGAAATCCACAAAAAACGTCTTTTCAACACAAACTAATCTCGTTACATTGATGAAAGTGTATCCGTACCGAACGTATAGTTATTAAATACAAAAATAACATAATGTACATTTATTCTTCGCGACCTCGTGATTTATAACTCGTGATGCAAAGAAAGAATCACAATCCGTGGTTAACGCCAATAGGTGTGTCACTGTTAGCACGTTTACGTCAATGTCACTCCTGTTGCTCCATACAAGACAAAAGGTAAATGTTATAATTTTCTAAATTTATAAACATTTGAAAAAATTTCCCAGAGGTCGCTGGGCGAGATGTTGACGTCATCACTCAAATAACTTGAAAGGTCAAGTGTCAATAGTAAATTCATATACGGAAACCATTTACCAATACCCGTTCATATTTGCTACAAAAATGAAGGCTTTTGAATATTTATTCCAGTTTGTACAACATTTGTACATAACTCTGAAATGAAACTGAATTGAACCAAGAATCTCAACAGACAGTATTGAACCTCAACATTAGAATGCAATTGCTGAGCTACGATGTCGTGATAACGCGTCATCAACAGGCGAATTACATCAAATCAGTTTTTGCTATTCACATTATACACCACAAAACTGATTTGGACAATCTACACCTCCTCAGAAAGATATTCAAAGACTAAACAAATTTAATATAGACATCACTCCATTTTGAAATTGTGTTCTGGTCCAACCAGGAAGTTAAAGACAACAAACAATCAAAGACCTCATTTCACCACGAACTATTCGTTGTATATTTACATTATAGAAATTGGATTCTTTTAAATGTTAGATTTATGGCGTCATCGTAGTTCATCTTACATCACCACCTGATGACATCAACCGTCGATTATCAATCTTGAATCTTAAACCATGAGGTCAAAAAGAAAAAAATTCAATCCATAGATCAGAAGCACGGAAACCTTGGTTGTTGTTGTTGCTGCTGCTGCTGCTGCTTGTGCTGCTGCTGCTGCTGCTGCTGCTGCTGCTGCTGTTGCTGTTGCTGTTGCTGTTGCTGGTGCTGGTGCTGGTGCTGTTGTTGTTACTGTTCTTGTTCTTGTCGTTGTTTTTGTTGTTGTTGTCGTCGTCATCCCCGTTGTTGTTGTTGTTGTTGTTGTTGTTGTTGTCGTCGTCCCCGTCGTTCTCGTCCCTGTCGTCGTCGTCATCGTCGTCGTTGTCGTCGTCGTCTTCGTCACCGTCGTCGTTGTCGTCGTCATCGTCGTCGTCGTTCATTTCTTCACTTATAACTATTAACGAAGTGAGATTTTATAAGCATGTCAAGTTTCCATGGTGAGACAGTTCTTGACAGCCAGTTCTTTTATTTATTCACGATCATGGTCTGTAGGCGAAGTCTCCATTGAATAACACAAAATGACGGATATCTTTTCATTTTACTGCTCATTTGTTGATTGTTCTAATTTACATATATTGTATGAATAATAATCAATAATTGTTTTGTCAAAAATGACATAAATACAGTCAGCCTTTGCACATACTTAATAAGCACACAGGTTGGCCTATAGTTATAAAAAATATTGTAAAAAATAATAATAAATTTATCTAATAGGCGTTTTTTGGTGTTTGTGGCAAAGATAAATAAACGGTGCACTACCAAGGTCTGATGGTGTCTATTGCTGATCAAATTACCGAGTGCTCAGTACATTGCGATGACTATACCGTGTCAAATATTCCTAGTGGATCTCATTTACCAAGACTTATGGATACCATAGTTGTTACGTGCTCTTTCATGTGAAGACGACATTATATTTCGTTGGTGCTAGCTCGATATATTTTAATTAAGCTATCGCAGCTAGGCAGACCGACGCGCAGATAAGTTTACCTTGTTACATTCGTAGTCGCTCTTTTGAAAAAGTGGCTCTGATCGTTCAAAAGAAATTGCTCAATGACACAAGGTCGTTGGTTTGGCTGCCTGGGCACTTCCAGAAACTTGTTAATGAAGCAAACAAGAACCAATGAAAAAATCCGTTGCGTCACACTCCCGAATTCGTTGTCGCTTCCCGATTGGTTACTTAGATAACCTGAATTTTTTTGAGCCAGTAGACTCGACAATTTTTCATCTATACCTCCAAGCACAGAGCAAGGCCCAGAAGCTGTCTTGGTGTTGAGTAGTCAAGAATGGATGAAACAGCGCTAGCAATTCTGATGGTAATTGCGTTGTCAGGTAAGTATTCAAACTATTTCATACGGATACTTGTAAATTGGCAGAAATTGATATTTTGTAGATTGGTTGGGAAATAATGGCAGGAAGTATAGAGTCAATCTTTACAAAACTTGACTTTACCTCTGAGTACTGGTGAATGTGTACTTGTTTTATCTTGGAATTTATAAGGAGACCGAGAAGGGGGACACGTAGCCTCAATCATCTTCTGTATTTTCCGAGTGCTTGAGTGGTTTCATGAAACTTGCCACAAAACGTTCTTTTTACCAAATTTGTCATAATGACGTTAAAAAGAAAGAACACAAAATCACCAGTGAAGAGAATTTTGTGTAGTTCAACAACAACAACAACAACAACAGTTGGACAAAAATCGCCCCCCCCCCCCCATAATTCCTGTGTTTTGTTCCAAAATGCAATAACACTTTGGCAATTTGTATATTATGACGTTTATTAGCGTGACGTTAAACTTAATTGACGTTAAACTTAAGTCCCCGTTGGGGCGCTAAAATTATTGGTTTATCCCATTCGGGAGAAACTCGTATTGTTTTATTTTCCTCATAAAAACCTATATTCCTACCAACTTTATGGGCCTAAGGTGCAATGATGAGGTCTGACTGATGATTCTAGAGTTTGTCGTTGATTGAAAAGTTAAAAATAAGCACATTTTAAAAATGTAGTTGAACCCCTATATACAAACGGGCTAAAACACAAAATCCAAGACGGCCACCGGATATGTCAGCCATTATTAATTCCCACAATGCATCTAACACTCTCACGTAACACATCACTACCACTTTCATTATAGAAAGGCCACAAACATCTGAAATTATGTGTGTGGTCCCCCCCCAAAAAAAAAAAGGGGGAAGGGGGAAACATGCGGAGTGTTTTGGTAAAATGAACGAATATATTTATTGCTATAGTCGTTTGATATGACTGAAAGTCAACGTTTGGATATTTCGTATATTTTCTGTCTGAGGTTAGTCCAATTTGTGAGAATTTTAGACGGTGTAGAAGAAAAATAATCAAATACCCAAAATGAAACGAGCTTTGAATCTTGTGGATATTCTACGCAATGGTCAGTGTGACCCGGAATCTTTATCAAAACGAGCCAGAAGTGGGTCAAACTGATGCAGAATACCACCCCAAAATTCTCTTCTTTTTCTTTGTTTACTTATTATTATTTTTTTTTTTTTAAGTTTAATATAGTGATATTTTGTTTTGCCTTTTTTTAAACACAAAGACCATAAATGAAGAAAAAAATACGAGCATTTGGAGAAAAAACTAAATCTATTTTTGCTGTGGTCGTTTCTTATGACACAAAGTCCAACGTTCTGATTTTTTTCCTTTTTCAGCCTAAAATTAGTCCAATATGTATATTGTTTTGTTCGTTTGGGATGACAAAAATATAAATCGAGGTGTTTTCCGTTATTGCTTGGAATGTTGAGCGTTGGTTTTAAGAAATTCCAGTGCATTCTTACTTGCATTCCATTGGAATGTCTTCATACGTGCCTATAACTCAAGTGTATACCGCCTTAAAAGAATAACTGCAGCAAAGGCCAGCATTTCAGGCCAGATTGTTCACCACTGAGTATCGTTCAGTTTATTCACTACAAGAGTGAAGTTAAACGGGATGTCAACCAAAGATGATTTGCCACAAGCGGAAGTTCTTTTTCGAAAGTTTCAACAGTATTTTGACCAGAAGTTTGAGAAAATTTGCAATGAAACTCAGGCAAATGATGAAGCTACTGCCCTTACGGAACTGAAAAATAAGATTGACGCACAGGAGTTATCCAAACCTGGTAATATCGCGCAGTTTTCTTTCTGCGGCCAAATCGAAATCATGTTTGACGAGATCAAGATTGCCTTGACACAGAAAATCGACATAGAAAGGGCATTAGAGGGAATTCATCCAGGCGAGCAGCTTGTGGCAGATCGAAAACGACAGATTAAGATCGCCGACACCAGTAAGGCTGGCTGGATGACGATTCAGCAAATGGAGAAAGGAGACAAAAAGAATCAGACCGCCGACGAGCAGAAGAAGGTCCAGAATGCGAAGGAAGCAGCGCTTAAAGAGCTAGATAGTCGAAAACGACCGAAGAGAACTTCGGACCAGTTATCTCAGATGGCGTTATTAAGACTGGTGCTGACCGCTCTCTTTTTCGAGGTAATTCTCTCCCATTGCGCTTTGTCTTGTTTCAGAGGGGGGCCTGAACCATGGCCATTCCCCCATGCTTTAGAATAAAAATATGTATGAGAATTTATAAATTATTGTGTGTTTGATTTTGTTGATGTCGTCTCATTAGAATGAAACTGTTTTTCATGCGGATGAGCGAAGCGAAGGAGCATGAAAGAAAATGTTAGGTGTTGTTGGGGGGGGGGTAATCGGATACCCCAATGAAATGTACTTTGAGTTTTGTGGACAATCTACTTTTATGTCACGTAAAAAGTAACTTACCATATTGATAGAAAATTGGTTGAAGGAATCGGAAATGTAATCAACAATCCAAAGGTTTTGAAACAAGAGGGTAAATCCGAAATCTAAGCCAACATAGACTACGGTGGAAGAAAACATTGGCAGAAACATTTGGACCCAAGGCAAGTGTGTTGCCGAAGAAGTAACTGTTTGGTGTGTCTTTATTAACGCAAATATCAATCTTGTTGAGTGAAGTGAAATGATCAGGCAGGAAATGGGCGTGTTTATTGACCTTTAGTTGCCGAAGACTTGGTAGTACGACTGCTGCGTTACAACAGCAACTGCATCGATTATTACGTCTTGTGGTTCAAAAAATTTAACACACAAATTGAGCTCTGTTTGGGTTTTTACCGACGAAAATAGAAACTATTTCCAATAAAAATGGGTTTTTTAATAATAAAACAGCCAGGGTTTTTTATAGGAAATTTTAAAAAATCGTGGTAAGTAAGTTATTACTGTTGCACCCAGGGTAGTAATTATTTATGATTCACCATGGGTAGATTTCATAATCTGTAAAAACGGATGAAATAATAGAAGACAGTGAGTATATGCTGAGACTAAATTTATTTCATGAGTGATACCACTGCCATGTCATCCAGATATAAGACAATGGCTGTGGAAACCACACACTACTACTGGGCACTGCTGATTGGTGAAAAGCAAGGCTGTTGAAATTAACGGGGATGGAAAGCTAGGCTGTTGAAATTTAGGGGGGTGGAATTTTAACAACAACATTCTTCAAAATATTTCCAAGGTCCCTACATTACTATCACTATATCCTTGATGAACTTAACACCCTTACGATGTTGTCACATGTAAATACCAAGATAATCAAAATAACACTCAGTTTTATTGCAGTATACATACTTCTTTTTCTAGTTTCTTTAAATTTAACAGATTGCTTGTTTTTCGTCTCCAGTGTATTACAACACAATTGTGTTTTAGTAACTTATAGTAGCCCCAAGGGGACTTGTTATTGAACATGCAAAACGTTATACTTCATTCCCTCAAAAATTATTCCAGGGTAACGAAATAATACACTGAAGAGATGCAACCGGCATACATGCCTTTATCACATACACGGAGTGCTCCTCTGAAAGTCAACCAAAATAAGAGCTGCTATTGATTATAACCAGGTTACACTGATTCTCTTTGAGTATGACATGCCATTATTGCTTTCGAATGTAGTGTGTTAACCGTAAGAGGACCGGGGCATATTGGCCCCCCTACCACATTATTTTCCCTTTTTTAACGCTTCATCAGATCACCAACAGAAAATGCAAATTTCTCTTTGACTGATCCTAGTCGGCGCCATGAATAGACACACAATGAACAAAACCACTTTTTATTATTTTTGTTATTATTTTTTTTTAGTTTTCAGTTTTCCACATCTTTTAACAATATTTACCAAGGCCTACAAATTCATGAAGTTCAACTTTTCAAGAGTTTTACTTTTGTCATATTCACGAACAGACACCAACTTTGTGTGCAGATGCTGTTAGTTCGTGAAAACGAAAACATTTATGTTTTGCTTTTATTTTCTTGAACTGACACAAACCTTTCTTACTTTATCGCTTATTAGTTTAGAACTAAAAACAAAAATAAGAACCACCATATGAAGTTCAACTTATCAAGTCTCCACTTTCTATTATTGATGTACAAACAGTGCTGATTTGCATGGACAGCCGAATGTGTTACATGTTGACAAATGTTGTGAGCATTTCTGCAAACGTTAAATAAAAAATGGGAAAAAAACTGTTGTCCCTATCTGCTTTTGCTTTGCAAGTTTGTCTTCTCGTAGTTTTCCCAACCTTGGTTGGCAAAAACTTGGGCTGTGACGTTGCAATGGAAGGGTTTATACCAGTCTAAGCGCCACCTACAGGTTAAATAATGAACAGGTCAGGTGAAACATGACAATAAGACTAGTCCCCTGTCTTTAGCCGCAAGGACAAACACAGGTACTGGTCTACAGGTCTAACGATTTCATTGGATACAGTTATTTCATTGGATAAACGTGCTCTGACGTAAGCTTTCCATATCTGCGTAATAATTGGTCGAGGTTACGAGGTGATTTAGTTTGTCAGCTTGCACTTTCGATCGTCTGAATGCACGCAGCGTGTGCATAATGTTGTGTACATCATGTAGCTTTGTTTTATTCACCATGTGATATGAACATGTACGTGTGAATTGACTGCGAGTTCCCGTGTGTAATAAATGAAAGGTCAAAAAGTACATCTGGCACCATCCGGTCGGGTTGGTATCTGGCGTTCACGAGTCTCGAATTGTGACGTCAGATTTTCGGGCTACGTGACAAGGCGACAATGCGACAGCAAGACGCCACAATTCGCCCTTGACGGCGCAAACGAAATACTATATCGCAGACAACTATTTCAGCCAAATTGTCAAAAGCGTCACACCTATAAAATCACTTTCAGTATAGAATCAGTATATAGACGTTGGCTCATCTTTCTCAGATATCTTCCTTAAGTTTGGTTTTCTCCGCTATGTGTTATGGGCACGCTTCGATACTTTTAAGCACAAGGATCAACCCAGTGTTCGCGCCCACAATTATCATTCTGGCGATATTCAAGTGGGAGCTCGGGAAAACCCTAATAACATAACGAGACTCATTCACTTATAATTATGCTCCATTGAAAACAATGCTATCTATCAATTTTGATGGGACGCAGTTTGCCCCCTCCAAAACAAGAGTACCTAACAATATTATCAAACTCACGACATTGTTGCATTTCAGGTGTCACTGTAATCTCGACCTATCAAGTTTGCTACAACGGATTGGAGTATGATCTCAACTCTAACAATCCACACCGATGGGTCTTACCGTACGAAGACCCATGCAAGTATGCTGCTGTACTCGGCGGACTGACTACTCAAAATGCGTCATACCAACAGGGGGCGCCCTACTACCTGGATAAGATCGTCATCAGATTTCTTGCATTCTTCGGATGTCAAGATGATCGAAAAGGTATGAAACATTGTTGATATAGAGGTAAAACTAAGCCCACATTAGCACCCATAAATAAGTTAATGCCAACATTATACTATAGAAAAAATATACTGCAAAATGAGGTACAAAACACACTAGCGTTGTGTGCCTCAGTTTTATTTTGAAACTCGGAAGTAGGTCCCCTACTTGGATATCAGAAATCTCGACACTCGTATACTTGCTACTCGGCAGTAATTGCTACTCGACTGACCGGGTAGTTAAATACTACACTAATGTTTAGTAATCTGTTCCAACGAACTACCAATCGAGTCAAAGTGCTTATATGATACCATTGAATGGTTGGATAATCTGCTCACGCGGCTTAGTAATCCGTTCATTTGGTTAAGCAATGCTTTCAGGCAATTTAATGAATCAATTAGCATGATTTAGTACTTCGTCCAAACGGCTAAGACTTTAGTCAGACGGATTAGTAATCCAATCAAACTGTTTTGTAATCCAAAGAAGAGGAATTAAGCACAACCAAATTGTCTCCGTATTTTCTCGGGCAGAGATTACAGGTTAGTGGTACCCTCTCAGACTGCTCAGTAGCTAACTGTCATCTTCAAGACAGCGGATATTCAAATTTGAACATTGACGAAAATACCTATCTAGTGAAAGGAAAAAGTTCTGAACAATTCGAAGTTTTTGTTCGCGACCTGGAAAAGTCTCAACCATGAATGCTGACGTCAAATTTTACAGCGTATGAGAAACAATGTTGGTATATTTTCTTTTGCTCAATTAGGAGAGCCGTTGAAAAACATCTCGATACAGTTCTAAGATAATTCTGAAAATAATAATATCAAAACAAAACTTGAATGTCTCGTAAAACAATTTGCGTTTAAAATCTTGGTAACAGCTAAATTATTTCGTTCCCGCAAAATATTATTCCGTCCCCACGAAATCGTTCCCATACACCAATATTATTTCGTTCTGGAAATATTTTTGGGGAAGAGTTGAGGGAAAGAAATAATTGTAATGTTCTAAATTGATTCGTCACTTGTCCCTTTGGGGACTCCGTACTCGTGCGTGATATGCGTCGTGAAACTTTAAAACAATGGCTCTGAAAGTCACTATTTTCAATCATTCCTAAAACGTTTTATTGGCTGTTGCGTATCTCAGGTATCGAGTGTTCTAATCCAAAGCCTTTGGGTCTTGAAGATGGAACAATTCCTGATGAGAGCATCAGTGCATCGAGTTGGTATGATTCCGGGAAAGGGCGTCTGAACGGACAGGCTTGGTCTCCAGAGTGAGTATCAATCGACATACATCTGACAATAATAACCATATACACAATCCAATCACAACTTGAAAAGTCATGCCATTGATACGGACATAATTGAATAGATAGTATACAATTGCTTTAAAGCTAAAATAAACAGATCAGACAAAAATGGAAACGATGCTTTGACTTATACATAGATATTTTTTTAATTATTTAAACAAGAAAACAATTGTCATGTTATTTACAGCATTGAGACATGTATTTGCATAGTTCGTTGCACTAAATACAAAACTAAATTCTTCAAAAAGTGTAATATTGGTTTATTAAATTCCTTGACGATGAAAATTACTTGCATTCATGCGGTAACTCATTCTACCATTGGTTTTTAAAAAGGTAGCATTTTGGGTATTATTTAATCATTTTAGTTTTCACCGACAACAGCATTTCAATTGAAAAAAAAACACACAAAACGTGTAATGTTCATTTGATAATGTGTTATTGATAAGTTAAAACTTTGTCATGTCTGTTTGTCAAAATGATTACAGCAAACCACTATTTTTAAAATTATTTATAATTGAGTTATAGTGAAAACATTTGATTAATTCTTTGGTGTAATTTATAGACACACGTCCAAATGAGCGGTTGTTTTCTCTCTTGTGTTTTGAACAAAGGTTGAACGATGATAATTCCTGGTTCGAGGTTGACCTCGGTGAGAGTGCAGTGGTGTCAGGGGTCATCACGCAGGGAGGTCACATCAGTGGTCGATGGCGTGTGACTGAATTCAAAGTGAAGTATAAGAAGCTATCATCCTCTGGCTATGATGGCGTCTTAGATCACACTGGAGCCTTACAGGTACATAGAATTATTTGCAGTTTAGTGTTTTTTTAAGCTCGATTTCACAAAGAGATTAGATTGCATTTCTATGTCGATCTTAATTGCAAAGTGTGATGGCTTTCTACCTTTACTAATTACCTTTATTAATTAAAATAGAAAACAAGAAAAACAGATTCCACGAGTCTTCATTTACATTGATAAAGTGTACAAAGTTTACAACAGAGGAAAATGCACAAGAATAAAAAGAGTCGTTACAAACGGCTATTAAATTCGAAGTTATCTGGACTACTGAACTTTTCTTTCACTGACAAAGTTCAACTTGAAATAATTGCATTACATTTAATTATCAATCAATGATAGGCCTGATTGGACTCCTTTAAAAAGACAAGTTCTCGGTATTTGAGAAAAATACATCTCATTTCATTAATTTGCACTTTGGACAATAGTTGCTGTCGTTGCTTTGTATGGGTTTTTTAAAGTATTATTTGATAAACATGGAAATGTGTGTTAAATTGCACTGAAAAGAAGCAATCTTTGAATCGAAAGTGAACGACACTCCTTAATGTCTCCGCTCAGGCGACAAAACCCGATGTCATTTTGCACTTGAATGTTTACTAGAAATCACGCATACATATCACTAAATCTATAACTTCGTTACTTGCAGGTGTTCGAGGGTAACGTTGGCATTGGTACGATCCAAGTCACCAATATGTTTGATCAGAGCATCGTGGCTACCATAGTGCGTATTGTGCCCGTAGCGTACAATCTTGAAGTTGCACTACGGCTGGAGTTGATTGGATGTCACATCAATTGAAAGCATATAAGTTGTTTGAACTTCAAGCAGAATTGTTACAAAATAATCATTTATTCTTAGGCTTTGTTGTTGTTTTTGTGTGTACTGTGAATCTTTGGCTAGAACGAAAACGAATTATTTTGTCCATGTCGTGTAATTATCAGAACATAATGGTAATTTGAAGAAAAGAAAAAAGAAAACAAAAAGGACAGTGACAGACCAATCCGATAATAGAATGTGAACCACAACACAGAACGAAATATCAATAATTAGAATGTGTAAAAAACAACAATAATAAACAGCAGTATGTTTACTATGTCAAAAAATAAGCAACATAAATGGTTCCATTAGGCAACATGTCTGTTTAATCGCTGAAACATGAATACAAACATAAATGTTGTCATACTTTGTAAGTAAATTTCGTTTTGGTATTCCTAAAACATTGTTGTAAATGTTTCGACGGATGTCGAACTTTTGTGCTGTATTAATGCTATTAAAACAACAGAATGAGACAAAATACTAATGGCATACCAATATCGTGTTTGTAGACTCTAATATACAACCATAGAATATTCAGAATTGACCTTGATTTGGGCCCCCGTTGGGCCTGACCCATTTCAGTATGGGTCAGAATCTGTGTCAAAATAACCCCGAAATGCGTCAAAATGACGGAGAATCCGATTTAAATACCCGGTTTTTTAAAACTGCTTTCCGGGTCTGCCTGACCTGGGAAACGACTTGCGGTTTGAAGGAATGGTGTGAGAAGCCACGACTTTGATGGGTAACCCATATCTCCAAGGAGGTAATGTTGGTTGTCGACTCTTTGTCTCCCCCGGCCTTCAAAAACCTCGGCCAATGAGCTCTCTCGGAGAACTCTTGAATCGTGGGTACTACCCGGCCACTTGGCATTTAAGTGGATAAAATTATACTTATTGTCTACGACAACCTGCACATTAATTGAGTGGTAGTTTTTCCTGTTCACAAATTGTTCTTCATGTACTGTTGGGGCTACAACTCTGATGTGAGTTCCGTCAATGAGACCAACTTTGCCGGGAAATCCTGCAGCTTCCAAAAATCCCCTCTGAATATTCAGGATTTCTTTGTTTCTTGGCAACCTTAGGAATTCATCAACCCTTCGGGATAAACTTGCTGAAACAATATTGACAATTCTGGATACAGATGATTGAGAAATCTTTATTGTGTCTCCAATGGTTCGTTGGAAAGTTCCACATGCATAGAATTGTAGTGCAATGAGTACCTTGATTTCATCTGGAATAGCGCGACTACGTGCAGCCGTTGAGTCAATTTCTTCTCTTATCAGCTCAGTTATATAAAAAATTCCGTTTCTATCAAACCTATATCGCGAGTATAGTTCACCGTCAGTAAACTCTGCCAAAGGATTGGTCCTTTCACGAAACACTCTCTCCCTGCGAAGAATTCTTTCGTTGAAATTTCTGCGGTGCGCGACCCGTAAAAAAGCCGCCATGACACCCTAGTGCCCCACTTAAGTCAGCTCGGACCACACTTAAATTTAAGACGCGAAAGTAAGCAGGGCACTTAGCGCAAATGCTTTGTGAATACCACTAAGTCAGTGAGATTCGTCTAAGTTTGGTATTTAAGTGTGGTGCTTATTATTTTGTGACTTAAGTAGTTTCGTGAATACGGCCCCTAACCCCCTTGGAGCCCGGAATTTGGGTCAGTTCTGACGCGGGAGTTTTCAGAGTGTAAAATCAAGCGGGGCTCAATTTCATGGCTCTGCTTACCACCGAATTCTGCGCTTGCGATCACCATCATCTCCGCTTGCTGTGCAAGCGCCGAATTTCTACGCTAAGCGAAGAATGCCTAGTAAGGTGGAGTACGCACACGCACAAGCAAAAACTATCTGCTAACCTGTGAAATACGCTTGACGTAAGCGTTGATTTTCCTGCTTCCGTAAGCGCCGATTCTTTATTGCTTACGGTAAGCAGAGCCATGAAATTGGACCCTGTTCATATCCTCTTGTGGTAATGCAGAGCACTTTCATGCAGCCTTTGATATTGAACATCTAGCAATCTTTGCAATAGTAGAATATTGTATTTTGCCTTCTTCTAACGAAAGGAAATGTTTCATCTGCAAGGAATCGAGAACTCGGGACGCAAATATTTGTAAATATAGCTATAAATCTGGATGGGATATTATGCATAGATCCATTGGTAAAATAAAACACGTCCCCTCTCATGGTCACTTTTATGCTTCAGCCAGATTCAACACCGTACGGCGTTGATCTGTCTGGGCTTCGTCACATCCTGCTCTGCATATTTCCAGCCATGTTATCACGTTGCATAAAAGTTTATTTATGATATAGGAATGAAGGTGTACTCTCCTCTGACCAATATTATAAACTGAGTTGATTGTTAAAATGAGTTGTTGTAAAAATGAAACTTTCACCATCAGGCACACCCTCACACTGAATGTGGTTTTTAGGGAAGCATGAACCTAACCGGAAACTGAATTTTGAAAAAAATTCCCAGAATTTTATAAACAATTCTTCAAAATAAACAGTTTCCCACAGCAATTTGTACCTTAATCTGATTTTGTCTCTAAGTTTATCCTGTATTTTCTTGTTTGTAGCCATAGAATATTGTTCAGTCACAAATACACACAAAATGACTCGCTAAATTAAGGCCTAATTTCACATAATTGACAAGTTTGTGCCCCCCCCCCCAACCCTTAAATGAGATCTGGATATGCAATGTGAATGGTTGGACACAATGAAAAAGACACCCCCCCCCCCTTCCCTCCGGCCAGTGTTTTGCCCTCGCTTGCCCCCCGAAATGGAAATGTCTGAGTTTACAAAATCTCCCCCACGTAAAACAATGGTCCCTGAAGTTCGAATGCGCGCGAGACTTGCACAGTCTATACCAAGTCACATGTACGAATGTGACACGTATCCTGCTTGACAGAAATATGTTAAGCACGGTTGTTCTGCTTAAGCAGCTTGATGAACTTTGGTCTGGCTATCCACCCACTCAGGCGATGCTTGTTTTGCCGTCTTCAGCCCCTCAGCCGTTAACAAGTCAGCCTTATGGTTAATTCAGGGAGTGAAATGGTTAAACGTAGCGTTACTGTTATTTTATATATTAATTATGTCACTCTTGTTTGTAAATATTGTATCGCGCTATCAATGCCATTTTTTTCTTCCTTCTTCCTCTTTTTTTTTTTTTTGTTTTGTTAGTGCAGGTTCGCCACAAACAAGGTTAAAAGCCACATGAATTAATCGTTTCTCAATTTCTGAAGGTTGGCGCCCGTTTGCGAGTGCTGCGGCCAGAATGCGGTTGGTACCTGCTGTCACCTCGCTAAATGTGGATGGATTCCACGTTTTTGTGAAGAAAACAAACTGTGACAGTTTTAGCTGTTTTCTCAACAAGTATATCCACATTGTATTCAGTTAGCCTTTCACCTGTGGCTTTTATCTTTATTGCTAATTTTTCCACTCAAAGAATCAGAAAAGAATCATGGAAGGTTTAAACTGTGTCTCTTGTCGTCTTTGTTTATTCTATTGTCTGTTTCTTGTGCAGTTTACTTTCGTGTCGGTTACATTTAGTCTGGTCCAATTCACCAAAACTTGAAATCTTCACTAAAGCTGGTTGGGAGTGGTTTCTCTCACAAAGAGTGATTCCATGCAAGTTGGCTGTCTTTATCGAGCTTAGAGGTTTTTACCTTCTGATCAATGCAACCCTCAAGTTACCGATGATCCAAAAACAGTCAGTGACTGACTTTTCAAGATGCGTCCTTGAAGTCCTACGGCGCAATACAATATTTACAAACGTGAGTATAACTATAAAAGAATCATTAAGGTAAATTTGTAACAATTTTACTCACTTAATTACATCAAGTTCAAGGCTGACTGGGTAATGCCTTCGGGTCATCTGCAGTGCTGTGAGGCTGACGGACGATCGGGAAATAATTAGTCTGAACGACGTCACAGTGCAGACTGCTCTGAGACAGAAAGATGGTCACATTCCATTGTCTTATTTTAGTTTGAGCCGAATCGACAAAAAAAATTAGATTTAAAACTTAAAAATGCCTTTTGTATTGATTTGAGAAAGTCATAAGCTTTCATTTTAAGGTATTTGTACGAACAACTGAATCAGTGATAAGTGGTAGTTAATTAAAAGCTAAATATGAATTTATGTCGGGATCACAACATTATCGCATGTCAATCGGTCATGTACAATCAATTTTGTATGTTACGTATTATACTTTGTGTATTGTGTATAGCATAAGAAGAGCAAAAGTTTGTGTATGTTTTTCAATATTGAAACAACATCATTATTCCGAGAAAAAGTTCTTTAAAAGAGAAGAGTTGGGTTGGTTTTTTTTTTTGTTTTTTTTTGCTAAATCAGGCCATGCAACTTTAACCAACAAGGGCACAGCGGGCGCGTGCTTCCTTTACTTTCACGAACTGATTTTCTAATTATTTTTTTTTATGAATTGAAAGACAAATAAAGCAAATTCCTCATTTCAGAAAATGTAAGTGTAAATTGCTTCTGAAATGTCCTAGCTTGAACCAGAGGCCATTTAACGTTTGACAATTTTTCCCGGGCAGAACGGAAAACAACATTTGCCTCGAAATATAATTTACGTAAGACGATAATTAAACCAGGGAGAACTTTAAAACACGCAACATTTTTCCCTGGGTCCTTCCGCGGGCCCCGGACCCTTCGTGGGCCCAGCCTCGAGGAGCCTATACTGGGCCCGGACCAAACGTGTTTGTTGCGGTGCACCTTCGTGAGATCTGCCTCGGGTACTACCATACCTCGTAATGGCCTTGACAGTAAACCCCCCCAAATTGACAAGCACGTTTTTTCACACTATTTTGTATTGAGTCTGGCATATCACAAGTTGCATTTCCAATTTCGCTTTTGCACACAAATTCCCCAAAGTGAACGAAGTTACCTAATTTTGAAGTTGTTAAATAATGCTCCGAAGCAGCCATTAATGCTCTGCAGTAAACGCCTTGTTTTTAAAACGCCTTGTTTTTGAGATGGTAGTAATGTCAGTGCAAAAACGTCGTATCGCTTAAAAAATACATTTACGTTACGCGCGAGTTTGACATTTTCAAAACGTTGTTTCTCGCTTAAAATAGCCCGGATGTTCGCACAAAACAAGTATACGCCGAGATACGAAGTTTTTGCACGGAGCATTGTCGATCAAGATACGACGTTTTTGCAAAATCGAGATACGGCATTTTTGCGAACTTGAGATACGACATTTTTGCAATTTCGAGATACGGCATTTTTGCAAACTCGAAGTACGACATTTTTGCAAACTCGAGATACGACAGTTTTGCAAACTCGAAGTACGACATTTTTGCAAACTGAAGATACGACATTTTTGCAAACTCGAGATACGACATTTTTGCAAACTCAAGATACGACGTTTGTGTAAAACCGAGATACGACGTTTTTGTTAAATCGAGGTACGACTTGTTGTTGTTTTTTGTTTTGTTTTTGTTTGTTTTGGGTTTTTTTTTTGCACTGACGTGACGATAAGCACAATGAACATTGAAGAAACTTTGGATCACACCACTAGACTGTAACCCGCTAACACGTAATTCTCTTTGTCATATTGAAAAGTCGTGCACAAAATCGAGGATAAAGTATAGCCAAGAATCGCCTCAGATTTCACTACAGAGCATAAAATCTCCCGGGCCCATAAGCGGGCTCGGGCTCGATCCACACGCCACAAGGGCTTTTTGCTTTGCATTTACTATGGGAGAACTTCTGCGTTGGACTTTAATGATCTTAATTACCAATAGAAACTTGTAATAAACAGCATTGCATTTTGTGTCCTTCATCAGCAGCTTTTTGATAATAAGCTCCTGGTTCCACGCTCTGGCGAATCCACATTTTAATGGTAATAATTACTGTTGGAAAATTTCCATCAGGGCTTCAAGGTTAAATTCAGTTTTGTGATCCACTCATTTTTTGAATGGATAGAGTCCTAGTGGAAATTTGGGGAAAGGTTAATTATTGTACCCTTAGGCTAAACTGATGTAAAATGCCACTGTGTTTGATACCTCGAATGCAATTTTTGGTCAAAATCCACAAACGCTCAATGATGTCACTTTTCAAATATACGATTTGTACATTCTTGTACAGATCATTTTTCAGTTCATCCTGAATTATGATCATATTTTATCAAAATGGCATTTATTTTCAGCTTACAGTGAATGGCGCATTGAAATGTACAAATCCGATTGTTTTTGCTGTCCGATATCATGTTTCCAATTTTGTTCTGAAAGAGTAATAATATAAAATTTTACCCCCTTTTAACGTAAAGGTTGGAGACTTATAACTTTTAACCCACTTTCATAAAAGAGCTCTATCTATTGGGAAAAAGTGTGCATCACAAAACTCAATTTAACTTCGGAGCCAGTCATTAAATACTATCGCAGTTACTCTTTAGCTTCCCTGTCTAATGGCAGCACTCTATTTGTACGGGTGGATTAATGCAATTTCATCAGGATATTGCTCTCTACTTAGCTGGGCCCAATTTCATAGAAACGAAAACAAATACATGAATCGACAAACCTGTGGAAATTTGGGTTCAATCCGTCGTGTGGGTCATGGGAGAGACTAGTTAAAATGCATACATTTCACCATGTAAACGCATTGTTGCTTTTTTGTTGGGTTTTCAGAAACAGTTTTTCTCAAATATGACTTAATTTCAGACGGAACTAATTCACTATTGTTTTAGTATGAGAGAGCAGCTATCGTCTTAGCCCGAACATCTGACGTCACACTTCGAGGCTCGTGAATAATGCCAGATGTTGCCAGATGTACCTTTGACCTAGCATTCATTTCACACGGAGAGACTCGCAGTAAATTCACAAGTAAATAATCACATTGCATAGAAAATAAAACAACACTACATAATGTACACAACATTATGCACACGCTGCATGCAGCAGACGATCGAAGGTGCAAGCTGACAAACTTCATCACCTCGTAACCTCGACCAATAATAACACAAATATGGAAATATTACGTCACAGCACGTTTATCCAATGAAATCATTGGGCCTTAAGACCAGTACTTGTCTTAATCCTTGCGGAAAGCAGTGTCTTTATCCCTGCGGATAAAAACGATAGTAGACTGTAGGGGATGGTAGACTGGTCCTCTGTCTTTATCCCTGCGGATAAAGACAGGGGACCAGTCTACTATCGCATACAATCTACTATCGTCCAATGAGCTGCTAGCCCGAACATCTGACGGCACACTTTGAGGCTCATGAATAAAGCCAGATACCAGCCTTGAGCGCCTGGCTGGCGAGATCCCGTTAGATGTACCTTTGACCTCGCATCCATTCGTAGTCTACACACAAACACATACCCACGTGTGTAAACACCGGCAATCGTGGAACCTCCTTTGTTCAACCCTTTGTGATAGCAACCGTGGACCACAATGTTTTCCTTTGTGGTAGCAACCGTGAACGTATTGTCCCTTTTGTTATAGGTTCCCGGTTTGAATGTGTACACCTACCCACCAGTACACACATTACATTACGAATAGAACAACAATACCATTACTATACACGCGCGCAGCAGCAGACAATTGAAAAGTTCCTGCTGATTGCGTAGCTGACAAACGTGTCACCTCGGACCAATCATAACACAGATACAGAAAGCCTATGTCACCGCACGTTTATCCAATGAAACATTTGTATCCAATGAAATCATTGGGCCTGTAAAACCAGTGAATGTCTTTATCCTTGCGGATATAGACAGGGGACCAGTCTAATGAGCTGCCTCCTTATATCTGCCGCACTCAGCGAGGGTGCTGTTTAAGAGTGTGACGTCATATACTATGGGTCTATCGGCGCCACAAAGCGCAAATATCAGCCCTATTAATTGACTGATGGAAGATGATATATGTAATCCGGCAACATAGCAATACAACATTTCCGATTTCCAATAGGATAGCTCCTGTGCTCGTCTACGACCACACGTCTCAATTTGCCAGGCTACGACTGTCACCCCGCGGCCGCCAAAAGTGAGTGCTATTTTCCCCGCGCTTAACCATTCTGATCCTTATTGACTTAAACATTACCAACACAGTGTGGTATCAGCCGCGGGAGAATTTTAGCCGGGGTCGCCTTATTCATCGTTTTATTGGGTCTAATCATTACTTGTCATTCAAAACGAGCGTTCTGTTGTGTTTTTAACAACAACAAAACGCTGTAAAAAATAAGTACGTGTCGCCTAGGAAAAACCTGCACGCACCGGATGCTTTGTTAAAGTCAGCTCCATTGTGAGATCGCAAACTTGCACACTCTGAGGTCAGAGGAGAGGTATAGCAGAGGTATAGCAGAGACAACAACAAAATGAAGTTTCTGCAGACTTTCTTTATCATCGTCATCACTTGGGCATCGTTGCTGGTAGTCGAATGTCGTGCCTGGTGTTCCCGTTGTCCATTTGAATGGGCCGAGTACAACGGTCAGTGCTACCGTTCTTTCCTCCAATCTCTCGGCTATGAGGAGGCCGAGGAACACTGCCAGTCCCAGACGCCGAACGCTCCAGGGCACCTTCTGAAAATCGATTCGCTGGATGAGATGGTTTTCATCATGGAATACATTGACGCCATCTTGCAAAATGTGGAGGGTGACTATGTGTGGCTGACTGAAGACATTACTGTTGAGAAGGGTGGGTAATTTTTAAAAACAGGCTCAGTGAATAGACCCTTCCCATTAATATGCTAACTAGCTTTATGCATGCGT
Organism: Pisaster brevispinus; assembly: GCA_023634235.1. Lineage (NCBI taxonomy): Eukaryota > Metazoa > Echinodermata > Asteroidea > Forcipulatida > Asteriidae > Pisaster > Pisaster brevispinus. The sequence goes on along the minus strand of JAMKCF010000015.1, from coordinate 8,120,448 downwards.
ACATACACTCTTGGTTGGCAAACGCCATAGAGTTGTGCACTATGCAGACGCACAAAAACGCGTGCGCGTCACGCCACCATCAGTCCAATAAAAAAAGGCGCGATGTTTCCTCATTTTTGCCAACCAAAGTGTTTGTGCGCATTCACGATGTGCAGTTAACATTATTCGTGGGAAGAGTCTATTAAACACTGACTAACAACTACATTAAATTCATGCTTTAACTTTTTCCCACTGCAAAGTCATCATTACCATACCAACATATTCCTTTCAAAATAATGTTAACTCAAATTATGCTTTTAGGAAAAATACATTGGCTTTTTGGGAAAACTGTTTACAAAACGATAAGACATCACTGTTTTGGGAAGACTGAATTTATTCCCATCTTCATCGAGGACACCAAACAAACTAGCCTTAGAAAAAACTTATCAACGTAATCAAATTCAATTGTCAGGGATAAAATAAATGCGCACTTAGTGTGATTGTTGCAAGCGAATTAAACTTCAATTTAGTTCTCCGATTTAAATTTCTTGTACTTTTGACTGAAACTACTTTGGCTGTAAACGTTATTTACTAGTTTTTGTGATATATTTTACTTTATTTATAGCCAGTGTAATACGCATTAAGCATTAGCATGGAGTATTAAACACGAAAGACAAAAGCTTTGTTAGGTTAAACAAAACAAACAAGGAGTCAAGATTAGCATTATAAAAGGGCTTGATTAAAGAAGGGTTTGGTGTGTCGTGGTCGTGCGGTCTAGTGCACCGGACCCAAGCCAGTGTTGGAGGTCTCGAGGCCGGCCTCGGCCTCGAGGCCGGTCTCGAGGCCGACTTTGGACGGCCTTGGTCTCGGCCTCGGCCTCCCCTTGTCATGACTCGGTCTTGGCCTTGGCCTCGGCACCTTCTGGCCTCGAAGAATAAGCCGAGGCCGGTTCAAGGCCGCCAGTTTCTACTCAAATTTCCCACCATTTACTTTTCAAAAAAAATTATCTCGTGAAAAAATACAATTACTGAAGCGGACTCCTGAGGTTTCGCGGAACGAAATTGCGCATACTTTACGAGCGCAAAAGACACAACTAACGTGCACAACCGGACCCCAAAGATTGCAGATTTGAAATAGACTGGCTCCTGCTCGTTACCGGCATTACCGAAAGTAATGACGCGGCATAGAAACCAGCCCAATGTTTTTAGATACGAATGCTTTGGAACCCTTATATTTTTAAAGTGTAATGAACACAAACTTTGAGGAGTGGAGATACAGTACTGGTAAAATACATAATACAATCTATGATTTGGAATGTTAAAGGGACACGTTGCCTTCGGATTGGGCGATTTGAGCTATAAAAGTGTTTGTTATGAAGTGGATATGGTTGGAAAGATCTTTTAAAATTAGAATATAATGATCAGACTGATAATGATCCAAACAAAATATGCCTCAAAATTGTGTGGTTTTCCTTTTACTTCGTGAACTATTAAACACAGTTTGCCATTTTGTGGAGTCAAAGATTTGGTCGTACAAAATGGCGGGCCGTGTTAGTCCACGAAGTAAAAGGAAAAATCACACAATTTTGAGGCATATTTTGTTTAAATCATTAAATTCTACTTCTAAAATATCTTTCCGACCATATTTCATATCACAAAAAACACTTTTTACATCACAAAACTGCCCAAATTGCCCAATCTAAGGCAACGTGTCCCTACATGTAAACGCTCGCAGTTTGTCAATCTCATTGTACCTTCATGGTGAAATAATAAAACCGTTTCAAAGTATCACCTTTGCGTAAACGTTTGCTTTTTTCTACCCGTATGCGTGTGCATAATATTATAATAATTTAACTGGCCTTGGCCTCGGCCTTGGCCTCGGACACTGTGGCCTTGGCCTTGGCCTCGGCCTCGAGTGCTGTGACTCGGTCTTGGCCTCGGCCTTGCAGACCCATGACTCGGACTCGGCCTTGGCCTCGAAGGTCATGGACTCGACTACAACACTGACCCAAGCTCTGATGTTGTCAGCAGCAGAGTATGGGTTCGCATCCCGGTCATGACACCTGTGCCCTTGAGCAAGGTAGTTCAACATAATTGCTTCGTAAAAAAGTTGGGAAGGTAGTGCAATCTGCTCTGCCACTCAAGCTCCACTCTTAAAACTGCTGGCTACAAATGTTGTGTATATTTTGATCAATTTTTGTTGTACCCCTCACTTGTGTAAAATAAAATACACACGGAAAAGGTAACAGTACCCAATTGGGTAGGAAGTGAAATTGCACAACACAGAGGTTCAAATCACTCATGAAGTGGGTAAAAAAACAGTGTTTTTAACCTCAAGCAGTGTAACTTTTGCACAACAAATGTTAAGAAGTAAATGAAAATGGGAGTAAACTGCTCCTCGTGGAAACATTTTACCCATAATGCAACGTGTACATACATTTGGACAAGGCAAGTCTCGGGCACATATTGTTATAAAATAACGATGGGGTGGGACGTCATTCTAATGTTGCAGGTCGTTGATGTCTGATATTCATGGAACCAAAGTTGCCTAGAGGGAATTTTGGTGGAATTTTGAAGGTGCTTAAATTGTCATGGTTTATAAACCATATTTTATAATGGCTCAGTTTTCATGGTTTACAAACCATGGTTTGTAAACCATGATGCTAGAATGTTCATGGTTTATAAACCATGTTTTGAAGGTGCTTAAATTTTAACGGTTTATAAACCATGTTTTGAAGGTGCTTACAATTTCATGGTTTATAAAACATGTTTTGAAGGTGCTTAAATTTTCATGGTTTGCAAATCATGTTTATAAACCATGTTTTATGATGAATTCAATTTTCATGGTTTATAAACCATCATTTCTTAGCTTTGATTGTATATTCATGGTACGTAAACCACAAAAAATGGCAGCAATTTCTATGGTTTATATCTAATTGCTACAAACCATGGTAAAAACATGTCCAAAAAACGATAAACAATTAATTGACAAACGGCGCCCCATTGTTGAAGGTGGTTAGGCATTATCTACGCAGGAAAGCCTTGGATTGCTACCCTCATTGACTTTGCAACACGAAGATTTCGTCACGGGCAGTCTGAACCGTCAATAACAGGTCTGGCAAAACCAACCGGCTCTTTTCAGAGCCAACACTGCTTCCAAGAAGAGATTGTTCCCTTTCTGCTCGCAAGAATTTTGTTAATGTTCGTTTTCACCAACAAAACCCCATTTTTTCGGTCACCTTTACCCCAAGTGTATCTGGCTGTATCATAGTTTTATCAGAAATTGTACGGTGCAGTTCAATTCTGTTCACACAAAAGTGTTTCAGTTGAACAAAAATACACCGAGCAATGTGAATGGGTAACGTTAATGTTTCTTTGCTGACCTCCCCCTCCCCAATCCTGTTCATGTTGTTGAATCAGAGTTGAATAAAAGTGTTTAACTTAATTGATATACTCTTAGTTTGTATTTTTTTTTTTTTTTTAAACAGCCCTTCCAAAAGGAACATAGCTAAATATTAATAGTTTGTGCACAACAACTGATTTAAAGGCAACACAAGTGAGGAGTAAATTGACTACACAACAGTGCTGGGTAAAGTAATATAACCCAAATATTGGGTAAGAAAATAACACAAAATCTGGGTAAAATGAGTGTTGGGTAAAGTTTACCCTATTTTGGAGTAAAAAGGAAACATGGTCGTCACATGGGTAAACTTCTTACCCAACAGTGCTGTGCTAAAGCTATTGCACATTTTGGTATTAAAAATTACACAGTAATGGGTACTTTTTTACACTTTGGATGGTGTGCAAGAATTTTACAACGACCATGTTCCCTTTTTAATACTGAAAGGGTAAGAATGTTACCCAATGTTGAGCGATTATTTTTTAGAGTGTGTAGTGGATGATACCCATGCCTACATCCTTACAGTGGGAGTTGATTTGGGTCGATAGCCCAAATCAGTTAAGTGTAGCCCTCACCTTGAAGTGGCCGTCCGGCCTTGTGATGTTAGACGGTATCTCACAAAAAATATATATTTGAAAAAGGGCCTGTGGCTGTATAATTATTGAATTATGAACCCCCACCCAGTTACTGCACGCGCGCCCTCCCTCCCTATCCTGACCTTATCATTGATCTCTTTTAAGCTTCCCCCGTGTGTACCGGGGATTTACACTCGTGGTAGCCAGGAAACGAGGCCAATCGAACGCCGCGGTGTTTACGCTTGGCACTCTGGGAAAGTTAAGGTCAACGGTTGCTGTGTAGCGGCAGGACATACAAAAGTGTAAACATACAGCTCCGTCGTCTGCTCATCTTTTTGGAAAATGGCAATGTCCGTGACGAAACACTGTAATTATAGAATATGACATTCATAATTTGCACACAGTCAACAACTTGTTGTTTTTCAGGAAACATAGTTCCTTTCCATTTGCAATAATAGATTGTTTCATAGACGATAAATCTGTAGTTTTTGTACTCAAGTCGAATTCAACTTGTTCCTCGCCATCTTGGTATGATACGCTATTATACGTTATACGTTATTACGCCCGGGGCATCCACCAGAGACCCTCGCGAGCTGCTGGGTTTGTGGTGGCTGACACCGGGCTGAGCGAGGGATATCACGTGATGGCTAATCGAACGCTCTCGTGTAAGTTTTGCTTACACGCACGACCGTGTAAGCTATAAATCGAACGCACCCATACAGAGCGCACGCGCATGCTGTAAATGGGTGGGTGAGCGTTTCTCATAGAGCTGCTTAAGCACCACATTTTGCTAAGTGCAAACCAATTTGCTCTTACCAGAAAAGGTTTCCAGCCAAACTACCATGTTTTATGTACTGTAAATTGGTATCCTGCTTATTTTTGCTTTAGCAAAAACTTTGCTAAGCACACTATGTTTGCTTAAGCAGCTCTATTAAGTTGGGCCCCGGTTTGATCATGACGACGAGACAGCTCATTTAAATCCTTCATTTCCACACACGCTCTAACATTCGTTTTGTTTTCTCCCCTGCAAAAGCAAACAACTTGACTTTTTCTTCGGCACTGGGCGAAATTGAAGGTCACAATCATTGGATAACATCTTGCACTGCCTCGACTCCAGCCATAGACGTCAATTTCGACACGGGCACTTTCAAAATGATCGACTCCCCTGACTTTGTCGACAGCAGCTGCGCAGTGTACATGGACAGCGGCGCTTACGTGGACCTGGGTGACTTTGCAGGCACATGCGTTTCGGACCCTGATGTATGTGCCTCACTTAAGGTATCTTGGTCCATTTGGCTCAGGTTAAACTCGACTGATCTGACAAGCAATGGAAAATATTACATATCTGTTGGCGGGAGGACACGAAGTGCGCTTGGTATCACACTTCTTTATCAAACAGTTTCGAGTAAGGTGACATCGAAAATACTATTCGGATTCCGGAGTTTTAGGCGCAATTTTAATGGCGTTTTTGGGTTGGAACCGCACGGCCAAGTACAAATGGACACGTGGTTTCATTTCGTCGCAACTGTTGACTTGACTCTGGATAGAGCCGACATTGTCAAAATATACCTCAACGGAGAAAGAGTGATTCCAGAGTTCAAAACCATCCAAAATCAGTTTAGGGCAAATGACGGATATACAAATCTCTTTTTGGGCAGAATGAATCCTCCTACTGGACAAGATGCCAGTACAGTGACGACGTCGTGGAGTTCTGCAGCCTATAGCTCTCTGTCGGTCTTTGACGGCCTTTTGAGTGACCCCGAGATACGAGACATTTACGCCTGTGGGTCGATCGGTGAGTATCTCTCACTATACTCTACTTCCATTTTTTTGATAAACAAACTCAACATCAAAACTAAGCAACCCTGGAAATTATTGTTTATAAATAGAAATATTATTTGTTTTATAGGTTGTTTCTGTCATTTTCAGCAAAAGGATAATAATAATTTAAAAAATAAAAAAAATCCACAAAAACCAGCCTAGTCTATTTCACATTCATGCATTCGTATTAAAGCGCTTTTGCCTCTTCAGTTAAAACCGTCATTCAATTTCACTTTAAAGCATGTGAATTTAAATATAAGGTTACATCAAATCGAATATAAAGGCCTTTTTAGCCAGTCTAAATTGGCATTCAACTAAGCAGTGTAGGCACACAGAGATGTTCGCAAAACGTTGCTGCCAATTTGAAAGCTGTTCAACCATTACAAGCAAATGAATACCAGTTACACATGATGCGAAATTGACGGCTGTTTTGAAAAGCTTTCAATTATATTCGAAGCGTGACGTTCACTTTTGCCACTTATTTGCCAAAAATGATTGGGCAAAATTGTAACAACAAAACATTAAATAAATAAATAAATAAATTCCAGTCGTTGTTATCCAGAAACGCAAACAGGTTTTACCTCAAAAATTGATCAACACGTATAATTAGTTCAATTTTACGTTTTGTTCAACATTAACTTCAGATTATTCCGGTCATTTTCGGCGAAAAGGCGGCCAATTTCACTTTCATGCATTCAAATGCAAGAGATTTTGCCTCTTCATTTAAAACCGTCATTCAATTTCATTCTGACGCATCCAAGTTTATAATATCGCTCTATTCGAGCCGTACGACACCACAATCGTGTTTACTTTAACACCCACAGAGCCTGGACGATCTGCAGGCACGATTTGTACACAACTTAATAGAAGAAGAAAAAAATAAACCTCATAGAGACTGCACTGTCTGGATGTTTTATATCAAAACTATATGAAAAAGGAGGGCAGCTTTTATTTGTATAACTCTTAAAGTTATAACACAAAATGTCAAACTTCCCATATGACCAGTGCCTTTTTAAAGGAAATATTTTTATTTATTGGTCTAGACATTCAAGTGTTTATTTATGTCTTTTAGGTATGTAGTTATTATGTCACTCATGCAATTATTTCCCTGCTATTTAATCTACGACAGACACGGATCTCCAAATACGCTCCTTGATGGCCAATAAGACCAACACTCCACAAGATATACATCGTTATGAATGCCGAGCTAGCGGCATAACGGCCCTTAATATGACTAGTCCTGACATAATATCATGGAGGGTGTACTACAGAGGAGGCTACTGGGTGAGTTTCGACTCCAGCTCGGTGGATGAAGACGTCCACGTCACGGTGTCCAATGTTTCTGCTTGCATCGTGGAGTCTGTCTTGGTGATAAGTACGAGCCGCTGGGCCGGATCTGTCGGGGATGTAATCTCGTGTTCAGCCAGCTTTGGCCCGTCAATTGCATCGGTTTCGATATATCAAGGTGCGTACTGGAAGGGACTACATTTTTTACTTTTTAAATTTATTTTTTGTTTATGTATACGTATACTTTTTATACATACCGATCAACAACAGCAGGTTTAAAATAAAAATGCTTGAAACAATTCACACACATACTACAGTGCATCAATTGACCCACAGCACAATGCGCAATGCACTTACATCCGCATATATCCTGTCTGCCAGTTTGGGAGTCAAAATGTACAAAAAAGGAATTCACTCCCAAAATGGTGGAAATGGTAGCCGTGCATTGTGTCGCTGCAAGTGGTCAATAGACCTTTCTGTACATGACGTCACTGCAACGAAATATGTTCGCGTAGCGGTCAAAAGGCATCGGCCCTCAATGTAGGCCGCGCCCACACTGCGCGTACATAGCTTTGGGCTTCCCATGAACCTTTGTTGCACAGTTATAGATGGATTGCACATGACGTCAGTGGCCGCCATCTTTAATGACAAACAATGGAAAAGTGCAGGCGTGTACGCCCTGCACGCGACTCTCAGCCAGTGATAGCCTTTCACGCGTGCACGTTTCATCAACGATGGCGGCCAATGCAAGGGGTCTATAGTAGATTGTGACTTTGTATTGGTGGAGAACCCAATCACATGATGTGCTACAAAGACGCATGTACATGGCTCAAAGGAACATGAGTGATGTACCCCAACGGGTACATTACCTTGATCGTGATCGTTTCCAGTGCCTTGTACAATATTAGAATAAGCCCCGGGCTCGAGATTGTAATAACGCTGGTACTAATTATTGAATACGTTCCTTGTGCGATGTGTGGTAGGGAACAGTGAGGTAATATTTGTTGTTTTCTGTTCGTCTGTTTCATATCGCCTCCAAAGTAGATGAGGGGATCTATTACCATGGTATAACAAAACATATTATTGTTGCACGCTCTACGATGGGGTTCATGGGTTTTGTACACGCTCAGGGGCAAATGGCAGCCTCAGCTTTATGTCTGGCACCGTCATTGTGTGTGCAAATGCGTTTTTTTCCTTTTGGGGCCGAAAATGGCTTTTAATCACAGCTTGTCGCAACTCTCTCACTGCACAGGTCTGAGTATCACTATCTGTGTTTCTTTCATGGCACGTGTGATGGCTCCTTCTTGAAAGCGCACAGCATAATCCGTCATTTCCAAAGGCGTTTCACTTTGTCGTGTTGCCTTGCTTCGTTTGTGCAACAGATTGCTCTGGCTGATTCTGCATACATTTTATGGCTTTCAGGGTGTAATTAGAAACTTTTTTCTTCCATAGTAGAGTTCCGATTACTAATCCACCCTCACCTCGTTCTTGTTCAAGTGTGATTTCAACAGAATGTCTGACTTTCAGAATACAAAGTATCCTCTTTTTCGGGTTGGGAGCTGTTGTGATGCCTTCGTACACGCCCCTGATGTTCTCCGAGTCACCTGAAGACTTAGTTATAATCTGGCAAAGCTGAATCCGTCTGTCACCAGAACAGCCTCTCGCTACTCTTGGGGTATTTCCTCTTGGGCGAACGCGGTGTCCGGAGGGCAAACGCTTGTGCGCTGCTGATGAGAAGGCTGAACGATTGGTCTCATTGAAATGAGTATGAAGAAGTTCGCCTCTGACAAATTGTTTGTCTTTCCCTGCTTTTTACCGATAATTGAAAGCGAGGTACCGTGCAGGGGCTCTTCCAGACTTTTCCAATTCTGCTGTGCATTGCCAGCAGGAAGGTTCTTGGAGAGTACTCTTCCCGGAGCCTCGGTGACGGCTACTGCCTTCTCTGGAAGCGATGCCGTGCCTCATCTACTCATCGAGGCTGGTCAACTGGTTTAAAGCTATAATTGATTATCTTCCAGGGTTGAAGTCTCACACTTCTATACACTCTAAAAAAAAAAGAATCCCAGGTCAGTATTAATTCAGATAACGGGTCCAAGTGGAGGGGTGCCAGACTTCAGTGACGTCATCTGAACTAGGTCTACAAAACTGCAATATGCTATTTTGGTTGTACCCAATGTTCCAGAACCCATGTGTTCCGACACGCCATTTTTCTAATCCTAGCCCAAATACTAACCTTAACCCTAACCCTAACCCTTACCCTAACCCTAACCCTAACCCTAACTCTAACCCTTACCTTTACTTTAACCCTAACCCTAACCCTAGCGTGTAGATCACAAAGGTTGTCGGAACATAAAAATTATAGGGTGTCGGAACACAGAGAAGTCACACTGTTTTCTATACATTTACATCAGCCATTTGAACTCGTTTTTACAAGAGACAAAAAAGTATGCAAAACTCGTGCAAACAAAACCGATTTATGACATCATTACCCATTTTAATAATATTAAGATTTAATAATAAGAAGATCGCATATTATACGATCTTTTTATCCCTACAATTCTCCACTAATTTAATATTGTAATTTTTCACGTTTCCTTATTTGTTTTTACGACAGGAAAGAACAGGACGATCGGTTACGCAGACAACGACAATACCGGTAAAAAAAAATGCTATTGTTAAAAAATGCCATAATTATATCGCATGTACATTAATCTGTTAGTTTAGGATACGTGTCTCTCAAAATGTTTTTTTTTTATTTGATTCCTCTGCAGGTTTCCTTTTCACCGGCAACGGGTCTCACTTCAGAAATTACAATCGCCCGTTCACAGGAGACAAACAAAATACGAAGAAATTTCCGTTTATATGCGAAAAGGCTCCTCGCTTTTAACCCCTAGACCAGAAGTTCATAGAACAGGTGAAACAGTGCGAGAACGTATGCGTTTAATAAAGACACATACATTAAAATGATTCCGAAAGACTTGGCCAGGGTCGAAAAATGAGTCCATTAACAATTTTTCCCCATGTAAATTTTTTTACAGACTATAGCTGTTTCTTACCCTGCGAGCCGAGCCCCACCCCCCCCCCAAAAAAAGGGGGAAGAAAAAAAACACATGACACACTCAACTCCCGCCTCATCGGAACGCACTTTTATTTATAGGCAATTAAGTATGTTTGGGGGGTTCCATTGTAATTACCAGGGTAATTATCATGGTAATTACTATGCTATAAAGATCATGAAAGAGCCTAATGATAGATAGATTACATTAAATTGGCTGCAGAGATTATCTATGAATAATATTCAAGGTTCTTGAAATGAACCTAGGCGAAAATATGTACATTTTTAATGGGTGTGTACATTGTATGTGTTTTTGTGTAGACATCCCAAGTAGCAAGTCCATATGGGGCCCATATGGGAAATATCTGGGCTATATGGGCCAGGGCCAACCAATATGTTACCCATATGGGGCCCATATGGGCGCGGGTTATGGGGATAGATCCCATATGGGTATCATATGTGGAAATGTGGGCAATCCCATATGGGCAAAATATGCAGTGGCCCATATGGGTATCGTATGGGGGAAATGTGGAAATCCCATTATGGGCAGAATATGCAGTGGCCTATATGGGTATCATATGGGGGAAATGTGGGCATATGGGCAGAATATGCAGTGGCCCATAATTATGAGTATCATATGGGGAAAATGTGGGCAATCTCATATGGGCAAAGTATGCAGTGGCCCATTATGGGTATCATATGGGGAAAATGTGGGCAATCTCATACGGGCAGGATATTCAAAGGCTCTTGGGTGTTGTATGGGAAAGACCTAGGCAAACCCACAAAGCAGGATATGCAAATATGGGTGTCAATGGGAAAGACCTCAGCCATTATGGTGTAAAAATTTTAGTTTGGTTTAGACTTTAGTTTAGTTCAGCAGGCCCATGGTTCACGATCCGTCTGATGGGTTTTTGTAATTGCTTTGGACAAACTCATGTAGTGAAACAACTATAGAAAGGCCCAAATTGGTATAGGAAATACCTAGGCAATCCCGTGCGGGCAGATAAAATGCAAAGGTTCATTTGGTTATCATATGGGATCGACCTCAGCAAGCTTTGAGGTAGAATATGCAAAGACCCATATGGGTACCACATTGGTAAGACCTGGTCAAGCCTACGGAGCCCCTAAAGGGACAGGTGAAACAAAAATTGAAAAGGTAAAAAAAAAGTTCAATATTATTTCGCTCCCTCGAAATATTATTTCGTTCCCTCGAATTAGTATTTCGTTCCCTCGAAATACTAATTCGTTCCCTCAAAATCATTTCGTTCCCTCGAAATACTAATTTGTTCCCTCGAAATCATTTCGTTCCCTCGAAATATTATTTCGTTCCCTCGAATTATTATTTCGAGGGAACGAAATAGATTACTTCGATCGAACGAATTAATTTATTTCGTTCCCTCGAAATCATTTTGTTCCCTCAAAATCATTTCGTTCCCTCAAAATCATTTCGTTCCCTCGAAATTATTTCGTTACCACGAATTATTACTTCGTTCCCCCGAAATCATTTAACAGATACGGAGTCCATGAAATGCTGTTTCCTTTATCTCGGTATGCAAATAATATTCAGATGAGGCCTTAATAATGAGCCAGTAAGGAGACATGTAAGAGAAAACAAAGGTGCTTGCGCGACGTTCAACCTGCTCTGCTTGATTATTGTTAATTGATAATGATATTCAAACGTAATAATTGTTCAACTTTATACAAACATTTAATTTCTGTTATTTAAAGCGTCTTACCTTGAACACGATTAACCCAAATGACATCTGATCGGGGAACACACAGTTCAGTAGTTCAGTAGGAACTCATAAATGCTATTTCGTGGGAACGAAATAACACTTCAATATTGTTTTCTCTTACATGTCTCCTTACTGGCTCATTATTAAGGCCTCATCTGAATATAATTTGCATACTGAGATAAATGAAACGGCATTTCATGGTCTCCGTAGCAGTTAAATGATTTCAAGGGAACGAAATGATTTCAAGGAAACGAAATAAATTAATTCGTTCCCTCGAAATAATCTTTTTCGTTCCCTCGAAATAATAATTCGAGGGAACGAAATAATATTTTGAGGGAACGAAATAATATTTTGAGGGAACGAAATAATATTTCGAGGGAACGAAATGATTTCGAGGGAACGAATTAGTATTTCGAGGGAACAAAATGATTTCGAGGTAACGAAATAATATTTCGAGGGAACGAAATAGTATTTCGAGGAAACGAAATACTAATTCGAGGGAACGAAATAATATTGAACTTTTTTCTACCTTTTCAAAACAATTTTCACCTGTCCCTTTAGGGGCTCCGTACAAGCCCATACTGGCAATATGCAAATATGTGGGACAGGGCATTGAAGTAGTGTTTCCATTGAGAATTATTACAACAATTTAGTGAAATTTAGTTTGGTAAATTTGTTATTGTACTTTTTTGTGAGATATTCGTCACTAAGAAAAATACTTACAGTCATAAACTTTACAAGTCACTTTCATTTAAAACACGCTAATTAAAAAGTTTTTAAAATTTAAGGGAAAAGGTGTTAACCATGACTGGAAAGTCTTCAGTTCCTGGACTATATATATAAGACATGCCATGTATTGAGAGGTATATACTTATACGTTTATATTATAACTGACTATAATGAAGTTTGTGTTTAGTTAATTTGGTATTGTAGATTAAGTAATATACATGTAGTTAATTATATAAATAGACTACTCGTTAACATAAATTAATACTTTAAAGTTATCTGGGCTGGACCATGTGGGCCCCATATTAGCCTCCTCAAATGAAACCATTTTGGCCCACATGCCAAGTATTGCCCATAACCAAGATTTTACCCATGTTGTTTTCCCCAGATGGGCCTGGGCCTGGGCCCCACAGATGTATCCCAGATGGGTTATCTGGGCCGACATAATGGGCCATATGAATCCCGGGTGCATGATCCGTAGGGGCCCAGGGGCCCATATGTTGGCCCATATGGGACCTATAAATATTATGGGCGTGCTACCTGGTATGTCAATGGGGACTGCCGCCAGCAAACTTCAAAGGGTCATGATGACCTGTTAGAGAACTCAACCCAATGGATGTCTAGACTATCTCGAAGGGGGGTTCTAAGAGAGGATTACATGTAATATGACCGAACTTAAATGAACGGTTCTGTTATGATATAAACACGAAAAGAGCCTACCGCTGTCGCCCCAGGTCGCCACGCAGGGTTTTAATGGAACAATTTTGAACGCAAGGTGGCAGCTTACGCACCTGGTAATTTAATTTCCATTGTTTACGTAGTTCTGAGCATTGTTTGCGTAGTTCTGAGCAGGAACCAAATTTACACACAGGAACCAAATTTACTTAGTAAATCTGCGCCTGCGCACAGTTTGAAGAACAATATATTTACTTGGTAAAACCTGCTAGCACCTAGTGTCTCTAAGAGCCTACCGGTAGTTTGGTACTTTACTGTTGTTTCTGCAGGGATGTCAATCAGTGCGCCCTCAGTTTTGCTGTAACTTTTAAACAGACAGTGTTGTGCAATGGAATTATTTACGTTGCTTAAAATTTGTACATAGTAGGGTATAATGCTGTTCTTATGCAGACTCTAATTACCGTATTTGTAGTTCCATATTTTGAGTGGTTCATATTCTATTATCTGATTGTCACCGTCGTAAGTAAAATCATTTTCAATTCTAGCAGTTATTTATGTTCTCATAATTACAAAGCCTGAAAAACAACTGTTTTGTTCTAGTCAGAGAGTTATACACTTTAAAACAAAAGCAACAAGATAAGGGCAATAAAATAAGTGTTTGTAATAATTCTGCTTGTGAAACAGCCGGTTTGATTTCAGTTGATTTGATGGCATCCAAGCAACTCCAGCCGTAAAGAAATGTCGTACTTGAAATGTTTAGGTTTCTGGTAGTTACGATCGCTCTGATTTTAAACATAAATGGTGTGACTGGGGTCGTAGCATCCTCAATGTTACCATTGAACACCTGCAAGTAATATCAATGTAGTTTTGAGATGAATGTTAAACACACAAGTGATACCGAGATGGTATTTATTTAAAACATAAAAGCGTATCGGCATCACGGTATATTTGAGGGTTTTTGTGTAGCATTTGTAGACAAAATGAGTGTTGTGCACTTTCGATTCAAAGCATTCAAAAAGTATTGCCAGAAGTGCAAATAAATGAAATCAAATGTATTTTCGCTAGTTTCGAGTACTTGTCTTTGTAAAAGAGTCTAATAAGACTTTTGATTAGTTGACATTATTGTAATGGCCATTGTATATATGCATTTTAGACTGAGCCATGTTGTTCCGTTTTAAACTTACATGCTTTTACAGCGCCAACGAGCGCTCCTGGTAACACAAATAATTTTTATCGTTTTAAATTTTGAATAGTGAAAGGTAGAAAGCCAACACATTTGCAGTTAAAGACTGACGTAAATCTTTTAAGATCAATCTCATCTTTTTGTGAAATCAAAACCACTAAACTGCTAATAATTGTATACGTGCCCGAATGGTTCCATTGCGATCTATGACGTCATCATAGTCAGAGGATGATAGCTTCTTACATTTCATCTTGTATTCAGCCACACGTGGAAGTTGTGCCTCACCCTGCGTGTGGCACCAGACACCACTTTCACCGAGGTCAACCTCCAACAAGGAATTAGCATTGCCCCTTTGTTCAAATTAAGCCACAAGAGAGTACAACATTGTAAAGAAGGGTGTCAATAAAATACACCAGAGGAATAATCAATTATTTTCACTTAAAACTCTTTAAAATCTACTTTTCTGTAAATATTCAAGTAAACACAGATACCACAGAGTTTTTAAGTCAACATTGAATACGCTGTTTAACTAAACTGATTTTTTAATTTAACAGTAATAAACCGTCGCTTATTTTTGACAGACTTTTCACTAAATATATTTAACTGTCGTCTCTGAAAGCTAACGATGAAATAATATGCAATTGTCATTAAAATTATTGATTGGATAGAATTCATAATGTATAATCAAGACATTCCACCAAAAATGATTTTGAAAATAGTTGTTGAATGAGGAAAGTTCAAGTTCCTTTCCAAACAATATAATGACCCAAATTGAGCACTCTCTATTGGTGAAAGAATCAATGAGCGGGAAATGGGGGGGGGGGGAAGAACGTTTTAATTCTTGTCAAAACGCACTACACAACCCAATGTACAGTCTACTCTGGTACCCTGTGTGCGCATGTTGTTGTTGCTGTTGCTGTTGCTGTTGCTGTTGCTGTTGTTGTTGCTGTTGCGGCTGCGGCTGCGGCTGCGGCTGTGGCTGAGGCTGTGGCTGAGGCTGTGGCTGTGGCTGCGGCTGTGGCTGCGGCTGTGGCTGAGGCTGTGGCTGAGGCTGTGGCTGTGGCTGTGGCTGTGGCTGTGGCTGCGGCTGTGGCTGTCGCTGTGGCTGAGGCTGTGGCTGTGGCTGTGGCTGTGGCTGTGGCTGCGGCTGTCGCTGTCGCTGTCCCTGTCACTGTTGCTGTCGCTGTCACTGTCGCTGTCGCTGCCACTGCTGCAGTTGCTGTTGCTGTTGCTGTCGCTGTCTATGTCGCTGTCGTTGTTGTTGTTGTTGTCTTTGTTGTTGTTTGTTTTCTTTTTTGGTGTGTTTTTGTTTAGTTTTTGTTTGTTCTGACCAAAAACTGTTTCTTTATTATTATAACAACTATCTCAAATTGCCTTTTTACACGATCAGCCATTTGCGTGTGCAGTGAATAGAAGCAACTTGTAAATCTGTATTTTCACGGCGTATGACACTTTCATCAATTTCTGCTGATAGCGCCCTCTTTTTAGTCAACTTCCTTAAGCCCATGTTATGATAAATTAGAATGTTAATGTGTGTGTGGTGGGGGTGGCACACACGTGGGCGACAAATCCCATAATGGCACCTGGATTCGGTCCAAGGAGGTGACGGGCAGGGAAGTAACCTACAAAGCCAACTTACTACTTGCGATATGTGATGTCCCTTCTGGGCTGCAACAGTTATGCAAGGCAATCAATGCATGTTCTCAAAGTTTGTTTATGTTGCATGCTCCAACGCCTAACGGCTTATTTCAAGACTAGTTGGTCAACCAGGTATACGACGTGAACTACGTCATGCATAATCTGCATTAAGTGAAACGAACAATCAATCATGGTTGCCTTGTCCGAAGGGTTGTGTGGTTGAGTTTGGAATTCCATGAGAAATGTAACCCATTTCTGAAGACGGACATCTTGTGTGTTAAACCAAATTATTTTTGTTTGATTTATTGGGTCCTCCTTACCAAATTGTGGAGATTAAAGGGTGAGTATTCAGTAAAATATAACAAAGTAAGCTTTGACGAGCTCGTCATGCTCGTGGCTGCCCGAATTCCGGACAAGTGAATGCATTGTTGTTCATGTTGTTGGGAACTACAAAAAATACAAGTTTTTCCGTGATCTGTTTTTCAATTTTACGAGTTACTGTTGTTATCTGAATTAAGTATACCACCTTTTATATATAAACATGATATTTAAACATTATTGTGTCAACTTGGGTTAGACAAAGCAGTGCTGAGAAGTCACTAAAATTGTATGAATGTAAAGACTAAAGTGCCTGTTTATTATTTATATATAAAAAAAATAGTGCCACTTCACCATGTTCACTTGCTTGTGACTTGTGTCATGTGTGTGGCCAGCTAGCCCAGGCTCTGTATAAACCAACTAATGTGCTCGTTTACCTCTTCTAATCTTAGTCTTAGCTTAAGCTTGCTTTCCCCCGAGTTCTCTGGATGTTGAATTACCAAGTTTTATAAGTAATAAAAAAAAAAATTCAAACAGTCATTTTCAATTTCACCCGAATTACTTACACAATGTACTTCCCTTGAATCTCGATTTTCAATTTATAGTCTGAGCGTGGCCATTTTAGAATGGCCACAATGAATTCATGAGGTCATCAGCGGCTAGCTGGGCTGTAGGTAGCCCCATAAATAGTGCCAATACATTTTTGTGTTAATGTGCTCTCCACAAATGAGCTAGGGTAAGTGAAAACTGGGAAAAAATCTTGGCATAAAAACGAGGATTTCTATTTGAAAAGTAATTTCAACTTGAGCTAAAGTCCAGCCTATTGGCACAATTTATGGGGCTAGGCTTGTGGGTGGAGCAAGGCCTCGTACACAATTCAACGGCCGTTTCATGGAAATACAGCTCGGCGACTATCTTACCTTTTTTTTAGCGGGTGACGTAGGCGGACATTTCAGCACGTAGTAGTCGAGGTCTCACTTGTCCGGCCGAGCTCGGGTTACTGGGTGACAAAATCGGCAGACAATACCGCCTCGTTCCCTCCATTGCAGGTAGTTCTGTGTGGTCCCATTTTTTTATTCTCATTTTCTTGGCCAATCTTTTTCTACGTGTTAATGCTTTTCCTTGCTCTTAAGCAGGTTACACTCTTTGTATTAAAAATAACCTGGTTCTCGTTTCGAAACGTTTTGCATGTGTGGGCCATATTTTCAAGACTGATGCTCGGACGTTTGGAATTTACATAAGTGGGGTGTTGGGGTGTTTTTATTTGGAGGAAGAGTAACTCGACGGGCCTTGGAACAACCCGTGTCAAATTGAGCAGAGGATAAAGGAGTGAACGAATTATTTTTTCTTCTGCACTGTAAAAAGCTGTGAAGTTCAAAGTATTTTAATTTCAAAAGGATTTTTGAATATTTAGCGTTTTACACTGCAGGAAGGAGTTCTAGGAGTTTATTTAGACACCCCTCAAAACGATTCACGCGTTTACTGCTCGTGGACGCCACATTGACAATTTTACTTTTTTCCCTTTAATAATTATCATTAAAATGTTTATCCCTTTTGCCTTTCAAACCTTAGACAACCATGGCACATTACGGACAAGCAGCAAGGAAAGATCCTCCCTGGTCACAACTAGGGGCAGCAGGTCTAGGTAAATACTGTTTGTAGTTCAAACTTAGTGTGCTTGTTTGAATCATAATCAGCGTTTTTATTTAATAGCTCATAATAAGTTTGCATCTCCCAGATAAAGAATATTATTTGGTTCTATCCATACACCGATGTGTGTAAACTCAGTACTTCCCTGGGTCCTGTGAAGAAACAAATCCACAGGCATATTACTTGGATGGGATTCAAACCCACAGCCTTTGCCATTCTAGAGCAGGTGTCATACCACTAGACCACCGAGAAAGCCCAGAAGCTGGAGGCAAATCGAATCCTATATGTATTTAGATATATATAGGATTATAGGATAACGATAGTGATTCCTACTGCCTTAAGCTACCAGGCAATCTCGTTGGTCCAGTGTGAAGACATCTGCTCTAGAATGGCAAAGGTCGTGGGTTCGAATCCCACCCAAGAAATATGCCAGTGGATTCGGGGAAAATACGGAGTATACATAGTACCTTGCTTTCAAAACACACATTTGAGTGTAGGGACAAAAACCAAACAGTAAGATATTTATTGTACTGTAAAGTGTGCACTAAAGTCTGCATTTAAAAGAAATACTGTGTTAATATTGTATGTGTGCATGTAGGACAAGCGGTAATGTCAGCTCAAGGGCCAACTCTTATTGGTAATCCACAAGCTGGTGGTCCCGCTGGTGTTTACAGCCAGATGGGAGCACCAGGGGTAGCACAAGGTATTCCTCAGGCTAGCGCTTATCAAATACAACAACAACAGCAACAACAGCAGCAGCAGCAGCAGCAACAACAGCAACAACAACAGCAACAACAACAACAGCAGCAGCAGCAACAACAGCAACAACAACAGCAACTACTGGTACAGCAGCAACAAATGCAGGTCAACCAGGTAATAAAAAACAACTCAGTCAATCCCTTTACACCAACCCTTATTCCGTGTTCACATTGGACTTTTGGGGGGTAAAGTAACCGAGCAAATGGGTAACTTGATCATTTTATGTCCAGTGCGAACAGCACGGGAAAATTTCACCAAGGTAACAAGTCCAATAGATAATTTTACCAGCCATCTTCTGCCCAGGTATCCTGGTCAAACTAACCAAGACAAAAAATGATGACATGACACACAAAAGTGAACTGCGACGTTCATGTACTGGTGATGTGCACACTCATGTTGATGTAGAGGCGGTATTCAGAGCTCTGAAATTGCTTGCGTTGTTTTTCTCACTTTTATTTGCCGTGCTTCTCTTCAACCTTTGTTTACAAGCAAGGTCATGTATTTGGTCACACTGGGTTAAAGGTCACTGGCGTAGTTCCCTCACATTGCAGTCAGTCGGTTTGTTTCACCATCGTCTCAGTTAGTTTACCTATGTCAAATAACCAAACTGCGGACACCGGTAAGATTTACCCAATGGTATGTTGCCTATACACTGTAGTCTCTAATAAGTTTTTAATCTAATGTGAACAAGGTTTTATTCTCAAGGACATTAGTTAGTACAGGGCTCAAATTTGGGGGAAAAACCCAGCAGACTGCGGGGCTTATAGCTCAAAACCTTTACTGGACCAGAAAATGTGTTAGAGACAAAAAGCAAAATTAGAGAACACTATCTACACAGTTTCAAATTTGAGCTGTTTTTGTATCAAGCACTAAGAGAAGATTTATCCAATTTTTCTTGTGGGTAATGTTTCAATGCTCAACGGAATTGAAAGCTATTTGTATTTAATCAGTTTAAATTTAAAAAGCACTGCGGTGTTATTATTCAAAACCACAATACCGCCCGACTTGTACGGTTGTAAGTTTACTTGCCTGATGCTAAAATCACTGGCCTGCGGCCCAGTGTTAATTGCGAGCCCTGATGTACGTTCATGATCAAACTGCAACATACAAGAATGAAGACATAATAAATGTGTAAATTAGTTTTATTTGTTTAGTATAAAAATATGAAAGTTTTTAAAGATGTTACAAATCCATTTTTAGGAAAAATTCTCAAAGTTTTGCATGCTACACAATAGGTTAAAATAAAAGTAATGGTTACATTTCAGATGAATGCACTGCAGTCCAACATGGCAGCACCTGCAATCGCCCAGAATAACCCAGCTGGGGTTGGAGGAAACACTGCCCAGTTGACTGTTAGCTACCCAGCACCTCGCTCCACCCAAGCCCCTCAGCCCAAGCAGAGGGTTTTCACAGGGACTGTCACTAAAATGCATGATACATTTGGCTTTGTGGATGAAGATGTGTTCTTTCAGATAACGTACGTATTGTCTTAATATTATCAGGCTCTGAATTTCATCTTTGACAAGGCAGTAATAATAATAAACCATTCTTATATAGCGCATATCACTGTGAGGTCCCTATATGCTGTCAGTATTTTTTTACAAGGTATGCGGAGCTACGTGTTGTAATATGAGAACTATTCCTTTACATAGCACCAATGGTTTGCAAGGTGCTGTGGTGCAATATGCAGCCAATCAAACCAGGAACACCGGGGCGAACCCCTTCTCTTTACGATAAGTGCACTGGGTTCTTTTACGTGCGTTACACAACACACGGGACATAAGGCTTTACGTCCCAACTGAAGGACAATGCAATAATGGTTAAGTGTCTTGCAAAAGGACACAAGTGCCACGACCAGGACTCGAACCCACACTCTGCTGATCAGAAACACCAGAGCTTGAGTTCGGTGCTCTTATCCACTCGACCAGGACACACCACAAAGGCCATTTTCATTTTGGATTAGGGCGGTTCCCATCGGAAAACCTTACAAGTCTATGGAAAACTTTTGAAGGGTCACCAAGGCCGTGACCAGGGGCAAACGAGAGCCTGTGGCCTTCATGTAATTCCAGGCCTGTATCATGCACTTTATGTGTAAAGCTGGGAATGAATATGAGAGAAATGTTAAATGAAGGGATTTTTTTATGACAAAGGTAGGATTACTTTTATCGGAGATACGTTTGTTCAATCAAAATAAGAATTGTCAAGTTCGTAAAAATAAAATGTATGGATGCAATAATGTCTACTCAATAACTTCACTCGACTCAAGCTTTGCTTGAATTTGTATAACTTACTTGGTGTTTTATCTCCGTTTATATTGATAAGGGTAGCCCTGACTGAGTCTACCAAAGCAATGTTTGGGGGTTTTTTCTGGACAGTTCAAGAGTTCTCTTCAAGATTTTTCAAAACTGGGGGCCACTCTGAGCCCATATTTTGGGAGTTTGGCCAGAGCATGTTGAATTGAAACGAGGACCTCAGAATGTTTTTTCACTTTTTTTTTATTATTCTGATTTATTCATATTAAAACACGAGGTAGGCAGCCACAAAAGATTAGCTGAAATAACCACGTTCACACTTTACAAGAATTACAATTTTTTTACATATATACCAGTAAAAAAAGAGTAGAAGCATAAAATTACAACAAAGTACTCACTTGCACCTAAATGCACCTATATTGTAAACAATTAAGAATTACAAAAGTTTAGCTAAAACAGGAATTGTAGACTTCATGTATCTATCAGTTTTGCACTTAGGTACAACTAGTGTAGATGTGGAACTGTTTCTAAGTATTCTGTTGTGTTAGTCAATTTAAGAGGGGGGAGCATATTTCTAGATTTGGGGGAATGTAATAGTTTTGTGCCAAAGTTATACAGTAAGGTGTCTCTCCTAGTTTTATATTGTGCAATATGGAGAATTTTAGATTGTTTATCTTGAGGATTTTTGTGAATTTGATCTTAAGTCCAAATAGAAGAAAATGCCTTTTTATTTTGGGGATATATTTTTTGGCATGTTATTTGCGTTTATCGGCATGCAATTAACGCGTACCAGACCGGTGCGTTAGTTTCTGCACGGGGAGAACCCTGACTTGTATAAATCAAATCAAGCAAAACCATAAGATATTTTGGAGATTTTGGGGCAGTTACAATTGCAGGAGACAACATAAACACTATATCACCCTTTTTCAATTTCTTGATAGCTCTGTCAAAGGACCTCTGCCCAAAGTCATGGAGAGAGTTCTAGTGGAAGCTACATATAACCCAAATATGCCCTTCAAATGGAATGCAACCAGAATTCAGGTTCTACCCAGTCAGGTTAGACAAATTCTACATTACCCCCCTTTCTTATACCCAACCTTTATGCAAACCCCCAACTGCCTAATCACGATGTTTCTTTCAAATGGATTGTAAGAAGGATTTGGTTTCTACCAAATTGTGCCAGAAAAACCCAGTCCTTACCCAACAAATTCCCAAACCTTTCTTTATTCAACCAATCCTACCCCAATCAATTCCCAAACCTTTCTTTATCCAACATAAACAAAGACAAATTGCATTAAAGTAATATATTCAAAGAATAACATTCAGAATTTGGTTTGATTAATATGAAAAGATAAATCCATGCTAAGTTCTGATGAATTTGAAAAAAACAATTGTTTTATAGCAACAGCAGAGCATACCGTTATTGAAAGCCCCTCCTGGCCAGGGTCTGATGGGTCAAGCTCCCCCCTCTATGATGGGTATGCAAGCACAGGTTGGAATGGGACAAGGGGTTGCTCCACCTATAGTCCCAACAGGACCTGGTAAGTGCACAATTTATTTCTAAACGTTTTACGTTAAACTTAACTACCGGAATACTCTAACCACTTCACTTCTGTATTTTGTTTTTTAATTCTGTGCTGACCCGCGGTGAAACAAAACGTATCATGGTAGGTGTCTTCCTGTGTACCCTACACAATGGAAAGTCGAGTGGATAAAAATGCTGCCGTCCTGCTGTAAAAAATAAGAAATTAAGGAAAATACAAAGTTGTTCTGGGCGTTACTAAACGTTCGCTGGAAGTCTGTAAACAAAAAAAAATTGCAGAAAAAAACGTCATTCGACGTAGTTGAAATCCACCTGAAGGTTTAACATACCCGTCTTTAATTCTCTTCATGTAAAGGCGGACCAGGCTTACTTGCCCACCCTCATGGACCAATGCAGGTTCAGCGCCGCCCTGAGCCTGTCCGTTCTGACCCACTCCGCACTTCTTACGATCAGCGAGACCGAGACAGGGAATCGCGACGACGAGAACGGGAACTGGAGCGAGAACGAGACAGGGAGAGGGAACGAGAACGGGATCGGGAGAGAGATCGGGAGAGAGAGCGAGAAAGAGAGCGGGAACGTGATCGCCGGCGTATAGAACGAGAGAAGACGCCCCCTGCACATCACCGTTCCTATTCTCCCCGACGGTCACCAAAGAGGACTCGCCGACCTGCACCTCGTTATGTTGTACAGATTGCTAAACATTCCTTAGACATGTAAGTGTATTAGGGAGGATTTTTCATTCACTTTAGTTTCACCTGGTGCTGGATTTTTCAACATTTTTCTTAGCTTACAAACGAGATTATTTTTTTCAGAACGCTCAGAATAATTTGTTGTTGAAATGACTTAACTGCTTGTTCTCACCCGTACACTGTACCTATGCCGAGATGTAAAACAGAGAGCCATTTTAATAGTTTTCAACCCGCATACTGCATCCCTTAGGAACTCCCTGCTGGTGTAAAACTCCCTTTGTCCTACAGTGTCTCTTGTTGCGTGTCGTGGGCCGAGCAGTTTAGTTCATCGGACCCAAGTTCTGGTGTTGTCAGCAGCAGAGTGTGGGTTCGAACCCCGGTCATGACACTTGTGTCCTTGAGCAAGACACTTAACAATAATTGCTTCGAAAAAGTTGGGAAGGTAGTGCACTCTGCTCTGCCAACCAGGCTCCTAGTGGATGATACCCTTGCCTACATCCTTACAGACTGTGAAGGGGGTAACCCTGTTTCAGCCCCAGGAGTAGGTGGCAACGAGACCCTGGTGGCGGTTGATTTGGGTCAACAGCCCAAATCAGTTAAATGTAGCCCTCACCTTAAAGTGGCCGTCCGGCCTTGTGAGTTGGGCAATATCTCATTAAAGAAAATATTTTTTGAAAGTTCTAGCCTGTTTTAAGATAAGTACCAATATCTAAGTTTTTTCTTCTTTCTTAGCATTTTTTCTTGCAGTCCCTTACCACAAATGGCTTTTTGTCTTGTTTAGGAGAGACTTTGCTTAAAAAAAGAAACATATAGTTTTTAAAGAAATTGCATTATCAGAGAATGGACTTTTGGAACTCAGTAATTTCACGGAGCAGAAAGGACAAACCATCTGCTAAGAACATAGGTCTTGCTAAGCAACCAGAATGGGATGGTTTTTTTTATATTTATTCTTTATATAATCATAGTAACAAATTGAATTATTTATAACTTTTTAATTTCTTACCCATGTTCAGCTCTAAAACCAATGTCATTGAGCTTCGTAAGCGGTACAGTAACATGTATATCCCGAGTGATTTCTTTGCATCTAACTTCACCTGGCAAGAGGCCTTCCCCTTGCACCGTACTCTTGGGCTGGGTAACAGTTGCAGCTTCCATGTCATGAGTAAAGATGTTGAACCCTTGGAGAAGAACGATGCAGTGTTGGAACCCTCTGATGCAAGCTACAAGTACAGTGCAAAGGTTAAAGTTCATTTGTTGCACTTCAGTTTATGTGTTTTTGTTTCAATGGGTTCGTTAAGGGCAGGGTATACTTTTGGTAATTGTGAAAGACCAGTATCCTCACTTGGTGTATACCAACATACGCATAACAACAACAAAACTGTGAAAATTTCGGCTCATTTGTTCGTTGAAGTTGCAAGAACATATTGACAGAAACAAACGCCCTTGTTGCATAGAATTGTGTGCTTTCAGATGTCTGAGAAAAGCTTCATGCCTGAAGCCTTTCTCAGATTTAAATTTAGAGGTGAAAAACTAGCTCTTTCTCTAAAACTACATTACTTCAAAGGGGGTCATTTCTAACAATTTTATACCATATCAACAACTCTCCGGGGCCCAACTTCATAGCGCTGCTTAACGGTAAGCAAATATTTGTGCTTACTACAGCAGAAAAATGTGCTAAAGGTTAGGTATTTCACAGGTTAGCAAGAAAATTAGGCAGCCAGCTTGCTCGTTCACCATGGATTTGCATTGTTACATCATTCATTTTCATAGAGCAAGCACCGGAAGGTTAGCATGCCTTTTTCGTGTGCTTACAGTTAGCAGCGCTATGAAATGAAACTCTCGCAGTAAGCACAAAATCGGCCGTTAAGCAGCTCTATGAAATTGGGCCAAGTGCTCTTCACCAAGTAAGCATTTATGGTCATTAATGTTTGGGTATACCCTCAATTTAAAAGTTAATGACCGTACAAAACTTCACTTTTACTGCAGCTGTTGGCAGTATAAACTATTTTGAGGAAGGATTCCCTTCAAAGTAATAATTATGGTTTGGGTCATTTCTCACGCCAAAAATTTGAATCTGAGAATCGTCTCTCCGATTTCTGAAGGATTTGTGTCCGTTTGCAAATGCTGTGGTCAGAGATGGGGTCCCTGTCATCTCTTTAAACGTGGATGGATTTGATGTTTGTGTGAAAAGACTGTGACAGTGTTTTTGCTGTTTTCTCAGCAAGTAGACACTATATTCAGCTGAAACTTTCACATGTGACTTTTATTGTATCTTTCTTTATAATTTTGCCTTTAAATCAGCATTACGTTGACCAAAAAACAATCTATGACTGTACCTTTAAGTGTCTATGACCCTTGCAGACCAAATGTCATCTTTAATATTCTATTGCAGTCCATTTGCAAAGTTTTGTTGTTGTTGTTGTTTTTTTTACTGTCACAATGGAATCCATTCTTGCAGTTGTAATTTAATGTGCTTAAATCAATGCCAAATTACAAAGAGCTGTGTTTTTCTGTGTTCACATAAAAAGATGGTTCATAACAATAATGATAATAATAATGAACAGAGCACTTTATAGGAAATTACAGCAAATGAATAATTAAATAATTAACTAAAGAAACAGAAACAGATAAATAAGGATTGGTCTTGGAACAAGAATGTCTTACGGAGGCGTTTGAATACAAGCATCAAGATTGCTTCTCTTAGAGAGGCAGGAAGCTGATTCCACAGACGCTATCCCCAGCCTTCCTCCTAGTTCTGGGAATAGAAAGCCAGGTCTGATCAGCTGATGAGCAGAGTCAGTGCCTGCATGCATCCGAAATATTAGAGTTGTGGCAATATACCAACCAGATATGACAAGAGAGTGAGCGTGAACAAATTTGTAGACATGGGTGACAATTTTGAAGGATATAAGGTCTTTAACTGGGCGGCGATGCAGCTCTGCCAGCAGGCCAGCAGAAGGCTGGTCACAGCCACATGCAGACTAGCCTTACTACCAGATAAGGTGTTATTTTTTTTTTAAATAAATACGCGGGACAGTTTATCCATTCTGCTTTGGTTGAGAGGAGACCACGTGGCTAGGTTTAAACGTGCAGTATAAACATGGTGAGGACTCTCATCTATTTTGTTAAACTTTATTTATTTATTTTTTATGCAAGTTTGCCCCAAACAAGGCTCAAAAGCCACTCTTGGTAAGGGGCTACAGGAGGAAAATTATTAAAGACGAAAATAACTCAGAGGAGCTGAAGGTAGGAAAATGAGTGGGGTCACAAAACTGAATTTGACCTTGGAACCCCCTATTTAACACGGTACTGGCTACATGGTATGACATCACACTTTACATTCTTACGTCTAACATTCTTTCTGCCCAGGTCATGATGATGGCATCCAGTAATCTTGATGACTTTTACGAGCAGTGTTGTTCGAGGCCACAGGACTCCAGCGATGTCCGTGAGAACTTTCAACATCCGACGCGTCTCATCAACTTTCTCGTCGGTCAGAAGGGTAAAAATGAAGCTATGGCTATCGGGGGTCCCTGGTCCCCGTCACTCGATGGTCAGGATCCTGTAAACGACACCACTGTGTTGATCAAAACTGCAATTCGAACAACCAAAGCGCTGACTGGGATTGATTTGAGTGGTTGTCTTCACTGGTATGTATTTCATTTAGCCAATAATTCATAATCAATTTTGTAATTAGACATTCACTTTAATTCTCTCTTCTTCTTTTTTACACCACTTTACTGCATGTATGTGTTCTTATAACTTTGGTGTGTCCGGAAATAGTGGTTTATTTTAATCGAGGTATTGTAGACATTTAGGAGTCTGATCATCACATCTTTATGTGGTTCTCCAGAGATGTGCCTATGTGCGGAGGCTCCATTCACGGTTTGTTTTGATGTTTTATTGTAGGGTAGCATTGGTTATACCTTGGGGGTTAACTTCATATTTCATTGCAAAGCCTCGACAGCAAACATGACATCAACGTAGCTTGATGGTATTAAAGCTGTTGATTAAAAGAGAAAACTCAGTCCATTGACGCTACAAATGCCTCTGTTGACCTCAATGCACAATTTCTCAATTTCTGAATTAGGGTGGGCTAAACACTTTGTGGTACAACAGTGTTTGCCCTTATATTTTTCTGCGGTTGGCCGGCAGGACTTTTGAGCTAGCTGTTTGCTCGATTGCCGCTTTGGCCCGAATCTTTGTTCTGGTACATCATAACATATTCTACAAAAATGCACTTGTAGATGTGCAATAAATACAAAACAAATTTTAAAATCCTATGGAGGTTGAGTATAGAGAATGTCACTATGCGAGCTTTTATTACGGCCAACATTTTGACGCAAAGCAAACATATAGAAAGGTAAGTTTGAGTTGATTGCAACTGCTAGTTGAAGTCGGCATGTAAGCATTAAGAATTACTGACGTGAGGGCTATGCTTTACTTGCCTTACAGTTTGTATACATGTACATGGCAAAAATTTACCCAGAGGGTAAAGCCACCCTCGGGTTGTCCTGTGTTTCGCTTGCGCTGCGGCGGAACCATCGGGATCAGGCAGAAATTAACGCTCAGGTCACTCAAATTGAGAAATTGTGTGAATGCTGTGGAACAAGAGGTCACCCTGACAAAACCAGGCTCATTTCACCCTCGATCAAGGACCAGTTGCTAAAGCACGTTCTGCGTGGATAGCCAAACACGTGTTGCGCGAAAGCTTACACAGGCACTAATTAATGCAAAAACGCAATCAATGCATACGGTCCTTAATGTAAAATCTAGTGATTGGTTCCCGCTTGTCGGGAACACTGAGCAGAAGTAGGAAAATTTTCTCTCTCTTGCAATTTTTTTCTGATGCCAACTGATGCGGATCGCCTTACAAATATCATAGTTATACTCGGATCGTAAACAACCCTTCGTTGATTTGTTTCCGATGGTCTTAGCTCGGGTGCAGCATCATCCTGAAAAGTCAGTCAGCGACTTTTTTGTGTGTGGTTTTTTTTTTTTTTTTTTTTTTTCAACGCAAGGTCGACCATTTAGTGTGTGCTCTCTCCAAAAGGTACATGTATGCCCTCATTTTGACACTGTTTTTCACAGGTTGATGTTATAGCAATTAACATATCTCTTGTCCATGGTGAAATCGTTTAACATTCGTGTAACCTTAAGAGTCGTTGGCTCGCTAATGAATTTGTACGGATGACAAGTCGTTAAGACTGGACAATTTAGGTCGGCAAAACTAATGTAAGTTTCCTCACGTTGTGTACGTAATTTGTAAGTGTTGTAAGACATTACTGAGTTATGCAAAGTGACCTATACCATCTTAAATGATGGTGAGATTGCAAAAGGATCATCAATTGAGAATGACCAACGATGTCATTTTGTCACTCAGTTTACAATAAGTGGATAAGATTGTTTTCAAAACAATAAAAAAAAACCTTGGGAACAAGTGTTTTTCTGGGCCGTCTGTCATTTTAAAAGTTTAGTTTGTCACTTTTGTTGTTAGAATTCTTCAAACTTACAGTGACAATAAAAAAGAATACGTTAATTCTAGACAAGGAATGGACTTTGAACGTTAAAGTTGTCCCTTTCCCAAAATGATGCAATTGAAGAAAAAAAATTTTTTAAAACATTGATGGGATTTACTGATGTTTGATTTTACGTCAATTTTAAGATACGTTCATCACTGTACTTACCTCTGTGAATCAATCAATCAGTCCATACAATTACTGTTGACTGTTGCAGGCTCGATACTTACTGTAGGCAACAGAGGCAATCGCCTCCATGCCCCTTGCCATTGCCTTGACGCCCCTTGAAATGTTCCAGTCAATTTCAACTTGCCCTCATTGAGGTGCCCTTTTGCTAGAGGCAAAACTTCTTGCCCTTACAACATTGAATTACCACTCAGGCTTGTTAATTACATAGTATGGCTTTAAAAATATATATATGTAAAATATTAAAAATTCTGGTTGAATATTTGTTGTGCAGACTCCTTGGTAATCATGTATATTGGAAGTTCCACCAGCTTGCTGGAGTCTTGGGTACCTGTTGTAAGGGTGGATGATGCATTGAAATTGTGTCCTGAAGGAATACTACACTTGTACTCAATTAGAACTATGTTTACATGGTGTGTATCTGTTGGGTCCTAATTCCAGACTCAATTAGAACTATTTTTACATGGTGTGTATCTGTTGGGTCCTAATTCCAGACTCAATTAGAACTATGTTTACATGGTGTGTATCTGTTGGGTCCTAATTCCAGACTCAATTAGAACTATGTTTACATGGTGTGTATCTGTTGGGTCCTAATTCCAGACTCAAATAGAACTATGTTTACATGGTGTGTGTCTGTTGGGTCCTAATTCCAGACTCAATTAGAACTATGTTTACATGGTGTGTATCTGTTAGGTCCTAATTCCAGACTCAATTAGAACTATGTTTACATGGTGTGTATCTGTTGGGTCCTAATTCCAGATTCAATTAGAACTATATTTACATAGTGTGTGTCTGTTGGGTCCTAATTCCAGACTCCATGAGAACTATGTTTACATGGTGTGTATCTGTTGGGTCCTAATTCCAGACTCAATTAGAACTATGTTTACATGGTGTGTATCTGTTGGGTCCTAATTCCAGACTCAATTAGAACTATGTTTACATGGTGTGTATCTGTTGGGTCCTAATTCCAGATTCAATTAGAACTATATTTACATAGTGTGTGTCTGTTGGGTCCTAATTCCAGACTCCATGAGAACTATGTTTACATGGTGTGTATCTGTTGGGTCCTAATTCCAGACTCAATTAGAACTATGTTTACATGGTGTGTATCTGTTGGGTCCTAATTCCAGACTCAATTAGAACTATGTTTACATGGTGTGTATCTGTTGGGTCCTAATTCCAGGATATCTTGGTCATTTATGTTAAAATTTGCAACATTACTAATTCTTATAAGCACCTGTTAAACTGCCCATGGGTCGTTGCTTTCTGCAATGTCTTAACTCCTTAAGATCAATACTGGTGCGTTGTTTATGTAAAGGTATTTCAGAATTGATAAGGAGATAAAACATTGCTTTGTTTTAGTCTGAAAGCTTACTGATTATGAAGCTCATTGTTGTTATTTTATATTTTGTGTGAAATTTAGTCATATTCAAAAAAAACTGTGTCTGAAAAATCTTTAAAAAGCAACAGCTAATTTCGGTTGTTACAACCCAAATTAAGAACAATGTGTTTACATGCTGAAAATTGTGCATGGGTTTTCACTATTGTCTTTTAACTCACGCAACTAATTAACCCAAAATGTTCACAGGTTTGTTATTTCATGTATGTGGTTGTGTACACAAAACATGATCACTGTCTGCGACATTTTGTCAGCTCTACCAATCCTGTATTATACCTTTAACATTGAAACAGTAAGATGGGTTGGTTTTGGTTCAAACTAACGTCGGGGACATTAGAGGAATGGTCACTGGAGATTGAAATTTAAATTGTCTACTATCACTTTTAACGAAACCATGCCTTCCATTCCAAAAATAGTTCGTAGCCTTCATCTGTAAATTCATTACGACTCAAATCCTCGTCCACCATTTTAACCTCACTCATGCTTTTCAAATGAACATCTAGACTATAAAAAATGACCCGCAGCTAACCCTGAAGGGCTCGGGTTTCGTTAATGCACTATCATTCAAACCCCCACCAGGTACCGTTTTCTTGAGCTGCATTACCACCGCCCAGAGAGGATCTCCAAGGGCCAACTAGTCCCCGCCTGTGTTGAAACTGTGGTTATTTTCCTCCCGGATGTATGGCATCTTTTACCCACCAGGGCGGAGTACGAGGGGCTCGGAGCCCGTTACAAGCAGAGACTCCAGGAGCTGGACCGACAGCCTCTGGGGAAGCCGCCGCCAATCAGCGACATGCAGGCACAGAAACTAGTATTTCTACACACTCACTTTTAACCCACAAAAATCTTTCAACACCTAACTTCTTTAAGGAAAAAAAAAACATGACATTTTTTTATCTTTCCCGATGTATTTCTATTTTAATTAAACAAAAAATACCATAACAAAATTAATAGTGTACTGTATTTCTAATTGCCTGTCCAAGCAACATGATGTACCAATATTTTTGGAACTTGAAATAATTAAAGTCGGAATAATATTTGAATCATCTTTACATCCAACTGATATAAACAACATAAAATGGGTTTTTCACCACACGTCAATCAAATTCAGCGTTCCAAAAGTTTGATTGACTTATTAGAAAATTGTTTACTGCTTTTGTTTTTCATCGGCTTTCTAAAACGACATATTCTTCAAGCTGAACCGTTTTACTACTTAACTGAACTATAAACTACACATAGATCAAGGGGGGAAAAGCTAAACATTAACAATTCAAACTCATCTTTTCTTATACAAGTAGACGTATACAGTACCACTATTTTTTTACAGCTTTTCTACAGTTGGAGTGATTACAAAGCCTAAGGCTTTCCCAGGTTCTTTCAGTGAGCCAATTTGAGCAACTCGTCAAAAATCTTCCAGGCATCATCAATTCCTTTTTCCCCATTTTGATGACGCCTTCAATTTAAATGGGTCGGGCTTCAACAAAGTTTTTTTAACTTGGTTGATCTATCACCATTTGCTTCATCGGGGAAAATTTTGTAGAGATTTTTTTTTTATTTTTTTTTTTTTCAATTCTCAGCTCGTTAGCATGGGGAATAACACTCTTTTTAAAATGCAATTGGACATTTTTTGTGTGTTTGATACGAAGGGATGCAACTAATCATCGCAGAAACGTGGATCCGGAAAGCGTCCCCATTGTCCACTCTGGACACGATCTTTAACTTCACTATTATATCCATCTCACTGACAGATAAGACACGGCTGATTCCATGGCCTCTTGGAAATATGGAGACCAGCTTCTCAAGAATATTAATATCTATAAACTATAATAGCTTTCAGAAAGAAAGTCCTCAAAGAAATTATTAATCTACCCAAAAGAGTCCTAAGACGAATCACAAGAAAAATTTCACAAAAATCACAGTTCGCTTATTCTGCGAACAGAAAACGAAAAAAAATCAGCTTTTCAACCAAGTTAAATTATTGATCAACAACAAGAGTCAACTGTTTTGTAATTTTTTAGTTTTATTAGTAGCTTCTCCGAAGTTTCGTTGTCAAGAGAAACCTTGTCCTTCTTCACTAGAAATATTTTGCTTATTTGATAAGAGTGATTTGATGTCTCAATTTAACAGAGGACAGTTTTTTGATATTTTGTATTTTCATTTTCTTTTTAGGATGACGAGGAAGAATCTGAGACATCGGTTACCACGACGCCGACACACTTTAGTCTCCTTGACCCCAAGACCATGAAGGTGAGTTTTGAAGTCAAGAAGTGAACTGTGTTTTACTTTTGTGTAAATTTGTGTGTGTAGGGTAAGGGTGCGCAATATGCGTTAAACAGTGGGGTTTCATGGACAAAGTGAGTTTTGTGATGCGCTCATTTTCCAATAGATAAGAGTCCTCTTATTAAAAGGGAAAAAGTCTGTATCCTCACGCTAAAAAAGGTGTAAAATTTCAGCGAAATCTTTCACAGCGAAATTTGAAATGTGATGTCACCAAATAGCAATAACACATGGGTCTGCACATTCCAAAGAGGAATATTTTGTTCAAATCATAAGGCCAGGTTCAATGCCTTTTTGATTGAAGGTCGGCAAGATTTAGGAACTGAAAATTATCTTTACAAAAGTGGCACTTAGAGGGTATCAAAGACTGGCATTTTACAACATTTGAACTTAAGGTCAGAGACTTGTAATTTGGGTGTCATCATTATAAGTACTCCATGTATTAGAAATTGAGCGGATCTGAGAAGTGAATTTTACCTTGGGAACCCTTCTTTAATGGTAGGGTCATACTTTGGTAATGACCTCGAAGAGAGAAAAAAAAGTAACTTCTTTCCAAAAGCCTACTTGTTATGGAGATGGTTATGGTAGTAAGCATCCTGAGAAATTATTTTGTCTGAACTGCCCCTGTTGATTAGAAATTTGCAATTTTTAAAAATTGAATCTGAAAAATGATTCATGCATGAATCGTTTCTCAGATTTCTGAGGTTGGTGTCCGTTCGGGAATGCTGCTTCTAGAGATGTGGTTGGTACCCACTGTCTCCTCGATAAACGTAGATGGGTTTGACGTTCTTGTGAAAGTAGACACTGTATTCAGCTAAAACTCTCACATGTGACGTTTCTGTTACTTTCTTTATATTTTGGCCTATGAATCAGGATTATCCTGACAAAAGCCAGTCTATGACCCCTACCTTAAACTGTCATTCATCATTCCTATAGGTGAATGACCTCCGTCAGGAACTGGAGTGTCGAGGTCTTAACTCCAAGGGTCTGAAGTCACAACTAATCGCCCGCCTCACTAAAACGCTGAAGATGGAGGCGGAGAGGGAAGAGGAAGGAGAGCAGATTTCAGTGAGACCACCAGGGACTGAAGACGATGCTACATTAAAAGAGAACAACAAGGATGAGGAGGAAATGGAGACGGACTTGCAGAAGGAGGTTAGCGCCTACTCAAATTTGACTGTATTCAAACTAGTAAAGAGGTTTTTTGCAAGTCTACGGATACCTATTTGAATCGGATCTGTCGGCACTTTGTGTGTTCATGTGACGCGTAATTAAAATCTCCCTGATTGCAAGATGCAAATGCTGGAAGCTCTGTATTGAATGTAATTTCTAAACACCTCCCAGATTGTTGCACAAAATCTCCTTGATTGCAAGATGCAAATGCTGGAAGCTCTGTATTTAATGTAATTCTACATTTCTCCAAGATTGTTGTACAAAATCTCCTTGATTACATGATGCAAAAGCTGGAAGCTCTGTATTGAATGTAATTTCTAAATACCTCCCAGATTGTTGTACAAAATCTCCCTGATTGCAAGATGCAAATGCTGGAAGCTCTGTATTGAATGTAATTTCTAAATACCTCCCAGATTGTTGTACAAAATCTTCCTGATTGCAAGATGCAAATGCTGGAAGCTCTGTATTGAATGTAATTTCTAAATACCTCCCAGATTGTTGTACAAAATCTTCCTGATTGCAAGATGCAAATGCTGGAAGCTCTGCTTACATAGGAGAACAATGTGCTTCCGTTAGATTAAATAGACTTTTCAGTTGGATAGATTTCATCCCTTTCACAATGTGACTTTATTAGGACAAGAAGAAACATGACGAGAAACAGAAGAAGGACCTAGAACGTAAATACAGTCTACCGGAGAGTCCAACGCTAATTGTCCATCCCTCCAGCACGGCAAAGAGTGGAAAGTTTGAATGTAACGTTGTGTGTCTGAGTGTACTTCTGGATTACAGGATTGAAGACAATAAGGAACATTCTTTTGAGGTAAACTTTTTTTTTAGACTGACTTTCAGTTGATTTACTGTTTTGAATGCTGAACTGTGACTTTTCATCTTTGTGATTGTCATTTTATATGGTTAAGGAAAGTGTTTAGTTATAAATTAAAGGAAATGCATAATGGACTGTGCAAGTCTCGGGCATATTCAAATATTGGGACCCGTTAAGACGTGCAAGTTTGTCTCCTTCAAACGTTAAAGCAATGTTCGTGGGACCCAAAAATGTTTGAATATGCGCAAGACTTGCACGGTCTATAAAACTGTATTTATTGTAGTTTATTCTTTTTATGAATTTTGTTGTATGTCTTTTTCAGGTCTCTTTGTTTGCGGAGTTATTCAATGAGATGTTACAACGAGATTTTGCCTTCAACATCTACAAAGCATTGTTCCACGCACCAGAGAAGAAAGAAAAGGTACATTGTTTATCATCTTAAATTGGCGTGTCACGATCAACGTCAAGTGTTTCTGATCAGCAGAGTGTGGGTTCGAGTCCCGGCCTTGACACCTGTGTCCTTAAGCAACTTCAACTTTTGAAGGGGCACCAATGCCAAGACCAGGGTCCAATATTATAGAGCTGCTAAGGCAAAATATATTGCCCGCCAAAAATAAATAAATAAATAAATAAATAAAAAATTAAATAAATAAATAAATATAAATAAAATATGCTAAGCAAAATGAGCAGGATACCAGTCACAAATGGTACATATGACATGGTGTTTTGACTGGTAAGCATTATATAAGTGTGCTTAGCTACTTTTTTTACTTAAGCAGCTCTATGAAATTGGGCCCTGGGCAACCGAGGCCATAGCCTTCGTGTAATTACACGCCTGATTTACAGCAATCTAATGTAACACAATGTGTTTATTTATTTTATTATTTTTTTTCTTCTCCAGGATAAAGACAGAAAAGACAAGGATGAGCCAAAAGCCAAGAGACGAAAGACATCATCGGATGACAAAAAAGATGAAAAAGCAGACAAAGATGACAAAAAAGATACAGAGAAGGTAAAACTTGTGCTATTCTTTTGTGTCGTAGGAATCTTAGGAATTTCAACACAGGGTCATTTTTTTTGTAATTACTCCAAAAATTAATGGCCATAACAGTTTCGCTGATTTTTAATCATTCGGGGATTTAATTGGTCCTGTTTTCTTGAGTTTATTGAGTTATGCAAATGTTTCAACAGGATGAAGACAGGATGGAAGATGATGAGGAACCGGGAGATGATGACGAGGAAGAAGGAAAAAGTGATGCAGATGAAGAGGAAGAGAGTAAGTTGGGAATCACTGTCAATGTTTCTTGTACTGCTGTGCTGCTGCTGTTAACCCTTTCAGCCCCAATGGTGACTTTAGTCAACTGTGCACTATACCCTGCTTGGGCCCCAATGGTGACTTTAGTCAACTGTGCACTATACCCTGCTTGGGCCCCAATGGTGACTTTAGTCAACTGTGCACTATACCCTGCTTGGGCCCCAATGGTGACTTTAGTCCACTGTGCACTATACCCTACTTGAGCCCCAATGGTGACTTTAGTCCACTGGGCACTATACCCTACTTGAGCCCCAATGGTGACTTTAGTCTACTGTGCACTATACCCTACTTGAGCCCCAATGGTGACTTTAGTCCACTGTGCACTATACCCTGCTTGAGCCCCAATGGTGACTTTAGTCCACTGTACACTATACCCTGCTTGAGCCCCAATGGTGACTTTAGTCCACTGTGCACTATACCCTGCTTGAGCCCCAATGGTGACTTTAGTCCACTGTGCACTATACCCTGCTTGAGCCCCAATGGTGACTTTAGTCCACTGTGCACTATACCCTACTTGAGCCCCAATGGCGACTTTAGTCCACTGTGCACTTTACCCTACTTGAGCCCCAATGGCGACTTTATATTAATATTTAGCTGCTGATTTGTCCATGTTCACCCTCCATACCCAAGAATTCCAAAATTGAAAAGAGAAAGATCGGATCTTTCCAATGATGCCAATGATCGAAATGCCATACACCTACAGAGTACCAAATGGGTGTCTACAAAAAAAGTTTGGGTTTACAAAACACACTCAGCAAATACAGACCAATAACTGGTCAAACACAGTCTGGGCACCAGCGGTTTATTGTGTGTCAAAAGAATTTGGTAACGAGGGGGGTTAATTAGTTAAGACGGTTGTGTAGTTTTTGTCTAGAAGTCCTAGTCCACTGTTTGTGTTTGTTTGGGGGGTACTTCTGTACAAGGGGAAAATAGTGTGTTAATGGATGGGGGGATACCCTCTGCTTCAATCAGGCATGGTGTACCGTTGCAGTAGTCAAAATATCAAAATACTTACATTTCCAATATTTTGACAAACCCACAGCTGATGATAAAAAGAAGTCTGATGACAAGAAGAAAGATCCGAAGAAGAAATCCAGGCGTCCGAAGCAAGAGACGACCGAGCCCAATCTTCTCCTGTCCTGTGTTTACTTTGACCAGAATCACACCAACTACTTAGTGGACAGAGACACGGAAGAGATCCTACATAGTATTGGTCTCCACCTGTCTAGATCACAGGTAACGTGGACAGGCCTTGCGCTTAAGCTTTTTGTAAAGTAGCCCACCAGGCTAGTAAACTGTGCATTTTACGTGCCCCCCTGGAAATGTTAGTAGCCCAGTTTTAATCATGTATTGTTGTAAATGTATGACCGCAAACCTCTCTTAGTAAAATTATGCTTACCAGAAAAAGGTTACCAGCTAAACTACCATGTCACATGTAAAATTTGTGACTGGTATCCTGTTCGTTTCTGCTTAGCAGACACTATTAAGCAGCTCTATGAAATTGGCCCCTGAAAAGGAAGAATTGTGAGCATTATAACACAGTCCACACAGTGTTTTTTTACAGTGTTGAAGAATAGGATTTTCCTTAAACGTGTACAGAATAAAAGAATGGCCGTAGAGTGACTGCAACAAAGAGCTGGGTGCATGCATGCATGCGGATGCTAACTCAAGAAGGACCTGACATATCAACTTTGTGTGTGGATTGGTTTTAGGATCCCCCAGAAGCCTGTTGTTTTTAGACCCCTAGGGTAAATGTTGGGGTCATACGGCTAAAACAAAAGAAAATGTTGTCCGGGCAATAACTTGAAAAGGACTTGCCATATTATCTCCAATTCTGGTATAGTATCTTGGCCATAATATCTCCAATTCTGGTATAGTATCTTGACCATATTATCTCCAATTCTGGTATAGTATCTTGACCATATTATCTCCAATTCTGGTATAGTATCTTGGGCATATTATCTCCAATTCTGGTATAGTATCTTGCTTAAGGACACAAGTTTCAAGACCGGGGACTCAAACCCACACTCTGCTGATCAGAAACCCCAGAGCTTGAGTCAAGTGCTCTTAACCCCTCAACCACCAACACACCACAGTTACATGCCTTAGTGCTTTAGGCAGGCATTATGTTAACACTTCCAGTCAACTTTTGAATTTTAGGTTCGGAAGATTGTCCAGAAGGTTGTGTCTCGAGACTCCATGTCCAGAGAGATCTTCAGCTATCGCAAGTTGACAGATAAACCAAAGGAAGAAACTGAAGGCAGTAAACCTGAACAGCTTATCAACGGCAGTATGTCTGACCTACAACTGGCTAAAGGTAGGTGTACAGCCCCAAATTAGGCATCTCATCGTCTTCATAGTTCAATAAGTTTAAAGAGCACTGGAAATGTCAAATTCAATTTTGTGATGGACTCATTTTCCAATAGATAAGGTCCTCGTGTGTGTGGGGAAAAAATTACAAGTCTCTAACCTTGCGTTAAAGTAGTGTAAATTGCCATTGTATTCGATAACCTTTCGGGGCGAAATTTGTCAACATTCAAAACATCCGATGACATCATTCTGAGAAAAACGGGTCTGTACATTTTTGTATGGGGATGTACGCTCTGTCACCCACTGGTCATCCACTCACACACAACACACGTGCAGATCAATACAGCGATTCCAAAGTCCACTTGCTAACCAACAGGCCGCATGCTGTGATTGGCCATTGAAAATTACCATATTCATATGTAAAGCTTGGCTAGACTCCAACTCGGTACATGTTCACGAGTCGGAGTAAGGAATAGCTGTGTAGTGTGGGTCATGCCTGCAGGTTCTGTTTATACACAGCCTTGGAGTAACGCTATTCAAACATTGACAATTTGGCCGATAGGGGGCCTTGTATGTTGCGTGCAATGCATGGCAAATTTCATTCATTTTTTGTTCCCAATGTGCCTCGTCAAACACTGATCGTTGAATTGCGAAGATGTCAGTGCACAATAAAATCGATCCTCAAATTACAAATCTACGGAAAAGGTTGATAAAAATACTATTATATTAGTTAAAATAATAGGGTAATAGGATTGTCCAAACATGCAATTTTGCGACCCTTCGAAAATTTCTGGGGGTTGGGGCCCGTTTTCTCAGCAAGTAAACACTGTACCCAGCTGAAACTTTCACATGTGACTTTAATTGTATCTTTCTCTATCATTTTGCCTATAAATTAGCATTTCGTTGACAAAAACCAATCTATAACCCTACCATTAAATGATCACCAAAACTTAAAACCATCTTTTATTTTGTCATTCTCTTTTATCAAACAGGTAACTATGAACTCCTGAAGGCTAATGCCAAGACCTCGCCAGTCAAGTCTAAACAGGATGAAGAGTCTACAACAGGCTTGATTACTTACCAAGGTAGCGTCGTTGACATCCAAAACCTCCTTCAGAAGGTTGAGAAGAGTGAACAGGACCGGCTGGTGGCAGAGCGGAAAATTGAAGAAATGGAATTCATTGTTGGTAAGTCCTTAATACTTGGATCTCAAAAAAGATTGCTACAACCAGATGGGGCTGGGGTACACCACTACTGACCTCCAGAATTGCCAGCAAGCCGACTGGTTCTGTGGGAACCAACTCACGGGGTGAGGCTGAGGGGCAGACAGAGGATGAGCTATGTCGGTGTCCTCAGGTGTGATGCTCGTGCGGAGATCACAACAGAGCTGTCT
This sequence comes from Pisaster brevispinus, assembly GCA_023634235.1. NCBI lineage: Eukaryota > Metazoa > Echinodermata > Asteroidea > Forcipulatida > Asteriidae > Pisaster > Pisaster brevispinus. The sequence continues at coordinate 8,080,768 of JAMKCF010000015.1, read as the reverse complement.
GCCTGCATAGAGGATAGAGAAGATCGGAGTCGCTGTAGGATGTTCGCATTCGGCTTTTGGGGGGTAAACTAACCAAGCAAATGGGTAACTTGACCAGCACAGGAAAACTTAACCCATTGTAACTTAGCCAATCCGATGGGTAGTTTAACTGGCCTCCATCTGCCCAGGTAAACTAACCTGGTTGAAACTAACCGACAATCGAGACAAAAAGTCCAGTGCGAACATATCGTCCTGGATAAACCAGCCAGTTAAATAACACGTTCAGTTTGCTCCACAACCATGATCACATGACACAGGGAAGTGAACTTTAACGTCAACCTCGTTCCCAGGGGTGATCAATCTCGCCACGCCATTTTTTTTTCCCAGCATGCCTTGCTCTCTCATAGCCAGGATCTGGCACATTTTAATTAGGCCTGTGGCCGATCTACTCTACGCACCCGCTCAAGTATGGTAACCCCGCAAAAGAGGTATCAAGTCAAAGAGCAACTGGTCCCCTCTCATTCTTCTTCGATCTTGTGATATATCTAACTGTATGCAGTTTAGGGTGACCGTGTAGAAACATGATTCATTTTAAACGGAATTGCGTCAAAATACTTGCATTTTCACACACGCGTACTATGCATCCTACAAGTGCTCGAAAGTTTTTAACAAGCATTTATTGTGAATGTTTGCTGTGTTTACAGATAGTCTGAGATCCAATGTGTCGTCATCGGAGGCTAATGCTCTAGGTATGGTGGCCAACTTAGATGATATGCGTAAACGTCTCTACACCATGGAGAAACAGCTGAAGTCTGCCGAGAAACAAGCCCAGACCTACAAAGACGTCATCCACTCCTCCAAGAAATCCTTGGGATCAGTCCTGGGCAAACTGGATGAAGCTCTTGCCGACAAGAAATCAGATGGAGACAGAGAGAGCAAAGAGAAACTGAAAACTGAGATAAAGAAAGAGTCGGAAAGTACAAAGGAAAAGGATTCAAAATCTGCCAAAGAAGATAAATAACTTTCAAAATGTTTTTTTATAGTTGTTGACTTGCAGTTGACGCATCTTTCGTTTCTTTTTTAAGGGAGCACTCATTTAAAAAGTCGACATTAAATCTTGTCATATTTTTATGTGTGTTAATATTAAGAATGTTGTGTTGTGATATTTCAGAATTTTCATTTCACTATATATTCAGTTGTGCACATGCATCGTCATATCGTTGTTTCAGTGCAGAAACCATGTATCTCCTGAAATAGCACTTATGTACTATGTGCAAGTTTCAGATTTGTAAAACATTGTATCTGGCTGTAAATAGCCCGGATGTACACGCAACACAAGTATGCGAGGAGCTACAATGCTTTTGCACAGAGCATTTTTGTGCGAGATAGAAATTTTGCACTGACACGGGGATATTGTCCAGTGGTTTACAAATGTATTTTATGAGATGTTGGAAAGTTTGTTTTGGGTTGTTTTCCTTTTATTGGCTCAACAATTCATCCATGGAGTGATAATCAAAATATGTCAGAGCCTATTGATAGTTGGCTTTGGGTTTTTTTACTTTGGTTTTTTTTTCGGGGGGGGGGTGTTTTTGGTTACATGTATAGGAATTTTGCAGTGATGGTCCAAAACTGAAAAACTTTATTGAATATATCTTTTGATTATGAAAAGTATTAATTGGTTATCGAACCAAATGTATAAAGTTGTTTTTTGAGGATTCACCTAGAAACAGCCAGTTCTACCTTAAACTAAGTTGTTCTACTGTTCTAATGTCACAACATATTGGAAGATTTGATGCGCACGGATTGATGAGGTTGTGATATTCTACTAAATAAATGGATTTTCCTGATTCTAAGAAGTATCAATTGAGAAAGGGGGTGTGGGGTCATAGTTTGATGTCAGAGCCAAAGAGATATTTTAATATATAAACAGATAGCGATAAATCAATTTTTGAAGAGGGGTTTTCAAGTTTATAAAGTAGAATGCAAATGTTGTTGTCGTTAGGAACATCTGGACATATTCACAAGGGACCCATTTTTAATCAGGCATGGTATTTGGTTTGTGGGAAACGTGAGGACATTTTTATGAGTAGAAGGGCTGACCTATATGTGCGCATGGTGTAGGCTCTAATAGTCTTTTCATAACCATTTCTCAGATTTTTTCAAGGACAAAACAAAATCGGGGAAAAAACAGACTAAAGTAGAAAGAGTATCATGCCTGTTTTAATGCTATGTATTTTGCTTCTGTTTGTGTACATGTACTGCATTTAGTTGTGAGGTAACTTGCCCATTTCGTGTGGGCAATCAATCTGTAAACATGCGTGTAACACTGATAACTGTCTGCATAAGTTTACTTCACTGTTCGAAAACGGGGGGGGTTAGGTAGTTGAGTCAGTCAGTTCATGCTGTAGTTACAAGGTGCAAAGGAAATCATAATTATGCAAATTAGGTCCAATCCTTCCCCTATTTGATTAAGCCGATGGATTCGTCGCATTCTCGGCCTCTTCATGTAGGGGTAAAGTGGACAAAACTAAATTAATCCGTATGAGGGGGCGTCTCAAAAGTCACAATGGGAGGAATGTTCTAATTGGATTGGATAGGTATTCCAGGACGTGCTCCTGGACCGTTCCGTTGGAACGTTCTCTTGGAACTTTCAAAATACTAATGCACTAATGCTAATGCATGTAGGATTACTCCTGTACTTCGGCACAATGATGCGGTCCAGCGGGCGTGTGCCCACGAGAACGTTCTTTGCGCCTAAAACGTGCCCGACTTTTGAGATGCTCCTTTAGCGAGTAAGCTAAATATTCCTACACATTTTTAGTTTACAATTACCCTCAAAAATAAATTTCCCAATCTAAATGTTTGCTTTACTAAACTGATTGTGATAATCTACTTAATGAATAGAATCGAAATAGTTTCTAAATATTTTACAGTCAATAAAGTGTGCAAACATAATCTCGATCTTACTGTTATTGTTTCAACATAAAAAAAAACATCGCATACAAATAATTCATTTTCTAATTTTCAAGATAATGCAATGACACCATTGGCCTTAACACCGCAACCAGAAATATTGATCAGAGCACAATTTCATAGAGCCGCTTAAGCTGCAAATATTGCTTAACATTTTTCTGCATAGCAAAATAAGTAGGATACCAGTCACAGATTGTACATGCGGAGTGTCTTTTTCTTGCTGGTAACCTTATTCTGGTAAGCATAACTTTGTTTTGTAGCTCTTTGAAACTGGGCCAGTGTCTTAAAGTATAAACCATAAAGGGCCAAGATATTTTTATGCCCCACCGGCGAAGCAAGCCGAAGGGGCAGATAGTGTTTGCCTTGTCCTTCTGTGTGTGTGTGTGAGCACACCCACCGGTCCTTGTGGGGTTCAAAACACAACGGAACAATGGACCCCACAAGAGAATTCAACTTTGACCCCGTACGGGAATTCTTCAGAAAAGGGAATAATAGAACAACAATAGCAGGACCCCACAAGCCACCATCGGTAAGGGTGTGTGTGTGTGTGTGTGTCTGCAATCATTGTCCGAGCGATAACTCAAGAAGGACTTGGCATATCAACTCCAAACTTAAAGAAAAGAAATGTTGTCCAAGCGGTAGGTAACTCAAGAGAGAGATTACTCTCAGTGGGGCATTTGTGTTTGTCAACACACCATTCTTGTTCTTAATTGCTTCTCATCTTCCAAAACATAATTGTCATCATTTCACTGCACTGTCCGACCTCTTCAATCACCATGACCATTTTGAAAGGCGTACGTAGACACCAAGGTATATTTTAGCTCTGTGGGCGACAGTTGTTACACGCAAGTAAACATTAACTTGGACTATACGCCCACATATTAGTGACATTTGACCCATTTGTCTGAGATTCCAGTACTCGGCATCTATTTTTAGCATAAGAGCAGACGGCTATTCTTTTAGGTAGTTGACCTTTCCAAAGTGTCAATCACAGTGGATATTTAATCATAATTACAAAATGAGTCTTGAAAATTGTTCAAATTGATATCTTTGATATTATTAGTTCCTTCACATGTTCTTAGAAACACTTGCATTAACAAGACCATAAATTAGAGAAGGTAGAAAATTACAAAGATCTGGACCAAACTCTTAGAATGAGAGACACAATGAGAGAAGAAATTATGTCGAGAATCAAAGCAGAATGGAGAAGTTTTGGCATGTACAAAGACATTATGATCGTCAATAACATAGCAATGTCACTTCGAAAAGGAGTGTACAAATAATGTATCCAAAACCATGACTTACGGTTCCTTTTTAACAATACAGGATAAACTTAACCACAACAAAATACGTCAAGGATATCATTGAAGAGATAAAGGAGATCAAATTAAGATGGGGAGGCCATGAGTGGAGGGTCCAAGACAACAGGTGGATTTAGTGGATGAGAGAATGACAGAAAGAGAGGACGGCAAAAGAGAAGATGGAGAGATGACATAACAGCACATTATTGCCATGACTATACAGACCAGAGTAGCTAGAGAGAGAGGCAAATGGAAGTTTGATGAGGAGGGTTTTGTCCAACAGGTGGATCAACTACAGCCTTGATGATGATGATGATGATGGATAAGACCAAGGCTATTAATTATTTCTAAATTTAATAAGTTGAACCTTAAGTAAAATTGGTCTACAATGTCTACCTTAGAATAAATACAACAGTCCATATAGCCAGTCTAACAAATTACACATTAAAATCGTATAAAAACCTGTACAGTTAATAGTGTTATACATTGTTCATATCAAAAAATATGAAAATAAATGCAATACTCTACTTCTCCCAGATGTAGCCATAATTTGAGCCTTGTACCTTTTACTTTAATTAAGAATAGCTCTGATTACATAAATCACTTTTTTATACAATTCAATGCCTCACAAAAACCTTTTTAAATGTTCAGTACCATAAGTATGAAGAGATCTCATCTAAAAGAAATACTAAAGAATAGATCCTTTGACAAGTTGTTTTCTTATCATAAACTACAAGGGAAACTGACTGGGTAAATGTTCGCATCCCAAGAGAGTTCTTATCAATAATTCATCTGCTGTTGGTTGCGGTATGGGCGGGGAGGAGGTTGGCTGGCTTGACAGATCAAACATGGATGCTGAGCTCTAGAGAGTTCTTATCAATAATTCATCTGCTGTTGGTTGCGGTACGGGCGGGGAGGAGGTTGGCTGGCTTGACAGATCAAACATGGATGCTGAGCTCTAGAGAGTTCTTATCAATAATTCATCTGCTGTTGGTTGCGGTACCGGCGAGGAGGAGGTTGGCTGGCTTGACAGATCAAACATGGATGCTGAGCTCTAGAGAGTTCTTATCAATAATTCATCTGCTGTTGGTTGCGGTACGGGCGAGGAGGAGGTTGGCTGGCTTGACAGATCAAACATGGATGCTGAGCTCTAGAGAGTTCTTATCAATAATTCATCTGCTGTTGGTTGCGGTACGGGCGAGGAGTTTGGCTGGCTTGACAGATCAAACATGGATGCTGAGCTCTAGAGAGTTCTTATCAATAATTCATCTGCTGTTGGTTGCGGTAAGGGCGGGGAGGAGGTTGGCTGGCTTAACATATCAAACATGGATGCAAAGCTCAAGAGCGTTCTTATCAATAATTCATCTGCTGTTAGTAAGGGGAAGTGGAGGGATTGAGGTTGGCTGGCTCGATAGATCAAACATGGATGCCGAGCTCAGGAGTGTTCTTGTCAATAATCCAGCTGGTTTTGGTTGGGGTGGGGAGGGGTGGAGGTTGGCTGGCTTGACAGATCATCAGTCCATGCTGTTGTAATCATCTTCAGGTTCACTCACTTTGATATTGATATCTGAAACATTTTGAAGGAGTAGTCTTGTTTCTTTAGACAATGGGTTCATCTCCAGATTAACATCAACGAGAGAATTTCCAGAAGCTGAAACTAAGGACTGGCTGTCCACATCTGTCAAGAAATTGGAATCAAACAAGTGTGATTATGGAGCAAGGCAAATATTGACAAAGTATTTGATACCTGCAAAATGAAAATTGAAAGTGTTATGGTGTCATTCACAGCAAAGATTGCAAACAATAAATCATTGTGTGCCAGGTCAGAAGCATTAAAATGGCTCCTAATAAAAAATCTGGCAATACAAACATAACGGGTGCTAGAACTAACCCAAGGACATATTTTCTCATTCCCATACAGAATTTAATCTTCCTAGGATGACTTGAGAATGGCAGAAAACTGTTCAAACTGTCAGTTTTCTTTAAAAAAAAAACACAGTTTTGCACATTAACTGCTTGTGCCCTTTCCCCAGTAACTTTCGTTCTGTCCTTCTTCTGACACAAAAAGAAACATTTACCTGAAATTCTGTTGTTTTGAAGATTTAATTCCTGCAACTTTGGAAGGTTTGAAACAACTGATGCAGGAAAAACTCTCAAGCAGTTATTAGAGGCATCGAGTTTGTTGAGGGACATCAGTCGGTCAAGATTGTCCGGAAGACTTTCTAGTTTGTTGGCAGACAGATTAAGAACTAGGAATTAAGAAGAAAAATGTTCAACTTTAGCAGGAAATAGCACACAAACATTAAGGGAAACTAACTAAGGGAAATTAGCTGTGAACATTTTATTTAATTTGGGGTTTAACAAAGAAAAAATTATCTAGATGGACGAGAGACCATCAGCATTGAGGCTAGATAGCTCAGTTGGTAGAGCGCCGGCACGTTAATCAGTGGCATAGCCAGGGGGGGGGGCCTGGGGCGCACAAGCCCCCCACAAATTTCCAGTGCCCCACCCCCACGAAAAAAAATTACAATAGTGCTCACAAAAATGAACAGTAAAAGAAGAGGGAAAAAAAGAGGAAAATGCGTGTTTGTATTTATAACCACAATGTAGTGAACGATCACAAAATGCAATAAGAGGATGGTGGACCCCTGCAGCGTCCCCCTTCCAAAATAAAGTAAAAGCATGAGGCCATGGCTTCTGTTGCCCTGGTCTTGGCCTTGGTGTCCCTACAAAAGTTTCCCACAGACCTTAAAAATTTCCCAATAGAAGTGCCCCCTAAAAAACTAAAATGGTCTTGCCCTCTCAAAGATGAAATTTCAGGCCCGCAGTGTTACAACATTGTATTAAAAGATACAGTGTAAATTGTATTTTATTGTTCTCCTGCCATGTCCTACCTGTAAGGAGAGTAAACTGCTTGGCAAATTTGGGGGTCAATTTCTTCAGCTCGTTTTGTGATAGGTCACATGACTCAACAGTTGCTTGCCTTGTCAGATGGAAAACTGCGTCGGGGAAAGATGTCAGCAGACAGCGCGACAGGTCTGAAAGAAAGTATTTGTTGAGAATAGAAAGGGTACGTAGTTATTTCAATTTATTTTTTGACAGGCTGCTTAAGCAGTTCATCCAGGTAGTTCTTTGAAAGAAAGAGTCATAGATTGGTAAATACTCCAAAAATTCATGACCATCATACAAATTTACTTGGTGAGAAGCACTGCAGCAGTGATAGTATTTATAAACTATTTTAAGAATGGATTCCCTTCAAAGTTATATGGTTGGGGTAATTTTTCACCCCCAAAACATTTGAATCTGATAAACATCCCTTGTATGAATTGTTTCTCAGATTTCTGTGGGTTAGTGTCCACCCTCGAATGCTAAGGCCAGAGATGGGGTTGGTATCCGCTGTCACCTTGCTAAATAGGGACAGATTCGACGCTCTTGTGAAAATACCATCACACTTGTTTTCTCAGTAAGTAGACACTGTATTCAGCTGAAACTTTTACATGCGACTTTTAATTGTATCTTTCTACAAAATTTTGCCTGTAAATAAGCATTACATTGACAAAAGCCAATCTATGACCTTTTTTTAACACTAAACTTTACACAATCATTGTCTCTCACCTAGTTTTCCATCTTCATTTGCTTGCTCACATCGGTGAACAACTCTTGTAACCTCTCCAGCTGCCATTTGGTATTTCCCTATAAGTGACGATGTGTTGTTTGATTACTTCTTGCTGGGTTGAATAAGCGTCTGTGCATTGAAGAAAGATATGAGGCTTTATGGATTTAAGCACCTTCACGTTATGCACCATCTTGTTCTTGTAAAGTTGAAGTTCTGTTGCCATCTGCGACTCAAGTTTGAACTTCCACGCACCTTCAGATGCTTGCATGATGTTCGAGCCCCGAGTCACAGGCCATAAAGAGTATTACAGGAAAGCTCCATTAAAGAATTTCCAAGTTTTGGCCACAAAACTCTTACAAAACTCCGAAACTATTCATCCTTTTCACCCATTAGGTGTATTTACATTGACTTACTTAGGTTATTATACTTAATGGATGAGCAGTTAATCTGCCTTGGGCAGTCAGCAGTCCCACTGGTTTGTGCATGATCCAATTATGTCCACAGTTTGGAAAAAGAATTGCAGGGAGATAACAGGTGTGAGTTGTCAGACAAAAAAGATGTTTCATTTGAGCCTTTTTCTTTAATGGGTCTTTCCTGGTGTCCAAATTTAAACAAATGCCTCTGACCTTGAACAAGATGGCGCGTAACTATTACTCATTTTTACTGTGAAGGTGCTCGATAATCGTAGTTCCTAATCTTGGTCACTTTAGTCACAACGATTGTATAATATACTGATTAATTCAATGTATATTTCCTCAGAGACCCAAACTGGCATTAAACGCAATGGAGAGAGAGAGAGGTAGTACCTGCTGAGATTTTTAGTGAGAGAGAGGACTACTGAGCTGAGTGCTGAGGAGGGACTTGAAGGAGTCATCTGTCTCAGCTTGAATGGTGCTGTAGCAAATTCAAATCCAATCATCATATCAACTTCTTCTATTTAATGGCTGCAAACTGCATGATATCCACATCCAAATAAATATATATCATGACACGGGATCATGCAGCAGGTGACTGAGTGTTGTTAAGTAAATGACATGATCATCAGCATGCATGCCATTTACTAAAAAAAATTAAAATGATAATGACATTGTTATTGATTAATAATGATGGTTTAGGACTTCGTTTCAGTTCTATTTTTCTATGGTTTTAACCGTACTACTTTTAAGCTACCAGTACAGGTAAGGTAGAGTCCCATCTGGCTCCTGGCTGGTCTGTCTTTGCTAATCAGCTAATGCTGTCTAACCAATGGGATGGAGTAATTCTACCTCCAACATGTCCAAATGGATGATTCAATGGTCTCTAACCATGGACGGTCAACTCATGTTTGGTCAACTCAACTGCACTCATGTTTATAAACGTTTCCAAAAATCGATTCAAATCATAATAAATGTACTTACTTCATTGGTTCATTCAAAAAAGAGTTTATAAATAGTTTAGTCCAATCCCTCCAGCATGTCCCAGCAACTGCAGAAACTTGCTTACCACATTCGTGACATTCCACGACTTTTTTGTTATTGTAAATGTCGCCCTCTGTTGTCATAAGTTTTTTCCAAAACTATAAAATTTGAATAGCGCCCTCTTTTTGCCCATAAATAATTCGCGCAACTACGAATAGCTGGTACCCATTACAATGAAAGCGTCCTTTGATGATGTCGGGCACCATTGACGTTGTTGCCATGCGACATTGGTAAAGATTACATGTGTTTATTTATCATAGCCAGTCGTCCGTCCCTAAACTACGGACTACCCACGTACACACCACCACTCGATCGTCGTCGTGTACATTGTCATATGATGTGAAACAAATAATTTGTACACCACAGAAGCAAAGTCCACACTATATCCACGATTTGTCTAACTACACTAGTGTTCTTGCAGCATTATTAATATTGATAATACATCGAGAAAGAGTTCGCATCATCAATAACAACTGTTCTAGTTCAACGGTAAGTAAAGAAACATACAAATTACAATTTTGTTTACAAAGAAACCGCAAAGAAAGTGGCCGATTTAGGAAGCAGCCAGTGTGTGAACAACAGTCAATGATAATAATAATAATAATAATATATTGTATTTGTATAGCGCCTACTGCAGTCCAGCCTCTAAGCGCTTAACATTCAGTATTTCCTGCAAGGTATTTGGGGCTACGTTTGAAGTATGAGACCTACTCCTTTACATAGCACCTTGTAATGGTTTACAAGGTGCTGTGGCGCAATATGCAGCCGATCAAACCAGGAACACCGGGGCGGACCCCTTCTCTTTTCGATAAGTGCACTGGGTTCTTTTTCGTGCGTTACACAACACACGGGACCAACGGCTTTACGTCCCATCCGAAGGACGAAGCAATCATGGTTAAGTGTCTTGCTTAAGGACACAGGTGTCACGACCGGGGCTCGAACCCACACTCTGCTGATCAGAAACACCAGAGCTTGAGTCCAGTGATCTTATCCACTCGGCCACGACACGCCATGATGACAATGACTTGAGCGGCCAGTGCAAAGTCCACTCGGGCACAACTTCCTAACATACCCATGATATTGGGTCTACTGTGTCATGTGTAATCTTATAAATTAAAATTTAATATAAACATAGTTTATACAATATTTTGCGAGGTGTGAGATGACATTGAGTTGACTTTCTTTGGTTAAGTCGGTCAATAATTATCGCGGGTCTGAAAGTTGGGTAATCATGGTAATTTAAGGCTATTCAGTAATTAACCAACAGATCACAAGACACAAGTAACAAATGTCATATGATCAGATAATATCTTGTGCGCTATATGCCTAGACTCCTCTTTATGAAATTTTGACTGCTGTAGTCAGGTTGTAGTGGGGGGCTGGTGTACCTCTCTGTTTGAAATTTTGACTTCAGCGATCTAAGTCAAAATTTCAAAAACAGGAATACAGCACCCCAGTGACAGGGTCTTAAAGTACAACATTAGCATTGATAATGATATAAGAAGTTAGTGGTCTACTTCATTAATAGCTCCAAAGAATAAGAAGTTAAGTAACTTAATTTATAGCTTAGGTAATTCCCTGGCTACTTCAAATTAGATCCTGCAACCTTCACGACCTTTGACATGTCTGACTCTGAGGGTCAACACAATTATCGTAACCCTTGACTTTCATCACATTCTCTAACTTCTAAATCTAAAAGAGAACAATACAATCTTCCTCTTAGGCAAATAAATTGAAAATAAAACCTGATATGTCTCGTTATAATTGTTGATATTTTACTTTTCTCCCAATAAGGTAGTAAATCCCAAAGGGAAAGAACTTCTGATCATCGGGTGCAAACAAACAACATCAAGATGGCCCCAGGGGAGAAAGGCACAGGAAAGACGGATATGGAGCGAATCGGGTTATTCCAAGAGATGGAATATGTTACCATTGGTGACAAGTACAAAATGCCTGGAACAAGTGAGTTTGGGAAATTTGGTTTTCTAATCCCATTCCAGGGTTCTTGCCAGGTTTTTTTCAAAACTGTGGGGCATTCTGGACCCAATTTTTTTAATGTTTGACTGAAGCACGCTGAATTGAAACAACATCTTCGGAATGTTTTCTACTTGGTGTTTATCTTGGTTTTAAAAGCCCTACTGTGCAATCTGGAGCATTCTTGCGTGTATCGTCACGCAATTCACGCGTATCTGCCTGATACGCTTGCTTGTACATGGTTGTAACAACCAAAATCAGCTGTTGCATTTCTTAAGGTTTTCAGATACAGTTTCCTCAAATATATGACTTCATTTCAAGGGGAAATATTTCCCAGAAAAAAAAACGGTTCTGTATGAACTTCATAACCAGTAAGCTTTCAGACTAAAATTAAACAAAGATGTTTTTTTACCCTTACCAACCCTGTATAATATACCTTTAAGATGCGTTGATCACTTTTGAATTTGTTTGTTGTGTAGAAGCGTTCAACGTCACCGCTTACAAGGGCAAACAGATGCTACCCGGAGGAAGTAAGACTCGAACGGCAGGACAGGGGGGCTACTTCAGTGAGAAATTCACAAGGGTCATGGAAGCGGAGGCCTACAGTGACCCAGTCAAAATGAGGAGGCAGTATAAGGTCAAGGAGAGCAAAAAGAACTTGGGGAAGGCGTTCTTGCCAAGCAGTGGAACAAAGATGCAGTAAGTTTATATCAAAAGGGGGAAGGGTTATTAATCCAAGTGGGCATTTTGGTGCTTGATATGGGGCATGGTGTACCTATTGTGTCTTCATTGTGTGCTTGGAATCTCTGGAATTCTTTTAGAGGAAATAAGAGGAAAATATTGTGTCAAAATGCGGGAATGTTATAGGGGAGGGGACACCCGCTGCCCCAAATATGATCGGATCTTTGTTATAAGAGGACAGCAAAACAAAGAAACACGGAGCAGAAATGACATCCGGTACTTCAAAATACACTCTTTGTTTTTGAAGCAAAAACCTCTTTGTATCGAATGTGGACTATTGGGAAGTAAGGCGATAACCTACTGAGTCTGATTCAATTTGTGTTACCTACGTGCACTTTTCTTATTACAGGAGTGGTCTTGGAAACCATTATGGTACCTTAGGGGGCGCTGTAGGAGCCTTCAGCCCTGTCAAGAAATCAGGAAAACCCTACAAATCAGACGGAAGAAACTTTACAACCAACCCAGGAAAGAATGGAACAGGCTACGGGTAAGTTCATTCACAAAATTGTTTCAAGTTATATGCCAGAGTGTACCAATTTTTACAATTAATTTGGTAAATTACCCAAATCAAGTCGTGCGGTATCCCACAAAAAGTAAATTCATTGATTAATACTTCTACTACCTAAATATTTCATTAAATGCTACATAATTACAACATCCTTGGTCCCAGCGCCTCATCCAGGGGTGCTGGGATGGGCACATGATGTCTGCACATGCTCATTGGACCAATCCACTGACCTAATAACCCCAGGCCACCTCTTCCTGTTAGCAAAAGTTTTGACTATCAATAATAATGTAGCTCGCTTTTGTATCAATCCAGTGCAAATATTCATTCTTTGCCATGTACTTAAAAAAAGGGCTTAATAGCAACCATCTTCTTGTAACCTTTAAATTGTCATACTACATTATCCATGGAACCTCCATCCATTTTCACATCGTGTGTGTACACATTGCGTTTTTGCGCCGTACGCCAATCAGCAATCAGCAGTACATTTGTTCCCATCATGCATCATTACATCCTGAACAAGAGTTCGTACGAGCTCATCAGCCAATCCCATCGGTCTCGGATGAGACCGGTGGCAGAGTGAATAAATAACATTTGATCGCAGCATTTGCAGTAATGACAGTTACAAAGACATGGGCTTTGCAGTCACCAGAGCTATATCAGTGTCAACTACTCTTTCATCATAATCACTCTGAACTCCTGAGGCTAATTAAATTTGAAAGCTATTCTTCTTTTTGTTTTCGTGCAGATATCCTTTATTAACCATTGGCAAAAGCTACACATACTCCTCAAATCCATACAACAAAGGAAAGGAGTTGAGAAGGGTAAGTAAATGTCATACAAATATTGCATGCATTGACAAAGAATATAATCATGAGGTGAAATCTGGACTATTCCATTTCCCGAGGGGAAGCCCAGTGAAATAGAAAGGCCAGATGTCACTGAGTGATTACATTCTACGACAATGCACGTACCAAATGCATTCAATAGGGCCTGATTTATTTTATATGTAACACATGCATAGATCCTTGTTATTGAAATTTTGTTCACAATAAACTTAAAACAGACATGGAAACGCGTCCACCCCACACTCTGAAAATTCTATTTAAAAACCTTCTAAACAGCTTGTTCAACTCCATGTAGACACCAGCCTTGTCTGCAGTTACATAACCTTGTTTCTTTGAGAAGAATCACAGCCAAGTGTCCCAAGCGTCCTATATTTATCAATATAGGACTCCTGTATCATTTTTTTAGCATCATGCAATGCAACGCAGGGTGTTATATTTGCAGTGCAATAAACGTTATATCACCTCTTGTTGTTAGGACCAATCTGAATCAAGGATTCAAGTTTGTAGAAAATAAGCAACATTTATAATTATTTCCATTGATCAATTTCAGACTTTATCTTACCGGGTTTTAATTACCCCAGAACTTTATCTTTTTGTCTGTGAATACAGTTTGTGATTAAATCTCAATTCCTTCTTCCACACGTTTTTTCCCCCCAACAGAAAGAGCTGGAAGCGCATAAAAGTCAAACAAAAGGTGGAGCCTTCAAACTTGGAATGCACCCAAAGCCCATGTTCGATTCTAACCCATATGCTACTGACAAACCCTTGCCTCCGATCAAAAAGACTGGCACACCGAAGAGGGATGTAAAGCCGTTCAGACCCAGCCATCCTGCAAAAGCAGTAAGTAGACTTTTTTATTTACATGCATTTAGGCATAATACTTGACTTTTCAGGTTGGCATAGTGGTGTATTTCCTCGCCTTCCACTTCTAGTACCCGGTTCGAATCCCGCAGGGGGCACTGAGTGGATTTGGTTTTCATTCCCTACCTGATTAGCTAGGTTTGTCTCCAGTTGGGGTTTTCCACATCTAAAAACTGAACATTTCTTCTTGTTTCCTGTTCATTCTGTTATTGGTGCTAATCGGATGTGTTGGATGTGTGATAAAAACATTTTAATTGCATTATGCAAAGTCAAATGTATGAGAAATATTGGTGAATGGTTGCAGTGGTGTTAACAGTGTATTATCTCTTATGTTAATGTTATCAACTTTTAATGCATCATTAATAAAAAATATAAATGTAGAAATATCTTAACAATAGCATCCCCTTTATTTATTGCAGATCGGTGGGGCTAAAGCTGGCACATTTGACCCGTATCCATCCCATTCTAACGACCCCTATAAACCTAAGAGGAAGAAAGGACCACCTGCAATGAACAGCACTGGCAAGATATTCATGCCATCACCGGGTCCCAAAACTGCCACCACAACATCCATTATCAACCAGAATGTTGTCAAGTAAGTTCAACATCAAGATTCTCTTCTTTTTTGTTTCTCTTCCTTTTTTTTGGGGGGGGGGACAGAGGGTTAGCCTTGGAGAAATTGACACTGTGTTTGATATCTCACCTAGCTTATAGCTAATTTCCACAATTGTAAATAAAGGGATACGAGAGTGATGACAAGGTCTAAAACAGGCGTTTAAACCGGCAGGGTGCGTAGGGGCCGTGCAATAAAGGACCGAGCTGATCGCACAGCCACAACCCTGCAAGGTTTCAAACAGCCATTTAAGACCAAGTCACTATCCTTTTATTCATAAATGCCCTTTTCATTAAAAAAGCGTAATTGTGATGGAAAATATGTGAAACTTTTCTGTAAATCTTCAATTCCTGTCATGTCCTGGAGCCCCGTTTTGCGAAAGGTTAAATTGAATGCGACGCCAACTGTTGTGCGTACGCATGCATACTTATAGGTTTTACATTGAGTATGGGTATGTATTGATTGCTTTATGCATAAACAAGCACCACACAAAATCACCACACTTCTCCTATATTACATGTTTAAACATGGCCATGTGATCACCTCTTAACCAATCAGAATGGATAAACTGTCCCGGGTATTTATGGATAACCAATCAGAAACTGCATCCTGTAAATTCTCACGCTGAAACAATTGTGAGCTCCAAACTGTGTAGACCAAAAAAAAGTTATCAACTTAATAAAATATTGATGTTCTTTTTCTCTATTTATTTTCAGGAGCATCAATAGTACAAATTACAGGCAAGTTGTTACATCAGTATAATTCAAGAGCTGATTTAGTGCCATCTTGAAACTCTACTTCCCTACGGCAGAACATCATGTGGATACTGCATCCTGTCTTCTAGTCTCTTAACTGAAGTCAGCGCAAGGAATGCCCTTCCATTTGACTTGTACCAGTCCATCTGCTGGTTTTTTACCTTTACCGGCTGTGTAACATCTTCCAGTAAAGATCTTGTGGAATTGTTTCAGTTCTGGGATTAGAAGTATCTGTACCCCCCCCCCTTTCACTCGGATAATCTTCCTTAAAAGGTATTATATTCCTGTAAGGTATCAACAAATTTAGAGGTATTATACAGGATTGGTAAGGATAAAACACCATTGTTTAATTTTAGTCTGAAAGCTTACTGTTAGAAGTTCAGATGCGAAAAAATTTTCTTTGAAATGTCTTCCTCTGAAATGAGTCCTATTTGAGAAACTGTATCTGAAAGCCTAAAAAATGTAAATGATTTCGGTTGTGACGGCCAAAATTAAGAACAATGTGTTTAAAGTGAATATTGTGCATGGTCTTCCACTTTTTTCTCCAAACTCCACGACGGATTTAACTCAAATTTTCACAGGTTTTATATTTTATGTATTCGGTTGATCACACAAAACATGAACACTGTCTGCGACTATTTTGTCAGCTCTACCAATCCTGTATAATACCTGTAATAAAGGGTTTACTGAAAACAATGTATTCCCAAACTTTGAGTGCCAGATGGATGTGTGTATACATTGTGACGCAGAATGAAGCTTTAACTTTTGTGTCACCGCAAACACGTGCTATTAACAAAATAAAATTATGGTAACAATTCTATTCCATGTGTTATTTGCGCAAGTACAGCCATACTGCAAACAAATTTGTAATCAACCTTTTTATACACTATTCTTTGAGCTGCATTCAAACAAACGAAGCTTCTGGATTGCATGTTATTTTGCATTCCTTTATTAAGTCCAAAATAGTTTCCGTCCTTTTTTTACAAGTGCCGTTCTTCCAATCAATAAGTTGTAAATAATATATATAAATTGTACATATTTATTTTAAGTACCTATGGTTTGGTTCCGTCCTTTTTAATAGTCTTTTTTTGTACAATTCAAGCAGGTCAGATAAGTCTCTTTGTATAAGAGTCTTCAATCGTTTCATCTTTTAAATAACTAGCAAGAAAATCCAAGAATAAACAAAAGTTTACTGGTTGGGAAAAGATCTTCCTTTACGGAACTTTCTAAGCTATGCCTCGCGGTTTCAATCAAATGTGTATTAAGCATTTTTGGCAAAGTCCTGTAGCTTGAGATGCAGTGATGAATAGGCAGGCTTAGTGATATTGGCTGAATGGGTGATTGTGGCTGCGGCTACGGCTGGATCGCCATGTCATCATGCGTTGAAGCAGAGGATGTCCTCAGCAACACCCTTAGCAACAGTCGTAGCCGTAGCTGTAGCCATCAATTCGGATATGGCCTGAGTTATGTTCAAACTAAAGCCATTACTAAGGACACAGACTGATATGACTAGAATCACATAAGATGATTGCTGTGTAGAAAAGGTGTACATGTACATGTTTTTGTAAAGATTTGCATTGTGAACAATTTATGTTGACATTTTACAACAAGATGTTTAGACCAAAAACAATACCACATGTAAGATCAAATAATTACTGTACAAACATGCCAATGTTTTTCTGCAAATAAACCAAGCTTTCTATGCGAACAAATGAAGCCACTTGCAATATTAAAATTGATTCATGTTGAACAAAGGAAAATTGACCAGAGCAGGACTTGAACCCAAGACCTCCGGATGAACATGCCGGCGCTCTACCATTTGAGCTTTGTCAATATCTTTGTACAGGGGTGCCAGTCAGAAGCCATTCAACCTGCAACTGCCGTGTAGCCAGTGATCACAACCTGGGAAGCGGCAGCAGAGGGATCACCTTAAGGGGATGCGACTTTTCAAATTGTTAACAAATGGAGAGCCCAGTCAATACAATCAACTTACAAATTCTTTTATTACTGGTTCTCGAGCCTGATGTTTTCATGATAAAGCGTTTAAATCCAACACCATTTCATGGTCAATAGATAAGATCTGTGTGTAAAGAACAAAACATGTTCCTTTTGCAAGAATGAAAAGTACTATTAAAACTGTGTATTAAAATATACCTAACTGTTTGTCTCATTTCTTTGATCCTTTTTTTTTTCAACTTAAAACAAAGTGTTTCCTGCATCAAACTACAGTAAAACATTTGCTTTGTTACCTGTAACTTGTCAGTGAAAAGTATCCCTTGTAAATGAATCGCTTCTCAACAAATCTTTTCAGAAACTTGTAAATTTGCTTCTCCAAGTTTGCAAAATTAGTTTTTTGTTTAAACAGGTTTCGTGTCCCAAACAAACAGTCGACTCTCATTATAACAAGACTGCTGGGATTGGCCAACTTGACTCTCTATCATGGTTACACTGCTATGTTCCGACACCCCTAGTGTATTTCCCTAATCCTAAACCCAGCCTTAACCGGTTAAGAGCACCGGACTCAAGCTCTGGGCCCAATTTCATGGCTCTGCTTACCGTAAAGCAAAGAATCGGCGCTTACGGAAGCAGGGAATTCCACGCTTACGTCAAGCATATTTCACGGGTTAGCAGGGAATTTTTGCTTGTGTACATGCCTACTCCACGTTACTAGCGGTCTTCGCTCACACAGTTAGCGCAGAAATTTGGCACTTGCATTGTAAGCGGAGAGTGGTGATTGCAAGCGCAGAATTCAGCGGTAAGCAGAGCCATGAAATTAGGCCCTGGTGTTTCTGATTAGCAGAGTGTGGGCAGAGCAAGATACTTAACCATAATTGCTTTGTCCTTCAGATGGGACATTAAGCCGTAGGTCCCGTGTACTAGGATTGGTAATGCACATAAAAGAACCCAGAACACTTATCGTGGAATAGAAGGGGTTAACCCCTGTGTTTCTGGTTCACATAGCAAGCACCCTTGTTTACAGGTTTCCTCAGGCTTGTGAGCTACATGTTAAGTTCACTTATGAGGCATCCTTGGTTTCATTACCAGAAACATGTAATAATAACAATAATCACAACAGGTTTTTTTGGAACCTCTGGACAAAATTTCTGTGCTTACCCCATGTGATTTTATCCCAAAACAGTAGAACATGAACAAAGTTGCAAGAATAATTGCCATTCTATACTCTTGTCTTTTTATCAAAAAACAGTTGTCGGAACATACGGGTGTCAGAATATATAGAGCAGAAACCCTTTATGACAGGAACATTGTTATAAGAGGACAGCAAAACAAAAAGCAGAAATGAGATGCGGGACTTCAGAATGTACTCTTTATAAGAGAACCTCTTTATAACGTGGGCTGACTGTAACTACATGAAAAAATGGTAGAAACACACATTTTTATACAGTACATTTGCTTTTATTTAAAGCAACTCATGGAAGCAATTAAGTAAACATTTAAAAATGTATTAATTGAACTATAGCAAGCATTTCCTTGTAATAATGTTGGGTACTACATAGTAAGCAACATTGAGTGGCCTTGTATTTGAAAGTGAATCAAAACAATTTAGGTAGCAATCAATTACAAGGAAAAAACAAGTTATTTCTGTACAATATAAAACATGTGAAGGCAACTACGTACATGTACACACATGTAGGCCCTCCACCATCGGACAGATATGACTAGCTATTCCTGTCCATACCTGTTTGTACATCTATTTGTGTTGGGAAAATTGATGCAAATAATTGTTTCTCACTTTTTTCCTTGCACCTTTCATTTATAATCATGACACAGATACAAGTACATAAGGTATAATACAGCAACAATGTGGTTTAAGCAACTAACTGCCATGCTCCAATAACACAGTAGTGGGCAATGTGCTGAATGTTGAACTCCACTGGGTGATACTGAAATTAAGAAATCTGAACAAATAAAGGCGACATTACATGTTCATTTGTGGAAACAAGTTATATGGAAAGAAAACATTACTTTTCATTACTTTAAAACTCTGCATATTCTCTGCACATGTGACTTAAATACAATTATTTAAAATGAGATAATAATAAATAAAATTTATAGAAAGTTTTCCTTCAACTGAAACTGAAACCAAATTTTCAATATATTAGAAATTATTAAATAGCTATAAAAAGTTCTCTAACAGTACAACCATGTACTATTTTCTTGCAAAATATATGATGCATGGTGCTGTAGTATGAGAACACAAATTACTGGTGCACCTTCCTGATACCCTACTCCCAAACCACAGGGCCCAATTTCGCGGCTCTGCTTACTGCTGAATTCTGCGCTTGCTGTCACGTTTCTTTGCTTACAGGGCAAGTATCAAATTTCTGCACTAGCTGCATCAGCGAAGAACCCAGTAACGTGGAATAAGCTCCCGCACAAGCAAACATTCCCTACTAGATTGTGAAATACGCTTGACATAAGCGCGGAAATCCCCCCCTTCCATGAACACTGATTTTTTGCCTAAAGGAAGCAGAGCCATGAATTTGGGCCCTAGTTGATCCTAATAACTACAACAATAACCTTGAGGTTATTTCAAATGACTATGATGAATTTCACGGTCACCGCAAAACTTGTTATTATATTATCATAAACCTTTACCCAAAATTAATTTCCATCCTGCTTTTGATATTTAACCTTTTGAATGCAACAATGCTGATAGGTAGGATCATAGATTGGTAAACACTCCAAAATTTGATGTATATAAAACTTTATTCGGCGAGAAGCACTCCAGCTATTGATAGTATAAACTATTTTGAAAAAAGGACTCTCTTCGAAGTAATACAGTTTTGATAATTCTTCACCCAAAAACATTTGAATCTGAGAAACAATTAATGCATGAATCATTTCTCAGATTTCTGAGGGTTGGTGTCCAAATGTTTGCCACCAGAGGTGCAGTTAGTACCCGCTGCCACCTTGCTATTAAACATGGATGGATTTGACATTCATGTGAAAATACTCTGACAGTTTTTTGCTGTTTTCTCAATAAGTAGACAATCTTTACAGCTAATAAACTTTCACAAGTGACTTTTATTGCATTTTTCTTTATAATTGTGTCTATAAATCAGCATAACGTTGACAAAAAAACAGTCTATGAGCCAACCTTTAAGTGCACATAGCTTGTAATACATCCTGTAACATGAAAGCGCAAGGTAGGTATGATTAAGAGGTATGCGTTATGATTTAGGACACAATTTTAATGTTAGGGCCTTGTCACACGAGGCAACTTGGAGGCAACTAACTGCAGTGCATGCTACAGGATCACTTCAGTAGCACATGAGTAATTTTTTTAACAATGTCTTACGATCCCTAAGAAAAATGTGTGAACATTCAAATGTGAATGCCTTTTCTTCATGGAGATTGCCTGGAACTGGTTGCCTGTAAATTGCCTGGTGTGACATGGGCCATACTAAGAAGCACCTCGGTTTAAGATCAAGGCTGGTCAACACCTTCATGTATGCAGTTCCACTTGATACCAGTGCAGGCCTGATGATTTGTTCTTGAGAGGGCAAGGGCACAAAGGCGTTTTTCTCCTGTGAGGAAAGTGTACATTTCTACTGGAACATTTCAAGGGGCACCGGGGGCAGTGACCAGGGCTCGATTTCACAAAGCACAAAGATTTAACTTAAGATGAGTTGTCAATATTACCATTGTGATTTGTATTGTGACATCACACTTTGCTTAGCGATTCACAGTTAGGATCAATCTTAGCTCTTTGTGAAATCGGCCCCAGGGGCAGACCTGGAAGTCCACTGATGCCATGACCTCAGTTGCCCTGATCTTGGCCTTGGTGCCATATCAAAAGTTTCCCATAGACTTTAAGATTTTTAAATGGAAGTGCCCTTTGCAAAATGATAACTGCCTTGCCCTCTAATAGATGGAATTCCAGGCCTGCATGAGCGTCATTGCCTCTGTGAAGTATCAGGGGTCGATTTCACAAAGGTGGTCCTAACTTAGGACTAGTCCTAGGAGTTATTAACAACTTCAGGCTAGTCCTAAGTTAGGATGAGTAACTCGTCCTAACTCGAGATAAGACTAGTCTTAACTCTTTGTGAAATCCACCCCTGGGGTCGATTTCACAAAACCCTTCCTAACTTAGGATCGATCCTAGGACTTAGGACGAGTCCCAGCCCTAAGATCGATCCTAGCTAAGAACGATCCTAGGATCGATTTCACAAAACCCGTCTTAAGCAGGACGAGTCGTAACTAATATAATACCACAAACGAATTCTCGGACGAGGCTAAAAATGCTAGCGCAATGGCTATTTGATGCGTGTATTGCCCAGTTAATGAAACGGTCGTAAGATTAGCACATCACGTGATCGTGTTCTTCTCCTTCAGAAAAAACAGATCGTCGGCCATTTTGTTTCCGCTTTGGCGACAAAATGTCAAACATTTATGGTTGTTTTTAGACCTTTATGGGTGAACAATCAATGTGTGTGTTTGAATAAAGCCTAGGTAAGCTGTTTTGTACGGTTGTTGAGTAAAAGGAGGGGAACAAACTCAAATTGAGTGGAAAAACTGTGTAAGAACGTGCCGTGAGTGTGATGAATTTCCCCTTGTCGTCGCAACCCTGCCGTGTCGGTCACATCGGTAAAGATCAATGGTTTGCACATTGTGATATTGAAAAACTTGGACAAAATTTGTAAATTTAATTAATTATGAGTTAGTGAACGAACAGTTTTTAATGCGTTATTTTATTTTACAATGTCACACCGGAAATGGGCCAGTGTGTGACGGACTATAGTCGTTTTCTTCGTATCGCCAGTCTCTCTTTGCGGTCAGCCAACAGTAGCAGCGCATTGTAAGCAACACACACACATATAACGCAAAATCATCCGCTAAGACGACCCTCAGACCCGTCCTAAGTTAGGACGAGTAACTCATCCTAACTCGAGATAAGACTAGTCTTAACTCTTTGTGAAATCCACACCTGGTCTGCTAATGTACAAGGGCTCCTTCATACCTTATGATCAAGCAATAATAGCTGTTAATAGCAAGTACAATAATCTCCACTCTACATCCCTCCCTTCCGAGACTCCAACCACAGACCTATGCGTATGTATGAATATGGAAAGGTCAAATACTCACCTAATGTACACATGCAGGTGTATGTACAGTACAGTCATACTATGTACATATTACTAAAAGGTATTATACAGGATTGGTAGAGCTGACAAAATAGTCACAGACAGTGTTCATGTTTTGTGCGATCAACAATTTAAATGAAATAACAAGCCTCTGAAATGTTTGGCTTTGTGTGAGTCAGGAGAAAATAGTGGAAACCCATGCACATTTTTCAGCATGAAAACACATTGTCCTTACTTTTGGTTGTTATCAACTGAAACCAGCTGACTTCACTTCAGAGGGAAATATTTTACAGGAAAAAAATGGTTCTCATATGAACTTCATAACTAGTAAGCCTTCGGCCAAAAGTTAAACGGTTGTTAAATCCTAACCAATCCAGTATAACACCTTGAACATGTATTTAATGCATGAGCACCATGCAGTAAGAAGTGCTCACGACAAATGTACCTCATGGCATTTCTGCTATTAAGCAATCAATGGTTTTTCTATGTGCAGCAAAACTTGGTTAAACAATCATCAATCCAATGATATAAATATACAATAGAGTCGTTTTCCTGTTGTCAAGGTTGCTGTTCCAATATATGTACATTTGCATTTAAAAATTGGTCACCGAGTTGTGTAGATTATCAGTTCTCGTTAAATGAGGGTTTTTCTCGATGTGATATCAACTCATCATTCCAGATCCAACTCTTCCAAGAACTTGTCAAAGTCAAAAGGATCCTCGTCATCGCCAGCAGCTGGTTTGCTTGTTTCTGTGAATACTTCTGTTCTGTTTTCTGACACCTTTGAAATGGAAGTGGTGTCGACAGCATGTGAAGGAAGCAGTTTGTCATCTTGGGCGTTTGGCGGTACAACGCTATTTAATTGATTGGGTTCGTTAACAGATTGCACGTAGGTTGGTTGCGTCATGTGACTTTTTGTCTCCTCCTTATCAACAGTCTCTGTACTTTCTTGATTCACAGTTTTCCCATCATGCATCTGAGCCTCAACGTCGGTCAGATTTGTTAAAGGGGACGGTGGAGAAGATTTTACCTGCACTGGAGATGCTTCCATCACATGACTAGTCTTTAAGTCTGTCGTCGATGATTCGCCTTCCAATGATGCACCGACAAAGTCTGGGTCCCAGTCTGAGTCTGATTCCACCTGCTCACTAGATGCATTCTGGACATTGACTGATCCTTCGGAGTAACTGTTCGGAGTCATTTTGGTTGTAAGAGGAAGGCAATCGTCAACACTAGAGCTCTGTGTAGTTGGGTATGGAATGACTGCCAAACCCGCTGTGAAGAAAAATTTTAAAAATATATAAAAATAGGTTCGTCTACACCCTTTACAAGCAAGCTGCATGTAGTATCAGTTGAGAATTTGCGTTTTAGAAGGGCTTTAGGAGAATGTTTGTGGAGTGACGGAACACCTACCTTATGGTTACCGATAGCATACAACTTAATTATGGTATACTTTCAATTTTTTTTAATAATCATTTATGTATTGGAGTACCCTGAGGGTACAACCCTGCATAAAACTCTTTTGGGAGGAATGTTGGTTCTGCTTGTTTTCAGGAGAATGCTGGACTGCTGATGATGCTGAGGTTTAAGTAGGGAAGCTCATACGAGTGGGAAGGGTCCAATCTGTTCTTGGCCAGTGATGCGTTGGGATTGACTGCTTGCTGGCTGGATGTGCGTGTACTAGAGCATGTCAGTGTTGTGATGAGCTGCTAATGTAGGGTGGGCTTGAGTAGTGGCGACCAGATGCCGTTAATGAAGAAACCAATGTCTTGCGAAACTGTGTTGAGTGACTTGATTACAATGGGTTCACTCTGTGCTGCCAGAGCCAATAGGCCTACTTCTCCCAAAAGAGCTTTATGCAAAACTGTATATACATAGTTGGTTATCGCTGTACCCCGCAAGTTACTACTGTTGTTATTTATATGACCCACACCATGCAAAGCTTCAAACATCACTTCTGCTCAAGATTGTTTATCAAAACTTCCATGTAGATTAAACTGGCCTCAAGAACAGAAATTATGTCGACAGATCATCATGACTAAACATGCAAAATAATACAACATTCAACATTCAACATGCTCATTACATGTACGCATTTTTGGGGGTCAATGCAATGAACTTAGTCTGTCCAATCTGCAAGCACATTCAAATCAAGTTGTCTAAAAATGTGTGGAAAGGAAGTTGGGGAATTATTTCTTTAGACACTTTTTGCAAGGTTCACATTTCAAAATGGCCATTGTCATGCAGGCCTGATACCTCATGGAGGCAACAGAGGCACTTGACTTTGTTGCCCCTGGCCATTGCCTTGGTGCCCCTTGAAATGCCCCAACAGAAACTTACAATTTCCTCATTGAGGTGCCCTTTACCAAGGAGAAAACACCTTGGTGCCTGAGCCTTTTCATGAACGAAGCTACAGGCCTGATCATGTTAGGGCATACAGTGATAACAATCGTGATTTTGTGCTGGGGTTGGATGGGTGGTAGGTGATGTGCGTGTAAATGTAATGATCTTGTTACTTGTTTATGATTTGAAAAAGACGTTGTGTAGATTTTTTAAACTACAGAATAAATCATAATGGCAAGCTTTAAGTGTCAAGTGACAATGTGTTTACAATAGCTTATAAATGTCATTGTTTGTAAATGAAGACATCACAATTCAACTCACATTCAGAAATTATCATAATTCATACAACACTGATCATGTGCAACATTACATCCATAAACAAACATTTGATTGGCAGGCACCAGGGTGAAATGAATTGTTCTGAATGCAACATAAATCAACAACAGAAAATGTACATGAATGACAGTGTACAGCCTGCTGAATGCAATAGGATCCATTCTAGTCAGTTGACGCTACTCAAAACATACTCTTTAACCCTTTACAGACCATAGCTGCTACAAACGGCAGCAAGATCTGACCTACTTCCACTTAAACAGGAGGGTCAAAGAGAGGGTATCGGACCAAATTGACATTTTCCAATGTTATCCATGTTAACGTAGAATCTACAATTCCAAAACAAAACCATGTATTTCTGTTTCTTAATCATTTTCCAGAGAAATTTTTTCTGAAAATAACAGGGCAAAAAAAAACCAAGATTAGCAATGTCTCTAAAGGGTTAAACTTGTTGAATCTTGTTGCATTCAGCACGGAGGGTCACAATACAACATGTCATATTCCAGAACATATTCCCATCTACCTTGATAAAAAATTCATGGCCATTCTACATCAGAATCATCCTCTGAAGCATTATAAGTCATTGAGGATAAGAAAGAAAGGAAGAGATTATAGAAAGTGAGAAGAAACCTTGGAGCTAAGAAAAATAGCATGCAGTGGTGATGAAGATATAGGAAACAACGTCACAACAGAAAATGGAGTATGCTCAAGAGGGACACAAGGTCAAATTCAGTTTTGTGATTCACTTATTTTCCAATAGATAAAGTCCTTATGAATAACAGGGAAAATTACAAATCTCTAACCACACGTTCTAAATGGTGTAAAATGCAACTGTGGACAAGTGAATTTTTTTTCAAAATCCAACAATGTTCGATGACATCAAATTTCAAATGGAATATAAAGAATTGTCAGTTCAATTCTGAATTTTGATGACATTTGATCAAAATAGCAGTAGATTTGATTATTTCCGTCGTGTGCATTTTGTCAAATTAATGTAATGGCTTAAAAGATATAAGGAAAATTATATGATTCTAGTACCCTGGAAAAGTGAAATTTCCTTCACCGGTGTGTGATGCATATAGACCTTGTGCACATGACGTCATCGACCAGTGCGTATTTGAACCACGTGTAACTGTTACAAATATACCTGGCGCGCGAATCAGGATGCAATATTGAGCCAATCAGCACAATCAGTACTTCCCCCGTTCTGCATAACAATGTGCATAGTGTAATGTGCATCAAGCTGACACAAGTTTTGAGAATAAAATCTCCCTTTTTAACTCAAATTTAAAAAATCTGTATTATGAAAAGAAGCTTGGTACATGCATTCATTAGGGGACATAGCCCCCGTAATAATTTCAGTTTCCGGAAATGAAAACAAAGTTCCCGCTCGAATCTGTCAAATGTTTACGATAAACATCAACCTCGTGTACTTTTCTTATGTAGACATTATCACCAAAATGGCAGTCTGAAAAGCTCACGTGCGATCTGTGACGTATTATGTACAAGATCTATATTCAATGGAAGGGTTGCTATGAGCAGAGGTTATCCCATTTGCAGAACTACAAGTGATCTGGACCTCAAAATTCCATCATACTTTCTATTTGATATTAAAGGGGCTGTGCCATCATGATCAAAGCAGGCCTGTGGCTGCACATGGAATTATGAACTCTCACCCTGTTAGTGCACGCGCCCACCCTCCCTCTGTATCATAGCTATGGAGACCACGGCCGCGCGCATGTGCTGTAACTGGGTGAGAGTTCATAATTCAATGTAGAGTAGTCAAAGGCCTGCTTTGATCATGACGGCACAGCCCCTTTAATGTTTAAATTCAAATGCACAATATTAGTGCAACAATCTGAAGAGAGTTTCTGTTGTTTTGAACTTGTGCCAAATTTTGGGTAAATTGGCCAGATACGCTACAATAGTTTCTACATTAGGGGAACCCAGTGATCAGGTGAAGTGGATTATCCGCTTTGTGGATTATCTGCTTTAAAGATTACCTTCCTCATAATCCCATTCCAAACCGGTTGTGGAATCTTTATGTGATAGTTTGTTAATATGGCCCTCTTGTCGATGTGACAACATGGCCACTAAGGGTGTACAAAATACATAGCAATAGATTTAAATACTAACAAATTAAACCAGAAAACTTGAAGAATTATGCAAAGCCTTCCAGTACTTTCTGAAGTTTGTTTGTATTTCAAGTATGTAAAAACAAGGCTCGCCCGTAACACTGGCCATGCGTACATTGTCTAGTAAAAACTGCTGTGGGCTAGTAAACACCACTTCTCAACTTGCCCTGTGGGCTAACTAAAAACTGTGCATTCCTACTTGTTTATAATGCTCATATTTCTTCCTCTTCAGATGTAAATAATAAATCTAATAATTTTTATTTGAGTATGAATGTAACATCACTTGACCATTAAACTGGTTGTGATAGTACCATGAATTCATCAGAAAGATACGTATATGTCAAGATTCAAATCTAGGGTACTGAAACTTCCTGAGGGCAAGTAAAACGCATGGTTTACTAGCCCGGTAGGCTTCTTTTCCAAAAAGCTAAAGCTCAAGGCCTGAAAATACTTCAAATGTCAAACAATGTCAGTTATTTTCCAGTTAATTTTCTTTAATATAAACTGAAGAACTTATGTGAAATCTAACGAGAAAAACACAAAGATCTATTATTTATCTAAAAACATTCTGAAAAGTTGTGAAGTTGTGTAAAAATTGCATCCGCGATAAATATACTGATTTTGTTTTACCGTGACATCGATGTGTGATGAGCACTGGATACTCAGTACTTTCTGAGACCTTGTGGAAACACATCTACTTGCTGACCGCATGGGATTCAAACTCAGGACCCTTGCGTTCTGACTGAGAGCAAACCTTGGCTCCATTCGCAGAAATTATTTGATCATAATATTAAGTTGGTCTGATAACTCACCATTAGCTCTGACTGTCTGAGACCGTGCCTTCACCGACTCGAGGAACATTTCAAAATCATCCTCACCTCCAGCTCTAAGACAGTAAAACATATAGAATAGGCCTGTAAGACATTAATCCATTGAATCGCATCGGGATGCATGCAAATTAATGCATTCTAATAGCAGCATTCTCCCTTGAGTGGTCTGCTCGACCCTTCCATGGCAAAACAACCCAACTCAAAAATTTGGGTTTTTATATAAGATCATTTCTGGGTAAATTGAGGGTGCTTTTTCCATTGCAAAGTTTCAAAGGCATACTATGTATGGATGTGAATATAACATGTCCTACATGTCCTGTTTTTACATTTTCATCCCATTTTTATGGCAAAACAGCTTATCTCTGTACTTAATTTTCTCAAATTGTCATTTTTCGATTTGGGCTGTTTTGCCATGGCAGGGCCGCCCTGGCTAAATGCTTTTTAAAACACCTGAGGACCAGTCAAAATTTCTCTAAGTATTCCGGCAGGCTAGTTGAAAAGCAACCATTTTAAATATGAAATATGGGACTCGTGAAATATGCCGGACTAGTGAAACGACAAGCAAAATTGTCCTAATCAATAGTCACTGAGAAAGTTAAAGGAAAAACGTGCCCAATATTATTAATTTTTTGTATTCAAAGCAACATGCACTTATTCCTTGTATGCTGTTTCCAGTCCATCAGTTTCAGCTGAGTCCATTTTAATCGCCTTCTTGAATGCATGCAAACTTATACACAAATTCCAAAAGAAAGACAACCTAAATCATCACTGGCATAGAGCAGGCATATTCTGTGATGAAACTGTCAAGTGCTTTCAATACAAGACAATCATTTATGCATGCATAGAACTCACACTTTCGTGTTTCGCAAACCTTTTGATGGAACATTATATGAGAGTCTTTCCCATAACCTAGAGAATACAAAAATGTGTTCTGGTTGAAAAAGCAGATGGCAAAACCATAATTCCGCCTGAGTTTGACTTTCGAGTGGTACATAGGAACATAAAGGTAAGATCATGGTCAAAATCGTGGTGAAAGTCCACAACTGTAAAGGAGGTTTTGCGGAAGCAGAGGTGGAAGGGGGAGGGGGGTGTGGGGTTGCTTTGACAAAATAAGATCTATTTTATTTTTTCTACTTGGAGGTCGCATTATTTCACTCCACTCCACTGTAATCACTGCATGCATGATGGTTGCCCTTCAAGGGCTTTTTAGGGTTAAATAAATTACGATAAGTGCACTGGGTTCTTTTATGTGCACTACAAAACACACAGGACCTACGGCTTTATGTCCAATCCGAATGACGCAGCAATAATGGTTAAGTATCGACCGGGACTCGAACCCACACTCTGCTGATCAGAAGCACCAGAGCTTGAGTCTGGTGCTCTTCGCCGCTCGGCTACGGCAGACCATTTTTGTCCCTCCCAAATTCAAGCCCTGGATAACAAATATACTAACGACAGATTTCAAATGAAGAGGATAATGCAAGACAAAGCAGGTAGGGATGAACAAGAACACCCGTTGAAAAAAGACTTGTGTCAAAAGATTCTAGAAAACCAGTGCCTCTACTCACACATTCCATTCACTCTCGTTGTCTCCAAGCCATGATGATTTGGCTGTGCCATTGGCTGTGGGTTTACTTCTCTGCTGCTCTAGTGCCCTCGTTTGGCGGGCAGCTCTCGCAGATTCTCGTTTTGCGACGTTGTAGGCTTCTTCTTCTAACCGAACATTCTCTTCCTGCTTTTTAAGCTGTTACAAAAATGATAAAACAATTTTATTACATCTAGTAAATCATTGCAGTACCCGCTGCTAAGGATTCGTACCCGCCTCTAGCAATCGGGCTAGCTCGGTGGTCTAGTGGTAAGACATCTGCTCTAGCAAGGCAAAGGTCGTGGGTTCGAATCCCACCTGAGTGATTGCCTGTGGATTTTTTCAGAGAGCTCGGGAAAGCACTGAGCATACAGTGCTTAATACACATCGGTGTAAGGGGGACAAAAATAAATAAATTCAAATTCTTCATCCCGATGCAAATATTACAATTTTTAACCAGTTTAACACCGGATGACTTGTAAACACGCCAATTTTCCCCAGGATGCATACCGGGAGATGTGACTTTATTTGTATTTTTGTGTCACATTGGATGACCAGAACAAAGGCCACCCATACTTTCCACTACGAGTAGGCTCTCCAGCAGCACTTCGTTTCACCCACACAAGAGGACAGAATGTTGGTCAGAGATAATGCTAAATTCAGCATTTGTGCGGTGGTTATTGTGTTATTCCTGATTCCAGACCTTTGATCTTTGGTTGTGAGAAGAGGATTACGTGCCATCCAGAGGCTACCAAATGCAATGGAGGTAAGTCCGAACAGACCAAGATTGCGGCCATGGGCCCAATTGGCGATGACTGTGTCTAACAGCTAGTGTTATGTGATTCACAGTTCGTGCATTCATATGATATTTTCTCAATAGAAAAACAACAAATCCCGGTACTTCAGAGACTTCTTTGTGCCGACAATACTCTCAAAGAAAATTTACTCCGGCAATTCAAAATAATCCTACCACGGGGGAAAATGGAAGATCCCCGCCGCTAACTGGTTAAAGCACAGAATCCTTTTGACAAAACACATAATAATTTTTGAAACTTACCATTGTTTAATACACTCTTGGACTGTATAAAACTCCCTTATGAGGGATGGTACTTATTAGTTTTACTTTCTACCTTACATATTTCAAGATCAGCGAATGAAATATTTGCTTTTTACCTCAGCTTCAATTTCAGCATCCCTTCTCTTCTGGTCTTTGATGAGATCGCTGTACCTCTTGTTAAGAAGATGATCTCGTTCGCGATCCGTTACCATGTTGCTGTCAGCTTGCTGGGCCAAGTCCTGAGTATTCAAAATTAAGAAAACGCACACATTTTTGTTAGATGCCTTAGTACAGATCCAGCTATCAGGTAAGGTTTCCTTTTCATTAACATCAGATTGTATTTCATTAAAAAATATATATTAAAAAAAATAATAAACTAACAACCATTTCTCAGAACACAAGGTTTAAAGGTAGGGTCATAGATTGTCAATGTAATACTGATTTACAGGCAAAATTATAAAGACACAATAAAGTCATGTGTGAAAGTTTCAGCTGAATGCAGTTTCTACTCGCTGAGGGAACAGAGAAAAACTGTCTGAGTATTTTCATGAGAATGTTGAATCCATCCACGTTTAGCGAGGTGACTGTGGGGACCTACGCATCTCTGGCCGCAGCATTCGCGAACAGACACCAACCCTCAGAAAGATTCTCATGTTTTCGGGTAACAAATTATCCAAACCATATCACTTCGATAGGAATCACACTCAAATAGTTTATACTATCAACATCTGCAGTGCTTCACACTAAGTAAATTTTTATGGTCATTAATTTTTGGATTATTTACCAACATATGACCCTACTTTTTAATACAGATCTAGTTAAAAGGTTAGGCTTCACTTTCATACACATCATATTACATAATGAGCAATTTTATTTTAACGGAAAATATAAAGTAAATAAATAAACCAATATTTAGAACACAAGGCTCAATCAACGTGTGCAGTGAATCTTGCTCCTCTGTCAGTCTCTTGACTTTTATGTATCATTTTATAAATTTAACTTACATCTTCGATTAAACTTTCAAACTCAATCCCAACATTGTATTCTTTGTATCTTCCTGTGAAGTAGTTCGTCTTACTGCAATACAAACAAGATTAATTGATCTCTTCAGTGAAAAACAAAACAATGAAATAAATGGAGAACAGAAAACGTGTTTGAGCTTTCTTTTGTGCATGTTAAAATGAAAGAGTAGGCCCTACTCGAAATAAACACATAGATCCAATATGCCCCCACCCCCCTCCCCCCTAAGTGTAAGTAACCTACTCCAACAACTGAACTATCTAGCCCTAATGTTGGTGGTCTCCCTATTTTGTCAATATCTTTGTTTGGGGGTGCCAGTCAGAAGCCATACAACCTACAACTGCCATATAGCCAGGGATCACACCCAAGTTTATGATACAACCCAGGAAGCAGCAACAGCAGAATCACCTTATGGGGATGTATTCTTTTTATTTCAAGTATCAAGTTACAAACCACAAGGGAAACTGACTGTGTAAATTTTTCAAAGTAGCCAACATTTTTGCACCGAATTTTTGAGTTACGTAGCTCCCGCTTTTCGTTCCATGTTCAAATCCTAGCTGCTGCAATTTTTCTTTCATCCCATTAATATATAGATTTTTTTTTTTGATTTTTTTTATTATAACATTTTACTCCACCATTCCCTAGTATTACAATTAGTATTACCTGATTTTTGTGATTTTTTTTATTTGTGGCCCCAAAAGATTTTTTTGAGGAAATAAACTCCAAAATTCATTAAAATAATATGATCTAAGTCCCCTAAAACAGTCACTGTGCATGAGCATGCTCATTACTGGCATAATACAAATTTGTTGCCACTATTTTACCTCCACTCCGACGTTTAAAATAAGCTGATATTAGCTTTAAAAAGTAAGTAATATTAATAATAACATAAATGTTTTTTTAATCTTATTATAAAAAAGAATATAATAAAATGTGTAATCAAATTAAATACTAATAGTATTAAAATGAGTCAATTAAGTCAATTCCATGTTTATAAACTTATTTCTAATTCTAATCATGATTTATGTAATCAGAAAAAACCTCAATCAATCAAACATGAAACAATGGTGAACTTTTACAACAATTATAAAAAAAATGGCCATAAAAAATCGGGATACACTGAATCTAACAACATGATCCAAAGTTCACTTTTAATTGTCATTATCGAATTGGAATTTTTGATAAATTAAATATTATTATTAATTATAATATCGGCCTTTTTTTTTATTCCGTATCCTGCCACCACTTTTTCCCTCATTTTTAAATTTTACCCAAAGGAATATCTCATTTGAGTTTTTAGATACTATTCAGTATTTGATTTCATAACGAATGAAAAAGTGGTGGCTGGATACGGAAATGTTTCCCTTTTTTTAGAACTATACTGAGCATGCTGAGTGTCTAGTTTATTGCTCCATGGTGTACTGTACAGTATGTACATGTATGTCAAGGGTTCCTATGTTAATGTCGATGTAACTGTACTCCCCCGCCCCCCGTAGGGTGTAAACGAAAACCGTACGTCCGGGAATTGGGCAAACACAGAAAAACAAAAACTTAATTTCCATTTTCGTAAAATAATTTACTCACTTTTTTCGAACTGAACCGAAGCAAGACTCCAGGCAGTTTCCCATGTTGTACTTTCTTGTTACAAAATTATCCGTTTAACACGATATTGTCAGTCAAAATCATTGTTGGTTTCCGGATTGTCCGCCGCCTACTTTACATTATTACAACACCGGTGTCGGCATTAAAAAAATACATGATTTGTGAAGAGTTGCTCTTAATAGCCCAATCGCATGACTTTACTTATTTTTCCCCGATTCCTTGTGCGATAGAAGTTGTCACCTAGAGCAAGTTTGGGCGATTAAATCCGCAGTGATGTGTCTGCGCGAGGGGCCACGTAATGTTTACCTTTGACCTATTTCTAGTCAACAAGAGTCAACTATTTTTTGGAGGGATAACATGTTTTCAAAAGCATAACCAAACAAATAATTATTAAATATTCTATCGCAACATAATTATTGCTATTTT
The DNA here is from genome assembly GCA_023634235.1 of Pisaster brevispinus. Taxonomy (NCBI): domain Eukaryota; kingdom Metazoa; phylum Echinodermata; class Asteroidea; order Forcipulatida; family Asteriidae; genus Pisaster; species Pisaster brevispinus. Next base: position 8,046,708 of record JAMKCF010000015.1, on the reverse strand, counting down.
ACAAAAACTTTACAATTTTAAATCAAAACTTATGGTTAAGACTTTTGGTATCAGACAAAATGATATGGCTGTAAAAGTCTACCGAGAAAATGAAAGATTACCTTCTTGAGAATGGTAGTTTCTGCTTGGAAGTCCACGGTTTCTGTATGTAACTTATCACTTATCACTTATCTGTAGGTAAAAAAACTGGCGCTGCTGTTCTGTCCCAACTTTAGAATCGTCCCATTTGTAGTTGGGACTGATCCGAACTTGAGCGTTACATACAGTTGGGACGGCCAGCACACTATTATGGGCGGCCATCGGGCGAAAAAGACAACTACAAAAATAAAAAGGTTTCAACTTCCCCAGAAGTAAATCAATCCCAAGAAATATATCACTCCCCAAACTATATCGGTCTCAAGAAGTTTATCACTCCCCGGCCCAGAAAAAGAAACAAAAATATACAGACATTTTGAAAGCAAAGAAACATCTTCGGCAATTTCATTAGTTTTATTTTTAGTTTGAAACTTATAAAAGTTATAGCATAAACACCGTATGATCACTTTAAAAGGTGTAAAACAAATTATTATTATTTTTGTTAAACTGCCTGTCATAAAATCAGCTAAAGTCGCACATTGGTATGGCTTAACCACGACTAGTCTAGTTGCGATGATCGTAACCCTCCATCCTCCCTCCGGTCTGCAACCGTCGGGAGGATGGAGGGTTACATCATCGCAACTAAACCACGACACCGTTCCTTGATAACTGGACCAAGTCAAACTCTGAGGGCACCGTTGTATGCGTCAAAATTACTCAGCTCTGCATCAAAGTTGGAAGTCCATCTAGGTTTTTTGTTTGCATACTTCCAGTAAACCAAAGACGGTAATTATGGCATCAGTTGATACATGGCATTAGTTTATGTTTTCCAATTCAAAGAAGAAGCCATGGTACCTTGAAAACCGGCCATGAGGATATATTATTCAATAATTATTTGTAAATAATACTAATAGCGTTATTTACTCTTGGCGCCTCATCTGTCACTATCGGGCAATCCTAGCTATAGTTGGGCCATCCCAATTGTAATAACGCTGTAGTTGGGGCGTCCAAACTGGGACAGTTCTAAAGTTTGGCCTGAACATTGACGTCATGCTCAGACAGGGGGACAGAGTCGTCGATGTTTACCTCCGCCCCATCAACCTGCCGCTATGATGCCGCGAGTTCTTATAGCTGGTGCTGGGGCAACAGGAGCCCTTTGTGCCAATATTTTGAGGCAAAATTTGAAAAACCAAGTGGAGCTAGTGGTGTGGGACAAGGCGAGAGGAGCAGGTTTGGATAAGTAGAAATTTTAAGTTTACTTTATACTAACTTAGATAGTGCGCCCTCAATAGCCAACCATTAAGACTGAGACTAAAGAGAGGCCAGGGTTACTATAGTGAACAATTGAATAAAACCCAAGTTCACAATCATAGTATAAAATAATATGTCCTGTTTTGTTTTGTGTACTTGGCATTTGGGTTTGGACCACATTAGTTTTCACTAGCCCTACACACCCTGAAGTTAACAGAGGGGCTAGCTAGTCAATACTCCTAGAACTATTCGGTTCGTTCCGCTAATCGTCTCCACTACGAATCTACGATAGCGGAACAAACCGCATAGTTCTAGGGGAGTAGGTCATAGGTGTCACATAAACATGTGACATACAAAAAAGACTGTCTAACTTAAGTTGCCAAAAATAGTATCCAGGGCGCCAGTTTTGAAAGCGAGCTGCTTATTATTTAAGGTAAGCACAAAGTACTCCTAGAACTATTCGGTTCGTTCCGCTATCGTCTCCCCGACCCTCATAGGTCATCATGTACAAAATCCTATTCGAAACTTTTTCCCCTTCACGTTTATGCACCTGGAGTTCTCTTTTGAAAACGGAGCTCGCCAAAATTAGGCTCTATATGTTCATTGTTTTCACAGTGAGCTCGGGGTGGGTCCAGAAAATCCACTCCGCAAAAAAAAGGTGCAAAAAATGATAAATTCCCATCGTTTATTCAGAATCGTCGCCTTCCGATAACAAAAATGGCCGCCGTCGCTTGTATCACTGGTACGCTGCGTGCAACGCTGGTCCACGACATGCCTTAAGCCGGTATTCAATAGTATTCTGTGCGCAACACTGGTCCACAATAATCATGAGCTTATCTGTTTTGTGAACCAGCGTTGCGCGCAGCATACCATTGATACAAGCGACAGCGGCCATTTTTGTTATCGGAAGGCGACGATTCCGAATAACGATGGGAATTTATCATTTTTTGCACCTTTTTTTTGCGGAGTGGATTTTCTGGACCCACCCCGAGCTCACTGTGAAAACAATGAACACATAGAGCCTAATTTTGGCGAGCTCCGTTTTCAAAAGAGAACTCCAGGTGCATAAACGTGAAGGGGAAAAAGTTTCGAATAGGATTTTGTACATGATGACCTATGAGGGTCGGGGAGACGATAGCGGAACGAACCGAATAGTTCTAGGAGTAAGCACAAAGAGTAACTAAGCATAACAAAATTATGCATACTAGAATAAGGTTACCAGCCAAACTAGGACTGATGTGGTATTCTGCTTATTTTGGCTCAGCTAAAGTTCAACTAAGTTCTATAAAATTCAGCCCTAAGCGCTACAGACTTCAGCCTCCAGCCTCCATCCATGGCATCACCTGCACTCCTCTCAACATACTAACTTGGCCTTTTAGTTTTGGGCTGAAACTACATTGGTTTTCACCATCCCACTTGCCCCATCAGTGTTGCGAAGGATCCTTTGCCAGACTTTAGAGGGGCTAGTTTTCACATGCCATACCTGTCCCTGTAGCGTAAGTGCTGCAGACTTTCAGCCTTCATCACCTGCATTCCTCTCTGACTCCCGAGAGAACTTGCTGAGATGAGAATCCATGTCCAGCTTGATGGTAACCAAAATGCCAAATGACAAGTCCATATATAATTACCATTTAAGCCATTTTCAGATATGATGGTCTCAATATTATGACAAGTTTGGATAAATCTTTTATCCCTAAACCAAACAGTGCACTCCTACAGTGTCCACCATAATCTCAAAAGGGCTCATTGAGTTGGATTTAGAACAAACCATAACACACTTACAGTTACACCATGCTTTCAAAGACTAACCATGCCTGACCCTAATGTATTTGCCTACGTAACAATTTGCAGTATTAATTCATCACAAAAACATTTTTTACTTGATGTCTTCTTCTAATCTTAGGTGGACGTATGAGTACAAGTCGAAGTCCTGATAACCCAGAATGCACTGCCGATCTTGGAGCCCAGTACATTACTGTTACACCAGACTATGCAAAACAACATGAGAGGTACAGCTCCCAAAAATGAGGGATCATTTTGCATTTGATAGTCTCAGACTGAAATTCTTTTTCAAAATCAAACGGCTTAAATTTGCATAGCAACCTCCAGATCAGCTCAGATTAATCTAAGTGCGTATAAATCTTAACCCTTTAGCTACCATTCATTCCTGTTTAATCATCACCATACGCCAAGACTTGGTTTTATTGTTGATTTTTGAAACAATTTTGTCTCGGTAACTGTGTCTAAAACATAGTGTTAGCCACAGGGGTGTCTGGGTGTCTTTTTGGACACCCTGTTTTAAATGTTGACACCCTGTTTATCTGTCATTTTACATGTAAATGTATTGTAAGTGAACAATTTGGACACCCAGTTTTTGAATTTCAAGCATATTTGGATACCCTTTTACCAAATCCTGGCTAAAACCTTGGTCTAAAAGTAATAATATAAAACAGAAATTTTGTTTTGTTTTAGATGCAACATATACTACTAAGTTAAGATGAAAAACATTGGAAGTGTAAATTCAGGTTATGACCTGTACTTTGACCTTTTTGATTGGGTGGAAATGGGTCAGATCCTGCAACTGTTTGTGGCTGCTATGGGCATTTTGATACAAGCCGTTTCCGGCTGCTATGATCTCTAAAGGGTTAATTGCTAAGCAAAGTGTGATACTTTCACAATAAGTGCTGGAGGACTCGAGACCGGTGTTGGACTCGAGTCCATTTTTGTGGACTCGAACTCGGTCTCGGAGAAATGTGACTCAGACTTGGACTCGGTCTGGGACCCTGGGACTCGGCGTGACTCGGCTCAAGACCGGGGAAAACACGCAACTTTAGCAACCTTTATTGTGTCCACAAAAATATAGTTTATGTCAATGCGTTGCCTGTGGCCTTTGCATTTCAACCTCAGACCCTATTTGTTTCAGTCGTGAATGTCAGGTTTATAGTCTTGTTCGAGTCTGTGATGGTGTTTTTTGTTCACCTGAAATAGCGCCCTCTTCTTGAAAACCTTCAGAATAGCATTTTGCACGACCAATAATGTGCAATCTCAGACTTGAAACGGCAGGCTAGGTTATGGCTGGCTTGCCATGTTAATTTTCGTTGGTTTACATTGATTGGTCCATGGAGATTTTCTACCTCCTTTTTGGTCGTATACAGTCCTTGATAGACCGACATAGACAGACTGACATAGGGCATATTAAATAGTCTGTCAATATTTTACAATAGAAATTTGGGGTGGGTGGGAGGGTGGACAACAATTTGAAAAAAAGATCCAAATTGGTAAATAATCATTACTCTGAATGGCCCCTAAAGCTCCAACTTTTAGAATGTCTGAAGAATGATTCTACTTTTCTCTCCCCTTCTTCTTCTCCTCCTTAAAAGCTACCACCAGGAGCTTATCACCAATGGGTTATTGCAACCGTTGACTGCAACCATTGATGGTGCAAGAGATAGTCACTATCAGCAAGGTACTATGCACTACGTCACACCACAAGGAGTAAGCTCAATTGTCAAACACTTCTTACAGAAATCAGGTACATACCATTTTTAAAGAAGTTTAGATTGTTTAGTTGTCATTTTAAAGTATGGTTTGTTAAAAAAGTTAATAGTATTAAACAGGATTTGTGAGGATAAAAAACATCGTTTAATTTTAGTCTGAAAGGTTACTGATTTTGAAGCTCATACTAGAACCACTTGTCTGTGAAATATTTCCCTCTGAGATGAAGTCGTACTTGAGAAAACTGTATCTGAAAACCTAAACAACGCAACAGCTGATTTCAGTTTTTACAACCAAATTTAAGGACAATGTGTTTACATGCAGAAACTTGTGCATGGTTTTTCGCTATTTTCTCCGGACTCACACAACAGATTAAGCCCAAATTTTCACACGTGTGTTATTTCATGTCTATGGTTGATCACACAAAACATGAACACTGTCTGCGACTATTTTGTCAGCTCCACCAATCCTGTATAATACCTTCAGGGCTAAAGTTGTGCTATGTAACATTTTTGTTATTGTTTGCAATAAGGTCATATCTTCTAAAACCTTGCGAGTAATTTTTAGTGATCAATTTTTATATTACAGATTCCGCAGTGCAATACGAACGCCCTCTTGTCAAACTAGAAGCAGTGAATATAAATGATTCGACCGAATCACCAATTCCATCAGTTAAGCTCTTCATGGACTCACAGCCCGAGGTCATGGAGGGCGATCATGTAACAGGAGAAACAAAGACAACTATCAAGATTGTTGCTAATCCACAAGATAATCAGCCAGAGGTATTCGATGCTGTGATCTTGACGATGCCAGCAGCACAGATTCTGCAGCTGAAGGGTTTGGTTCAGGAAGCTCTCGGTAAAAAATCATTTTCCCAAAATGAATTTTATCAAGTAATAAATTACAAGGGAAACTGACTGGGTAAAAAATTGACTCGAGTGGGACTTGGACCTGCGACCTCCAGGTTAAGGGGCCATTCAGAATAGTCAATGTTAAAATATTTCGACCCACCCACCCACCCCAAATTTCGATTTTTAAATACTGAATGGCTTCATAATATAATCTGTACGCTGAAGAACAAAGTAGTGCCTCAAATGAACCAGATATTTTAGACCAAAGGTCTCCAACATCAGTAGTTTTCAATGTTTTTTTCAGGCATAAACAAACAACTTTGTAGTTTAATCAGGAATTGAATTGACATTCTTGGCCAGCTGGGTACTTTTTTTTCTTCTTTTTCGTTTGTTAATTTATATTATTATTATTATTTTTTTTTTTTTAACTGAATTTCGATTTTCAGTTATTTCTTGTGGCCCACCCACCCACAATTTCGAAATTGTTTAACACTGACTATTCTGAATGGCCCTTAATGTGCTGGCGCTCTACCAACTGAGCTATATCTAGCCCTAATTTGTGGTCTCCCTATTTTGTCGGTGTCTTTGTTCGGGGGTGCCAGTCAGAATCCATTCAACCTGTCATTGCTGCGTACCCAGGGATCACACCCAAGTTTACGATACAACCTGGGAAGCGGCAGTAGAAGGATCACCTTAAGGGGATGAATTATGTTAGACTTCACTTAGTCTGAAAAACGGATAATGCCAACATCATTCCAGTGTTTTACAACTAATATGAGGTGTGGCCGAGTGGTCAAGCACACTGGACACAAGCTCTGGTGTTTCTGATCAGCAGAGTGTGGGTTCAAGTCCCAGTCTTGACACTTGTGTTCTCAAGCAAGACACTTAACCCTTGTTACTTCATTCTTTGGATGGGACATAAAGCCATTAGTCCTGTGTGTTGTGTAATGCACGTAGAAGAACCCAGTTACACTTATTGCTAAGAGAAAGGGTGTTTCTGGCAGTGGCTGCTGAATGTGCCTCGGCACCTCAAAACCCTTACAGGGTCTTACATCAATGGGTCTAATTTTTCAAAAACTTTAAAAAACATGTCTGGAAATAAATAAAGATATGCGCTATGAGATACCCCTTGTTAAAGCACCATATAATAACTAGTTATTATTATGCAAACAATTTTTTTTTTTATTTAGCATTTTTATTTGTGTGCCTTTTATGAAACAGACTATTCTTAATGTTCATTTGTATTTGTTGTACCACAGCTAAAAACAGTGGAGTGAAAACTAATCTGCAGTCTGTGTCTTATTCATCCCGCTATGCTTTGGGGCTATTCTTTGATCAGGGAACATCTCTGGATATTTCATGGTGTGCTCGTTATGTTCAGAAAGATCCTTGCATCCGCTGGATCTCAGTAGACACAGCAAAAAGAGGAGTCGGTAAGATTAAACAATCGTATATATATTTATGAACGTTCTCCATCATCCAGGTGTTAGAATAATTATATGAATTCTATAATCAAATCAACGTGACTTTCTATTTAAGTGTGACGACGGTTTCATGTCCCATCAATGACCCCACCTTCAAGACCAATGTATTCTCTACCCAACAGATTCAAGCAAACAAGGTCCGTCTCTTGTGGTTCACACAAGTGTCCCATTTGGTATAAAATATCTGGAGACCGACAAGGATGAGGTACAGACAATCGTCATGCAACATTTACGCCAGCTGATGCCTGACCTCCCGGAACCAGCAAAGGTCAAATGTCAACGATGGCGATATTCACAGGTATATACTGTATACAGATTTAGGTGAAATACCCGAAAGTAACAGGCATGTGATTTATCAGGATTTTTGCCTGATTTCAGAATTTTTCATTGGTCTCCCTGCGAAATTGCCATTACAGTGATAAAAGACTTGGCCTTTGGTGTGACCAAATCTTCAGATATCAATTTGAAATGATGTAGTGAGTCTTTAAACCTCTACAATTTAGCATCTTGCAATTCTGTTGGCTTTATCTCCACACAAGAGGGAACTTCACAAATTTTCAGGGTTTTTCATTCTCATACAATCCCACCCCTGATGTATGTCTGTCGAGCATCACCACATCACTTATAGAATGCTCACGATACCAATCCAAATAACCTGTTCTAAATCCGCCATGCTTATAAGAGTGGCTACTCTCTCATGATGCCACGATAGTACATGTATCATGAGCATTTTGTGAGGCAGTAATACTTGACAGCCTTTACTTGGTTTCCTCAGGATTTTTCCTGATTTCAGAATGTTTTTCAAAATCTCCTTGAGCTTTTGCATTTTCTTGAAAGAAGAAAAGCAGTCACCAAAGGGAGAAAGAAATAGTCCACATGTGTCCAATAGTGTCCAAACCTGTAGTTCTGTACATCTGGTGATGCACAGAGTTTTTAAACCTCCTGAATTGTAGCATCTGGGAGGTTCCTGGTCTAAAATAATTAGGAACCCTGGCTCGCAAGTCATTTTTTTTTCAGGAATGTTTACATACGTCAAATCTCATCCAAGACTTGTAAGTGACGGTGGCTACATGTGTAGGTGAATTGACTGGGTGAAAAACACGATCGTTACTTTTTATCAACTGATTCATTGGAAGTTAAATCGCTACAGCGATTTCATTTCTCCACCGTTGACTTGCAATATTTCTTGTGCTTGCTAGGTGTCTACTCCATATGAAGGCTCCCCTGGTGGTGTGTTCCTGGCTCAGGATCCTACATATGCCATAGTTGCAGCTGGTGATGCTTTTACACATTCCAACTTTGATGGATGTATCTCGTCTGCTGAGACCGCGTGTGAAACTTTGATCAAGTATTTCAGAGGAACAAATCAAATAATATAGTGATTTTACATTATTGATTTTGTTGTTTTCAATGGGGTGGCATGGTTGGCTTGTACGTAAACTTGCCTCTCACCACTGAGGCCCTGGTTCGATTCCCGGCTAAGGCCATATGTGAGTGGAGTTGTGCGTTGGTTCTGTCCTATGCCCAAATGGTTTTTCTCTGGGCCCTACAGTTTTCCTCCCTCCGGAAAAAAATTGAACACTTTCAATCTCAGGCAATGCTTCGTGGTCATATATGGGTCAATATGGTTGGCAAGTAAGGATGATAAGCCTTCCAAACTATTAATTTTTTGTAAAGTAAAACTCAAAGGTCAAAAAGCTAAGTCAGATTGGCTTTTGGAAGAATAAATAAGATAAATTCCAGCCTGATGTTGTTCTTGTGAGGTCAAGGCAGTTTTTCCTTTCAGGGGCACCTCTATTTTTACTGAACATTTCAAGGGGCACTATTGCCCTTTCTTTCGAATACTGCAGATCTTTGCAGCTGGTTTTGTAATCATGAAATTTTTTATTGTGCCTTACTCGTTAACTAATAAAAAAGAATCAATTGTGCTTACAAAAGAATACTCTTCTTATGTTGTCAATTTTTAGAATAGTATTCTTCTTTATTTCAATCATTAAAGAGTCCAAAACACATTTTGTTGAAAGTTTAACTTATAAATAAATTACTTACTCAATTATTTGTTTTATATTTGGAATGAAACAACATCTGAAAAGGGAAAATAAAGGAGTTATCCTGGGTTAAGTTCAATAATGATCAGTAAGTTTTAAGGCAAAAGCGTACATGAGGCATGAGGTTTTTACACAGGTGAAGCCTCCTGTACACTTGGTAAAGAAATAGGGATTTACATGTATGCTTGACCCTACACCCGTTTGAAGCCTTTTTTAAGTCAAAAGCATACATTGGGCTTCACATGTACGCTTGTAAGATTGTTGCTGTTTTTATTACGTACAAACGTGCTCAACACACTATCGTATTAAAGTAAAATACTTCTATCATCAACTACCAAGACTGACCACAAAACACATATCAATTAAAGGTATGATACCCATTTTATAAAGATTGGAACCTAACCCATATTCGCTGCAATAAAATAAACATTCATTGTTTACTGCCTTGCAAATAAACATTTCCCAACACACTGTACCTTTGGAAAGAGAACACAATTATCGTTAATGTGATATATATGCATATATATTGCCATGTTCCCCACTCATATCACTAGTAATAGTGAGAGTACAAAGACACTGACTTCTTGTTCATCTACAAATTTTCCAATGTAGTGTATGACTGATACCTTTTAAGATTGCATTTTGTGTACACTTTCCAAAAATCAAAGCTGAACAAAGTTCATCGTTGAAAAGGAGATGAGTTCAACATTGATTCACTGTCTGGGTAAAGCCTTCTCTAGAAAAAAAACAAGAAAAGAGTTTCTATCTATTAAAATATAACTTTTTTTTACTGTGGTCTTACTTTAAACTATAATCTTTAGAGTAAGTCCAGGGCCCAATTTCATGGCTCTGCTTCCCGTAAGCAAAGAATCTGCGCTCACGGAAGCAGGGAATTCGGCACTTACGTCAAGCGTATTTCACGGGTTAGCAGGGAATTTTTGCTTGTGCGCGCGCGCGTACTCCAAGTTACTTAGCATTCTTCACATACACAGCTAGTGCAGAAAATCGGCGCTTGCACAGTAAGCGGAAAATGGTGACACCAAGCGCAGAATTTGGCGGTAAGCAGAGCCATGAAATTGGGCCCTGTTCTAGACTTCTGAGTTACCCATGTTATGGGTAAATGAATAGGAAATTGCAAAATATACATGTATTACAATGTAGAAATGATGTGAAAAAAGATTTGAAAAATCACTGTACAGTTACATATTTTCTGTTATAATACCCCTTTCAAAGACTCTGCCTTTTGATTGGTTTAGAGCAGGTCACATGATATGTCATATTTTTACTAGAAAGCCGTGTGAACACAACGGGCTATACATGCAGCAAACAATGTACTATACCCGTAACAACCAATGTACTATTCCATAGCAACCAGTTAACTATACCCATAGCACAGCAGCTTCTTGGTACCTAGGCACAATATATGTATGGAGTTTTATAAAACAAATATTGACTGTTTTTTACTCATGCTATGGTTAAAACTATGACTCCCTCGGTGATCCCTATAGCGGTCTATTTCCCCTCGGGGAAAATAGAACAAGCAGGCGTTGAGTTTTAACCATAGCACTCCGAGCAGTCAATGTTTGACTACTATGGAATTTCACACAGACTGCTCTCTATCAATATATACACAATACAGCAACAGTTTGTCACAAGAAATATAGAAGTACAAAGAGTTCAAAAATGATGTTGCATTTTTTTTTTGAATGCAATGAAAGTGGTGTTAAATACCACAACAAGTTAAGTAGTGACCATGATTTTGAAGATTCAATCTCCAAAATGCTTGGTGGACCAGATACAAAGCTCTTTGACAATAGTACGAATAAGAAATTAATGTCAATGTGAACTTAAAGGACTGTGTCGTCATGATCATCGCAGGCCTGTGGCTGTCCATGGAATTAAAAACTCTACCAAGTTACAGCTAGCACGCGCGTGCGTGCTCTCCATAGATATGATACGGAGGTAGGACGCGCAAAGTGCAGTAACTGGGTGAGAGTTCATCATAATTCCATGTAAAGAAACAAGCCTGCTTTGATCATGATGACCCAGACCCTTTAATATTTACAAACAACAGGACAAATTGCAATGTTCAAGGCAGTGAATTGTGCAGCTTCTGGTAACTTGCCAGTAGTAAATCAATTTCCTGGTCGATTTCATTTTGGACGGTTGAAACAAAACTGCAAATTATTACACTTTTAGTGAATTCATTTGGTCTGCATTTGATTTCTGTATAAGAATTTCCACAGTAAATAAATTTGTTGGGTCAATACAATTTCCCACATAATTTTATATTGGTGAGTGCCAACAGTATGATATTATTTTGTTTTTAAGTTAATTTTCTTTAAAAGTTTTTCTTATGATTTTTATCTTTGATTTGTCAACCTACACCATTTTATGAAAGACCTTGGTGTCAACACGTAGACACACAGTTTCATCATACCTTCAAATGTCCCTCTACTTTATTTAAAGGTATTATACAGGATTGGTAGAGCAGACAGTGTTCATGTTTTTTGTGATCAACCAAATACATGAAATAACAAACGTGTGAAAATTTTGGCTTAATCTGTTGTGTGAGTCAGGAGAAAATAGAGAAAAACCATGCACAGTTTTCAGCATGTAAACACATTGTCCTTGATTTTGGTTGTGACAACCGAAATCAGCTGTTGCGCTTCTTAAGGCTTTCAGATTCAGTTTTCTTGAGTATGACTTCATTTCAGAGGGAAATAATTCACAGGGGAAAAAAATGGTTTTAAAATGAACTTCATAATCAGTAAGCTTTCAGATTAAAATTAAACGATGATGTTTTTTAGCCTTACCAATCCTGTATTAATACCTTTCAGTTTGAAATACCTTACAACGAAAATAAAATGTTAAAAAACACACTATAATTCCTCTTTCTTATCAGCTTTCTTAGTACTTTTCTTCTGTTTCTTAGTATCTTTCTTTGCTTGTTTCTTTCCTACCTTGGCACAGTGACGCCCCTTCTTGAAGCACAAAAACTCTTTCACTGTATTTTTCTTATAACTGTCATAGATCGTATCCTCTTCAAAGTCTCCTACATACTGGTTGCATACTTGACGCATCCTGTGGGTTTAGAACAGAATAATAGCGCCAAAACATTACACAGTGTTTTTCCGTAACGGTGGTCCGCTGGCCAAATGCCACTTCAAACACAAAAGGAACCAGTCAAAATTCTCTCCAAGTGGTACGGCTGGCTAGTTCAGTGTTGACAAGCATCCCTATTTCATATGAAACATTGCATAGTGAAAAAGCTGACAGAGTAGTGAAATGGCAAGCTCAGGGCTGTGATAGGCTGTTGGAAAAAAAACCTGAACTGTGAGCGCAAAGTGTGAAAGCTTGCGAGGGCGAAAACTTGCGAGCTTGAAGCCTACTTACATGCATTTATCTTTTGTTTTAAAAGCCATAATCTGCACTCTGGGGCATTCTATTTGGTTTTATCTTCATGTTTTTTACGGTCTTAATTTTAAAAAAAAAAATTGGGGGGGTGGAGGTAAAAAAGAAATGGATTTCCAAATGAAAAAAGAAAAATCACATCCCTGCATGCTAAAATATCCTGGTGGCCAGATACTAAAAAAGTAAAGGCCAACCCTGTTATACAAACATTAGATGCACATGAGTACAATAAACTGCAAGTGTCGCATGTATTCGAACATTGGGAGCTGTTAAAGTGTGCGAGTTTGTTTCCTTCAGGTGTTCAAGCAATCTACGTGGGACTAGAGTAGCCCCAAAAATCTTTGAATAAGTGCAAGACTTGATCAATCTATATAGCAGAATATAATCACGAGGCCAAGTGAAATGAAAGACTTCAGACTTCAGCGAGCGCAGACTTCAACGAGTGATTATATTCCTTTATATTGTATGAATAAAATGCATCCTATATTTGTTTTATATACCTCACACATAGATCCTTGTCGTTTGATATTTTTCGTATAATTCATGATTTATTTCAACAATAAATAGTACAAAATGTTGAACAGTTTCTAACTTTTTTAACATTAAGGTATTAAATGGCTGATAAAGACATAGAGGGAGCTGTCTTAGACTGGATGGCTAGAGCGCATTCAGCGTTAACAGCCATACGCATGTTCGCGCGCAAGCTGAAGCAGGCGCTAATAACTGAAAAGGTCAGCTGTGAAGCCTCCCAAGCATCCTATGTTTAACATCAATATAGGACTCCTATATTCAATTTTGTAGTGACTCCTTAATAAAAAAATCCTACATGTATATTAAATTTTGGAGTGTCGAAACAGTATACATAGCAAAATAAAGTATGACACGTTATGCATGTTCAACTCGCCAAATGACAAGGTTCTATAAGTGCGGTATAAAAAAAAGTATGCTAACATAATTCAGTCACACATTGCTTTAAAAAAAATGTGTACCCACATATTGCAGGCATGGAATTACACAGAAACCACGGATGTTATGGCCTCTGTTGCTCTTGTCTTGGCCTTGGTGCCCCTTCCCAATGGAAGTGACCTTCGGAAAATGAAAATGGCCTTGTCCTTTCATAGATGAATATCCAGACCTACATTGTGGTTGTGCAGTTTATTTTCCTTGGAACCAATAACTTTGCTAGCGATATTAAAACAAACACTAGAGTCATTCAAATACCTTCCAGGCCATTTGCCACCTCCTTGCATTATTCCAGGCACATCTTTGGTGTCAAGCCCTGGTCCAGATAATCTCTTTACTCCTTTGATGTCTTTTATTCCAATCCTGTCAACAACAACAGAACAAGAATTAGTTTAGTTGATGGAAGACTTTTGCTGTTTCTTGTTGTTCCAACATTAGCATACAAATAATATGGTGCCTCTATGTCAATTATCAAAAATACATGTAAGTCAAGTTCACATTTGTTTCCTCTTTGTGTCACATGTTTCTTTTATTTGAAGTAGTGTTTCTTGCCTGGTGTTTTGTGTTTGTTTGTTTGTTTGTTTGCTTGGCTTTTTTCTGGGGTTGGGGGGTTGGGGGTAGTAAACAAACACAAAGTCAAAAATAATGGCCTCCAAAGCAAGTTATTCTCAAATAATCTATATATTTCGCTAGGTGTACAGAAATGCCCAATCAAGTTTGGCTGGCCTCAAGGAGCCATGTATCAAGTCCGCAAACTGATCCATTCTATATCCATTTAATTCCACTTATGTCATAACAACAATATGCAATTGTTGCATGGTGTTTTCTACGCCCAAGAGGGCAAATGGCACCCAAGGCGAAGTTGAGGGTGCCATTTAGAAAACTCATGGACCCCTTCATAGAGCGTGCAACGATTGTTTTGTTATACCATGGTAATAGATTCCTGTTCTTTTCAGGTAATCTGTTGCCAATGTCATCTTCCAACATTATTATGATGAAACTGGCACAGTTAAAGAAGCAGACGAACAGGTCAAGGACAAAACTGTTGCTTTAACTGTTCCCTACCGGCACATCACAAAAGAAACGTATAACAATTGACCTAGTACCAGCGTAATTACAACCTCGAACCTTGGCTCTCTTAATATTGTACAAGGCGCTGGAAATGACCAATGGTGGGTATGATCAAGGTAATGTACCCCATCATGTTCCCCTGAGCCATGTACATACGTCTTTGCTTCACATCATGTGATTGGTTATCGGCAGACACAATTCACAACCTTTTACCGTGGTATAACAAATCAAAATGTTACACTGCAAAACAAGCATTTTATTGGAGTAACGAAAACACAGCTTTGAATAGTTACTACAGAGACTTACGAATTGAAATCATCGGAGCAAACTTCCTCAAATCCATCAAGGACATCCGACTCGGGGAGATTCTTTTTCAGCGATGGTCTCTTTGCATTCATCTTGTCAAACTTTTCTTGAAACTGTACGAATAAAATGTTTTTTGGATTGAAACAAGAAGAGAGCTCTGTGATAATTCTTGTTTCTGGCAAGAATAATTTGAAAGTCACTTTTATAATTCAGGCATACCTGTTTAGGTTTTCAACCCACAACGTAAACCAACTAATATTATACAAATATTGGATGCATTGAGTGCATTGTCACTGAATATAATCACGAGATGAAATCTGGACTATTCCATTTCACAAGGCAAAGCCGAGTGAAATGAAAAAACCCAAGCATTCACCAAGTGATTATATTCTGCCATAATGCAGGAATGAAATGCTAACAATATTTATTTTATGTAAGAGTACTTATAATTCACACATAGATACATGTCATTTGAATTTTTAGTGGACACGGAAACTCGCCCACACTGAACACTTTTAAAAACCCGTCTGTTCAGAAACCAACCTTGCCTAGCATTTTGGCTGTTAGGGTGAAGAGGCAGGAACGATAATTTTGGAAACACCCCTACAAAGCTTTGCTGTGAAGTGTCCCAAGTATCCTACATTTATCAATATAGGACTCCTATATGTATAGATGCTAAATTTTGGAGCGTCACGCGTCGAGGCAATAAGTACATGGCAAAATAAAGTACAACGTGTGATGCGTGTTCAAACGATTAAATTACACGGATCTGTGTGTGTGGTGTAAAAACTGATTGACTGAAATTCAGTAGACAGTATTTAATCTAAACATGAGCTCACCTGGCCCTGTTAACAGTGCAAATATGCCGGACTCCCTCGTCCGATGTATTGGCAATATTTAAATGAGGACAGAACTCACCATATGAGCCAGTATTTGGCAAGCATCACACAGTAGCTGGTCAGGCATATGCATGGAGTGCTGGTCTTCATCATCAAGGTCTGGTGTAGTGTAGGACAATTTACCCGATGATGCAAAACCAGAATCAGAAATCTTTCAAATAAAAATTAGTTGGATCTTATTAAATAATCGACCCAGTAACTCGAGTGCTGTACTCCTCTTTTTAAAATTTTGACTTCAAGGGCCATACTATTTAGCGTTACTAATTTAGTTCAAACCTTAAAGTCAAAATTTCAAAAAAGAGGAGTAGAGTGCCCCAGTTACTGGGTCTAGAGTAGAGCGCCCCAGTTACCGGGTCTTGTGGAGCGCCACAGTTAGTTACTGGGTTAGTTATAGTTATAGTTATTAGTTATTAGTTAGCTAATTATAGAGCGTCCCAGTTTAAGTTACTGGGTCAGTAGTAGAGCACCCCAGTTACTAGGTCTAGAGTAGAGCGCCCCAGTTTCTTGGTCTAGGGCCTAAAATAAGGAACTTAGTTTAGATTAGAAGTTTTGATCAGTTTTAATTAAGAGCAAAATTGTGAGATTGTGATCGTTGCCACTTGAATATCGATAGCAATGTTTTATGCCTGGTTTCAAAATAAAATTGAGATGTAACTACAAATTTAATGAAGATGTGGAAAAATTTCTAGATCCGGCCACAACTTTTTCATTCATTATGAATTGAAATTAGTAGTATTAAAAATTTGTATCTTATTTAACATTTTACAAATAAGATTGCTTTTTGGTAACAATTAATGAGTGAAAAAGTTTAGGCTGGATACCTGACATTTTTCGAAAGATCTATATTAAAACTAGAACAACAAATGTTTTTAATATTATAAACTCTAATGTATTGTAATACAATTTTTTTAATTACTCAGTTGTTTTGTATTTTTCTTACTGTTTGGTTTGTACTGCTAAAGTAAGAAGTGCTAGTGCATGATGCTGTTCCGTCCCAACTTGACAACTGTCCCAACTATAGTTGGGACTGGTCCCAACTTGAGTGTTAAAGTTGGGACGTCCCAACTATAGTTGGGATCGCCCATAGAGTTCAACAGGACACCGTAATTGATCATGGGTCCTGATGCGATTCTGATTCTTGATTTCAAACCCGGGTCTCGGCTCTGTACAAACTCATGTCAAACTTGGTTTGGAATGATAGTATATCGCTCACAATGGACCGCCAACTCAGTGTAAAAAATAGTGTTTTTTAGAGGGTTCTGACAGCAGATCGACAGCGGCATCGTGCTCAGTGCCGCCGGGTGACGCTTTCTCTCTGTCCTTGCTCTATGTTCAGTCTCAGCATGGAGGTAGAAATAGATGGTCTCAGCATGGTCTCAGTAGGCCTACGCATTTAGTTTCCCTTCTCTCGGAAAAACAAAATTCTAATTAATCTCAAATATTCTCAAGGGAAAGTGGTCTTAAAAACTTCATACTATGATACTTACTATTATTATGATTTTAGTTTATTCGTGGGGTGCATGCTTTGTGTTCACTGCGATCCCAACTATAGTTGGGATGCCCCAACTTTAACACTCAAGTTAGGACCAGTCCCAACTATAGTTGGGATGATTATCAAGTTGGGGCGGAACAAAGTAGTTAGTTAGCATGGTTAGTGTTTAGTTAGTACTTTAGTGGAAGGGATTGTTCTCTGTAGAGCTTGCAATTTGCATTTATTCAAAAGAATCAGATTGTTGTTGTTTTTTTATCAATACCCCACAATATATACGTTGTACATTATTTTATAGAGATCCTTTCTGTATGATTACCGTATTCAGCTGCAATTTATGCAAATAATACACAGTGGACATACTCAAAATTGAACCATGCTTACCTCCTCGGCATTTTCATCGGGCTCATACTGCATACCTCCCCCGGCAGCCACAAGGTCGACAAGGCCAAGACTCATCACAAAAATTAACATCACGACACAGTGTTTAAGCGACTTTTGTTTCGCCATTTTTTCAGACGGACTTGGCAAGGTTTAGATATTTATTGTAACCGAAGTTTTGACATAAGCGGTAAGGCAAACAAGTGCCAGTGCAAACAACCTGACGAGCTACTGTTCCTGTAGCTAGCTAGTAGCAGTCGACAAAACCGCTACGCGTGGACGAATTACATTGAGACACGTACATACATGTACACGTAATTTGTGTGTTGTTTATAATGCAGCTGGTGGTGGGCTGCCCTGGCTGGAAAAAACAATAATCAGAAGTGCGCCCTCTGTTGTCACTCACGTTACAAAGTTGTTTCGGACCCGTCCACGGCCGGCCCCGGGCCCCCTTACCACCGATTACGTGTACCTCTTTCTTCGAGGGTCTTAGACACAAGTGCGTGAACGTTGAACACGATTTTACATAAAACAAATACATCTCGATAAATCAAAAACCACAGTTAGTAACATGCTCAGGGTACGTCGCCTTGGTGGTTATGATGAGACCAATCGTGCCGTGGGCAAATTGTTTTCAGTAACGTTTTTTTTTAATCCGCCTTCAAGCACTATGAACTTGAAAATAATAGCCTACTCTAAGAACACACCTACACACAAATTATATTTGTTGCATCCCTGTGGAGACATCTTTTGGTCTTTCTTTTGTCCATGTAGTTAAGAACCTCCCATAGACTTTTTACAGAAAATTCCTTGAGGAGCAACCCAGTCTTTAGAATTCCCCTATGGATACATTTTATTTTCCCTTTTCTGTTTTGTTCTCGGTCTGCATAAGGTAGTGAATAATATGAAATCACACGCACACACGTAACACACACACTCTCAAAAATGCATTATATTGTTCTTTCCTTTGTCCATGCGCTTAACAGTTCCCATAGACTGTGTACACACATTTCCTTGTGGAACACCCCGGTCTTTAGAATTTCCACGTGGAGTCCTTTCATTTTCCCTTTTTTGTTTTGTCCTTGGTCTCCATAAGGTACCAAAAGTGAGAGCACCCATCACCCTCCAATACCAACAACACCGACCCAATCACCGAGAGATAATTATACTTAAAAATAAATAAGCAAAAATGAGAAGGGGAGATTCATTCAAAATCAATAATAAGATAGAAATAAAAAAGAGGGTGAAAAGTTACAATTCTTCCTTCTTAACAATCCATTCTTCTGTCACTCTCCCCTTAATCCCATCATTTCCCTCCTCTCCTTTCGTAACTTGTTCATTTTCTACCGTAGTTCCTTCCTCAAGTTTGTGCAAAATGTCTTCAAAACCATTAAACATTATGTTGGTCATTAATTTATCGCCATCATGCATCCCCGCATGCGATGTTTGTGGCTTGACCCTCAGTTGTTCAATGTTCGTGTTTTTACAGTAGCCCGTCTCTGGATCGTCACATAGAAACATTCTGAGTTCGTCTCCCCTGTAAGCCTTGTAGATTTCTTCGTACTCACCAGTGAGCCCACCACACATGATTTGCATTCTACAATTAAATACAGTGAATTGAACAATCTTATTTGAATGAAAGATCATCTTTAAGAATGTTGAAATTAGTTGAAACATCAATCAAAGCACTCGGAGGAAAAGATTGGAGTTCAACACCGGAGTTTCAGAATAATGAGAGTTATCTTCATTCTTTTCGTCTATAACGTTTGGGGTTCAAGAAACCTAATAACCCAAAAGGCCAAAAGGGTTGATCATTCACCTTGTGTGGGTGCGGGTCCTACTGTCCTTTTTTGCCAGTGTTAGAGGTTTCGAGGCCGGCCTCGGAGACCCATGACTCGGACCCAGCCTTGGCCTTGAAGGTCGTGGACCCTAAAAATGAACTTGTTACAGTTGAAACAACAGGTTTTTAACACTAGGGTGGTTTTGTTTCAAAACCTTGGCTGACTGCTCTGAACACCGTACCACTGCTCCAAAATAATTGATGACGGAGCAAAAGCCGCCCGGAGATTCTGTGTCCCCCCCCCCCCCCTAAACGGCTAATTGTGTAAATTTCTTCCGATAGCACCCTCTTGTGAATTCAGCCCCTTGTTAATTTTCCTTCAATCTCCATGGGGACAGATTTCCAGAGGACACCGGAACCCAAGCCAAGGTTTCGCTCGGCCCCAGCGGCCTATCCAGGACCGCTGGGATGGGCTAATCAGCTTGCACAGATTCTTGTTCAGGAAGTACGTCATGCGTGCCGTGCTTGCAGTGTGAGTGTGATGCATGATGGGACTGAGCATTAACCAATGAGCGTGCTTAATACGTTTGCCCATCCCAGCGCCTTTGGTTTTAAGGCAAGGCGCTGGGGACGAGCGAAAGCCAAGGTTTGGGAAAAGGCCAATGAGGGCGCTGTTTAAGTTTGTGGGTGGGTTCATAATGTGCAAGGGTCTATTGAATAACATACAAAATTCAAAATCAAAAGTACTTTAATACATACCTCAATGGCCACAAGCCTCCTCCGTGCATCACACCACCAGCAAAATGAGCGCTTGATCCCGGCCCTGATAATCGTTTTACCCCATCTACTTCTTTTACACCAATTCTGATAGTGATAAACGAAATGTAATTGGGGAGATCTAACAGTGAAGATGTACACTTTCAAAAATTACATCAGGATTTAATCTTACACTAGACCATTATTTCCTAATAGTAATAACGTTGTGCCCAGGGCCCAATTTCATAAAGCTGTTAACCAGAAAATACAGCTTAGCAATTTTCTATGCTAAGCAAAAATCGAGTGGGGCACCAGTCAAAATAATGTAAACCTTATGGAATTTGGGCTGGTAACCAATTTTTGCTAAGCAATATTTTTCTGTGCTTAGCAAGTTTTTGTGCTTACAGGTTGTATGAAATTGGACCCTGGTAATCAAATTGCGGTCTAACAAGCTTAGCTGCAGCAGGCCTACCGCGTTTAATACTGTGACGCATGCCCTGATCTTAACTGCCAATTGATCTTAGTTGCTAAGCAAAGTGTGATGTCACAATACAAATCACTATGGTAATAAAGACAACTCATCTTAAGATTAATCTTATCTCTTTGTGAAATCGACCCCGGACATACAAGTCTTTTTCAACGATGAGGGGACGCCCCGTGAAGAAAACAACCAAAGCTTCACGCAGACTGTGCAAGTCTCGTGCGTATTCGAACTTCCGGTCCCAACATTGATAATCGAGATCAAATAGGTACTTACTCGGTAAACTCATCTGAGCAAACTTCTTCCACTGCCTCAAGAATGTCCGTAACCGGTAGCTTCTTATTAAGGGATGGTCTCTTCTCATTCTCAAAGTCAAATCGCCGGTTAAACTGAAACCACCCAAAATGCGCAAGCAGTTAACAATGCGTATACGAATTCATATTTTAATTTCAGACTGTAATACTGTCTTGAATAATGTAACCAACTGCAATCATTTTGTATATATAAAAGCAAGGTATTTCTTCAATACGCAAAATATGAAGGATTTATTAGGCCGAGACTAACTAAGTCTTAGTCTGGGCCAGCAAGCTAGCTCTAAAATACGAGTTTGTCCTTTTTTTAGACTGTCACACTTTGGAAGAAAACAAGTTGTATAGGGACAAAACTTGAAGATGATTCATTGGGGGTTGGGTTGGCGACTGTATGAGGGCCCGGCGTCCGCAAATTCAACAAATTATAAGAATCCGTTTGCCATTGCTCGTCCCATAATACTTTAAAGAGGCTGTGCCGTCATAGTTTAAAGCAGGCCTGTGGCCGGCTGTACATGGAATCTTTAAATTAACTGCACGCGCGCACCCTCCCCATCAAAATCTATGGAGAGCGCGCGTGCATGCATGGAGCGGGTGGGGGGGGGGGGGTCATGCAAGCCTCGCACGTCCGTTGAACTGAAAAGTGCGAGTCTGTTCCTTCACTCGTTAAAGCAATGTACGGGGACTAAAGTGGTACCATATTATGTTCAAATACACGCGAGACTTGCATGGTCTAATCATCACTGCTCTCCATCCCATCCCATCATAGTCCCTCACCCTCATCTTGAAGATGAACAAGATGCAGCCTCTGTAACTAACCTCACTTCATCTCCTTCAAACCCATCCTCCCGTCGACTCATCTCATAGTCCCGATCAATGGATATCCATCCATAGGCCTGCTTTTGCATGACGACACAGCCCCTATGCTCCACAAAGTTAACATGCTAATTCTACCTCCATGACCAAACTAACCTTGTAAGTCAAAATATGGCACGCGTCACACTCAAAATATTCAGGCATATACGGGGAATGTAATTCATCATCGTTCAAATCGGCAGACGGCTCGTAAAACTCCTTTTCATCGTTTGCAAAAGCACGCTCAAATGCCTAAAATTTACAACAAAGCATACCACATTTTGAGTTCCATTAAAGGTATCACACACTGGATTGGCGAGGACAAGAAATATAATCGTTAATTTTAGTATGGGAAAGCTGATTAAGAAGTTAATACTAAAGCCATTTTTGTGAATATTTCCCCCTGAGATAAATTCATATTCGAGAAAACTGTTGGCCAATCTGAAAACCCTTTAAAAATGCATCAAAAATGTTACAACCAGAATTAGGTACAATTGTGTTTACATACTGAATTATATGCACATGGTTTTTTACCTCCTGACTCATTACACGGTGGAATCAGCCAAATTTGTTTGCTATTTCAATAATCACACAAAACATGAACGACGTCAGCTCTGCCAATTCTGTAAAATATCTTTGAGGTGTGTCCAAATTGTTAAGGGACAAAAACACAAAAACACGAATTACGGGTCGGTTTTTGTCACTGTGTATCATCAACTTATAATAATAGGTCTTTTTTTTTTACAAAAATAATAATTCCTCACCTCAGCATCTTCGGTGCTTGTAAATCGTTGGGCGACACATATACACATCAGTCCAAACAAGCAAACTGCGAACTTCAAGGGGTTCTTCGTAAATTGATTCGCCATGCTTTCGGATCCTGCAACAAACACTCACTGGAAGTAAAAAACTACGGTCAATGTGGTGAATGAAGTTGAAGGAGTATAAAACACGTTGAGACAAAACTAACCTCAATAGACAAATCGAATTTAAACACGTAGGCTATTGTTGGTCAATCGTTTAAATAGTATTATGATAATAAAGGTAATTGTATGGATATGTTGTAAAACATTTTATGGCTTTTTGCCTTGAATAATATATTAGCATTCTATAAACATATTTAGACATAAATAAAACTAGCTTCGTTTACAGATGGTGCTTAGGGGCACATACGTTATAGGCCATACCGTATTACTTGGATGGACTCAGGACTACACCCAGTGCGGAAAAGTGCAGCAGCCTTTGAATTATAAGCCTATAGGCCTATAGGCGTATTATTTAAGTTTTTCAACAGTTCGACAACTCAACTGACGCCGTTAATGTTGCATGTTGAAGAATATTGATTCACGACGTCGTCAGTTGTTTGTACATGCCTGTCTTGGGCACGGTCTTGAGGCAGTTTTCCAATTAGTTGGGCTCGCAACTTATTGAAAATGTTTAGGTACACTTTTCTTGTCTATGGTGGCTGGCTTCATTTGTTCTTATCTGATCTAGTGTACGTTTTCCCCGTGTTTATTGGCGATGGGCATTCTTAACCTCACCCCCCCCCCCATCCCACCATATCTCTTCCGCAGCTTAGTTTTACTTTTAACATTGGGCTTTTTATTTTGTCACAAGAAATTAGCTTGTAATTGTATGTAGTAGGCCTACGACCTATTCTATTGCTTTTTGGCCGAATACAATTATTACTCATTACTCGCTATAAACACGGACCGTAAGTTTGACGAGTCATATTGCGCCCACCTCTCTCGCTCACGGTCAAATAGTGTTGATGGTGGGAGGAGCTCATCTCCAGCCCCCCCCCCCCCCACCTCCGGCCCGCCTCCCGCCGAGTTAACAGTAGGCCTACTACTGTGTCTGTTAACACCATAGAGCTATATATAGCTCTATGGTTAACACACACACATCATCATCCGGGCATAATGCATGCTGGGATTGGGAGCAAGCAGTGGGAGGCAGCAGACAACATGGGCGTGCTGCGTGATTGGCTGAGCGTAAATTTACCGTTAACCATTCGCGTACCAGCTCTGTCATGAAGTCACGCACTTGGCCAGTGAGAGCGATTAAAACTTAACACTTTCAACCAATGAGGTGGCTATTTCATGTATTTAAATTTGAAGGTGCGCGCGTAACGTAAACACTTCAGTGTTGCGTACTTTTTATACCGCGTTTGAAATTATTTTGCAGTACGCTATGCGTAAACTTTAAACGCTCGCTACACAACCTGCGCCTGAACGCAATTTGAACACATGTCAAGATTTTCTTCCTGGCGGTTTTATTTGGAGGTTTTCCTGCACGACAGCAATCAGTTTTTTGGCCATTCATGGCAGCCAATATTTTAAAACAAGAAAACATTGGAGGCGGTGGTGACAACATGTCCATTTTGCGATCGGATAGTGCCGATGATGTTGGCGATGAATTGACTGAAAAATGTTTTGAGGACATGGTGGAAGAGGGCGGAAAGGATGACTACGTCTTTGTACCAGCTGATGCAGTAACGACAATTTCTGGTGGAGATAACGAAGACCAGACAACGAGCAACAATCTGTCAGTGTCATTACTGGCCGTGAATAATGAGTCGTCACAGGCAGCTGAAGTTCGTGAAAACATGGGTAAGTTTGGGCTAAACATGCTAAACAAAAGTAAAACATGTAAAACGTCGTTGTTCATGTTGTTTAATAATAATGTTTGTTCAATCTTAATCTATATTTGGGGCCTAGCCCCATCATCTGATCATGCCCATGATAACTTGAACTACGTACATGTGCACTCAACTTGAATAAGTGGATTGACCCTAGGCCCTATTTATTAAATTATGGGGCTAGATGGCAGGATGGTGGCCTATCGCCAGCTAAGTAATATTATAGTAATTAGTATACTAGTATATTAGTAAAATAGTAGAAGCTTTAATAATGTTTACTGTCTTTTAAACTTAAACGCCATATCTGTCAAATTGCACATGAATTAAGTAAAGTATGTCTGGTTGTCAGTGTCTACTGTCACTGTCAGTTTAAGCCTAAGCCCTGGATCTTCTTTACAACACACAACTAAAATTGCATTTTAACATGTTTAATTTTACATTAGCTGATTAGGCCTAGGCCTACATCTATTCCATGACATCGAACTTAACTGACATTGACGAACATGGCTGGAAACAGAGTAAAACATGATGAGGCTTGGCCAAATGTTTGCTACATAGCCCATAAAATAAATTAGGCCAGTCCACTTCGTACCCTTTTGGCCCTAGCAGTACCAAGCAGTAGCACTAAAAAGTAATGATAAATTAAGGCAATAATGCAGTCCTGTCTCTTTTTCTTTGCCCCGTGTAATTTTCGAACTGCTTCGTTCTTGATCATGAAACTTGCCTACCGATCGAAATCGAATGTTACTGCTGTACTTCCTTATAAATATGACTTGTTAATGTTTGTACTATTTATGTAGCTAGACTTGAGTACTGTCTGTAGATAGCTTGACTGCTCACTGTTGCTTGAATTTGTTGTAAAAACATTCATACTTTTGAGTTTTGGGGAAAATCAAATGCTTTCTTCAGTGAATTTTTGTTCATCTCTTAACAACTTGAGCATCGAAACCATACTTTGTCGAAGCCATTATATCTATTTTATTTTATATAAAACAAATAATAAAAGTTAACATTTTACATCAATGTTATTTATCCTGTTCTGTGGAATATAAAAAGTTGCAATATTGAATTGAATTGCCTGGTAAACTAAATTTGTAATCGCTCATTAATTATTTTTAAAATGTATTATTTTATAGGGCAATAACCAGACAGAGTATTCAGTTACTGGGGCGCTGTTTAGGTAGTTTGACCGTCCAAGTCAAAATTTCAAAAAGAAGAGTACAGCGCACCAGTTAGTGGGTCTACAATGTTCGATTTCCCCGGTACAGCACAGCAAAATGCTACACAAAAATCATAATTTGGGCCTATGCAATATAATACAACCATTCATCAGATACACACATTTTTCAGTCCAAGTGTGTTGCTATGCAAAATTGCTGGATAAAATCAAGCCAAAAATAACCCATTTTTTAAGTTAAATTTAGGCCATTCCACTGGACTTCCCTAGATTAGGTTAGTGTTTGAAACTTTTAGATAATGTACCAATAAATTCCATTTTTAATCAAGTCAAGTTTTATTTATTTGTATATTAAAGTTTCTTTCTAAATCTTTCAAAGCAGATGACCAGCATCAAGAAGCTTTGTCAAATAAACTAGCAGAGGTTATCAAGAATTATGTCACACCCTCCATAACCACACCGGCTGCTGAAGAACCAAGCTGTGAAAATGACCAGAGTTTAAGTCAGGCTTTCAGTACCATTTCAGGTCAATCGAAGGAAGAATCTGGTGGTAATGTGGCATCTCCTGTCGCCCTACCTGTTGGAAATAGCATCCTCCATCAGGAAGAGGCGTTTGCTCAACACGGTACTGAGTCTGACTCTTCAACAACCGAGATGGTCAGACAGGATCTTGAGAAGTCTCTGCAACAGAGTATCCAGTCCTCGGGTACACAAGAAGCAATTAAAACTCCTAGTTTGATCGAACCACCTGCCATACCAGATGATGTCATCTTGCACACTACCAGCTTGCCTTCCTTCTCACCACTGAAAGCTCCTAATCAACCCGCTGAAGTCCAAGTTAGCTCACATCAACCTCTAAACAACCAGTCAAGTTTGCAAGGTGACAGCAACTCAAATCCTATTGCCGATGATCCCACCAGCTTCTGTCAGCAGAAACTTGGGCCTGGTTCCATTCTAAGTCCATTCCATGGAGTGTCTCACCAATCTGCTACTAACTCTATTCCTGTTACAAACAGCTTTCATCAGCATCAGGCCCCAGGTGTGAGCAGTGGACTGACTATGCCCAGTGGTCTTTCTTCAAACTTTGCTGGCAACATGGTTTATGCTGCTGTTCCACTGCAACAAGCAGCCACTGGAATGCAGGTTAGTTTGTCAAGAATAAAACAAATTCCTAGAGCTGCTTAAGCAGACAATATTATTTAACAGTTTCCCGCTAAGCGAAAATGTGACATGGTATTTTGGATAGTAACTGTATTCTGGTAAGCAAAGTTGTTTTGTGCTTTTTTTAGTTACTTTTTGTGTTCTAGCAGCCCTATTAAATTAGGCCTATGTTTGAAGTGTTCACAAAGACCAACCTCATACCATTTGAAAAGGTTTTGTTAGAACAGGAAAACCTTTTTTGATTGTTTTGGGGGGTTTTTATTGCAAAAATTGTTTCTGATCACAAATCTTTGCTCTTTGTTATTTTGTTTATTACCAACAATGATCCAGAATGCTTAACTCAATGATTTTTAGAAAATCCTAGCAAATTTGAGTTTAATGCCAATTTCAGGGTTTCTGTTGATTGGGTGGAAAAAATATTATTGCCTAGGAAACTACTGAAACTTTCCACATACACTTATTTATAATATTCTTATGGTATGCAGGCATCGAACTTGAGTACATTTTTATTTTATCTTGACAATTGTATCAATCCAGATGGCCCACCTTCAACCCCAAGGCAATGCCTACGCTCTAGCTCGACCCAAAGCAGCCGCAAGACGAGCTCTTCTACCAAGAGAGCGCTCTGCTAGCGAAACAACCAAAATGAGTAGCTTCAAAGGAAAGATCACTCCCCTGACATTCGACAAGCCAAATGTGGGTCTTGTGCAGCAGATCATGGAGGTGTTCCAAGCTGCAGGCAAGAAAGAGATGCAGCCTTGCGAGGTGTATGATGGTTTACAGTAAGTTCACTGGCCTCAGGCCTGTGGTCCAGTGTTAAGTTTGAGCCCTGAGTTACTCTGAAAGGCCAGTGGTTACATTGCCCATGGGGCAGGAGATTCTGTCCCCCCATGGAGAACCGTGTAACAATTTTGTCTGATAGCGCCCTCTTTTGAATCAACTTCCTTCAGCCCATGTTAATTCACCGCCGTATGGGGAAATACACACCAGGGAACAAAAACCCTTTTGACACCTAAACAAATAGCTATCACAACCATCTCAAAAATCAGTTTCTTTTACCCAACGAGATTTCTTACAAAGTAGTGCCATGTATCTAGTCATGTTAAACTCAATTTGTTTAGAACTTAAACAATGGTTACACAGTGACAATATTTTTTCATATTGTTGAAGTCTGAAGAGTATTAATGTAATAACACACAATATTCCTTCTTGTCCTTGTCCCTCCAGATGTTGCTATCCCTATTATCTTCATCTGAACCCAAGTCGGAAAAAAAGTTGGATGGTGAGTAATATCTTGCATTGCTGTGTTCAGGACCAGTAATGTTTAACACTTCATATTCTAATAGAATGTGGTCCTGGAATGATATTTGACATTCCAGCTCCAAAGAGCTAAAATTACTTCCTTTGTAGCCCAATTCGGGTATAATAAGGTACATTTTGATACCACCATTTAAAAGGGGCTGTGTCATCATGATCAAAGAAGGCATGTGGTTTTACATATAAGATGAACTCTCACCCATTTACTGCATGTGCAAACCCTGCCCCCGTATCACATCTATGGGGAGAGCGGACGTGCTGTAACTGGGTGAAGGTTCATAATTCCATGGACAGCCGCAGGGCTGCTTTGATCAGGACAACACATTCCCTTTAACCCTTTCAATACCGCATTGTTTGCAGGGGTCACACTGCTGTGTACCGCATTTTTTCACACAAAAAGCAAAGTGCAGTGTTCACTTTTTTCAATCTTGATTTTCTGTGTGAAGACATATTTTTGTGGAAAAACTTTGTGCATACAATTTGTAGCTAATGAAATGATCTTTCATATGATGTCAAATTTTTATATATTATCTTCATGTCCTTTGCCACCTCGATCGGCAAGAATGGGTCGAGGCCCGCCGAGCCCATGCCCATGCCCACGGCGTTGAAGGGTTGCAGTGCTCGGTCCAGCTACCGGTATATCGTCAGGATCACTGCCATCATTGAACGTACCTTGCGACGAAACATCACAAGTTTCATCCGAATCTTCACTAGGTTCTTCTTCACATATTTTCAAGTCCAATTCATAGTCACTAATGACAAATATTTCAACCAAAACCTACGGGTCACGAACAGCCATGATGGTGATTTTTTGTCGGGAAAACGGAAGCGTGAAATCTGGAAGTACTGCAGCACACAACGTAGTTTTTCTCGGAAAATCGTAATGGCGACCCCCTATACAATACACACCATTGGAAAGCTCAATAAACAAGCTACCCGTCTATGTAAGGGTCAACAACAGAGGGCGCCAAACAAAATAAATACAGGGTCTCAAAGGCCGCGACTTTTTTTGTCGAGTAAACTCGACATTGGTACGGAAGCACACACGGCGCACGGTCGAGTAAACTCGACAATGGTATTGAAAGGGTTAACTCCATAATCACATTTGTAAAATAAAAAGTTTCATTCTGAAAGCTCACTGATAATAAAGTTCATACCACTACCAATCCTCCAGTCCAGACTCCAGGAAAAACGTTTCTGCCAAAATACTGTGAAGGAAGTCACACAAATTACCATTTGAAGGCTGAAAACAAAATTACTTTGGCTTTTTTCAAGCAAAGACCCAATGCACAAATCCTTGACGAAACATAAACAGTTCACCACATTGTCATGTAACATTTCAGATAATTTACTGAAATCTTCGGAGGTTGGTTAGATGGTGTGCCTAATTAAAGACTATGGGATGGAAATGAGTTCATTCTTCCCCAAACCAATGCTGTAATTTGTATCGCTTAAGTTGTCCCACTTATAAAATATTTTAAAGAGGGGCACCAAGGTCCAATCGTTTTTTTTTGTACCCTAATTTTCCAATAGAGTCTTCATGAAAGTGGGAAAAAAAACCAAGTCTCATAACCTCAAGTTAAAATGGCGTAAAATGCCATTTTATTTGAAACTCTTTCAGAGTGAAATTTAAAACATGTCATCGAACATAACAAAAAAAATGGTTTGTACCTTCCAAAGTGGAATTTTTGTGCCAGTCAAATGGTCAAACTCAATACCATTTTTATTGAATATCATCATCATTCAGGGATGAATTGAAAATTCTCAGTACAAAAATGTTCAGACATCATATATTTGGAATGTGCCGATCAAACAATTTTAGATTTTAACAAAAATTGCACTTGAAGGGTATCAAACGCAATGGCATATTACACCATTTCAACATTGGAAAATGAGTGAATCACAAAACTCAATTTGACCTTGGAGCCCCTCTTTAAATGATTCAAACTCCTAATGATGATGTTTACTGTTTGAAAATAGTACACAACAAAGTCTTCTCGTAACTGTATAATTGATCACATGATACTTCGCAGCAAATAATAATGCTATTGTTTTCTGTGCAACTAAACAGAGCTCTGTTCGTCATGCTCTCACCACGCCCTGCTTCAATTCAAGGCGTTCTGAAGACTCGGATGGTAAGTTGGCATCACGCAAGGGCAGCTTCTGGTCTATCAACACTAGCTACAACCCTGATGACAAGCCTCTGAAGAAACAAACACCCAACAAACGTCATGTGGGTAACAGCCCCAACTATCACCGACGACCCCTTGGGATTGATGCCGAGCAGGCCAACTGGCATCCCTTCCGTCGCCCCCATAACCGCAGTGCCCGCCATAACCCCTATGGCTACTTTAGCCCAACCAGAGGAAGTTTTTCACCTACAGAGCCATCCAACAGCATCCCAATGATGTATTCTCCTCCCAATGTCTATCACTCACAGACCCCTACTGCAGCTCTACTTCCCAATGGCAAGATGATCTACTTGTCACCTGCTGATGAAAGTACCGGTCACCAAAATCAGCGCGAGATATATCATTCCTGGTCAGCCGATTCAAGTTCCCCAAGTCTGTGGCAGGTCGTCCAGAACATGGGGAATGATAATTTCATCGATCAGCAGAACAGAGCCATCTACAGCATTGCAAATCAGCAGCAGCAGCAAGGAAGTATGAGTTTTACAGCCCATCCCACTGCTGCTACCAACATAAACTGCAACAATGCTACAACTACAACACAATCATTGGGGACCAAAACTACAATCAGACCGCAAAAGCAATTTAATCAACAGGAGCTCCTTCAACAGCAGCTGTTGCAGCAGCATTTTCAGCAACAGCAACAGCTCATCCAGCAACAGCAGCAGCAGCAGCAACAGCAACAAATTTCCCAACAGCAAGCAGCCCTTGTCACTGATCCATTTGCAGCAGCCATGGAGCTGAGTGACATTAAAAGCTCCATGGAATCTGAAGAAAATGACCAGACAACGACGTGTGAGGCAGCATGGAAGGTAGCAACAGAGCAGCCAGAAGCCAAGCCCCAACAAGTTATGGGAACCACCGACAGCAGCACCACACAGCAGTGCACAGTTGAGGTGCCAATCAGCACAGCAGAGCAGTTCATGGGCTTTGGCAACACTCAAAATACTCAGCAACTAACACCAACAGGTATAAATCAACTCTTATCTTCTATACTTAAAGCCTTTGGAAGATTGACCAAAATATTGCTGTCTTGGACCCTTTAATACAAATAGATCCATTGCATAATGCACAATGCTGCTGGTATTTTGAGGTTACATGCACGTATTTATGCACAAAGAACAGCTACCTTCCAGTATCAAGTAACAACAAATTGTTTTAATGTTCTGATGAACACACAGTGCAGACTCAATCAACTAAGAAGTTTTTTCACCACATACCTGTATTATACAGAATCATGCCAAAATAACAATTGCTTAATTATTCTACTGACTTTTGACTTACAGGGACAGCCAGTGCGCCATCCCAGCAGGGATGCGATGATTTACGTACTATGGTCTACCAATCACTTGGTGTCTGCAATGTTCAGGGAGCCAGACCTGAAGGCATCCTAACTTCTTCAAGAAATGTTGGAAGCAACCCATCGGTTACACCACTAAGCACCGTGCCGACAACACAGTATCAGTTGCTACACTACAGCAATACAAGCCAGCACTATTAGCAAAGGGCAGTTAGAGCTAGATTCCTTTTAGCATCACTACAGCCCTTAGGTCATCTTAGAAACAATCTGACATTTTGGGTAGAGCCAAACAATGTTTGTGCACACCTTACTAGATAGTATGGCAGGCCTTGATTTACACTGAGGGACCATGGATGGCCTCTGTTGCCCCAAGGCCCAATTTCATAGAGCTGCTTAAGCACAAAGAGTAGCTAAGCATAAAACATTATGCTTACCAAAGGTTACCAGCCAAAATACCACGTCACATGCTCTATTTCTGACTGGTATCCTGCTAATTTTTGCTATGCACAAAATTCGAAGCAAAAATGTATGATTAAGCAGCTCTATGAAATTGAGCCCTGGTCTTGG
Organism: Pisaster brevispinus; assembly: GCA_023634235.1. NCBI lineage: Eukaryota > Metazoa > Echinodermata > Asteroidea > Forcipulatida > Asteriidae > Pisaster > Pisaster brevispinus. The sequence continues at coordinate 8,014,449 of JAMKCF010000015.1, read as the reverse complement.
CCTTGGTGACCCTTCAAAAGTTTCCCAAATGCTTTTAAGATTTTCTTATGGAAGTGCCCTTTGTAAAATGAAAATGGCCTTTATGGAATAAGGTAATTGTTATCATAATGCACCGTGTTAATATATTATTGGCAATGCATGTATCAACTGCTCTTTCGGCACTGACGACAGAAAGCACTCAATTATGTAAGTGTGCCAACACAACAGCTAATGCCCCAAGTAATAGAGTAAAGTAATTTGAATCAAAATCCTAAGTAGGGCCATTTTGGGCAGTATTGTCCTTCCTCCATAGATTTGTTACAACTAGTCCTGAAAAAATTGCATAAAACATTTTTTTATAACAGCTTTACTTCATGCGCCATCTGATAGACAAAATTTAATCAGTTTGTTTAGTACATTTACATGTACATAACAAATGGTTTAACTTGTTCACATATTTTGGGGAAATTATGTTATTCTTTCAACGTTCTTCCTTTTAATATGGTCACAAATCAGACATAGTTGAAGTGAATTAATTTAACAGTGACCTTTAGCTTAAGATTTCTTCTAATAATTTGAGTATTTTGATTATTATTATCACTTTAATGTTTTGGGAAAGATTAGTGAACTTTTTCAATATGTTATTTGAAAAATTATTTTAAATTTAAATGAGAGTTGCCAGTTTCTTGTCTTTCTTTTAGCAATGAAAGTTGAGTTTCTAAATCTTTATAAATTTCATCCACTTTCCTACTGAAAGCATACACCTACAATCAAATTGGTTTTTAAACAAAACAGAACAAAAACCGAACACTTCGTTTTTCAAGTTTATTGCAAACTTACTCTCTATAACAAACATGTATATTTATAAGACAAAGCTTAGTTTTTTGACTAATTTATTAAAAGAGTTTACACTGTATTTTATGACACAGGGTTTAATATTAATGTTTCTAAAAAAAAGAATGTGTTTTTATGGAGATTAAACTAATTTTGATGTATTTTGTTACAATTCCAAAATTTGAAGTTTCGCCTTAAAATGATTTGTAATGGTAACTTTGACCAAAGATAAGGTATATTTTCATCCCAAATATCAAATTCGCTTGAAATGCAACTTCTAGGAACATTCTTCAAGGATTACCAAAACCTTTTGGGACACAGTGTCTTTTCAAAACCAACACGCACTATTATATAATTTAGTTGCCGTGCAAAAATCATTAGATATAGTAAACAAGCAGCTTCGCTACCATTAGACAGTGCGCAGGCATGATATTCTTCCCATTTGAATCTGATTTCTGATTTTGTTGCTCTTGGGGGGGGGGGGAGGTCAAAATTGTGGTTAAGTAGCCTGAAAGTGTAATAAAGCCGACCTAAACCTTGTGTTTATGTAGGTCAGTCCTTGTACTCTAGTCCTTGTTTCTAAATTTGTCCAAAGAGCAAATATGCCTGAGCGCCGTATTGATACCACTCGTCACTAACCCCTGGGACCACTTAGTATGCGCGTGTCTAAATGCAAGTAACTTGAGGCAATCCACTTCAAATGAATCATGTTTTTACACGGTCACCCTGAACTGCATACAGTTAGACATGTCACAAGATCAAAGAGGAATGAGAGGGAACCAGTTGCTCTATGACTTGATGCCTCTATTGATCACGTGCTTTGCGCAGGTCTCCAACACAGAACACAGGACTAATTCAAATACACAATATATTTGAAATGTTCAAAGTCACACTTCTTGGGGTTACAATAGAGCGAGGCATCCTGTGGAGGGTGGAATAGCGTGGCGAGATCATACACCACTAGGAACGAGGATGGGTATACAAGCTGGTTGGAGCCATATTCATCAAAACCACATTTCATTAAAAAAACAACAATGGTAAAACCTACACTTGGCATAAGATTGATAAAACAATGAGAGAATATTTATTGTAATTGCTCCATCCAATCATCCATCACATTAACATCTTAATGCCCTTGATGAACCACAACCCCTGGATTTAAAAAAAGAAAATATTTATTTCTAATGGTAGTTCACCCCAAACAAGGCTAAAAGCCACTCTTGGTATTGGGTCTACAAAAAGAAAAACAATTAAGATGAAAATAACTCAGGGGAGCTGAAGGTAGGAATGAATATTCCTCTTAAAACAGTCTAGATTGTAGGATGGAGGGAAACATGCACCAGGCAAGGAGTACGCGCACGTAGCAATACATTTTAAGCAGAGTATCTGTTGATTGCGTTACGCGTAAATTAACGCCAAGCCTTTGTTTAAACTCTTCTCACTGTTTAAGCATGGCCACGTGATCTTCTCTCGACCAATCAGAATGGATAAACTGTCCCGAGTGTTTATGAATAAGTAATACAGCAAGTGTAGGAACTCACGACTGTGTACGTAAAACAAAAATGGCGTAGTGAAGCACGGGGTAGGTAAGAACTGATGATTAATTATTTGAAGAGAAAACAAAATGAGAGCCATATTGGTAGATCATTGTGCAATTTTCTGAAATACAGGACTCTTCCTGTTTTAAACAATAATTTGTAATTTTGAGATATGTGGCTTTTCATGAAAACAGTGCCGACATGTACCATTTGTGACTGTATTCTGCCTGTTTTGGCTAAGCAGAAAGTTGTTGCAACTATTTTCTGCTTAAGCAGCTCTATGAAATTGGGACCTGCTTTGAACCCAAACACTGTTATGACGAGCATACATAGCATTTGTCTGCATGTACATGTCCACGGCCTTATATAGCATAGCATTTCGTGTTTCTGATCAGCGGAGTGTGGGTTCGGGTCCCAGTCATGGCACTTGTGTCCTTGAGCAAAATAGTCGGAATAATAGCATTGTCGGATGCGACATTCAGCCGAAGGTCCCGTGTACTAGGATTGGTAATGCCCGTAAAAGAACCCAAACACTTTATTGTGGAAGAGTACAGGTTAAACCCGGTGTTTCTGGTTCACATAGCAAGCACCCTTGTTTACAGGTTTCCTTAGGCTTGCGAGCTACAGTGATGAAGTTCACTTGTGAGGCATCCTTGGTTTCATTATCAGAAATTTATGATAATAATAATAACAATAGGCCCTACCCTTATGTTCCTTCCTCCATGGTTTAAATGCCATAAAGATTTTCCGACCTATTTTTTGCATCAGTGTGTAATATAGACCGGTCTCTGTATTATAGAAAGAGGTGCAGTCAGAAACTCTGAAACAATTTGTGCAAAAACAAATTGAGTTACTTGATTGCTCTTCAAGGTCGTCCAATTCCTCGAGGTTGAACTCATAAGACTTTGTAGCGTCCCTTGTTGATTGGTTGGTAGGAGTTTTGCTGTTATCAAAGAAAAAGAAGAAAAATTAGTGTCAACAAATTTAAAGATCAACTTGAACAAAATTAACATTATTGTTCGTTTGTTGTAGAAAGGTCAACGAGAGTGTAATGATAACATATAATTGAGTAAAACTCAATAAAAATAGTTTCATAACATGAAAAAAAACCTACATTTTGCTCAGTGGCAAAAATGCAGAGTTTATGAAAAGCCCCTAAGCGCCTAGAAATCAAAACAGCACTGTGACGTCACACTACGGACTTGATCTAAACAAGACAATGGAAAATGCATATGATTAAAGATAAACAACCTTCATCCACTCCATTTTGTGGAATACTTTACATCACAACACGGACTGGTCTTACGCTGGCTCTAAACCAATCAAAAGGGAGAATCTTTGTAAGGAGCTACAATACTCCAAGTGAAACACTGGGTACAAATGTTGACAGAAAACCTCTAAAAAATCTTTTTAAAAAGATCTTCAATTTGTTACTTACAAGTCTGACAAGCTCTTCCCTGATGAGCCTAGTAATTTCAGCCTTTGCCTTCTGCACTGAAAGTTCATTTGAACCTAAGAAAAAACAAAAAACACAAATTCAATAAAGCTACAGTGAAAGGAAAATATCTAGCAATTTATCCAGCAGGGAAAAAATCCACTTGTGAGTTAGATACAATGAAACAAAAAACTATTTTATATTCTACCACAAATGTCTTTATATCACTCAAATACAGTCGAACTCTCGTTGTAAACAAGATCGCTGGGACTAGCCAAATTACCTCTTTATAACAAGAACATTGTTATAAAAGGACAGCAAAACAAAGAAACACAAAGCAGAAATGAGATTCAGGACTTCAGAATGTACTCTTTATAAGCACAACCTCTTTAAACAGTGCTCTTCACAACGAGGGTCAACTGCTCTGAGCTTGCAAGGTCAATAAGCCATGTCTGATACAAGCTTTTGTATAGACCTTTCTTTTGACACGGTCACAGCCCAAGTTTTTGCCAACCAAGGTTGGAAAACTATGGAAAGTTAGAAATGCAAGACAAAAACACAAATGTTACACAAATATTCAAAAATAGTGTTGAATTTGTTGGAAACAAAGCAATTCATCATGGGAGGTAATTTATTTAAGTGAAAGTTTACAGAAAATGTTGAATTTGGTTAAAACGTCTGTTAACATGAATGGTTTGGTAACATTCGGCGGTCCATGCCAACCAGCGCGGTTTGTTTATCAACAATGGAAAGGTCTATAGCAACGTCCAGATGAGCAAACCCTGGTACCTTTGTGCCTTACACATTCATTCAAAATTGTGTTTGGGTGTTCACCATCTCTTACATAACGACACAAGAGCTTGACCTGAACCATGATACGTAGCAACTGTCTTTATAATCGGAATATTTCAAATTTAAGCGGTAAGTTAAGACTGAGCAAGTCATTGTACCAGACATTATTCACATATAACTTGCAAATGACTTATTGCAGTACAGTAATTAATACTAGTTTTGTTACAAATACATAGTGAATAATATAAATAATTGATTAGACTTTCCTGTATTTTGTTTTCTTCTTCTAATTCTATAACTTACTCTCAATAGCAAGATAGAGCTTCCTCTCGCCCTCTGCCTCCTTAGGCTCTTTCCCAGGAAGGAAGTAGGTGCCTCTGATTGTGATACCAGCCTCGCTGTATTCCTGGATCTGTGCAAGATTCTCCTGCAGGGATAAGATGAGGAATACATCGTGATACATAATAGATGATTATCAAAATATTTAGAAAATTAAGCTTCGGTCAAGATGGTATCGTGATAGAAATCATCTTGAGAAGTCCTACCACATAAAGTGTACACAGTGCTTAATATACACTGGTGTTAGGGTAAAAACAAATATGCCGATGCAAATTTAACACCTATTAAATCGTTGCGGTACCCGCTGCTAAAACATAGGGTTCCAACTGCCTCTATCCACCGGGCTTGCTCAGTGGTCTAGCAATGCAAAGGTCGTGGGTTGGAATCCCACCCGAGTGATTTGCCAGTGGATTTTGTTTTCTACAGAACTCGGGAAAGTACTGAGTATACAGTGCTTAATGCACATCGGTGTATGGGTAAAAAAAAAAAATGATACACAATATTCATATTATTAGCCACTTCACGTCAGATTACATTTTTATTCGGTTTTACCGGCCGAATGGAACAGTTAGTTGCATTTTGCCCGCTTAGCACACCTAAGCACTTGCTACGTGGATCCACACATTGTTACATACAGACACTCTGTACTGATACATAACTATACATGTTAGGGTGTACATGTGATTTCTTATTCACTACCTTATGGAGACCGAGAACAAAACAGAAAAGGAAAAACAAAGGGTCTCCATGGGGAAATTCTAAAGACTAGGTTGCTCCACAAGGAATTTTGTGTACAAAGTCTATGGGAGGTTCTTAACTACAGGGAAAGAAAAAAAGATGTCTCCACAGGGATGCAACAAATAGAATATGTGTACATGTGTGTGTTTTAACACAAGTGGCTAAGTGCACACTCGTCACTGTGGAGGTCAAAGCACACACCTGTGATTGGCCATAATATAAAATGAACTGTCCCCGTCTTGCATATAAAAATCCATTGAAATTCCAAGGGGAAAATAAAGAAACACATAAGCTTTTGGTTAGAGAAGGATCAAGGCTGCTGTCCTGTCCTGTCTTTGTGTATTGTCCTGATGGACCATGTGCATGGATGTGTGAAAGTGTGACTGTGTATCGTCCTTATAGACTCTGTGTGTGAATAACTACAGCCGGGCAAAGGGACAGGGCAAGACAGCCTTGATCAAGGCTACAATCCCTGAGGATTCTATACCTTTGTCATTATCGCTAATAAATTACAGGTAGTTAATAATAATACGCATTTCTTATATAGCGCTTTGTCACAACCAATCTCATTTTTTTCTACAAGGTATGAGGAGCTACATGTTGAAGTATGAGACCTATTCCTTTACACAGCACCATGTAATGGTTTACAAGGTGCTGAAAATGTACCTTTGAAGTGACTTTCCATCTGGCCGTCTAATACTTCTTATAAAGCGCTTTGTCACAACCAATCTCATTTTTTTCTACAAGGTATGAGGAGCTACGTGTTGAAGTATGAGACCTCTTCCTTTACACAGCACCATGTAATGGTTTACAAGGTGCTGAAAATGTACCTTTGAAGTGACTTTCCATCTGGCCGTCTGTGGGAAGTCATTGATCTCAAGTTCTTCTTCATACTTTCGGAAGACTTGCTTCTCTTTTTCGACCACAATCTCTTCATCCACACCTTTGGGGATGTAATTCAGTTTGGCATTCAACTTCTCAGCAAGCTGCTCGGCTATCGTGCGACCCTGTTAGATTCAAAATAATCCAAACTTATTGAAAACTATTGAAAAACACACGTTTATTAATTGATTTAATTTATTCATCCTTTATAAATGGTCAAACTCAGGGCTCCAATTTAGGAGAAAATTCCAAAATGTTTATTGGACCAGGGCTCGATTTCACAAAGCACTAAAACTCATCTTAAGATGAGTTGTCAGTATTTACCATAGTGATTTGTACAGTGACATCACACTTTGCTTGGCAATTAAGAATGATTGACACTTAAGATCAAACTTAACTCTTTGTGAAATCGGCCCCTGGGGCACTTTTTGAACAAGGCCAGAACCAAAATGAGCAAAAACTTCCTGAGCCCTGACAACATGTACTGAACTGTTTTCACTTGAACAACAATTGCACTAATAAGACATGTAAGAGAAGATTAATTGCATCTGTATTTTCGGGTATAAAGTATACTTCATTACTCAATAGAATTGAAAGGTATTCATCAGACTCAAAGTCAACATTTGAACACAGTTTGTTTCTGTTCAAGATATTACACAGTGAGGTACATGTGTTGTTATTCAACTGAAAAACACAAGACAGCCGAACTTGTCCGGTCATAATTGTACTTGCCCGACACTAAAACAACTGGCTCTTGAAATACAACCAGTGAAACATAGGCTGTCATTTTGTGGAGTAAACAATTTGGTTCTACAATTAGCAGACTGTGTTCTGTCATGAAATTACACAAGAACCAAGGAATATTTATGTGAATCATTATAGTGTACTTTTAAGATATCTTTCCAACCATATGCATTTTAGCCCAAAAGCGCCCAATCCTAAGGCATAGTGCCCCTTTAAAGGTAGTAGGGTCATAGATAGGTAAATACTCAAAAAAATAATCGACCATACAAAATTACTTGTTGATAGTATAAACTATATTGAGAAAGGATTCCCTTCGCTAAACATGGACGGATTTGACCTTTCTTGTGAAAATACCATGACAGTTTTTTTGCTGTTTTCTCAGCAAGTAGACACTGTATTGAGCTGAAACTTTCACATGTGACTTTGATTGTACCTCTCATTATATTTCTGCCTATAAATCAGCATTACGTAGACAAAAAGCAATCTATGACCCCACCCCACCTTTACGACCTAACCGAACCCCTCCTCCATCCCCTAAATAGATAAAATATAAAAGTGTGTACTCACAGAGACCGCTGGGGCAACCAGTGAGTTACCCTGCATGACGGCCTGTGCGGCTTGCTGGACCACACTGACTTGTTTGACATTCTCCAGATTACGATTAATCCTCTCGGCCATCTTCTTAGCTAACTGAAGATTAGCTTGGTTGATGTTCGTTGTGTCTACCGGCTTAACCAGCGTCGGATTAGGCAAGGAAACTGAGATCTCATCGGCCGATACCTCCTTGACGCGGCGCTTAGAAGCAAACATGTTCTCAATCTTGTCATCAATCTGCAATTTGTTGATTAATATAAAAGAGATGTCATTTAATAGTAGTGAAATCCAACGGAAAATTTGAATAATTTGTTGAGTCAGTGCAAAAACGCTGTATCTCAATTTTGCACAAGCGTTGTGTCTTGCACCAAAATGCTCTGTGCAAAAACGTTGTATCTTGGCACTTACTTGTTCTGTGTGTACACCTGGGCTATCTTAAGCAAGATACAACATTTTGACAACTTCAAACTTGCGGGTAACGCAAGTGCTATTTTAGGAGATACAAATTTGTTTGCACTGACACGATGCATTTGTTCAAAAGTAATGTTATAGGCCTACCAAAACACAAGTCAAATTTTTACTACAAAATTATGCAAAGGATGAAAAGCTGAAATGTTCACTTTGCAAAGAGTACTAGAAAAGAGAGGTCACAGTAGAGAACAATCAATCAGGCCACATGCAACAGATGTTAAAGGTATTATACAGGATTGGTAGAGCTGACAAAATAGTTGTATAATCAACCATATAATATAAAATAACATACCTTGGGCTTATTCTGCTGTGTGAGTCAGGAGAAAATAGTGAAAAACCATGCACAAATTTCAGCACGTGAACGAGTTGTCCTTAATTTTGGTTTAAAAACCAAACTCAGCTGGGGATTGTGTTTTTTAGGTTTTCAGATACAGTTTCTTGAATATGACTTTATTTCAGGGGAAATATTTCACAGATAAATGGTTCTAGTATGAACTTCATAACCAATAAGCTTTCAGACAATGATGTTTTTTATCCTTACTGATCCCGTTTAGTACATTTACTAATAATGAATCTTAACAATTACGACAGAAACATCTTCATTGGAAACTTTACTTACGTCCATTCCAGCGTCTTCTTCATCTGAGTCTTGCAGTCCAAGAGCGGCCTTCTGGAGTTTCTTCTTCTCATTGGCCAATTCTCGTTCAGTGTCGTCAAACTTGAACCCCTTCCCACTGAAGCCACTGTTTCGCATCACCTTCTTCCCTTCCTGATGATGAGAAATCACCCTTTTATCTTGACATTGATAACAAAGCAGGGACAATGACAATGTTTTTCTTCTTAACCATCTCAAGTTCTTGAAATTGCACTTAAAGGAGAAGTATCGTCATGATCAAAGCAGGCCTGTGGCTGTACATGGAATTATTAACTCTAACCCAGTTACTGCACGTGCGCCCTCCCTCTATATCATATAAATGAAGAGCTGTTACTGCTGTAACTTGGTGAGAGTTCATAGTTCCATGTAAAGCAACATGCCTGCTTTGATCATGACAACACAGCCCCTTTAATAACTTCATTAGAACAACAACTTTTTGAAAATACAAATTAACGCTTGTAGATTTTGATTAAGTATTGCTTCCTCATGAGGTAACAGTAAAAAGGCTGGATATGCAATTTTTTCTCCATTTCAAAAGCCAATAAGCCACTATAAAAAGTGGCAAATCAACGTAACTAAACAAGCATTCTGATTGGATGGACTTACTGCTTTCTGTTGGTCACAGTACTCCGTCCACATAGCCATTAGATCATCAGGTGGTTTCTGTTCGCTCAGCTCCAATGCCTTGATGAGATCACCACAGTACTTCTGCTGATCGGGCATGATGAAGGTGAATGCAAAACCTTTATTACCAGCACGACCCGTCCGACTGCGCATACAAACAGAAATTACTATCAAATAATATCAAGAAGACCCACATCGGTGAGCTACCTCTGTAGCCCTGGTACTTGGGTGAGCTAAAGGTAGGAATTGATATTCCTCTTAAAAAAGTCTAGATTTTAGGATAGAGGGAAACTCTGCACCCGGCAAAGAGTTCCAAGAAGAGTACGTGGAACAAAGCAAGAGTGTATGGGTGAGAACAAGCAGAAAGCTTGATTTTACGCTCAAACACCCTGATAGGAGGAACCAGGTCAGACACACGCTCTGCATATTTACCATGAAAATATCTACAGAAAAGACAGAGGCCGGCTACAGACCTACGGTGGGAAAGAGGTTGTAACATTAATCCAAACCCTTCACCAACAAGTCTAACCATACGCTTCTGCACTCAATTAAATAAAGATAAATGACAGGCAAAAGCTCCGACCCAAAAGTGACAACAGTACTCCATTAGGGGACCTATAGTTGTCTCATACAGCTAAATAAATTGCCAGAACATACCCAACTCTGTGTACATAATCTTCGTAGTGATTAGGACAGTCGTAGTTGATTACTAATATCAGCTGCTTGACATCAAGACCACGGGCAGCAACGGAAGTAGCAACCAACAACGACACATTACCAGTTTTGAAATCCTGACAATACAAAAAGAAGTTGGTAATATTATAATCATATTGCTTAAATGCACATTCATCAATACCTGGGATGGTTCATCCATTCTGATTAGTTGAGAGGAGATCCTGTGGCCATTTTTAAGATGCGATATAAACATGGTGAGGAGTGTTTAAAAATGGCCTAAGGAAATTGAATCAAAAGAGGGCGCTATCAGATAAATTCAACATGGTTTAATGGCCCGTTGTTTCGACCCGAGAAGAGTCATTCCGAAAACTCTGCAAGGGACAAAACAAAACGCGAGGATATTGCTAGAGTCAGAACGTGAGGCCACTCAAACTTTGAGTATAATATGATACAATAATAAGTCCAATGGGTAGTTAACCAGCCAATTTTTTGCCCAGGTAAAGTAACCTGGTCAAACTAACCGAGCCAAAAAGTCCAGCGGGGACGCATCATCCCGATAAAATCGCCCGGTAAAATACCACTTCCGGTTCACTGCACAGCTTTGATCACATGACGCATGGAAGTGAACTATGAACTACGACATGCATGTACTGGTGATGTGCACACTCATGTTGTTGTTGTGGTATTCAGAACTCGGAAATTGCGTCGTTTTTGCTTACGTTGTTTTTCGTATTTTTATTTGCTGTGCTGATTTGCAACTATTGTTTACAAGCTAGGTCAAGTGTTTTATCAAATCTGGTTAAAGGTCACTGGCATAGCGCCCTCATGTGTTAATATTCAGATGACATTGAATGCCTACCTGTATGATAGAGTCTCTATCATACTGATCGATCCCTCCATGTAGAGCCAGGCAAGGGTAAGATGCTTTCATCAGGTCCTTCAGGAGTAAATCAGCGGATTCCTGTCTCTCTACAAACACCAAGACGCTTCCCTTCTCCTGATAATTCCCAAGCAGCTCTAGCAACTTGAGGAATTTCTGCTCCTCTTCTAAGATCAACTGGAAGAGGAAAGGAGAAGGAAAGATTCAAATTTTATTCCTCATCTCTTTTTATAATCTAAAATCACCCATCCCTTTCAACCACTTCACGTCGTTTTCCGGAAAAATATTTCCGTGCCTAGCCTCGGTTTTATTTTTCTGAACTCTGCCAGCATCCTTTGTGAAGTATGTCAATTGTCAATTGTAGGTAAAACCAAAATTAAAAACTCAATTAATTAAGCAAACAAGTACACTTACATAAACCCAGGTAATACCTGTAAACAATACACTTGGATAAAAGAATCGTTGAAAAAAATACTAAACAAGCTTTTTCAAGCGGTAAAAGGAATTGTGTCGTCACGATCAAAGCAAGTCTGTGGCTGTACATGGATTATGAACTCTCAATAAGTAATGCGAGTCCCCCCATTGCAAAAGAGCGCGTGCACACGCAGGAACTGGGTGACAGCTCATAATTCCATGTACAGCCACAGACTTGCTTTGATCATGACGACAAATTCCCGAGGGCATAGAAAACAAATCAGGTCCCTCACCGGAGAGTTTTCAATCATAAATCTTGGCCTTATCTATTGAAATCACTTTACATACCACATGTTGCTCAATGTCCGAACAAACGACGCTACGACCCCCGACGGTCACTTCAATGGGTTTGGTCAAGATGCGCCGAGCCAACGCCTCCATGGCACGAGGGAAGGTTGCTGAGAAGAGAACGGTCTGTCGATCTGGTCGGATACTATCAATAATCTTCATCACCTTGATAACAAAACGTCAACAAACCATCAGATTTTAATATATAATACAGTTTCGGGGAAGGTATAGAATTGTTTTATGTATTTTTAATCTGGAAGTTTGCATGAGAGTCACAGCTCGAAATTAACACTTGAACACAGGCCTGAGGCCAGTGTTTTTAGCGTCGGGTCAGTCAACTTACGACCCCACAAGTCCGGCGGTCTTGTGTCTGTGAAGAATAATACCTCGCCTCATCTTTAATTTCAAAAACTATGTTCAAATGTTGACTTTATGTCCGATAAATGTATTTTAAATTCTGCAGATTATGAAAGTTTTTCAACATAAGACAAATGAGATAAAATCTTCTCTCAGTGCTCTTTCAAATAAAATTAATAATTGTGAAACTGTGCCGACGGTGATTTTTCTCATTTTGATTGTTGTCTTGTCTGAAATTTTCTGATACAGTAACAGTTTTGAGCTACAAGGTCTTGTGGATTTTCCCCCCCAAATTCAAGCCCTGAAACTAACGGTGAGAAAATGTTCAAATGTTCCAAATTTTTGAATAACCAAAAATGAGGAAATGATTGAGTAAATTACCTGTGGTTCAAAACCCATGTCAAACATTCGATCAGCTTCATCTAATACAACATACGTACACCGACGAAGGTTGGTCACACGACCTAGGAATTAAACATGACCAAGTTGAGAGACAGAAAGACAGGGTGATAGAGAGTGGAAGAAAAAAAAAATCAAATTTTATCAAATCAAGAAATAGATATTAATATCACACAAACCAGTGGATGTATTATAGTTGCTTTTTTGGAGTAGCTACAGAAAGCCTGATGCTTCATCCTTGTAAAGGTCAAGGGCACCAAGGCGTTTTCTCCTTGGTAAAGTGCACCTCTATGAGGAAATTGTAAATTTCTATTGGAACATTTCAAGGGGCACCAAGGCAATGGCCAGGGGCATGGAGGCAATGCCTTTATGAAGCATTAGGCCTGCGCCCAATTTCACAGAGCTGCTTGAATATAACAAGTAGCTAAGCACAACAAAACTATGCTTGCCAGAATAAGGTTACCAGCCAAACTACCATGTCATATGTACAATTTGTGACTGGTATCCTGCTCATTTCTGCTTAGCAGACAATAACTCCTGCGCAGCTCTATGAAATTGGGCCCTGGGCAGGCAAAATAATAATCACAAACAAATCATGATAAAATGATGCTCTAAGTGTCATTCTCAAAATACTTCAGTTTTCATAACTTAGTAATATCAAACGTCCACCCCCATCACATCATACTAAATCCGCATCTTCTTTGACAAATTTTTACCCCGAAATATTCAAAATCAGAGAATCCAAAGAAAATTTGAGCTTCTGGTCTTTATTGACAATAAATGACTTCACGACTCTAGTGATGTGGTTGGATCCAGTGCTTTAACCTTTCACCTTTCAACTTTGACCTGTTAGGATGGAATTCAAAAAGAGAGATTACGTGCCTCATGTGTGATTAGCTGGTTGGGCGTGGGGGCGGGGCTTGGGGGTTGTGAGAGGGAATGGAATTCTAAGATTCAAAACTTGATGGGTAGTTATTAACATTCAGCGAAATTCTATGATAAATTTGTTGCCATTATGATCTGCTGAGGAGTCTTGCATCTAAGACAAAAGAAAAATAAATTTGTTAATTAATAGGCCACGTCTTAAATTTTCCATCCCTCCCACTTGATTAAAATGTTTTTCTTGTGACAACTTTTTCTTATCATTGGTTTCATACTAGATTGGTATAATACAGGATTGGTAGAGCTGAAAAAATAGTCGCAGACAGTGTTTATGTTTTGTGTGATCAACCATATATATGAAACCCCAAAAATTTGGGCTTCAGTTGTTGTGTGAGTCAAAAGAAAATAGTGACAAACCGTGCAAAATATTAATTTTTTACTTATTTCAAACTAAACTTATTTGTGAGAATATTTCATGCCGTATCTGCAAGCATCTTTCACCTTCAACACTTTTCTCTGTAACTGTGAAAATCTTGACAAGAAGGAGGTCTAGAAGTCTGGTGGCCTGTAGAGCGGTCTTCCAGACAGGACATTAAGCGGTAGGTCATGTGTACTAGGATTGGTAGTGCATGTAAAAGAACCCAGAGCACTTATCATGGAATAGAAGGGGTTAACCCTGGTGTTTCTGGTTCACATAGCAAGCACCCTTGTTTACAGGTTTCCTCAGGCTTGGGAGCTACAGTGATTAAGTCACTTCTGAGGCACCCAGAAGTTTTCTTGGTAAAAAGTAGGAACATTGTATCAAGTACATGGGCTGACCTACATGTACACATGTACTACATGTAGGCTTTTAATAGACTTTTCAGGCTTTTTTATGATTTTTTCTGATTTTTCCTAAGACAAAACAAATTGGAAACCAGACTTAAGTAGGAAAAATATCATGCCTGGGCATCCTTGGTTTCATAACCAGAAATATACAATAATAATAAACACAGAGCTCGGGAGAGTACTGAGTACACAGTGCTTAGTACGTAACCAAATTAAATTAGTAAACCAAATTAAATTATAAACACATTGCACAATATTGTACCAGCCCAAGCCATTTCAGACTGACACAAGAGCAACTTTTGTCTGAAACTTTGTCTGAGCATTTTTTCCCTGATTTTTAAGGTCTGAGTGAATTTGAAGAACTGAACTAACTGGAGGTAAGAGTGTAATGATGTGTGCTTACCGTTATTAGCCCCAAGCATATCAATCATCCTTCCAGGTGTGCACACAATAATCTCTGCTCCCCTCTTCAGTTCGGCAATCTAAATGAAATAGATGGTTCAAGATTTGTTTACTTTCTACATCGGTAAATACGATCAAACTATTTTGTTTCAAGAAACAAAACTTCAAGGTATTATGAACCTTTTACTTTTTTTTTTAAAGAACAATAGAAAACATATCTTAAAACTGAATAGTTATAAATTAACTGCAAAAGTCTATCAAATTGTTTTTTAAGCTTTTAAAGACTATACATTTCTCTATACTCGCCAAAAATGCACCAAGACATCACTGTTCATTTTTGTAATCAATTTTTTTTTTCAGTAAAAATGTCAACAAAAATAACATAAACAAGAAATTTAGTTTTGTTTTTAGAAATTGGGATACCACGCTAACAAAAGAAACATTGGAAAATGACTTTTACATCGACCTCTTTGGGTGAATGGAAATAGGTCAAATCTTGCGGCCATTTTCTAGCCGCTAAGGGCATTTTGGTACAAGCTGCTAGTGGCTGCTATGGTCTCTTAAGGGTTAAACAGCAATAAAGCTTTGTAGTTTTATTGATTTATTTTGTATGCAAATTTGTATGCCCATTTGCCCCAAACAAGGCTAAAAGCCACTCTTGGTAAGGGGCTACAAGAAGAAAACATTCAGAATGAAAATAGCTCAGGGGAGCTGAAGGTAGGAACTGATAGTCCCCTTAAAATAGTCTAGATTGTAGGATGGAGGGAAACATGCACCAGGCAAGGAGTTCCAAAGAGATGAAGTATGTGGAACAAAGCTGTTGGAAGTGCTCTTTATTCTGCATCACAGCAAAGCGAGAGTGTATGGGTGAGAAGAAGCAGAAAGCCTGGTAGGAGGAACCAGGTCAGACACAGAGACACTGGTGGCACATTTACCAGGAAAATATCTTTAGAAGAGACAGAGACTGGCTACAAATCAATGGAGGAAAAGAGGTTTGTAATGTTGATTCCAACCCTTCACTAAAAAGCTCAACAATACGCTTCTGCACTCTATCTAATGAACTCTTTCTGCACTCTATCTAATAAAGTCTAAAGATAAAGGAGAGGCAGAAGCTCCGGCCCAAATGTGACAACAGTACTCCATTAGGGAACAATTGTCTTTACAGGTAGACAGTAGCATCAGGAGGTCAGAACTTCCGAGTTTGATAAAGACAACCAACTCGCATGGAAGCTCTCTTTGCTCTTCTCCTGCACGTTATATAAACACAATTCTGTTGCCTTCAAACTGGTACCCACCTGCTCACTGATCCCCGTACCTCCGTATACACAGATAGCCCTCAGCCCCAGTGGCTTGGTAAACTTCTTACATTCCCGGTAGATCTGCATGGCAAGCTCTCGGGTAGGGGTCAAAATCACAGCTGAGGGAGGTCAAAAGTCAAAGGTTAACACAAAGAATCATAAGAACACTGAGATATCCGGGCCTTATACTTAACAGAGGCAACGGAGACAACTATTGCCCCTGGCCATTGCCTTGGTGCCCCTTGGGAATTCGGGCGTCTACTTAGTTCTGAACTGGACTAGAGACTGAAGAGTGATTGAGATGCTGGTCTCTTTATAAGGATTCAGAGGTTTCAGTGTAGTAAAATAAATAGCAAGAAAAGTTCTCAAAGAAAAGAATCTACACAGCAAAGTAGATATATACACGTGTGTCCACAAACTGAATACCTAAAAAGTTAGAAGAAGTCTGAGTTTTGAATGAACTGTTTGAAGTCAAAATTTCAAGGAAGTAAGATTTGCAGGTGACGAAGATTACAGTACATCTGTCTTACCAATGGCTCCTTCATTCATCTCCAGAGGGTCTTGATCCATAATGTGTCTGAACATCGGCAGTAGAAACGCTATGGTCTTCCCACTACCAGTCTTGGCAATACCGATCAGATCACGACCGGACATCACTGCTGGGATTGCCTGCGCTTGGATCGGTGTCGGCTTCTCATATTTATTCCTGAAAATTGATTTCGAATGATTCAAAGATTAAGTATGACTAGACAGAACTCTTCCAGAGGTCAACAATTTAACAGACCACCATCGACTAGACTTGAGTAAAAGTTGGTTTTTATTCTGCTTGACATTTGACCTTGAGTAACACTAGATTTACCCCTTGGTAGCAGTGCCAATCATTTTTAGCTGCAAATTAATATTTTTTAAAAATTGCGAACGAACTTCCACAAATACTGACTGCAGTCAAAGGTCACTTACGTTTAAAGCTGATATAAGCTTTATAAGGTCACATGGTGTGTTGTAACCAATACAAACCAGGGCTTGAAATTTACATTGGACTGCAGGCCTGAGGCCAGTGATTTTAGCATCGGGCCAGTAAACTCATGACTGGACAAGTCCAGCAGTCTTGCATTTTTCAATTGAATAATAATACCTCACTGTGCAATATCTTTGACAACAAAATTGAGGTTCAATTGTTGACTTCAAAGTCTGATAAATCCATTTCAATTCTGTTGAGCATCGAAGTATATTTGCCTATATGAAACAAATATGATAAATGTTGTCTTAATGCTTGTTCAAGTCAAAAAAGGTTGCATGTTAAACTGTTTCAAATATTTGCTCATTTGATTTTAGTCTTGGAAAAAATGTCTGGTCCAGTAAAAATTAAGTGAGGTTTGCGGTAACACCATGTGAAAATCTCTTTTGAGTAGTGTAGGTTCTGAAAAGAACCGGTGGTTAACAACTCACTAAACCCACACTACTCAAAAGAGATTTTCACATGGTGTTACCGCAAACCTCTCTTAGTTTTACTTCGACCATGCAAAGTTTCAAATCCTACACATCCAGTAAAAATGTTGAGCTAAGAGCCCTGTGGTCTTGTGGGTTTTCCCCAAAAATTTGAGCCTGCAAATGCACAATAAGTAAGGCCTATTGAGTCGGCCCTGTCAATAAACGATCTGAAAACTGGAGCAATTGAATTGGCTCTGGTCAAAGCTTAGGGTTAAAGCAGCGCAACTTACTTCTTAAGGACAGAGAGGACCTTGTTGGATACTCCACACTGCACCCAGGCTTCTATGGGTTTGGGACAACCTTTGCCTCTCACCTTAATCCCTTCTAGGTCTGCTCTCTTCACATCAGCCTCTGAGGATAAATCAGGGTAAAGAGAGGGTAAAGTGAGGGTAAAAGGAGGGTAAATTTAGGGTAAATTTAGGGTAAATTTAGGGTAAATTTAGGGTAAATTTAGGGTAAATTTAGGGTTCTTTTAAAATTCTATTTACACAAACTTCTTAAAAGTAAACCTACCCATAGCAACTTGTTATTAATAATAAAATTAATTTGTTCAAATTAACATTGCAACAGAGTTCAAACTTGGGGACTAGGATGCTTATTTTCTAAAACAACCCACTTGACAATCACACCCAAATTTGTGCGACCATCACATAGGTTTAATGACAACATGAATGTTATTTGGGCAAAATCTTTATTAACTTTAAGTAACCGGGAAAGGAGTTCCAGTCTTATTCTCAGGTTTTCCTCGTTGATTTGTTAAAGGCTTTTTACTTTCATATATTTCCTGGCTAAATTTTTCTTTTCCCAACAATACAGTATACATTTTTATAGGCAGACATAAGCTGTTAAACTAAGGTATTTGAAGAAACAGAATCAGCTCACACACGTAAAACTCAATATGGTTGGGACCAACTTGGTCCTGAAATTTCTAATATGTGCAGGACTTGCAGAGTCTATTGAGGGTAAACTCAGGGTAAACTCAGGGTAAATTTAGGATAAACTCAGGGTAAATTGACAGTAAATTGACGGTAAATTGCAGGTAAATTGAGGGTAAAATGTATTCAGAAAATTAAAGACACAAGAGTAATATTTTGTAAAGAACAGACAGTTCATTTTGAAATTTGAAATTCTCACCTTCAGGAGACATCTTGGCCAGCTCAGGTACCTCAACGTAGAAGTTTTTACGGAAGGGTCTATAATCAATCTTGGAGTGGTCCACAGTGGCCAACTCTTTCTTCTTCTTCTGCTCTAAGGCGGCTACTTGATCCATGAGGTTGCTTTCCTTCTCGTCTTCCGAGGAGTACTGTGTGGTTACAATCACAGGACACATTCATGTGAAACAAGGCCAAACATGGCAGGCCATCAACAAGTTGAACAAGATATGGAAATCAAAACTCCCTGATCAAACACAGATCAAAGTTATCCAGACATTAATCGAGCCAGTTCTACTCTACGGCTCCAAAACATGGACCCTAACCAAACAGCTGCTAACAAGCTTAGATGGGTGGTATACCAGACTCCTAAGGTCTGCATGTGACATAAGCTAAAAGCAGAAGCAATCTAACCGGTAACTTTACGGTGATCTTCCCAAGATATCCACAAGCTTAGAGAGCGCAGACTACGCGCAGCAGGCCACTACCATCGCCATCAAGATGAAGCAGCTAACAGACTCATTCTCAGGAAACCAAAACATTTTACTACTGGCACATCTGCAAGTCCTACTTGACGATACAGTAGTTTTTGGCCATGGTGCACCATACATCAGCTCGTGGCGCGGCGGATGAGTTTACACATCAACGATCCACCAGAAAATATTAGGTTATGAAGAATATAACTCAAGTATTCCATACCTCCATAGCATCCTGGTCGTTTTCCATGAGCTCTCCCTTGGTGAGTTTATCCACAGCAGGTACATGCACGACTTTCTTCTTGACAGCAACCCCAGTCAAGATGCTCACCATTCCCTTCTTGACCTTCAATTACAAAGAACAATGTGGGTATTTGTTTATTTATTTACTTATTTAAAGTCGCATCCCCTAAGGAGATCCCGTGGCTGCTGCTTCCCAGGTTGTATCGTAAACTTGGGTGTGATCCCTGGCTACACGGCAGTTAACGGTTGCATGGCTTCTGACTGGCACCCAAACAAAGATATTGACTAATAGGGAGACCGCCAACATAGGGCTGGATAGCTCAGTTGGAAGAGCGCCGGTACGTTAATCCGGAGGTCGTTGAGTCAAGTCCCGCTCCAGTCAATTTTTCTTTGTTCAAAACCCAAATTAACTAAACAATTTACCCAGTCAGTTTCCCTTGTGGTTTATTACTTGATATCTACTTATTTGTTACACATCCAACAGCACAATTAGTTTTAGATGTACATGTAAGGAGGAAACCCATGCAATCAGGTAGGGACTGAAACCCAATCCATGTGCTAGGCTCCAGTCCGAGGTGGGATTGTATCACGACTCACACGACAGATTAAGCCCAAAGTTCCACAGGCTTGTTCTTTCATGTATCGGGTTGATCACACCAAAAATTAACACTCTCCGCGATTATTTTGTCAGCTCTACCACTCCTGAGAAAATAGAAATAGCAGTTGCAAAGTGCTAACCAACCAACTATAAATGCAAAAATATAGTGAATGGCCTGACCCTAGCAGAGTTTTCTCAAAAGACTCCACTAGGGTCCAAACATCAGACCATTATCTATCTTTTTGCATCTCTACCAATCCTGTGTAAAACCTTTAACCAATACAAAAGTGTTCTCTTAAAATTCTGAACAGAAAATTGTTGTACCGCTTGCTGTCCCTCTCCATCAGCTTCCACCGAGGCTGGTGCTTCACTCCCCGTTGTCCTCTTCCTATCGCTCTGATTTATCTTCTTGACTTCTTCGTTGACGCCCATCATGAAAGCATCCAGAGGGTCCACATTGTCATCCACCTCCTCCTCCTTGGGTGCGGCTGCGGCTTCCTGTTCTTTCTTCAGCTCCTTGGCTTTGATCTTCTCCTCCATCTTGCGGCGAGCTTCCTCTATCTTAGCCTGAGCTTCCCCGAGTTCGTTCTTTGGTTCTTCGACTGGGATTTCAACCTCGATCTTTACTGGAGGTTTGGGCTCAGAGGTATCCATTTCCTGAAGATAGAGGATAATTATTCAGAAATTATTATATATTATTTCTGGTTATGAAACCAAGGATGCCCAGGCATGATATTTTTCATACTTTGGTTTGATTTCCGGTTGTCTTTCCCCTTGGAAAAAATAGAAAAATTGTGATTAAGTAGCCTCAAATGTTTGTTTTTTTAATACTAATTTCAGAAAAATTTTAAAGATAATAATAATAATAATAATAATAATAGTGGCTTCTTATATAGCGCTCATATCCGTCACTCAGTGATGCTCAAGGCGCTTCAACATTAAGTATTTTTCTGCAAGGTATTTTTGGGCTACGTTTGAAGTACGAGACCTGCTCTTTTACATAGCACCATGTAATGGTTTACAAGGTGCTGTGGCGCAATATGCTGCCAATCAAACCAGAAACTAATTTAACCGTTCAAAATGTTCCAGATTGCACAGTAGGGCTTTTAAACCAAGATAAATACCAAGTAGAAAACATTCCGAAGGTCTCCTTTCAACTCAGTGCCCTTGGCCAAACTTCTCAAATTTGGGTCCAGGATGCAAAACACTTTTGAAAAAAACATGAAGAGAACCCTGCAAAACCCAAACACAAAAACAAACACAAACTTACTTCCTCCTCGGCCTCATCATCGGCCTCATCATCTCCATCATCATCATCCTCTAAGCTCCACTTCTTCCCACTAGACAGTGCCAAGGCCTCTGCTTGTTGTTGTGCCTCTGCCTTAATGGCGGTCATATCCGCTGTCTTCTTGCGTTCCTGGCGCCATCGCTCGATTCGCTCTCTTCTTCTCTGCATCTCCTCTTCTAAACGCTTTTGCTCCTTCAGCGAAATAACAACAATAATAAATAATAAATAATGCTTAGTATAGCGCCGGTATCCACCAAAAAAGGCGCTCATGGGGCTTGAGGAGGAAAAACAAATTAGGACTGTGGATTGTGTGAGTAAGCTTGTTTGAACTGGTGAGATTTGAAGTTTCTCTTGAATGTTGTGATGGATGGAGATGATTTGATAGTCAGGGGAAGTTGGTTCCACACTCGGGCTGATGCTGCAGAAAATGACCTGGGGTCGATTTCACAAAGATAGTCCTAACTTAGGACTAGTCCTAGGAGTTATTAAAAACTTAAGGCTAGTCCTAAGTTAGGACGAGTAACTCGTCCTAACTCGAGATAAGTCTTAACTCTTTGTGAAATCCACCCCTGTTGCCCTAAAGAAGAGACGTAGTACAACAACACAAATCTAAATTATCAAACCATTAAATATGTAAGCCAGGCTCGCCCTTAAAACAAGCCATGCATACATTGTCTAGTAAAACCTGCAATGGGCTAGTAAAACACCACTTCTCAACTTGCCCTGTGGGCTTCTAAAAACTCTGCAACCAACTTGTTTATAATGCTCATATTTCTTCCTTTTCAGATGTGAATAGTACATTTTTAAAACGTGTGAACTTTTTTAAAAGTGTGTGAATGTAACTTCATTCGACCAATTAGTAGTTTGAGTACATCCGACAGATACATTTATGACAATACATATATATCAAATCTGGGCTACTGAAACTTCCTGGAGGCAAGTAAAATGAACAATGTATTAGCCCGGTGGGCTACTTTACAAAAAGCTTTAGTGTAAGGCCTAGTAAGCCACTATTAATCAACTAAACCCTAACAGCAACTATCACCAAAGGTACTTATTAACTAGCTTTTATACTTTGCAAATTATAAAGAGTTACACTTTATATTAAATCTCAAGTAATAGAAAACAAGGGAAACTGACTGGGTAAATTTTGAAATGTTTGTTGAACAAAGAAAAATTGACTAGAGCGGGACTTGAACCTGTGGCCTCAGGATTACCATTCCGGCACTCTACCAACTGAGCTATCTAGCCCTATTGTTGGGGGTCTACCTATTTTGTCAATACCTTTGTATGGAGACCACCAACATTAGGGCTAGATAGATGTAGTTTCCCTTGTGGTTTGTTTCTTGGTATTTGAAATAAAAAGGTTGCATCCCCTTTAGGTGATCCTTCTGCTGCTGCTTTCCAGGTTGTATCGTAAACTTGGGTGTGATCCCTGGCTACATGGCAGTTACAGGTTGAATGGCTTCTGACTGGCACCCCCGAACAAAGATATCGACAAAATAGGGAGACTGCCAACATTACGACTAGATAGCTCAGTTGGTAAAGCGCCAGCACATTAATCAGGAGGTCGCAGGTTCAATTCCCGCTCAGGTCATTTTTCGTTGTTCAACCCAAACTTTACTAAATCTGTCCACTAAATGTCCTTTCATATTTTGGCAATAATCTTTTAATCGTGTACAACCAACTGACAAGGAACTGGAATCCAAAGTGTGACTTACAAGAGGTAGGCCTTTCTCTTCTTTGACCTTTGACTTTGTATCTCCCTCCTCCTTCACCTCTGACCTATCTTCCTTTACAACTTCAGTACCCCTTCCATTTCCCACATTGGCCTCCTGAATGACCTCAACTGAAACCGCCTCGACCTTCACAGCTTCCTTGTCCTTACTCCTGAATTCAGAATGCTTGGTACTTCTGTTAGGACTCCTTGACTGTGTGCGACTTCCACGATCACGATGCTTGCTGCGGCTGCGCGACCGCCGTTTCTTCCGGTCTTGGCTTCGTGATCGAGACCGCTTTCTTTCTTTACTGCGTGATCGTGAACGTCTACGATCTTTACTTCTGGATCGAGATCTCCTGAGTCTAAAAAAGAAAAGCATACATTATTTAACATTCACTTCTTTGAGCATAACAGAACCTATATTGATGCAATGAAAAAGTGAGTCAGTTAGTTATCTGCAGCAAGGTAAACTCACCTTCTTTTTCGGTTCCTTTCTCGTTCCCTTTCTCGCTCCCTTTCTCGTTCCCTCTCACGTTCTCTGTCACGTTCTCGTTCTCGTTCACGTTCACGTTCGCGCTCACGTTCACGTTCACGTTCCCTCTCTCGATCACGTTCTCGTTCACGTTCTCTTTCCTTCTCCTTTTCCCGTCGCCTCTCTCGTTCTTTCTCGCGTTCCCGGTCTCGATCTTTGGACTTGGATCGTGAATCTCTTGATCTTCCTTTGCTGCTTTTGGAGCTTTTCTTGGTACTTGGACTCGATCGATCAGGACTGACTGAGCTGTGGGAAGAGGCAGAGGAACTCGAACGGGATTTTCTGCGACTTTTCGATTTCTTCTTTGAACGACTGGAACGCTCTGTGCTCGAGTTGGAGCTGGACCGTGAGCGCCTTCGGTAGTGTCTAGAGGGAAGAAAGGACAGATTTGACATTTAATCAACGCATTAAAAATTGGTAAGGATACAAAACATTGTTTTATTTTAGTGTGAAAGCTTACTATGAAGTTCATACTAATTTTTTCTGTGAAATATTTCCATGTGTTTACATGCTGAAAATTGTGCATGGATTGGTATTTCACTATTTTCTCCTGACTCACACAACAGATTAAACCCAAATTTTCACAGGTTTGTTTTTTCATGTATAGTTGATCACACAAGACATAAACTCTGCCACTATTTTGTAAGCTATACTTTCCTGTATAATCGTATAATACCTTTAATCATTGTTTGGTCATATCAATAACCCATGGACTCATTTTTCAGTTGTTCTCAAATATTTGTCATGTTTCACACTAGTACTTTTAGTAGTAGCACTATTTTAAGTAGGATTTGAAACTTTGCATGGTGGAAGTAATCAAGTGAAGTATAACTAAGTGAGGTTTGCGGTAACACCATGCATGTGGAAATCTCTTTTGAGTAGTGTAGGTTCTGAAAAGAACCGGTGGTTAACGACTCAACATTTCAATCAGTATGCTTTGATCAACAGATGAAGACAAAAATGCTGTTGGGGGAACAATTTTGACAGTGCAAGAAGCTCTAAACTAACTAATTCGAACGAAAGGTCAAGTTCCTGTGTGTGCGTGGGCATAAGCAGCCTGGCCGTGTCCAGCGTATTGGCACTATATTAGAGCTACACTGTAATTCCCAAAAGGTCCTTTCTTTTGTAAATCTTATTGACAATCAAAATCAAATGGTCCTCTTCCGAACCCTTCACTGTGACGTGAGTA
Organism: Pisaster brevispinus; assembly: GCA_023634235.1. Classification (NCBI taxonomy): domain Eukaryota; kingdom Metazoa; phylum Echinodermata; class Asteroidea; order Forcipulatida; family Asteriidae; genus Pisaster; species Pisaster brevispinus. Next base: position 7,989,653 of record JAMKCF010000015.1, on the reverse strand, counting down.
TGACTGTGAAGTGTAGGCTGTGGGAACATAAATTGCCAATTGGGTAGCCCATCAAATATCAATGACAATTGGAATTCATTTTTCATCATGTTCATGTCGGATTCTAATCTAAATCTAACATTGTTTTTCTAACTTACTGAAACAGACAAACTTAACTTACCTATTTTTGAGCGGCATTTTCGCTTGTTTTTCAGGTTACATGTGTCAGGTATCTGTAGACATAACTTCAATCTCACAATGACAAATTTGAAAACACTATATTTCACCTTTTCATAATGGGGAACATGCGTTTCGTCGTCGTGTGGTTTTTGGAAGCTCACGCTCGAAAGATTGCGCCCTCAAGTCTATTAGTGATCAACAGAGGGCGTACTGTAACTGAGATGTCGCACGAAAAAAAAACGTGTTTTAAAACCACAAAAAAGGGTAATATTTTAGGGGCACAAGAGGTACACCCTTTTCTTTTTCGAGGGGCACTTCTAAACAATTAAAACTGTAGTTTCCAGCTGTATTTTTCTAAACAAGCCCATTTCAGAGCTCTCTTTGTATCATTTACCATTCTATATAAGGTAAAAATAAGTTTTAAAAATATATATATATAAAAAACGAATAAAAAAAAAATGTATTAAGATAATTAAAATAAAGAACAAAGAAATGACACATGGAACTTAATAACTATCAGCAAATAGCACAATTTTGCGGGGCCTGGGTCATCCCAACAAATGTTTCAAGTTGGAAATCAACAACTGCTAAAGTTGTCCATTTGTTCATTGTTTTTATGCTCGAGTGTACCCTTTTTAATTGGCTCAAATCTTTCTAGTTTATTAATAATACAGCTTTTTCCGGGGGCCCCCAAACATATATTCATGCCAATGTAATATAATGCTGATTGCTCCCTTTATAGATTGGGTTGGTCCTGAAACAATTGAAGTGCCTTAGGTATGAAATGACTTGGGTGCAAAATGACCCGGGTATGAAATGACCTAGGATCGAAACGACTAAGTTTGAAAGGACATGGGTACAAAACAACCTGTGTATGAAATGACTTGGGGAAGAAACCACTTGGGTAGGGAGGCATTGTCAAAACATTGAGTGACAAGACCAAAACATACTGAGATTTCACATCCAAGTTGTGACGTAAAGAAAATCTACCCATAATGCATGTCCCAGATGGTCCCGAAAGGTTGGAAAGAGATGATCCGCCAAATCGAAACTGTAATGGAGTGGCATTAATAGGCCACCATATCCTTGCTGTATGATGATGTCATGGGCTATAAGTAAATCACTTTCAGTGAAAGCTGTTACTGGAGTCCTGCTGTCTTTAGAAAATAGTGTCAGAAGTGGGATAATATTTAAATATGGATGAAATGGCTGCTGCAGCTGCGGCTGTTGCTAAGGGTGTGGCTATGGATGGGTGTTGCTATGGGCATCCCTTGTGGCTGTGCACCAAAGCATGTTAATGTGACGATCCAGGTTGCAGTCACAGCTGTAGGCGCTAATTCGTAATGGTGGAAATAAACCAACAATCAGACAAACTGGGTAAAAAATGACAAAACATGAACATTACCAGTTGCTCTTTCATGGATTTTTTTAATTAGATAAATATCAATGACAATTTATGGGATTGTATATTCATATTATATTGTCCGCCTCTCTAAATTACTACACAGGTTTTTTTTTTCTCGTCTTGTTGTCCTTGTATGTACAGTGCAGAATGTTAACAAAGAATGAACTACTTCTTAAAATCATCTACTTAATAGGAGAATGCACCTAATACAATGTCTCTTCGAAATACTTGTTTATTCTGTACATAGGAAGTGAGATATTGCCTCTGAACCACTTTCTCATGGTACAGTTTTAACACATTAATTGCACCACCTACGCCTCTTTAAAACTACTCTAAAACGCAGATAATACAAAAAACAAATCGTTGACAATATCATTAGAGTAACTTCTCAGCCAATATAATACATATTCACTTGCCGTAAAAAAAGTTGTGACCGATGATTGGGGCCCACTGAACTTATCTCTCATTAATTAAATAATTTACACTTGGTTTTTTGACTTTGTTTGCGGCATTTCTGTGCATGTCAATGTGCTCCTTATTGCTCTAATGGTAAAATTAATAAAGTTTTTATTTGACATAATTATATCCCACAAGGATAAAAAATACAGCATTATACTTGGTTAGACTTGCGCAGTCCCTCTCTCTCCCTCTCTCATTGTAAAACCTGAAAAGTTCAAAAATATGACACAAGAGTAATTTGTTTGTGGCAATTTGAACAGATGTTCAAATCTAGAATGATATGGGGAGCTTGGATAGACCTCTAAAACTAAGGACTAATTACAGAGATACCATACAGTAGTCAAGGAAGTTTTTTTTAACAACAAAAATTAAGATGGAAATGCATAAGAAGACTATGCATTAGTGAAGGGAATTGCCCCCAAATTGTATTAATTGCTGATATTTTGGGTTAAAAAGGCAAAAATTAAACACTTTCACATTCGACATTGTCATGTTGATAAACCAAGGCCTTGAACCACCATATAAGGTCCCATGCATTTAAGCATCAACAACTTAAGTTCTAGCGGACATTGAAAATCTCATCTCAACTGAAAAAACAAAAAAACAAACACATTTTGCATCTATCAGTATATCAAATATAGTCATAGAGCTTCTATGCTCATGAATATGTAATATATACATAAATATGCACATATAAATAATGGTATTACAATACTCTGTACATCAAATCTGACAATGAAAGAAAGAAATATATAACACCGCTCAGAAGAGGTTTCTCTGTTCATTGAATGATACGTAAAGATCTTCACCATAAATCACTACAACTACTGTTAAAACAAGTTGCTGCTCAGTTGCATTTTGTAACTTTCAAAGCTAGTTTCTTAAAAACTATTCAAGCAGAAAACAGAGGTCAACAAGTTGGCAGGGAAACATTAAGCCCAGGAGATGTCAGGCCGTATTCGAATTGGCAGATTAAGCTACGGCTGTTGCTAAGGGCGTCCCATACTTCAACACATAATGACACGGGGATCCTGCCGCAGCCCTAGCCGCCAAATCGGCCTTAGTATGTAACCCGTTTCTGCAAGCTACAGTTATATGAAAACAATGTTTGAGAGCATGGGTGGATAGGATTTCAGTTTTCCAAATGTGGTTCTTGTTGAGCATTGCAGTTACACTAAACATTATGTTTGAATGTGTATTATCTTGCCATCAAACGCATACTAGATAAGTCTTTCCATGATAAACACTCATGTATTAAACACATTTCAGGTCTATTCCTGTGCTACAACATAGTGTTGTTTGGAAGAGATATGCAGTTTGTATTTTATTGTTTTAAAACTTAAATTACTGGGGAAGACACACTCTAAATAGTACACAATCGATAACAAGTTGCAGATCTCATGAATATTAATGAGGTCACATGAATAATAAATAATAATTACAGGTCAATACAGAAGAGTGTTTGGAAGTGAAGACACATAATGGAAACATTCTTGCTCAGTGTCTCCAAAGAAAAAAAGATTATTGAAAGATTTTTTGAAAATATTATAATTAATCCATAACTTCTTACCACAAAATGCTGAATATCTAAACATCAACACACATTGGTGATTCCGGATGTTTACTTTGCTTTTTGTCAAAACCATTATTTTGAGAATTTAAAAATGACGTGATCTGAAAGATTATAAAGAGTCAACTCAGAACTTCTTTTAAAAACAATTCATTGCCCTCTCCTCAACAGAACAAAAATCAGCGAGGAAAATCCTCATCAATAAATATCACATCACATTTATAACCTGACACAATATCAGTGTCTGGTCTGTCGGAACTCACAATAGACAAAATTCACAAAAGGCATGATTTGTGCATAAAAACCATTTTAAGCCCATTTTGAGAATCTGTTGAAAATTTGTTAACAAACGTTATACTCCTTTTTTAATGCATTTGACTGCATTGAGAAAATGTCGGATGAGGATCGGTAGACTTTTCAATTTTAATTTCTCAAAATAGTTTCCCTCTGTAAATTAAAGATAAAAACAGAGGCATCTACAACAGACAATAAATGTTAATATCACCAAGAAAGTACATGGACACAACAATGGCTCCCATGAAAAGGAGCCTTTGTATTATAACGTTCATTTTGTGTCCAAAAATATCTACTCAAGCAACAACTTTATTAGCTATCGGCCACAAAATGCATAAGAAACTAGAAAGACCGTTGTTTCTCCCTCTCAATCCGAGTATTTTCACCACACAACGTCAATAATACAAAAAGTAGTGACACTAAAACTACTTGACAGTTATTAACAACATTGATAATATAATAACATATAATCTTGTTGCTTTGTTACTGCTGGAGTTCAAAAAGAAGAAGAAAAAAAAAGAGATCAAAATTAAGTTTCATTAAAAAAATTGAACATTTGATCTTTTTTAACGACAAGGTACAGCATTGGCTAAACTTGTTTATAACCAAAGATAAACACTGATATAACTGAGCTACATTTCAGCAGACACGACTCAATATTTTTTTAAAGCATGAGGATGTTTCAACAAACCTGAGAAACTTTCAGCTTCTTTGTCTGTCAAGATGCATTTTCACTTGCAGATTCATTCGGATATGACAAATTGTGGAATGCTTGACTAAATTCAAAGTAAAGTTTACGTTGCATTTCCCCCAAAACAGCATCTTAGACTGAGATTTTTGGAAACACTTAGTAAGACTTGCATTGACCTGAACAGAAACCAAAGCTGTACCTTATGTTTGCATCTTGTGATGAATTCAACATCAAAATTAACAAATTATTTTAGACCCTGCAGTTATTAGAATTTAATCGAAAAAAAACAACAACAAAAACAAGACAAAACCAAAGCAAGAATTATACCATAAATAGTAAAGCTGTTTTTGCGTAATCACATTTGAAAAAAAGAATTATTATCGCACGGAAGGGTCATCAATCATCTGACTACAAACTATACTTCATGTAAAAGTGTTGTGACATGTTAAAATGTTTAACCCCAAATTATAGATTCCCTTGTGGTTCGTTACTTGATATTTGAAATACAAAGCGCGCATCCTCTTAAGGTGATCCCTCTGCTGCCGCTTCCCAGGTTGTATCGTAAACTTGGGTGTGATCCCTGGCTGTACGGCAGCTACAGGCTGAATGGCTTCTGACTGAAACCCCTGAACAAAGATATCGACAAAATAGGGAGACCGCCAACATTAGGGCTAGATAGCTCAGTTGGTAAAGCACCCCCACGTTAATCCTGAGGTTGCAGGTTCAAGTCCCGCTCTAGACAATTTGTCTTTGTTCAACCCAAAATTTTGTAAAAATATCATGAGCTTTGCGCAACTGTTTTTACTGATCCAGGATTCATCCACATTAAAAATGCACATGATCTAACAGTTAAGTACAACAGTGGTAACAGTAGTGTTCCCGCTACTTATATTGTTTCATTCTATTTCATTTGTGTGTTTCCAGCTAGATTTGGGGTAAGTTACCCTGGGTGGGTGTAACAATGCAAGTGACCTCTTCACGCATTCTCTTACTCATTTGGATGCCCAATCTTGGCTTATTTTATCTTCTGAGTGTCATGTGAGCTTAGAAAGACATTTTGTGAGTTTTAAAATCAATTTGGAAAACGATTCTTTCAAAAGGTTTTAATCTTTGAGCAAAACATGATTGGACAACCAAAGTTAATACTATAAAAAGAAAAATGGGACTATTTCTTATAGTAAAAACATCTGGTTCCATAAAACATTCAATTGATTAAGTGTCTTAATAGCTTTTAACACAAATTGTAATAAACCAAAATAATAATCATGTACCTCCTAATTGTATCAATGTCATTAATTTGTTTAAAATACTAAGTAACCATCTGTGAACAAAGGAGCATTTGTGAAAACTAAACTGTCTACTTTAAATTAAATAGAAAATAAATAAAAAATGACACTTTAGAAGATACTTCTTTGAGTATGGCTACAAGGTACATTAAAAAGATTTTAACAACTAAAATGGGGTAAAGCAGATAAATGTACATTTTATATAAAAAGAACTTTTTTTTTATAAATACAAATTGTTTTAGAATTAAAAAGATTTGAGATTTGTGTTTATACCCACACTGTTTGCCAACACAATCTGGGATGAATGTTGTTTTTTGGGTGGGTTTTTGTTATTCAGAAAAGAAAAAACCCAAATTACATTCATGTTTGCAATCAAGCATCATATTAATCTTTGTCAAGTAAAACTTTGTGAAGTTAGAGCCAATAATTCTTCTGATATTCCAAAATCTTGTTCTCCTTTTTTTTTCCTTTACAAGTATTTTTGTATATTTATTTATAAATAATGGACTTAAAAATATACATAAACATCACAGACATGTTTTCAACTCTGTTCATTAGCTCAACTCCCATCGTCATTCATCCAACATTTCATTCCCACTGTCTAACTATAATACATCAAACATCTAAATATAGTTTAAGACTCTTAAGTGAGGGCTGGTAACACTAACTCATGGCACATGTTATTTATTTCACTAATTTCTCCAAAGTGCGATGCCCTGGGGGAGTCAAAGTCCTTGATATCCTAGACTGGACTATTCCAAATATCTAAGAGGGTGGTCAGGCCCCAGAGTTGTGTAGTTTTGATTTTCTTGCCTTTTTAGGAGCTGAAATTGTTTTTCACTCATATACTTTGTGCACAAAATAGTACAGGCATACAGACCTACCAAGATCTGAACCCTCTGATAAGTGGAGCATCTGTTCTTTGTAGCAGGCTTCCATATGTCTTGCTGACAGCCTGTGCTAGATTCTGTGGTTTCCAACACCCCAACCAATCAATTGTTTTAGCCTACCTGGGTGCCAGTAACTAGTGGAACCTTCCTGCATGTCTGGGGTTACTCCCTCACCTAAAGGTTTTAAACAGTCTGTTTACAAAATTTAAACATTTTAAAACTTTCCGGCTGATGTCCATAAAAACCTTAGATTTGGGATAAATTAACAATACTGCTTGATTGATAAACCTTTGTGTACCAATTATGTTTCAATATACTTCGCATCACTCTCCGATTCAAGAAATAAATCTTTACATTGAATAGTTTGCAGAAGTCGTCAGATCATTTAAAAACAAAATTTCAGGTTAACCTACTGTGGTGCAACCCCCACCCCCCCCCCCCCCCGAAAATAAAAACCCAAAACTTATAATTTGAAAGCACTTTCAACTGTTTTCATTGACGCTTTAACATATATAACCAAACAAAATATTTTACAAATTCATTTTTTTTTCTTTGCACAGGGTGGGATATTTTCCTAAACCTCAAAAAACTTTCGACATTTTAGCACTTTAAAAAATGTGCAATTTGTATTTTTGTATGATTCAGATGATAAAAAAAAAAACATCAAAAAAATTGTACTGTTATGTTAGTTTATAGCTCCATGGTTTAACTAAGGACTCCAATTGTTATTGTCTGTTCTGTTGGACTTGATTTAAACAAGATTGGAACGATTTGGATACAGAGAATCACCATGGTAATTAACTGATGACAAAAACATCTTGAAAACAAAATAAGAAACGACAACTTTACAACTGCAACATCTGCAAGGGAAATGGGAACTTTGGTCATTGCTTAAGAATGGGAAGGTGGAGGGGGGGGGGGGGAGGTGTAATTGGGGACTATTGAATTCTTGATAAAATTCCCTGTATGCAGTCAACAGTAAAGCACTGGTCCAAACAAATAATAAATTAGTCTTAAAGAAATTATACAGGATTGATGGAGATGACAAAATAGTCACAGACAATGTTCATGAAATGTTAAACATGTGAAAGTTTGGGCCTAATCCGTTGTGTGAGTAAATAGTAAAAAAATTTTTTTTTAAATCTGCATGAAACCACATTGTCCACATTGTCCTTAATTTTGGTTGCAACACAGAAAACCGGCTGTTACAATTTTCTTAAAAGGCTTTCAGATACAGTTTTTCTGAATATGACTTCATTTCAGAGGGAAATATTTCACAGAAAAGATGGTTCCAGTATGAACTTAACAAATCAGTAACCTTTCAGACAAAGTTAAACAAGTTGTTTATCCTGATCAATCCCGTATAATACCTTTAATGTAATAGCCAAAGACAGTATCTAAATTGGCAGCTATAGCTACAACTGTTGCTAAGGGTGTTACTCAGGACGTCTAACACTTCAACGTATGATGAGCGGCCATGCAGCCGTAGCCGTAGCTGTAGCCGCAAACTCAGACATGGCCCAGGAAGAACCCAAGATTGCAATGAAGGAAATGATTGTGCACAGAATGTAACCAGTGTGATTCCAATGGGTGTTTGGTTTGCCTTTTTAACTGTAAAGAGATTTGTATATCCTTGATCCCAATCCATAGCACATACACTAAACAGCTATTGGTCCACTGAAACTAAACTTCTCTCTTTTAACACACATTGAGCATAACATATATATGCTTATAAGTGTCATTCTGGTGTAAAATTTTGGCATTAAAAAAAAGAAATCCAACAACTTACTTTTACACTGGACAAAATTAAGTGTCTAAAAAAGTATAGTTTTTTTTTTTAGCGTACTACAAAAAAGTAGTTTAAATGTTTCTTCAGTCCAAAAATAGATATATATAGTAGAGTAAACAAACTCCCTATTGTTTCAATTTCTCTGTAAACAGTAAAAAAACAAAATACGACATTGTGACCTTTCGGTCAATGCTTTTGCAAGACTTTGGGGTGGAGGGGATAATCTGGCAAGTACAACAAAATTCTGGACAGAATCAATAACAGCGGCAATAACAGCTTCACAATTTGCCAAAATGAAAGCTGATGTCAATAACAGGCAAGCTGTAACTCAGGATAGGCCACACTCCTTGCATCGTTAGTCTTCCTAGTTGGCCATTATTCTTTAACAATACCATTTCTTGTTTTCTTGGGAATGTGAAATCATAACGTATGGCTGACAATAATGAAATACATTTTGTATATCCGGAGGTGAAAAAACCCAAAACCATCCCAATAAACACATGGATGAGCTGGCTGCCTAGTGGCAAATTGGTGGTGATGCGTTGCCATGGTAAGAGAAATTTCAACTAAATTAGCATACGACCTCATTGGAGAGGTTTACCACATAGAAGTGCTGGGGAAAGAAACCAATCATGGGTCGCTCTATGTTTCCTCCTTGGGGCAAGGAGCACAACGATGACTCTTCATGGGTGCAATGATGACCCTAATGGGCGCAACAATGACCCCTCAGGTGCACACTGATGATTCCTCATGGGTGTAATGATGACCTTCATGGGCGCAACAACAACCCCTCATGGGTGCAATGATGACCCTAATGGGCGCAACAATGACCCCTCAGGTGCACAACGATGATTCCTCATGGGTGTAATGATGACATCAATAGGTGTAATGATGATACTTCTTAATCACAATGATAACCACTGATTAGCATAACGATGACCCCGATAATGGCAACGATGACCTCTTATGGGCGTAACAATTACCCCAATGGGTGCAAGACGACCCTAATGGGTGCAACGGTGATCCTCATGGGTGTAACGATGATCCTCATGGGTTCAAAGATGACCATCTCCGCGTTATCATGTTTTCCAGGGTTCTAGGGGTGATACCACCCTGGATGTTAAGATGTTCCCCTGGGAGAAAGGCTCTTCCTCGGAGTGGAGATGTTGCCCTGGGCGTACGGGAAGCTTCACAGGGAGTAAGGATAGTTCCCTAAGAATAGGAATGTTCCCTGGGCGTTTACGGCTTGGTTTTTAAGGCCATGCCCTCCATTTTCCATGACTGAGTAAATGGCGTCCAAAGTTACATGATCTCATTGTTGGTTTGACAGAGAATAAGGAATTCCAGTCTTTTCCCGATTCTCTTCATGACCTGTGACTTTCCATCCCTGCAATAACTTCATTCAGGATTTTTACAATCTGGTCCTAAAGAGCAGCCAAGCCTTGATTCTGCTTTCCTTTAAGACACAAGAATGATGCTCCTCCACTGATAGTTGTTCCAAAATCAGGTGCAATGTCAAGGAACACTGACTATTCATTCCTTCAGTTCAACTCAGACACGTCAAAGTCTTCATAAATTGCTCTCTTCGGGATTACTTCAAAATGGTTTCTCATCAAGAGACATACCATGTAGACACACTGGGAAACAACCCAGGTATTCCTCAGTAAAAAAATGGCCATAAAAGTATACTTCATGTCTTGTTTTTGTAACTCTTTTAAGCACAGTGTGTCCAGCACAAGTTATTAGTTTGTTTCCCCCAAAACAATTTGGGGGAAGGCAGGAGTGTCTTTATGTGTCAAAGAGAGACAGAAGTTCATCGTTTTCATTGTTACTCTGGGCATTGTCCGACTGGCCAAGAATCGAAAGTAAATCCACATCTCCCATGTTTTCTGGCAGAAGCTGTTGGAAAAGAACAGGTAGATTGATTAAATAATTGAACTTAAGTATTAAAAGGAGCGCGTGATGTCGAAAAACAAACAGACAAACTTGAAGTTTGTAAAATAAAGAGCACTTACATCAAGACCTTCTTGTCCTTCACCCCCTCCATCGATCACAGCTGCTGGGTCAAAGTTCAAGTCAGAACTTGACTGAATATGATTGTTTGTGTTCATGGCCATACTTGACGTTGTCTTTGGCTGCTCTCTGTGGTTCATCATTGAAGGAGCTTGGGTACCAGGATGTGGTGAGTGGTGGTTTGGCATGTGATGTGACCCTTGCGTTGTTGAGGGCGACTGTGTTGAGGAAATGTGGTTGGGTATCCCACCGCTGCCATTGCTGCTGCCACCATTTCCAGAGTTCATTGTGCTCGGTGTTGACGGCATCGCACTGCCAGGGGTTAACGGCATACTGGGTGTCAAAGGCATCCCAGGGGTATGGGGCATACCCGGTGTATGGGGCATTCCGGGCGTATGAGGCATGCCGGGCGTATGTGGCATTCCAGGCGTGTGGGGCATCCCAGGAGTCGGTGGTTTTGCATTAATGTTCGGGTGCATGCCACCCCTCTGCTGTTGTTGTTGCTGCTGCTGCTGCTGCTGCTGCTGCTGTTGCTGCTGCGGATGTGGAGTTGTTCCATTGCCTGGAGTGCCTGGTCCACTATGGTGAGACGGCACACCGGAATGAGGTCCACCATTTGGCTGAGGGCCTCCCATTCCAGGATGAGCATTGCTTCCAGGATGGGAGTTACCTACTGGGTGAGGATTGCTGTTAGGATGGGAATGACCTCCAGGATGTGGTGGTCCTGGATGCCGGACATTGGATGAAGGGCCCTGATTTGAGCCTGCATGACTCATCTGAAAATTTGATGGGAAAAAAAGGAATAAGAAAACATATAGATGCAAACTATTGACAATTTAATTTATATACCCTACAGACAATTAGTTACTGGTTGAATTCCACTTTTTCTTTCTTTTTCTTTCAAGAAACTGACAATGTACCAACGGAGTATGTTGCAGTTTGGAGGGGAATTAAAGTTACTTTCTACAGGATGAAATGGTTGCAGTTTGGAGGGGGAATTAAAGTGACTAGGTTTTTGTTTTAAAAAATCTACCGTACTAAAAGTATAATTTGTTTTTCAGACTTACATGTGGTGGCAGTGCATGGTTGTACTGTTTCTCAACAGGTACCATATCCGTTGTGGCAATGTTGTCATCGAAATGCGAAAAAGAAGGGCCGTTAAAGTTACCCCCTGGTCCACCTGGTCCGCCTGGACCTCCAGGCCCCCCAGGTCCACCAGGTCCACCAGGTCCACCACCAGGACTGTTGAAGTTGTTGTAATTCCCGTAGTTTGGTCCTCCGTGGACTGGGCCCGGTCCTAGGAAGGCAGATGCCAAAAGTTAATAATATTCATTCGTCAAGTAATACATCACAAGGGAAACTGACTGTGATGTGAACCTGAGACCTCTAAACTAACTTTAATCGCAGGTTTCAAAATACTGCTCTAGTCATTTTTTCTTTGTTTAACCCAAAGTTAATATTCATTTAAAGGTATTATACAGAATTGGTAGTAAAAAGCATCATGGTTTTATTTTAGTCTGAAAGCTTATTGATTATGAATTTCATACTAGAACCATTTTTCTGTGAAATATTTTAATACAAGATCTTGAAAATGTATATAGTAAAAAACATAAGCACTCAAGGTGTTGCACAATAAATAAGAAAACTATGAAGATTAATATGCCTCCCAATGGCCACTAACAGCCAACTGGCATATAATGGCCAACCAGCTAGTAACAGCGAACCGGCCAGTAGCAGCCAACCAGACTAAACAGGCAACAGACCAGTAAAAGCTAACAAGCCACCAACAGCCGACTGGCTTGTAATAACCAACCAGCCACTAACAGCCAGCTGGCTTATTAACTAAGCCACTAACAGGCAACAGACCCGCAAAGGCCAATAAGCCACTAACAGCTGACTGGCCTGTAATAACCAACCAGCCACTAACAGCCAGCTGGCTTATTAACTAAGCCACTAACAGGCAACAGACCCGCAAAGGCCAATAAGCCACTAACAGCCGACTGGCTTGTAATAACCAACCAGCCACTAACAGCCAGCTGGAACAAGCCACTAACAGGCAACAGATCAGTAGAAGCCAGCCAGCCACTAACAGCCGATGGGCTTATAATAGCCAACCAGCCAGTAACAGCCAACTGGCTTCTAGGAGAGTAGACAACAAAGTAATAGACAGCAAAACAAGCCAATGTTTGATTTATCTTACCATTAAATTCAGGTGGTGGTGGTCCTCCCATAGGGTACGGTGAGTGATTCATATTCATGTTGTCGTAACTATGCATACCAGGCATTGTCATGCTACCTGGAGACATTGCTTTGAATCTCTTGGACGAGCCACACGTTTCTATAAAAGGTATGAACATCGACAGAACAAAGTCATTAGACTGCAGGACTTGCAATCACAAGGTTGAGGGTTCGAATCTGGCCAAGCTAACTGTTGAATTCACAATGACTAGAAAAGGTTATGTCTAGTTACTGAATCACAATTTCTTGATTTGTTAAACGTATGAGAGAGATTGGCTGTTGCCAGCTTGCAGAGTTTCCTTGTTGGGAAGATCATCTAAACAAACAAACAAACAAACAAGCAAACAAACAAACAAACTCTCCACATATATGCACAGAATAGTACTTACAAGGAACTAATCGTTGAAATTAAACACAAGTTACAACAAATTCAGAAGAAGAAAAAAATCTACATTTTTAAACATTGATTATTATGAATGGCCCCTTATAAACACGTTGAAAAAGAGCTGTCATAATAGATTTTACAATTTTAGAGCAATAAGCATATTTACAAATATACTTTTAAACAAAGTGGAAACAATCAAACACTTGTGGTCTACAGTGACCAAATCCTCTCTGACTCTTACCTAGTTCCTCATCCTTGATGTCACATTTCATCTGAACAGGTTTCCAACTCGCTGTTGCGTCAATCGTAACGTCTTCAAAGTCTGCAGAAGGTACAGCAGTCAGAATTCCCCACATGAACTGGTCCACCTCAAGTCCTTCTAACAAAGCGGTTTTGCTGTTAAGAAAACGAAACCCATAGATTTAAAGGTAGAGTCATCGTTTTGTTCTTGTCAATGTAATGCTTATGTACCAACCGCATCTCTGGCCGCAGCATTCACGAAAGGACACCAGGCCTCAGAAATCTGAGAGAAACGATTCATGCAGGAATTGTTTTTCAGATTCAAATTTTTTTAATTTTATATTTCTAATCAACTTTGGAAGGATTTTTTTGGGGGTCATTACCAAAGAATGACCCAACCCTGAATTGTTCAAGTTTATTTCAAGAAAATCTCTTTAGCTGGCAGGAGAGAAGCTTCTGATGTCATCATATTTTTTATGCAAAGTCGCCCCAAACAAGGCTAAAAGCCACTCTTGGTAAGGGGCTAATAGAAGAAATAAATTGAGATGAAAATAACTCATGGGAGCTGAAGGTAGGAATTGATATTCCTCTTAAAACAGTCTAGATTGTAGGATGGAGGAAAACATGCACCAGGCAAGGAGTTCCAAAGAGATGCAGTAAAACAGTCTAGACTTTAGGACGGAGGGAAACATGCACCAGGCAAGGAGTTCCAAAGAGATGCAGTACGTGGAAAAAAGCTGTTGGAATGACTGTTGGAATAAAGCTGTTGCACTTGACTTAAAATGGTCAAGTTACCCATGTGTGCGGTTAGTTTACCCCCCCCAAAAGAGCAATGCGAACACAGCTTAAGGCAATGTATGAAGAAGGAGAATGCTGTCAAGCCCCGAAACTTACTTGCAAACAGGACACCTCCAAGACCCTCTCTCACAGTTGAGCTGCAGGTAGGATTCCAAGTCAAAACACTGTATGTGTTTACATTCCTGACCCCTAGCAGGCAATGTGATGCGTTGAAAGGTGATCGGACACTTGAGGGAGACTTTTATAGCTGTCTGCTCCACGCCATCGTCGCTGTTTAAGATTCCACCACTGGACGCAGCAACGCTGGAGAAATTCCTCTTGACTATGGAGAGGTAGCAAAACAAAAAAGTTTCATTTCATCAAGCAAAAACCACAAAGGAAACTGACTGGGCAAACTTTAAATCATTTTAGATTGAACACAGACAAATTGACAAGAGCAGGACTTGAACCTGCGAATGAGCTGCCAGCATTTACATCTTGCAATCAGGGAGTTTTTGTCCGACAATCAGAGAGATATTTAGAATTACGTTCAGCATAACAGGGAAAAAGTTGCCACAGTCAGGGAGATCGTCACATTTGTTTATCAGTGCGTGGAAAGATTGGTTTCTTTTCAGGGAACTTTCTGACGAATCAGGGAGAGTTGGCTGCTCTGCTGTGACCTCCGCATTAATGCGCCGGCACTCTACCAACTGAGCTATCTAGCCCTAATGTTGACAGTTTCCTTATTTTGTCAATATCTTTGTTTGGGGGTGCCAGTCAGAAGCCATTCAACCTGTAACTGCCGTATAGCCAGGGATCGCACCCAAGGTTACGATACAACCTGGGAAGCGGCAGCAGAGGGATCACCTTTAGGGGACATGACCATATATTTCAACTATTAAGTAATGAATCACAAAGGAAACTGACCGGGTAAATTTGAAATACTTTTGAATTCAGCAAAGAAAATTTTACTGGAGCAGAAATTGAACCTGCAAACCAGATTCATTTTAAGAAAACATACACAAAATGATTCAAAGATTCATTTGTCAAAAATATTAGTCAAAAAGCAATGTGACATACTTTTGGTTATGCAATGCTCGGCAGGCAACAGTCTCTTTCGTAAGAGACCTTGTAACACTGATCTCACTGTAGGTCTGTGGACGAGTTGTAAAACAAACAGATGCGACTGAAATGGAAACAGACATAATCAGGTTAGCATTTTGATAACACATGCTGTGTCGTGGCCGAGTGGTTAAGAGCACCAGACTCAAGCTCACGGCCAAATTTCATAGTGCTGCTTAAGCAGACAATTTTGCTTGAGAATGTTGTGCTTAGCAAAAATTAGCAGGATACCAGTCAAAGATGGTGTGACGTTGTATTTTGGCTGGTAACCTTAATCTAATAAGCGTAGTTTTGTTGTGTTGAGCTACTTTTTGCCAGTAAGCAGCTTTATGAAATTAGGCCCTGGTGTTTCTGATCAGCAGAGTGTGGGTTTGAGTCCCAGTCATGATACTTGTGTGCTTAAGCAAGACCCTTAACCATTATTGCTTCATCCTTTGGTTGGGACATTAAGTCACGTGTGTTGTGTAATGCACGTAAATGGACCCACTACACTTAACATAAAGAGAAAGTGTTTCTACCAGTGTTTCTGGCTGAATGCACCGCAGCACTTTGTAAACCCTTTTAAGGTGCTACATAAATCGGTCTCGTAATTCGAACAATTCAAAGACCTGTCTTAAAATGTTTCTGCTTGTTCAAGTGCCTTGAGTGCCTCATTGGTAGATACATGTGCTATATAAGACTATATATATCACAACACATCTAGCCTCCAAGGAGAGTTATACACTTTTTTTAATCAACAACTAAAGGAAAGCAACAATCCAAATCCCCCATTGGTCAAATGTTTGTTTTACTTAAAGTGGCTCTACGGGTAAGTGGAGTGAAGTAGACTTACACAACAACATGCGGTCACTGTGATCTGTATCGTATTCCGGCCGGGCTGACACACCTCCTTCAGGTAGAGTGGCTTGTGGGAGGTTTTGTTGTCCCCTCGTTCTATCGAGAGGGGCGTGGCATTGACGCTGACCTGAACCGACGCAGGCCAGTTGGTGTGCATTTGTCTATCTTCATGGTGGTAGCATTTGAATTGCAGTTCGAGGTCGGATCTGGAAAGAAGGGGGCAACAAGTTGTGAATAACAGAAGAAAAAATAGTCAAACACTCCACAGAATGGAATTGTTTCCGATCACTGCAATAAAATCACTAACAAATTTCAAAATTTTGGTATTGACTATGCCTTATTTATTTTCCACTCAAGAGGACCACAATGGAAATAAGTTTTTCACTTTTTTCGTGTTATCCTCGGCAAACAAATTTCTTTTCTTGCTGATTTCTGTCTATTTTGTATGTATCTGCATATATTTTCCTTGTAGTTTGCAAAATAAATCAAATCAATTAAAATTGTGTATTGTTGAAGCATGGAAGGTTTCAGTCTTGGCTGTACAGGTCTTAGGCCAAGACTTCTCAAGGTCTTAGGTCTCATTCTTGTAGGTTTCTGCCAATGGTATTAGTCTCAAACTCTGGGGAAATTGGGAATAGATCTTTAACTTTTTGTCAATCTTGGTTCTCTAACTTTAGGTTTGTTGTTGATGTAGCAGCAGGTGTCAGTCTAGGTTTCGCTACCTTAAGGTCTTAATCCCGGACTTAAATCGGTTAAAAATGACTCACCTCCACATGAGGGTTTGGTGGACTGACTGTCTGAGGTGGAAGACGTGATTGCTTACTGCCAAGTTGTGTTCAAGCCTGAACGGCTCTAACACTATCCCGTCCCGTACGAGGAACGTGATCCTGATCTCTTCGCTGATACCCGGCGCATAGTTTGGGGCTGGTTGGTAAAAAAAAAAGATAAATATGTAATAAAGTAATCTCTTCTTTAAGTGATGTTTGAAGCTTTCCATGGTGTGGATCATAAGAACAACTATAGTAGTAAACTTGCAGATACAACAATGTATACAACCTTTTTGAGGAGAAGTGTTGTGAGGTCTTTGCAATTCAAACAGTATATTCTGCTCGTCTTCCGGAGAAAGGTAGACTGCTGGTTTAAGTAGGGCTGGAAGGATGCACATTTGGTCCAAGCTGTTCTTGGCCGAAGTGTGCATCCCTTCAGCCCTATTTAAACTTCAGCCTCATCAGCTGCTGAGCTTGCTCCTGAACTGAGCAGATTATTCGGTTCAAAACGTCAAGACCGCACTGGTTCTTCTCAGAGTCAACACTTCTCCCAAAAGAGTTTCATGCGGGAACGGTTTCTCAGATTCACATCCATATTAATTCAAAGGAAATCCTTTCTCAAAATAGTTCACACTATCAACAGCTGCAGTGCTTCCCATCAAGAAAGTTTTTATGGGCGTTAATTTTGGGGTGATTTACCAGCCTACAAAACCACACCACCAGGGTTAGCACGGAAACAGACATACAGATCATTGATTAGAGTCGAAAGTTTTGATATGTAAATTGTATACTGATTGATTCCTCACAGATAAGAAAAGATCTGCATCGTGGTACTTACTTGATTTCAGATCTGGTGGTCCTCCTGGGAAGGGTTTGACATCTCCGGTGGGGGACATGTAGGGTGGGATATTGGGGCTCGGTGTCAGGGGCGGTGTTGGATTACCAGGGATGCCGGGTGAATGCTGGTAGTTCATACCTCTATTAGCCTACCAGAGAAAATAAGAAAACAATTAGCATTTTGTTCAACGTTATTCCCTGAAACTGTAGAGAAATTCTGCTTTGCATTTCTATTTCACCTAACTCTGAACAAGACTCCACTGAGGAATTAGCAGACCAAAGTCTGAAAAGAAATCATTTTTTAGAGTGACAATCAAATCCAAAAAGTTTTTCACCAGCTTTTTGAAGGGCCAATACTAAATTCATTGGAGTTACTACTGCCTAGCTGGTTGAGAGTCGGTATTGAATTCTTCTGACTTACTTTGAGGGCCAATAATAAATTCTTCTGACTTAGTATAGACCGTGCAAGTCTCTGTACCACGTACATTGCGCATTAAAACTTGAAGAAAACAAACTCCGCACTTTAACCAATGTTCAAATACGCAAGACACTTGCACAGTATATTGCCTGCCGAATTGAATCTACTATTGCCTTCTTATTGAGGGCCATTATTGAACTTTGTGGACTTACTATTGCCTGCTGATTGTACGGTGGGTTAATCGCCTGTGGACCCCCATTAAAATTCCCTCTTGGGAAGAACTGGTGGTTTCCCTGGTAGCTGATGCCGTTCCCCGGTCCCTTCTGCCTCATATTCATGTAGTTAGGGGAGGGCATTGGCTGCTGGGCAGGGTATGGGGTCTGCTGACCAGGGTAGGGAGACTGTCCCTTCATAGCCCCTGGGCTGGGGCTGTGTGGCATTGGACCATACTGCTGGTTAGGCATGCCCTGGATTGGAGATAGAAGAAAACTTGTTACATTAAGCGACAAAAAGGAAAACAGAAATGACAAATGATGTACATGACAAGTAGTAAAACATTCCACAACAGATTCTTTTAATCCAACAGAAAAAAGGGGGCAACTCCGATGCTTGTCTCTTGTTTCTGCTCCAAAGAGATTATCCAGCTGAGAAAAACCGGCGTTCTCAATTGAACACTCGTAACTGGTGAATAATGCTTATAAGCAGAATCTTCCTTTTACCTGGTTGAAGTTGTTGGGGCCAGGATGCCCGGGGTACGGCCTCTTCATGTACTGCTGGGCATATTGCTGCTGAGCCGGACTCCTTTGCATCATCTGCTGCTGGTACATGGCTTGCTTGCCCATATTGTTACCATTACCCATATTATTCATGAAAGGCCCACCCCCCTGGTTCATGCCATACTGGTTATTAAAACCTTGCATTCTCATCTGTTGGCAAGAAATGAGAAATATGGAATATTAATGGTCAAAGGTAAAAAATTAAGACATTTGGCTGACAACATACATGTATATAGGGCACTTTTCTATTCCATCTTCAAGCAAAAATGTACTTTTGAGTCGACTTTAT
Source organism: Pisaster brevispinus (assembly GCA_023634235.1). NCBI lineage: Eukaryota > Metazoa > Echinodermata > Asteroidea > Forcipulatida > Asteriidae > Pisaster > Pisaster brevispinus. Next base: position 7,970,411 of record JAMKCF010000015.1, on the reverse strand, counting down.
TGCAATATTGTACCATAACCAAAGAAACAACAACTACAGTTTAAGTGTCTAAGAATTTTATGATACCATAATAGCGCCCTCACCTGGCCATAATCATTCATCTGTTGATTCTGTTGGCCTTGTTGCTGCTGTTGCTGCTGTTGCTCTTTCAGAGCTGTGACCGTCGCCGTGGCTGTTGCTGTCGCCGTGGCTGCTGCTGCAGCAACAACTGCTGCAGCAGCTGCTGCAGCAGGTTGTGGGAACTCGTTGGATACAGAGGACTGCGGAGGACAGGGTCCTCCTGGTCCCATCTGACCTGGAACCTGTCCTGGATAACCACCCCTGATTGAAAAGATTGGACATAAAGTTAGAAAAAAGAAGAAAAAAAACCTAGAACAGGATCATGAATACTCCTTTAACGCTCAATGCTGGCCAACTATTTTAAGGGACAACCAGAATAGAAACTCAGAAGGAAAAAGGGATTTAGTATTAATTTAAAAGGTTAAACAGCTACTTGAGCACAAAAAAAAATCATTTGAATGCTATTTAAACTTGTTTATAATGTGTTTGTTTATCACTTAATTGTAATTTTGATAATTTCATACTTCTGAAATTTGTGTATTTATCAATAAACAATTTTGGCCCCAACCTCAAGTTTTTTGACAAACTAGCTTCACTTTTGCCCTGGATGGTGTGCATCAAATGACAATACTTTGACGTCATTTGTGGGATGTTGCTTTGTTATACCTCAATGTTGCAACTAAGCGGCTATACAAAATGGAGCTCCCACAACACCACAACACGGTCGATGGCATAACAAGACTTTTAACAAATCTTTCTTAAAAGCACCGGAGAAGGGTAATTAAAATGTTTTTTTTTTTTTTTTTTTTTTTTTTTTTTTACAATTAAAATCTGTTTAGTATCATATGAACTCAACTTCCTAATTGATTGAACACCTTTTAAATGAATTTCAGCAGAGATCACTGTTTCGTTCAGGCTGGTCTTTAAGATAATTGAAACATAAGGTGAAAGGTTGAGTGCTTACCCACTGGGACCTCTATATGGTCCTGGCTCTCTTCGGTATGGTCCCATGCCCGGCATGGGCATATTGTATTGTTTATTCTGATTGGCAGCAGCCGCTGTGAATGGGTGTTGTTGCTGGGAATACTGGTTGTTACCGGGAGATAGACCTGAGTAAAGGAGACAAGCATTATCAGTCAGCACTTCAGAAATGCAGTCAAAAATGTTTAGCTGGCTTGAGGGAGAGTGGACTTCACCCGTTCACTATGAGAAGTTACTGTTCTAAAGCTGTGCGCTAATGTTTAACCGAGACCATAGGTGACATTCCAATGGGTAAATCTTACAGGTCCGCACTTAGATTGTTTGACGTAAGTAAACTATCAACCAATGGTGAAACCAACCAACTGACTAAATATAAACACGTGAGGGCGCAACAACCAAGACCATAAGTAACATTCCAAAGGAAAACATTTTAACAGCATCAGCAAGTAAACTAATAACCAATGGTAAAACAAAACAACTGACTTAATGTAGACACACGAGGGCGCTTCACCAGTGACCTTATAACCAGATGTGACAAAATGCATGACCTAACTTGTAAACAATGGTTGAAGAGAAGCACAGCAAATCAACGTAAGAAAAACAATGCAAGCAAAGGGGCGCAATTTCTGAGTTCTGTATACCACCACGACAGCAAAATGAGTGTGCACATCACCAGTACATGCATGTTGTAGTTCACTTCCTTGTGTCATGTGATCAATGCTGTGCAGCGAACCAGACGTGGTATTTTACTGGCAGTTTTTTTTCTGGCTCGGTTAGTTAGACCAGGTTAGTTTACCTGGGCAGAAGGTGGCTGGTTAAGCTACCCATTGGACTTGGTAAAGTTACCTGGGTGACATTTTCCTTGGCTGTTCGCATGTGACTTAAAATAGTCAAAGTTACCCATTTGCTTAGTTAGTTTACCTCCCAAAAGTCCAATGTGAACACTTGAATCTCACACAGTGTACCTGGGGTAAGGGTTAAAGGTTAATGGCAAATGCGTACCTGGTCCTTGCTGCATGGAGTTGTTAGATAAACTGTTACTTTCACTCGTTTGTGTAACCCCCCATACCGTTGTTACCACACTAAGTGATTGTTGTGTTGGTTGCTGACCGCCCTGTTGCCATGCCACTGATGAATCACTATTGTATCCAAACGACAAAAAATACAACAATAAGACAAAGAATGTGACATCCGTCTTTTCAATCCAGATGATATTTTCATAAATACCAAGGAAACCTATCAATATTTCAATCCATGGTTTCAAGGTACTATTATACAGGATTGGTAAGGATACAAAACATCATTGTTTCATTTTAGTCTGAAAGCTGACTGATTATGAAGTTCAAACTAAAACCATTTTTTTCCTGTGAAATATTTCCCTCTGAAATGAAGTCATATTCGAGAAAACTGCAACTGTAAACCTTTAAGAAAAAAAAGGCAACAGATGATTTCGGTTGTTACCAACCAAAATTAAAGACAATGTGTTTACATGCTGAAAATTGTGCATGGTTTTTCGCTCATTTCTCCCGACTCACGCAACTAATTAAGCCCAAATTTTCATAGGTTTGCTATTTCATGTGTATGGTTGATCACACAAAACATGACACTGTCTGCGACTACTTTGTCAGCTCTACCAATCCTATATAAAACCTTTAAGCTTTTTGTATGTCATCCACAAGGGTTCATGAGCAAGAAGACAATCAAGTAAGAAGGGGAGGCTACAGGAAAGAAGCAGTTGGACCAGCCTCGCTACCATGGGCAGCGCGCCGTATCGATACCTCTCGTCACTAAACCCCTGGGAGGGAAACACTGAAAATCAATGCTGATTGGCTTACCAAAATATACTGCTTTGCGTGCACGCTTGTTAAAAACATTCGAGTGCTTGTAGGGCGCTTGTCGGGCGCTTAGTATGCGCGTGTAAAAATGCACGTATTTCGACGCAATACATTTCAAATGCATCATGTTTTTACATGGTCTCCCTAAACTGCATACAGAGAGACGAATCACAAGATTGAAAAAGAATGAGAGGGGCCAGTTGCTCCATGACTTGATGCGTCCTTTGACAGCGCGCTCTGCGTAGTCTCTAACACAGAATGGATCAACCACAGGACTAATTAAAATATACAATATATTTGGATATTTTAAAGTCACACTTCCAGGGGTTACAATTCAGCAAGGCATTCTGGGAAAGAAAACAAAATGGCGCGTCGAGATCGCACACCACTGGGAACGAGGTTGCGGTTGGACTTACCCTGGGGGCACAGATGAGATGTTCTTCTGCATTTGATGATGCATCGGAACCGTACTTTTGCTCGGTGGGTCCCCGTTCCGATTTTTCTGGTGCCTCAGAAGAAGTAGGCGTCCAAGATCTTCACTCCAAAGGGATAACAAAGCTGGAGACACAGAAAGGAGAACAACAAAGATTGCAAATTGAGATGTGGATGAGAAAATCTTTACAATCCCAACGTAAAGTTCTGAAGTGTAACTCCTTGAGATTGACCAAGGTTAGTCAAGGTTCTTTTGATTATGATTGATTTATACCAACTTGTAACACTTAACACCCATGCTCTGGTGTTCTGATCAGCAGAGTGTGGGTTCGAGTCCCGGTCGTGACTTTTGTGTCCTTAAGCAAAACACTTGACCATTATTGCTGCATCCCTCGGATAGGATGTAAAGCCGTAGGTACCGTATGTTGTATAATGCACGTAAAAGAATCCAGTTACAACACTTAATGCTAAGAGAAGGGTTTTGCTCCAGTGTTTTTGGCAGTGGTTGCTGAATGCGCCAGAGCACCTAGTAAACCCTTGTTAAGGTGCAACATAAATCGGTCTCATAAAACAAAATATTTTGTTTGTTCAAGCGTCGTGAGTACCTTATTGGTAGATACATGCACTATACAAAGTTATATTATTGGGTACTGACAAAGAATGCATGGTTTGACAAATAAAACCTTTGCTAGCATTGCCACATAATTTGAAAACAGATTTCCATCCGATAGAGACTCCCTATAATTAGGAAACTAGCCAATAAAGAGCGAGTTTGAAATCTTATCTTTAACAAATAAAAGCATTCTGCACAAACTGCTTCCTGGATGGTTAGAAAAATTGACACAGACTATATAAAAATGACCTCAAAAATTGGTACGTTTGAGTTATGTCTTATGATACAAATTCTACAGAAACACCTTGAAGAACTATGAAGATTGCAAGTGCGCCTTTAAAGAATCCAACCTTGAACTATTGCTTCTTCTTGCTAGACATTGAAAGCATTAGCAACAAAGAGGAGGGGGGTTTAAAGGGACTATCTGACTGACCATATGGTCCTGAAAGCTCTTGACCCAAATTCAGTTTTAGTATACACAGGCTCTAATAGAATAAATACAGCAACTAGCAATTTAATCACCGGAAAGGCTTATAACATAATGAAAACACACAAAACATAAACCAGCACAATTTTTTACTCTTTCCCATTTCTTTTTAGCAATTAATATTTCATAATGGCGTGAGTTATTTATGAGACCAGTCAACTGTATAACAGACTCATATAGACCAGGTTAACTATAAACTATTGTCATTATAATATTTGTTAAATATACATTTTTTTTGGGGGGGGGGGGTACCAAGTTAGAATCGTTATACTAATGAATTCATTTGGAGTGAATTGTAAATGAGGGGAAAATGTGTTTGAATTGTTGTCATTTTATAAATTCTGCAGCTCACTGATCACAGTTATCATAGAAAGGTTTAGTTTCAGTTGAAATGTACACTTTGAACGAACAATAAATAAAATCACACAATTTGTAACCACAAAGCACTTGATCAATAAACTGCTCTAAAAATCTCAATAATTTCCGGCAGGTTTGTAAAACAATAAATTGTCCAGTTCACACGTAGATAAGATTAAAACGGTATTATACAGGATTGGTAGAGCTGACAAAATAAACGAGACAGTGTTCATGTTTTGAGTGATCAACCATGTACATGAAATAACGAACCTGTGAAAATTTGGGCTTAACCCATTATGTGAATCAGGGGAAATAAGTGAAAAACCATGCACAGTTTTCAGCATGCAAACACTTTGTCCTTAATTGTGGCTGTAACAACCGAAATCAGCTGTTGCGTTTTTATATTTTTAAGGTTTTCAGATACAGTTTTCTTGAATATCAGAGGGAAATATTTCACAGAAAAAAGGATTATAGTATGAACTTAAGTAAGCTTTCAGACAAAAATCAAACAATGATGTCTTTTTTCTTCTTCTTAACCAATCCTGTATAATACCATTAACTGTGTAGGATAAAATATTTAAATTATTCTAAACATTCCCGCTCGGATAAATGTTCACAAATATATACACGCAAGTATTTACAAACAATTGAAACTGAAAAAAAAGAAAGAAGCCAGAATGTCATTATTAAATCACAAGTCACACTCCAGCCCTTGCTCATCACATATGACATTTCGCAGAGAGCCAGGGACTCAGTCCGTGAAAAATAATTTGTACTTATTCCCGCTCTGGCATGAACGACATGTGAATCACACGTTCATTATGCTAATAAAGGCTGGTTTGCTGGCCGCTGCTGACGATTATTGCCCTCCTGGACTATTGAACGATATTCACGTTGAATCGAAGATGACACGTATATGTGTAATATGCCAATCTATGATTGCCAATTGCGTTCATTGATTGGACCCTTTTTTCCCCCCCTCCCTGGCCTGTTCATGTTTTCCTTTTGCATGGGTAAATTTTACAAGCAAACTTACAGCATGAAAGTTCTTAGTTAATGAATTGTGTCTTCTAATAAATAATGATCTATAGATGTTGAAGATATAACTGATTGTAAAATCATATTTATCATCATGTATTGCATAGAGAAGTACAGAAAAAATACACGTTTCACAATTGATTTCAGGAATCATTTCACCATAAATTCAATCCTTCAATTCTGGAATTTGTTGCCATTATTTAAAATGACTTACTTTTAAATAGCAATGTAAAAAACCATCCATACACATTTGTAATTAATTAAGCCCCAGTTACATTCTCTAGTTTCATAAATGAACATTTCATGCAGATTTGATAACAACAAAACACATCACTGCAACAGCTGAAAGGTGAAGATAATTTTTTATAAAAAAAAAATATATAAAAAAAAATTACACAATGAGAATTCTTGCAAGCCCCAATAACCTATATTTGCACTTGCTGGCCTTTACCAATAGCTACATAGATTTCACTCTATCTGTACAGATGAAACACAAGGATAGATGATGGATTGAGATTGAAATGCTTGTGCATCTTACGCGGGAACCGTCAGTGAGTAGAAGAGGGGGGGGGGGGTGTTCAACTTGGCTGATGAAATTTTCTTCATTGAGCAAATGACACAAGGATAGATTACACAAGTGTACGTGCGCATTCTGTAATGGAGGAAACCTAACACAATATACCAGGATAGATTGAAGGTCGTTAGTGCTTTATGTTAATAATGTAATTAAGACACATGGAAGGAGCTTCATATCTAATTGTCTCTAATTGACTCGTCTTTTACGGCAGTGATTTCCGTGTGTGTAAAGTCTACAAGGTGTGACAGTAATATCTCAACATGTATTCAACCCCAAAATAAATTCCTAAAATAAATCTTTTGATCAGTTTCTATTGTGATTTTGCTAATTACTGATTGTTCACAATTGTAGATGGATCTCCTTTTAGATTGGGGGGGATCTAAGGAATGACATGAATGTCCTTTTCTTTTGTCAAGTTTCTCTCACACACTTCACTGTTACAAGTTTATTCAGTGATCCTTTCTACTTGAACGATAATCACATATTGCTTACGTCTTCGTGATCTTTCTTCGTTCACACTCATCATGGATACCCACCACAAACAACGTCAAACTTCCCAAACTCACAAAAAAATAATCGGAGTGGGTTTTAAAGAATTGTTGGATTATAATGAACCATCCGGTAGATTTCTATCTTGAGGTGGTTTGAAGAAAAAAAAACGAAGAAGAGAAAAAAGAAAAGGAAAAAAAAAACGAGCAAAGCTAGAGAGAGCGAGGGAGAGAGACGATGAAAGCTCGTCTTGCAGAAATTGCTCCAGAAATTGGTGCTCTATATCCTGGGCATCTTCTCCCTCAATTGGCCCTAAGGCACTGAGGCAAACCAGTGTGGAAACAGTACGTTTACAACAACGGGGCAGTGTGGAGAGCTTGCCAGGACTGCTAGAGAAATCAACCAAATGTCATCGGGATTGGATGTCATGTAACTTCATTAGTGGCTCTACCGTTGGAGAAAAAAAGGTACGGGGCAAGAACTGGAGACTGGAATCTCTCACGCTGTTCTCAATCAGCCTTCCCTCCTATCCTATCCTACTAAATTCCTCTCCCTTAACACCCCCCCCCCCTTTAACTCTTTTCCAGTAAAAAGGTTACAGGTCGTGCTGATTTGATTTGTGTTAATTTCAGAGGGCCAAGCTGCACTAGAAAGTATCCCCTAGGGGCCGGTATAACTTGACCCATCAACTTGATAACAGATTCTCTTCCAAAGTGTGGTCTAAACACAGGGCAAAACAAAAACTTTGGAATGTCAAATGGAAGATGCTTTTTTTTTCTTTTTTCTTTTTTTCGCTCTCTCTCTCTCTCTCTCTCTCTCTCTCTCAGAATTTCTGCAATGATACTCTTGTAAGTCCGATGCTTCAAATGTTAACATTTCCGTTGAATGCGGTTCTTGATTTTAAAAAAGCAGACGTTAAAAAGTCGAGTTAACAAGGTTGACTTGAGAAGAATTCCATCTTGCATAATCACTGTACTTACTGATTAATGAAAGACACTTAGGCCGAGTCGAAATTAGCGGCTACAGCTACTGCTACGTTTAGATTTACACGTCTTCATGTATTGAAGTACAAACCATCCTAAGGAACACCCTTAGCAACAGTCGTAGTCGTAGCTGTAGCCGCCAACTGGGATTTGGCCTCAGCTTACAACATGTTACATTTAGCAGAAACAGGTTGCCAGCCAAACATAAATGTGAAATACGTGTACACTGACTGTGACTGGTACGCTGCTGATTCTTGCACAGCAAAAGAATCAGTTAATCAATGTCGTCTGCAATCATTTAAAACAAGACAAGTAATGAGTTTAAAACATAGAGGGAGCCCTTTCCACGTACTGTATCACAATGTACGCCAAACAGTTGCTGAGAAAGGCAATTTGTTAAGAGAAGGTGGGTTCCCTCATTCCGTATTTCTCGCAATTAAATTAGATCCAGGACAGAAAGACGATACCAAGATGAGCCCCATGAAAAATAAAGCACCGTTTTTGGCGACGCTTCTAACAAACCAGTTTGCAGAGAGCTGCGCTCTAATTTTTCAAAGTGATTTTCCCCCCGTCTCTCTATTTTGGAGAGGAAAATTGACAAATTGCGTGCCAGCCTTTCTAGCAATTTAGGGAAACTGTAAGTTGTGTCGGGGCTAGAACACAGTAATTGTAGAAAATAAAATTATGATGTTTTCAGGACAAGTTGGAGCAAAGTGGCTGATGGAATATCAACATCACTGCAGGATTCATGTCAAATAGACTTCAGCAACAATGTCCAGCCAAATATTTACGACTGCCCTTTATTTGCTGAATCTTTCTCAAGTAACTGTCATGTATGTCTTCTAAACATTTTACGTACAAAAATGTATTTCACTTCCATGCTAATTATTCAGAAAATAAAATTAAAAGAAATCAAAGCGTGGGGGGCGGGGGCGGGGAATTACAGTGATCTACCCAAACATCTTCAACCAATTAGATTGTTTTAAATAATTGATGACTTCTATTTTGTGTTAAGCTCAGAGAGTGAAACCAAAGACCTATACAGCAGTTCTTGAAGAGGAAGCGATATCGCCAAAATGAGCAAGAGAATAAACAAGATTGGGCCATCCTCCAAGCACGCCCACCAGAATGGGGATGGTTGGGGAAGAAGAACGGAAAAAACGGTTAGAGTAAGCAAGGGATGGTTGGAAAGAGGAAATACAAGACGACAGTGCAAACAGAAAGCGGGCGAGAAGGGAATTAAGCAGAAAGGACCTGACCAAGCTGCCCTAGTATTTGACTATTTGTTGTGGAGATAGATTTAGACTGGTTCCAGACCACAATGAGAGTCAGTGTTTAGACAAAGACCAATAATGTCCTTGCTGTACTACACATGCTCTGATTAGGTATTATTTGTGGCTATCCAGAAATATATCTAGTCTTAATTTGACAAAGACTTTTCAACATTTTTAATTTGAAACCCTCTATGTTTGATCAACCAATCACAAGAGAGTTTTTAATTATGGCGGAATTATGCACAACATAAGTGTGCACATAAAAGACATAGTATTTGGTCCATGGGAAAAAAGTAGGAACATTTTATTGAGTACAAAGACCAACCTGTGGTATAGGCTTTAATAGACTTTTAAGGATATTTAATTAATTATTTGTCAGATTTTTTCTGAAGGCAAAAAAAAATATTAACAAATCAGAAAAAAGATTTAAGTCAGCAAGAATATCACACCTGTTGTAAAGCCATTTGGCACTTTGACTGTTTTGAATGCAGAGCTATTTGGATGAATAATCATCAAGAGTTCAAACAAAAACAAAAGGGTTGCCATCCTCTTTCAGATGGTAAACAAATTATTGAGTAAACCATAAAATTCCTTTGCAGTGAGTTTGGTGACACATGTAAAACAACATCCACAAGTGTACTAAAAATGTTAATTTAGAAACTAAAAAGAGACAATCTTTGTTAAGTAAACAGACTTTCTAACAATGTTCTTTTTTTATTCAGAGGGGTGGACAAAAGCTTACTGAATTACAGTCAGTAAAGGACAAAAAAAACTTTATTCATGTACAAGAAATATTAGGAGTGCTTTGGTGAGACGCAGCTCAAATAACATTGCTGTAGGGTGAATGCATACATGAACCTGTATGCAATAATCAATGGCTTGACTCAATGTAACTATATCAAAGCACTTACCACCAATAAAGCCATGTCAAAATTAAAATCTGTTAAAGGGGCTAAATACAGCACGGCTCTTACTTACTTGTTTAACAATTAATTTTGCTTACATCAACAACATTCAATGCCTTGTAGATAGCGATAGAATAAATGTTCTTGAAAGTCAGAACATTTGTGGTAAATCCTTTACAGGCATAAACACATTTTGATTTTGTTGTGGCCGAGCAGTCGATGTTGTTGCTGTGAGAGACCTTATAAGCAATCAAACTCCAGTATTAATCAAACATTGGTTGGCAACGACACCGTAACTATCCAATAACCCAGAGCCCCCCCCCCCACAATCATATCGCCACATCTCATATGCCAACTGAAAACTACCTGTTACGCATGGCTGAATCCCCGTAAAATCACTCTCTGATTGCTTCCACCATCATCCACTAAAAATATCCATACACCCCTCGAACGACATAAATTTTGGTCCGTTCCAATTTGCAAACCAGACTAAGAAACAGCCCTCCGCTGTAATGTGAGCACAAACGCTTCCTTGCAAAGGCTCGTAATTTCCTAAGTAACAGACTGACAACAAATTCCGCAACTCCTTTCTTAATGGAGTAGAGGAGTTCCCTTCATAAACGTGAGATTTGATTTGCTTAGGATGTTCCATTTTGGTAGCAGGGGAAGGAGAGGAAGACAGTGAGACGATTTAATCGGGGAAATATGGGATCACTTCATTGAGGATACTTGGCCGACTCATAAGACACGAGGCCACAATACCTCAGTCTTAATTAGATGCGAGAAGAAGAAGGAAAATAAGCCAGGGCTCACTATCTCTGGGTGATATGGTAGGGCAGATAATCATTCTAAACTGATGATAAGCCACAAAAAAGGCAGGGCGTCACATAAATCCCCCAGGTGGAAACAAATTTGTACGTGTCCTTTCTTCTCTTGTCGTACTCTACGTTCAGTGGTGATTTACACAAATTTGTTGAATTTAAATGTGAGCATTATGCACAGAACACTTTCCACTATTATAGAGACTTGGAATTCCTTGGAAATCTAACAATGAACAAAAGTTAACAAGGTTGTTACAGAGCAAAACATTGACAAATGTAAGGCCTGTCCACTGTAACGGGGTATAATTGAGTCACGGCTTCTATCCTAGATGAAATGTAAACCACGTCACAATTTCAGGATGTACATTTTTAGAAAAAAAAACTAATCACAAACAAGTTTTTATCAGAAACAAAATCTGGTGACAAAAACCACTTGACCGATTCCATAAACATGACAGGAATTTATTCGCTACATGAAGAACAGAATTATTTAACTCCGTCAGCTCAAAAAACCACAATTTGTGGAAAGAAACTTTAACATTATTCATGAGGTCAAAAAACAAAAGTCTGGTGAGTCTTCACAAATGAGATCAATAGACATGTCTCTTTTGAGTATTTGTCCTCCTTCGTCACATTCCAGCCTGGATTTATTGTGTCTTTTCTTTGTGTGTTGTCAGAAATGCGGACAGGCTTTTTACCGAATCTGGATCACAAAGTAATTAATTGCCGATCTAACTTGACCGATTATTCTGTGTCTTTAGGGCATCTTGGTTGCAGTAAGCGTACACTCGTCAGCGCGCGCTCGGTCGCGAACCTCACCCATGGCGAAAATCAATTCACGGGCCGCTGCTCAAAGACATGTTAATAACCATAGAACAGGGGAAAAAAAGAAAGAAAAAAAAAGAAAGAAGAGAGACATATTCAGTAGAAGAAGATGAGGACAAAAAAATATCCTCAAAAGATGACGGGGAGAAAAACTGGGGCGAGGGGACCCAGGAGAGTACCGAACAAGACGAAGAAATTTACATCGGGTGATCTTCTCAACACCTTAGGTTGGGTGAATGGCCGATTCATCTTTTCCCTTCTCACTAGTCTTGTTTTCTCTATTTCTCTTTCCCAATCGTCTCTTTCCTCAAGACCTACTTGGAGTAAACATGTTTTGTTTTTTACCTCGGAATAAGTTTTGGGAGGGGGAGGGGGGAAGCTCTGGCCCTTTAGGGGTACCCTGGGAGGAAAAATGGGGGAGCGGGATTTGACAATATGGAGGTACCTGTCTGTTTTAGAATGATACAAAGGTCATTGACTGAGATAAGTTCCGCTTTCAAGGGACCTAGCTCCAGTAATTGATGGAGGAATCATGGGGTATCAGTCACAATTTCAAAGGCAGGGTACATCAGAGGTAATTACCTATCCCTTACAGTGATGGAATAATTATCTAATGGTTGATACCTTGATGGTATCAAACTTCTTTAGATTTAATTATGGTGAAGATCTGACATCCCTGAATATTTATCAGTAAAAAAAAGTTCACAGTACGAAAAAGAATGTGAGTAACATTATGTGGATGATAATCTTTTTCGTTATATGATATTGTCAAAGAACAAGAGATTAAGTAATTGTGCTTTTTTTTTTTGTTCAATAAGTGGGATTGATTTAATACCGCCCCCTTGTGTTTGAACCCAAAACAGTCTCCACATTTTGCTGTACAGTTATTACACATTGATTGAAAACCCTGACCGAAATCTAATAAGTAGTTATGTCATTCGACCAAAGAGGAAGGAAAGACAAGACTTGCTGCATTAAATGCAGGTAAGTAGCTTATTGATACCAGGTCTGCCATTCACAACAAAAGTCACAATACTATCAAATCCATCAAAAACAGTGAGAACACAAAAAAAAAGCAGGTATGCTACAAAACAAGGCTGTGATAAAGACACGGAAGGCCATTCTGATGATTTACAGCTTCATGCTAAATGGGTCATACCCCTTATTTAGTTCTTCTCAATCGCTTTTCTTTGTAACAACATTGAAGTTTGACAGGGCTTTTTGGAGGAGTAGGTTGAATAAGGACAAACAAATCACCATCAAAATACTTGACGTTGGTCTTCTTAGCGCCAAATGGGATTTGCAGTTAAATAAAGAAAAACCTTTCATTGATGGTTTCTACAATGAGAGAAAAACACCTAGCCTTGGGGCCAAGCCACATGCATTATTAAAAAAACATCTCTAAACATCTCTGATTATGGAATACAACAAAAATCTATGAAAATAGAACAACTCATCACAATAAGCACAGACATGTCTGGAATAAAAGTTGCCAGCAAATTATGTTTTGTCAGAAAGAATTTCACTAGTGTAGTACTGCACAATTATTCTCTACAATGTCTGCGCCTGTTGTGATGAGTTGTTCTATTTTCTTCACAACTTTGGGAAAAAGGAAGGAACACAAGTCATTTTATGTCCTTGACTTTTCCAGCAAAACTCAAGTCTTCTTGTAACAAGATCTCCATGAAGGCCAAAGTCAATTTCTAAGCTGGCATCTTGTCAACTTTTTTGTGGTGGTGGGGGGGGGGGGGGGGGGGGAGATTGGTGGCGGTGGTGAGGGGAATAGCTGACTTGACCTTTGCGGCACCAGAGAAACCGAGACACAAAAAGATTTTCATTTGAGCCTTCCCTCATGGAGCCCTCTGGCTTCTGTTGGTAGGAATTTGAAGTTTCAAACGAGGGCTGGAATATCCCCTTGGGGGTATCGCAGCATATCCCTTGGAATGTCAGCAAATTTGTAGTCTCCTTTTACTCAGCGTACAAATTCAGTTTCATTCAAGCACACAATAGTAAATGGTATATGTGTATGATGGCTGTTGATATGAAACTACACATGCAACTTTTCACAGGTTGTAAGAGGCCATTAGAATAATCAATGTTTACATACTTTGATCTTTTTTTTTTCTTTCCGAATTTGTTTCCACCCCAAAAATTACAATTTTAAAATATTGACAGACTATTTGATGTACCCTATACACTGGAGAACAAAGTAATGCCTCAAATGAAGCAGGTATTTCAGATCAAAGCTCTCCCAGCTCAGGAGTTTTCAATGGCTTTTCCTGGCTATTCCAGCACGCAACTTTGTAGTTGAAACAGATGAGGCAATTGTTGCCATCTCTCCACCCACCAGGCACAGAGATTGGCTTATCGAAAACAAGTTTCATCAAAAACAAAAAGGATATCACAGACATGACAGATGATCTGGAATGGGCCACTGGGCATTTTTCACCTTAACTATTTTTTGTCCATTGTTTTAATTGTAAGCTGAATTTCAATTTTCATATTTTTCTTTTGAAATATTTATCCTTGCCTACTCTGAATGGCCCCTACTGAATATTTATTTGTTAGGTTAACTTCTGGGCCCAATTTCATAGCGCTGCCTAACGGTAAGTAAATTTTCGTGCTAACTATAGCGGAAAAATGTGCTTAAGCGTAAGCATATTTCACAGGTTAGCAAGAAAATTAGGCAGCCATCTTGAGCGTTCACCATGGATTTGCATTGTTACGTCATTCATTTAAATACTTACGGTTAGCAGCGCGTTGAAATGGAAATCGAGCAGCTCTATGAAATTGGGCCCTGTAGCCTTCACCAGTTTGTTCTATCAAGTCTAGTATCCAACAAGGGAAATAGGAATGAGACTACTGTAGGTGTTGATGGAAAAAGCCTTAACACTAACCCTCAAGGGGGTGCAGTCTTGAAGGACTTAACAACTGTATATTTGAAAGACTTTTTTTCCCAGGTTTGTTTGCAAAGCTAGTGTAGGTCAAATTCTGCAGTATAGTCATTGCTCCGTTAAGCTAAGTTTTTTGGGACAAGCTCCAGGAATTTCTCTCAAAATGTGTTTTGGGTGATTGGTGTTTTTAATGTCTGGTTTTCGATATTAAAAATGAAAACCTAATTCCCTATCATTGAAACACTGAGGATTGTGGAAGTTGTATTGTGATAGACTGTGCAAGTCTCACGCATATTCCATTATAGGGAACCATCTAAAAATGTTCGATGGCAACAGCAAGAGGGAAAATAGAAACAGGATCCCTTAATTTGTACCACTTCATCTAAAAACACAACTTGTCAATCACAAATGAGCGAAGTTCCTGTGGCAATACAGATGTGATAAAATGTAATTGGTACTTCTGTCTCTGCCAAATGATTCCATCCCTGAACTGGTAACCAGGGAAGATTCCACCATGGTGTAAAATGCCGAACATCTCTCAGTGTCTTGATTACATTGGTACAATGTAGTGCAGCGCAGCATGAAGTTGGCTGGATGATCAAAATGCCTTCTGTCAGACAACACGTTGCGACAAATGTGTGTCTACATCAATTCCATCCATCACTCATAAGGATTGAAAGATCGAATATTTTGTACATTTGTTACAGAATAACTTCGGATCCAAAAGTGATTTTAAATAAACATATGACCTTTCAACAAAGTGTCTGTGATCCGACTACAAATCAGTCTTCTCTACCAATACGATCGTTCTTGATTCTAAATATAGATAAATAGATATGCATCAGTCTAATCGTAGTGCGTGATGCTGAGGCAGAACAACTGATTGTGACGTCGTTATTGAACCATGCTCTTCACGTGAACATGTGATTTGCTTTCTTAAAATCCCCACAGTATAAAATTCCTCACGGATGCTTCCTTAATGATCGCCGATTACAGAGTCCTTTAGCCCTATCAGTAATTGGCCACGCGATTCGTTGGTTATTATCTATGTTGGCAATTTCTACCTAGAAAGCCAATTTGATTACTTTTGATATCTATACTTGGGAGTCGTCAATAGAATGCCTTCTACACAGCAAAGAGCAAGGACCTCTAGTCAATGTCGCCATCTTTGCCTGAATCTCTGACTGCAAGACACTCATAATAACAATAGCCCTCAAAGGGATCCTGACTATTACTCAGACCATTTTTGTTTGATTCCCTGACTGGATTAGGGGCCAGACTACTTTGTGATTGTACTACAACTATGAATATATTTTATGGGATTGGTAAGGATAAAAAACATCGCTGTTGAATTTTAGTCTGAAAGCTTCTTGCGTATGAAGTTCATACTAGAACCATTTTTTCCCCGTGAATTATTTCCAATTCAATAAAGTCATGTTCCAGAAAACTGTAAACTGAAAAAACGCAACAGCTGATTTGGGTTGTTACAACCAAAATTAAGGACAATGTGTTAACACACTTTTTGCATGGTTTTTCACAGCTTTCTCCTGACTCACACAAAGGATAAGCCCAAATTTTCACAGGTTTGTTAGTTCATGTAGATGGTTGATCACACAAAACATGAACACTGTCTGCGACTATGTTGTCAGCTCTATTAATCCAATATAATACCTTTAAAGTTCATGAGTTTATTCTAAATTTGCAAAACCACAATTCTTGTCACACTGTTCTGACTGATGTGAATCTCGCTCTAGACACTGCCGTTAGATTTTTCTTTCTCCGTAAACAAATCGCATAGCCGAAAAATCAATTGGGCAAATAATTATGTCTTTGTGAACTGTCCATGTTCACAAATTTGTGGAAAGACTGCGAAGGTTAAAATAATTTTCATTACCGCTGGGTTAGTGGCTACCTAAACACTGCAAGTGATTGTTGAAATGATTAGGCTTGTTATTCTGGCTTTGAATTTATGAAGAAGAAAATAAATATTTGTGTCCAAACACAGCCTTGTGATATAGCGGTTTTTTGTTTGTAAAGGGAACTGTATTTTTTAATGTCTTTGGAAATCTCTGGTTGCTTTGTATTGTTCAGTTATAATATTTTAAGGCTTGGTATTCGCCAAAAAATGTGTATTTTCTTAAAGGTATTATACAGGATTGTTAAGGACCATAAAACATAATTATTATGAAGCTCATATTTTCTGTGGACCAGTTCTCTCTGAAATGAAGTCATATTCGAGAAAACTGTATCTGAAAACCTCTCTCCCCCCCCCCTAAAAAAGCATTAAGCCGATTTTGGTTGTAACAACAAAAATTACGGACAATGGGTTTACATGCTGAAAACTGTGCATGGTTTTTCACAAGTTTCTCCTGACTCACACAACGGATTAAGCCCAAGCTTTCACAGGTTTGTGAGTTCATGTATATGGTTGATCACACAAAACATGAACACTGTCTGCGACTATTTTGTGAGCTCTACCAATCCTGTACCTGTATACACCTTTAAATGGAATAGTGACCTAGTCCCCTCAGAGACTTTTCAAATTCTTTGCCACGAAGCTAGCTATCCAAATCATTTCCTTCAGTTCCTACATGTACAATCCTTTACCACAGTGTTGAAGGAGTCCATCAAACATCCAAGTATGAATGGCACCAAAAAATTCACTCACACTCTGCAAAAATACTCAACTAGCTAAGAAAACAGATTTTTAAGTTAAGACGTAATCCCTGCAAATTCTGTACATTTTCCAGTTGAGCAACAATTTCAAGTAGGAAAATCCTAAGAAAATGGGTTGGTTCAACTCGCCATCCAGTGAACTAATTCAGCCCATTCTGATAATCAAATCTGGTAAGCTGTATAGCATGGTATATTTATACACAAGGAGTAGTAGTTGACAGCTTTCAAGGGCGAACGGAAAAACACAATTTATCTCTTGACTCCAGGGTGTGAAGACTTATAACAGTCTGTTTTTCATGAATTCATAAACATTTAATCTAACCTGTCTATCATGGACACATGAACTTGTACTGAATTCTAGAATGACCAGTAGAGCTTTGATATTAAACAATAACGCAAGAAAAACAACATCAGTCATGAGTGATTTGAACAAAAGAACCCATTAAAGGTGTTGTACAGACTTGAAAAGGATGAAAAACATCATTGTTTAATTTTAGTCGGAAAGCGGACTGATTATGACGTTCATACTAAAAAAATAATATTTTATGTGAAATATTTCCCTATGAAATAGAGGTGACTCTATTCAAGAAAACTGCATCTGAAAACCTACAATAGTATTAAAAAAAACCACAATAATAGCTGATTTCAGTTGTTACAACCAAAATTAAGGATAATGTATTTACGAAATGAAAATTGTGCATGGTTTTAAACTATTTTTTCCTGACTCAAACAACGGGTTAAGCCCTAATTTTCACCAGTTTGTTATTTCATGTTTATGGTTGATCGGACAAAACATCATCATAGAGACTGCCTGTCACTACTTTGTCAGTGCTACCAATCCTGTATAATACCTGTATCATGTGTTAAATTCTGAACGTTGTTGTTTTTTATTTCAAAATTTATTTTATTTCTCCCTAGCAATGAACATGGCCATATTATGCACTTTTGTACTTTCAAAATTTTTGCTAGGAAAATGAGAAACACATATGAAATATTTTCAAGGGTTTATGGACATCGCAACAAACCACGTCAATGAATACAACATCTTTGAATTATTAAAAAATTCAAAGACAAGATCAGAACATTTCAAAAGGTTAATTTAAGCTCTTCCATGGTTTGAAGACAAAAATGTATCTCCATTCAAAAAATCAAATGAATTCTCTTTGTGGATTGCATTACTGGTGGACTTGATTAGATATGTTCATCAGATCATGATCAGTTGCAGGTTTGTTTTCTTTATAAAGAATATTTGTCCGAATTGAAGAAATAACTGCACAGTCTAAGCACTTTAACACGATCAATTAATATATCTAGATGCTTTACATCATCAGGGAAAATGTCTCAATCAATCACATAGACCTTAGACCCTAAGTATGTAAACATTGTATACAACGCATTATCACCCAATACAAGGTTCAATATGTAATACCCGACATGAATACTGCCACAAAATCAGCCATAAGCAAAATACTGCCCCTCAAGGGTAGTGTCAAGTGATCAACCCCCCTGTGTTGATAATGGAGCAGGCCATCAATCAACTGCAACAATGTGACCTTTGAGTTCTACACACAACAAGAGAGAGGGAGAGAGAGAGAGGGGGGGAGGAGAGCTAATGAATATTCATGACTCCTATCCAGCCACTTCCTAAATCCACCATGGTATGTCTGCCATTTCTTTGTTGGGAATTAAAGGGGCAGTCTCAGCTTGGAATATATTGACCCATCCCTGCAGATGTTAAGTGTATTGTTGACACCAGTAGAAGACGAGAAGTGTTGGCAGGACTGAGCAGAGTGCGCGACCTTTGAACAAACTGAACAAGGGCTTCTATAGATTATTAGAAAACCAGATGAAAGCAGATTTTGCAAAATCACATTCAGAATTCAACTATTGATAATGATTACATGAATGGCCCTATAGTATACTATCCAGTTCACTATTGGTAACAATTCTATGTACAACACTGGTATCCAGTTCATTATTGATAACAACTACATGAACAGCACTGGTATCCAGTTCATTATTGGTAACAATTATATGAACAGCACTGGTATTCAAATCATTATTGGTAAAATAATATAAACAGCAATAGTATCCAGTTCATTATTGATACCAATTACATGAAGAGTAATAGTATCCAGTTCATTATTGGTGGTAACAGTTATATGAATAGCACTGGTATTCAAATCATTATTGATAACAATTACATGAACAGCACTGGTATCCAGTTCTTTATTGGTAAAAACTCTATGAAAAATAGTATAAAAACTATATGAACAGCAATGCCGTCCAATCTGTAATAGTTTGAGTGAGACAGTGCAACAGACAAGAGAATATAACAAATAAAATGTACAAACTATCCCTTTTCACACTAAATTATCCCTTTTCACACTAAAATATGTTAATATCTTGACAAACAACTCCTTGGTTGAGGGAATCTTTGTCTGCATAAACTTTCGATGGGAAAGCTTTCGACACATTCAAATTTTCCTCACATAAGTCTCAACTGCAAACAATAATCGACCTTCGTTAAATAGTCAACTCACAATTTGTTAAGCAATAAAGCACATTTACATCCAAAATCTCTGTCATCATTCATCAATACTGTAGAAATCAGTTTAAAACTATGATTTTTAAACAATTTGCAACAAATGAGTGCACCCCCATTCGCCCCTTTTACGGTCAGCCATTTGTGAGTAGAGCCTGGAATTGGGGACAGCAGTGAGTAGAAGTATTTATATAACTCAGTATTGTCACGGTAATGTAACGACACTTTCATCCAAGCAGATACATAAATACAATACAAATGAAGCATGAAGTCGAGGCTCTACACACACATGGCCGATCCGCGCAAGTAGCCAATATTCCAATAGTTACAGTTCTTGCAGTTACTGGTAGTGACCCATTGTTTGCGTAAATATCTCCCACTTTATACTATTGCAACTGGAATAAAGAATTGTAACTTAGAGTTTAGTTCATCACCAGCCTTACAGTTTGTATGAAAACAATGTTCTCGCCTTTAAATTTGTACAAGTAAACAGCTTCTGGTCTGAAGAAAAAAAATTCACTTTTGACCGTGTCGTATTTGATCAGTTGATCTCAACTGTACAAGTCTAACTCATGGTTTAACATAAGAAAATTAACAATCCGATTTACGTTTTACAATCGTTCTAAAAATCAAAACAGAAGAATCTTTGACCCCAATAAAACAGATCTAAGCTAGGAAGGTGTGTGCAATGAAAACATAGGCCCTCACGCCTTGGCTTGATTCAATCTAACCACAATACAAACATTTATATCTATTCCAATATATTTGGTACACTCTGAGGAATCAACAACATTCAGCCACTTCAAAACTAAAATATGGCTCCTGTACTTACATAATCCATTTTTTGTACCATGAAAAACACCTAAGGATTTTACAAGGTATGAAAAACTAAATTCAAATTCTGCCTTAAGCTCGCTGAGTATCTTTCTCCGAAAAAGATACAGAAAATAACAGAAAATTTAGCTCATTTGGAGGAAAAAATAATCATTTGAAAAGCTTCCTCCAAGGAGGTAGCCTAACTGAATCTTTAACCATAGAGCAAATTTAAACCCTTCAAGCCTTACTTAAAAATCATACTGGTTATTAATTAATTTTTAAATTTTTTATATGGCCTTAAGAATCACCTATAAATCAAACGTTTAGAGGAGTTATAAGTTTACATGCATGTAGATTAAATTAACATTATTTGTTTTGGTTGAAATACTTCCAAACACATTCTCAGGCCTGATATATTTGTTCCTTGGGAAAAAAAGTAGGAATACTTTCATCGAGTACAGCAGGGGCTGATCTTTACCCATGGAGTAGGCTTTAAAAGACTTTTCAGGCTATTCAATCAAAAATTTCTAATTTATCCCAAGGGCAAAACGAGCGGAAATCAGACTCAAGTAGGATGCATATCATGCCTGCATTATTCAAAGCAACAGGGCGTCAAGTCAAATTTCATAATTAATGTGTACTCTTTCTCTCATTTTGTCTTTAAAAAGACCACTAACAATGTTTTATATCGTCTGGCCACATAACCAGGGTCCTCTTGAGTACATGTATGTGTTAGAATTTACAAGATGGTCAGGAGATTACCAGGTTGCTAAGGGACTCCCAAGTACTTAACATGAAAAGAGGGTCAACCTGGGTACATACAAATCCACAGGCCATTTCAAAACCACCATTGATACAACAATCCTTCATGGGCGTCGAATCCTTCAAACCCGGGCACCCTTGATACAAAGACCCGCTGTACAAACTCCCAATGCCCTCTGATCCATCAAATATTTACATTATTAGCAGACTCAAAACCACCAAGTCCGAAAGAGAAATCATCGTCAGAAACGTCCCCACTGGAAACTTTAACATACACCTAAAATAATCACAAGACAAAAAGTCAATATTGTTTTTCCTAAAGCAACTGGAACAGAGCGCATGCTAAATTTACATGAATTAAATCTAGACTCCAATAACCAAGAGACTTGTACTACTGAAAACAAAAACCTAAAAAGTCTATTTCCATTTTAACCTGTCTTGGAATTGTGAAGCATTCAAAACAACTGACACAAAAACTCGTAATCAGTTATATTGCATAAGTATTGTTTAATTTCTTTTCATGAGAAGTAGTCATGCATCTTCTTCTGGCACCAAGGGATCCAATTATTCCAAAGTAAAAAATGCAAAACTTTGTCTACATTAAACCTGTTCACCCCTGAAGTTTAACAACCATGACAGCCCTGTACGTAATATTTTGAAGCCTATTATATATTATATACCTTAGCGTGTCATATTGTAGCAATAGATGAGGTACTTGTCAAAAAAAACCACAAGTTCCGTCAAAATAAAATGCGATTTGAAGCGCAATATGTGATAAGGTGAGATGTTGTCTTCTACCCTTTACATCTGATACGTTTAGCATTCAACTGAAAAATTGTGCTGCTCCACAATCCCCCCCCCACTCAAACACACACTCACAAAAAGGAAATGAAAGAAGTAACAACTGCCCAACAGAACACGACAACAAGAATTTTGCACCCAATGACGACCGACGCCTTTCCCCCATTTTGTATTCGCAAGACTTTTATTGAGTCCTGTAATAACTTGATCTAAATAGCGTATTTAGCTGGACTTGTGTGACATCAAATACATGCTGAGGCAATTACAGCTAAACTGCGTTGAAAATAACACCCAACCCCATTTCCTATGCCTTTTAAATAAAGAACTCCAAAATGATAAAACCCCTTATTGCCCCAGGCTGCAAAAAAAAAACAACAAAAAACTCAATGCCGATAAACTAGGTGCCGATAATTTCAAATGTACTCCCGCCCACCTGGGTTGCACCTGTGTTATCTATTGTTGTTTGTTGTGTACTTGTTTACTTAATGATATAAGAAATGTCATGAGTAAGTCGGTTGGCATAGCAATACCGTTTTAAGGTATTGTGTATATGACAAAATAAATAATTAAGAAGAGGCTAGCATAAAATCACATCTAAAAACCATCGCTGTCTTTTATTGTTAACATATGGACGTGTTGGCAATTACATAGAGGTTTTAAACGATTTTTGTCTTCACATATGAATTATTGCCAAATGTAAAGGACAAGTAATATAACACAGCTATTCAGTCATTGTATTATTAACTTCGTCTGTTTGTTGTGTGTGTGTGTGGGGGGGGGGGGGAGGGAGGAGAATTGCCCGGGATGTGATTGATTTTTTATTTGTTATGAGGCATATCTCCAGTAGAGCATACTTAAAACCAAGGTGACTAGAACCAAGTTCATCCAACGCTAATCATAAATAATTGATCCAGGTTATTCTTCGAAGGGAACCATTTTGGACAAATATTCAAATCAAATCATAACCTTCAAATATATAATAGTGTGCTTTTATTTCTCATGGAATATACATTTCTAGAACTCTTAAAAAAACCTTTCAAATCTTCCCACTCTCCTTCTTCATGTAATACTGAGGAAACATTAAATGTCTGTGTTAAGGATTGTAAACTCAACTTTCAACGACATAAAATCAACTCTGGTTTCAAAAATCAAATAACTGATATTCTGTGATGACTCCGCAATAGGCCATACGCACAAGCACCATCTTAAAAATATATTGCAATGCATCTTGGGAAACCCGAGTACAGTTAAAAAATAAATCAAGCTGCCAAGATGGACGCCATGCTGTAGTTTAAAATCAGCGCGCGATGAGGGTTGCCGGTGTTGCTTGAACTGGGATTTCATCCAAACAGAAACTCTTTGCGCGCCGATCACACGCATCAAGACACAGTCATTCTTGTTTTACACCTGTTTTAAAATGTTGATACCGGGAGGAAGAAGGGAGAAGGAAGGGATACAGGGAGATTAAACACTTTTGGAAGTAAATTACGGAAGTCATCAATTTACTGAAGACAAGGCAGTATTTTAGTTTTTTGGTTAAGAATAAGACTAGTTCTCATTCTTCAGGAAGTACTTGAAGGAGAGTAAAAAATTTGTTTGATTTTATTCTGGGAAATTTTCCCACTGGAATTTTTATTTTGTAGCCCTTGATATTTTGTTTGTGCATTGACTGTGGCTCCTCTACAGTGCTTGATGCAAACTTAAGATGCTACACAACACACTCCTTCTCTGACACAATTAAGCATAGTCTTTCCCATGGTGTCTTGAGAGAATTTAAGTACGGTACTTCCCTCAGTTTGAAGGAAACCACCCACGACGACGGCTACGATGTGAGAAAATGGCTATGTGCGGTAAACAATTAACTCCCAAGACATGTAAGGGGTAGGTTTATGATCCTACATGGTTTCCTGCCTGTGTAAGTCAAAATAGACAAACAAAGGGGGTGTGAATTGCCCCCTTGGGTGAGCAATGAAAGAAACCCCCCACTATGGGAATATACAAGTCTCTTTTTATACATGAACTGATTGGTGGGCAAGTTGGACCATTCACTAAAAAAGGTGGATTTCAAAGATGTTAACGAATTGAGGGGTGGGATGTTTTTAACTGATACAAAAAAATGCCAAAATATGACATGTAAAAGAACTAAAATGAAATAAACAAAAATGGAACGAATCAATTGACATGATTATAATTCTCTTATCAATGACTGACAATATTTCTAACTTATAACATAAACTCCCCTTCCTTTTTAATTTGCATTTTTTTTAATACAATGAAATCAGCATTTATTTTAGAGCCACCCTCGACAGATAAAACACAGACATGAAACGGCTGTAGTGTCCTGCCCGAATATAAATTGCGTGGATCATAAAGCAATTGAGATTACTACACAGGGTTCATTGCCATCTGCTTCGGTTTCTCCCCTTCTCTCTCTTTGTTGAATTCATTTCACTTCCCCTGCAGTTTTCATAACTACCAAACAGCTATTTCATGTGCACTTTTTTTCTCTTGTTCATATTGTACTCTCTGAGCAAGTAGGACACTTTCTGTGTAAATTTACTGATTCAAAATGTTAGGGTTTTTTTTATACAATGAGATGCCAAACTGCAGGCATAGTAGAATAATGACACATTCAAAGCCAACTGATATTCATTGAATCAGAATAAAAACGGTTTTAACAAGTTGATAGTTCAATCAATTTTCTCCAAGTATTAAATCCATAACTACAGTCGGATATTGTTTTGCTTTGTATGTTTAAATGAAAATTATGAAGTATAGGCTCAAGTGGTGGATGATTTAATTGGGTTGGCGTTATTGTTGTTCGTAATTTACAAACAAGAATACAAAATATGTTCCCGTCTTCTGAAACAATTGACTCCATGATCTATTTCAAATAGTACATCAACATGAATTTCCTTTTATCAAATCCAGTACGGAAAATAAATCCCACCACCACCGAAGACATGAACCGTAAAATATAGACAGATGTGGCAGTTTCCCCTTTATCCTACCCACCCCTTCCATAGAAGAAAAAAAAAAAAAAAAAAAAAAAAAAAAAAAAGAACGATGGAAAAGCCTGCCGTCTGCTTCTGTAGTATGCCTTGATCAGCAATCGACCCTACAGTGTTTTCCAGTACAGCACCGACCAACTGTCAGGAACAATAGGGGTTGGCTTGGGCCTTGGTAAACGGTCAGAGTCTGAGAGAAAGCCTGGTCTGACCTTCCATGAGACATATACAAGAAGGATGACCACGTTAAAACCCTGACGTCGTGTACAAGCCGTTATGTGCCTGCACTCTGTATACGAATTGGTGTAGTCCTACAGGGGTACTGAGCCCATTGTTTTCGGCACGTGGTTCGAAGCCTTTGCGTTCAATAAGGCACGACATCCAAATCACACGTGTGCTGTGTTTAGTATGCGCCTAATTAGAATATCCAACTCAGACATGCTCGTTAGTTTATTGATGCTAATTAATTGAGGAAATTTTTGATCCCTTTTGTGGAAATTCTCCTTTATAAGGTAACCATGTTGAGGAAAGATTTACCACAAGTGTAAGCCTGAAATGCTCAACTAACTGTTAAAGCTCAAAACGAGATTTTAAAATACATTTCATACAAATAATTTATAAGACATGTGCAACAGCTAGAAGAAAATTTTGTATTCATCAAAACAACCTTAAAACATTTCAGTGCATGTTAATCTACCCAAATGTTCATGTAGTGTTGTAGTGTGCATGAGTAAAGTGCAATTCTTTTGCACATAAGAAAACTCACTTCAAATTCACCATTTTGATCTCTGCTCGAAATTGTTGTATCAAGAAATCAATAATTCCTTTTGAAACACAACAAACAAAAAGAAGTCAAGACAGAGGGGTCAGAAAAGAAAGCTGCCTTTCCTCCAATTTTTTTCTCTCAGACAATTCCAATTCTCAGTGAAAAAAAACACCCCAACCCCACCTGCATTGAAAGCACATCAATGTATTAAAATACCGCTCGGATTCTTGTGGTTTTCACACAATGAAAGATTTCACAATAGTCATAATCAAATGCATTTGTGGCCGATGAATAACTACTGGAAGTGTGACCCCCAGACCAAAGGTTCAATCCTTAATAGTGGGGAGCTGATGGGAAACTTTTCCAGAATATTATAAGAAAACTAGGAAATAAATAAAAGGAAATTCAAATCATGTATAAAAATCATACCGTCAATAGTTGTGAGAACAGGTTTAAAGTAAAATTAATGTTTTGCCTATTTTGATATAACATTTGCAAATGTAAAATTTGACAACATTTAATATTGTTAAATGAATGGGTTGTAAGTGGCTTACAGGAATTACAGAATTAAAAGCCGTTATTTAAATTATGCTTACAAATAAGCCAGAAATAAACATTAACAAATTGACAATGTGCTTGAATGGCAGCACACAATGCAGTCAAAATACCAACTACACTGCACACTGAAAACAAATTTAATAAGTAGCTTCAAGAAAAAAATGTGTCTTACATTTGCATGTACTTGGGTCGAGTCTTTCTTATACACAAAAAGGTTTGATGATGAGACAACGTCATGTTTAGCGCGAACATCATTTGGTAATTAACAATAGGATATTTACACCTGAATGGAAAAGACCAATCCCTAGAGATAAATAGCAAACCTTGAATAGTGGTGTAAATTATCGACATGCACAGAATAATTATGATGAGTATTAGTTACAGCGGTAACTCAAGCAGGCTACCAGGGAATGAGGAGGAGAAGATGACAACGAAGAGATCAAGGCCCTCGGTGTCATGACGGCCTTGAAGGTAAAGATAGACAGAGGTTGGTAAGTGACGTATATGCAGATTGGCTGTGTGCGTCAAGGGGGGGGAGACCGCGGTCGTCTCCGCGGCAAGCGAGGTGTCGTTGAACGCCAGAGATTCATTGGGGGAAGGAAGATACCGTAGCATGGTGAAGATGTATGATTCAAGTGTGAGTGTGTGTACACGATCTCAATCCTCAAACCAAATTGAATTATCCTTGAGGAATGTCATTTACCATACTGATTTCTCACCCTATGGATGTAAGAGATCATTATTAAAAAAAAAAAAACCAGGCTCTAACTCCAGTTAGCCCCACAGCTACTCTGCAGCAATATTCTGTGGCAATTCTACAAACACTTTGTGTTCAGATTACAAGATTTATCTATGGTTGAGATACATTTCCACTCCACAAATGTCATTCACACTTTACTGTAACAAACCTTAAACGGCTCCTCTGCGGCAATATTCTGTAGCAATTCTTCAAACCCTTTGTATTCAGATGACGAGGTATCAATTTCCACTCTACAGAAGTCATTCGCATTTTACTGTTAACAAACCTGGTACATTTCCATTCAATTTTCTATACATCAATTTGATAATGAAGTATTTTTCTACTTCAAATGACATTTGATCTTATCACTACTTAGTCCTTGCCCTTCACAATTTAAACCACACAATGTGCTATGGACATTTTATCCACAAGACTTACAATGTTGACATATATGGGTAAACAAAATGTTATACCACAATGGATTTCATCGCTTACACAAATCTATCAATATTAGGTCATATAATTGTTACATTTCAGTTTATAATCGGGGCCAAATTTCATAGAGCTGCTTAAGCAGAAAATTTTGCTTACAAATTTTGTCCTTGGCAAAAATGAGCAGGGTACCCATCAGAAATGGTGCATGGGACATGTTTTGGTTTTTTTTGGCTGGTAACCTATTTCTGAAGCAAAATTGTTTGTTGCTTAGTTACTTTTTGTGCTTAAGCAGCTCCATGAGGTTAGGCCCTGATTGAAATTTCTTTTCTAAATTATAAATAGAGGTGCAAATTTTTTTTTTTTTCAACACGTAACTGACTGGTCTGAAAATAAAAAGAATGAAATACAGGGGCGTAACCCAACCTCTTACTGGTCAATTGGCTAAGAAGTCAGGTCAAGTTGGGGTTGCGCATGAGGTCGTGTCGCAGACATACGATTACATGGCTGAATGCCAAACAAACGACAAGTTTTCTCTTCTTTTTTTTTCATTTTGCCCCCCGACTGACGGCTTACAATCCAGTGTACTGTCAACATGGTTTCTCCTTGTCAAAGAGCACTAGACAAAGACTCTGCGTTTTGTCGTGATTTAACACAACCCATTTGAATATAACACTTCACCGCATTGAAAAGAAGGCCTTCAGAGCGGAACAGTATTTCTTTTCATCTTTGGCAGTTAGTTCTTTCCTGTTGTCCTTCCCTTCCCTTTGGGGATAAATAAAGTAGGTTTAACCCTGTAAGAATGCACAATTCGGACTTCAAATAAAAAAGAACTTTATCAAAGGTCGGTTAACAGCACTACTAATATATATATATGAAAACCCAAAATGCTAAATCATGCACCACAGAAAACCTACTAAAATGTGTCTGTTACACGAATTGCCTCCTTAAAAAAAAAAAAACACCCCAAAATATACTTCAGGGAAAAAAAATACTTTTAAATAGACATTTGTAAGTTGAATGTAAGACATATTTTACTCATGTAACCTTTTAAGATATCTTTTTAAAGAGGGACCTCAATGTCTAAAACAATTTTGTGATGCACTCATTTAAGATGGAGTCCTCGAGAAAGTGGAGGAAAAATTATAAGTCTCTAACCTTGCGTTAAAACAGTGTAAAAAGACATTTTATCCCATACTCCTTCAAAGAAACATTACGTCATCGAACTTCAAAACCAAAAGGATATCTACGATACAAAGAGGAATTTGTGTGCCGTCAAAAGGTCAAATCCAATGCTGGTTTATTTGAATATCATCAAAAATCAGGAATGAACTAAAACCTAAGAATACACCACACAAAAACGTACAGACCTTAATTTGAAAATGTGATGTCATCCAACATTTTTGGATTTTGACAAAAATTGCATTTGAAGGATATCAAATAAAGATTTTAAACTTGTTTCTACATTTTCATAAAGACTCTATCGATTGGAAAATGGGTGGGTCACAAAACTGAATTTGACCTTGAAGCCCCTCTCTTAAGAATTCAGCTGGAAATGTTGTGGCCCTTTAAGACAAACTACACCAGTAGGAAATCAACTGAGCTCTATTCAACACCATGAACACTGCCAAGTCAATAAAAAGTTGAAACCACAACGGCCTGCATAAAGTACACATTGCAACAATCTCTTCTCTTCATAACCACACCAAGGTACATTTCAAACTCCCATTTTTTCACATGGCGTGAGACGATTGGGGTTGGGGGGTATTTTCAAAGGAATCGTGAATAAAGTATACCACCTGAAAACGATACCACCTGAAAACGACTCAGCAATGTCTATCTACATGTAAAATGCCTAAATACATTTTGGAAAACTGGTTTTCATTTTGAGGGGAAAAAACGGGAGCACAATCAGCTTGGAATTGAACCCTACAGGTACCATCCCTCCATCCTTGGAGATCAGGTTGGCTGAGTGGTTTCTTTCCCTGCCTTTCACCTGTGTGGACCCAGGTTCAAATCCCACCTCAGGCTTACATGTGGATTGGGCTTTCAGTCCCTACCTGATTGCGTGGGTCTTTCCCCATTTGAGGTTTCCCCTCTCACATCTAAAACTGAACATTTCCTAGTCATCCTCTTATTGGCACTAATTGTGCAATTGGATGTGTAAAAAAAAATGAACAGACAAAAAAAAAAAAGGGAAATGAAAGCCATCACTGATAATTCAGGCTTGATGCTTCGCTTCTGAAAGGGCAAGAGTACCCGCAGGCATTTTCTCCATGTTAAAGGGCACATCTATAAGGAAATTGTTCATTATGAACATTTCCAGGGGCATCAAGGCAATGCCCAGAGGGCGACTGTGGCAACTGCCTCCATTGCCTCTGTGAAGTACCTGGCCTGGTAATTTGGGTAAACACAACAAGTATCTACACTATCCAAACAAATCTTTACACCCTTCTCACATTTCCGAATCATACTAAATCAGAATAGTTACAAACACCAACAGTCACCCCCTCCCTCCTCCCCCACCTTAAAGTTCACTAATCCGATCATTTCCGTCCTCCACGATACCACCATCTCATGCCACAGTAGCGGAGTACCGGCTTTTTACACCACCGGTGTCCATTCCAACAAGTCCACACCTGGATTACACTCCCGCCTAACGGTCATGACATATTCATAACCCTAATCTCAATCAAATAGTAAATGGGGGATTAAGGAGGATAAAGGAGATTATAGATTTCTATTAGGTAATCCTTTCCTGATGGGAATCAACTGGCCGGGGCCGACAGGTAGTCCATAATACAGGAAATATCGGCTAAAGATACAGACATGAACGGTGTATCAATATTTACAAAGAGTTAAAAATATGTTTTGAATAGCAAAAAGTGTTGCTCTTTTTATTTATTTATTTTTTTTCCAGTGTGAAAGTATTTAGCAGTGTCTTGACAATATAGCAACGTTTTAATTCAATATTTGAGGTCTAAATTCATTGTAGTTATCATTTGAACTAGACACGAAACAGCTATTGATAACAAACATATTATCCAACACAATGCAAGTGATATTACTGATGAGCTGATTCGTTCCACACAATTGCCAAGACATGAAATAGTTGCAAATGTTATCTAATCATATGCTGTTAGCTACGGGTTAGTCTTTGCTCGCATATTATGCAATGATTGAATTGAGGATTCCTCACAACACGCATGAAACAGTTGTAGAAATTCCACCGGCAACCTAAAGAACATGTAAACAATGAAACAGGCATACCAATTTATCTAATTTTGATCAACTGACGTGCGTATACATGTAATTTCATGTATACATCACCGACGTCATAAATTGAATGACTCTATACTGTTATTATCAATAAAGTGTTGTGTTACAAATGTCATTCACCTAGCTTCAATCAAATAAAATTGTTCATATTTTACCCACATGAAGACATTATGAAATTCTTGAAATGTAAATAAAATATCACACTAAATCAAAATTTTACCATTGATTTATAATAACGATATTTGCAATTTGGTTCTGTGTACATCTAATAACTTTTTAAACAGTCTTGTGAAATGCCATAAAATCACATTTTCGAGGCAGTGATACACAACAATTATACTAAAATTGTTTAAAAATGTAATCTCCTGAATTTGTTGCAATTTTATCGACCATGTTGAAATCATTTTAAGCAGTAGCCATTGAATCATTATCATTACAATCTTTTTCCTGAGGTTTACCTCAATGTTACCAATTTTGGAAAACTAAAACATACTCCTTACTTCAATATTGTTCTGAAGGTTTTTGTTTGGGGGGGGGGGACACACAAGGAAGGTTACCGTTTTCCTACAAATAAAATTGACCTTTATAAAATTACATGTCTACTTTTTTGCAAGTCACCAGGTTCATGACTGCCAAAAAACACAAAGGTCAGTTAATCTGATAATAGGATAGACACATATAGATGAATTGGGAGGTTACAGAGACAGGATTCAAAATCGGAAACCCATATTTATAATCCCAAAGTCCTTTGAACTATTAACAACAAGTTCCAGTTGTTCACAATCACAGACATTAACTTTGAAGATGTTCATCTTACATTTAAAAGACTTGTTTTAGTTTGTCATTAATTGGCTTGAGTTTACTATTTTTATTGATTTATTTACTCTAGTTTAGCTTTATTTTCATTTTAGTCTTGCCATTAAAAAATGAATTTTCACTAGTGACAATAAAAAGTATTAAACAG
The DNA here is from genome assembly GCA_023634235.1 of Pisaster brevispinus. Classification (NCBI taxonomy): domain Eukaryota; kingdom Metazoa; phylum Echinodermata; class Asteroidea; order Forcipulatida; family Asteriidae; genus Pisaster; species Pisaster brevispinus. Next base: position 7,938,494 of record JAMKCF010000015.1, on the reverse strand, counting down.
GAAAACTGAAAACTTGCAACCCCAAACAAAGATACTGACAAAAAAGGGAGACCGCCAACATAGGGCTTTTCTTTGTTCAACCCCAAATTATTGTAAAATTTACCCAGTCGGTTTTCCTTGTGGTTTATTACTTGGTATTTCAATATCGGGATGACTATTTTCTGGTAGAGTTTCAAAAATTGTTTCTTTGTTCAACAACCCAAAAATACTTAAAAATAAATTTGTAAATAAACTTCAAATTTTAAGATGTTTCAGTTAACTCTCAAAACAGTTAGCAGATTTTTTTGTAAACTGCAGGTGAAGAAAAGTTTGAAACAGGTTTTGTTTAACTACCCTATTTAGTTAAGGATGACTATGACATCTACCTTAGGAAGCAAACAACCACGTATTTCAAAACAACTGGTAATGAGAATTACTTCTAGCTAATGGCACAACAAACCACTTCCTGAAATGACACTCTAGTCAAATTGGTGGTTGAAAAAAAAAAAACCCAAAAACGTGAACTTTTCACTATCTCTAAACTTAAACTTCACAGACCTTGTTTCGACTATTAACCAAACCAATCAGAGGGTTAAACACGTTCATGAATTAATTGGAAACTTGTCTTTTCAGAGAGTGTAAGGTCTTCACAGATGAACTTGTAAGTTCATTAAAAAATGTTGTCACCGAGACTATTTTTACATCTGGGCGCTGCCCTGATTTGTGTCACTTCATGACATAACCCAGACCCCAGCTCCAACACTGATGACACATTGAGCACAGGCACCAGACTAAGAGGTGGAGAGGGGGGAACACTTTGTTAGCGGTTGTTATGCATACACACATTGTGCATATACTGTTGGAGGGGTATCTGTACAACGCTTCCGCACCCTGGTAACAACTTAACAAGCTGTTGTGCCAGCTCAGCCCTGACGCTGTTAATTGAAGCGTCTTTCAATGGCCGATTCGTAATCCTAAATATGGGCTCAACAGGGCAAAGGGGGGATTTCCTGTATCAATACACTCAGTTATGAATCAGAGGCACCGTGGACAGGAAGAAAAGAGGTAGTAATGGTGGGGGGAGGGGGGGTAGGGGGGGGTAGGGGAGGGGGGGCCTGCCTTCCAATCCAGGAGCAAAAAGGCTCAACGTACACTTCTCAACCGCAGGCTGCCTCAAATAGCCCAAGCCAACACGACAGGAAATTTGTCTAAAAGGTCCTTCGCAGTTATCACTCCTAAGGCATGCGGAAAAAGTTGAAGATCAACTTTTATCTGATGTTGCATTAAGGATTTGACAACACCGCCCCCCATTTATCTTAAATACATCACCAAAAAAAGTACATTATTGATCTTTAAAAGGTGAAAGGTTGTTGCCGTGTTCGGTGCTCATCGTACTGGACGCATTCTAACCAAAATGCCCAAGAAGGAGCCCCGGTAAAGTCTGGCACCTTTCTATTTTTTCACAATGGAAATTGGTAATTGAGTATGGTATCTGGAGCTACCTCAAAAACACGTCCGTTCACTTCAGTTACATAATGTATCGTAGTTTACGCAGAGATTGAAAATACTTAAAACTATTTCCAGGAAACTCTTTGGTCTTTGCCGCCAAAAAAATTGTGTTCTGGCTTATTCTGGTCCGAACATGCAGTTAAAAAAATATATTAAAAATGCTAGAGCTCCATCTACAACTTTGGTTGAATTCTCTTTCCAGCTCTAAAATTTCTAGACACAAAAATCTACTAAATACTTTGTCAGGAAAAAGCTAGCATTGCAGGAAAACAAAATAATGAGAGGCCTCTCTTTTCAATAATAAAATAGACAAAGCCAAACATGTGAAACAACAGCAGTTAGGGAGTTTTTCTTGTTTTAACTTCTCCCTTGATTGGTAGGCCGCATCCGAATCGGCGGCTACAGCTACGGCTATGACTGTTGCTAAGGGTATTGCTAGGGATGACCTATACTTCAACATATGATGATATCGAAATCTAGCCTTAGCCGTAGCTATAGCCGTTAATTCGGACACAGCTTTGTCCTCTTGTCGGAAATCAAACAGCTCCCGTAAGACCTATGACCCTTTAAGTTCATAATGAAAAAAAAAATGAAAAAAAAAAGTAACAAGGGAAGAAAAAATTGATGAGTGAAGAGTAAATAATTCATCTCTTGATCGTTGCCTCCACTTCACTTTTTAAACTGCAGCGTAATTATTAGTCTCAGCTTGAGATCAGGGTTCCGTGACAAATTATGCAGCGAGGTGTGAGGTGTTTTTCTAATTTTCTTATCTTAATAGGGCTTGAAGACGCAGTTTATTTCAGAGCCTAACCAGGCTCACGGTTCTTTTGAACAGACAAAGTAGAAGGAATATTTCATGTGTAATTGCTTCTTTTGATGTTATTTCAAAATAAATTACCCTGAATTTTCTTTATTTTGTGCCAGGAAGCTTGTGCCATTGGTTAAGAGGAAGTTTATTGTTACAATTTCTTTACTGGAAAAATTGCCAATAAAGTCCTTATTAGGGCTTTTTTTTTTTTTCTCTCTTCATAATTCAAGTCTGAATATACGAGTCAAATTGTGAAAAAAGAATGAGCACAAAGGGCGTTCAACCATCTGAATAACAAACTGTTTACTTTTCATCACAGTGCTTCTGGAATTGCCTTGACGGAATTGTTGTCTTTTTTTTTCTTTTTTTTTTTCCTTTTTTAATAAACAAATTTGGCTTTTTTTCTTTCTTTTTTTTCTTTTCCTTTTTTTTTATTATCATAAAGTGCTACCACTACCTTCCTTACTTTAAATTGGTATGAAATCATTAAACTGCTGAACTCAGTTGTCATTTTACGAAAAGAAAATGTGTCACTCTCTAAGTTAATGTTTCAAGTTGGAAATTGTTTCTTTAAGTATCGCATCGTTGTGCTAAAATAAAAAGTACAGGCAACATCACCAAATTGGCCGGAGCACTTGTCTTTCAATGCGGGAAGAAACAAGTTAGCCCCAACGGGCCATGTGACCACTGCTACTATGACAGGAATTCACAACAGCTATGCCAAGAATTGAAAAACCGTCCACGACCCAGACACCAGAGTAAATCCCCGCACAGGATCATTAGCAACATTCTACACATAGGTTAATGTGATACCACTCGGCCGTCAAAAGATACAAGCAACCAAATGGAGGTCACTACTGCTGGATAAGAAATATTAGTAAGACTGATCTTAAAGGCGAGTATCTCTAGATATGGACCAAGTTGCTGCTACTAGGTGTAGTCTCTTTGAATCAAGATAAGGTACACTGTTAAACATTTTGACAGACTCTCTAAAATGGGCTTACTTTCTTTGACTCAACATAAAGTACAACAGTGAGTTGCTGGCAAAAACTGCCTCTCTAAATCTAAATGTGCTTTCTCTCTTTGAATCAAGACAAGGTACAATAATATTGCATTGATCTGCTACATAATTACAGGCTTCTAGCTACCACTTGCGTCATATAAAAAAAATACAAACATTTTACACAATGTACTTTCCTCCTAGGAGAAGAGAACCATAAATATACATACTGTCCGACCCCAGTCAACTCCTTAATGTCAAACATTGTCAAACAGCTAACCAAATCTTAAGCCCCCTAAAGGGCTCCAGGTTCAACTCGGTGTATTTTGAGGTCAGTAGTCGGAGTTCCAACGTGAGATCAGAAATAGACAGTATCACGGGCCAGAGATCCTATCATTTTAATAGCATAGTCTGCCTCGTCATCATGTGCAACTTACTGATAACCGCTGCCCCCCAAAAAAGTTTGCTTAAACCTTCTTTTATTTTATTCTTCCATGGAAAAGAATTTCTACCCGGGGAGAAATTTAGAAGATTTTGATCAAGATCTGATGGCTTAAGTCTTTACATTGCTGGATAAAGGCCTTACATTCCTATCTCCTTGAAGTTTTCTCTCACTTTGTTTTATTTATTTTTTAACTTGGGGGGGGGGGGGGGAGGGGGAGATTGTCAAAAGAAAGAAACTGACCAAAGGGAAGAAACTGACCAACGATAGAAAACTTCATGATGTTACTTCTTCCCTCAAAGAAGAATTTAAGTGAGAGACTTGCGATGATCATTTGACCTACATCACATCTGACCTTTGCATAACTCCCACTAGGATCTCAACAACAGTAACTGGTTTTAACACCCTCTCTGGGATCTCAACAGTTACTACACTTCACTTACCCTCTGGGATGACAACAGCCACCAGATTGCACATGTGTTAAAGGGACACAACGCCTTGGATTGGGCGCTTTGGGCTATAAAAAGCGTTTGAAGGTGTTTTTTTTTTAATGAAATGAATACGGTTGGAAAGACGTTTTAAAAAGTAGAATATAACGGTTCACACAAACATCCCTTGAAATTGTGTGGTTTTCATTTTACTTTGTGAACTAACACAGTTTGCCATTTTGTGGAGTCGAAAAAAACTGGTTCTCAGAAATTGAGGACAGTGTTAGTTCACGAAGTAAAAGGAAAACCATACAATTTTGAGGTATATTTTATGTGGATCATTATATTCTACTTTCAAAACATCTTTTCAGCCACATTCATTTCACAATATTAAACTCTTTGTGAAGGCAGTGTGTCTCTTTAATTTTACACCAGAAGGCACATGTTCGTTTACAGTGTATATTGTACAAGAGTATGCTTAATTCTACTGACTAATGTCATGTCAATGTAATCAAAAGGGACTCCACACTACAGCAGCGTGGAATCAATGGAGCAATTACAACCAGTTTGCCCTGCCTGTCCAAACCTACGCAGTGTACAATATGTCTTCATTAAACCGCCTAATAAATATGACTAACTAGAAGTGCACACAACTCTTCATTTAACTAATCGCAGTTCCACCTTCACAACAAATGGCAGACATTTTTGTTTTACTTGAAAAGAAAATGATTCTGGATGGGGTGAATGGTTCATAACTGATTCAGTCAACACCTCAGTGATGAAATCAATTCAGTTTATAATGTGACTAACTAGTTAGCTAACCAAGTGCCTCACTAACCTGGTTTGTGAAAACAAAAATGCATCCAAAGAATCCTTTTTCACTGTAGACAAACCTCCTACACAAGACTGAAACCAGTTTACAATAACAAGCATAGTTTACTTAACCTTTTTAATGACATCACAGCTTGATGGAGAAACCAAAATTACCTCATTTCATCTCTAATAGCAACCAAGAATAAGACAAGGAAAATAGCAGTGTTGAATATCATCTTAAGCCCCTTCCACACTACATGAATTTCCCTGGGAAATTCCCAGGAAAATAATAGTTGACCATTTCCAATTGACTTGCCAACCCTGGCAAACTCCCTGGACAAAGCCATTTTCAGGAGTAGCTACCCCAGCTTGGGAGTAGGGTCAAGCCAGATAACCCTGGAGTTATTATCCGAGTGTGCATTTTCCCCAGGAAAATCGTATCAAGTGTGAAACGAACATGGGTACTAGGCGCTGGGGGTTAAAAAATTCCCCAGGAATTAGCTGGGGTTTTATTTCCTGCAAATTAAATCAGTGGTGTGAAAAAGGCTTTTGAGTACTACCTTTCTCCACGGTCTTTCTTCAACCTGTAACCCTCTTAAGCCTCAGCTGTCCATAACTCATACCAGGGCCAAATTTCACAAAGCTGTTTAGCAGAAAAATTCTGCTTAGCAAATTTCTTTACTTTAGCAAGAAATAAGCGGGGGTACCAGTGGCAACAATGAAAACTTGATGGAATGTTGGTTGGTAACCTGTTTCTGCTAAGCAAGATTTTCCTGTGCTTAGCTTTAGCAAGTTTTTGTGCTTACAGGCTTTATGAAATTGGGCCCTGGTCAATTCTCAGGTGATCACAATATCATAAAGACCCTTTACTGCCTCTTTAAAAAGGGGTTCCGAGGTCAAATTCAATTTCGTGATGCACTCATTTTCCAATAGATAGAGTCCTCATGAATGTGGGGGAAAAGTTACAAGTCTCTAGCCTCACGTTAAAAAGGTGTAAAATGTCACATTATTTGATACTCTTTCAGAGCAAACTTTGAAACATGACGTCATTGGACATAAAAACAAATAGGTCTGTACATTCCAAAGGGCAAGTTATGCGCACGTCAAAAGGTTAAATTCAATGCCGTTTTGATTGAATATCATCAACATTCAGGAACCAACTGAAAATTCTCTGTACAAAAATGTATAGACCATTGTTTGAAAACATTTTTGGATTTTGACAAAAATTGCACACGAAGGGAATCAAACACAGTGGCCTTTTACACCATTTTTAACAAGAGGTTAGATGGGTGGATCACAAAATTGAATTTGACCTTGGAGAATCCTATTCAAATTATAGATCACCACAAAGTAGTTGGGAAACATCACATGCATGTGAATGGGTCTCGATACCACTTGACAAGGAGAGTCAGACTGGGTGGATCCCTGGGTATTGACTGCCAGCCAAGGCTAGGAGAAGCATCTGCTGACCCACTCACAGTCAACACCAAGGGAAGTTTTCAATTTACAGGAATTTCACCCCCTTAATCAAATTATTTATTGGCTGTTTGGGTCTCTACTCACTACTCAAAACACAAAAAGTAGAACAGGTTTTCTTTGTGTTTAATAAGGAGAGGAGTCAATGGAGTTTAGGTACTGCTGCTGTTGTTTTCGGGGATGTTATTAATTAGGCAGTATGACTTGTTTAAATTAACAACAATGTTGCACAGAAACCAGTGAAGGTAGTTTTTTTTATTAGTGGTTGAGTGTAGCGAGTTGTTTGTTTCAAGTTTCTTGTCCTTTCTGAGTTTTGTGGCAGAAAATTCGCAGGTGACTTGTGTAGTTTTGGACCAATGTCCTTCTGTGTTTCAACCGTTCGACTGTGTTACAAAAAGTAAATGAAGTTTATGATAATGCAATTTAAAAATTCACTGAAAATTCATTGCAACAACTCCAAGCAAGATTCTCTTTTCTAGAACGAAACCGGAAATTACTTTTTAAAAAAACATAGTAATTACATCACCTCATACAAAACTATTTCAGAAAAAACCCTATAACATCAGTCATCTATTTTACCACTTTGAGGAAAAGAAATCTACATTTAAAGGAAAAAAAAAACAGGCCAAATTCTGACCCACAAAAAAGTATTTAAAGAGAACTGTTTCCATCACCGTATTTGTGGAAGTTTAAAAACAAAAAGTACCAAATTGGTTTATTTCAATTTGTACTTATATTATTTATATTAATGTTCTGTATTTGGTATAAAAGCTGTTCATATTGTCCTTCCATATAAGACATGGACTTGTTAACATGTATTTGTCATCCTAGAGTAACAAATAGCAGGATGTTTGCTTCTCCTAGTGTGTGCCTCACGCTCCTCACGTACTGCCTGTCACCCTACACCACGGTAGTGATGTCACAATGGTCCAGCCATGGTCTAAATAGTTCTCAGGGTCAGCCCCTAGGCGCTCATCAATGATTAAACTGAACACTGGAATCAAGTCAAGGTTAACAATCTCTAGCAATGGCAACTCGGTGGTCAACATGCACACAAGGGCAACATGTTGTTTTTTCTTCAATTGGCTCAGTTTTTTTTTGGGGGGGGGGGCGGGAGGGAAAAAGAAAAGATTGCAAAGCCTACCGAAGAAGTATAACGGGTTTTATGAGGGCAGTTATGAGTTGAATTGCCTTTATCAGTTAACCACAAATAGAAATGAACAATGCTGCACCAGAATGAGCTTGGGAACAGATCTCGCTGTAACTTGAAAGGGAGTTTTGCAACAGCTTTGCTTCTCTTCATCACCAAGGACAATGCTTTTGGGAAGGTCGTAGCATGACCTACAATTACGACTCCAAGGGACTGTGTCCTTTGAAGTTAGATATATCCAGGAGTATCATAACTAACTACAAGTAAATGTATAAGATTTGATATATTGTATTTAATTTGATATCACTGATATTGATAGTTTAATAGCTCCTGATGTGCCAATGATCTTTGCAATGGTTCTGATGTTTCAATGTTGTATTCCTTTTAAATGTAACTTACAGGATTGGTACTAGGATAAAATAACATCATTGTTTCATTTTAATCCGAAAGTTGACTGATGAGACCTATAAAGTTCATACTAGAACCATTCCTTCTGTGAAATATTTCCCTCCGAAATGAAAGTCACATTCTAGAAAACTGTATCTGAAAACCTATTTGAAGAAAAAACAACAACAGCTGATTTCGGTTGTTACAACCAAAATTAAGGTCAGTGTGTTCACATGCTGAAGATACGCATGGTTGTCAGTAATTTTCACAGGTTTGTTTTTTCATGTATTGGTTGCTCAACACAAAACATGAACACTGTCTGCGACTATTTTGTAAGCTCTACCAATCCTGCATATTACCTTTAACTTGTTTTCATGACATTTCACCAGTTTAACACCCACTAACTGTTAATTAGAATGATGCAAAATAATTGGTAGTTATATCAGTTGAAAGGGAAAGACTTCATAACACTCACATTTCTTTCAGTTGAATCAGTATACCACCTACATTATGTGCAACTACTGAGCATCTGTATCATTTTTAATTAGTTTCAATTCTAATATCTTTTAATCTATTATATATTATATACCGCACATGCCGCATAGATCCTTGTCATTTGATTGGTAGAACACGCACCATGTGTCATACTTTATTTTGCCATGTATACTGTTCCGACACTCCAAAATTTAATATAGGAGTCCTATATTGATAAATATAGGATGCTTGGGACACTTTGCAGTGATTCTTTGTAACTTCAGTTCCAAAATAATCGTTCCCGCTCATTCATACCAACTAAACAAGGTCGCGTCACAGGGAACAAGGTTGGTGTCTACATGAAGTCATCCATGTTGTTTAGAAGGTTTAAAAAAAGATGAGTTTTCAGAGTGCAGGGTGGACAAGTTTCTGTGTGTTTATTATGAGTTAAAGCTCAAATGACAACGTTCTATGTGTGTATTGTGTATTATATAAAACAAATATTGAATGCATTTCATTCCTGCATTTTCTCAGAATACAATCACTTGGTGTAAAAAAAATGAAAAAGTTCAGATTTCACCTCATGGTTACATTCTGTGGCAAGTACTCATAAGCATCCAATATTTGTAGAATATCAACAGCTACAACAAACCTTTCAGTAAAACATGATCGTTTATCCATGTGAGCAGCAAACCCCCAACTGTTAAAGTTCAAGAACTCAAGTACAGAGGACCACAACACTGAGCTGACGACTCAGCTTGTGTGGCCATCGGATGTACCTCCATCAACTCAATCCTCCAGTGAACAAGCGACAGTGTTAAAGGTGTAAACAACTTTGGTAACTTTATCTTAGAAGCCTCCCATTTCAACAAAATCCTGTGAGTTGTAGTCTAGACAGGGCAACCAATGATGGAATTATCAACATATATATATGACGATACAAACAGATTTTTAAAATGAAGGATTTTATCAAACTTGAGCATATTTTAGATTATGTTAATCAACAGCCTTCTAGGTAATAGTATCAAACACTTCAAGATGTCGTTACAAACTCCAAACTTCAATAAAATCACAAGTTCAAATTCAGCTGCCCCTTCCCAGATTGTATCATAAGCTTGGGTGTGTTCCCTGGCTATACGGCAGTTACAGGTTGAAAAGCTTCTTACTGGCAACACCCCCCCCCCCCATAAAGATATTGACAAAATACAGAGATGGCCAACATAGTGCAGTTGGTAGAGCGCAAGCACGTTCATCCAGAGGTCGCAGGTTCAAGTCCTGCTCTAGCCAGTTTTTTTTTCCTTTTAACCTGGAGTAAACCATTAGTATCGCTATTCAACATAATTTCTCATGACAAAATCAAACCAGTTGTACTTCCCAAAAGTAACTTCCAAACAAATGTATGAAAAAAGTAACAACAATTGACATTGCAAGTTTACCCTACTCTCTGAATAAAGCGAGTTTTTCCTTCATTTTTAGGAAGTTTCTTGATTGTTATTGGGATCCGAGCTATTCCTACAATTAACAATTGAACAATCTGAATGGAAAGTTAACAAAAACAGAGAACTGCCGGAGGGCAAAGTAGAGGTAAGCAACAGTGCAGAACATTTCATAACAAAATATGCTTACATTACATTAATTTCCTTTTTTCATATTTCTATATGCAGCTCAAACCTGTGACAAATAAACCATGGCCAGTCATTCAAGGTCTTTGGTAACAATGTTCCCCACAATGTTCACTGCCATGCCCTCATCCTTTTTGGATGAAATTATTAAGTTGCTTTTTTCCCCCTTGGAATCTAGACGACTTTTTCTTTGTTCAAACCCCAAAATTCAAATACTGATACATTTTTAATATCTTAGTCCACTATCGGAGACACCAATTTTTGAACTTACTTCATGGAAGAAAGTCAGACATCCATTTCTTGGAAATGAGCACAACCAAGAAGTGTTCCTAAGAATAATCTACGACAAAATCAACTTACTAAAAATGAAACCCTTCCCTTCTTGAACAGCCTCATTTGAAGTTAGTGTTTTTCTCAGCAAAATTTGTGGTTTAAAAAAGATAATAGATTCATGGCCATTTTAAAGCCAACAAAGAGGCAACAGTCATTAGGACGAAAGACCTGACTTTCTCTGAGAAAAAAAAACACAAAAAAAAAACCCCTCCAAAAACATCTCATTTGTGTTTTCACTTAATTTAGAAGCATCGTCCAACAAAAGACAAGACAGCGCAGACGTTGTTGTTATGGCATTAGTGTCCTGACCTCAAAAAGATCATCTACTAAATTTAAATCCATCCCAATGACAGTTGTCTGATATTTACTGTTCGATTTTTTTAATGGTCAATTTCAGCCCAATTGAAGGCCAGTGAAGGATGACCAAACTGGACAGATGTACACTATTATTAAGAGAGTTTCCTTTGTGTGAACAGACATGTGGAGGTATCATTCGAGATGTTCATTTCAACTTGGCACAATAGGTGAATAAATTGAGTCCGAACCAGTGATAAAAAAACTCACAAAAATTTAAGGTGTTCTGTTTTCATGGAATCTGGATGTTAATTCAGTGATTTTATCTCAGCGGTTTGTATCTTCAATTGCTCATTTCCTCCATGATATTGAGTCATTGTTATCTCATTTTATAGTGTACTTTCAATTTTCAAAAATCTTCACGATGTATCGACATATTGGTGATATTTACCCGACGATATATCGCCAGTCAAAATTTTCGATATCGTCCAGGCTTATTATTAGGTTAAAAGAACAAACCCAATCAGACAAAACAGTAAAACAGCAAAAATGGCTGTATTCCCCCCCCCCCTTTTACGAGGGCACGTCGCTTTCAAATCCCTCCAAATTTTGCTGGTTGGAATTATTCCTTAAATCCTTTTTAAGAGTTGTTCATGCACAAACATTCTTACAGTGTGTTGCAATTAGTGATTCATGATTTTAAAAACAAAATTTTTCCTCTTGAAATCCAACCAGTGGAATAACCACTCTGCCATTTTGTGGAGTCAAAAATTTGGTTCCACAAAATAGTGGACCATGTTCTGTCATGAAATATGGCCCTACACAATAACCACACAACTTTTAGGGATATTTATGTAAATCCTTATATTCTAATATTCATGTCCATTTCAAAACAAATGCTTTTTACAGCCCAAAGCGCCCAATCCGAAGGCAAACTCTCCCTTAAACTTGGGAGTAAACCATTATTATCACTCTTTCAACATTTCTACATTTCTGATACAAGTTTCAATTCAGTACAAACTTAACAAATAAATAAATATGTAGATTATTAGGCTAAAAGAACAAATCTAGTCCGACAAAAACCGGGAAAGGGCAAAATGGTCGTTTTCCTTCCTTTTAACCTGGAGTAAACCATTAGTATCGCTATTCAACATAATTTCTCATGACAAAATCAAACCAGTTGTACTTCCCAAAAGTAACTTCCAAACAAATGTATGAAAAAAGTAACAACAATTGACATTGCAAGTTTACCCTACTCTCTGAATAAAGCGAGTTTTTCCTTCATTTTAGGAAGTTTTTTGATTGTTATTGGGATCCGAGCTATTCCAACAATTAAAAATTGAACAATCTGAATGGAAAGTTAACAAAAACAGAGAACTGCCGGAGGGCAAAGTAGAGGTAAGCAACAGTGCAGAACATTTCATAACAAAATACGCTAACATTACATTAATTTCCTTTTTCGTATTTCTATATGCAGCTCAAACATGTGACAAATGAACCATGGTCCTTGCCCAGTCATTCAAGGTCTTTGGTAACAATGTTCCCCACAATGGTCACTGCCATGCCCTCAAAAAAAAAATACAATATGACATGTAGCGTAGAATAAACTGAGAATCTAGTGCGAGGACAATCACATATTTTGTATGGTGTACAGCACAACAGACTTTAAGGTAAAATGCTCATGACATATGCTTAATTTTAAAGGAAACATACATTTATGTAACCAATAAAATCAATTATCATTCTTAAATACTAAAACGTGAATTAATGTCAAGTTTACATGTAGTAAAAGAAATCAATCACCTTTGAAAGTGATCTCACTGAGAAGACACAATTTTGTTCCTGAAAATATGGGCACATATCATTTTATAATAAGTATACTTTTTGGATGAAATTATTAAGTTTTTTGGGTTTTTTTTCTCTCCCCTTGGAATCTAGACGATTAACATTACCATCATCACTTATTGCATATGTTATTGTCGTCATAAACACACCTTTGAATAGCTAGTGACAAAAATGTAAACTAAATATTTGCACGTACTCTCTTGTCTCATAAGAAAGTGTATAGAAACATCCGAAAGGATCACCAAGTCCACAAAAGAAGAGACAACAGAGCTGAAGTGACATTCTGGGTAAGCCGACATTAGAAAGTTGATTTTTGGTCACAGATTGCCGTATCATCCTCAAAGTTTGTAATAAAGCTATTTCAGTTAAAGGTAGGGCCATAGATTGTTAAATACTCCAAAAATTTATGACCAACAAAAAAACTTACTTGGTGAGAAGCACTGTAACTGTTGATAGTGTTAACTGTTTTGAGAAAGGATTCCCTTCGAAGTAATATGGTTTGGATAAGTTTTCACCCCAAATTCACATTTGAATATGAATCGTTTTCACAGATTTTTGAGGGTTGGTGTACGTTGCAGCCAGAGATGTGCAGCCAGAGATGTGGTTGGTACCCACTCTCACCTCGCTAACGTGGACAGTTTTTTTTTTTTTTCTGTTTTCTCAGCAAGTAGATGCTGTATTCAGCTGAAACTTTCACATGTGACTTTTATGTTATCTTTCTTCATAATTTTGCCAACAACTAAATCGGTATTACGTTGAGTTGACAAAAACCAATCTATGAGCCTCCCTTTAAATCCCGCCGTTCCTCCAACTCTAAAGGTAGTGCCGATCACAATAGAAGGGTAAACTCCAGGGGTTTTTTTGCAAGTGAAATACAAAAGACCATCTTGTTGACACAGTGCACACAGATAATTTGCATTGTGAGAGACCCTGTATCACTTGGTGGTACAACCTTGGATCTTACACCTCCAGTTTTTTTTTTCCACCCCCTTCTTGACAAACACTGATGTTCAGACGTATTCTAGACCAAGCTGACAAATCTGGCAGGGTGTTTGTGTTGAAAAGGCGGTACGCCGCGAACAGGACGACACATAAGAAACTGTGACTGTCAAACCTTCACAAAGTAGCTAAACTGAGTTGCTATTGACATAAAGCATCAATTTTTGCTTGGCTTAAACTATCTTCTTTTCATACCTGGACAAGAAATATTCACAAGGAGTTTTAAATCCACAAAATGTACTGCTGTTCTAATTTCATTGTCAGTGAACCACAATAGTTAATTTCTAAGAACGTCCGAATGGTTGATTCAAAGTTATTCTTGATTTTAAAGTGGGACATCGATTTACGCAACAAAACTTCCCAAGCTAATCTTACATACATGTACATCTAGTTTACTTTCTTGAAAGTTTACAAAAGAAAGTTGTTGTTTATTCAGTTGAAACATTCCAAGGTTCCTTAAAGACAAATGAAATGGTATACTTTTAGTTTGATCACTCATTTGATAATTTTGTAAATTTGAATTTAGCCTGTTAACAATACTGCCCCATATCTTTAAAGGGGCATTCCATGTTCATATTAATTGACACTTTTTATGAACCAACAGTAACGAGAAAATACTTCAAAAAAAACTAAACTTACCTCACAGGACTGCACCTTTAAGAGGCACCGTCACAAAAACCAGGGCAGAGAAAAAGCATTCATGTACCTACATGTAACTAGGCATTTACAAATGGTTTGTATAACGAGTTTACCCTTGCTGAGTACATAACAACTTTGGCAAGGTACAATGTAACCCAGTCACCTGAGAGGTGATCATTGAGCAATTCAGCCAACTCACTTGGCATTTCTTCTATAATCAGTAAACCAATACGGGCTGCCGGATTGTAAATGCTAACGATTGTAAACGCTGACTGGGTTCTCTTTCTTCTACTCTCTCGAGGGTGCAGTGGCACTGGGTCTACGTTTCTTTGGAGGGGGAGGGGGGGAGCTCCCGGGTTGATGTTATTCAAAAGGAGGCTTTGGCCTGGGGAAGTGATCGATTCTTGTAAGATTCAGACCGAGATAATATTTCTCTGAATTTTGGTCCGTTCTGAAATTGTTGGCTAAGTTGAAATTAGTTTTCTCGGCGAAGCTTGTGCTGCTTCTTGGTAATATTTGAATTTAGATGGGAAAACTATATAGGTAATCAAGGACTGTTGTTGAATTCCCGCTCCATTATATTTTTTGCTCGTAAACGAAGAAAAGTAAACAGATTAGACTTCGCAAGTAATTTTTTTCATAAGTGCCACTGCCGCTCTACTAAGGAGATGATATCTACATGTCAGGGTAAATGTTTGTCAGCACTAAATAAACAACTTGACGTAACAATGCAACATAACACTATGCAGGATTAAGAGGAAGAAAACAAGAAAAAAACAGAGGCACTCACACATTTGGAGGTCCAGACTCCGGAGGAAAAAGTTTTGGATATTTTTTTACAAAGTAAATAAATTGATCTGATTTACAGGGTGTTGTACATCAACGATAAACTTTCGATTTGTTTTTGTTATTGCTTGAACGGGAAGTTGTTGGGGTGAGCGTAGATGATCTTTTTCACTACATATCTCTAACAAACCAGAAACTCATGTCATCAGATTTTGCAATAAGCTTGAGATTTGACCTTTTTTTTTAAAAGTACATCAAATTTTAGAGGAAGCTTTGAGTTTTTCAGTGTCAACCTTAAGAACTTAATTGTTGACTTGCTTCCCTTTTCTGTTTTATTGTTTTGATATATTTTGTACAGATACAGATATATTTTAATGAGTTCTTTTTTCAGACGACTAACATTCCTGCACCTTTAAGGTAGAGGTCAAAGTGAGGTCACACACAGGCAGCTTAGGAAACTGGATCTAGGTTCAGGAAACTCTGAGTGCACTAAAGGTTACTGCTTCACAAGCTCAATTTGGCAATGCTCCCATAACAACCACTACCAGAAAAAGAGCCAAGCCATCATCAACTACGTGATTTTAGATGACCTGGGTACATGTCTGGAACTCGGAAATATAAAAAGTACAAAGGCCAGTACACTAACCCCTAGAAATGGTCCGTGGCTAGACAACACTTGGACTAAAAAGAGCCAACAGAAAGACCTTCATACCAGTGCTCTAAGTTGTACAGATAAAATGGAATCAAAATGAAAGTTCACACATTATGATAGGACATATTCTAAAATGACATGAACTACATGTACATAACACAAAAATGGAAACCTCAAGATCGTTCATAAAATATTGAAAAAATGTGTTTCCTAAAAAGTAAAATCTAACTTTCAAAATTGAATAATTTTGAAATATCTCAAAGTGAGTACAGCAAAGAAATACACACAAATTTACAAGCATTCATTTGTCACTAGTACAATCTAAACAC
The DNA here is from genome assembly GCA_023634235.1 of Pisaster brevispinus. NCBI lineage: Eukaryota > Metazoa > Echinodermata > Asteroidea > Forcipulatida > Asteriidae > Pisaster > Pisaster brevispinus. The sequence continues at coordinate 7,922,529 of JAMKCF010000015.1, read as the reverse complement.
AATTATACTCCTGTTGTATTCAACACTTTGTAAAAAGCAAAATGCCTTCCTTCCTTGTGCAAGTGGTTGGCCACTTGACCCTAGTTCCACACGCAAGTTGACAACATGAATCAAAGATTCCATGACAAAGTAAAGTTCAAGTTGACAGAAAAAACACCAGCGCAAAGCGAGAAGGAAATATGCTTTGAAGTCGGCCGTTGTAGAAACTGAGAAATGTGTAGCGAGACCCCCCTTCAGTCCCGGGCTGGTAAGACCAGTATCCTAAGGGTTTATTGGACTTATTTCACCTAAGAGTTGACCTTAGTAGACCCAGACAACAGACCAGGCTGTTACAGCAGCTTGAAGAAATTTAGATAGCTACCTTCAACACACACTGACCTGGGTACCAACGATTTCATACTGTGGAAAAAATGTTTGTAACCATCGCCCCTAAACCAACCTAGTATTTAATGTTCACAGAAAACAAATTAAGGCCTCAATTTCACTTACTTTTCCTTTAAACTAGCCCAACGAATGGCAGCTGCCCTGAACTTTCCCAGTTTCCAAGTCAGGGGTTATCGAAGAACTATTTCACAGCATGCTACAATCCTATTTACTCTATTTCCTGCAAACTGTTGACTGACAATTCATGTCGGATGTTGCATCTACAGAAAGCAATCTAGAGATATCCCCGGTCTTAGCGCATGGTGTTTAACTGGTTGTCAGACAATTACATTTATTCATATCGGGAAATTAACCTTTTGTAATTTGCCTCATTCAGTCACACTTCGCCCAAAGATAAGAGAATTTGAAGTGGCATATTTCCAACTATAACGATTGATACTTAATTGACTTAAAGTTAGAATAATTAAGTGATCTTGAATACTTCATTAATTATACCATAATAAGTTCACTCACTATAATTGAAAAACCCTGTACTTTAAAACTCTACTTAATTTCTCACCACTGGTTCAAAATACAATTAGCCTTCATGTTTCCCCCATTTCACAGTAACTATTAAATATAAATGATTGATGGTTTGCATCACTAATTGCAGACTGTTAGTTAGCCAATGAGCACCACTGTGTGACCCACCAGCCTTTTTTCCCCAATTTCAAGCCAAAGTGGCCTTGATGGAAGGGACAAGGTCAAACACCAGCCAGCCTTGCATTGGTAAACTGATCATACAGTTAAGTCAACTAAAGACTAAAAAATGCACACACTCTGTGACCTGCATCTGCACATCCTACACAAGCGTCCCTTAGTAGAATTGGCAATACCATTACCAAAACCATTATTTCACAAACAGACTTTTGTAAAGGTATATTTGACTGTCCAAATGGAATTCCCATCCCAAAGTCACTGAAAAATGTGCTTCTGTACATCCTACATAAATATCCCCAGTAGGTTTGGCCATTCTGTTACCAAAGCATTATTTTACAAACAAACTTGTGTACAAGTATCTAATTCTAAAACAAAAGTGAGTGTATAAATGCCCATACCCAAGTCATTGTACAACAACAAATCTTGCAGACAAATCCATTGTGATTAAGACCTACTTACTCAAACCCAGAGAATCGTTTACCAAAAATTCCAGGTTAGGCTTTGGGGTGGTATATTGTTAGCAGACCAGGACCCCATTTCATAGAGCTGCAGTGTGTAAAGTTTTTCTGCTAAGCAAAATAAGCAGGATACTAGTCACAGGTGATACAAGTGTGATATGGTACTTTGGCTGGTAACCTGATTCTGGTAAGCATATTTTGGTTGTACTCGGCTACTTTTTGTGCTTACGCAGCTCTATAAAATTGGGTCCTGAGAATTGTAAGTTTCCTTGATCTATGATCTAACTTCCCTTTAAGTAAAGTGAGCAGACTGTACCTTCAGCTTGTCAGACCATCAGACAAGGTCACAGTCTACGTATAAAGGTACAATGTTCACCTAAACCGATAGCACTGTTTGTATTTCACACGTTTGGAAGCTTGCCTGAAATCGTGGGGGGATGTGCATGAAAATCAAGACAGTTGTGAGGACGAGATTTTAACATAAACATTTTTATAACGCTCGCATTTTGAACTTTGTTTGTCAGCAGTGCAACACTTAACATTTCTTGGGGGAAATTTCTTTGGGACTTAATGCCTCTGTTACATTCCGAACCAGATGAAATCATATTAAGAAAAAAAGATTAACAGAGTTTGGAGAACATTTTTCTGTACCTGTTTTTAAACTAGAAATTATCCACTCAAATAGATTTTTTTTTTTTTTCAAATCGCATTTTCTTGCAATTGATTTGATTAAGAAGACACCATGTTATTATCCAAGTGTAGGATGGAGAATGATGCAAACATCTTTTCAAAGATGAAAGCATAAAATGGTCACATTGAAAGGGTCCAATTGAGGTCAGGAAGAAGTCATTTCTAGGAAACTTGGTGGGCAGAGTTGTGAAATCTTGTGTGGTTAACGATATAGGTCAGCCCAGGGAAATTCAATATCATCAGTGGTCTCTTAGATGTTGACTGGTAACTATTCCAATTTCCAACGCTTCACCATTCTTGGAAAACTACGTTGATTGCACAATTAGTTTGGAATCCTGTCTGGAAATACTTCTAAAAGAACTCAACAAATTGTTTACTTGTTTGTTACTGTAAGCATACTTTGGTGAAAATATGAATCACTCAAACAAATTGATGACAAAAGGGCCGTGTCACACAGGCAACTAGTTTCAAACAATCTCCTTGAAAAAAAAACAGCTCAGTATAATTGCAACATTTCGAACGGACACCAACACTCTGAAATCTGAGAAACGATTCATGCATGATATCGCCTCTCAGATTCAAATGTTTTTAATGATTTCTGATCAGTGGGGGCATTTCAGACGAAATAATTTCGCAGAATGCTTACTTCAAATATTTGTGGGTGACAAATTATCCCATTCCCAACCATATTACCGCATAGGGAATCCTTTGGCAAAATAGTTTATACTATCAACAGCTGCAGTGCTTCTCACCAAGTAAGTTTTTATGGTCATAAACTTTTGGAGTAGTTACCAATCCATGACCCTACCTTTTAGTCCCATGGTGGCTAAGTAAAGATACAAATCTATTTTTCATTTCTTACAAAAGACTAGACTTCCATCGTTCCTCAGTCTAGTTGCATCGAGTTTGGAAGAAACACCGTCCGTTGCATGAATCTTGGCTCTCAACATGTCATTGATCTCTCCCCCCCCCCCCTCACCCCAGCTTTCCAGATCTTTGTCTGTCTGTAACCCTTCTCACACACACACACACACACACACACAAATCTATACAACTGGGTCTTGTCCACAAGGAGAGGACTACAAAAAGTAACAACAAAAAAACAGACTTAAGTGAGAGTCAAAATGGGGTATAATTGGGGCAGATTGTGAATTCATTATGACCATGGTGTCCATGATTGGAGTCCAGTGTGTTTGGCTGGCTGGGGACCACTGATGCTATTAGCTGGTAACCGTCCACAAGGGAAACCCTCGTCCCTCGTAACAAAAACCCACTTTTAAACCAAAACCTCCATAGGTTGCCATCATGGTAAGAGCATTATAAAAGCATGGCTTTATTTCCTGGCATCATTTTTTTCTCACGTGTTCTATTTTTTTCAATTGTGCTCTGTTCACAGTCACAGACTAAATTGTTTGATTTCTTTACTTATGCTTTACTTCTCCGAGTTCCCACGCAAACAAATTAAACCAGTTGACAAAATCATATAATTGTTTTCAAAGCAATCTCTTATATAGAATTACAAACCTTTGTTTATTTGCTTTATATATTTATGTCTCCCTTAATAAAAATCATTAGTACACAAAGGGGCATTCCAAAGTCCTGAACGTGCATGATTTGCAATTTCTGTAATTACAAAGACTTGAGGTATATTCGGGTCAACTTAAGGTCATGCTAAGGTCACCCCCTGGGTCAAAATACAATACTGCTTTGATATACCAGCCAGACAGTCAACCAGTCTCAGGGGACCTGGCTTCGAACTTGCTCCAGTATCTGCTGATATATTTTGAACATTCTACCCTGTTAGTTAGCTGATAAAAAAGATTTGTACAATGTCGCTTGTCATGTTACACTGCTAACAATGCACACGAACTACCAGTGAGCATTCTTTTGTGGTGTGAATGGTTCCCTGAATTGTCAACAATACCGCAGGTCAAAGTGGTACGATTACCGGCCAAATCAGCAGAGAGCACGTCCGATCTGACTGAGCCTGGCCGACCAAATTGAATCATTGGGCATACTTACAGAGTTTGATTTCAATACAACTGCACAGATTTCTTACTGTTGGTACTCAAGTCTACCCACAAGAAATGATATTATTTGCAATTAGTAGAATTAATTAGTTAATAATATTACCTTATATGCTATATAAAAAGCTTTTTACCTGATAAAACTGTCAGTGTTAATTTACACTATATGCTCAAAATAAAGTTCTAGTTGGACAGTTTTGCCCTTTTTTTTATATATAGGAAAAATTAAACCATGTGCACTGGGATATGGTAGAGACGTACAACAAGCAGGCAAAAGAACTATAAAAGTTGTTCCAATTGAAAACTATGAGCAAGGAGAATAAGTGCAAAAAGGCTTGAGAATATTATCTTTACAAAACTAATGGCCAGGTTTTTGTTTTTTTATACCGTTCAAAAGTACGGGACACCAACAACTTTTTTTTAACTGGCCAAAGATTAAAACTTTCCTGGCTGTGCAGTATTCTGTTGAACTTATTCGTGAAATCTTGTTCAGCACTTCCATTGAAAAGGAGCTTAATGCCTCTATACATGATCACTGGACGTACAAACTGGTTACACTAAGACCTCCATTCACTGACTTCAGGATTGACAACAAAAACCTGGGGTTGGCTAAGGGTTTGGCAACACTAGCTGGCTTAACAGGGAGTACTCTTTGCAGGGTCACTGGGGTATGGATAAGCTGCTTTAGGCTAAAGTAGAAAAGCTTGTTACTCAGTCTCAAAGAAGACTGTCGGGACTCTAACTGCAGACTACTATACCTACTGTGTAGATACAACTTGTACAACTGTATGTATACAAGAAAATCCAGTCAATATATACAAATTAGGTAAAGAAAGTGTTCGATTGTGCGTTACAAGGACCATTCCTAGCAAGGTTTGAGGGGGTAGATATCGAGTGAAGTGAAGTACTAAGTGTGGCTATATGCGTTAAAATGAAACTTGGTCAACTTAGTGTAGCAGGGGATGTTTAGATATGAGTTTATAGCATTTGTGAAGCTACAAGTTGGTTTGTTATTAATGGCTGTGTCTTTAGACGAATAGCTGAAGGGGAAAAGGGGTGATGTTCAAAGATACCAAGCAGACCTTTGGAAATTGTTGCTAATAAAATGACGTTCAGAGAGTGTTGGGGTGTGAAGAACTTGTTTGTAGGGTTCATCCTTTAACTTACTATTGATTAATGGTCCCGCCGAACAAAATCAAAACAGCCCACAGTGCAGGATTAGAGAAAGTTTTGATTGTAGGGGTTAGAGAAGTACATGAGAGGACTTTCAAAGGCTTGAAATTTACCATCCATCATCAGCTCCCATTTACTGGAATTTCTGTTATTTAATAACATCCTGTTCAAATGTCCTTGTGTGTTTTCTAAACTACAGCAAAGTTTTAAGGGACATAGGATAGTGTTACAATTATATTGACTGTTTGTTGGCTGGGTCAGGAGGTCATGGCACACACCAGTCTTGGTGGTGTCAAATGTTGGGCAGAGACAGAAGCACTTACACAGTTTCTCTTTAAACTTTCTACTTTCAGAGCTACTTGTACTTGAGATTTAGTGGGACCATTTTCAGAGTAGATATTTGTCTGGAACTGAATGTGAATCTCTTAGAGTTCTCAGAGTATTGTTTCTAACTACATTCACTGTTGATATTGCAATCGGAGAAGAGTCTGATAAGACTGTCTATATTCAAAAGTACATGTAGCTAGTACTAGTAGGAAGCTTCTTGCTAAATTAACATTTTGTCTTTGACCAATGGTGGCTAAAAAAAAGGTAAAGATTTCAATGAGGTTGCTGCTCTATGTCCTGACACCTCTACATGTATGTTTCGACACCCCTACGTTCCGATAACCCCTTCTGATTTACATGCCTGGGATAGAGTTAGGGTTAGGTTTAGGAGAATAACTCTACGGGTGTCGGAACTTGGAACATAGGGGTGTATTGCCTTCAATGAAAGAAAGAACTCAACAATTTTAAATGTAATTGGGGGGAAATGTTGATCCAGCATTTCTATAGTTTTCTTTTGATACCTGGAAACAGTCAAAACAAAAAAAATTAGCTATTGGTATCTACACTGGTCCACATGAACTGGTGCTGGTTATTCTGATAAAGATGTCCTTTACGTAATATCCAATTACATGTGATCCTTCAAAACTGGAACTGACTTATGAAAAGTCAGGTACCTCATCAACTGCCACACAACGTTCATATGCATGAGTGGGTACCAAACACAGGATGGAAGAAATGTACCAGTCTGGTGTCCTGATAAGGTGGGTTATTTGTGTACAAAATGCAAAAGGTACCAGACTACTGACTAATTTTGAAGGGTTTCTCTACAATACCACAAACACACATAATTTACACAAACAAACACAACCAAATACAATTACAGAATATACCACGGATAAATTATGCAGACAAGATTGACGTGGCATTTACATAAATCAGCCATCAATTTGCACAATTAATTTTCACCACTCGAGTTCAATATACCTGTGACCATATATCCAGTAAATACAGAAAAAGGCGATAACATTATTACTTCAACACTGGTGATAGTATTGTAATCATATGACGTTTAAAGTTTTCATTCTTGTGAAGCGATTACTGTTTCCCTTACATAATAAGTACGCGTTCATAACAACAGCAGTGTCGAACTGTATCCAAACTGGTCATATGACAGTCATGTACACAACACATGCATTCTGAACAGGCCTTTAAACACACATTACACACATACAGGCCTACCCTTAATATGCTGTCTTCTACTTACCATGGCTATCCCAACATGTACAGATCACTGGCCAGCCTTGCTGCAACACAGTAGTAATAATAACGCCTAGCTCCCTCTGTACACAGCTCTGCTGGCCGCTTGCACCCAATATTTAGCTCTCAGGGGTTTTTTTTCCAGCTCTCTTTCCCCTCAGTCTTTGAGATACGGTTTCCCACGGTAGTTATCAACACAAGTGGCTATGATTTCTCAATACAATTAAAAGGTAACCCCTCTTGTACATTCACTTGGGTCTTCGCTAGTTGTAGAGTTGTGAACACAGCTAGTCAGATTGAATACACTATCCACACACAGACTCAATAATACACTCTTACAAATCATTTGCAAATGACACTTTTGTTACTTGGCATGGGCTGTACCACTTTAGGAGCCACAGGGGGGGTTTTTCTGCAAGCGAGTGGGCGGGCACAGGATTGTGGTATGATCCACCAACACACAACAGGAAACTCGCCCTACTGTTAGGCTATCACTACTCCCACCCAAAAAAAAAAAGGGTCGCAACTGAACTATCTATTTAGCAACAAATGAACTTGTGAATATCAGTGCTGCAGTTTGCGTAAGTTTTTTTTATAAGTGTTTTTATTTTATTAGAAAAGACACGCTATTAGCATTAGGGTGTTCAACTGCAGAGGGATTGGAAATAACTAACATCCCTGCATGGATAATGGAATGATCAAGCTTGTTCTCATCTGACCTAGTAGGCAAGACAAGTGTAGTATACACTATGCATGTACAGCTATCAAACCCATGGTCATTCAGTAAGTATTGAATTACCAACCAAGGCACTACATAGAAATTGAAAGAAGAAGAGAGAAAAAAAAAATCCAGTCTCCTCAGTGCACACTATACACTACTACGGTACACAGCCTGAACAAAGAGCTTATGAATATGCATAAGGTTTATACTACTTTGTGTATGAATGGGGAAGCATGTTGGCATGATTTTGATTCTGAGGGGCTCTATGTTACAGACAAATAGTCCAGTCTAGTAAACTGTGACATTGCTGTATGCGTGTGTGGTGTGTGTGTGTGTGTGACCATGGTGTGACAATAATCCAAGCAATAAAGACAGCTTCTCTACTGTTGGCGATCTCTTTAGCGTGTTGTGTGTTGTTTGAATACAGCAACAATTGTAAGCCAAATGTTGGTGAATGATCTACAATAAAAGCCAGGCGGATCCTGACTGTAACTGAATAGCTCAGCTCAAAATGAACGCATTTAATCGAGCTCACTAGAACCATGCTTTACCCTCTCTAACTTTATAATCTTGAAGAGAAGGTTCCACATTATTTTTCAAAAAACATAATTTCTGCTTAATCCTCTGCTATTCTTTAAGAATCCTGATATAATCTTTTAATCCTGTATTATAATTCACTTAAAGCAGTCACCAACATTTAAAAACAAAATGCCTCTCAAATGATAATTTGAGTAAATAAACCAGAAGGGAAACTGACTGGGTGTAATTTTACTATGATTAATTCTCCAATTTTGTGATAGAGATAGACATTTAAAACTGTATATAGAATGTTACAAAACAACTGGAATTTACTGGGGGGGGGGGGGGAAAGCACTTCACACGAAAACATTTTACTTCTGGGCAACGTGAGCAAAAATAAAGGACATGTCAGAAGGAAAATAATCACTTGGAAATTGTGTTATTTTGTTTTTAAAGTTGAGGTTTCCTTTTTACAAGGAAGCAATGTAACTAACCCACAGCCAAGGTTATAAATGAGACGTGAGAACATTTAAGAACAAGCAAAATGCTTTTTTTTTGTAATTCAGACGTAAGAAATCCATACCACACCGAAATTTCCATGAAGTATTTGCGCAAATTAGTAAACAGATGGCTCGTACAGACCTACCGGCATTTTCTTCTCATCGTACTAGTCATTTTGTGTCTCTTATAGAGGTGGGTGGTTTTTTTTTTAAGGCGGGGGGGGGGGGGGGGGGGGGGGAGAGGAAAAAATGGTTAGCATCTACTTTTCATTTGCATAACACTCACCACTCGGAATGAGGGGGAAAATGTTTTGATCAGCATAACCGCTTGCTCACTGCTCTTGTTGATGGGCTCGGTCTGAGCTGGAGGTTTCAGGATGTCTGAAATGGGAGGAAGGTCCCTTGGGGGAGGGGAACGAACTGGGACAGCTCATCAGCAGGGTTCAAGAATATCAAAACAAGGAAGGGCAGGAAAGAGATTATATCATTTGGAGACAGATTTTCTGTGAGATTTGATGGCTCGTAATTAGAGGCTTTTCTCAGGCTGGATATCGCGTACACGTTGGCAAAAGGTCATTCATTATTCAGACTAAGTAGATTTAGGTCGTATATTTAGAAAACAAATTATTAGTTTCACCTCTCGGGTTTTAACCAATTCTGTGAACGGTACACGGCATCACAAATAAAATACCCACATACACGCACTTCACTGTTAAAGGGAAGGTATACCTTTGGTAAATACTCCACAAATTAATGACCATAAAAAACTTCACTTTGTAAGAAGCACTGCAGCCGTTGATAACGTACAACATTTTGAGAAACACCTCCCTTCAAAGGGATGTGGTTTTAGTGAGGGGGATTTAGAAACATTTCAATCTGAGAAACACATTATCTCAGATAATGTACTCCAATTATTACGGGCTATGCTTCCTGCCCAGTCGTAACTGCTCCACCAATGTCTCAAAATTGCTAGCACTTTTTGAAATGAAATTTTCACAGGTTAGTTTTATTGTATATATCCACATTTGCATAAAATTAAAACAGTTGAACGGTTCCAGAAACCAAATGTATATACTTTGCCTTTATGACGATTCCCTCGGTAAAAATGTTTAAAGACATTGCAGTAGAAACAGAACTATGAAGTAGGTCACAAATGCTTTGTGGCACTTTGGAAGACAGCTAAAACAAATGCTTCAAATTTTACCAACTGACTTTTGATAAATGTCTCGCTTAGTAGAGAGTTTAATTCACTCATGGCCGTATCCGAATTGACAGCTACAGCTACGGCTACAACTGTTGCTGAGGACATCCTGTACTTCAAAGCATGATGGCGCAGCGATTGAGCCGTAGCCAGAGCCGTAGCCACCGATTCAGACACAGCCTTACTGCTGCTGTTGGCAACTGTAGAAGAGAACGAGTTTTTTAAAAATGATTCCGGGATGATTAAATCTAAGCACCTTCCTTGAAAGGTAAAAACCTGTCCAGATTCCCTTATAAGCTTAAACTGATTGTCCATATTTAAAAAATAACCAGGATATGACAATGACAGCTGAGACTTGAATCCTTTATGATCAATCAGGAACTAAAAAAAAAAAAAAAAAAAAAAAAAAGCAACAGGATGACATGAAACCCAAATGCACAGGAATTCTAAATATATCCATCATCAGATCCTGTACGGATCTGCAACACATGATCAACCATAAAATATAGTTCTAATTATGTCTTACATCATTCATGTATGGCCATAAAAATATTCCCCCTTTTCAGCTCCTTTATACATCCAACAGATCCAACAGATCCTTTACAGATCCAACAGACCCTTCACAGATCCAACAGACCCTTCACAGATCCAACAGATCCTCTACAGATCCAACAGACCCTTCAAGGATCCAACAGACCCTCTACAGATCCAACAGATCCTCTACAGATCCAACAGATCCTCTACAGATCCAACAGACCCTTCAAGGATCCAACAGACCCTCTACAGATCCAACAGATCCTCTACAGATCCAACAGATCCTCTACAGATCCAACAGACCCTTCAAGGATCCAACAGATCCTTTACAGATCCAACAGACCCTTCACAGATCCAACAGATCCTCTACAGATCCAACAGACCCTTCAAGGATCCAACAGACCCTCTACAGATCCAACAGATCCTCTACAGATCCAACAGATCCTCTACAGATCCAACAGACCCTTCAAGGATCCAACAGATCCTTTACAGATCCAACAGACCCTCTACAGATCCAACAGACCCTTCACAGATCCAACAGATCCTCTACAGATCCAACAGACCCTTCAAGGATCCAACAGATCCTCTACAGATCCAACAGATCCTCTACAGATCCAACAGACCCTTCAAGGATCCAACAGATCCTCTACAGATCCAACAGACCCTTCAAGGATCCAACATATCCTCTACAGATCCAACAGACCCTTCAAGGATCCAACATATCCTCTACAGATCCAACAGACCATTCTCAGATCCAACAAATCCTCTAAAGATCCAACAGACCCTTCAAGGATTCAACAGAGACCCTATAGATCCCTCAGATCCACCCAAGACCAACATGTAAAGATCCAACAGATAAAAGATCCAACAACACCTCAAAGGATCAAACAGATCTTTTACAGATCCAATATAATCTCTACAGATCCAACAGATCTTTCACAGATCCAATGAACCCTTCACAGATCCAAAAGATCATTCAAAGATCAAAGAGATCCATCAAAGATCCAACATAACCTTTAAAAATCCAATAGATCCACCTAAGATCCAACATAACCTCTATAAATCCAACAAATCCATCAAAGATCCAACATAACCTCTATAAATCCAACAGATCCATCAAAGATCCAGCATGTCCATTTTGGATCCACAATCTTGCATGGATCCAACGGATCCTTATAGATCCAACAAATCCAAAGATCCAAATGATCCTAATCAGACCCATCACAGATCCACAGATCTTGCATAGATCCATTGTATCTATTTAGACCCAACAAATCCATACCCAACGGATCCTTCAAAAATTTACCACCAAACCCATCACAGATCCACGGATCCAAATACCTTCCATAGATCCAATGGATCCTTTATATAGAACCAACAAATCCATATCCAACGGATCTTTTGAAAGTATCCAAAAGACCCATCACAGATCCCTCACAGATCAAATGAATCTTTCATAGATCCAACAAATCATTTTGCATCCAACGCACCCTTCAAAAATCCAACAAATTCCAACTCTTGCATTGACCCAGTGAATCCTTCATAGCACAGCTATTTTTGATCTGACTTGTCATGTCCAGATGATTATTTAATAAAAAATATGACAACTTGCTGAATTTAAACACGTGCGCGGTTAGGGTGTTTAGGGAAGTGTAAATTTGAACATATTTTGTTGAATGTCTATGGGAGTATAATTTGTTTGATGAATACTGTTAAGTATAGATTTTCAAACTTTAGTCAATGTCGTATTTATATTATAATCAATTAATACCAACAGAGCTATTACCATTGACTTCTAGTCCACCATACCTCCTATGATAATATGGTAGGGCTTCTCTAAACTCACATGAATTATTTAATAACAATAATAATCACAATATAACGCTGGTATATCACAGATGAATACCACAGGGCCCAATCTCATGGCTCTGCTTACCGTAAGCTAAAGAATCAACGCTTACGGAAGCAGGGAATTCCGCGCTTACGTCAAGCGTATTTCATGGGTTAGCAGGGAATTTTTGTGCGCGTGTGTACTCCACGCTACGAGGCTTTACTCCCGTACACAACTAGCACCGAAATTTGGCGCTTGCACAGTAAGCGGAGAATGGTGAGCGTCAGCGCAGAATTCGGCGGTAAGCAGAGCCATGAAGTTGGGCCATGGTATGTTAAATCTCAGATAACCCTCAGCTCTGACTTTGTTATTTATTGAAGGCATTATTTAAAAGTCTGCACGGCAGCTAACGGCTGTTTGGCTTCTGACTTGCACCCCCAAACAAAGGTATTGACAAATTAGGGAGACCACCAACATAGGGCTAGATAGCTCAGTTGGTAGAGCACCGGCACGTTAATCCGGAGGTCATTGGTTCAAATCCCGCTCCAGTCAATTTTTCTTTGTTAAACCCCAAATTATTTACAAATTTATCCGCTCAGTTTCCTATGTGGTTTATTACATGATATTAGAAGTCTTATGAAGTAAAACATTTTAAAGAAAAGCCAACTGCTGATTCAGCTGTCATAGTTTTTTTGTTTTTTCCTCTCCTGGTGGTTATGAAAATGTTGACTATTCTGGCTGGGTACATTCATTTAAAACAGGAGAATAATATTGGGTGCATTACTGCACTAATTAAACCTGCATCCGTTAAAAATAATAATCGATTGTCTTAAAGATTAAATTTCCTACCAACAACTAAATGCAAAAAATATAAATAAATAACATCTAAACGGATGAAGCCCTAGCCCAAGGACTAAGCCAGTTTGGAGCCCTGTTTCAAACAGACAAGGCTTACAACTGGCCTATCAAGCCGACAGCCATATTGAAGCCATTAGCCTTAGCCATCATTTCCCCCAAAAAGGCCCATGTTATAGCAGTTTCTCCTTGTGATTATTGTGTACTTAGTGCTTAACACAACGAGTCCGATATGTAATCAAATCACCTCACACCTCTCTATGTCTCGTTGATGCGTCGGCCTACAGCTAATTGCTGATTCAGTTATCATAGGACTTCTCTCCTCCTGGTGATAATAATATGGTTGATTATTCCGGTCGGGTACATTCATTTAATTCATTCATATTTCGGGATGATTTTAAACGACACTAAATAGGAACTGTATTTAGTTATAAATGCACAAAAGGATTATCAATTAATGAATAAAGCCAAGAGAAAAAGAACGAGATTGGGCGACTTAAAATTAAAGCATTAACCAAACATATGGCTTCCATTTCTAAACAGATATCTTATAGCATGGCAAACGTGAACAAATATTTGGTAAAATTATTATCTATAAATCAAGTTAAAGCACAACATTGGAGGGCTTTTATGTTAAATGCTTCATCTTTGAATCAAGATTTCCATTTCTTTTGACTCATTTCTGAAAAAATATTAAGGCTGAGAAATTCCGAACTCAATTTCTTTGGAAATTCAGAAACGCTTTTTCCCATTTTTAGTCAATCAAAAACAACAAATTTCTCTTCCTTTATGTGATAGCTTCATTTCAGTTGCCCGGACATCTGTTGCCATGGCAATAAGAAGAACAAAGATCCCCAGACGACGAACTTAATTCCCTCAAAACAATGTTTGTATTGGCATACAGTATATGGGTAATTGCTTCGCACACATTGGATGTAAGTTAAACGGGCACACGTTCAACTTGAATCTCAGTTGGGATTGTTTTTCTCTGACTCACTTATTCATGTTTGCGGATGTCTTGTGTTTCAATTGGCAGGGCAGAGCGTTTTGTTAGGCAAAATGGCATGGAAATTGATGCCGAGTACCAGTGAAATGCCTTATTAAGCACGATAAATGGTAACCTATACCACATAATCAGATATTGTTGAGCAATAGTATTTAATGATACTCAACGTAGAAGGATGGACTATAAAAAAAACTTACCAAAGTTTATCGAAACTTAATTTGAGCAGCAATTAAGTCGGTGTACAATGACGAGAAAAACTACACGAATGGTTCCCGATGCATCGTTGGTTTTAAATAACTATACTTGAAGAAAATCCAATAATGCTGAAAAGGTAATCTTCAAATTATCATTAAGAAAGCCTCATTCAAAACATTACAATAATATTAGTGCATTACTGCACTAACTAATTCTGTATCCGTTAAAAATAATAATTGACTCTCTAGAAGATTAAATTTCCTACCAATAACTAAATGCAGCTCCATCCAATTGGTAAATGCTCAAATGACTAACTATGAAACTATTGTCATCGGTGTATACTTGCCTTCAACCATAGAGGTTGAAAAGGACAACTAAGCACTAAGTCAAGACAAATATTGCTATAATGAATTCATTTCTTTAAAAAATCTCATGTACTTTTCTGCTAGTAATTTCCCTTCATTTCCACAAATATAAATATCAGTTTATCAAGTTACATAAAATGTTATTCCAACGAACTCACTACTTCACTTCTGTCGCCGAGCAGGTTATGAACCCAAATGACTTACTACAATATTTGTTCCCCTGGAAATAGCTACTCAGAGTAATTAATGACTATTCAAGCAGGGGTTTTGTTTTTTGTTTTTTCTCTCTCGATTTAAAAAAAGGTTATTCTTGAAACCATGACGTTTTATGTAGACAAGCTGTTCTGAAACTATAATGTACCATCCCTATAACACCAAAAAAACCTAAAAAGGAAGGATATACCTTTAGTATGTACTCGAAAAATTAATGACCATAAAAAAGCAGTGGAGAGCTGTTGATTTGATAAAACATTGTTAGAAACAACACCCTTTGAAGTAGTGTAGTTTTAGAGAAAGAAGTAAATTTTCACCAACAATATGAATCTTCAGGCACGAAGCCTTTCTGGGGCATCTGAAAGCACACAATTCAATGCAACAAGGGTGGTTTCTCTGTCATTATTTTCGTGCAACTTTGATGACCAACTAATTGAGCCCGATTTTTCACAGGTTCGTTATTTGATCCATATATATCGGGAATCTAGTGAGGATACTGGTCGTTGATGATTACCCACAGTATACCCCGTCTTTAAAATAATGTGCCCATCTTATCACTCCACCTTAACAGATACTAATTGTTAAACTCTGATTAACTGCTTAAAATGAAATCAAACTGTTTATCTGGGCCACCACATTAAAAACATCCCCGTTTCCCGTTGGGATGCAGATTGTGTGCATATGACTATGAAGGCTCCATCAGAGAGTCCCATACGGCTTTACACACACCCTCATAAATTTATTCCCAACCCTCTGAGCTAAACTAGGTTGCTGGAGTTTTTTTTCTTGGCTCGCTCAGTCCTTCTTGATTTACCCCCCCCCCCCCTTCTTTCTTCTTTCTAAACAGCTTTTGGCCTTTAGATGGGTAATGCTCACGTTTTTCTATCACCTTGGCAGCGCAGTGCGTAGCTGATCAGCGGTCATGCTTCATTTCACCGCAGGGAAGGGTGGTGGCAAGTACGATAAAATAAAATGAAAAAAAAAAGGGGGGGTGAAAAAATGTACGACACACTACATGAATATTCAACAGTCTGGGAAGGTTTCAGCAACAGCATTTCTGGGGGCAGTTTTCGGTGATAGCTAGGGTTTGCAGTCGACTGCACAGCGCTGCGTCCAATCGCCCATACACGGTCTTAATGAATTTTAATTAAAACAACGACAGTTGGCGGTTTAGAGAGGAAATGGTTGTCTGTTTTCTTTACCCCAATCCATGGAAACACTTTATAAGGTATGAACCTCGACTGCATTTAATCAATGGCTCGTAGTTTTTACCTCGTTTGTTGTTGTTGTTTTTTTCTTCTTGATGATTATTTACAGTTATTACAGAAATCTGAAACAGCGGGGAGTTCCAAGACTCTGAGTTCCAATGTCACATCCTAAATCAAGTTCTACTTCAAAATCTACTTTCTACTTTAATGAAATCTTGACAAATTGAACTTTCACTCTACTAATGTTCAACAAGGCTTGTGTGTAAACTAACATGCACATTCTTCTTCTTCTTCTTTTTTTTCACGTGGGTACCAAAAATATTCAAATAACAGGGATGACATTGCAAGGATGTGAACATTCCGGGAAAACAAACTTGTGGATCTGGGTTCCCCCTTATTCTAGGCCTAGAACCTGACTCTGTGCATCAGCAGAAATACAGGTTTGGACATAGTGTGGACTATGTCTGTCTTCCTTTGGTGATTGCTTTATTTCTTCCAAGAAATGTTTGAAGACTCAAGGAGGTTTTGAGAAAATTCTGACATCTGGAAAATTCCTGAGAAATCACATGTTTGAAATACGCATCATGACTTGCACAATCTATACTTTGATTTGTCATATTGTTATCTTGATGTTGTTGTCTTGTTGAATAAATATTTGCAAAATACTTGCAACCAATGCCCTGACTGTAACAATCAGCTGTGATTTAGAGGAGAAAAAAAAACCCTCCATGATTTGCACAAAACAATGATATTTCCATCTCGCAAATAAATAGTCAGACGTGACAAGTGTGTTCAACTACTGTTGATAAAAGAAATGCTACAGCTACTATAAGGCAGAGTATACCTTTGGTATTTTCTCCAAAAAATTCATAATTATAAAAACTTACTTGGTAAGAAGCACTGCAGCTGTTGATAATGTATAATATTTTGAGAAACAATTCCCTTCAAAGGAATGTGAGTTTAGAGAGAAGGGATTAAAAAACATTATTTTTAAAATTACCTACTGAGTTTACCTTCAGGTTTATTACTTGAAAATTAATTTTACTGACCAAATAAATAGTTAAAACCCTAAACAAAACCCAGAAGGAGGCTTACAAAAATATGCAAAACCAAAAGTACTGAACAACAGATAAATAAACAAAATCCTTTCCCATGAATTTTTTTCCCTATTCAAATCAAAAACAAAAATACGGCACATACTCGGTCAATATCTCTTTCAACAGAAATCTCACTCATGCAAAATTAAATACTTAAACTAGCATCAGTTAAGAGTAGCAATTGCTTCCAAAACAGACCTTTTCATTTTGTTTCACTAAATGTAAACAAGAACAAAACAAAATCAATAATATCACAGGTGAATGACGGCAAACGAACATCAGTTAAAGGTCAGTACCTCCATCAGTTCTCTCTCCTTGCCATAACGACACACAGATTTCCTTCTAATTGCTTACCATCAACAGTTAAATAAAATAAAAAAAGAAGGAAAAAAAGTCAATCGCTCTCGGTCGTGACTAAAAACTCCTAATTCAATGCCGTAACTTAATAACACTCTCAGGGGGGGGGGGGGGGTCGTTTTGAGAGGGGGAAAAAAGTTGTGGGCGTACGTATGTAGAAGACTTTAATTATGAAGATACCTCAATGTAATGATGATGTCTAGTAGAGCCAAACAGTCCTAGTTTGGGATTTATAAGCAGTGGAAATGAATAGAGAAAAGCAATAACGTTTCTTTTTATTAGACATTGATTTTTCAAAAAATATTATTTAGTTTTTGCCCTTACACCGATGAGTACAAAGCACTATGTATACTCTGTACTTTCCCCCCGAGTCCTGTGAAGAAAAAAAAACCCACACAGGGATATCACTCGGTGGGATTCGAACCCTGACCTTTGCCATGCCAGAACATTTCTTTTGATTTTTTACAACAATCAGGGAGATATTTAGAATGACATTCAACATAGTAGGGAAACAGTTTCCATAATCAGGGAGATTTTCAAACTTGTTCATCAGAACTTAGAAAGAGTGGTTTATTTTTTTCAGGAAACTTTCTGCAGAATCAGGAAGAGTGGGCAGCTCTGGTTCTTGGTGCAACCAGTTGTTGCATTTTGACACAACTGTTTTCCTCTTCTCTTTTTTGGTAGAGAAGATTCCAATCATCTCGTTTCCAAGAAACAGATCATTTAACTAAATCCACGGAAAACATTTCCTAATGAGACCTCTTCACACACACAGTTCACATAATGCACAGTTGATTGACTGTGTTGTTCAAATGAAGCAACAAGTTGTCATGGTAACATATTGGTTTCTTCATAAATTCATTCATTTTCATCTGTGAGATCAGTACGGTTCATCCAACGAAAGATACGATAGAAGCGTGATAAGAAGAGAAAGCTTCCATCTAGAGTCAGAGTCCGACGTATCTATAATGATTATTCTGGTGTATGTTTCTGTTAACGAGTCCAATAAAGTCTACATTCATGCATGACAATAACTCTGGGCCCATGTCAAATAATTTGGTGGCATGTCGTGGCCGAGCGGTTAAGAGCACCGGACTCAAGCTCTGGTGTTTTCTGACCAGCAGAGTGTGGGTTCGAATTACGGTTGCGGCACTAGGATCCAAATGGTAGGAGGTATGTTGAAATGAGGCCGTTTCCACCTTTCGGTAACCCCTAGGGTTTTAGATTTCACAGAGCTTTTAGGAACAGTGTCTCTAGAACCAGAGAAGTTAATCAAACAGAGGAAGCATTTCTTTCCATGTGGAAAAAATAACAGAGGTTTTTCTTCACCAAGCCCACATAGAAAGTCTGAATTACGACAAAAGTCCAAAATTCTCATCCATGAGCTTTTAATTCGGCAATTTTTTTTTAAATTCTTCTCTTGAAATTTAGTTGTATTCTTGACAGAGAAAACAATTATCAACAACTATAACAAAGTGGCAAGAAATTATTATGACAAGCAGAACCTATTCAAAATAGTCAGTATTTAAACCCCCAAAATAGTCAGTATTTATCAAAATAGTGGGTGGGTGCATATGGGTCATAAGAAATAACAATAAATCAAAATTTGAAAGTTTTCTCTTAAAAAATAAAACAGAATAATATATATATAAAAAATTTAATCAGAAAGACAGCTTTTCATTCAGCGATAATAAAAGCCAAACATTCAGCATTATAGACTGTTCCCAATTATGAGACCAATTTGAAAAGAGAGCTGTAGCAGCCCAACGGGCTAGCCTAGACCTACTTCCACTGACCCTATTTTTTAAAACAACAGGTTACCTAAAGCTTCCTCTTTGTACTAGACCTTACGTTATTCTTCAGCGTATTGAAAAAATACATAGAAAAGTCAGATCAGCATTTAAAAATAAAAATTTTGGGTGGATGGGTATTTCAAAATGTAGTTTTGGAAAAAAAAAAAATCTGTCTTTTCTGATTGCCCCCTAACATAACCTAGCATCCTCTTCAAACTATAAAATTAAACACAACTATATCGACTTCCTCTCAATAAATACATACAAACATTCAAGCAACTAAAAATAAAAACAACAACAACACTTTTCTGCATTCCCTGGCAGTCTTTTCAAAACATGAAACAAACTGTTTTTTATCGATGGCCTTAGTTTTGCTTTTTAATCAAGTGAAAACGACCAGCACATGAATATTATCAATTCTCGGTACTTGAACGACACTTATCTGACGTCGCGTATATGAATTCCCTGTCTACACTCAAAAGCTTGACGCAGACAATTCCAAAGAGAAAAAAGAAGGTACACAAAAAAGAAGAAGATAAACCTTTAGGTAAAAGATCCCCATCATGCAGGCCGATCATTTACAAATTCATAACTGGATGGAAGGGGGGGGGGAATTTAAAAACAACACTCCATAGTGACAGACCTGTTGGAATCAACCACCCCGTCTAACTGGCACATGAATGTATAAATCTAAGACTAATGTCTTCAAGATATGGTAGAGGTTTTTTGTTCCTTTCCCCCTCGGAGTATCTTGAAAAGGTGTCAGGCTGTCGCCAACTCTAGACACTATCACAGGATCCCCCCCCCCTTCACCACCTTCCAAGGTGCCCCACCTTCAGTTAAAGGTACAGCATCAAAATGAATTTCTTCTCAACGTAAACAAGTAACAAAACTACAATCCTGAAGGTCTTGACAATGTGTCACACCAACTGTAGACAGGATCAAGGGCTTTGTCATAACCTCCACCCCTGCCCCCCCCCCTCCCCTCCACCAACACCACCAGAGTTAACTCATATTGGCTAAAACACTGTCCTTAGTAGTTACATAATGATTGAACCATTCATTGCTTTGTCTCAAGAAATTTACGACTTCTTGACATGAAAGCTATTTTCATGCTATAATCCAGGCAGACCAGGAGATGGGAACGGACAAATACTCCGTCCCTATGAATGAAAGCAAATGTTTATCAACAGACTTAATTAATATCCATTTCTTCTTACACAGTTTTGAGAAACAAAACTGTTTTTGATTTTAGGGGGGGAAGGCAATCGTTTGATATCCTATTATGAATAATTGACGATTGGCAGGGAACCGGTTAGCATGCATGGAGAAATCTGCATGCATGAGTACCGGTTGAGGCATCATAACATCAAGGCAGTATGGGAGTATCGGGTTACATCATTGCGGGGAGATCTCGACGAGTGCCGCCGACGACAAAAAAAATCATAGTCAAATAAGAAAAGGTGTTACACTCTTAAAGGAACGGCACATTGTCAATAAAAGACTAATTTGAAATTGGTCAAGTGTTGACAAAACTTACATGATGTAAAGTTTGTTCAAACATCAATCATTCTGAGAAATATATTGCTCTTTCATTTACTCTCATGTTTGACGAAAAATAGAACTCCCAATTCAATAGACCGTGCAAGTCTCTGTGTGCTCAAACATTTTGGGGGCCACTTTGGTCCCATGTACATTGCTTTACTGCGTGAAGGAAACAAACTTGCGCACTTTATCAGGTCCCGATGTTAAAATACCTGTGAGACTTGCAGTCTATACAGCTCTATTTAAAAAACACTTTGACATGACAGCTTCATAAGCTGGTTTAAGAATTAGAGGAATGGAATGAATGTGTTCTTCTTATAACAATAAAATACAACACCTTTAAGAGCTCCACTGCCCTCGATTGGCATGGAGGACGATCCTTGTGTATAATCAGTTAAAGTGAATGAATAATAAAGGTACTTTAGGGATGAATCTATTTAGATTGTCCATTGCCTTGAACAGCAAGAAAATTACGAAAACTCAAGACGTAAGTTTACCATTACCCAAAAGGAGACAGTATTGTGTGACAAACGGCAATGGCATTAGAATTGTAGATACTGTTGTCGGGAACAAATTTGGGGTCGTCTTAAGGGTTCGTTGAAATGATAGCAGAAAAAAAAGTCATCCCGATACTGAAATATCAATTAATAAACCACAAGGGAAACCGACTGGGTGAATTTTAAAATGATTTTGAGTTCTACTTAGAAAAAGTGGCGAGAGTGTCGGACTTGAACCCACGACCTCTGGATTAACATGCCGGCGCTCTTAAACTGAGCTATTTAGCCCTAAGTTGGCAGTAACCCCATTTTTTCTTTCCTTTTTTTACTTTTGTTCAAAATAATCAGACTTTTACTAAAAAATACTTAACTGTACTTATATCTCTTCATTTATATCTCTTCTTTTGTACCACACTATTAAAAAAAAAACCAGTCAATTTACAGGTTGGTTATTTAAACAGAATCTTGAAGCTATTCTACAGGATTGTTAAGGGGAAAAAAACGTCATTGTTTAATTTTACTCTGTAAGATTACTGATTATGAAGTGTATACCAGAATCATTTTTTCTTGGAACCATTTCTCTCTGAAATGAAGCCATATTCAAGAAAACTGGATCCGAAAACTTTTTTAAAAATTTTATATTAATTTTAAAAAAACACAGCAGCTGATTTTGGTTGTTACAACAGAAACTTAAGGACATGGTTAGCCTACATGCTGAAAATTAAGCAAGGTTTTTCTCCTTTCTCCCCCAACGGACTCCCTGACTCACACAACGGATTAAGCCCAAATTTTCACAGGTTTGTTATCTCATATACATGGTTGATCACTCAAAACACGAACACTATCTCCGACTATTTTGTCCACTCCACCAATCCTGTATAATACCTTTCACTGACACAGTTTATCTCCCTCGTCGTCCCACAAGATCTACCTGTGACTAAAGCATGGTTTTGTCTTCCAAGTACGAAGCAGGAAATTTTGCATTGCACAGGCTCAAGATAAAAGAAATTGATTTCGGATGGCCTTACCCGACCCATTTCCTATTTCATGAACCCTTTCGGGCTCAGAAAATTACATGTGGTGACCTTTTTACATCACTTTGGTATGACGCTTTTAGTTAAGTCTTTAAACATATATATTTTTAATATAAAAGTACAGAATTATCCGTCATTTTCATCAAACCTAAAGATAGTGTAATATTGTAATAGATAGCTGAAATATACAATTTTCTATTTTTATAAGTCAACTTGCTTTCCCTACATAACAATTTAAAAGACTTCATTTTGCAGTGTTTTAAGTTCATTTCCTAAAATAATAACCATGTTCAATTTAAACTCTAAAAGGATAACAAAAAAGCCCAGGGAATTGTTATGAAACTGTACTTAATATTGACAATTTTGATTGATTTTCATTGTGTAATGACATTGATTTTTTAACTAGGTCAGTTACACAAGAGTATATCTTTGCTTAATTATGTTTAAAAAAACCAGTGTAATTATACATGACCCAATAGTCAGATGTTAACAGCACTCGGAGCATGAAGTAGCATTGTCAATTTGGGGAATGGGCGTTGATTCGTGCATTATCAAGAAGACCCTCAACAAGTCTTTCTTACGACCTATCTTAGGAAAGGATCTGAGGGATGAGCAAGCAAGCAAACGACACTAGTGGCAGCACGCCTTCTGGGTACAGTACCAGCGAGCGTTGCACTGCAATGACAACCACATTGCCGTACCGCCAAATCATGACAAATTCATTCCAACCTGATCATGTATCTAGGTCTTCAAATGGAGGCAGTTGAGGTGATATGAGGTCCCTTGATGATTGGACGATCGTTGCCCAGGCAAACTGTTAACGACGCTTCACACCTTACGGGACTCTCCCCCCCCCCCTTCCCCCTTCACAACAAGCAAGAAAATTGTCTTACCAAATGGTCAGTTAGTCCATCAACAACGGCCTGTTAATTACATTGTGTGTTATTTTACCTCTGTCATCTAAGGAGGGGTGTGCATCAGGGCGTATATGTGGGTGATTGTTACCTCAGATGTAAAGGATACGTTGTATCATGTAGGTGGGGATAGTCATCTACCTAGTTATCAATCTAGTTATCAAAATAGTTATCAACCTAGTCGTCAAACTAGTTATCAATCTAGTTATCAATCTAGTTATCAATCTAGTTATCAATCTAGTTATCAACCTGGTTTTATTGGGAATATTGTCAAACTCTAAATTAATAGGATTACCGTCATCACAAAAATTAAATTAGTCCTAAAAAAAAACTGGTCAATCTTATGGCTGTGGTTTCCATTAAAACAAAATTATTCAAATAAAACAAGAAAAAGAATCCAACATACGATATGATACTTCAAAGAAAGGCAAGACATGAAATAATCCATTATATCATTTTTATATGAAGAATGGATGCAATGAATGTGGATCTCTGCATTATTAAGAGGAAACAGCATCTATTAAAGATATTATACAGGATTGGTAAGGACAAAAAACATCACTGTTTAATTTCAGTCTGAAAGCTTATTGATCATGAAGTTCATAATGGAACCATTTTGTCCCCTGTGAAATGAAGTTATGTTCAAGAGAACTGTATCTGAAAACCTTAAAAAGTAAAACGCAACCAGCTGATTTCTGTTGATACAACCAAAATAAACGACGTGTTTACTTGCTGAACATTTTTCCATGGTTTTTCAGCTGACTCACACAACGGATTAAGCCTAAATTTTCACAGGTTTGTTGTTTCGTGTATATTAGCGACTATTTTGTCAGCTCTACCAATCCTGTACAATACCTTTAAATACTTGCTGACTTTATAAAACATGGCACTGTAAATGCACATCTAGTTACCCCCCCCCAGCCTCACAACTCAACCTTTCATAAATCTTTAATCAGCTCAAGATTTGGTTGCATTGACAGAGCTCTTAAGGGAGAAATAATTGATGACATCCATGAAAAGGTTTAAAGGTTTCAATCGAAACTCCAGATTTATATTCCATTTGCTACATTTCTGATACACTGGCCCAATGATGACAACAGAGGGCTCTCTCCATCACCATCACTAAAGTGCACAGATTCTAAATATAGAACAAAATGATTTAAACGGGCCCCTAGATGTTTGGTGACATACCCAGTTGAAACTTAATTGGTTAGCGATATTTGTTGACTTTAGCCAGACTTTGAGATTTAGGATATTTTTGATGCACAGTGCCTTGAGTAGTGAACGTCTATTTGCTCCATTACCAACCCGGCATGAAATATACGCAGAACGTTATCTCGACGCCATATGTTACCTGGTACCCTGCAGCCATGAATCCCTGCGTTGGAATGAACCTATTTCTTTAGGCTGGTTCATACACTTACTTCTGAGTAACTGAACCAAATTCATATCAGGTGAAATGTGGCGCAGCATTCGATCACACACTTTAAACTGTTTACACCCCATTTAAAACAAAATAAAACAAGATTTTCCATCAAGCAAAAATCAACTGCAGTTTGATTCTAATAAAAATAATAAAGATTTATATTGCGGCCGTACATAAACATGATCAAAAGCACATAACACATTGTAAATACACAGAATGGAAGAAAAAGATAAAGAAATAAGACTGGTCACCAGGCCAGTTCCCCCAAAAATCTAAACTAACTGACGAGGCAACCATAGAAGAAAAACAAACAAAAGACATAAAAGACACCAAAGATTAATCCCATTAATAACATAAAAATGCAGAAGGCAAAATACATTTGTCAGGAGAAATAACAGCAGCCATGTCCATTTCAGTCAGCTAAAGATGACCATTGAAGAACGCACTCAACAGTTTCCTTCTATTCTACTCTAAACTAAATTCTATCCACATCAAATTCTACAATTTGGTTTTAGGGCCATGTCACACGGGGCAATTTACTGGCAACCAGTTCCAGGCAATCTCCAAGAAGAAAAGAAACTCACATTTGAATGTTCACGTATTTTTCTTAAGGATCGTAAGACATTGCTTGAGAAGTTACTCATGTGCCACCAAAGTGGTCCTGTAGCGTGCACTGCGGTTGGTTGCCTCCAAGTTGCCTGGAAAAGTTGCCTCGTGTGACAAGGCCCTTACATTCAAACACAAACACACACACATACACACACATGTAGATAAGTATGGCTTCTATAATTAACCAATAGCTGCCCAACTACGGGATTTCCCGTAAAAACACGCCAATGCTGTTAGCGCCTAACTCCACGAAAAAAAACCCGCGGATGAACAAGTCGTTAGTGTCTTTCCTTGAACTCTCTCTACATGTGATATGAAATGGGAAGTATGGCAATATATATATCACATTATAGAGAATAAGCTGCTCTTTCTATAATGGTGTAGGCCTACAGTTTGTTGGGATATGTTTTTTGCAAGGCAGTTAATAATGAATGTTTATTGTAATGCATCAAGCGTTACACAAGCTTAGGCAGGAATATTGTGTATGTACTGTGACCAGTCAGGTGCATATGGGTTACAGACGAGGTATAACATGAAAAGGGTGAGGAACGGTTTAAGAAGAAGGTAAAGAATTGAAGTCTGAGGTAATCATATCATCACTTTGTCCTTTTTTGAAAACGGCCTTGTCTAAACAAACCATGGTGTATCATCAATAATTCTGGAGGATCAGTTGATTTTTGGAACTTATGAAACCTTTTCCCCAAAATAATCCGAGGAAACTTCTCCTCAGGGAATTCAAACTATCATCAGCAACAAATTGTGTAAGGTTTTCATTGAAGTTTTAGAAGTTGAAAAACCAGGTTTCTCTAATGTGCAACCCCTTATCTTTGGTTGAAACATCCTTCAGAGGAACAGACCGAGACCACTGGTGAAATCAAAATACTTCTCTGAATATGTTTATGACAAAAACATTTCCTGGAAATTATCGAGTCTGGTTTCCGTTGAATGTTTATAAATTTGTTACAAAACAGGAAAATACTTCTTGTGTTTAGTTTGTGACTGAGGTGAAATCAATTCCAGATGGCCATTTTAGCCCGGTCTCATTTCACCAAAGCTTCCTGAAAACAATTTTTTTGGCCAATAACAGAAACACCTTGTTTAGCAGACAAGGGTAACCCAATTTATGTTCATTTCAAAGCATCCCCCCCACAGATGAGCAAAGACAGTTTGAAGTTTTAGAGAAGGTTAAATTATAAGTTTTTTTTAGTGAAGGTTAAAGGTTAAAGTTTTAGTTTAGGTTAAAAGTTTTGAGAGAAGTTTGATAGCTGATTCCAACTTCATACAAAAGAGGCTTCTGTTTGCTGGGATGTTGGTTTGATTGTTGGGTGTTTATTGTTGGGTGTTTGGTGTTGGGTGTTTGTTTGTTGGGGTGTTTGTTCGGGGGGGGGGGTGTTTGTTGGGGTGTTTGTTTGTTTGTTTGTTTAGATGATCGTCCTGTCAAGGGAACTCTGCAAACTCCCACAAGGGGATGCAAACTCCCACAAGGGGATACAAACACCAAGCTGGCAACAGCCAATCTCTCCCACACGAACATTAGTTTAACGTCGGTGATTATGAATGGCACAAATCAAGAAATTGTGATTCAGTAACTTGACGACGATACTTTGTCCTGCAAGCCTCGCTTTGGATTCACTAAAAAGAAAACCAGTCTGGTCCCTTTTTGTATAAAAGGGAAAAATCAGTATAGTCTTAGTTGTTCAAGTCAGGGTACAGGGAATCAGCATGCTGGGATGGTGTGGAGTGGGAGGAATTCAAATCATGCCCATTTGTATGCTAACAGCATCATCAGCGCAGTAAAACTAAGCTGACCCCTACCTACATATGCAAGTCACACAAGGCTACCTCATACATGTATGTAGAAAGTGAGCTTCACTCGGATGTAAATGTGTTCTTGCTTGCAGCTAAGGGCTAGCCATGAACAAGCCATGAACTTTTCAGAAGGTAACAACGCTTAGAGGGGTATTCGTGTGAAGAGGTTCAGTCCCAAATAGTGTTTCAGATCGGGCTGAGACTCTGTTGCTTTCATTTATTACGAAACGGCTGCCGGTGTAGCAAGGTCTGGATGGAGTTCAAACTATTTTGATCTTAAACATGACTAGCCTGTTAGTTTTCGTTGTTCTTTTAACCACATCCCATCTTCATAAAGCCTCCAGACTGTCTTAAAGGTAGGGGCACAGATTGGTAAATACTCCAGAAATTAATGACCATAAAAACTTACTCGCTAAGAAGCACCGCAGCTGTTGATAGTATAAACTATTTCGGGGAAAGGATTCCCTTCAAAGTAATATGGTTTGGATAAATTGTTACCCCAAAACATTTGAATGCGAGAAACAATTCATGCAAGAATCGATTCTCAGATATCTGAGGGTTGACAAGGATGGATTCGACGTTCTTGTGAAAATACCTTGAATTTTTGCTGTTTTCTCTACAAGTGGACACTGTATTCAGCTGAAACTTTCAAATATGACTTTTATTGTATCTTTCTTTATAACTTTGCCTATAAATAAGCATTACGTTGACAGAAACCAATCCATGACCCAACCTTTAAAGGTAAGCGGTGAGTAATAGTCTATTGATGGACAGCTATGACAGAAATGTCATGGGATCTTTTCAAGCGGCACCAGGGCGGGGTTAGAGGGAGTAAACATTCCCTCCTCATCCTCCCCACTTTCAGGGCAACATATCATCGCTGGTCCCCCGAAGAGACCTACATGGTCCACAGCCACAAAAAAATGGGGCTTGGAGAAAATTGCGATTCAAATTGCACTATTTTCCAAACTGCTGTTTTTGGAGCCTGGGTACTATTTTATATTGTATTTTTAAGACATAACTTCTTCATTCGTACAGAACTCTCCATTATGTTTTTATTCTTGCAATTATTTTGTATGAGTAATTAATTCCTAAAGACATACGTCACTTTGTGAAAACGAAGAAGAAAAAAAAACGAGTGTTGCTCACAGAGCACTGTGTACAAACCAATGCAGCATATTGAGAACTGTTCTGCTGTTCTGCTATGAAAACACTACGCTTCAATAGGTTCAACGGATAGGTCACACGTGAAAACGCAAAAGTTGTACACTTAAGTTTGGAACCTTGCCATAGCACTACATATTTCATGGGTAAAGTAGTGTCTCGTGATAGGTTAGTTCGTGGAAACACAAAATGGCAAATCTAATGATACGGCGTTCACACTAATGAGTGTAATTAGGAAACTATTACCTATTAGGCCCTGAAACTTGCAGAAAATGTTGCACAGTAAAGAGTAAATTTAAACCGGTTTGCAAACGTTTTGTGATTCTTAACAGAAAGGTCACTTCATGAGACCAGCGACGATATGGCGTTTTTCTTTTTTGCATGCATGAACATCACAAACATTTACACATTACGGAGTCATTGTTTGAAAGAACTCACCTGCTGATTTAGGAGTGAACTTGTCTCTGTGAACGGCACAAACAGCAAGAAGACGATACCCTAGGTCAAAATCAAAGCCATTCTGGGCTGCAACTCGGCTGACAATCTGTGGATGGATAAATGAGGTAGAGTGTATGCGTAATGTGTATGAGGTTTCATACCGGAGAGTTTGAAGGTAATGATAGATAGTGGAAGGTAGAAGAGGGTTTAAGAATGAGGGTAGGTGTTGAGGGCTAGGGAAGGTTTCTGTTTGGGGACTAGATATGAAAGTGGAAGGGTAAGACACACAAAGTGTGTATGAGGTTTTACACCTGGAGCAAGGGTTTTTGGGGTAATGATAGATAGTGGAAGGTAGAGGAGGGTTTAAGAATGAAGGTAGGTGTTGAGGGCTAGGGAAGGTTTCTGTTTGGGGACTAGATATGAAAGTGGAAGGGTAAGACACACAAAGTGTGTATGAGGTTTTACACCTGGAGCAAGGGTTTTGGGGGTAATGATAGATAGTGGAAGGTAGAAGAGGGTTACAGAACAATGGGAGGTGTTGAGGGTTAGGAAAGGGTTGTGGTTGGGGTATGTACAAAGTATGCACTAAGCATGGAGTGAGGGTTTTTGGGGGGTAATGATAGATAGTGGAAGGTAGAGGAGGGTTACAGAACAATGGGAGGTGTTGAGGGTTAGGAAAGGGTTGTGGTTGGGGTATGTACAAAGTATGCACTAAGCATGGAGTGAGGGTTTTTTGGGGGTAATGATAGATAGTGGAAGGTAGAGGAGGGTTAGAGAACAATGGGAGGTGTTGAGGGTTGAGGAAGGGTTGTGGTTGGGGACTAGATATGAAAATGGAAAGGTAGGATGCACTCCTGTTTTGGTTTTGCAACATTCTTTACTGCATGGCCTTATAAAGTATTATACAGGATTGGTAAGGATAAAAACATAGCTGTTTAATTTAATCTGAAAGCTGACTGATTATGAAGTTTATACTGATCCATTTTTACTGACATATTTCCCTCTGAAATGAAGTTCCTATTTGAGAAAACTGGATCTTAAAACCTTTAAAAAAAAAAAGTGCATGAAAAGAGCTGATTTTGGTTGTTACAACCAAAGTTAAGGACAATGTGTTTACATACTCAAATTTGTGCGTGGTTTTCAGTATTTTCTCCCAACTCACACAACGGATTAAGCACAAGTTTTTGTTTACAAGTTTGTTATTTCATGTATATTGTTCATCACGCAAAACATGAACACTGTCTGCGACCATTTTGTCAGCTCAACCAATCCTGTATAAAACCTTTAAACAATCAAGATTCTCAATGACTTACAAATTGGCCAGCATATTTCTCTTTGACGCTACTGTGATATCAATAACATAGAACCTTACCATACCCTTTTTTGTTAAAAGGTGCCCAATAAATGATCAAGACCCCAAAAAATCATCACCAACTTTGCTATTAATCGCTAATCAAATTTTAATCAAACCTTTGCCCCCAATAAAAGAACAAAATAATATTTGTGAAAGCTGATTTTGGTTGCTGTCAAACACTTTGTTGATACCACCACCGTTTCTGCTTTTTAGTCTGCCAGTCATCATTTATCAATCAATTAGTCAATCAAATAAACCATGACAAATTACTCTGCCATCATTGTTCAATATTGGATGACGAGAACAACGATATTTTTCTTGAATTTCTTTTTTAAATCTTCAGTGACTCTGGTAGGATTCTAACCCATGACCTTCCAAATTCTAAAGCTTAACACAGAAGACCATAGGTTCAAATTCCAATCAATACAGACCAGAATTCTATCTCCGTAGAACTTACGGAGTATTTTTAGTACTTCAAAGGTGAAAGTTGAATTTCATCTAGTTGTTGAACCTCTAACATTTCAAGCTAATCCAAACATTGTGTTATTTGTAAGAATAATAGCATAAGCAAAAGTCAATCTGGTTTGGGTATTAAAGGTAAATTTCAATTTTCTATCGGAAAGCTTACTTGTTATAAAGATGGTTATGGTAATACGCATCCCGCGCAATTATTTCGTCTGAAATGCACCCGTCGATTAGAAATCAATCAAAACATTTGAATCTGAGATTTCTGAGGGTTGGTGTCCGTTTGCAAATGCTACGGCGAAAGATGCGGTTGGTACCCACTGTCACCTCGCTAAAGCGTGGTGGACTGTACGCTCAGGTGAAAATAAGTGACAGGTGTTTTTTTTTGTGCTGTTTTCTAAACAAGTAGACGCTGTATTCGGCTGAAACTTTCACAGGTGACTTCTGTTGTATCTTTCTTGATAATTTTGCCAATAAATCAGCATTTTGCTGAAAAAAAAACCAAGCGATGACCTTACCTTTAAGTGGGAGACTGAAACAAGTAGTCGTCAAATTGAAACCCAGAGTAGGAAAATCAAAAAGTTTCCCCCGCATGAAACTGAACTTCCTCTATCCAAACATAATCACCATGTTTGGTCAACCGTAACAATAATAGTGTAAGAGGAAGGTATAATGTACCCTTCGGAAATAATTTATGCAATTGCGGCAGATGTTTTAACATAAACATTCCTGGTCAACTGCTGAGAGAACTTTCTCTCTCTTCTATTTGTAATTAAAGGTAAATTTGAAAAAAATTGACCTGGTTCAAAACTTCTGAAGTTCATGTGAGCTCTCTCATCTATTTA
The DNA here is from genome assembly GCA_023634235.1 of Pisaster brevispinus. NCBI lineage: Eukaryota > Metazoa > Echinodermata > Asteroidea > Forcipulatida > Asteriidae > Pisaster > Pisaster brevispinus. The sequence goes on along the minus strand of JAMKCF010000015.1, from coordinate 7,891,019 downwards.
TAGTTGAAATTGAAACACGGACCTGGTCCCCAGGTTCTATAGTTGCTTTGAGCTCTTTTTTTCCTATTTGTAGTTAAAGGTAAGATATAAACATGAGCCTAGCTCTCTCTTATATATGTAGTCCAAGGTAGGACACAAACATAGACCTAGTTCAAAGGTTCTGAAGTTGCTGTGAGCTCTCTCTTCTCTACTTGTAGTTAAAGTTAAGATACAAACATGGACCTGATTCCGGGGTTATGAAGTTACTGTGAGTTCTTCTTCTATTTGTAGTTGAAAGTGTAGGTAAAGGTGGCAGTAGACTATTGAAATACATGCTCACAAGTATGTGCAAAAGGAAAAAACAAAAATGTTTAATCTTATACCATAACCCTGCACCTGCAACTACCTCATCTCAACAAGACTAAACATCAACAATTATTTGACAACAATTTGTCTCTAAACTTACCGTTAAACATCCAATAAGTCCTGGTTCAAAGGATCGTTGGAAGGCTCTTGGATCTGCACACCATTCCAGAAGTTCCCTCGCTGCTGTCTGAAAAGTGCTTGGATGGGAAAGTTGCTACGGGAAAAAAAAAAAGCAACAAAAAAAAAGCATTAGCATGAAGCAGATGCCTCTTAATATCAGAAGTTGCCTCTAAAATCAACATCTTTCCTCTTCGCTGCCTTAATCTCACATTCAGTTTAAGAAAATACTTCTTCTTCTTTTTTTATTAAGAGGAAATGAAAAAGACATTGAACTTCCCCTTGAAGTTATAAGAGGGCCTTCCACACTGAGACTGTCAACAAAAATATATTTGTTAAAAGTCTCTGGTGAATGTAAAATGGAAAGGAATCGCAATTTCCGAGAGATGTACAAAATAAAAAGTTGACGCTTCTCAAAGTCAAAGCTACCCTGTCACAAGAGGGCGCCATACAACATGCAAGGTACGCACAAATAAACAAAAGATTCCCTAAAGGGATAAAATTCCAAGGACATGCAATTATCCCTCAGGAGACCCGTCCCAGTTCACAGCAGCTCGGCTCATGGGTTCAAGATGAAAGTGGCAATTCTCATATTGATTAAACCACACAGTGTCAACGTATAAATATACTAAGTACCGAAATAAATCCTAACGGTTTACAATCAGCAGGTCCATTTTCATTTTCATTTTCAATCAGCACAATTTCTCTTTATTAAAATTTCTTCTGATGAAGGGATTCATATTCTTTTGAATAATTTCTTACCAAATTAATTGAATTTTCACCAATAAATTAAACGGCTGGGTCACTGTTGGAGATAACGGAACTAAGTTTTAAGTAGTCATAAGGTTGTTTACTGTAAGTTTGAACAATAAAAAATATTTAAAAAACAATCACTGAAAGTAGTGAAATCAATTTTCTATCGCATAACCAAATAATTTACCATCACTTCAAAAAGCCTTGAAGGAAATTCCAATTCTAAATGTGCGCTTGACTAGATTTTCGAGTAAACAAATGTCAGAACAATCTGAAGGCTAAAAACATTAGTAAGGACTCCATTCTCCCATAGAAAGGACGTCACATATTAATATTGTTTTCATTTAAATAACTGTCAACTGCCATTCAAGGAATGTAATTCTTTTTTATGATGCCATTACCTTAATTACTTTTTCATTCATGAGCATTGTAATTCTGAGGTTTCTTTGATACCAATTAATTGCATCAACAGATTTGTTATGTTCAGAATATTTGTTTTCAACGTGGCATTATAAACACAAAATTGAGAAATGCATGACGTATAGATTGAAGCATGGTTGTTTGGCTTGTTGGTTTTTTGGGGGTTTTTTTCGTTTTTTTTTTTTCAGCATTATGAAACAAAAACAAAAAGCAAATGAGAAAAGGTCGTGGCATTAGTAGGGGGGAAAAAAGGTTTACTGAAGGAAATTTATTGTATTGAGTGTGTGCGTGTGTGCCGTTAATTTCTGGACAAAAGACTACAGGGACGGAGTAGTATGGATGACGCTGGTAGCACGGCAGATGACACGGTTGAACGACGGTAAAAATGTTAATTTATACGGGTTTGGGCATTGGTTCAGATAAGCCGTGGCCGCAAGTGGATTGGACGTGGCGTGGATCATATTTAATTTATAGTGTGGGCTCTTGGCTCCGGGGGACTGATTCAGCATTCAACTCCGTACTGCTTGACTTTTTGTATTGCTTAGATTTTTAAGATCACATCGGCGGACTGAGTATATTCAATGCGTGGGGGCAATTTGTCCCTGGATAAATGAAAATCAGCAGCTCCGTAAATTTGCATTTAATGGGCTTGCCCTCATTTCATGAGTTGTTGTTTTTTTTGTTTGTTTGGCTTTTTTTTTTATTATTAAACCACAATGAATAGATTAAAATGGACAGACAACATACTTTGGATTAGAATCTGAACATAGTGAGAGGCATTTATCATATCCTTCGATTGTTATTAATTTCGTTACTGTCAGCATGAAAAATGTGCACTAAGTCAATATTAATTTTTGACTGAAATGGCCGCGCACAATCAGCTTGGAGCTTCCCGTCGCTCTTAATTTACTCATTCGAGTTCCTTTTAAACTGTAACACTTTGGGATGGAATGAGGTCAATCACAGCTCGGCAGGCCACAATCCAAGTTTTGGGACCTTTCGTTTTTTGGGTTTTTTTTTGCAAAAACATCTCCGACTGTGGCTTCGACTAATGGCTCAGGCTTTTGTCAACCATTAAAGCTATCAAAGAGCAATCAGCCTTAATCTCAGCCATAAACTAAGACATTTTTTTGTTTAACAGGCGTGTAGCAAGGTGTTAAAAGTGGGGCGGGCAATTAGTTTACAATCCCTGCCAGCAGTGGCGCTAATCCGTACAAAAGAGTTGACAACAGTATCCATCAACCTCAGCAGTGGTTGGAAAGGGGGAGGAGATATCCCCCTTCCCAAGAAAAAAAATACCAATGTTTTTGACAATTCTAAGTCTAATTGGTGGTATAAATATCATGTCTTGTGTATGCGCCGTATTCATGTAGCATAAGAATTTAAACGTAGGCTTACAAAATAAACGACATCTTAAACCTACGTTTCTTGACAAAGCTCATAGGCTAATATATGTATTTTTAAAGAAGACTTCATCAGATGCAGACTCACCACTGCCATTTGGCTTGGGCTATTTTAGCTTGAAATTTTACGTCTGAACTCATGAATCTGCCAGATGCGAGCAAGAAGGTTGGGCAGCCATGGCCATTTGGCCACCCCCAGTGCTATGCGTCCGGTTCAAATACATCCATTTATAAACAGACTGGTACCACCTAAAGTGGTTCTCCTTTATATGCTTCAAATAAGAAGTCTAGAAACAAGATAATTTGTTTATTTGACAAAATGGTCACCAACACGACAGGAAAAATTTTTTTTTTTTAAACACAATCAAAGCACTTGAAATATTCAACTTTGACCTTTTCATGATCTTTACTCTTTATTCTTTGCAACTCATCAGTTTTTGGAGGGAAGAGCTATTCAAAATCAAGCACCGAAAGTAAGATGACAAAGCTAGAATTAAACCCGCGTAGCTTTTTCAGCTTGAACAGTATTCTAATGATGTGCCAATTACCACTGCCCTTGGGCAAAATAGATCGTCACCAAAAAAATAAAATCAATTTCTAAGGGAACTTTTGAACGGGGAGAAAAACATGAGTCAGGACATAAATGGTATGAATTTCACAGCTGAGTGGACAATTTAGACAGACCGGCTATATACAATGTACAGTAATGTGATTAGGTTCTGACGTCCAATTAAACCTAGCCAGGTGGTTCTAAGTTGGCCTGACAGCAATGAACATAATTTGGTAACAGTTTTGACAATGAGAGCAGCAGAAAGGGGCGGTAGGTCTGGACGAAGGGGGAAAAAAGAAGGGCTGTAGTATTGTTATGAGTCGAGGGATATAGTTAAGATGATCCCTCTGCTGCCGCTTCCCAGGTTGTATCGTAAACTTGGGTGTGATCCCTGGCTGTATGGCAGTTACAGGCTGAATGGCTTCTGACTGGCAGCCCCCCAAACAAAGATATCGGGAGACCACCAATATTAGGGCTAGATAGCTCAGTTGGTAGAACGCCGTCACGTTAATCGGAGGTCGCAGGTTCAAGTCCCGCTCTAGTCAATTTTCCTTTGTTTAAACCAAAATTAAATATAAGATGACCAGAAAAATAACAAATTGTGTTTGAGAAAAATAATTTATTTAAGGACAGCATATTTTGTAAATACTTCATCATCTGCTCAGATGACTTTATTAATTCATGGAGATTTATTCATTGACAATACTCTATTGATTGGGCAGCTTGATGACCTCAAGGAACATCACACGGCTAGAGATTGAAGAAGATAATTTATTCATGACCTCACCTGCTTTATGCAAATCAAACGTTCAGTAGTCTGTTGAATGTGTCTGTCCATGGACGGCTCTGTTGTCATCATCTTGTTTCCCTCATTGGATCACTGAAATCAAATCAATAAATATGCAAATCAATGTAGTTTGTAATATTCTTCTTGACAAATACAGATAAAGTACTGAATGTGACATTTAAAAAAAAGTGGCCTCTTCTTGAAGGTTTTTTTACAGGAATAGTAAAGATAAAAACATCATTGTTTAATTTTAATCTGAATGTACATGTATACTGATTATGCTGTTCATACTAGAACCACAAATAGTATGTTATTTTTATTTCATTTTTTTTGTAAGGTATTTCAAACTGAAAGGTATTATACAGGTATTATTAACATCATTGTTTAATTTTAATCTGAAAGCTTACTGATTATGACGGTCATATTAGAACCATTTTTTCTGTCAACTATTTCCCTCTGAGATGATGTCATATTCAAGAAAACTGTACCTGAAAACCTTTTTAAAAACGCAACAGCTGATTTCAATTGTTACAACCAAAATGAGGGACAATGTGTTTTCATGCTGAAAATTATGCATGTTTTTTTAAAAACTATTTTCTCCTGACTAATACAGTGGATTAAGCCCAAATTTTCGCAGGTTTGTTATTTCATGTACAAGTATATGGTTGGTAGCACAACACACGAACATGTTCTGTGACTATTTTGTCAGCTCTACCAATCCTGTATTTCCTTTAAAATACTCTCCTCTAATAAGACAAATATTTGAGATTTTACAAGAGAGGGCGCTATTGCATTATTGCTCACATGATCAAGGACCACATGGTTTTAGACTCGGTGAGATCTGGGTCCAATTACATAGAGCTGCTTAAGCAGAAAATATTGCTTAACAATTGTCTGCTAAGCAGAAATGAGCAGGATACCAGCTATAAATTGTACACGAGACATGGTAGTTTGGCTGGTAACCTTATTCTGTAAGTAACTTTTAATTGAGCTTAGCTACTTTTTGTGCTTAAGCAGTTCTATGAAATTGGGCCCAGTTGTCATCTTGACAACCAGCTATACCAGTTGGTTGTAAGCCCTTTACTTTCCACCATTTACTTCATCTAACTATACCATTAAAGAGATACAGACGTTTCTACAACTTACAAAGGAACAAGAAGTTTCAAATACTAATTCTGAAGTTCTCTAAGAAGTAAGATTTTTCCTCAAAGTTTATTACTTGATATTTTAAATGAATTAATCCCATTCCCTTTGGGTGATTCCTCTGCTGCCACTTCCCAGGTTCTGTAGTAAACTTGGGGGTGATCCCTAGCTATATGGCAGATAGGTTTAAGTCTTGCACTAACCTAATTTTCTTTGTTCAACCCCAAATTGTTTTAAACATTTTCCCAGTCAGTTTATTACTTTATAAAAACTTTGTACTGACAAAATTCCAAAGGAATATATCAGTACATTGTGGCATCAAACAGTGCAACTTAAAGCCAGCAGCGATCAATTACGTTCAGGATGAGAGTTCTGATCAGAATGTTGTGCCTTTCCTTTATAACTATCGAGGGCTCAATAGGTTTCAGTACAAACAATTGCACAGACGACAAAACCCCAAACCCACGGAGAGCACAAGAAAGAAAATACCATCACCTGAGGATGGTCTACCCATACCTTGGATGTGACTGTTGAGATTAAGGGTTGCGACATTAATCATATGCCTATTAATACAGTCTGTCAAAATGCCAATAATTCCAGGCAGCGTACACATCGTTTTAGTGTAGCTCATCGACCGTGGAGTCAAGCCGCAAGGGATCACCCAAACCAAAAGCCGGGTCCATGTGTTAAGTCGGCTGGATCTTTTGATGGATATCAGGGGATAGTCTGGCAGCATGATCGGGTTAAGTCAGGGTCATGCCAATCATTGTTTATAAACAATAATACAAAAAAGATGCTCAGTTTTTAGAGGGTATTTGGCAGGTTACCAGTTTTTACTTTGCAAACAAGCCGTGCATTCTTCGGCTGGTAACCCAACTAAAACCACTCAGTAATTTGTAAATTTGCCCAACAAATAATTAGAACAAGGTTGTGCCCCAGCCCCAATATTTAAAAAGAGATGGTGTCAGTTTAAACACTTCAGATATTTGTTATATGAACAAGAAGTGTTAGAATTTATAAACATCAAGAATGAAGTATTGGTCACAAAATGTTGACAGGTTTATAATTTTTACTAAACTTTCCATCATAGAGTTTGGAAAGTTATGCATATTTGAAGAAAGATTGATAACTAGGTAGAGAAAGGGGTCAAAGGAAAAGATATGCAGCAGTAATTGAGAGAATCCAGATTTCATGTGGCGAGGGCTGTGAACAATAAGATGCAGAAGTTATCTACTGATTTATTGTGGTGTGTCGTAAATAAAAGTGTGACTGTGGCGGGCATCTTGAGGCTAAAGTGTTGATAAATTCAAACAGAATTTAATTCTGTTAGTATTTTGTCTTTATTTTAACGTTTATTTTGTTACGTCCAACAGAATGTATGTGTCAATGGAAAATAGAATATTTGAATTTTAAAAAAAGAACAGTGAACGATTTCCCTTGTATAGCACAAAATTGTTCACAAAATGTAGCAGTTGCTACTCAATATGGCACAAAACATTGTTCAGTTCACATATATTTTGCTATGCAAAGTTGCTGGACGAAATCCTTTACTGTAATCAAATAAGTAATAAGAAAGAAAAAAAAGGGTAAAAAAACGTCTATACCCCTCAAAATTTTAAGCATTCACATCATAGAGCCATTTCCTGTTCTTAACTGCAGTGTTCGTCTGATGAAACCCAATAAATCCTTACAAAATGTTTGTTCAACATTTAGAATGCGAAGCTGGTCATGAATGCACTCTTGAAGAAAAGGTCACTTGGTTAATACACCGCTGCAATCTATTAATAAAAACCCAGGGTGGAGATATTTCAGGTCTGGGGAAAAAAAACCTAATGGGCTGGCTGAAAATCAGTGATAACGTGACGTTTAAGTACAGAGAAGAATTCATGATGAGTCCAACAGGAGACAGTTCCGAGATAAGACATTGCTCAACGAGATGAGCAGAATGAGGAAAATGATGAGGGGTCATAGATTGTTTTTTTTTTGTCAACGTAATGCTGATTTATCGGCCAAATTACCGAGAAAGATTTGCTTGTTTCAGCTGAAAGTTTCAGCTGAATATACGTTGTCTACTTGTCGAGAAAACAGCAACAACAAAAAACTGTCAAGGTATTTTGTATTAAGAACGTTGAATCCATCAGGTTTAGCGAAGCGACAGCAGATACCAACCACATCTTTGGTCGCAGCATTCATAAGCGTACACCACAGAAATTTGAATCTCAACAAACCTTTATTGATTTCTAATCAACGGAGGCACTTCAGACAAAATAATGTTGCAGGATGCTTACAGCCAATACCATCTTTATAAGAAATAAGTTTTGGGATACAAATTACACATTGCTTTTCTGGGGTTATTACCCTACCTTTCACAATTGAACTTTTTGGGATATGACCCTGTGGTTGTCAGTCAATGATTATTTATATTCTTACAAGGGTATTCAACAAAAAGAAGACCCATGCTATCTCACCAGAGAACTTTAGTTCCTTTTGTTAGTCCTTGGTTTATAAGACAGACTAAAGGCTAAACTGTTGCCAAAGTTGAGCCCATATGCATGTCCCAAAGCGCAAAATCGTCACGCAAAGGATTCTGGGTGAAATCCCAGAAACCCTGGTGTAGCTACATGTAAATTACAGCATGGCGTCAATATTGTCAGTTTGATTCTTTTTTTCCTCAAGATGCATTGCGGTATATTTGTAAGACGGAGCATCATGCATGTGCATTTGGCTCATTAATTTTTTTTATTGTTTTATTTTATTTTTTTTTATAATGAGCTCAGGAAGTTTTGGTTGAGTCGTCCCAAATGAAGCAGTTAAACCAGTACTTGCTCTACGGTCAAACCAAGATAACTGATTCCATTCTCTTCTTTCATACTCATCAATTCATCCATGACTCCAAGATGGTTTTCACGCTTAAGGAATTAGCCTTTAACCCCTTCAAAAAAACGATTAACTCCGTTCAGTTTACAACAATGAAAGTTCCTGGTACTACCTGAGCAGCTTAAATAGCTATTACATTTTATACACTCTTCAACTTTTGCTTGCTCTTTCTTGACCTCTGACGACCTTAAAACACACTCTCGGCAGAAGTGCTGGAGTGTATATAATTGTCATCAAGGGGTGATCATGGCAAGCTTGTTTGTAATACCAGCAAGAAATCTGACAAACGTGATTGGACCTGCTGGTTCTGAGTTGACATAGGAGACTTCAAACAAAGATCAATGAATAACATTTCTATGAATATTTCCAATGGCACCACTTTGACTCCAATATGTTAAGAGCAGTGTTCTTTTATCAAAATAAAAATGATTTTGGGTTGTTCAACCCAAATAAAAAATAAAAATAATTACCCAGTCAGTTTCCCTTGTGGTTTTATTACTTGATATTTGATATAAAAAAGTTGTATCCTTTGATTGCTGCTTCCCAGGTTGTATCGTAAAATTGGGTATGACTTTTGGCTAACACAATTAACGGTTATATCGCTTCTGACTGGCACCCCCGAACAAAGATATTAACAAAATAGGGAGACCGCCGACAAAGGGCTACATAGCTCCGTCGTTAATCGGGAGGTCGTTGGTTCAAGTCTCGCTCCAGTTAATTTGTCTTTGTTCAAACAAAAATTATTATAAATTTACCCAGTTAGTGCCCCTTGTGGTTTATTACGAAAATGCACAAATCATATCCGTGCGCATCAATAAGAACCCAGGGCTTTGATTTCACAAAGGACTTAAAATCATCTTAGAAATCCAGTGCTGTTTTGATTGAATCAAAATTAAGCAATGGACTAAAAATTCTCTGTACAAACCGTACAGATCATATATATTTGAAATATAATGTATCAAAACATTTTTGGTTCTTGACAAAAATTGCGCTTCAAGGTTATCAAACATAGTGGCAACTCACACCTAGAGGCTTAGAGACTTCTAACTTGTTCTCAAATTCTCATGTAGACTCTTTCTATTGGGAAAATGGGTGGATCCCAAAAATAAGTTTGGCCTCGAAGTCTCTCTTTAAGGTGAGGTGTTAACATCGCCATAGTGACACTACACCTTGCTGAGCAATTAAGATTGATACACAATTAAGATCAATCTTAGCTCTATGTGAAATCAGCCCCAGGGTTGGGATGTATAAAAATTGCACAGCAGAACACGATGTCATAATTTGTTTTTCTTCAGATAGCTCAGTTGTTTGGAGCACTGGCATGTTAATCTGGAGGTCGCAGGTTCAAGTCCTGCTCTAGTCAGTTTGCAGGGCTGACTACATCTGCATCCTGCAATCAGGGAGAATCAGAGAGGTAACAGCAGGTACCAACCGCATCTCTGGCCCAGCAATCGCGAATGGACACCAACTCTCAGAAATTAGAGAAACGATTCATGCATGATTCGTTTCTCCGAATCAATTGTTTGGGGGTAAACAAAATTACCCGAACCATATTACTTCAAAGGGAATCCTTTCTCAAAAAAGTTTATACTATCAACAGCTGCGGTGCTTCTCACCAAATAAATTGTTATGGAGTATTATTTTACCAGTCTGTGATCCTACCATGTAAAAAGTTAAAAAAATTCACATCTTTTACCAAAGATTCTGTACCTCAAACATTTCTATACTATCAAGCAAAAGTGTTTGCTAAGCAAAGTAGGTCCTGAAAGAAGCTACGATTCCTGATTTCCACCAGTCTGGATGCCATTCTCTTGGAAACAATTGGTAATAACAATGATGTCATTTCATGTCACTTTTTCTTCAAAACTTCAACTGAATTTGTTCTTTTGATCCCTTGATTTTTTCCATTGCACTGAATTTGAAATAATATTTGATTTACAGTACAAATATTTGCAAAAGTTATTAGATCTTATTTGTGAGGGTACTCAAATCTCAGAATCATATGTGTTCATATAGACTTTTAAGATAAAAAAAATCACATGAACCTATGAAAATTTCACTGAAATAGTTTTTCAAAAATGTAATAAAAGTATATTGTTATGATTATTTGCTTTAACATTGTGTGCTCGTAAAAAAGAAGAACTTATGTTATGTATTTTAATATTAATCATAATTCCAGCAATGGAAATATTTACAATGCAGAAAGAGCTGTAAAGAACTTAATTTCTTTTGAGATCATTATTAACATGAACCTGTGACAATACTAACTTTCTAAACTCACAGGGTCGTTAGCTACCTACTTAGCTACCTAGTGCTTTAAAAAAAAAAAAAAATTCAAAATTAAAACAACCCAACGACACCACATCTGATTTTCATCTCATAACATTTATCCCTCATCCGTCTCCTAACAACATTCCAGCTATCCACAGAACAGAACCCCGCTGGCATGGTTCAAATTCCCTTCAATTTTTCCCCGCCGAAGTTTTGGCATGTCCAGCATTCTTGAGGTCTCTGGATTCAAACTGAAAAAGTCCAGCGTACACGGGTTAAAGGCTGGTAAGATCCGTGGGTGTAGTAACCTACTTTGTCAGGGCCTAGTTGTGCCGACCTTTTCCTGCTTTTCTTGTTTAAAGGGAAGGTATACGTTTGGTAATCACTCTACAAATTAATGACAATACCAACTTACATGGTTAGAAGTACAGCAGCTTTCGTAGTATAAAGCATTTTGAGAAACATTTCAATGTGGTTATGGAAAAAGATATTAGTTTTTATCCCCCAATCTCAGATTAAGTATTCCTATTAGGGATTATTCTTCCTGCGTAGACATATTCACTCTGGATTTTCGGCGATATCTCAAAAACATGACCAACTTTTGCAAAGAAACTTTTACAGGTTAGTTTGGTTGTATATATCTACATTTATATAGGATTAAAATAATTGAACGGTTTAAAAAAACCAAAGGTATACTTTGCCTTTAAGATTCTTCACTAGCATTGTATTTAAATGGGTTTTTTTCAATAGGAGTGGGGTAGAAATTAGGTATCAGGCAACTTCAGTAGTAGTAATAAAAATAATAACAATACAAAATTTGTAAAGTAAGTGCCATCTACATTACTTATGAGCAAACACATTTCAAGGCACTGGGAAAAATGTCCTTCTGATATAAAGCATACATGACAAGATGCTTAGATAATCAAAGTATACCGGGAATGTAATTAAGAGCACATTAATGAGAGATTTGCACACTAAAAAAAAAAAACAAGTGGATAAACACAATATATAGAGTCAGTCGTAAGCAATGCTGAACAAATGTGTTTTCAAGCATGCTGTTGAAAATGTCAAGAGATTCTGTAGCTTAGATATTTAAAGAGTTTGGGAGCAGATACTGACACCATGAAGTAATAAGTAGGTGCAGCAGTTAAAGAGAAATGTCGGGTTTGTTGTAACTGAGGAACAATACACCCTAACTACAGCATGTAGAGGTAATCAAATTGTAAACCAAGTAGAGAGTCCAAACCCAGGAAAGTTTGGTGTCAAAATATGGTTTAAGTACCACAAAGATGTTGAACTTGTCTCCCCATAGAGTGCTTCTTTCCACCTAGGAATGCAGTTAGTTTAAAGGTATCATACAGGACTGGTAGAGCTGACTGAAGAGTCGCAGATAGTGCTCATGTTTTTGTGATACATGAACTAACAAACCTGTAAAAATTTGGGCTTCATCCATTGTGTAAGTCAGGCAAAAATAGTGAAAAACCATGCACAATATTCAGCATGTAAACACAATGCCCTTAATTTTGGTTGTAATAACCGAAAATTAGCTGTTGCGTTTTTTTTTGTAAAGGTTTTCAGATACAGTTTTCTCAAATAATGACATCACTTCAGAGGGAAACATTTCACGGAAAAATTGCTCCAGTATGAAGTTCACAATCAGTCAGTTTTCAGACTAAAATTAAAGAATGATATCTTTTTATCCTTACCAATCCCGAATAATAACCTCAAGCCCAGCGAGATTACACGCACACACTGTGCCTTTCATATTTCATAAAACACACACTATAATTACGTCAAATTTTACTATGCTAGCAGCTACGTAATTAACACTGCAGTGAACCATGATTGGGCAACTGTGGCTTCCCAACTAACAAGAGCGTAAAATGTCACACAGGTCATGGGGGGGGGGGCACTAACACGTCAAACATATAAATGATAGATGACCTAATTTTTTGCTTCATAGCTTGAAACTCGAATGAATTAAACTTAACCTTATGTTGTTGGTAATACTGTGCACGCGCATGAGTGTGTGTAGGATGGTCGGCATAGTGAAAGTCATTACGATGTTTGCTTGACGAGTGAAACACTTATAGGCACAAGGAACGTGCAATGATTGGACGTTTAGCATACGTACTGAGCGCTACCAGGTGAATATTTAACCAGATTTGGTGAAATAGAATCCGATGACAGTTTCCTCTTAAAGAGGAGTTACATCAGCTGTTATTGAATGAGTTTAATATTCATGTCTATACTCTCCAACATGAATATTATACAATTGCTGGTGCCAAGAAGTGAGCTATAGGGTCCACAGCCCAAAGATATTTACAGAAAATCGCAATAGACCTTATGCACATGATGTCATTTCAGTAGGGCGCCCTCGCCTAGAGGTCAAAAGGAGGTTGTTCATTGGCCAATCCTGTGCGCCGCGCCTAAAAATCTGTGCGTTTCGATTGTTTCGTCATCGTTTTACCTCTAAGATGGCGGCTGGATGACGTCAATGCATAAGGTCAATTGAAGATGTGCTCTGTTTTCCAAACTGCTGTGTCAGAGTGTGCTTACCATTTTTGTTTATTTTTTAGGACAAAAATAGACCAAACTTCTTCAATCGTACAAAACTGTCCATATGTTTTCAATCTCGTAACCATTGTAATGATTAATTGATTCCTGAACACAAACGTCACTTCGTGAAAACTAAAAAAGGTTTTTTGCCCACAGAGCGCTGTGTATAAATCAATGCGTATTTGCAATAGGTCACTTCGTGAACACACTATGCTTCAATAGGTCTGACAGAGAGGTCACTTTGCGAAAAGTTATACACGCAAACCGCAACCAGGCTATAGCACGTTGTATATCATTGGTAAAGTGGCATTTCATGATAGGTCACTTTGTGGAAACACAAAATGGCAAATCTATTGATACCTCGGTCATACTGGTTAGTGTAATTACGAATTACGAAACTATTACGTATAACGCACTTATAACTTGTAAAAAAAACAATCTGCAGACTTTTGTGATTTTAGACAATTGATAGCTATTCACAATTGATGTTTAATTTGGAGAAAAAGCGATACACCTTATAAAATGCTGATTTATATGTAAATCATGCCAGATGGTTTATTGTTTGGTGTTTGACTAATGTGTTTATAATAATTCAAAGAACAAGAGCACTTTTAGTGGGAGCATTTGTGGGGCGATTGGTACTTCAAGAAACTTTACACTCAGAAGTCCTTCATTTGTTTCAATAGACCTTTTCTATTGCAACGTCGCAGCCCGAGTTTTTGCCAATTGAGGTTGGGAAAAACTATGGGAAGCCATAAATGCAAAACATAAACAGATTGTTTAACAATGTTACACAAATATTCAAAAATAGTGTTGAATTTTGTTGGAAACAAAGCAACCAAGTTAACACTGAATGTTTTTGGTAACATTCGGCCAACCATGCCAACCAATGCGGTTTGTTTATCAACAATGGAATGATCTCTTAGGCCACTTGCCAGTTAGATTTAAATAATGTCTAGTACAATGACTTGCTTAGTCACAGCCTACCACCTGAATTTGAATTTCTCAGATAAAAGAGATAGTTCTTGCAGTGGCACATGATTCGGATTTTGTGTAGTTACATAAGAGGCGATGAACACCCGTTCACAATTCTGAATGAATGTGTAATGGTAACTGGGTCTGCTTACCTTAGGGTAGTTGGTTCCAAGGCCCCAATTTCATAGAGCTGCTTAAGCACAAAAATTTGCTAAGCACAACAAAATTTCGCTTACCAGAATAAGGTTACCAGCCAAACTACTATGTCACTTGTACAATCTGTGACTGGTATCCTGCTCATTTCTGCTTAGCAGGAAATTGTTAAGCGATATTTTCTGCTTAAGCAGCTCTATGAACTTGGGCCCAGGTTGTATCATAAACTTGGGTGTGATCTTTGGCTGTACGGCAGTCACAGGTTGAATGGCTTCTGACTGGCACCCCCGAACAAAGATATCAACAAATTAGGGACACCGCCAACATTACTAGGGCTAGGTTAGATAGCTCAGTTGGAAGAGCGCCGGCATGCTAACCCAGAGGTCGCAGGTTCAAGTCCTGTTCTCGTTAATTTTTCTTTGTTCGACCCAAAGTAATTTTCATTTCATTACATACGCCTTGCGTTTTATTACATACGCCTCAGTAAAAATCTTTGATACAAATGTTCAAATATTGATTGATTTAATCTCAAAGAGTTTTTACAGTCCATCCATCAGGTGCATTAAAAACTCAGGGGAGTAAAAACAATCGTCGCTCACATCAACTATGCAATTGTTTGGTTCAATCTCATTTGATTGCATTCGACTCGACCAAACCAACATTGTTATTATCTCCTAACATTATTCTCTTCAATAATTAATTTAAATTCGTTTGAGTAATGACTTTGCTTCATTCATGAGACCCTAATGAGGACCAACCTTCAGGGATTGTCAAGCGCCACTGTTGATACAGTGTATTTACATGTACTAATGGCTATCATTAAAAAATGTATTGTTTGTGGGACAATTGGGCTTCAATTTCGGAAGTCTTTTTTTGTTACCATGCCCAAATTGGGGCAGAAGGTTTATCCCTCCCCCAATGTTTCAATACTTTAACAAACTACTTTCCTAAAAGCACACTCCCCCCCCCCCCCCAGAAGAAGAAAAAGAAAAGATAAAAAATAAATAAATACATTTTTAAAAATAAAAAAAATAATAAAAAGAATAAAAAAATAAACAAAATAAAATCAATCAATCAATCAATCAATCAATAAATCAATCAATAAAACTAAACTAAAATAATAAATAAATGAATGACTCAATGAATCAATCAATCAGTAAAACTAAACTAAAATAATATAAATTAATAACAATACTAATAAAAAATATTACTAATAATATTTTAATTATTAAAAAAATAAAAATAAAAATCAATTAATTTTTAAAAATCCTCCTTAAGAATTCCTGAGATTCCAAGCACACTATAGGACGGTGGGTTACCACCATGTCCCATATCGAGCAACAAATGAGTACTTTGTTTTCCAGAGAAAGAATAACTCATGTTGGTTCCAAATCTGTTTGCATTCATAACTGCATCTGGATGGGGGAAATCTGTTTTGAAAAAGTCATCCGTGAGAAATACAGATATGTAATAGGAATGTTTGAAATGTAGTAGTTACAATGTTCAATCTAACTGAATTGCCTGTTATGACTCAGCAACTCAGGGCTGAAAGACAAATTTTGCACTGAATGTTTTTGAGTTCATCTTAATAAAAATTCTATACATTCCAGTCAAACTCCACCTTGCACCATGATTTTGTTTTCTTGAAGTCCATCCATGTATCAAATTCAACTCAGCCTTTCCTCATCGCCATAGACAACAAAAAAATAACTTAATTTGACATTTTGAGCCAGTCAAGCTCGAGTAACTCAATTTATTTGTTTTCTAGCCAAGCAATGAAGGACTGTGTTTAATGTATACACACTAAGAGTAATTCCATGCACTAGCCTTGTATACAATCTAATACACAATGTCTATCATACTCTACACACAGACTCGCATCAAATGGCTTGCTTTTAATAATTAATCATATAGCATGTGCAATACGAAGGGAAGACTTCATGTTTCAATTAACCTTCGTACGAGGTAGTCTTCATGTTACATTGCTATGGATGTGATTCTACAACCGTACCTGGATATACAAGAGGTGGGGAGGGATTCCCAAGCTAGGACGTGTTTATTGAGTCCGGGCTGAAGCATAATGGAGGGGGGGGGGAGGCAGAAATTCCCTGGCTTTGTTGAAACGCAGTTGGAGCAGAGCATGATGGGTTATCATATGGTCCAAGTCTCAATATGCCAGGAGAGCACATCGAGAGAGACCTGTGTGGATGAATTTATCTTGGTCTTAAATTTCTCGCAGATTGGTTAAAGGGGCAGTTTGAAATGGGTCTGCGGTAAAATGAAGTGGGAGTCAACATAGATTGAAGTAATAAGTTAAATCTTTAAAGGTATTATTGGTAAGGATTTTTTTTTTAACATGACTTAATTTTAGTCAGAAAGCTTACTGATTATGAAGTTCAAACTAAAACCATTCTTTCTGTGAATTATTTCCTTCTGAAGTTATGTCATATTCAAGAAAACTGTATTCTAAAACCTAAAAAAAAGGGGGGCAACAGTTGATTTTGGTTGTTAAAACCTGTTAAAACTTGTTATTATATTAAGGACAGTGGTTTACATGCTGAAAATTGTGCATGGTCTTTCACTATTTTCTCCTGACTCACACAACGGATTAAGCCCAAATTTTCACAGGTTTGTTTGTTCGTGTGTATGGTTGATCACACAAAACATGAACACTGTCTGCGACTATTTTTGTCAGCACTACCAATCCTGTATACTACCTATAGTTGAAGCACTACTTCTTTATTAACTGAAACATAAATATCTCAAACTGCTTCCTGATATTATATATAACTCTAGAAATTTATATCATATTTATTAAATATATTGAGTAGTATGACTATAAACTGCTATATTATACTGTTTGAGTCAACTTGGATTATCATTGGCAAATCAGTAAAAGTAGTTTACAAACATTGATGCTCAAAATCTAAGATATATTTAGATAATGACAGATACCTACAGCTATTTCATGTGGGTAGATAATGTAGGTTTTCTGAGGTATCATTATCTATAGATTTCTGCAAGATATTTGAATATCTCTAAATATATGCAGATCATTCAGATATATTTCACAAATACCATGAGTATAAATATCAAATCCATCAAATATCCCTGTTTGAAACAGTCTGGTAAAGCTGACAACTGCCAAAAAAAAAAATGACAAGATATACTTTGGATGCTTTTCGTCTCCTTCTGCCAGGTTGATACATACAGTAGCAACCCTTAGAGACACAATTTTCTATTTCCAATTTCCTTGTCAACCAAGCTATTTCATTCATTAGCCGACCCTGACTGCAATCCCACCGGTCGTTGCAAACAGGAACTTTGTAATTTCTAGCGACTGTTAATAGCCTCTAGAAGAATGATGAAAGAACTTGCCTATCTCTTTCTGTGTTTCTTTAAAGGTTGTATACAGGATTTGTACATTGACAAAAATAGTCGCAGTGTTCATGTTTTTGTGTGCTCAACCATATACATGAAATAACAAACCTGTGAAAATTTTGGGCTTAATCCGTTGTATAAGTCAGGAGAAAATGATGAATTGAAAAACAATGAAAATTTTTCAGCATATAAACACATTGTCCTTAATTTTGCTTTTAACAACCGAAATCAGCTGTTGCAATTTTTGTAGGTTTTCAGATGCGGTTTTCTAAAATATTACTTCATTTTAAAGGGAAGTATTTCACAGGGAAACTTCATAGTCAGTAAGCTTTCAGACTAAAATGAAACCATGAAGTTTTTAGACCTTACCACTCCTGTATAATACCTTTAAGAAGCTATGAATTCAAGATAGTGAGTGGGTTTTCATCTACAGAATCTGATAATTCGTCGCTGGTACTACGAAATGACCTATTTCGACCACAGTAATAAAAAATAAAGCGTTTGGAGAAAATTACGATTGAAGTTGCACTATTTTTCAAACTGCTGTTTCGGGGTCTGCTGACTATTTCTATCTTTTTTTAAATATATTTTTTTAAGGCAAAAAAATAAACGCTGACTGCTTTATTCATACAGAACTGTCAGTGTGTTTTCATTCCTGCAGCTATTTCACAATTAGTAATTAATTCGTTAACACATCTCAATTGGTCACTTCGTGAAAATGAAGAAAACAAAGTTTGCCCAATGCATAATAGAGACCTATCGTGATAGGTCACTCCGTGATAATACTACGCTTCCAGATAGGTCACTTTGTGGAACGCAAATGTCACACACGTGCCTGAACTGTATGAGCTGTACCCCATACTATATTATTGGTAAAGTAGCGTATCTAGATAGGTCACTTTGTGAAATTACAAAATGGCAAATCTAGTAATCAATCAACCTTTATACTAATTAGTGTAATTATGAAACCATTACGTATAAGGTACTGAAACTTGTTAAAGGTAATGAGCATATTTATAATTTGTATACAAAATGATCTGCGAAAATGTGAGCTTTTTGACAGATAGGTCACTTCGTGGTACGAGTGACAAATTGATGGTCTAAATCGAACAAGCTGGTACAGCATTGAATCACAGCAATCAAAACTCAGAGAATTTGAGATTCTCTGTGGTGCAATCTATTAGACTCCACATTTTGGAAATTGTTTTAAAGGAACTGACTAAAACAGGTTTATGTTCAATTCAACCCCTAAGTGCATTCTGAAATGAACGTTGTAACAGTACAGCAAGTCGTGGCCGAGTGGTTAAGAGCACCGAACTCAAGCTCCAGTGTTTCTGAACAGCAGGGTTTGGGTTCGGGTCCCGGTCGTGACACTTGCATCCTTAAGCAAGATACTTTCCGTATGTTCCGTGCTCTAAGAATGGTAGTGCACATAAAAGAACCCTGGACACTTCATAGTGGAAGATGGGGACGGCGGTGTTTCTGGTTCACATAGCAAGCACCCTTGTTTACAGATTTCCTCAGGCTTGCAAACTACAGTGATTAAGTTCACTTGTGAGGCATCCTTGGTTTCATGGTATTTTTACCCTTAAGAATCTGTTGTTGTTTTTTCTCTAATTTTTAATTGTAAACTCAGTTTCGATTTGGGGTTATTTTCTTTTGACCCGCCCACCCACAACTTTGAAAAAGATATTCAACATTTATAAACATTGATCATTCTGAATGGCCCCCAAGCACAGTCAAATTGGTGGTCATTCTTATTTGTTGCAAGGCGTACCAACAAATTATATGGATACCAAAAACTTGCTGTTTGAAAACTTGTCATCAACTTCAAGCTACAAAACCAAAACATTTCTGTTGATTGCCCGCCTGTGTTTATGTTGGAATTCAATGCACACAGATCCGTATTATTTAATTACTGAGTCTCAAGTATTTACTCGGATAATGTCAGGACGCTCCACTGGACATTTATCCGAGTCTTCCTCCAATGTCTAAACTTAAATGCCACTTCATCATCTTCACTCGCAGGTGTTAAGAATTTCATTTCAGTTTGTTGACGAATCTGAAACATGTGTGTGTTTTCTTGTACGGAGAGCCTTATAATACCCATGTATTTGTGATCATGCTTATTCATGACAGTTGGGTAGTATTATGGATGAGAGGTTAGACTGGCGTGTGAAGTTAAGCAGCAACCAACATTTGAAGCAGCAACCGTGGTCAACCGGCGCTGAGAGCAGCAACCGTGGTTAGTTGGTGCTTAAAGCAGCAACCTTTGTTAACCAGTGCTTAAAGAAGCAACAATGGTTAACCAGCACTTAGAGCAGCAACCATGGTTAACCAGCACTTAAAGAAGCAAAGATGGTTAATCAGCAGCAACCATGGTTAACCGATGCTTTAAGCAGCAACCATGGTTAACCAGCACTTAAAGCAGCAACCATGGTTAACCAGCACTTAAAGAAGCAAAGATGGTTAATCAGCAGCAACCATGGTTAACCGATGCTTTAAGCAGCAACCATGGTTAACCAGCACTTAAAGCAGCAACCATGGTTAACCAGCACTTAAAGCAGCAACCATGGTTAACCGGTGCTTAAAGAAGCAATGATGGTTAACCAGCAGCAACAATGGTTAACCAGCATTTAACGAAGCAGTGATGGTTAACTGGCTCTTAAAGCAGTAACCAAAGTGAACCGCTACTTTTCATTTTATTTCATTTATTTATTCTGGTTGTGAAGCCAAGGGCTAAGGCCTCTCAGAAAAGTTAACTTAATCACTACAGTTGCCAAGAACCCCATCTAAGACAACCAATGAAGTTTCAGTAGGAGGAAAAACCCCAGAGAATTATTCCAGGGAAACTCCACGCTATCGGGTAGGGACTGAAAATCCAATCCACATAGTGCCCCCGGCGGGATTTGAACTGAGGTCCCAGAGGTGGGAGGCGAGGAAAGATACCACAATGCCAGCCTGACCGCTTAGAGCAGCAACCAAGGTTACCAGTGCTTAACAGCTAACTGCAAGCAAAGAGGCTTAAAAAGATATGACTTCAGAAAATGTCAACTGTGTCTGCTGGACAAAAAGAACATTAGGGAGTTATATCTAGGGAAAAGATAGCACTTAATTTTTAAAAACTTTACAATCAATTCCATTTTGTCACATTTCAAATCCTAAACATCCAACATAATAAGCTTAGTTTATTCACAAGTGATCACTTTCACAACCTTGACTGAGGGCCGAATGAAGTGTCGTGGATTGACGATAATATCCGTCTATTTCAGACAAACGCTCCCTGCACAGTGACTCCGGATGGTCAGTGCTTGTTAAGGGAAAGCATTCGTGCCATTGTCCTCGGATGTCAACTGCCAGTGGCATGATTGTGGAAGTCTTCAATAGTCAGTACTCAGATAGGAAATCTTTCTTTGTATTGAAATTGATTGGGCAGCCCCAGAGCATAGTGTCCATCTAACGATCTTCCGATTGAACAATCTTTAGGGTCCTATCATGGCTCACCCTTAACACTAGCCCAGCGTTTATTGTCGAGTAAAAGCTGTTATTGGCTGGTACACACCACTTCTCAACTTGCCCTGTGGGCTTCTAAAAATTGTGCATTCCAACTTGGTTAAAATGCTCATATTTCTTCACTTTTAAGTGTGAACAATGATTTTGTTAGTTGTATTAATTTATTTGTCAAATGTGTGAATGTAATTTCATGTAACCAATCAAACTGGTTGTGATCGCTACCATTAATACATCAACAAGATTCACTTGTGACAAAACATATTAAGAATCTGGTCTACAAAACAAAAAATGTTAGCGCAAAGTCTGTTTATATAAAAGCAGTAGACAATATGTCTGAACTAAAGTTGAACTAAAGGAATGGTACAGTGAATTACTTTTAAAGGAAACGTATACCTTTGGATTTTTGAACCGTTCGATTGTTTTAGTCCTATATTAATGTACATATATATAAAATTAGTAGGGGAGATGGCCTTAGCTTTCGATCCAATCCGGACCTTCGTCAGAGGCATAAACAAGAACAAACACAAACATATCCATTTATAGCAAAAAGAGGAACAAAGGATTAAGGGAGAGTATCCAGAAAAAAAGCAGGAAAATTTAGCCAATCAGAGTTGTACATTTACAAACAATGGGGTGGCTAAGAACCCATCAAGGCTGTCATCATGTACATATATATATATATAAAATATATATAAAATTAGTAGGGGAGATGGCCTTAGCTTTCGATCCAATCCGGACCTTCGTCAGAGGCATAAACAAGAACAAACACAAACATATCCATTTATAGCAAAAGGAGGAGCAAAGGATTAAAATATATATATATATAAAATTAGTAGGGGAGATGGCCTTTGCTTTCGATCCAATCCGGACCTTCGTCTATATATATATATATATATACAATAAAACTAACCTGTGAAAGTTTCATTTTCAAAAGGTGGTAGCGTTTTTGAGATATCGCTGAAAAACCGGAGCGATTATATCCACGCAGGAAGAACAATTTGTAATTGGAATACAGAATCTGAGAAACGTATCTGCCAGTAACGTTTCTCAGATTCAACTTTTGGGGGATAAAAGCTGATATCTTTTTCCATAGCTACATTACTGAAATGAAATGATACTCAAATTGCATTATACTATCAAAAGCTGCTGTACTTCTAACCAAGTAAGTTTTTATTGCCATTAATTTTTAAGTGATAACCAAACGTGCACCTTCCCTTTAAAACACAAGACACTTAGAAACAGTATATATAACAAAAAAATAAAACCCAGCAGAGACATTTCTCCGGCGTATTTGGATTGTCATCAAATCACGATTTAGAACCACTTATCAATGCAGCGAACACCCAATCCCCATGCAACAGTGCCCTCACAAGTTTTCCCTTGCCATTCCAATCAATTGACACTTCCTATCTCCATATACATTGAATCGTTGATACGCCATATGTTCCCGATCCTCCACACACGGTAAGCCCTTGCGATCAGCGCCAACATCTAGCATGATCTAATCAATCTGTATGATAGGCACATATTGATACGTTGACATGACACCATCCTGACGGTAATCGGTCAACAGGTAAGAAGGCCCGGCATAAATGTTTCATAAGAGACTGAGGGCTTCAAAATCAAAACAAAACAAAGGATGCTTGAGTTGTGACCCATCGCGAAGAGCATCCATCAGAACCAATCATTTAAGAGGTTGTCTACTATCAGGTAATAAACCACAAGGGAAACTGACTGGGTACATTTGAAATAATTTGGGGTTGAACAAAGAAAAACTGACTAGAGCGGGACTTGAACCTGCGACCTCTGGATTAACGTGATGGCACTCTACCAACTGAGCTATCTAGCCCTAATGTTGGCGGTCTCCCTATTTTGCAAATATCTTTGTTTGGGGGTGCCAGTCAGAAGCCATACAAGCATTAACTGCCGTGTAGCCAGGGATCACAACCAAGTTTATGATACAACTTGGGAAGCGGCAGCCACGGGATCACCTTAAGGGGATTCGACTTTTTATTTTTGGTTCGAATCCCGCTCAAGTAAATTTTTCTTTGTTCAACCTCAAATTATAAAAAAAAATTACCCAGTCAGTTTTCCTTGTAGTTTATTACTTTATATCATTATTATTACTTTTATTGTTATTATTATTAAAGAAAGAATTAGGTCAGAAAATATCATTTGGTTTTATATAACATGTGAAAACAATATTTATGATACAGTACAGTTGAGAAATTGACCCAAGCGGGATTTGAACCTGCTCCAGTCACCTTTTTTTTGGTTTAACCCATAGTTAATTAAAATTTACCCAGTCAGTTTCCCTTGTGGTTTATTACTTGAACATTTAATTATAAAATATTTCACCTAATTTTTTAAATGCCAATACCAAGTACTATTTTAATTTTAAAGTGTTTTATGATTTATGTACCAACCATATAACTTATTCAAATATGTAAAACTGCACCCTTAAGGTGACATTGTGGGACACTTGATGATGTCATCATGATGTGACCTCAAAATTGTAGATGTAACACATCCCGGCTTGAATAAAAAAAAATATTTTGAGGAGTGGGGTTGTTTGACAACTTTTAATAATGTCCTTGATCTTGAACCAATAATTCAGCTCGATCACGCATTTTATTCTGTATTTATAGATCTTGCAAAACTGCATCCTTAAGATTACATCACGTTACACTTGATGGCGTCATTGTGATGTGACCTCAAAATTGTAGATGTACCACATCCCGGCTAGAATATATTCAAAGTGAATTCTTCTAAAATATTTTGAGGAGTGGGGTTGTTTGACAACTTTTGATAATGTCCTTGATCTTAAACCAATAATACAAATTCCTTTCCGAAAAGTCATCAGCGGGAACAGTCACCACAAATACTGCAATGAATCAAGTCATTGAACAGCCACCAGAACTCAAACAGCCACAAGACCCAAGAGGAAAACGTGTCTGTCGGTTTGAAAACAGTTATTTCTTCCCAGTGAATTGTTTCAAAAAATACTTCTGTGCTGTTTGTCCGATACTTTTAATGTAAAATGTTTATTAGGAATAAATTATCGTTGTTATTATTATTAAAGAAGGAACTAGGTTTAATTCTACTGAACTCCATGCTCATTTAGTTGCCCTCACGTCATCAACTCGCTCGTACTTTGCTATTCTGTATGTTTCTAGGGCAAGGCCAATGTTTCTTGCTTTGTTGTTTCTGTTTTGGTGTTACACTTCTGCAATCTGCCTTGTATTATCATTATTATTATTTGATTTTTTTTGTATTGTTGTGGTCGAATAAATAATAATTACAAAATTGATAACAACTTGAGTCAAATATAATTCTGATAACCAAATACAATATTTCCCATCGTAGGTCTGTAGCCCGTCTCTGTCTTTTCTACAGATATTTTCATGGTAAATATGCCACCAGTGTGTCCGACCTGGTTCCTCCTATCAGAATGAAACCAGGCTTTCTGCTTCTTTTCACCCACACAGTCTTGCTTTGCTGAGGTGCAGAAAAAAGAGCCGTTCCAACAGCCTTATTCCACATATTGCATCTCTTTGGAACTCCTTGCCTGGTGCACGTTTCCCTCCACCCTACAATCTAGACTGTTTTAAGAGGAATATCAACTCCTAACTTCAGCTCCCTTGAGTTATTTTCATCTCAAATGTTTTCTCCTTTTTGCTTTTTGCCTTGTTTGGGACGAACTTGCATAAAAAAAGTTTAAAACCAACCTCAGCCAACGTTCCCTAAGTAAACAATTCACATTTAATATCCTGTTGCCTTTTTAACCTTACACTAATCCCTTACAGATCTCACACAAAGTAGGTATCAGGAATACGTTACTAGCTTTCCGGTGATCCTTCCACTTCAACACAAAACGCACGCCAAAAGAGAGAAAAGAAAGTTCACTTAAGTCCGACTGCAAAACATCCACTTACACACGGCTCTCTGCAACTGCCATGAGCTGACAGCACAAAATGTTCCACCACTCGGTTTCACTTAACGATCCGGAAAGATGGTGTTCATTAGATGACTGACATTGGTGGAGAGTTGTATACATCAATGTCTGCTAGGGTAGACAGGTTGGGATAAGGCCAGCCAAGTTTAGAATGATTTATTTAGCATGCGGTTTTGTAAACCACTGTACATGTACATGTACGGCGTTTGGGTCATACATATATACACCATTTAGTGACCTACTTCAATCAACTAGTCATCATATAATAATGATAGAGATATGGAAATCTATGGCAAGTAAGGTTTGGACACTTCTGTTTAGAACAAAACAACCGTTTGTTTTTTCTCTAAGTTATTATATTAAGGTAGAAGTCTTCAAGACAGAGATTTAAGATACTTTTCAGAACCCAGTAAGAAAGGCATTTTTTTTAATCACTCAGGAAGTAAAAGTCACAAGAATAAAGCCACCATATTTTTAAAAAACTTCCATATATATTGAGTTGAGTGTCTCATTTCCTAAACAAGACTGGGTAACAGAGGGCGCCATTACTTCATGCGATAGCCAATCAGATCGCTCTACATGATCTGTGCCTGCGACTCCCTTCAGTACAAGCAGAATGAACGAGGCATAAGTAACCTGTACATAATTTGAATAACTATTGAAATTTATCATGAAACTTGAATAAAGTAATACAAATATATTCATGAAATCAAGTGAACAAGTTGCCCACAAGCAATCGCTTGGCCATACAGGGTGATTCAAAAACAGGTTGTTTACAGACGAGGCTCTTTCAAGGCATTGGTAAATAATGGGGATCGCAGAAAATGCAGATCACTTACTAAAATCGATAAAAGTACCTACATAGATTTGTCCTGAAATGGTATGATTTATCAACTTGATTAGATGTAGTGAGATCCATTGAAATGAACAAATTGTGCAGACTATTCCCGCTTGTCACATTTTCAACTCACAATGTCGGAACGACGATGGTATCCATTCAATTAAGCATGCTTCTCCTACTCCCGACAATAGGTGGCGTTCTAGTGAGGCATTTCAACTCAATATGTTTGTTCTCAAATCTTTCCAGCGATATTTTCATTACACTTGACAAAGTAGGTTTCTATGTTTAAACTTTAAACTATAGTGTAAACTGTACATACCTGAGAACACACTGAAACAGAAAAAAATAGGGCTGTGTGTTTGTTTGCGAATGAAATGCAGAGCTGTTTCTTGTAAAACTGCACCTTTAAGGTGATGTGACGCGACATTTTGATGACGAAATTATGACAGGACTTCAAACTTTGGATGTAGCACATCCCGGCATGACTAAAAGCAAGGTTTCAGTTTGATTGCACATTTATTTCTATACATATAGATCTTGTAAAATTGCACCCTTGAGGTGACATCATTGGACACTTGATGATGTCATCATGGTGTGACCTCAAATTGTAGATGTAACACATCCCGGCTTGAATACGTGCAGCTTGATCACCTCTTTTATTCTTTATATAGATCTCGTACAACTGCATCCTTAAGATTACATCATGGGATACTTGATGATGTCATTGTGATGTGACCTCAAAATTGTCGATGTAACACGTCCCGGCTTGAATACATGCTAAGTTTCAGCTCGATCACGCATTTTTCTTTCTATAAATAGATCTTGTACAACTGCACCTTTAAGGTGACATCACGTTACACTTGATGACGTCATTAGAACAGGACCTCAAAAATCTCACAACATGCAAACTGATTTTTTTCTTTCTTTTTTTTGGCACAAAAAGAAAATCAGTCCTGCTAAACAAAAAGTGACAGACAGAGCAGAGAAACCATGGGAAACACGACTTTTATGTAGTTGGCCAAATAATAGGGATGTTAAACCAACACTAAAATGTAATAACCACTGCTTGGAATTACCCGTAGATTGCATTTACATGTAAATTAGATACATTATTATCGCGTGAATCTAAAACCAAAGATCTCCTTGTGATATTTGTTTTCCACTTTACAAAAATGTTTATAAATACACACCTCAATGTTCAAATGATTTTTAAAAAGATATCAGTTATTGATTATATTTATATATATTTTTTCTCCATCCTTTTCCCACAAATAAATTATTTGTGATAAAAAAGAAGTAGCTGATTGCAAACTGCTTACGAACCAAAAGGACCTATGGTATAAATGAAAAAAAGAAAAAAAGTTAATGGCCTGACGCTTTGACCCTATCTGAGTCTTTCTCTAAGGCTAAATTATTTAACTTAATGAGCAATGCAATTTATTCAACAGCAAGTTGTCCTGAGAGAAAAAACATACAAAGACTGTTAACCAACCCACAATTCATCTGGTGTGTTTTCACTCACTGTTCATGTTGTTGTTGTTGTTGTTTTTGTTGTTGGTTTTTGCCTTTTGATTTCTTTTTAAAGGATTAGTAAAGATAAAAAACATTGTTTAATTTTATGATTAATGATTATGAAGTTCATACCAGAACAATTTTCTTCTGTGAAATATTTCCCTCTGAAATGAAGTCCTATTCAAGAAAACTGAACCTGAAAACTTATTTAAAAAAATACCCACAAAAGTTGATTCCGGTTGTTACAACCTGAATTAAGAACAACGTGTTTACATGCTGAAAAATGTCCATGGTTTTTCTCTATTTTCTCCTGACTTGCACAACAAATTAAGTCCAAATTTTCACAGGTTTGTTATTTCATGTATATGATTGATCACACAAAACATGAACACTGTCTGCAACTATTTTGCCAGCTCTACCAGTCCTGTATAACATCTTTAATCTTGGTAAATTTATTTTCATTGGCTCCCCCCCCCCCCAATTTATTAGCTGAAAGTCAGACATTTGTAAGCGTGTTCATTAATGATACTAATGAACAAAGTTATCAAAATAAAACTACACTCAATTTGTCTATAATTGTGTGTTTTCTCTCTAACTCTCTTCAAGGTCATCTCATGGCATTTGTTTCATTCCTAACCATTCAGGCTCCATCTCCCTCTTCCTCAGTCCGGATATTTTCTCAACTCACTTGCCAAATTGTTCAATTTATCACCATAGCAATTGTGGCATTGTAGCATCATTTTGACCTACAGTGTGCAATAAGGCTTGAACCATTAGTTCACAGAAAAGCTATAACTCTTATTATCAATACTCTATAAGAAAAAATAAGGATTTTTTTTTTAACAAAATAGGAAGACCGCCAACATAGGGCTAGATAGCACAGTTGGTAGAGCGCCGGCACGTAAGTCTGCAGGTCATTGGTTCAAATCCCGCTCTATTGAATTTTTCTTTGTTCAACCCCAAATGGTTGTTTTTTAAATTGAGCAAATTTCTCACTGATGATTTTAATTTAACTGCGGAATAGTTTTGTCAATGGAACTGTCATTTTTAAGAAAAGTATGTCAAAAAGTCAAGCACTCTTGGGCTGTGAGGACATATCAAAAGTGGATATTTGATTCATTTTAGACAATAATGTGACTTTCCACTACAATAATAAGGAAGCTCGCCAGATACAAATTCTGAGTAAAAACCTCTCAAAAACCAAACCTTATCTTTGTTGGAAGGAAATCAAAGAATTACATCGGGTATGAAGCAGATGATTAGGTTTTACCCTTACACTGATGTGTGTAAAGAACTGTATACTCAGTACTTTCCTAAGTCCTGTGAAAACAAATCCACAGGCATATCACTGGGGTGGGATTCGAACCCACAACCTTGGAATCCCAACCGAGTAATATGCCTAGTGGATTTTGTTTGCAGAACTCAGGAAAGTACCGGGTATACAGTGCTTAACACACATCGGTGTAAGGGTAAAAACCAAATAATATGAAATCAAAGACATCATCTTTCTTTCACATACTGTCTGTCAACAAAAACAACATCCCATATACTCTTATAACAAAAACGCCCCTTTCTCATTACAACAATACTCTTTACAAGTGCGACAAAAAGGTCCTACATGTATATATATATACATAATACATGATTCTACATGACACAGCAATTTATCACATAGTGTTAACGGCTAGGATCAGACTGATGCAGTGTAAACGTACCCCAGGAGCAATACAGCATTATTATAAAAACCAGTGGCGGTGATTGTCATTATTTGCAACGTTGACTAAGCATCTCTAATGTAATTAGACTACCCTTACACAATGCATGTTGTACACTCCAATAGCAGTCTCTCGTACATAATGCTGTGACACATGAACTAATATAATTTCAAGGTAAAAAATATAAAATAAACAAATCTATGGGAACAAAATGAAAATCTAACACAGTCTTCTTAACAGCAGGTACATTTCTTTCTTTGTAGGCAACAGATTAAAAATTTGCACAAATGGTTAAACATTAATAAAGCATGAATTTTACAAATCTTACAAATTTTTACATGAATTTTCTTTATAGTGTAAAAGGTGAGAAAAGGTTTTTTAAAAAAAAACCACACAAGAGCTTCTTACAAAAAAGGCATTTCACATTTTAATCTACAACACGTCACAGAGATTGATTAGAAAACATACACTTTGTTATCTACAGCAACTAGGCCAACAGCAAAATGAAATGACAACCCTCAATAATCTACGCATCACAAAAGGTATTGACGTCAATATGTGTCAAAAATAATACAATATCAGCAAACAAATGCTACAAATTCCACCTACAGAATAGTGGCGGGAAAAAACACATCTTGCTAAGGTCGGTAATTATTTTTAGAACGGAAAATGCCTAAGCTTAGAGTACTACAAATTCGTTGTGAAATCCAGGTACATAGACTAATAAACACGTCATACCGAAGTATATCCCCAAAGCTCTATCTGAGCGACTCATATTTCAATTTTTTTTTACCAATTTCCACGCAAGAAAACAGCGACACTTGTATTTCCTTACGTTCCAAATGCCAAGCCCCTGCGGTTTGGGACCGATGTTTGAATGGTTTTTCATCATTTAAGCGTAGTCGTAGCACAATCAGAAATTTACTTTAAGGTTTTGGCATTTACCGTGTACGATCATGCCACACGCTTTCGCAATGCAAAGGAATTGTGACATTTACGTGTGTATGTTTTCTTTGGTTTAGTCAAACAATCAAATTATTTGACCTTCCCTGAAACTTAAGAACGCTGAAGGTGATTTAAAAAAAAACGGCAAATGACAAGATTTGGTAATAAGAAAAAAATCTTGAGAGGATCTAAATTGTATCATCAACTGGAAATCTATTCTCCAATCTTAGGAAACGAGAAAGGATAAATGGTAGATTTAGGTTGTTTTTCTATCGACTGAATACTAATTAAAATGAACTGAGCTGGAACTTAAACATACTGTAAGAACATAGAGGTACTTAAAGATCAACTTGAACGAAATCCCTCAAACTAGTTTGAATATTTATCCTTGTTTATTTTGTGTTGTATTATTATTTGATGAAGTTTTCCTTCCTGAATTTTTTGTTGAAAATTTATCCGAAAAACTACCCCCCCCCCACCACCTCCCTCATTTTTTGAAATAGTGTTTTTTCCCCATTGGTGGCACCCTGCATGGTCCCCAGCAAAGACCCATAAAAATAAAAAGTGAAACTTACAATGAAGTATCAGTGCCTCAGAAAACCAGCATAAAAACAGTCCATGTTGTGACGTAAATATGTCGCAACACCGACTGGATGAAGGTTGTTTACCTTCATTGCTATGCTTTTTTCAATTGTTTGGATCAAGTACAAAATGTGACGTAACAGTGCTGTTTTGATTGCTAGGCACTAAAAGCTTTTCATGAAATTTTTGCCCAGTGTGACACTAATCAAAATGTGGTGTGTTTTTATTTTTACATTCTGAAACCATTTTTAATGAATTTTACTCACCTATATGTAACCATTACACATGCGTTTACCTTTCTATAACAA
Organism: Pisaster brevispinus; assembly: GCA_023634235.1. Classification (NCBI taxonomy): domain Eukaryota; kingdom Metazoa; phylum Echinodermata; class Asteroidea; order Forcipulatida; family Asteriidae; genus Pisaster; species Pisaster brevispinus. Next base: position 7,859,914 of record JAMKCF010000015.1, on the reverse strand, counting down.
ACAAACAATAATGTTAATTTCGTTCAAGTTGATCTTCAACATACACACATATTGACTTAAAAGCCGAAAACAACAGGTTATAAATCTAAACACATGGGACGTACAGTATGACTGAGAAAGTGACTGCTTCCTAGCCTACATCAAGGCTGGTATTTGGGGGTAAAATTTACAAGACTGCAGGGCTTGTAGCTCGGAATTTTTACAGGACCGGAAGATTTCACAAGACCAGATTCAAAATGACATCACAGTTTTAACATGTAAACTGTTTTTGTTGTTGCTCTTGCTGTTGTTGTGGTCATTGTTGTTGTTGTTTTGGGTTGGGGTTTTTTTAGAAGAGAAGATTGATCTCATTTGTCGGATGGGTAAATAGACTTTGATACCCAACAGAATTGAAAGATTAGAATCAAAGTCAACATTTGACCATTTAAAAACAAAATGTTGATATGATGATATTGAATTAAAAAACACAAGACCGCCTGACTTCTCCAGTCATGAGTTTACTGGCCAGAAACTAGAATCACTGGCCTAAGGCCTGCGGTCCAGTGGAAAACTCATGCCATTTTACATGTAGTATCTGCTAAGCTAATTGATTAAGCAGCAATTATACCTTAGCAACTTTAGTAACCTGCATTTGAAGCCTCAACTCTTCCACTCATACTTCCCTTTTTATTCGACAAAGGAGTAGCTTCGCTAAAACGCCCCAGAAAATTATGCATAAATGTATGTTGATTTGCATTGGAAGTGAGTTTATCTATGCTAATAGTCAGTCTCTTTATGTTCTCCAAATCGATCTTGACAATGGCTGGGAGGTAAAGCGTCATGGCAACGTAATTAATCAAACTACATCGGTTCTCGGGTCTAAACGACAGAAAAATGGGTCCTAATCACTCCAGAAAGACATTTTTTTTTAAGGCTATGCCTCAATTATTACCAAATCATAAACATTTCTGAGGGAGAAATAACACAATTATATACCTTTTTATCTGTGGCGCATACATACATGTAGTATGGATTATGTTTACTGCATTGATTTGAAAGATGGTACATGTTTTACTAGTCAATGGACATTTTACACAGTGCTTACTCAGGGTATCAGCACTCTTTAGAAAGTCAAGTTTCAGACTTTTAAAGACTCTTTTTATGCCACCCTTAACAAAATTTAAGACCAAAAAATATATGAATAAAGTAGGCAGGGATGACAACAACAAAAAGTCGGAAATTTGTCCGTCACTTGCCGGCTGGACAAGTCAACCAAGATTTTGAGTCGCCTAACAGTTCCCACTAGCTCGCATGTATGCATGCACACAGTTTTCAAAGCAATGCAATGCCAAAATTTAATATAGGAGTCCAATATTGATAAATATTGGACACTTGGATGCTTCACAGCTAACCTTTGCACGTATTAATAGATTTAACATTGAGTACTGTATGTATTGATTGCGTTACACGTTTTTAGCGCCCACGTAAACACTCGTATGGTTATAAACACCAAACATGCTTTAGCCATCCGGTCTCAAACAGCTCCAGCTATGTCTTTATCATGTGTGTCTTCTACCTTATGGTTGAAATAAATAAAAAATTGTCCAAAACTTTGAATTAATTTATTGCTAAAATTAAAAATATCAAACGACAACGATTTATGTGTGGAGGTATATAAACAAATATAGGAAGCATTTTATTCGTACAACAAAGCAGGATATAATCACTCGCAGAAATCTGGACTGTTCCATTTCACTCACCTTCACCTCGTAAAATGGAATCGTCCAGATCTCACCTTGTGCTTATTTTCTGTGACAATGCACTCACATGCATCCAATGTTTGTATCACTTTAAAATCTTACATAAAATCTAACACCCCGTCAATTTTAAACGTCTTGGTCATTAGCCCCTCCCCTTTCCACACCTCCCCTTACCCCTAAAAAAAAGATAAGAACAAAAAAAGCCCAACTACAAACAAAAAGGTGTCAGTGAACCGCGCATTTATCAAGTTTTTCCTCTCGGAGATAAAAAAAGTTGAACTATTTTTTCCGCTGTGCTCTTTTGCCGTAAATCACTCATGTAGGCAATCGGTTAAAACTAAAATGATGGAAGAATTTCCTTCGCATGAACTTGTTTGCTAATCGGCAAATTCTCCATCAAAATTATATCTGTCCATAGGTTAATCCGTCCTCGTTGTACTGCGATGCGTCAACAGCCAACGCTAACTAACTGGTAATTTGTACTAATCTGTTTTCAACGTAGCTACTAGTTCTGCTCTGCTTTTAATTTGATAGTCCAAGAGGACACCTTCACAGACCTGATACTTCCATCGGGGCAATTGACTCCATGCCCCTGGTCATTGCCCCGCTGCCCTTTGACATGTTCCATATACACATTAAAAATTGACCTCATAGAAGTGCTCTTTACTGTAAGGAATAAATGCCTCTCCCTTCCAAGAATGGAGTCTCAGGTTTAAAGTTCAAAGGTCGGGTCATACTTTGGTAATGACCCCGAACAAATTTGTGTAATTTCTATACGAAAGCTTACTTGTTATAAAAATGGTTATGGTTATTAATAATAATAATAATAATAGAGACATATACTGTGCCATGTGTGTCACATAGTGACATTCCTGGCACAGAAACCATCAACGAAACTGACATCGGAGAACCATATACTAATAGACGGAAGGTTAAACAACTTATTGAAAGGTTTTGATTTCGTTCTTGAATGTGAGGTAGGAAGTCTCCTTTCTCAGTACGAGCATCCTGTGAAATTATTTTGTCTAGAAATCAATACGAACATTTGAATCTGAGAAACGATTCATGCATCAGACTTCTGAGGGTTGGTGTCCGTTTACGAATGCTGCGGCCAGAGACCAGGTCGGTACCTGGCGCTGTCACCTCGCTAAACCGGGATGGATTCAACGTTATTGTGAAAATACCGTCACAGCCTTTTGGCTGTTTTCTAAACAAGTAGACACTGTATTCAGCTGAAACTTTCACATAATATTGCATTTTTCTTTAAGATTTTTGGCAAAAATCAGCATTATGTAGACAAAAACCAATCTATGACCCTACCTTTAACTTGGTCTCACCCACACAAGTCGTTCATCCACCTGTATCTAAAGACAAATCAATTAAGACAGGTTGGGTCCACTTAGGCCCTACCTCCCAATCCGACTTGTCTACTTGAATCTAAAGTCCATTATCTAGTCTATCCAGTTTACACAGTAAACCTCTTTTTTGAGGGAAGATAAACTCATTTGCAGTAAGTCGTTCTTATTTATTTTGAAGCTAGAAAAACCATCCCATGGTAGCGGTTTTCAAGGCCTCGTATTTACAGGGGGGGGGGGGTTCACACTAAAAACCTGTCACCATCTAATCTACTGCTGAGGACAGGCAGTTTAACATTCCTATATAGTTTAGGGTAGGAGTTACCAATTCTTCTATGCAACCCTGATGCAGAGCTGCCATTTGCATCTTGCAATCAGGGAGATCTTGTACAACGAGCTGGGAGATATTTAGAATATTCAACATAATAGGAAAAAGGTTTCCATAAACAGGGAGATTGTCAAACTTGTTCATCAGAACATGAAAAGATTGGGGGGGTTTTTTTTCAGGGAGCTTTCTGCAGAATCAGGGAGAGTTGGCACTTGGCAGCTAGTGCAGACTGATGGTACAAAACAAGTCCAAACTCTGCCATATTCAAATACACAAATCTCCAAAAGCTTATCTGTCCTCTTATTTTAAAATTTGTATTTCCAATAATATTCACTGATATCCCAGAACAACAAAAAACATTTCCTAATATTGGCAAGCAGTTGTTTTCGAGTTTGTTTTTTCCCTCCTCCTTTCCTTTCTAAAGCTCCCACCCCACCTCTTACATGTTGACCATTGAGCGAGTCTAAAGACATGTGACTGCCACTGCCCCCCCCCCCCCAATTAAATAACAGGCATGGTGCTGGCCTTGGCTCTTCACAGCAGTCATTGACGGCAATTCAATTAAATGGCTAAATAGAACTTCCTCAGATTTTATTTCAAGATTGGTGTAGATCATCCTCAGTGTTAGTTCGCTACCTCACAGTCACTGCCTAATTTTAAAGAGCTGCATAAGCTGAACATATTGTTTACATTTTTTTTCTGCTAAGCAAAACTAAACAGGATATCAGTTTAGTTTTATACATGTAAAATGGTATTTTAGCTGGCAACCTTATTCTGGAAAGCATTACTTTGTTGTGCATAGCAACTTTTTTATTCTTAGGCAGCTGTATGAAACTTGGCCCAGGTCATGTATCCTGGCTACTCCAGCTTTACTATCACAATCAGTGTGAATTACAAAAACACAAATTGTCTATTCTTCAGTCTGACTCATTATAATGACAAGTTCATTACCGTGTTGATTTTAACGGCTATGACCAAACCCCCTGACTAGCTTAAAGAGACATGAGTTTTAATTGTGCTGTAACAACAGGGTTGGGAGTCAGATGGGAGACTAGGAGAGGGTCTTGAGTATTTAGTCAGGTGCACCGGCAGAAAGGAGCAAGACTCTATGACATTTTACCATCCAGACACACAAAGAACTGTTTCCCAGCAACACAAAGACGTCAGCTATAAAATGGCCCCTTTAAAAAAATAAGGCATTACTGTTGCATTTTTGTTGCTGGAATTAACCAAACGCCTTTTCACATTTGCAGAATGTAACCTTCCTATGATAATGATAATAATAATAATAATACGAGACATTTATAAAATGCATAATGCAGGAGCCTCTATGCGCAGCACAAAAACATAAACCAATGACATATATGAAGCAATTCGTTACAAAAATGTAGATTCAAACAAGTGAGTTTTTAAAAGTCCCTTGAAAATCAGACCAGAGTCAGCTTGGGGAATATGGAACAGTAAGTCATTCCATAATGAAGGTGCAATGAAGTGGAAGGCTCTTTAACCATGGAATTTTGTGGAAACAGTAGTTTGCGTCAGTAAGGATTGGCCAGCAGAATGAAGAGGACAAACAGGAATATATTTTATGCAGAAGATCAGATACATAGTCTGGAGAAAGAACCTACGACTTTAATGAATGGCAGAAAACCAACCAAACTTTCGCACTCAGCTTTCTTGAAGTACAATCTTGGACACTAATTTGCTTACGCCATTTTTTTCCGTTTACACTTTCGTTCTTCCAGGCTGGCACGCGACCATTTATGAATCCCAAGATGTCTGTACTGTCTTTTCTTACACATTATCCCTAAACTTTAAAACCAAATTGAGCTCAATGGAGATATTAATTACGGCCTTCTTTCTAAATCATTTCTTGACTAGCAGACATGTCAGAGTCAAACATGTCTCATGACTTTTATCAGTGTTCTCCCTGAAAGGAGGGGGCATACTTTTAGTAATTGTCAAAGACCAGTATCCTCACTTGGTGCATCCCAACATTTATGCATAAAGTAACAAACCTGTGAAAATTTGGGCTCAATTGGTCGTCGAAGTTGCAAGAAAAAAACACCCTTGTTGCATTAGAAGTGTGTGCTTTCATATGCCTGAGAACGGCTTCATGCCTGAAGCCCTTCTCGGATTCAAATTTGTTGTTGAAAAATTAACCTCTTTCTCAAAAACATTACTTCAAAGGGTGTCGTTTACAACAATGTTTTATAATATCAACAGCTCCCCGGTGCTCTTTACCAAGTAAGTTTTTATGGTCACTAATTTTTGGAGTGATTACCAAAGTTATACCCTCCCTTTAACAGTTGGTCCACTGGCCAAATTCTAGTTTAAACACCGGAGGACCAGTGAAAAATCTCTCCAAGAGGCTGGCTAATTCAACTGTTAAAAAAGCGTCTCTGTTTTGCATGAAATATGGACCAGTGTAAAAGGTTATGGACTTGTGAAATAACAGCTAACTGGTCCTGTGATCTAGCCACACAAATCCTTTATTATCTGCATTTGACGACATCTGCCAAGTGTTTACTTTATTACTGTTTTCTAATTAGCTTCTTTTTGAAACCAACATGAGGTACCATCAAGTGTCGATGGATGTTAACTGAGGGAAAACATGGATGCATCCACCCAGTCAAATAATGAGAATGATACATGGAAAATACAACATTTTTCAGTTTCAAGGTTGACTTTTTCAAAACTCCATCAAATCGCCCTGTGAAATTCAAAGTACTAAATTGTTTGCAACTCTATTTGCTAACTTCTTTCTTTCTGAAACGTTCAACCAGTGTAGCCCCAGCTACCCACGCATTAAGAGCAACTCCAACAGTGTAGGCCTAAAATGTCAAATCAATCCAACTTTACAAATCAGACTCAACGTACCCACAAAAAAAAAAAAAAAAAACTCCTGGAGACTGCCAGTAACTCTGTGACCTCCATCGCCTGGAGGTCGAATTCCTCCTTAGCCACCGGTGCCCCATGTCCCCGGTATCACTTTCCACTCCTTTGTGTCATCTTGCCGCTACCCGATGAAAAAAACCTTCAAGTTGGTTGGACTTTTTGGTATTTCTCACCCCCCCTTTCTTTTTTTTATTTTGTTTATTTTATATAAACTACTGTAGTCCATAGCTCAAGGGGGTCTTCAACTGTTTTTAAGGCAACCAATTTGGTTTTTCTTTTTAGCTTGGATTTTGTGGAGATGTAAACATTGAAACATAATATTCTTGTATTTTACCTTTTTCTTTCACATTGTTTGGCAAATGACAAGGTTAATGGGTGTTTGCTAAAAGACTTGATGCAATTTATGTTGGACCTATTATATAAAAATCTTATTAACGAAAAAGAATCAACTTAAATTTGAAGATCATATGTAGTCACAAGTTTATTCCGACTGTTCCATTTCACCTAGCTTCGCCTTGTAAAATGGAACAGCCCAGATGTCACCTGTCCTCATGATTATATTCTTTATTTACATAACATACTTATACTTATACTTATTTCATATCTTGGTCAGATAAAACAGTACAATAATGCACATTGATAAAAACATTTAAAAATACACCCAGAGCAATTAAAATACAGAGTAAGGAAAGAGAACCAGCTGGAGCCCAAAGGATTGTCTAAAAGAAACAAAGTTTCTGTCTAGAGGCTCTCCTTTCCAGCTGGTCTTAAAAGAAGAACACACAAAAAATGAAAAATCAATATATAAATATTAATAATAATAAAAAAAATACAAACATGCATATATACACACACAAGAACATTCAAATCTGATTAAAACATTAATGATAAAACCTTTAAAATGGGACGATTAGGAAACACACTAATCAAAACATAAAAATGAGTGAGTTACAAAAACAAATTGAAAAGAAAATATATCAATACTGAGATTATTGCTATATTGTACTGATATGCATCCAATATTTGAATAATGCACTCCTTGAGAATGCTCCTCCATGTACATGTAATTGTTGTAAACAAGAATGTGATACGGAATGAGCACAAGCAAACACATCCGCCCACACATTTACCAAGACATAGGGTTTTTTTTTCTGTTTCTTTTCTGTTTTTAAGACTGTTTGTGTCTCTAAAAACACTTCAACTCTCCAGCGATGCGCAAGTGAAGTCATTAAATCTCAATCCAAAATCCCAACTCAACATCTCCATGAAGCAAAAAAAAAAAGAGAAAAAAAAGAGACCGATTCATACAAGAATCCTTCACGGATTTAGAACTTCGGAGTGGGGCTGTTGATGCTAACCCCCCCAGGCCCCCTAAAAATAAATGGCATTGTGGGGAAAAAAAGAGCAGTTTTTAAAAGCCGTACAAATACAAGTGGGAGCAAGTCAAGTAGCAGTAGGGATGTAGTTTGCAAGACTCTTCAAATGAACAGAAGACGACCTATAAAAGCCCAGCTCAAAGAGTGTTTACGCTAAGAAGATTGACTCCCAGACTTTGTTACAATTTCCCGACCACAAAGAAATCAGAAAGAGTGACACTGTTTAACTCTTGCGCTGTGTGGCATTCAATACATTTCAGTGAATATTAATCGGTTTGAATATTAACTTCCCTTTACAAATCCTTCTTCTAAAAGTCAGAAATGAATAGTTTCTACTCCATTGATCACAAAATGAACTTCCAAAGTAACGCCATCTGATGTAAGGAAATGATTTACCCCATTCCCTATGGGTCAATTATTACATATTTGTCAACTGTTTCCATACCGGATCCCTGGACCATCAAGACACAAGTCAAACTCTCCTCTTTCTCAGCAGAGCTGTCCAAATATGACTAGCCACTCAGACGGAATTTGCTCCGAAGAAACGAAGAAGAGAGAGGTTTAGGGGAAGAGGGCTGCCTCCCGTAGGAATTGTGTGATTCATACTTTGAAAAGAGAATTATATCCTTTTGCTTGATCGACACTTGATTAATCTGTGACTAATACAAGAGAAGAAAAATAGTCTTGGAATAGCATAGGGGAAGAGTGTAAAGGGGGGGGGGTAGAAGAAAGAAGATTGTTAGAGCTGGGTGTTCAACCCTGAAGGTAATTACTTCCTCTAAAAAAAATAAGATAATCCAAAACTTCTTCAAAACAGAGCACAAACACAAGACTCTGGTCAACTGTGGTTATTTTCGAAAAGAAAACATGGTAGGCCAGAACCAGTCAGGTGAACAGAGGCCAAAAATGGTATTGACAAGATAAGGACAAGAGATGAAGGGAAGTAAGAAGGGCAAGAAGGGGCAGGTGTTTTTAGAAGAGGACAAGGAGAACATGAGCGAGTAAAAAAAAAAAAAAAAAAAAGGATGGTTGTATAAGGAAGATGAAGGAAATATTTTGAGCACGGAGACAGAGGATTGGGATGAACAGGTAAGGGATGAGGAAGAGGCAGGTGAGAGGAAGAAGGAGTGGGCATCTTTAAGGAGGGAGTAAGAGATTGTGAGGAGGGAAAGATTGAAGGAGTGAGGAAGACGGTCAAATAGAGGGCTAGGATGGCGAAGAAAATAGCGTGGGAAATGAAGTGGTTAGAAATGGGTCGGGAATGTAAAGAGGAGGGGTGGTGATGGAATCTGTGATGGAGTCAGAAACCGAGAAGGATGTTATGTAACGATCTTGATGATCAAATGAATTGATGACTTTGTCAAATGAGTGTGAACCTCGGACAGCTGGACAAAAAGCTGAAGTAATAATAAATAATAATAATAATCAATGATTTAGTATAGCGCTTCGTACGCAGTGTTTCTAAGCACTTCACAAATACTTACAAAAACAAAATACAGCTTAATAAGCATCTAAAGATAGAGCAATCATGAAGTGGAATTAAATAGGTAGGCCTATGTTTTCAATCTATTTTTGAAAGTGTTCAGAGTCGGGGAATCAGGTAGGCCGATGGGGAGATTGTTCCAAAGTTTGTGGGCACAAGTGGAGAAAAGTCGTTCACCGTAGCAAGTGAAGGGTAAGGTGTGCTGTAGATAATGAGTGGAGAAGTATGGAGGAAGTTTGCAGTTTGGGTGTCATGAGTTCTTTGATGTATGAACAGGTAATTCTATTTTCTCAAGTGTTCCACTTAAAATGACAAGTTGCATAATGAGTAATGAAAAATTCTTCAGGAAAATTATCTGTCAACTTCTGTAAAGTAAAAAAAAAAAGTACTACACACACTGTACACTTTCGTAGTGCAAAAAAAAAGTTCAAATGTTTATCATGGGACATAACGTACCAGTGTACGACTACTCATCCTTCACATCCGAAGTTTTGATCAATTACATCCAACGCTCACTCACTCCCCGCAAGGAGCAAAAAAATTAAACCCAAAATGATTTTCATTTTTCAAAGTTTAGGGGGAAAGGGGAAATTACGGAAATGGGGCAAGGGATGAGGAGGACCATGAGTAACAGGATGGGGCGGGAGAGGTAAGGGAGGGAGGGGCCTCGGGTCTTTTTTTCTATGGGTGAGTAACCTATAAAAAGGGGGACAGGGGAGGGGGCTTCTGACTTGGGATTTTCTGTCATTCTTTAAAGGGGTGCACTGTACTGATCAACACAATTTTATCAGAAGTACCTGTAACTAGTAAACTTGCCGGTACACACTTTCTCAAAAATGCATCCTTGTGAAGCATTCTTTTGTTCTTTCCTTTGTCCCTGCACTTAACAGTTTCCCATAGACTTTGTACACAAATTTCCTTGTGGAGCAACCCCAGTCTTTAGAATTTCCGTGTGGAGACCTTTTGTTTTCCCTTTTTTTGTTTTGTCCTTGGTCTCCATTAAGGTACTGAATATGAGCCCAACCATGTGTGAATCTCTTTTGGGAGGAGTATTGGCTCTGAAAAGAGCCGGTGTGCTCTTGATGTATCCAACAGTATACTCTGCTAGTCTCTTCAGGAGAATGCGAGCAGAGGCGAGAGAAGTTGTTCGAAACATCAAGAACACACAGCCTCTTTTCAGAGCCAACAATCCTCCCAAAAGAAATTTACCCATGGTTGTTCCCCGAAAGTCTACTTTCTTACTTTCCACACTATTGCAAAGCTTCAGACATCACTTACGATTTAATCAGACTTTTGTTTGAAAATGAACCTTTCCTGAAACAATGTTAGTTTCCCCCAAAAAATACATAAGTTATACTTCACTGTATTAGGAACCCATACTAAAGGCCTCAGCTATTTAGTCGTTGTTTGGGACAAGGTCCAAGAAAATACCTAGGTCCCAGAGAATCACTAGAAACCAGAACGCTCTCTAAGCAATCATCCACATCACTTATCTTCATTCAGGAAAAAAAAAAAAACACCCAGAAAATAGATTACTCATGATGTCACGTTCGACAAAAATAAGACATTTTTGTCCAGTGAATGGATGATTCCTTGTTTTCAAGAGAGACTTTTGTCAGGCAAGTTGCTAATTTAAACTTTCTTGGTTGGGGGGAGATAGGTGTAATTGTATCCATGTGTGGTACATCCGTCCGACTTCGTCATGTTACTGTATGTGTGTGTGTGAGTTTGTTTTCACATTCAAACCGGGGACCTATAACAAAAGAGGACAATAGGGTCCCCGGTTGGGTAAAGGTCCCCAGTTAGAAATTGTGTACAAAACCAATGGGAGCTGTTGCCAAAAAGTTAGAGTCCAAACAAAAGAGGGACAATAGGAGGTCCCCGATTGGAGGTGTTTACACACTTGTGTGTGTGTGTGTGTGTGTGGCAAGAACCAAGAGAATACCATTTTAGTGATTTTTGCCTCCCCTTTCTGCGACTTACAGGAAGTAAATATTTCAGCAATTCTTGAAAATTAATCATTGTCTTCTTTTTTTTTCTTTGATTCTTTCACGCCAGAATGCAAACTAAGCCTTTGTTCTCGGACATTATTAAAAATGCTCACAGCCACAAAAAGATTTCTATTTATAATGAAATTAAACAGTTTTATAATTTAATATTTGCTTTTGAATTATCAAAGATTTCTTTGCAAAGCATTTGAACTTCTGTACCTCATTTCCAGAAATGGATTTTGTTTTGGAAATGAAGTTTGATTTTATGCACTAAAAGGCAAAAAGATACAACTGCAATTAATGATTTGCTAAACCCGAGATTAATTTGTTGAGCTCAAGCAGATTTCATCTCTTGACTGATGGAACTCCAAGTCAGATGAAGAATCAAATAAGACGCTCATTCCAATATTGAGATGTTGAATGGTTGCTATGACGAGTCTTAAAGAGACTGGGATGTAACTAAGCAACTGGATCAAACACAAAAGACTGTCGATGTTATCAGTCATTAAGACCGATGGAGCATCTTGAACAACATCCACGGTGAATCTTGGTAATCTAAAAGGGGGGATCTGACGGACATTTTTAACGGAAGAGTCAGCGTTTGGTTTTTCTCAATGTAATGCTGATTTATTGGCAGTATTTTCAAGAAAAACACCATAAAAGTCATATTTTACAGTGTCAGCTGAATACAGTATGTAGTTGTTGAGCAAACAACAAAAACCGCCACGGTAATTTTTCAAACAAGAACGTCAAATCCATCTGATGTTGCGAGGTGACCGCGGGTACCAACCGCATCTCTGGCCGCAGCATTCACGAACCAGGATGCCAACCCTCAGAGATCTGAGTAAACGATTCATGCAGGAATGGTTTCTCAAGTACAAATGTTTTTTTATTGACTTCTAATCAACAGGGGCAAGTCAGACAAAATGATTTTGCAGGATGCTTACTACCAATTACCATCTTTATATATACAAGTAAGCTTTCAGATAGAAATTACACAATGGTTTTTTTTCCAGGATCATTGTTTAAGTATGCCTTCCCTTTAAACTAAATAAAATAATTCCCTCACATACTTACACAGACATTCCTATTTTTTTACATCAACAAAAATGTGAAAAAAGTCCCCAATGAGCACAAGTTCACTTCATAATATGCAGTGCCACTCCATATTTTTTACCTCAGATACTCCCAAAATATGACAAATTGTCCGAGAATAAGTAGGATTTAAAACTTTGCACGGGTGTATACCACAAACCAAGTGAGGCTTGCGGTTACACCATGTACCATAAATCTCATTTATGAGTTGCGTTGATCCTGAGGAGAACCGGTGGTTTGACAACTTGAGGTTTCAATCAGTATGCTCTGATCATCTTCAGTAGAAGAAAAAGAAAACGATGACCGTCTGAAGACAATCAGAGCACACTGATCCAAACGTTGACTTGTCAAACCGCCAGTTCATCTCAGAAACACCACTCATAAAGGAGATTTATATTCATGGTGTCACTTTATCAGAGAATACAAATACTAGATCCATTCAATTCACTATCTTGTAGCATCAGTGTTGCCCCTTAACAGTGGTCCGCTGGCCAAATACCAGTTAAAACACCTGAGGACCAGTCAGAATTCTGTCCAACTGGTCCTGCTGGCTTGTTTATTGCTTGCTAATTGCTACCTATGTAAACCACTTGATATTAGTTCAAATTACAAGTCCCACCCTCGTGGATGTGTTGAAAGAAAACCTTAAAATATGGACCATTGAAAAAGCTGGGGGACCAGTGAAATGACAAGCCAACCGGTCCTTCTGGCCAGTCACTGAAAAAGTTAAGGGCAAGCCCTGCACATGGCCTGTCCAAGGAAAGTTTGCAAACAGTAACAAGCACAACACATGTTGAACATTTTGCCCCGAGTCAAAATTGCCATCCCGTCTGTATGTTTTTCTCACATCGGGAAAAAATTAAATACCTACAACATTTTCAAAGGAAATTTACTAGACACTCAGTCTCCCAAGGGACCTAAAAACATTGGCAGCGACTCCTATTTTCTTCCTTTTTTTTTTTTTTTTTTTTTTTTGAACAGATTTGGACAGCAAGAGGAAGATTAGGGTCTGATCCATCAATTGAACTTTATTTACATGCATTGATTCCTGTCACATAGAAACAGAGTTAGAAAAAAAAACCTGTCCCATTTTTAAGGTAGGAGTTAACTTTGGTTATGACCCCCCCCCAAAAAAAGTAAATACAACAATCCGAAAGCTTACTTGTTATAAAGATGATAATGGTAGTAAGCATTCTGTGAAATTATTTCGTCTAACATGCCCCCGTTGATTAAAAATCAATGAAAACATTTGAATCTGTCTCAGATTTCTGAGAGTTGGTGTCAGTTCGCGAATGCTGCGGCCAGAGAAGCGGCTGGTAACTGCTGTCATCTCGATAAGCGTGGATGGATTCGACACTGTTCTGAAACTACCGTGACAGTTTTGGGGCTGTTTTCTCAGCAAGTAGACACTGTATTCAGCTGAAACTTTCCGGTGTGACTTTTATTGTGTCTTTCTTGATATTTCTGCCAATGAATTACCCTACCTTTAACAAGCATTTTGTGCAACTTGTTTTTCATCATCTTGTATTCCTTGACAACTCAAAACAGATCTCGATGCCAACCAGAGATTTCAGGTGGACTTTTCTTTTCCTTTAAAACCAAACATGGCCGGAAGTTCCATTGATAATTGACTTTCTCCCCCGTTGGGATACCCCGCTATGTTTTGGTATTTATCACTTCATGAGCACCCAAAAAAGAAGGAAAAAAAACGACGTGTGTACATTTTGATCTCTACCCAAAAGCTCTCAGGGCTTGGTTGTACTTTTTCACCTTTCTCACTCGGTATTTATTGGGTTGTGATGATAGACTTGTTCAGACATGGAATTTTGTTTCTCCTAACTTATTCCTTTGGCTTTCTGCTGAACAAAAAAAAAAAGTAACTGAGGTTGCAATGTTGTTGTTCAACACAAGTGTCTACCATTGATACATTGAGGTTTTTAGATCATGACAAACATGTTGTTTGAGTGAAATGATTTGGAGCTTTCAGGATGTCTTGTTTTTCAAAAACAAAAAGACAGTTTTACCAAGAATAAGCTAGGGGGCTAGTATTTAAGTTCATCTCTGTGTGGGTTCATTTAAGCCATCAAATTAGTAACCACATTCACAGGGTACGTTCAAATAATTTGTGCTGATCTGTACTATACACAAATGAGATTTATCGAATGTGAACATTCCTGGAAATGGCTTGTGGGTCTGGGTTCCCCCCACTTCTTCTAGACTCTCAGATTCAGGTTTATAGACTCTGTGCATCACCGGAAATACAGGTTTGGACACAATGTGGACTATTTCTGTCTCCCTGTTTGGTGATTGCTTTAGATTCTTTCAAGTAAACTTGAAAGATCAAGGAGATTTTGAGAAAATCCTGAAAGAAATTGGAAAATCCTGAGAAATCACATGCCTGTACACACAGCTTCTGAATATTTCAATTGAAATGAAAGATCTTTGATGACGAGTACTTTTACCTTAATTTTCAAAATCCCCTCCAAGCAAAGTAAGGAAAAACTTGATAAAAAGGAGAGCTATTTTCGGAGGTTTTGAAAGTACCCCATGGGTGTTTGATTATTAGGTCCATGTCTGTATACAACCCATGGGGTTATGTCAAAGGTCAAAGGATGTGTAGACTTTTGGCAAAAATATGTGACCTAGCCTTGTGTAAATGACTTTCATCTGTCACTCTCGTCCAATGAGTTTCTATTAGACTACAGAATTCTTTCTTGGTTTAGGTTAAGTTATTTTGACAATTAAAGGGGCTGTTTTCATGAAAAGCCAAATTTTGAATTTGCCACTTTTTACATTGAAGTACATAGTGCTGACACGATGCCAAAAATGAGTACAAAGTTTTGAGTTTTCACAAAGATCGATTTATATGACTGAGATAAATTTGAGTTTTCACCAAAAATAGTTTTGTTAATTTATTAGGTTGTACACGACGCTCTGCACACGGACCTCGTTCGCCCAGTTTTCATAAAGAGACATTTGTATTAAACAATGAAGTACTCATTAAAATGTCATTTTGTTTGAGATTCTTTGAGAGCGAAATTTGAAACATGACATCATTGGACAGCAAAAACAAATGGGTCTGAACATTCCAAAAAGGAATTGCTGCACCATTCAAAAGGTCAAATTCAATGCTGTTTTGATTGAATATCATAAAATGTGATTGAATGTCACTAAAAAAATCTTTGTTGAAAAGGTGCAGACCATATATTTGAAATGGGTTGTCATCGAACGTTTTGGACTTTGACAAAAAAATTGCACTTGGAGGGTGTCAAACATAGTGGCATTTTACACCATTCTAAGGCGAGGTTAGAGAGACTTGAAATTTTCTCCCCGTTTTCATAAAGACTCTATTGGAAAATGAGTGAATCACAAAATAGAATTTGACGTTGGAGCCCCTCTTTAAAGACCTACTTGAACGAAAACTGCAACAAGTTTAATTGTGTAAAAAAAAACAATCTTTTTGAAAACCCTTCTCCAGTGCTTTCCAGAAAGATTCCCCAAAAGCCCTGTTTTACGTCATCACTCATGTTACGTCATCACTCATGTTACGTCATATGTGGGCGCTCCATTTTGTATAGCCACTTTGTTGCAGCACGGAGAAATAACAAAGCAACCTCCCACAAATGGCGTCAGAGCATTGTCATTTTGACGCACGCCGTCAACGGTAGAAGTGTACCTAGTTTTTTCAAAACCTTGAGGTTGGGCCTAATTTTTTGATCGATAATTATACAAATTTCAGAATCATAAAAATATCAAAATTACAATTTAAATGATAAGCAAACACATTGTTAAGAAGTTAAAATAGCACTCCTGTTAAAATTGTTTCGCTCAAGTAGCTGTTTAAGATAAGTTTCATTCAGTCGAAGAAAAACCGTCTGCACCAAGTTTATACAGACAGTATCTTTAGCTTTAAAACACAAAGCTGTGCATCCAATATCTGCAGAGATGAGATAACGTATGATAGGAAGACTTAACCAGCCAACCGTAACAACTGAACCTCCGCTTAGGTAAGGCGATGATAGACGATTACTACCATCACAATACCTGCCACACCTGGCTTAAATTTTTCCAGAAAGAAAAAAAACCTCTTTTACTTCTTGGCTCTACGCCAGGCTGCTGCTGGGTCCAAGGCTAGCTATCCTTGGGTTGAATTTTGGCAAGCTAATGTACCTGACCGAAGGAAGGCTGACGGCAAAGAATCAAACACCGAATTGTTTGTCAAATCCTAGTGGAAGTTATTCCTTCGCCAAAGTCAACATCAATAGCTACTGGTTATTTTTAAGGGGGTTGGGTTTGCTCGGTCGGAATTGTGAGGATTGGTTGGAGAGCATTGTTCAATTGGGATAAACTATTTTGAGATATTTTTTTTATGGTCAGACTCTATTATGACTCATGAGATGTCGTTGGGAGAGAAGGAATTTGTATTTGAGTTGGAAAGTTTGATTGGGTTTTTTTTTCGAAATGTTGATCAGGTTATGTTTGTCATTTAAAATCAGCATAAGAAAGGGTAAAATCCACAACAAGCCTTTCAGGTTTGTTTTTAAATTCTTGATTCTTGTAAGGGTATGGGGACCAGTTAAAAAGCTTGGTACACAATGTTGCAACATGCATAGAGGTGAATTTCAAGCCAATGTCAGAACCCATCACACAAAGCTAATAGCAATATATTGAGTTAACTACATGTACATACACAGTTCTTTACCACCAAACAGTTTATTCTTTTCTACTCTCTGAACCAAAAAAAAAAAAAAGAGGAAAAAAACCAGTCAATCAAAAAGGAGCTTTTATTATTTGCTAGCGCAGGGTCCCCGGCCACATCAAATAAACACGTTACTCTACTGTTTAGCGAGGTTGTTGTACGGCTAATGCAAGAAAATAGAGATATCTTAGCGACTTTTGGAGGGCAAACATGGAAGGGTTACGGGGACAAAAGAGGGGGGTCGGGTCAATGAAAGAACGGGCGCCTGTAGGACTTTGAAACCTGAGAATCTTGTTACACAATAACGTCACTCCAACACGTCTGCTATGGAACAATGACAATATTTATCAAATATCTATAATAGCTTTGCTTGAGTGTGGCCGTTGGGTTTTTTGTATTTAACTGAAAGGGTACCATAAATTGAGTTCCAAATAAATCAATTACTTCAAAACTTCATGACAACAGTTAGAGTGCCAAGCATCAAGAGAACTCTCACAGATTTAAGCCTTTTTTTTCTCTTCTTTTTTTCAAACAAGGGTAGGGCCTAAAAGGAAACAAACACAATGTGGAAAATTGGCCCACTAATTGGTTTTTTAATCATTCACAGAAGTGTGACATGAAGGCCTATGTATTATATACTTGCACTTTGTTTTGTAGGCCAAGAAATTCTCCTGATACTTGTAAGCCTGTTTTCCATTTTGTGCATGATTTATTTGACAACTGCTAATTTCCATCATACAAGTAAACCATCCTGTTAGACTTTAAACAACCCGTCAAAATTCAGTCGCACAAATTGTACTCTTCTCACTTCGTTCCCCAATGTCAAAATAGCTAGACTACTGACTTCTTGTGTGGGGATTGAGGGGGGGGGGGGGGCAATTATGACCTCACTGTGACCTCGCCACAGAATGTGCCAAGCAACCTACCCTGACCACAATTAACCACCCCTGGCTGGGAGAATGGAATAGTCTAATGACCCTGGGTTCAATTCCCAAGAGGAATACCCCCAATGAAAAGAAAGTAGCTCTCTAGCACACAGTTGGTATTATTTTGTTGTAAGGACAAGAAAAAGTAGTTGAAGGACAGTGGGAAAGCAAAAAGAAGTTGTTGGTTTTTTTTTTTTTTTTTCTTTTTGAGAAGTGGGACATTTGGCAAGGCTGCCCGGGATCACACCATGAACAGACTAGTTGTGAAAGTCACAAATCCCCTTCGTACATACATCAATTCCTGGACATTTGAAGGATTTCTACCTCCATGGTTTAATCAAGTGAACTATTTCAAATGAATTATTTGAGTATCTTGGCGGGATGATTTCTGATGCAATATCCTCATATCATGGCATTACCACCAATATCATTATTCGGCTTTCGCCATGCCGAACTAAAAAACTTAGAAAATTGATCAATTAAATTTGATAAAAGAGCGACCAGTAGTGCAAACTTTTGATTTAAGTTTGACAGTGCCGTGTAGCACGGCAAGCGCTGCCCTGCAACAGGGCAGGTGCACGGCGTGGTGAAAAACGTCGCGCTCTTGCCGTGTTGAATCAAATTGAAGTCTCAGTCGGCGATTCTCTGTGGGAATACGCATGCGCAAAGCTTTTGAAAATTCAGCTTCAAATGATGAAATTATCACAATCCTCACAGACAGTTAACATGTAATGTTTAATGTGTAATGTGAACGTTCTCCTTGTTAGTACCGTAGCAATGGGATGGGAAACAACTTCTGACTGGCACAAACATTAGGCCTAATCTGTTGATTTCAGAATTAAACTGATTGATTTTGTTTGACTCTCTTAAAAATAAGACGATGAGCGCCATTCAACAGTGGGTTTATTTTAAGGACAAAATTTAAGGTGGGGAACATTATCATTTTGATTTTTTCATTATTATTTGAGTGGCACAGCTCGAATTGCCATCATGAAACCGGACCCTTTAGCAAGAGTCTCCCGCATACGCCATTTTGAATCACTGGAAACTACTTTTCTGCATTTGGCGTTTGCCGTGCCAAAATCATTTAATAGTGCGACGTTTAACGCAGGCCTTTAATAGAAAGAGATACAGTTTTACAATAGACAGAGTTAGCTCAAAACAAAATAAATAACTGCTAATCCATCCTCGCCAATCAATTACCAATAAAACAAATCAATAACGAAATTAGTCCAAAAATTAATGACCATAAAATCTTACTAAGAAGCACTGTAGCTGTTGATAGTAAAAAACTTTTTTGAGAAATGATTTCTCTTCAAAGCAATATGGTTTTGAAAATCTTTCAACCACAAACATTTTTGCATGAATCGTTTCACAGTTTTTGTGAATGCTGCGGACAGAGATGTGGTTGGTACCCGCTGTCAACTCGCTTAACAAGGATGAATTTGACATTCTTGATGAAAATATCGTGACAGTTTTTTGTTGTTTTCTCCACAAGTAGACACTGTATTCAGCTGAAACTTACACATGTGACTTTTATTGTATCTTTCTTGATAATTTGGCCAAAACCAACCTTTTAACCAATGTTTGTTAGAGTGAAACAGTTTATTTATATCCCTTTGTTGGATGTAGAGATAACTCTCTTTAGCCTCTATTTAAAAACAATCAGCTCAGTTGTAAACAACAACAGATCTAGTTTATCTCAGCAACCTTTTAATGAAATATGAATCGGCAAGAATCATAACCTAGCTGGCAACCTTTTAGTTACAGCTACTTCGTTGTCAATGAAAGTGTAATGAGATCATTACCACAAATTAATAATCAATTATTATCAATAATTTACAGATTAGGTCAAATATTAATATATGTTACATTGCTGCGTGGAAGGTGAATAAACTAGACAAACATTTGTGTACATTGTCTACGCCTGATAATGCGTTTGAAATGTGGGGTAAATCTGTCCAGGTTTGAATTGTTGTTTGTTCATTGGGCCCCAAGAACAAACAATTGTTATTGATTCCTTGTTGTTCTACTTAATTGGACATAACCTTTAACTCACCCAATTAAAATAAAAATTATGAAATAATAATTGATTTTCACCACATTTTGCTTAGACTCTGGGTCTGATAGATGACAGTTTTAAAACTTTTGTCTTGACCAGGTCAAAATTTAAATGTAAATATGTATTTTACATCGGAAGATTTAAACCATATACAAAAGAATAAATAAAGAAATCATGAGGCATCGGTATGGAACAGGACTTCAACAAGGCTGACTGATTTATCATTGCAGGTATGTCACAGACTCATTTCCTAATCTGTTTCTTATCTGAAGTACATGAGTTAATCAATTTCATAACAGTAGCAAAAACAAACGTCATTAAACTACAATAAAAAACACTTTATGTCAAAGAAAAACCTTCTCTTAAATCACTTTTATCTTTTTAAAATCCCTTCACCAAAATGTTTTGTTTGGTTTTTGGTTTTTTGGAGAATGGCCTTATCAAATTAATTTCAGAGATTATAAATGAAGGCAGACTTACCTGTCAAGAATAGCAAAGAGATGTGCTATACGTTCAGTCATACTAGAGATGAGGATGGCAAATGACGCAAGAAAAACACCCACAAAAATATCGCCTTGGTAACATGAACACGGTTCTCAACTCTCCACGATCGAGACCAGACCTCAGTAAGTTCGAAAAAAATCTGTCTGAATTCTTCTGGCCGCCACGAAGCTCAACAACTGTGCGCTATATCGACAGTGAATGAACGGCCAAGGCCCCGTGGTTTGTGCTGTTTGACTTCTTAGATATTTAAGCAATCCCGCCGTTCACACATGGTCAACTGTCTCTATGCCTCGCATCCCAATGCGTTCATAAGCTGCAATAAAGGGAATACACAACACATGACAGGCACTGTGATATCAACATCATTTGGGCTGTACACACACCATGCATTAATCCCACAGTAGTTTCAAAAAATATATAAAAATACACACATCATACAGGGGGGGGGGGAGACACACACACACAGAAGGACTGTACCATTGTGATTTCGAGGGGTGTTTCAGACAACTTTCAATTGAATGGTTTGGGATGTGTATCTACAATGAATGATGGAAATTTAACTCATTCCTGTTTATGCATGATTCCCCTTTCCTCCGTGCTGGCTGCGCTGACGGAGTGATCAAGACGCTAAATGATTACAGAAATGATTTGCGTTAATCTAAACTCAATCAAGTATAACATTAGTCACAATTTGGAATGCTCTCATTATTCGAGTCTGACATGACAGTGACCAACGGCTGAAATAATCAAATTCAGCTGCCGGACTAATTGTTTCTGTCTTTCTTTCGTTTTTATTTATTTATTTTTTGTATTGATTTAATTAATCATTTGTTAATTTTTTTATTCTTTTATTTAGTGATTTTTTCTTGGGGGAGATCATTAGAAAAGAATATTAATAGTATTTTGCACATGTAATTTGAAGTAATTGTAAATAATAAATGAATAAATGAACTGAGTTAAATCAGTTTCATATTACTTCCTTCACTTCCAAGTTAAATCACTTAAATTGTTCAAAATTTTTTCAAAGTCTCTAAATTAGATTTAAATACATTCAGTGAATTCTATAAACTGTCTGATCAGAAGTAAGACAGAGCTGCCAATGGCCCTGGGGCAAATTGTTAGAGGACAAGAAATGATTTTTAATGAGATAAACACGATTTTTTGTGTAATCATCCAATTTTCTTTCATCCACCAAGCACCGAGATGAAAATTTGCCCACAAAAATGAAGTAGCTATGACAAACACTGCACGTTGAAAGGATGCAAGGGGGGCTTTAGTTCTTAAGTTGTTTGTTTCTGTTGTGGAGCCTCAGTCTAATAGGGCATCCTGTTATACCTCTTTGACGCGGCGGTAAAATCCAGTCTTGACCGACTGGGCACTGGCATTGGGAGGTGGGGTAATGGACCCCCCCCCCTCTCCACTTAACCCTTCCTCCATGATGTATTAAACCATTCCCTACCCTACTCCCAACCCTTCCAAAGTATTGAGGTTCCGTATATTTAGATACATCTTAAATTACCACAATTGGATCTGCTCTTTTTTATTCATCCGACCCAAACCACAAACCAGTAGTCCAAAGAAATGAGAAACCCAGCAGACAAACCATTATCACCGTAGGGGGGTAAACACTGGGACTAGAGGGGGAGGAAATAATAGGTAGGTATTAATAGTCTTGGATAAGTCCCAATTGAGAGGATGTGGTGGGGGGGGGGACCGGGGAGGGGGGCATTGGAGGACGCTATTTATCAACGTACTGTCTGGGTTTTTAGGGTTTTAAAGCCGGTCTGGGGAGAGTTTTGTAGCTAAAACAACAAACCATGGATTTACAGAGGACTCCAGTTGACCAAACTAAGAAGAATCCTAATTACAAGTTATAAGACTAGAGGAACTACGAGGGGGAAAATGGTGAGGTTTGATACAGCCATATTGGACTGAACACAGACTATCGGGTGTCAGGGGTTGGGCGAGGGTGATGATGGAAGTTTTCTACAGGGTGTTTTCCTTAAAGATCAGCTGGAACGAAAAACGGCAACAAGTGATCTTTGCCGAAATTCATTTACAAATGTGTGCAATCAAGAAGGCTAAAAGTCTTTGCGAAAGACTCTGCTAGGGTCGAAACATCAGGCCGTTAACCATTTTTCTTTGTTTGAGTTTATACCATAGATCCATTTGGTTGGTAAGCAGTTTGCAACAGCTAATTCTATTTTCGCATTCAATCAATATGGAAACTAAGTTCACACGTCAGTACATAGATTTGAACTGTAACAAAAAAAATCATTTTGAACACCCTTCTCTGGTGCTTTTCAGAAAGATTTGCAAAAAGCCCTGTGACATCAAGGTTCAGAAAAACTAGCTAAACTTCTGCTGTTAACGACGTGCATCACTCATGTGACGTCATTAGAGGGAACTCCGTTTTGTATCGCTGCTTCGATGCAATAACAAAAAAACTTCCCCACAGATGAAGTCATAGTATTGATGCACGTCGTTAACAGCAGAAGTGTAGCTAGTTTTTCAAAACTTTCAGGTTGGGGCCTAATTTTTTGTTGTTGCGATAATTACACAAAAAATTTCAGAGGTTTAAAAACATCACAGTTACAATTAAAAGATAAACAAACATTCTGTAAATAATTTAAATTGGAAAATTACTTTTTCGCCTAATTAGCTATTTAAGACACAGTTATCTCTGAAGACAGAGGATGTTGGCACATCCCACCGTAGAAGGTTGACAAATAATAACTGACTTAAAAGACAAATTAATAACGACTAAAACTAAATTAGTTTATTCATTTAGAAAGTGAGTATGCCTATTTCTGTATTTATGCTTTGAAATTTGTATTTCTAATTGTGTACATTATTCTCACAACGAATTTGTAAAGTTGTTTTTGTATTAACGAAAAACAGAAACCACAGGGGAAACTTAATAGGTAGATTTGAAAACATTTTTGGGTTGAAAAAAGACAAATTTACAACAGCGGGACTTGAACATGCTACCTCCGGATTAATGTGCCGGCGCTCGACCAACTGAGCTATCTAGCCTTAATGTTGGCAATCTCCCTATTTTGTCAATATGTACACATGGGGTGTCATTTAGAAGGCAATTCAGCCTGTAACTGCTGTATAGCCAGGGATCACTTCCAAATTTATGATATAACCTGGGCTTCTGATTGGCACTCCTAAACAAAGATATTGACAAAATAGGGAGACCGCCAACACTATATGGCTAGATAGCTCAGTTGGTAGAGTCAGAGTCAAGTCCAACTTTTCATTATTCAACCCAAAATTGCTGTGTATTCTTTACAATTATTTTAGGGGTCCTTTATTATTAAAGCTCACCTGTAAATCACCGGCTGTAACTTCTCTACATGGTGTCAATTAATTGCTGTTACGAGGTTACAATACCTGTGCAAAAGATGGACAAGAAAATTAAGAGGTTATTACTTAAACGTCAACTCATGAAATAAAAACGATGCGTCTTCTCTTTCATTTATGTGTCCAGCGTGGCCGAGCAGTCAATCGCACTAGACTCAAGCTCTGGTGTTCCTGATCAGCAGAGTGTGGGTTCAAGTCCCGGTCTTGACACTTGTGTCCTTAATGAGCAAGGCACCTCACCGTTAATGCTTCATCCTTCAGCTTGGACATAAAGCCGCTGGACACGTGTGCTGTGCAATGCACGCAAAAGAACCCAGTACACTTATCGTTAAGAGAAGGAGTTCGTCCCAGTGGTTTCTGGTATGGTTGCCTGCAGATTGCGCCACAGCAACCTTGAAAACCGTTACGTAGAGCTATGTAAATAAATGGCTCTTATATTTCGGACATAGCTCAGCATACCTGTAGAAAAAATAATTAGTACTTTGAGATGGGATCGGATGTGGTCAAGCACTATATAAACACCGTGTATTGTTGCCATTATTTTTTTGTTAATGCTCACTCTACGTAGCCACAAGTATCAAATCAGCCAGTTACAATACAACATATTACAGACCCCTCATTTCAAATCGTCATAAAAGTTAAGCTCGGGCATTAAACTTTGCGGAGGCAATTGCCTTTGTTGCCCCCTGGTCTTTGCCTTGCTGCCCCTCAAAATGTTCCAATAGAAGTTTACAATTTCCCCATACATCAAGGAAGCAATGCCCTCTGTTGCCCCTGGTCTTTGCCTTGCTGCCCCTCAAAATGTTCCAATAGAAGTTTACAATTTCCCCATACATCAAGGAAGCAATGCCCTCTGTTGCCCCTGGTCTTTGCCTTGCTGCCCCTCAAAACGTTCCAATAGAAGTTTACAATTTCCCCATACATCAAGGAAGCAATGCCCTCTGTTGCCCCTGGTCTTTGCCTTGGTGCCCCTCAAAATGTTCCAATAGAAGTTTACAATTTCCCCATACATCAAGGAAGCTGTTCCCTTTGTTGCCCCTGGTCTTTGCCTTGGTGCCCCTCAAAATGTTCCAATAGAAGTTTACAATTTCCCCATACATCAAGGAAGCAATGCCCTCTGTTGCCCCTGGTCTTTGCCTTGGTGCCCCTCAAAATGTTCCAATAGAAGTTTACAATTTCCCCATACATCAAGGAAGCTGTTCCCTTTGTTGCCCCTGGTCTTTGCCTTGGTGCCCCTCAAAATGTTCCAATAGAAGTTTACAATTTCCCCATACATCAAGGAAGCAATGCCCTCTGTTGCCCCTGGTCTTTGCCTTGGTGCCCCTCAAAATGTTCCAATAGAAGTTTACAATTTCCCCATACATCAAGGAAGCAATGCCCTCTGTTGCCCCTGGTCTTTGCCTTGGTGCCCCTCAAAATGTTCCAATAGAAGTTTACAATTTCCCCATACATCAAGGAAGCAATGCCCTCTGTTGCCCCTGGTCTTTGCCTTAGTGCCCCTCAAAATGTTCCAATAGAAGTTTACAATTTCCCCATACATCAAGGAAGCAATGCCCTCTGTTGCCCCTGGTCTTTGCCTTGGTGCCCCTCAAAATGTTCCAATAGAAGTTTACAATTTCCCCATACATCAAGGAAGCTGTTCCCTTTGTTGCCCCTGGTCTTTGCCTTGGTGCCCCTCAAAATGTTCCAATAGAAGTTTACAATTTCCCCATACATCAAGGAAGCAATGCCCTCTGTTGCCCCTGGTCTTTGCCTTGGTGCCCCTCAAAATGTTCCAATAGAAGTTTACAATTTCCCCATACATCAAGGAAGCAATGCCCTCTGTTGCCCCTGGTCTTTGCCTTGGTGCACCTCAAAATGTTCCAATAGAAGTTTACAATTTCCCCATACATCAAGGAAGCAATGCCCTCTGTTGCCCCTGGTCTTTGCCTTAGTGCCCCTCAAAATGTTCCAATAGATGTTTACAATTTCCCCATACATCAAGGAAGCAATGCCCTCTGTTGCCCCAGGTCTTTGCCTTGGTGCCCTTCAAAATGTTCCAATAGAAGTTTACAATTTCCCCATACATCAAGGAAGCAATGCCCTCTGTTGCCCCTGGTCTTTGCCTTGGTGCCCCTCAAAATGTTCCAATAGAAGTTTACAATTTCCCCATACATCATGGAAGCAATTCCCTCTGTTGCCCCTGGTCTTTGCCTTGCTGCCCCTCAAAATGTTCCAATAGATGTTTACAATTTCCCCATACATCATGGAAGCAATTCCCTTTGTTGCCCCTGGTCTTTGCCTTGGTGCCCCTCAAAATATTCAAATAGATGTTTACAATTTCCCCATACATCATGGAAGCAATTGCCTTTGTTGCCCCTGGTCTTTGCCTTGGCTCCCCTTGAAGTGTTCCAATAGAAGTTTACAATTTCCCCATACATCAAGGAAGCAATGCCCTCTGTTGCCCCTGGTCTTTGCCTTGCTGCCCCTCAAAATGTTCCAATAGAAGTTTAAAATTTCCCCATACATCATGGAAGCAATGCCCTCTGTTGCCCCTGGTCCTTGCCTTGGCTCCCCTTGAAGTGTTCCAATAGCAGTTTATAATTTCCTCAATCATAGAGGTGCCCTTTACCCAGGAGAAAACGCCTGGGTGCCTTTGCCCTTTTCAAAGTAAAATGAACCATCAGGCTGGTAAGTTCGATTGTTAAAGGTAGGGTCATACTTTGACAACCTTGATAAAGGTTTTCCCCGATATTTTTCAAAACTGTGGGGCATTCTGAACCCTAATTTGTTGGATATTTTGGTCTTCGGAATGTTTTCTACTTGGTGTTTATCTTGGTTTTAAAAAGCCCTACTGTGCAATCTGGAGCATTCTACATAGTTTTCTCTTGCTGTTTTTTGGTGAAATTAATTACTAAAAATATTTTTTTAAAGGAAAAATAAGAAAATAAATTTATTAGGGGCCTACATTTTTCTTTTGGGGAGAGGGGGTTTCAGCCGAAATACGAAATATGCGCACATCGCCACATAATTCGCCGTATTTTTGACCACGTGAGGGCGTATGTGGATAAATTTCACATGATGAAAAACAAGTAAACAAACAGGGTTTTTTCATTTTTTTATCGCTATTTTTTATGTATTTCTTCATTGGTGCAAGAAAACTACAAACAGGCAATTATAATAAGCTAAATCTGCCATTGTGATGCAAGACATTCCCTGATGACAGCGCCCTCATGCGGTCAAAAATATGGTCAATTCACTAGCTTGTGCATGGAGAGGGCCCTGTTGATAACATTGTGTAACTTTCATTAGAAAGCCTACTAGTTATAGAAATGGTAGCGGTAGTAAGCATCCTGCGAAATTTATTGGTCTGAAGCGCCCCCATTGATCAATAAAAGTAGTCTTGGGACGACTTTTAGGGATTCAAATTCCCCTGGTTTCCTTTTGTGAATGCTGCGGTCGGGAATGTGGTCGGTACCCGCTGTCACCTCACAACACCAGTGGATTTGACATTCTTGGAGAAAAGACAGTTATTTGCTGCTTTCTCAACAAGTAGACAATGCATTCAGCCCAATCTTTCACACACTTAATCATTGTATCTTTCTTGATAATTTTGTCTATAAATCAGCATTATTTTAAAGAAAAAAACCTACCAATCTATGACCCTTTCTTCAGGGGTGTTTTTCAACACCTTGTACATAAGCTTTTTGTAAACTATAAACTGTTCCTTTTACTGCCCCCCCCCCCCCCTCCCTGGAAGTTTTAGTAGCCCACATTTTAAGCATGTACATGTACATGTGTTGTCATCAATGTATCTGACTAATGGCAGTGATAGCAACCAGTTTATTGGTTAAATGACATTCACACACTCAAGTCAAAGATCGTTTAAAACTTTAACAAACTGTCGTTCACAGCTGGAAATGAAGAAATATTGAGCATTATAAACAAGTAGGTTGTACAGTTTTGAGTAGCCCACAGGGCAAGTTGAGAAGTGGTGTTTTGCTAGCCCATAGCAGGTTTTACTAGACAATGTACACCGGGCTAGCATTAAGGGTGAGACCTGTTCAAGCTCATGTGTAAGTTAATACTTTTAAGTACAAATCAAACAGACAATAGTTTTTGCTCGGTGAAATCTTCCAGTGGAAATCTAAACTTCCCTAACACAGAGTTGATACTTCATGGAGGCAACAGAGGCCCTGCCTTTATGTCCATGGTCTTTTACTTCTGTGACCCTTGAACTGTTCCAGTAGATATTTACATTCCCTTAACCATAGAGGTGATCTTTACCATGGATAATCAACTTTGCCCATCCAACAAACATGATGCCTGCTGGTGTTTATATCATTTGAGACAGAAGTTGTGAATATTGCTGATTGGAAGATCGATCAAGACAATAATGTACACCAATCTGACACCTTGACCTAACACAGCACAAAACCTGGACATGCTAATGTCTTTTCAACCTTTTCAACACAAATGTTTTTATCTAAAAGCTGTATACAAAAATACAGCTGTATACAAAAACAAGAATTATTTAGCATTAAACAAAGAAAAAAATGACTAGAGTGTGACTTGAACCTGTCACCTCCGGATTAATGTGCCGGCACTCTACCAACTAATCTATTTAGTTCTAATGTTGGCAGTCTCCCTATCTTGTCAATATCCTTGTTTGGGGTGCCAGTCAGAAACCATACAACCTGTAACTACCGTAAAGCCAGGGATCACTCCCAAGTTTACGATACAACCTGGGAAGTGGCAGCAATATTGACAAAACAGGGAGACCGCCGACATTAGGGCTAGATAGCTCAGTATGGTAGAGTGCCGGCATGTTAATCTGGAGGTCCCAGGTTCAAGTTTTGCTCTAGTAAACTTTTCTTTGTCAACCCAAAATTATTTAAAAATTTACCCAGTCATTTCCTCTGGTGGTTTATTACTTGATATAAAAATGAGACTGCATACCAGCAACAAAAAAACTATGAATAATAACACAAACCATTAAGTTGTTAATATCATAAACCGTTATCAAATGTGATATATGGAGAAATTTATGCCATTAACAAGGCTAAACAGTAATTACGATTTAATGTAGGATTGTGCATCTACATTTATTTTCCTCATCAGTTAAACGGAACTTGTGACTGACAAGTTCCTTCCGGTTAATCATTTATACTTATTTCAATCCGAACGATGAGCTGATCTAGCAGTGTACAAAACAAAATGTATAATAAATTGTTGGGGAATAAAAAACAATGTGGGCCTCAGTTTTAGGTTGTTGTTGTTGTTTTTGTTTTGGGTGTGTGTGGGTTTTTTTTGGTTTTGGGGGGGGGGGGGGGTTTTGGGGGGGGGGGTTTCCCCCTTCTTTTTACTGTCGGCTTTGTTTACCTGTTAAGGTAATTTAGAAACAGATTTTAACATTGTTTTATGGTTAAATATTTAACCAGTTCAACGTGCCAACACAAGTTTAAATTTAAAGGAATGAAAATGATTACCCTCTTGGACTGACTGTATTGTTTCCATGAGCTAAACCGTCTTACACTGCTAAGGGTACAAATTTGTTTAGCACAAACAAATTGCAATTGATCCTTTTATCTGTGATGATTACATCTGTTTGCAACAAATAAATTCTCCAAGCATTAGTTTGCTTGTCCTTTTTTTGTAGAACTGCTAAGCAAACAAAAATAGGGCTGAGCAGATTAGTTTAAAAACGAAGTAAACAGCACGTTCTAAATCATTCAATTAATTTGGTATTAAATATTAATTGAATGATTTAAAATGTGCTATTATTTGGTTTTACCATGCGTGTAAAGCACTGTTTACTCAGTATTTTCGTTATTCTAGAGCAGATGTCTTACCACTAGACCACCAAGATTGCGGGTTTCTAGAGGCAGTGGGTTCGAATCCCACTCCAGTGATACGCCTGTGGATTTATTTTCACAGGACTCAGGAAAGTACTGAGTATACAGTTCTTTACACACATCGGTGTAAGGGTAAAACCTAATCATATGCTTTATCCCGATGCAATTTTACCATCTATTACAATGTGCTGTTTACCACAGGTACACAAATTTAGTTTTAAAATTTAGTTCAATTTAGTTCAAATGAAGTCTGAATATAAACAAAACACTGATAATCGGGCGCCTCTTACAATATGCAGGTTGGAACAATCCAACATAAGGTGAGTCAACTTGTACCGACATTAGAATAATCTCAAAATAGACATGTTCAAAACTAGAGAATGTCATTTAGAAATCCACCTCATAAGAAGTTACTTTAAATCTGCAATTTTTTTAAAATCCGATGCCGACATCTAGCCTCCGGGGCCAGCTCTCTGAGCAAAGACTTTGCACGTACCTGATAATCTAGACTAATCAGTTCTTCTTTTTTTTTTAAACATTCCCTCAGAAATGTATGTGGGGGTGGGGGGGGGGGGCCATATATGACACGGGACGATGGTGTAGTACGTGCATGATGTACCGTATGGCATCAAACACACGCTTGATCATGAATCTATTATGATGCGCAACCATTCTTGTTCAATTACGCTCTTTGGGAGACTGACCTGGGAAAAGCTAGTGTGAGAGCTCGAGCGACGATCAATGCACGTGACCAGAATGAAGCTGCGCTGGGGGTCTAGGCTACAAAAAGCCCATCTGCATACTACTTGCTTGTACAACCGCAGCGTATAAATTACTTTAAAGGAATGGAATAGAGCTATTATTATTGTTAAAGGGCAAGTAGTAGTACACAAATGATCACATTGTAATCTAAGTGGGAACAACTTTAACATGCATGATATTAATTTGTTCCTAGGAAAACAAAAGTATGAATAATTCATTGAGTACACGGACCAACCTACACACATGGTGTAGGCTTCAATAGACATTTCATCTAATCACCATTTTCCGAGATTTTACCGTGGGCAAAACAAAATCAGAAATCAGACTAAAGTGGGAAGCATATCATGCCTGGTTAAAGGAGCAGTTTGGTGCTATTCTAATTGTATTAATCAAGACTCTAAAATAATATCATTAGGTCATAATGTACAATCCTGTTTAAAATCCTGATTAAAAATACTGAAAAAATCAAGGAATGAAAAAGTACCGACAATTTCTTGGGAATTTTAATTCTCGAGTTTTGTGTAAAATATAAAATAACCTAAAAACTTGTGTTTTACCTCTTTTTTTTTTACTGAACCAACTTTTAAAAAATTTGAATAGAGCTTTTAACTATTAGACTCGATGGACAAATTGTCCACGAACCTCGCAAACTAACCCAGAAATTTTTTTTTTTTACGAATCTGAAGAAGACTTCCAGAAAATGACCCAAAAACGAACGGGAGTAAAAAAGGGTTGTTATGTATATAAACATCTAGCATCTATAGCAACAAATCTGATATTAAAAAAACGTCTGAGGCGTAACTAATGAAAAAACTGACCTGCCTAAACGAACAGGAATTATTATGAACAAAGTTGAAGGTCATCAAAAAGAGAGTACAGTGATTGACTGGAAAACACCGTGTTCCAGTTTTTAATCTTATTTCCTACTTTATTAACAGACCATCCATTTTTGTTAAACACTGAGAGTTTACTTGTTATAATGCAAGTCTCGCGTGTATCAAAAAAGAGAAAACAATTCTAACGAAGACTGTATTTATTGATGGAAAAAATCTTCTTAAATTCTATTTATTCAAAATTCTTGAAATTGAAAATACCCATATTAAGTTTCTATACTACAATTAATTTTTTTAAATAAATATAATACAAATAATTTAAATTTAACATTGAAAAAAAAATAATAATAATTGGGAGGAGGATGCTTGTTTTTTATGAAATACCATTTGCAAATCATGCCTGGTTTAAAAATGACATGACATCAGTGGGGCAAATTTTGTAACTGTTTACAAGTAACTGGAAATGGAGGTCAAATCTTAAGCACTTAGCAACATACGTACTAAGTGCTATATAAATGTTGTATTTATTATTACAGTTATTCTTGGGTTTTCTTTGTTGATTTTTTAAAAATTTATTTTACTTTCAAACATTTCATCGCTAAATTGTACTTTCCCAACAATATAAAATGGTTTTTGTAACAGTTAGACTATAAAGTGTTTGAAAAAACAGAATTGTGCACACTTGTAAAACTCAATATGGTTGGACCAACTTGGTCCCAGAAGTTTGAATACTTGCGAGACTTGCACATTCTACTGCAGTATAGAGAAATTGACTCCAGCGGGACTTGAACCTGCGACCTACAGATTAACCTGCCTCAGATCTACCAACTGAGCTATCTACAATCCCGCCATATCTCGTTGCCCCACCCCTCCCCTTCCAGCAGGGGTTAACAACATTGAGCGGGGGGGGGGGGGGGGGGGGGGGGAGCGGGGGAGGGTATGTTTATTGTCACGTAGCCCATGCATGACCAAGCATTTTGGCCAAGATTGTAGCCATATGTTGGCAGTCTCCCTCTTTTGTAAATATCTTTGTTCTGGGCTTAGATAGCTCAGTTGTTAGAGCACCAAGAGGTCTCAGGTTCAAGTCCAGCTCCAGTCAATTTTTCTCTGATCAACCCACAATTATTTTAAAATTTAGCCATCAGTTAGTTTCCTTGTCTTTTATTACCCATAAAAACTACTAAGTCGAGGCTTGAATTTGTTTTTAATTCCACAAGACTGCAGGGCTTGTGGCTCAAAATGTTTGCCGGACCAGTATCTCAAATGAGAAAGAGCTTTCTACAAAATTTACCATTACAAACTGTTTTTATTTGAACAAGCACTAAGAGAAGATTTATCTCATTTGTTTTATGTGTATATTTTGATAGTCAACAGAATTGTATTTATCACCCTGTATTGAGTCAACATTTGAACATCTTTTTTTCTTTTTTTTCCTGTGACAGATATTACAAAGTCAGGTATTAATAGGCAACTGGAAAAACACAAAACTGACGGACTTGTCCAGTCATGAGTTTACTGGCCCGGGACTACAATCACTGGCCACAGCCCTGGGATCCAATCCAATCCAAGCCTCAACTCTAATTTGTAAACAACTTGAATGCTTTTTGAATAACTCAACTGACTTTAAACCTTAAAGGTAGGGTCATAGATTGGTTTCTGTCAATGTAATGTCGATTTATAAGCAAAATTATCAATAAAGATACATTCATAAATACCCCAGACAGTTTCGCTATTCCTATTGGTCGAGAGCATGTCACGTGGGGGTGTTTAAACGGCTGATAAAGACCAGCTGGAGCCGTTTAAGACCGGCTGGCTTCGCGTGTTGGGCGCGCAAGCTCATGTACGCCAATTTAATTACGCGGAACGCAATATATAGCTATTAGTACCAGCGCGTAATCTATTTTTACACGCGCG
The DNA here is from genome assembly GCA_023634235.1 of Pisaster brevispinus. Lineage (NCBI taxonomy): Eukaryota > Metazoa > Echinodermata > Asteroidea > Forcipulatida > Asteriidae > Pisaster > Pisaster brevispinus. Next base: position 7,826,746 of record JAMKCF010000015.1, on the reverse strand, counting down.
TACACACTACCCAACGCGCACCAAACATAACTTTTAACAAGTTTTTGAAAATGTACAAACTTCAAAAATTTGCTGCGAAGCAGAATGATTGTCACAGATTGTCTATAACATTTTTTTCGCTTTTTAACAAAAGGGCATTTATAAATGGGAATGAAAGAGTAGTGACTCGTTTATAAACGGCCGTTTGAAACCTTCCAGGGTCGTGGTCGTGCGATAAAGGCCACGACCCTGCCGGTTTTAAACGGCCGTTTAAGAACTCGTCGCCACTCTTTTATTCCCTCAATAAAAGTCACATGTGAAAGTTTCAGCTCCATACAGTCTCTACTTGCTGAGAAAACAGCCAAAAATTATCATGGTTTTTTTTTCTTCACAAGAATGTTGCTTCCATCCACGTTTAGCAAGGTGACAGTGAGTACCAACCACATCTTTGGCGATCGAAGCAATTCATGCATGAATCGTTTCTCAGATTCAAATGTTTTGGGGTGACAATTTTTCCAAACCATATAATACTTCGAAGGGAATCCTCCCTCAAAATAGTTTATACTATCAACAGCTGCAGTGCTTTTTATGATCATTAATAATTTTTGGAGCATTTACCAATCAGTGACCCTACCCTCCATCGATAAATGTAAATACAAAGTGTATTCCTTTTTACCACCAGTTTACTTCTCTGTCTAATATCCACACACACACAAAAAAGAGAAAGAAAAAAAAGACTCTCAGTTGCAGAGGATGAAATTCAGTCCGTCTTCTACAGATTTCACGCATAATTGGTCGGCACACTTAATTCCTACACTTTAAGGTACTCAGGTTCCAGAATATTGCCAGCGTACTGAGAGTCTTGACTAATGGTCCAACCAGGATCGTTTTCCCATACTAGGTCCGCATTTGTGTATGGTTTACAAGTAAACTGTGTGCTGAAAAATTTGGCAACTTAAAGATACTGTACGATGTTAACGTACCAGATAAACCTACCTTCATTACCCAGTTTGCTTCTTTCTGAACTAAATTAAAGGAACTCAATGATAAGATCTTTAAATTGAGTGAGTTTTTGAATACATATTTCATAAGTTAAATGTGAGTATTGAAACTCATCAATTTACAGAAGGTACAATAATTTGTCTTGAAAAATATATATATATATATATGAAGAAGTCAGATTTTTTTTAAAAGCTTATCTTTTTTGGTGATATATCGGAAGTGAAATTACTTGAGTGGGGGTCACAACGAAACCAATTACTTTCGCTGAATTTATTTACTTTTTTGTCAAGAAAACATAATTTGTTTTCCCAATTTGTTTTTCATCGCCTGACCATTGAAATGGATCACCAGTGGGTGATTCATTGAAGATATCCTAAAAATATTTTGAATTTTTGGGGGTAAAAAATCATAACACAATCAAATTACTTCTCAGGATGCCGTGTACTAAAAGTATCTTTCATCTAACAAACTTTCCACGTAATAATTCACCAACAAGAAATTGAGCAATTACCAACGCTGATAACACCATTAAGCACCGTTAACTGAAAATGGAACATTTGTGGGAAATTAGGAGAGAGAGTGCTATAGTTTTGAAAGCTAGCTTGGAAGCAACAAGTGTAAATCATACCGGACTTGTTGTTTTTGTCTTCTTTTTTTCCAACTGCGGCACAGATAAGTAACTGGTTTAAAAAACAATTTTGTGAAAATGGGCACTGGCATGGCAGACTTGCAACAAGTTCAATCAAATCTGGAAATCTTGTCTATTAAGAGAGCTCAAGATAAAGCATTTCCTTGCAAATGTAAAAGGTGTTTTGCCGTATGGCTGGGGAACATGGACCATAACAACAAGAACTCAAAAGTTCCTCGATGGATGCCAGGGTCATCCCTTGATGTAAGTTGGAAAGACCAGGTCCCCAATACAGTTTTGTATGGAGATCTACCTGATATCACTACCAACATTTAAAATAAGGAGACTTAAATTTGCTGGACATTGCAAGAGAAGTACAGATCAAGTGGTGTCAGATTTGGTGCTGTAGCAACCAACACATGGAAAGAGGAGCAAAGGAAGGCCAAACAGAAACAAACATTAACCAACTATGCGAAGACTCCAACCTGACATGTGAGGAGACGTAGGCAACTGCATGCTGGACAGGAACATTTGGAAAACCATCACAAATGTCCAATGGTACTCATTGGAATGAATGAGTGAATGAAATTTCACTGCAAAATAGTGCAGATATTTCTGGGGAAATGACATCACTCTTATGGTAAAATCGTTTTGTGCTTCAAATATGTTTTATTGTCAACAAAACAACAAGCACCAAAATGTACCGTGGATATTTCAAAATTTCAAAATTGTAAACCCTGAGCAGGCAGGTCATTGAGCGACGGATGCGGTGACTTAGTATTTCACCCACACATGGGGAAGATTCCGATCCTGTCACGGCCAAGTAAGATCTCTCTTTTTTTTATCATCAGCGTGAACCACTTCTGTGATAGACGAGGGCAAAAAGAGACAGGGTAACAAAATCCTGAAAATTATCCCTTAATGTGATTAACTTCAGACGAAGAGTTGGGAAAAGTTAAGTAAAAATTGCTTGGGAAAGAGACTGAAAGCGGATGGAAAATGACACCACCTTCAAAGCCTTCTGGTGGGAATTGCTTTGCTTTCCATTTCCAAATTTTTACCGTGTGATTTTCAAAAGGAGTAGGATGTGACCTGCCGTGTTGTACCACGGTACCTATTTCCCCCCCGTAAATTACACCTAAAAAGAAGATTCTTTGTGATCTCTACAATTTTGAAAGCCATTTCAAGCCAGGTTTTATATTTCATGCAAAATGAAGTGATTATTTGTAAGCGATACGCGCTGTGCCTTGCTCATCTCAAGTTGTAACATTCCGGTGAATACATACACGCATATTACCTCCGTTTCTTGGCAATAACTCAACTTTAGTAGAAAAATAGGTAATCAAATTTAACCGAAACGAGGACGATGTTATTTCGAACAAAACACCCCAAAACTGACTTTGAAATGCAAATAAGTAATTGAAGAATCTTCATGTATTCTTTCTTACATTGGATGTGATGCACACATGTATCACATCATCAGATATAAAGCTTCAGATCCACAAACAGTAATCCTTTCCTTTCCTTTGAAAAAGTATTGAGAGCGCTGTTTATGGTAATTAGGGCCTACATAGACAACTTCGCAAATACACACAGTGCGCATGCGCTAGCCATGGAATGAGGTCCACGTTAGTTTCGGTCACTTAAACTAGACCACTATGCACCTCACTCCACGACTGACGCGAACATACCAAGTATTTGCGGTGTAGTCTATAAAAAAAACTCGATGAATAATTCATGATGGTTAATTCCACTATGTACACTATGAATAATTCATATCATACACACCTTGACATTAAGGAGGTTATTGTGTGCTTCATCTCCACCACCTGTGACAAACCACTTGAGGTCCTTGGGGAGGGAAGGAGGGAGGGAGGAAAGGGGAGCATTCACACACCTAAGATGGTGCCACTATATAAGAATGAACTCTAACAACCTTGCAGCCAATATTCCTTTCAAAAGTGTGTCAGTAAATAATAAAAGAGGCAAGACATGTTTATGATAATAGTAATAATCATAATACTTGGTTCTTATATAGCGCACGTATATTCTAGTAGCTAGATTGAGGCACTTTACAACATTATTATCCCTGTTCATCCGGCATCGTTTTGGACCATTCCTCTAACTTTCTCAACTCCCTGGGGAGCATACAACCCCAAGCTGTTTAAATTAGCGCTAAAGAGTCAATCCATTACAATACTGTCTCTGCCCGCTCAGGTTTCCATTTATACACCTAGGTTAAGAGAAACAATTATGGTTAAGTGCCTTGCTCATCAAAATGTTCATCAGCGTTAACATTTTTTTTCAAACGGCCTAGTTTTTCCTGAAATATTCCCACTCTAGCCAGTTCACATTATAATAAGGAAATCAAAGTGCATGAAGAGGTTGATATTTTGTTCTGCGTGCGATAGTTGGAAACTTAAGTGCGCAAGTTCAAACTTGCCCAATGAGCAACTCGGCACTGAACAATTGCACAGAAATTCAACACAGAGTCGAGGTGAGCTGAGGCTCAACTGTCAGATTTGCTCTCAACTTTGACAGGGTTTTGGATGTTTTGAACAAAAATCTATTTATAGGAATCAAAGTGCGTTGAATCAATTTTAAACTAGTTGTTTAAACACACCGAGGTCTGGTTCTTGATAATTTTACAGAGACTAATACATGCTTTCAGACTATCGCATGCAAGTTTCAAACTTGCCCAAGCAAAAATCTTACCTAGCAACTTAAATAGGGCTGTGAAATTTGCGCGCTTGGCGCAATCATCTGACAGCGCCCTCTTTTGACTCAATAAGGTCAGGTCATGAAAACTTCTAACTTAAGCTCGGGTCATACACTTATAAATGTGTTTATAATCGCTTGTTTAAAACATGGCCTCATGATCTCCTCTTGCCCAATCAGAATGGATAAACTGTCCCAGGTATTTGTGAATGTCGGTTACTTGCTGTCATGATAGTTGGTTTTGAACACCTTGATAAACAGACTGCTGTAATGCAGCATGATCCTCACATCACCATCCTACAAAAACAAGCCTAGGTCCAGCATATTATACGCCCCCAAGGACGTGTGTTTATTGCCCACAATGGCAGTGCGTTAAAATGATTCCTACATATCAATTGAGTATAGTTACGGTCCAGGACAAAATTTGACAACAAAGTCATACATGACTAGCGTTTTTATTTATATTATTTATTTATTTGTTACACATCCAAAAGCACAATTAGCGCCAACAACAAGATGAATAGGAAACGAAAAGAAATATTCAGTCTAAGATTTGGGCGGAAAACCCCCAATGGGGAAACCTCACGCAATTAGGTAGGGGACTGAAAACCCACTCCACATGCAAGGCTGCGGTCTGTGGTGGGATTCGAACCGGGGTCCACACAGAGGTGAAAGGCAGGCAAAGAAACCACCGAGCCAACCTGATGCCCAGGTCCCCTGGTTTGGTTTCAAAAGAGAAATGCATGCAATCGGGGATGAGGTTTTTACAAATGTAGCAATTCCTGAAAAATTGCTGGCTGGTTTGGGTTCCCCCTTTTATTCTAGATCCGGAACCTGTAAGATGTTATAATTCAGGAAGTTTACAGCCACTGTGCATCACCAGAAACCACAAAGCTACAGGTTTGGACACAATGTGGACTATGTCACTCTCCCTTTGGCAATTGCTTTACTTCTTTCGTAAAAAAACTTGAAAAGGAGATTTTGAGAAAATCCTGAAATCAGGAAAAATCCTGAGAAATCACACACCTGGTAATATATCAGCTAAATCCTTCAGACTACTCCGATGCAGCCAAACGGAGGCTAAAAGGCAGATGAGTCTGGTACCCAGTGTCCATTCAGAGGTGACCTACCTACTGACAGAAATCATGAGTGCACCACTCCACAACTTTCCTTTTTCTCTCTGAACTCCAAACAAATTCAAAAACTCAAAGAAAACGTTTTTCATGTATACATATTTATAAAAATTTTGCAAAATATCGACAAGCAGAGAACACTTTAAGGTTCTTCAAGGAACTCGATCCGCTTCAATATTTCAACAGAAATGAAGTAACAAATGTAGGATATTTCATTTCACTAGCGATTTTCTGCCAATCACAATAGGTAAACTATCGATTAGTCCTACCTCATCACGCAGCATGAACCCAAACTGCCATTCATTTATTCAAATGAACCTATACCCCCAATGGCAAAATGCGGCATTTAGGAGGGGAAAAAAAACCACTGAAAGCTAACTGAATAAAAAAACCTAAGACAGAAACCGTAGCACTTTGGTACGCCGATCAATCCCAACATGAACCAATTTTAAAGGAATGGTGTGGCATTATTTCTTGAGAGAAAAACAATCCTACATTAAAATTCCGCCAGTCTTCAAGATACATTTCCAGATCTAATCTGTGATTATTGCATTGAAGTATGTAACATTGTTACAACATGGTTTGTCTACTGATCTAAAGAACTTGTTATTTTCTTTTAAAAAGCGATACTTATTCTGTGAAATAATTGTTAATGTAATTGAAGCTTGTACCACAAAAAATCAAGCTTGAAAACTGATTTCATTTTAAAAAGCAACTTGAGTGAAATTTGTTAACGGGAATGCCATTTAAACTTGTTAATACTGTGATTGTTTATCATTTAATTTAAATTTTGACATTTTTACACTTCTGAATTATTCGCAATTATCTTTAAAAAATATATATATTATGTTTCCTTTATCACAGTTTAGCGGGAAACCCACACTTTACGCGTGTCCCGCTAGTCGAGTTGATTTTAAATAGGGTGATTAGTACACCTAGATGTTTAGACTTGTTAGATATTATGCAGTCCTAATATAATTTTATCCCTGGTCTCTTCATTATGCGCTGCCAACGACCTGATGATGAATTTACACAATGACCACATGACAACTAAGTCATGATGTTATCAGATCACCATAGGTCAAACAAAGCTGTGTTTTATGGGCTTAACCTTGAAAATTGGTGAGCAAAACATCAAAACAAAAACAAATGTGTCACATTTCCATGCATTTAACATTTTTTATATGTTGTACGGTGTCATAGCCAAATGATTTAGAGTGATAGAGTTCAAGTTCTGGTGATTAAGTCATCAGGGTGTGGGTTTGAATCCCGGTCATGACACTTGTGTCCTTGAGCAAGATGCTTTATTGCTCCTCTTCACCCAGGGGTATAAATGGGTACCTGCGAGGGTAGAGGCTGATACAGTGTTTGAAAAAGCCTTCGGAGCGCCATGGCAGCCTGGGCTGTATACTCCCCAGGGAGCAAAGTATTACAGGAATGTTATTGGCCCAATGACCAGGGCACTTATGTAAAACGCACTGATACGTCATTGTAAAATGCACTATAAGAACTACTATTAACATAGACAATTTATTTGAAAGTGACATTTATTGTAGGTTTTCAAGAAACACAAATTGTGGCTAAGATAAGATGAAAGTTAATACTAAACATTTAAGAAGTCATTCCCCCTGATATGTTAATTATGATCATCACCAACTAATGATCCGAAGACAAAAGGATGCCATTGATGACACAGTCTGTCAAGAACAACCCAGCATCAAAAAGCTCAAACCCTCAAGAGCAACAAAAGAACTTTCAAAGGCACTCAACGCACCACCTTATCCCTAACTGATCGTCAAGACTATCTACTATTATTGTCAAGGTGTTCTGGAATGTGATCTGTATAAATAAGAGCTTCTAGCCAGACTTGATCTAGGGTTGGGGGAAGGGGGGAGCTCCCTCATGTGTAGACCAAGCTGAAATGTCACACTCGGGCAAATCGCTTCTGACGACACAAACTCGTGACCGCTCGATAAAGTTTTTCCATGTGTTTCCCTTTATCAGGTAGGAAGATAGTGGTGATGGCGAGCAGACCTCTGGCTGTTTTGGACTAATCAGATTGGTTTTACATTAATCAATCAATTCACTTCTTCTTCTTCTTCTTCTTCTGTTTTTTTTATCGTGGTTCCATTGGCAAGTAGAGAAGGATATCAGTTAAAGAACACACTTGACGTTCTGATGACTTTGGTTTTTCATTTCAGGGCAGATTGAATTTACAACACCTGATAGTATGGTCTTGACGGCAGTGGCTTGTTTGCTTCAATCTCCTCGTAATAATAATTGCTTGTAGGAAAGCTATTTTTAGATGTGAAGATTCAGTAAAATCCTTAAAAAGAACATTGTTACTTTGATACAAAACCCCCCTAGAAGTACTACTCGCTGCCAAATCTTGTAATTACTGTTTCTTTATTTCTGCACAAATTTAAACAAAAACAAGATCTATACAAATTGGTCTCATTAAATTTGCTGCCAACCTTTACCTATGCATGTCAAATATTAGTCGCAACAAACTCTTTTAAAAACACACACACAAATATGTCTTTGACATTTTTACAAATGGTCAGCTTTTAATAATTATTTTTCAAGATTGTAATCATTATTAGTAAAAGAAAATAATCTCATGTAACAACCAATGCCTGGTTTAGAAAAAGTGATAGAAGACATTTTTTATATTATTCTGAAGACAAAGGTTTTTAACCTTTGAAAACAGAAATGCAAACAACAAGAAACACAAACTTAAAAACACATGGCTCTTACAATAGCTCTTCTGGATGATGTTTGTAAAAAAAATAGCTTTCTTTACTTTTATGTATTTCTCTATATCAGATTGAAGCAAGACCTGGCGGTGTCAACATAATTTTTTTCTTCAGTACTAATCAATATTCTAGTCTAAGAAGGTAGCAAGGTCTGAAGGGGGGGGGGGAGAAGACAGAAAGAGCAGGCATGGGGACGGGGGAGAAAATGCCACACACGTGCCAAGAGGTTGTTAAATTTATGTGGCATTGTGAATTGTTACACTGCACATAGCCAGGGATACACTTGTTTGTTGAGATGAAATCAACAGCCAAAATCTAAAGGCAGGGTTGCGCTACCGATGCAGTGATTTCCAACATTTTATAAAAAAATAAAAAAAAAAAAAAAAAAAACAGGTTGGTGCACCACCGCGCTGTCTGTGGCACCCGCCACGTTACAGAAGTCACCGCTAAGGTTTAAAATTCGTCTGCCATGTTTTGGGTTTTTTTCTTCACACTTTAAAAAAAAAACCTTTGCTCAAAGAAGTCAGGAGGAAGTGGCCATCCAGAATCACCTCACATGATCACAAAGCAGGTACATTCAAATTTATTTCAGCCCCTAGGGGGGGCCACAGACACCATGCTGTAAAGGCTTCACACTCGCATAGCGCCCCCCCCCCCCAAGTTTAATTTTCAAAGTTGGAGAACACATGCAAATGATATAATTAGTATGTAAGATGGATCTGTACAAGTGTCAAGTTGGTAGAAGTCATAATCATCAAGAGAATTCTCCGTTCTTAGTTATTAATTTATTAAAATATCAAATCAGAAAAGTAATGCCCCCGAACAGTGTTTCGCATACTGACTGACTTAGTGTGCATTCCAAAACATCCTGAGCATAAAAGCATTTCACTTGAAACATCCGTCAAAGTAATGTAACGATTACTCCGTAGGTAAATCTTGTAACCATGCTGATCGAGTTTAAGCTGCTATTTCTATTCTACCCCCATCTCTCTCTCTCTCTAAATGACTTCTGCAGCGTACGTGTGGCACCCAACAACAAAGATGTTAACAGCCGAACAATCCAAGCAACTGGATAACTCATCAGCGTGGTAGAGCGATGGTGGCAGGGAGTCTGGGGGGTCGCAGGTTCAAGTCCCTTTTCTGTCAATTGCCGAACTAATCACTCAACAAATTTAGATGTACCCCCTTTCAGTCTGTCCCTGTGGACATACTGGAATTTATACCACACTACTCAACTTCTTTATGGACTTTATAGTAGAAAGGTTCGCATGACTAAAGGGCTAGTCCAAAGTTTTTAAGAAAAGTTCTCATCAAATACTTTTGTTTTTCAACAACTTTTATCAACTTTCTTCTAGAAGACCATTACAAAAAATAGCTTTTAGCATTTGGGGGGCAAACTTGCATTAAAAAAAAAAAAAATGATAATCATTTTTTTCAAATTCAGTCTAATCTACATTCATGTATCAGATTCAAATGGGCCCAATTTCATAAAGCTGCTTATTCAGAACATTTTCTAGAATTTTTTTGCTAAGCAAGCAGTAAACCAGGCACAGACGGTACGTGTGATATGGTATTGTTGCAGGTAACCCTTTTTGTGGTAAGCAAAACTGTTTTGTGCTAAGCTTCTTTTTGGTGCTTAAAGAGAGGGTATACCTCTGGTAACTACTCCAAAAATTAATGACCATAAAAACTTACTTGGTAAGAAGCACTACAGCTGTTGATAATATATAACATTTTGAGAAACGATTCTCTTCTAAGGAATGTTGGTTAAGAGAAAGGGATTCAAATAATTCTCAATCTGGGAAAGGTATCTGCATGAAACCTTGCTCAGATTGTGTATTCCAAAATTACGAATTGTTCGTCCTGTGTGGACATAACCACTCCAGATATTAGGTGATATCTCAAAAACGCTACCACTTTTTGAAACAATCAAACGGTTCCAAAAAACAAAAATATTCTTTGCCCTTAAGCAGCTTTACATGAAATTTGGGTCCTTTTTTTTCTTCTTTTTTTAGTACAGGAAGTTTTATTTTGCAGTCATGGTAAAAATTTTATTTCAATCTGTGAACTTTATTCTTGCATCAAAATCTTTGTACTGATCAAAAGATTTATTAGAAATCACTTGGAAGCTTGTTTTCTATCATCTTTAGTAAATTCATAACTTTAATGTAGCAGCTCATTATGTAACATCAGTTGCCTTGAAATCGTCAAGTGTAACTGGGTAACCCATCCTTTCCTTGGCCCCACGCAAATTCTGGAGTTACAAGCTGGTGCTCTGGAGGAGCGCAGAGCATACGTGTCAGGCGAACGCTGACGGCTTGAAATAAAAAACCATTGTACGGTGGATTTTTGGATCGTGCTGACCCATTTTAAGACAAACAAGATCGGGTTGCTGAGCCTCTCTCTCTATCTTATTCTCATTTTGTCTCCGAGTCACACAGGCTTGCCCCACGACCACGAAGAGGGGAAAAAATAGCTTCTGTGCAATACAGATCCGATTATTAAAGGGAAGATGTAACATCAGTAATGGGTTGCAGACCTGCGCCCCATTTCACTAAGTGCCAAAGCTTCCTTATAAGATGACTGAGCCAATACATTTTTTTTTTACGTTTATGCCAAAACTGTGATGTCACATAAAATCACTACATTTTAAGATTAATCTGAGCAACGTGTAGAATCCTATCCTGTGCCCTATTTCATATATAGCTGCTTTAAAGCACATAAAGTAGCTAAGCACAACAAAATTATGCTTACCAGAATCAGGTTACCAGCCAAAATACCATGTCACATGCACCATTTCTGACTGGTATCCTGCAAATTTTGGCTAAGCACAAAATGTGTAAGCAAAATTGTCTGCTGAAGCAGCTCCATGAAATTGGGCCCTGGTCTTTCCTTGGTCTCAAGGACTGAACCTGATATCCAGGCTTCTTGCCCCAAGCCCCCCTCCCCTCCCCTTCCCCAGGACCTTGAATGAGCTGACAGTGGTCATTTGTCATGACAAGAAATAATGTAAGATATTCCTGAAGGAAACAGCGGATATAAAAAAGGGAAAGTGAAGGTTTAAAAGGATCAAGGTTAGAGTGAGAGGGGTGTGGTAATGGCACTTGTCCATTACAGTTCCTCATATGGTATCATGGGGGGGGGGACGACGACGAGGGAGGCTGTACAATAATGCGAACAAAATATGCTGATGCTGGGTCTTGAGCTCACGATCGGAGTTCTGACACAAGCTCTGGTGTTTCTGATCAGCAGAGTATTAGTCCAAGTCCTGGTCTTAATAAATCAATAAATAAATAAATAAATAGAGGCAAAACATCCAGTCAACTAACTGTACATGAGTTCTTTGAAGAAAAAAAACTTAAAAACTGTATCCGTTTTGGAAACAAATAGCTCTGGTTGGGCTATCCCACCGAGTGTCAATTGTTACCCTTTTTGTTCTCCAATGTTGGGTTGAACAAAGACAAATTGACTAGAGCGGGACTTGAACCTGTGACCTCCGGATCAACAAGCAGGCGCTCTACCAACTAAGCTATCTAGCACTATGTTGGCGGTCTCCTTATATTTTGCCAGTCGGAAGCCATTCAACCTGTAACTGTTGTGTAGCCAGGGATCACACCCCAAGTTGACGATACAACCTGGGAAGCGACAGCAGAGGGATCACCTGAAGGGGATGTGACTTTTTATTTCTAATATCAAGTAATAAACCACAAGGGAAACTTACTGGGCAAAGCCTCTGTGAAAGCTCCAAACTTCCCAAAGGAATAAAGCCAATCACCTTCATGCCATATTAGTCTTTACTCCTCGAAAAATTAACAGCTTTAAAAACAGAACAAATACACCTTGAAAAAAAAACACACAACAGTCAATCTGTCTTGTATTATCCACTGTGTCTATCGGGGATACAGAATCGTCTTGGCCAGTTAATGTAAGAATGGGGTCACTTATTGACCTCTGACCTTACTGCTCCCCCCCCCCCAGCCAGCCACTGTTCCCTTTACTCAGGATGTATTTCATGCATTGTTTCATTGGGTGTCTAGACAGCCAGGAGCTGCTGACGACTGAAAGCGGGCTGCAGAAAGCTCGTGGCCTATATTCACATTGCAAACCGCTTACATTCACAGTTAGTAAACTTGTACAGTGAAGTAGATGACCTACTTGCCGGGGCGCATGTTTCAGTGTCTATCGGGTTAAAGCTGTCAAAAGCCATTCTAACGAGCAAGTCCCAAATAGCTTTTAGAGAGAATGCTTTCATTTAATTCCTCCCGCTTTCGACCAAAAAAAAAATGGCTTACCTTGCGAGGCAACAGTAATGAAATTTGATTTATGCATTTATGGACGTTGTTCTCAGAAAGTTGAGTGCATTTTAAATGGAACAATTTCAGAGATGAATCTGTACCGGCAATAAACATGTTAAGTTCAGCTTACATGAGGTTGGAGCATGTGAACTTTAAGTGCCCTGGCTCCCTTCCTCCATGACAAAACTAGCTCTCTCATCGAACATTCTTATTACGCAGGAATTGAATAAATGCCAACGGTTTTATAATACCACAGGATTAAGCCGCACTAATAAGTGGTTTGACCCCGAAAGGTCAACCTGTCAAAACTTTGGAGTTCCTGAGACAGGTGCGGGAGGGGTGTCAACCACCAAGGAGGGAAAAATGGAGGAGGGTGTGAGAGTCCTGCTCTATGGCGGGGCCTGTCACAAATTAACAGCAACCTCGTTCCCAAGACGGTTGACCCTCAGCAGAAATATCATTGTGTATGTTCACACGAGTAAGGACCAAAATCCAGCAAATATTGATGGTTTATTTGAGACTTGTATATAAAACGCTTGGTGTTGGGTGATTTGATTCTGTACAATTAGTTAAATTGAAGGTTGATGGTCACTTAAACTTAAACTTGATGAAAAAACACAGCATTACTCTGCATGATTAAATACTTTAATTACAAAAAGTGAATTTTCAAGGACTTACAAGGACCTAAGATAAATCCAAGGACTTTCAAGGCCTTGAAAAACAGATTTTCAAATTCCAGGACTTTCAAGGATTTTCAAGGACCGTACGAACCCTGGAAGTAGGAAGAATACCATGCCTGAGGAAAGTCTCCTGTTCCTGATACTTGTGACACTTTTCTTATGACAATCAGAGCCAACTGATCGTGGAGTTGGTACACAGCCTAAGCCAACCCAAATCACGAAGAGATCCATATTTCCATTGTGTTTACCACAAACCTCGGGGGTCTGTGGCTTCACAGCAAGTCAAGACCACCGGGATGAGGTTGACAATGTTGTAGCCTCACAGTTTGTCGTCGCGGAGATTTCAGTGAGCGTTAGAGTAGGATTACAGCGGAGCCGGGAAACTCCGTTATCAAAGTGTTCCACCAAGGCCCCTTGGGATAGTCGAAAGATGACTCGTCAGTGTATAGGGAGAGAGGGGGGGGGGGCCACACACAATTCACGCAAAACAGTCTATTAAAGGAAAGTTTGGCTACGTGGCTAGGATGCGTAATTATGCGCCCCGTCCCCCACCCAACTGAGCGAGTCCGATCAAAGACACCACACCATTCTATTTCACCCCCCTTCCCCACATTTCAGATGATGAATAGCTTGGAAAATTTCTGATACTTTTCCCAATTGAATTTTCCTTCTGAACTCCAGAGCTTCTACGCTCAGTGCACTTTTTCTTTAAAGGAGGGGGCGAGGAGAGGTTATCTGCCCAACTCTTTACGAGTTAATATGTCGTTTCCTTTATTCTTTCCATTATAGGGTAATGAAGTGGCGACAAATATTTATTAATGATTCATGCGGGGCTTAAAAACTTGCACTTTATCGGACGCGCTGATTGGCAATTGGTTGAATTCCTTCTCAGAAAATAACCATGGATGGTTTAGTGGTTGGTCTTCACGGGCAGTCGTATAATTAGATTGTTTGTTGCTATTTCTATTTTAGCGTAGTGTGAAGTGTAAAAGAGGCTGTTGTTGTTGGTTTGCATTTTAGGAAGGAAGCTGCTGCTCCTGCGACTCTTTCTATAAAACATCTGCAAACCTCAAACGATCAATCTTTCTAAAAACAGATTTTTAAGAGACAATAGTTGGTGAACAAAATGAACTGGTAATGTACCCCAGTGCACATAAAAATGCAAAACAACACCGACGTTACTCTTTAAATTCATTGCAAAACGAGGAAAACTTACCAGCTTTTGCCGATGAAATCAGATCAGATCACTGCATATCAGGTTTATTTATGCTCAGTCCTGTTACCAACACAGAAAAATAGCATCGATTTTGGTTACCATTTTGGAATTCTGAAAGGCGGATTTAAACATTTTGGCAAGATGAACTCATTCTGCAATAATCACCAACACCACAGGCCTGGAGTTCCACGACGGTCACGGAGTCCATGGCCCCTGTTGCCCCTGGTCTTGGCCTTGGCTTCAAGATTTTCCAATGGCGGTGCCCTTTGCAAAATGGAAATGACCTTGCCCTTTCAAAGATGAAATTCCCAAACACTCTTACATAGTAATAAACATATTTCCGAGCCAAACTTCAAATTTCACCCCCAAAAAAAGAACTAGCAACTTTTGTTTCGCCCAGATTTATAGCAAGAGATTCTGTTGATTGAAAATGCATGCAGCTCACTACGTTGCCACTTAACTAAGTGGTTTCAAGTCCAACTTATTTACATCTGAGCTTGAAACAATTTAAAGTAGTATGGAAAAACCTGCTTGAAAACACTTTTAATACGTAACCATATGAAAAATTAATTCCAAATACAAATCTGAGAAACTAAAGTCTGAATAGGGAAATGTAATCAAATGTTCAGGTGTTTTTTTCAGAGGTTTTGTTTGTTTTTCCAGCCAAGATCACAGTCAAGCAATTCCCCAAAACGAAATCCCCAAAACCCCCCACGGCAGGGAAGTATGAACTTCTGGAATAAGTCCAGGGGCGTCACTTGTTCCTCCTTGTCACCAACCCACGATACCGATTGGCCCTGACGGGGCAAGGATTGCCTAATTGGATAAACTGTCCCAGTAATCCGCAGGGGCAATCTATGACAGGACAATTTAGAATCCTCCTCGATGCCACCCTGGATAGTTCAGTAGACCAGACGCCCTGGATAGCCCCGTTAATTCCCAGGGTGAGATACCTGTGACGCCTTGGGTTGCCCAGTTAGGATGAGTACATACCAGACGCCTATTTGTTCCTGGGTTAACATAACCCTTATAATACCCCCCAAGTTGCCCATTATTTCCCAGGCGGAGATACCTAGAGACACCCTGGGTTGCCTATTATATCCTAGGGTGAGCTACCTTATGGCACCTTGATTCACAAAGTATGGGATTGTAGTGTTCATGGTACTCTAGGTCACTTACTTTTTACCTCGGGTGAAATACCAGCGATACCCCAAGAAGCCTACTGTAGTGAGACCTTTCTAGGTACAGGTGCCTTTTGATTCACACGCAAAATACCCTGTGGACACCTGCATGTAGGGTTACCATTAGCTCCCAGGGTAAGTAACCTCGATGCCCTCGACTGCCCATAACCCACCCATTTATAGATCCAGACACCCTAGGTTGTCATTAAATTCTAGGTTACAGTTACTTGAAGCCCATGGGTTGCCCAGCCATTTATAGATCCAGACACCCCCTGGGTTGTGATTCAATTCTAGAGGGTAAGCGAACATCCATACCCTGGGCTTCCCACCCATTTATAGATGGTATACCCATTAAGGTACCCAGTAAGGTACCCAAAACTCCTGCAGTTACCCATGACCTTCTAAGGTGAGTACATTTTTACACATAGGCGGTATGGTATATGGTTTCTTATCATATTGCAAAGTCTCATACATTTACTCCATAACTGTTCTTATTATGGATGACGTTGTTAACAATCCTTAAAATTATGCAATTTAAGACAACAGATATTTTTGCATGACATCAAATCTTTCAAGATATTAGGGCAAGAGGAAAGAGTCCTGGGCCAACGCACATCCAACAGGTTAAAATATTTTTGAGCTATTTGACGGTAAGATCTTTTTCACACTGTGTTTGTTTCTTTCATTTCATTTATTAATTCGGGAAGCCAAAGGCCCTCAGAAAAGCGAATTTTATCACTATACTATCCAAGAACCCCAAAGAAGGAAGGCTCCATTTTAAACTTGGGAAAGAAAACCCCAGAGAATTACTCCAGAGAAAACCCATGCAGTACGATAGGGACTGAAAACCCAGTGGGAGTCGAACCGGGGGTCCCAGTGGTGGAAGGCGAAGAAAGATACCACTACACCAACTCGACTGATGGGACGTTGAAAAGTTTCCTCTTGAGTTCAACAGACACATACTTCGGAGTTTTCTCCCCGCAGATCAGTTTGTAGAGAGAGACTAAAATGGCATATCAAGGATTTGCTTGACAAAGGTTGTACACTAAGCGTAAAAGAGAACAGGTTCCTCTTCAGTGTCGACAGCTCCACGCTTCCACGCTTAAAAAGTGCCGCAAATAGCTCGACAACAAGGCTAGAGTTCTTATCAGTCCCAGCAAGCAAACAGGTTGTGATGCCCATTTGTAACAAGATTGATTGACATCTGAAGGCCCCACCTACATTCTTGATTTGACCAATTAGGCAACTTGTTTCTGTCTCAGCAATTGATCTTGTAACATGGTCAAAAAAGTGACTGGCTCCACCCCCAACAACTTAATTGACCAATGAGGAGACTTCAAATCTCAACAATGGAGAAATGAGATACAGTTTTTCATTGATAAATATCTCATAGCTCCACCTACATAATCAAAATGGCCGATGAAGACATTTTTATTATCAGTGTAAAAAAAAATGTGTGTGATGTTCAGTGATATCTATCTTAAGGCCTTTTCACGAGAGGGAAATAAGCAGGGGGTCAATGGTCCTAAGAACACAACGTTGTTCTGATCACATGGTGTGAAATGTGCCTCTGCTCTGTGCAAGCAAGGGTCCTCAAGTCTTTTTTCCAGACTACATTGTGAAAATTCACCTCGATCGTCCGTGCATTCTGTGTGAATGAAGACCCCACGCCACTGACCAAGGAGCTTTAAGAGCTTTAAGATTTTTCCAATGGGAGTGCCCTCTGCGAAAGTCAAATAGCCTTGCGCTTTCAAAGATGAAATTCTAGGCCTGAAGTAATGATCAGTTAAGGTTGAAAAAATATTCAATAATCAATAATCAATAATCCATAGTTAAGAGAACAGCAAGGTTTCGAGCTTGAAAACAGTATTTGACAACAAACAAACAAAAAACTTGCATAAATTGACTCTAAAGCCAGTTCACATACAATTACAGTATTTGTATTTTCCAGTCCAATATGTACGTGGGGTGACTAATAGATCTGACAATTGCAATAAACTCAGAAGATCAACAGAGGAAAAAAGTCCACGCTGTTAACAGCCACTGCCAAATAATAGTAATACCTTCAGCGTGGCCAAAGCAGTGGCATGTATTTGCCAATAACCCAAGTTTGTAATTCAATAAAGATGGTGTGTAACATTCAATATCGTGGCACAATACTCTCCATCAAGTGACTCATACATGTAGGTAACTTCATTCTTTTTTACTCAGCCAAGCTCGAAAATGCAAAGCATGTGGTTTTTGAAAAACGTACTCCCAGAAGGATTGTAGAACTCTGGGGCCAGACAGTGGAGTATTTGGGACAGTCAGACGATGGGAATCCTTCGGTCAAAAGAAAACCAGTCGATTGTTTAAGGCATGGATCAACTGTTGACATTAGGTTGATACTAGTAAATGTTAAGGGATCTAAGAGGGTTTTGCGTGTGTGCATGATGTTTTTGTTGAGGTGTTTTCAGAGATAACTTTCTGCGCTGACCGAGGATTGATGGACGTTATTGCCTTCAATGACTGGAAAAGGTTCACATAAAAGTCTGAATTTTTTTTTTATTTAATAGCTCCTCTCAGTATATTGTAATAATAATAATAATAATATGAGACATTTCTATAGCATTTGCAGGAGCCTCTACGAGCAAAAAAATAAATAAATAAAGCAATGAAACATATGAAGCAATTTGTAACAAAAATGTAGACTAAAACAAGTGAATCTTAAAAAAGTCTCTTGAAAATCAGAACAGAGTCAGCTTGACAAATTGAAACTGGTAAAATCATTCCATAATGAAGGTACAATGAAGTGGAAGGCTCTTTGATAGAATTTTGTGGAAACAGTAGTTTGCGTCAGTAAGGATTGTCCAGCAGAATGATGAGGACAAGCAGGAATATATTTATGCAGAAGATCCGATATATAGTCTGGCTTGAGATCATAAAATACATGTTACCCTCAGTGACTTTTTGTTCATGTTTCATTAAAGCAAACTTGGTTAACTTATCCCAAATCTTGATTTGTCGAACTAGAAATAAGCTACAACTAAATGTATAAATTATAATATAACATATAATGTTTTTTACTGGATGCCTTCCCATAATTCTTTGCTCCCCCTTTTTGCTATAAATGGATATGTTTGTGTTTGTGCTTGTTTATGCCTCTGACAAAGATCCGGTTTGGATCAAAAGCTAAGGCCATCTCCCCTACTAGTAGTATAATAAAACATATAATAAAGAGTCCTGTATAGCACACGTATCTACCAATAAGATACTCGAGGTGCTAAAACAAACAGAAACATTTTAAGACAGATTTTTACATATTTTTTAATTATGGGACTAATTTATGTAGCACCTTACAAGATGCTGCAGCATATTCAGCAGCCACTGCCAGAAACACTGAGAGCAAATCCCTTCTTTTAGCCATAAGTGTAACTGGGTTCTTTTACGTGCATTACACAACACCTGGGACCAACAGCTCTACGTCCCATCTAAAGGACGATGCAATAATGGTCTAGTGTTTTATTTTATTTAAGGACTCGAACCCGCGCTCTGCTGATCAGAAACACCAGAGCTTGAGCTCGGTGCTCTTAACCACTCGGCCTAGACACGCCTTAAAGCAACCTCATGACTGGTGCCTGGATTATCTGTACTCAAGTTTTCTTTTTATTCCCTTAAAGACCGCAACTCTCATTTCTATAAAAGTCAAGAAAATAACTGCACACCCCTTACAGCACCAGCAAGTAAAAGAAAAAAACTTGGAATCAGTCTGCAAGAGGGAGGCTGACGCTTTGACAACCAGATCCAAATGCTCAAATCAACCTCACAGCAGATTGCAAGCATCACTTGAATCATCACTTCCTTAAGATGGATGCCTCTCTTTAAGGGGTGCCTCATTTTCTTGCCAACTAGAAATCTTGGCACTTGTTCTTTTTGTCATTTATTGGTGCTGTGGCAACCAACACATGGAAAGAGGAGCAGAGGAAGGCCAAACAAAACATACATTAACCAACTATGCGAAGACTCCAGACTGACATGTGAGGAGACGTAGGCAACTGCATGCTGGACAGGAACATTTGGAAAACCATTACAAATGTCCAATGGAGGTCGTTGATATGAAAATGAGTTTCTTGTTGAGCGTGATGACAGACCAAAATAAAACATTTGTTTTCTTTGTAATTGCAACTCAACTTGGATTAAGACACCAAGAAGAATCATATAATTCCATCAAGACCCTAAGATCTATTTGACCGTTTGATCTTCTGAATCAAAACACCTTCAACACCACTAACTCTCTTCCACTACACCTTCTTCCCTCCTTACAATAAATAAAAGCATCTGTACTTTCTGGGCTAATTCTCATAGATTCATCGATCTGAACTTGACCCATATTGCTACAGCCAGAATTGTAACCTTTTCCCTGCGTAGGTACTTCAATACAGGTAGGTTTTACACCCCAACTCCATCCAATCACAACAAGCTGACCTAGATTCCGCTTCAGTTTCTCTCTCTCTCTCTCTCTCTCTCTCTCTCTCTCTCTCTCTCCCTGTGTCATCTGCCAAGGACGTTGGTCTTAAGAAGCCTACACAGCCAGAGCTGAAGAGAGAGCTGGGTCAACCTGGGCAGGAGACTAATCGGTCCCACTGCATGCTAAATCCAATAATGCCAGCATGCCATAAAAGTGCTTTGACTACGCAGGTACTATCAAGGGGGAAGGCATCATACCTGTGTGTCTTATATTTATGCTGGAGTGGCCTTGTTGACAATGTAGAGGCTTGGCTGGCCTTGTACATGCATGCATGAACTGCCTTGCCTTTATTTAAAGGGACGGCACAACAGCGCTCCCAACCTCGTTTCAAAAATTGTGAAAGTCATTTCAAACACTCATTTCAAGCACCAATTGCCCTGACAATTAATTCTGCTCCGAGTGCTGCTTGAACTAATGAAGGAGTATGAGACCCTAAACAGACAAGAGTAACTCGTCACAGAGCTTAATTGAGAGCCGGCTACAGTGCATGCTAGTTAGGAATCACCATATAATACGATGAGCTCCCAAAAAAAATATCAACAAATTTAGCAGCAGTAATTTGGTTGCCATGGTAACTGTCAAGTGACTTCTGTTGACTTCGGTTGAGTGGAAACTCATTTGAAAAATGATATAATATCCAACTTTAATGGCGGATCCGTTCATACAACTAACAAGTAGGCTACATGTGCATCATTATGGATACGGATATGTATATTTGAGCCATTAAATATGAAAATGAAAATTTTTCTAAAATACAAAACCTAGTAAGCTACAGATTGACAGATTTCAAAATCAAACTTCAATTGCTGTATTCAATGTATTTTTTATGCTGCAGTTGCTCCATGCAAATTATGTTGGTTACAAAAACAGCTCCCAAAACTCAATCAAATTCATCACAAATGTCGACTGTGTACACTTACGGTGAACTTGCCCCAACGTGTACTTTGACTGAGCTCGTTGAAAACTTACAAGCCCCTGCTAGGAATTTTCATAAAAGCATTTTAACAGCTGAGTGAGTTTTTAATGGATTGTACATGTTCTCGGGGTAAATTTCTATGGATGGGATTGTGTACAGTCAGATTCAGATATACGTAATTACAGTAATTTTGCTGAGCTATTGTAGGCGTCTGGACAATAGCATCCGACTGAATAAAGGTAGTCAACTATCGCATCAAATTAAAATCTTTCGGTTGGTTGAATAATTGAAGATTAAAGTAGGGTTCATACTGTAAACATCTAGCATGTAAATCATTCTCATCATTAAAGGCAGGGTATAATTTTGGCAATTGTCAAAGACCAGTATCCTCACTTGGTGCATCCCAATTCATATGCATCAAATAACAAACATGTGAAAATTTGGGCTCAATTGGTCATTGAAGTTGCAAGAAAATAATGACAGAAAAAAACCCACCCTTGTTGCATTAGAACATTGTGCTTTCAGATGCCTGAAGCCTCTCTCAGCTTCAATTTTTGTGAGTGTGTGAAAAATTATGTCTTTCTTAAAATCATATTTCTTCAGAAGGTGTCGCTTCTAACAATGTTTTATAATATCAGTGAAACCAAACTCAGATGAAGGGCTCTGCACACAACCTTCTCGTTTATAAATCTACCAAGAAATTAGTGCATCTCCTCTCAAACAAAGTGGTATGTCTAAGAGAAACTAAAGTAGAGGTAAGTGACAATTAGTCATGACTTTTCTAACAATAGTACTCTCTTGAAGCCAAAAAAAATACTACAAACATTTCTTTTAGAAATCAAAGATAAAACACTGGACAAAACAAAACATTAAACATTCAACCACTTTCGTTTGCTATCATATCTTATCATTCACATCCTATATTTTAATTAGCCCAGAGTTATTAGATATTTTGCGAGAGTACACAGACCTTTCTAGACAATCTCATATTTCACAAGTTTATTTTCTTATCTGTGTTCTCTTACAACCCTTCTCACTTTTTGTTTTTCCCAGGCCCATTGCCAAGAAAAGATCGCCTTACATGAGTTGAGACCTCCTAGTGGTCGGAGAACCTAGAACCGACCGATATCTTCCCTTCTTCTTTTTTTTATTCCTTGGAGAGGAATTGTTTGCATTTTTGGAACTTGAGGCGGTTTTGTATTGTCCCATGGGGGATGACTGAGAGTTTTCTGGCGATCGTTGAGAAGGAATTTGACAAGTTCTAGGTTTAGTTTTTGTTTAGGTCATCTGTTGTTTTCAGGGAGACTTGCCAAGATGATTGGACATTGGTTTCATCAACAAGTTTACAACAGAGTCTGAAGTTAAAGGTAGGGTCATAGATTGGTAAATACTCCGAAAGTTCATGACCATAAAAACTAACTTGGTGAGTAGCACTGCAGCTGTTGATAGTGTAAACTATTTTGAGAAAGGATTCCCTTCAAGGTATTATAGTTTGGAAAAATGTTCGACCCAAAACATTTGAATCTGAGAATCGATTCATGCATGAATCGTTTCTTAGATTTTTGAGGGTTGGTGTCCGTTCATGAATGCTGTGGCCAGAGATGCACTTGGTTCCCACAGTCTATGGTTTTGACGTTCTTGTGGAAATATTCTGAAAGTTTCTTGCTGTTTTTTCTGAAGAAGTGGACCCTGCATTAAGCTGAAACTTTCACATGTGACTTTCATTTAATATTTCTTTATAATTTTACCTATAAATCAGCATTATGTTGACAAAAACCAACCTATGACCCTACATGTAACTTTAACAAGGACAACATGGCAACAAAAAAAAGACCAGTGAATATAAATAATCTCAAGAGGCTTATGTTTGTAGATCTTCCATGGAAACACTACAAAGAATTTGATGCTAACCATTCTGCTCATTCAATTGTACCATTCTGGTTATTGGGTCGGCTTCCTCATTAGAGGAACTAGGACTACTGGTTTTACATTAACCCAAACAAAACCAATTGTCAAAAAAGCTTGATTTGCCTGAGTTTGAGTCTGCCACAATAACCCTACCTCACGTGGCAATACAGACTCTGAAACTCATCAAAGTCCACAAGTTTGAGTAAATCAAATTTTAGGCTAAATAGTACTGATTGGTATGAGATTGGTATTCATGTAATACCCGAGGGGGGGGGTCAGGCTCTACTTAAACTCTTTGTGGTGACAACATCTATGTTGTACATGTACAATTCTATAAGCCTGTCCACTGACAGGAGCATATACAAATAACCATACAGTGTACAACGGCCCCTGGGGCTCTGCCTACTGCATACAGTAATCAATAAACGACTTCAGACTTCCCTGCACGATGAATACATTTCAAATAATTCAGTCCTCACTTAACGACGGACGAGCCGGCCAACCAAATAAATCTGGCTCCCTATGTACTCGTATAATCCAGGCGAGCATTCAAACATGATCAAGATTTTAAAGATCACATGGTAATCGGGCACGGCTGATCTAGCCATGCAGTGCTAAGGCACGCACGCCACATCTTGGCCTTTCATCGGAGGTTTGAATTTTGAGAAGGTTTGGTTAATACGGTTGGGTGGATGACTTTGGGTGGTGGGGGGGGGGGGGAGATGGGGGCAATTACGACAGAAGAAAACATGTGACTCCGAAGGGCTCGTTCGTTTTGGATGAGCATTCTGAACTCTTTGTGTCTTAAATGACAACATGAAGGAGAGATTTGATTTTGTTTGTTTATTTGTTTGTCTGTTTGTTTGTTTGTTTGTTTAGATCTTCTCGGCAACTCGGCAACTCCCACAAGGATGTGTAAAACCAAGCTGGAAACAGCTAATCTCTCTCGTACAAACATTGGAGTAACGTCTGTGATTATGAATTGCACAAATCAAGAAATTGTGATTCAGTAACTAGACGACAATACTTATTCTAGTTTTGTGAAATCAGCGGTTAGCTTGGTAAGATTCAAACCCACAACCTTGTGATTGCAGTTCCTGCCAGGCAAACAAATAGACCCCGGTCACATCGGCGCAAACAAAAATGAAATAGAATGAAACAAATAAACATTTCTATTTCCCTTGTGGTTTATTACTTGAAACAGATCAATTAAATTTGGAAAGCATAGGGCCTATGATGCAGGTGACACATTCAAACAAATAATGTTTGAGCTAAGTCAAGACTAAGAGCAAGTACATACAATTAATACTCATGGTTGCTACCGTTAATTGTTTTATTCATCATCATTTTTTTGTGTACTTATTCAACCTTGAAACAAAAGCTCACATTGGCAACTACTGAGCTGAGTCTATGTAGGAGGCCCTCTATTGACAACTTTTATCCAGTCTCTGCTCTGATTTGGTAAAAGTTAGTATGAACTACAACCACTATGCATAATACATAATTTAAGACTTGAGAACTTGTATGACATCAATTGTTACTTAAGGCTACTCTCAACTGCAGCTTTCTTCATCAATTAATATTCTTAAATTCATGTTTGTAAAGAACACAAAGTGTTGCTTTTAAACAAAAGACAACAAAAAATGTTGCCTAAAATAATCCTGGTACTAATTTTATTACGATTACATTGCATAGATTAGAAAAACTCTCAGTCAAGTTGTTGAGCAAAATAAATTTTTAAGTGCAAAGAATGCTTCACACAGAAAAAACTTTTGCTTAGCTATATACTTTACCCCAAAATACAATGCATTGTACATTGCAGGTTCCCTGCGAATTTTTGCTTAGAAAGGTTCATGGGTCTAAAGCTGTTGGAAAGCAGAAAATATCCACTTACAAAAATATTGCAAGCATGGAACGATCAAATAAGAAAGACTGCATTTAAGGATTTTATGTTTAACTGGGAGTTTTTGCGCTTAAAACAATATCATGCTAAGCAGCTTTATAGTTAAGACCTTTATCAGGGTGCTACCATAAAGCATCTTGTCTTTTTCCCATTCATTTGAAAATTGAAAATAAGATCAAAGTGAGGGTTGAAGGTAAAATAATCTGGACCTTTTACAAATGTTTTCATATTCAATAGGCCATTCTTTAGTCTGTTCAATTTTTGCATGGGACCTAAGCTCTTACACGTATTTTACTGTTTGTGCATATTTTCAAGAACCAGACTATAAGGGTTTTGAAAACTAACAGCACCATACATACTTTGGTTGGTGTTCAGTTTTATGCCTTGCATTATGTTGGTTTCATGTGCGAACCAGCTACCTTCAATTGATATATTGTCGGCGCATTCACGCGTAGCATTCACACGTACGCGTGGTATACGTGTGCACGCAGCACCATCTGTCCCTGCCCCCAAAAAAACACAAAAAACAACGCACAAAGAAAACAGTTCATTTGATAGTTCCAGCACATCAAGCACAGTTGGATACAGAACTTTCACACATCAACATGCTTGTTTAAGGGTCCTTTCATTGGATAGTTCACAGAGCCGGTCTTTATATCAAATGTTAATACATGCCCATGTGACCAGTCCTCGACCAATCAGAGTGCATAAACTGTCCAAGGTATTTATTATTTCTACCTAAAGATAAATACACAATGTACATTCAATTCATTTCCTACAGATAAAGATTGACAGTTTAAGGGTTAAAAAACATGGATCGTGATATTTCAATTTGACATGATACATATTCCAGGTATGCTCAATCTCTCAATCTTTCAATCTTTCAATCTACAAGAATGACATTTACTGATATTTTTTAGAAGAAAAAAAAACCTTCACAACGTGTTGTATTCAAATTAGAGTTACTTGTTTGGGTTTCAAGAATTGTTATTGGAATAGCAGATTTTTTTTTTTTAGGTGAATTTTGTTCTTCTTTTTCGGGTCAATTATGCATGAGATAGTGGCTGGCCTTTTGGCTATTCTAATGATAAAACCATACACGTCTGTAGTCTGGACTCGCTCTGCATTCATAAACTCCCCACCAAGTCCAGCATTCTTTATGAATACAAGGATAATATGAGTCAATCCTCCAGGGAAATCCGCAAGCTACCACAATTCATGCAAGGTAATAATGGAGATTGAAACCTTAAAGGGGCTGTATAATATTGAATTTAGGGAGAGATTTTTTTTAATTATTTTATTTAATTTTTTTACAGTTCAACTTCAAATGCAAGTCATGGATGTTTCTGATGATGAGCGTTGTTTTGAGAAACACCTCACTTGTTATAATTTTCATTTATTTTGTTTGTTTGTTTGGGTTTTTCGTAATTAAGGACATGTATTGTAACAAAAACAAACCAGTTGATGGTCCTGGTTTTTTACATAAAGAGGATGTGGGCCTTTTTTTATTTTCTATTTGTTAATATTTTTTCCAAGGAGGAAAGCGCTGGACTAAATATTGACTGGCTTTGTAGAACTTAGAAGTGTCAAGTATGGGTACATTAAATCAATCTTTGAAAAGAATGGTGCCAAGATGAAGCAAAAATACATGAACAATTTTGTCTTTTTTGGCGGGGGCTGGGGGGGGGGAGAAGGATGCGACTAAAAAAATGGAGTGCGTATACTATTTACTGGTGGTTTGGTTTTTTTTTACTTGGCCTAATACCTGGAACAAATTTTATGTTCTTTTCGTAGATGTCGATTTTGGTGTTGCAGCATTAGTTATGTCAGTGAACAATTTCCCTTGTAGTTGTACAGCGTAGCAAAATGCTACACAAAACGTATCAGAAATCATCATTTGCTACTCAGTATTAGCATTCAATGTGCACAAAACATGTTCAGTCTAAATAGTTTGCCATTTCCCTGTACGTGGATAATGTTTTGACTGAACAGCAAAACAAGGATGGTGTGTATGTGATGGTTAAATCTTTCAGCTCTATGATGTTAATTGTACCCCCCCCATGACCCCCATAACCCACAACTCCAAACATCCGACTAAAACCCAATCAAGAATAAACAGTAAAGCTGAGGTATGACTTTAGCCCTCCTTAGATATTACAATATAAGCATTGTGATAACTCCCTGATTCAACTACCCAACGCAGTCGTCAGTCTAACAAATGAATGCTCCCGATAAACTAGGCCAGACCTATTTGATCTGCGTCATTTTACGCTCCACAAAAGAAAACTGGAGAGAGAGAAAAAAGGCGACAAAGCGCAGGAGAGGGAAAATGGTAAAACGATGCCTTCCTTTTTTGTCAGGGTACTTGAATGCAACAAATACACAAGGCCGTAGACCATGGAAAAAGTGCCCCGACTGAGCGCGCTCAGAAAGTGACACAATGACTTTTATTGACCGTGGCATTCAGACTGGAAGGGTTTTTTTTCGTTTCAGTTCTTTGGGTTTGTTGTAAATGTGTACATAGGTGCTGGGCTGACAGCGTAAAATTGAAACCTTTCTTTTTCTCTCTCTCTCTTTCTCTCTCTCTTGAAGCTGTCGATTTAGATTAAATGTAGGCCTAAGGTTGGTGTACTAGACAGGAATTTGACCTCTGAGGTTTTGAAGACATCAGCATTCCCCTAATGAAAGATAATTTGTAGAGTTTTTCCACCAAAGTTTATCCACGCTTTGGCACGAACTGTCCTGTCTCAAAGGAGGCCATGTTTGTCTGATGCCCTGACCACATAATCACACTTAATAATGTAATGTAATTCATATTGCATAAACAGGGACCAGGTTACTACCAAGGAGCAAATTTGAACGCTAGTGCTAAGTATAAATAGTTAACGAGTGCTTGATTTCATTTACCCAGCAGTGTATCACCCATCCTCGTTCCCAGGGGTGATCGATCTCGCTGCGCCATTTTTTCCCAGCATACCTTGCTCGATCATAACCCCTGGAATTGGTTCATTTAAATGTGCTAGAATCTAGCACATTTTAATTAGGCCTGAGGCCGATCCATTCTAAGCGTGCGCTCAAGTATGGTAACCCGTAAAAGAGGCATCAAGTCAAAAAGCAACTGGTCCTCTGTCATTCTTCTTTGATTTTGTGATATGTCTAACTGTATGCAGTTGAGGGTGACCATGTAAAAACATGATTCATTTGAAATGGAATCGCGTCAAAATGCGTGCATTTTTACACGCACGTACTAAGCATCCTACAAGCGCCATACACACGCTCGAAAGTTTTTAACAAGCCTGCACGCAAAGTAGTCACCCTTGGGAGCCAATTAGCGTTGTTTTTCAGTTCATCCCTACCAGGAGTTAGTGACGAGAGGTATCGATACGGCGCACTGCCCATGGTAGCGAGGCTGTGTATCACCAACTTTTAAATGAGACTTGGGGGAATTTACAGCATCAGTGAACTAGGCAAGACCGAGGCAAGACTGCAGTAAACCAGACTGACTAGGGTTTGCCCTAAACTTTTCCAGTGACTGGCCATCAGGACCAGTGAGCCCATCATTAAACTAGTTGTCAAGCTTTTGAACTAGTCCATACTTCAAATGAAACTAGAATGCTTTCCAACACTGAAACAGCCAGTGGACCACTCAGAGTGAATTTTGACTGGTCCTCAGTCAGGTGTTTTAACTGGCATTTGGCCAGCAGAACACTGTTAAAGGGAGGGTGGTAATTACTCCAAAAATTAATAACCATAAAAACTTACTTAGTAAGAAGCACTACAGCTGTTGAAAATGTTCAACATTTTGAGAAACGATTCCATTCTAAGGAATATGGCTTCAGAGAAAGGGATTCAGAAAAAAGTCAATCCGAGAAACGTTTCAGGCATGACGCATTTCTCAGATTGTATTTTACACATTATTCCAATTGCGGATTATTCTTCCTGTGTGAACATAACCGCTCCAGCTTTTCAGCGGTATCTCAAAATTGCTACCACCTTTTGAAGTGACATTTTCACAGGTTAATTCTACTG
Source organism: Pisaster brevispinus (assembly GCA_023634235.1). Taxonomy (NCBI): domain Eukaryota; kingdom Metazoa; phylum Echinodermata; class Asteroidea; order Forcipulatida; family Asteriidae; genus Pisaster; species Pisaster brevispinus. Next base: position 7,797,895 of record JAMKCF010000015.1, on the reverse strand, counting down.
TATATATCTAAATTTATGCAGGATTAAAACAATCAAATGGTTCCCAAAAGCCAAAGGTACATTTTTTCCCCTTGAGGGAGATTGCTGCTGACTAGCAAGGTTGAGGTGTCTGTACTGGTACATGTAGTCCAACTATGATTACCAACCAAGCTTTCTTGTCCTGAATAATGGGTCTTATTCACGATTACACCATGTTGCACTTTAACGCCACAGTTTGACAGTTAGTACACATCAAATAGAGGCAATCAAGCACGGTACTACAACAATATTGAAACATCGCTAACCATGGATTAAATAATAACATCCCCTGTTTAATAATACACTAGTCACAGGTACTTCAATTTAGCAATAAACCACATAGATTTATCAAATTTTATGTACACATTGTGATTGAATCAACAGACAAGCAATTATCATAGCCTGACCTTTTTGATTGGTGCATGAGGTGATTGGATGAAGTTCAGCTACAAGACCTTAATGATTTTCAATATGGTTCTTACTGATTTTGATCAAAGGTTTTTTGTAAGATGCTGCAAAAATCTGTGGTTTTTCAGTCCGACATGATCCATCTTGAATCCCTTCGAATCCTTTGGTGTGAAAGTAAGTCCTAAAGACTATTTTCTCTGTCCTCCGACCCCGACCCTCCCTCCTCACTTTCTCTATCCGAGATTACTAAAAAATGTGTGCCTTGTCTTTCAGCTACCCATTCCGTTTTTTAATTAAAAAACCTGGAAATAAAGAAACGAATACAAATTTATCATTTCATAGTTTGATCCTTGCTCTCATTGATAGTTCAACGGTAAATATTGACTCAACGCTGGGAAGTTGGGTCCAAAGAAGAGGAAAAAAGCCTGGTTGCTAGGCAACCTCTTGCATGCCTGGCTGGCCTGACGGTGCACTGTACACAGGGGCTATAGCGTTCTGTTCACCGCTGATAGTTTATATGGGCAGCGTGTACCTTACTCCACCAAAACCAGGAAGATTTTTGTTCAATTTCTAAGCCAAAAAATCCATACTGTGAAATAATCACATGAACTGTAAGCACAAGCTAGCGTATCAGTCTGGTACACGCGAATTGCAAATATTTAATAGAAAAAATGGTATGAACTTCATAATAAGTAAGATTTCAGACTTAAATTAAACAATGCTTTTATCCTTACCAATCATCTATAATACCTTTAACAATAGTAATAATAACTAGCTATAAAAAGCACATTTTACAATAAAGTATTAATGCGCTTTACATTGTGCCCTGGTCATCGGGGGCAATAATATTCCCTTTTTAAAATCTTTGTCAGCTTCTTGGGGAGTATGCAGCCCCGGGTTGCTGTGGCGCTATGAAGGCTTTTTCAAACACAATATCAACCTCCACCCTTGCAGGTACCCATTTATACCCTTGGGTGAAGAGAAGCAATTATAGTAAAGCATCTTGCTCAAGGACACAGGTGTCATGACAGGGATTCGAACCCACACTCCGATGACTTGACCACCAGAACTTATGCTCTAAACCGCTTGGCCATGACACCTTACAAAACCTTTAATCAGACAAAACATTCTCCTAATCTCCTTAATACTCAACACAGAAAGTGCTTACAGAATAGATTTATCCAGACACCATAAATAATTACAATTGCAGTGTTGTCATGATTCACATTAATATCACGGTGGTATGGTTTCTTTTTATGTCTTTTTCCATCTTCTTCTCTTATTCTCACACACATCATTGTGCAAGAAGCAACAAAACCCAGTCGACTGTGACTAATTTTTTTATTGGAGGGTGTTGTATGTAAATATTGACGAGAGATCAGGTAATATTGACCACACAGTTAACTTCTTGTTGTCGCTATTGTCATTACTAGGTCAAACGGAATCAATATCCTACCCTAGAAACAACAAATTCATATATTACATCCGGAGTTGCTGTAATTAAACTTTAAAAATACATGCCTATATATTGTAATCAAACTTGTCATCCATTTTAACTTCAATAATTTTGGGTTGAAGAAAGAAAAGTTGACTAGAGAGGGACTTGAATCTGCAACTTCCGCACTAACGTGCCGTCGCTCTACCAACTGAGCTATCTTGCCCTAATGTTAGCGGTATCCCTACTTTGCCAATACCTTTAACGACCTTCATTGTCTTGAATTAATTATAAATGATCATGAATGATCTATCAATATAATAATAAATCAATCATAAAATGTAGAGTCATAGATTGGTAAATACTCCAAAAATGTATTACCATAAAAACTTACTTGGTGAGAAGCACTGCAGCTGTTGATAGTATAAACTATTTTGAGACAGGATTCCCTTGAATATAATATGGTTTGGATAATTTTTTCAATTGAAAACATTTTGAGAAACGATTCATGCATGAACCGTTTCTCAGATTTCCTAGGGTTGGTGTCCGTTAGCGAATGCTGCGGCCAGAGATGTGGTTGGTACTCGCTCCCACCTTGCTAAATGTGGATGGGTTCGACAATCTTGTGAAAACACTGTAACAGTTTTTTGCTGACACTCTATTCAGCTGGAACTTACACATGTGGTTTCCTATTTATCTTTCTTTATAACCTCGCCCATAAATCAGCATTACATTGACAAAAACCAATCCACGACCCAACTAGGAATCGTTATCCCAACTAGGAATCATTATCCCAATTCTAGGACAACTATAAAACCGGGGGGGGGGGGGGGGGGGGTAGTACACACTTACATTGACACACACCGTGTGTATGTAACAACTGCAGTTCACATTATTAAAGATATTAGTTAGGTAAAGAAATGAAGAAATACAGGAGTTATCATTTTGAGCATGTGCACAGCACAATACTTACACCAATTGTCCCTTACCCATTCCACATACAATTCAGTCCTCTGACAGCTGCGAATCCAAGCAAACGTAAGAGAATAATGACACTGTTGCACACTACCCTTCCACAGATCCAAGACAAGTATTGTACACACACACACACAACTATCTTCGGCCACTAGAAAGCCTGGAAGCAATTGCATAGCCTCTGAAATCCAGCCACTACTTCAATGACACCCTGGTTTTCATACAGATCAGTGCCCCCTTCAGATAACTGAACCCCAATGCAAATTATTCCATGGGTTGTTAAAAATGGGGACGGCAGTAAGCAGCGAGTGATCCATTACGACAATGGGCCAAGTTGTCAACTAGCGTTAGGATTACAAGGGGCTTTTGTGTCGGAATTTCTTGTAATACAATCGGAGCTTTGCCTGGGGTAAACTTAGTTCGGAAGATACTGGTACATGGCGAGAGCAAGTTTGGGTGTCTCAACCGAGACCAAATTCCCAAAGTCTGTGTAATGCTCCAACGTGTGTAAGAGCAACAATTCAGCAAGAATTTTATGTACAAAGTTTGTTTAAGTTAAAGGTAGTATAATATGGAGTTGATAGATCTGACCAACTAGACGCAGACAGTGTTCATATTTTGTGTGAAATTTAAAAAAAAACATGAAATTTAACAAACCTGTGAAAATTTGGGCTTGATCCGTTGTGCGATTCAGGAGAAAATAGTGAAAAACCATGCACAATTGTCAGCATGTAAACACATTTTCCTTTTAAACTTTGGTTGTAACAACTGAAATACGCTGTTGGGTATTTTTTAGGTTTTCAGATACAGTTTTCTCGAACATGACTTCATTTCAGAGGCAAATAGTTCACACACAAAATGGTTCTAGTGTGAACTTCACAATCAGCAAGCTTTCAGACTAAAATTAAACAAGGCTTGTGGTTTTATATTCTATATTTGAAAGCCATTTTTTTAATGCTCTATTTCCTCCTCTTGTTTAGTGCTGTTGTAATTTGTACAGCACCTTGGGGGTCCAGTCATTATTACTAGTATGCTTTTTATTCTTACAAATTCTGCATAATACCTTTAATAAGATTTTTTAAAATATTGTTTGGTTTACTTTGTATTGCAAGAAGCCCCCATGTGTCTTGAAGAAAGATGTAAACTGCCTTTAAATCATTATCACTTGATTACCTTTACCTCCATATTTCAAACTTTGATTCATCTTCCTGGATTAACAGAGCCATAAATTCTTACACATTACTACTGTCCTCGTAAATTAAACTCAACCAGGAGTTCGAAGTTAACTGGGTCTCTTCTACTAGCCCTGCAGGGAAAGAAAAAATGGCTCCACTTTTAAAACTGCTGAAATGCAGTTCATACCTTCTGAAATAGTCCCTGGAGTTTGAGAGAAAAAGGCCCTGGAATTGTGATTTATAAATGTACTTGTGAATGTCGACAGTTTATAAATGGGTACAAATCAGCATATGTTTTATGTTTTATCCTTCTGCACTTACAATTTAAGGTTCGCTAATAGCTTGTTGGTTAAAGGGAGGGTATACCTTACTCCAAAAATCAATGACCATAAAACCTTACTTGGTAAAGAGCACTGGAGAGCTGCTGATATTATAGTATATTATTAATGGTTAGAAATGACCCCCTTTAAAGTAATGTAGTTTTGGAGAAAGAGGTAATTTTTCACCATGACAATTTTGAATCAGAGATAGGCTTTTAGGCATGAAGCCTTTCTCAGGCATCTGAAAGCACACACTTCTATGCAACAAGGGTGTTTTGGTTTGGGTTTTTTTCTTTCATTATTTTCTTGCAACTTCGATGACTAATTGAGCCCAAATTTTAACAGGGTTGTTATTGACAAAAACTTGCTCATGTCACACACAATCAAAGCTAAAGCGCGTTCGGCCTAAATAGCTGTGCGCATCTTGGTGCGCTCAATACTTAAGGTGCTCAATGTAACATCTATCGATTGATTCCCGACTAAGTACGGAACACGTCGCAGAAGTAGGCATTTTTCTACTATTGCGACTGTGGATTTTGTTCTGACGGCAACTGATGCTGATCATTTTAACATCATCGTAGATGTACTCAGGTCGGCGACTGATTTGTTCCCGACGCTCTTAGCTCAGGCGTGGCATCATCTTGTGATTGTGTCATCGCAAGGTTGACCTGAGGGCCAGCTTTAATCAGTCTTTAATCAGGATGTGATCACCTCCAAATAAATGCTCAAAAGCTCACATTAGAAGTACAATGGAAAGTTGGATCAATCAACAATCATCATGACAAATGAAGATTTCATATAACTTTAAGAAAATGGCGACTGAAAATTAGCAAATCTCACATTCAGCCTGATACCCAAATAACAAACTTAACAAAACATTTTATGCTGGTTTTTTGGGTACCTTTGTAAGTCATGACACGGCTCAATTTTGTATTTTGTTGGGGGGGGGCCTGGGGCGAATCCAAATGATCATAGGGTTTGTAGTTCAGAATGTTGACTTGACTAGACCAGAATTTATCTCACTTGTATTATGGGTAAGTATACTTCAATACTCAACAGAATTGAAAGATATTATCAGACTGAAAGAAAACTGGACTTGTCCAGTCATGAGTTTACTGGCCAGATGCTAACATCACTGGCCTTGTGCCTGCAGTCTAGTGTAAATTTCAAGCACTGAACGTGCTATTTCCACCATCAGTGATTCTCACCAGAAATCATAATAAACTTTAATTATTACCAACAAAATTTTTCTCTTCCAAGTCATTCAATTTCTGCATATTTTTTTTTTACAACAAAAAGTACCCACATATCCGCGAATACATCTTGGTCCTAATCTTTTAACAACGAAAAAAAAAGGTAATGATAGCGAAATGAGAAACATCGCACCTGGAAACTCATTTTCTAGAGATGGCCTGTTTGCCAGCGGCTAGTCAGAGATGAACCCTATTTACACAGGGTTTTATTAGCACATTCTGAAATTACCCATCTCAGTGCTCTGTCAAGTATGGCCACTCAATAATCTCGCTTTGTTGTCGGGAGTCATTTAAGCCAAAAATCTGTGCATTCTTTCTTACTATTTTGGGGGTTTCCGTTGGTTTATTCATGCCACATGTACAGTGTACATGTTTGTAGTTGTTAAAGAGGGACTTCAACGTCAAATTCAGTTTTGTGATGCACCTTGTTTACCAATACATAGAGTCCTCACGTTAAAATGGTGTAAAATATCGTACTATTTTATACTCCTTCAGTGTGAAATTTGAAACACGACGTCATCAGACAGCAAAAATATATGGGTCTTGCAAGTACATTCCGAAGAGGAATTTCTGCGCCTTTCATGACCTCAAATTCATTGCCGTGTTTGATTGAATTTGATTAGAATTCAGGAATGAACTGAAATTCCTCCATACACAAACATTCAGACCATATGTTTTTAAAAGTGATGTCGTTGAACGTTTTTGGATTTTGACAAAAATTGTTCTTGAAGGCTATCAAACACAGTTGCATTTACACATTATAACGTGACGTTAGAGACTTGTAATTTTGTCCACACTGTCATGAGGATGCTATCTATTAGAAAATGAGTGCATCAAAAAACTAAATTCGCTCTTGGAGCCTCTTTCAAGGGAAATTAATTCACAGGAGTAACTACCCTGTGAAAATTGTGTTTAATCGAGAAAACAGCATGCAAGTTTACACATTTTTAGCCGGTGGTTTTTTTTGTGTGAAAACTTAATCTGAAGGTGGCTGATGGATTTCATTACTGAAACTATGGGAAGAAATGTAAGTGCAGGGCTCAAATTTAATACTAGAACACAGGCCCCAGGCCAGTGATTTTAAAGACTTACTTGAATGAAAACAGCAACAAGTGATCTTTGCTGGAATTCATTTTTTTAAAATTCAATCAATACGGAAATTGAGTTCACATGAGATTTAACAGACTTTCATCGTGTAAAAAAAAAGTCATTTTGAATACCCTTCTCTGGTGCTTTTTAGAAGGATTCGCGAAAAGACATGCCACATCATCGCTCATGTTACATCATTATGGGAGCTCCGTTTTGTATAGCCGCTTTGTTGCAGCATGGAGGTATAACAAAGCAACCTCCCACACATGACTCCAAGGTATTGTCATTTTGACGGACGGCGTCAACGGCAGAAGTGTTTCTAGTTTTTCAAAACCTTGAGGTTGGGGCCTAAATTTTTAGATCGATAATTACGAAAAATAAAGAAGTGCACATTACATTTAAATGATAAACAAATTATAAACATGTTTTAAATATTAATGTAGCATTCCCGCTAAAAAAAATTTGCTCAAATACCTGTTTAACATGGGCCAATAAACTCATGACCAGACAAGTCCGGCAGTCTTGTGCTCATATGTTAAAATATGTTGACTTTCAGTCGGATAAATATACTTCTGCTGATTATTGAAGAATACAAATGGCATAATTCTTCTCTTAGTGCTTTTTCGAATTCAAACAGTTCAACTGTGAAACTGTGAAAGCATTTTTTTCCTCTCATTTCTATTGAGGTCTTGTAAACAAAATTCTAGTCCAGTAAATATTTTGAGCTGCAAGTGCGGCAGCCTCGTGGGTTTTTTATCCCCCAAATACAAGCCCTGAGTGAATACATTTCTCACAGAGTTGTTGATGTATGTATTATTCCCATAATCCTGTTGTAAGGATCTTTTGCTTTTATCTAGGGCCCTATCCTTCAAAGTTTTGGCCGAACAGTCTTTTTTATCACTTAACACGTTGACTGTCGGTCATAGATTCGTAGGGCGTTCCCATTTGCCAAGTGTGGTGCGCATGCGCGCATACCAAATAGGTACTTTTTTTGGTGTCTACGTGTTGAAATACGTTCATTTCTAACCCTAACCCTCACCACTGCCAGAAGCGTATTTGTTGCGTTCTCAGTGATGCCAGTGTATTCAATTAACAACACAAAAACCTTTCATTCTGTACGAGTATACTCTAATAGTGGCAGAATCCGTTACACCTGTTACTACGAATATACTCGTAGGCGGCAGTCAACGTGTTAATGCAACTATTTTTCTCCATTCCTTTTAACAAAAGTCAAGAGGCAAGCACCCAAAACCGTATTTTGTTTCCCGCTGGCCAGTGAGCGTTAATATTGAGGCTGTATAATAATCACATACAGTAGGCTACAGAGAAACGGTCTCACTCCCCGAATCCTATCAATCAATAGAAGCCAATGCACTAGAATAATCTTAATCAGACAGGGTAGGAGGGGGGCTCCGGCTGCGAGTATGAACCAAATTTTTCTTTGTCAGCTTAGCACAATGAGCATCCTTTTCATGAGCAAGCAAGCACACAATTACAGTCTTTTTTATTTTTGAATACATTCTAACCCATGTGTTGAGTAGCATAATGTGTGTGGAGGCAAATTATGAGTTGGCCAGTATAGCTAAACAAAGCACACCAAAATGAGCTCGGTGTGTGTTCGCTAAATGACAACATGCTGAGCAGTTTCCAAACAAAGTGGATGTTGTCAAATAATACCCATCGGACTACTCACTGCAAACAGCGGTGTCAGCTCTGTGGCAGAACACACAGAATCAGTTTCAGGCAGTCTATAATTGTGGTTTTCCACTTCAAAATTGCCGTGAAAATGTGTGTTAGAGACAAACTTGAACAAAATTAACATTCTTTTGTTATTAGACAGATAAATGAGTGTGTCTTATAAATAATTTAGTAAACCTCAATAAAAATGGTTTCAAAATTACACCCAAAAAAAACATTGTGATAAGTGTCATGCTGGGCAAAAATGCAGAGTTTAACAAAAAGCCCTTTAAGCGCCTTAGAATCAAAACAAATTTGTGACGACATACTACGGACTTGATCCAAACAATGGAAAATGCATAGCAACAAAGATAAACAGGAGGTGTTGTGCACGTATTGCACGAACACCTAACAACCTTCATCCAGTCCCTGTTGTGACTGACACGGACTGGTATTACACTGGTTTTCTGGGGCACTGGTACTTCAGTGTTGGTTTCACTTTTCATTCTTATGGGTCTTTGCTGGGATCCATACAGGGCGCCGCCAACAGTAGGGGAAAAAACACTAGTTCAAAAAATGAAGAGGGGGGGGGTAAATTTCAACAAAATTACAGGGAGGAAAACTTCACACATGAATCAAATAATAACTAAACACAAAACAAGCAAGGATACATTGTAAATAGTCAAATTAGTTGGAGTGATTTCGTACCAAGCTGATCTTTAACATTCTATTCATCAACATGTTGAGATTAGTTTATGAGGATTCCAAGTCTAAAATGCCTCCTCTCCAGAGAAAGTCTCATAATTTACCATCACCCAAAATGTTGCTTATTTATAAAATGGAGCACCTAAATAGATGTGTCCAAACAGAAACTGTCAATGAAAATCTCTAAAGAAGATCCAAGTTTATTAACTAACTCTAATCTGTATTAACCCTAACCCCCATTAGGGTCTCTCCACAAAGCCTGCTATATACAACAGAATGCAACACAGTTAAAATGAGAACCATGCCATAAATGCAACAAAATGCAACAAGGGATTTTGTTGCATTGTGCAGGCATTTGTGTTAGGACTGAGCAATGGTGTTTGCCCTGCTAAATGCAACAGTATGCACATTTAAGTGTAATGTTTAACTGTTATTATACAGTCTTTTGAATATGATTTGAATTATGATTCTTACCTAATATTACATCATACTTCTCAATACTTTTTCCATTTAAAAATATTTTGAAATACCCATTATAAGTTGTTCAGATACAATAGAAGCACCCAAACCTATAAGAAGTCACTTCACTGCTGAATGCAACAAATTCAGTCAAAAAATGACATCTGAGTTGACTGCCAAATGCAACAGATCACAACAACTATTACCATTTGGTGCATATTGTTGCATTTAGCATGGTTAGGGTTAAGCTATGAGCTTCAAACTAATGAACATCAAGTATTCCTGCGACCAAATACGACCCCCCCCCCCTGAAACCCTTGAGCTATCCTCAGAGTGATATCAACCTCAATGAGTGGAGGCAGAGGAAATCAAGCAGCCAGTGAGATGATAATAAAATAGTCAAATCAATGCCACTCTCAGACTGGATGCTAATTACATACATGATGAATACATCAGTTTCTCGGATCTTCTGGTCACACCAACAATTTCTTCTCCACTTCTTCTTCTGCAAAAACATGCGTTCACTAAGTTAAAACTCTGGTTAGTCGGTTATGTTGGCAAAATGGTAATGACTGTTTTTACAGTCTTTGATAACTTTCAGTTCACCTTGCAAACTGAAGTTCTGAAATGAGAACATAAAAGATCTCATCAAATTTCATTTTGTTTCCATTTAATGCTCACAGTAATCTCCTGCAATCATTGAAGACCTACTTGAACGAAAACGGCAACAAGTGACCTTTGCTGAAATTCATTTAAAAATTTTTCAATCAATAAGGAAGTTGAGTTCACATGAGATAAATTAATTGTGCAAAAAAAACAATCATTTTGAATACCCTTCTCCGGTGCTTTTCAGAAGGGTTCGCCAAAAGCCCTGTTACGTCATCACCAATGTTACATCATATGTGGGAGCTCCGTTTTTTTATATCTTCTTTGTTGCACCATAGAGGTACAGTGTATGACGAAGCAAACTCCCACACATGACCTCCAAGTATTGTCATTTTGACACACACCGTCAACAGTAGCTAAGTGTTTTTTCTTTTTAAAACCGTGAGTTCGGGACCTAATTTTTTGACCGATACTACAAAAAATTCAGAAGAGTTCAAATATCTAATTTATGATTAAAAGCAAACACATTATGAACAAGTTTAAATAGCATTTCCGTTAAATGAAGTTCGCTCAAGTACCTGTTTAATACGAGACTTGGGGTCGATTTCACAAAGAGATAAGACTAGACTTATCTGAAGTTAGGACCAGTAATTGGTCTTAACTCAGGACTAGTCCTATCTCCTAGCATTGCCTAGGACTAGTCCTACATGTAAGTTAGGATGGGTTTTGTGAAATCGACCCCTGGACAGGCAGTTTGGCTAGCATGTGGCCTAATTCCTACAATATCCTCTTCTCTTTTGTCACTCAACCTCAAATTGTTTGGCTTTAGTAAGATTGGAATGCCTAACCCTGTGATAAGCAAAGGTTATTCTTAGGGCCTACCAGCCCCAGTCCTTCTGAATCCTTCACCTTGGCAATTGAATACAGAAGACTTTTGGGACTGCAAGGGTCACAGCCGCAAAGCTTCAGTTGCTATTTATAGTAGCCAAGTAGATCCTTGTCATTTGATTGGAGGGATTGGAGGTCATGTGGCATTAATTATTCACACCATTTCATGGCCTAGATGTCATTAAACAAGCCTTTAGATGCTAATCACGTTGCATTTTTGTTCTGTCCTTTTTGCACTATTGTACGCTAGACCACCATGTACGTGCACACATAGGCCGGTCGGTTGTGGGATGGTTGCGCGATCATTCAAAACACAGTTTATAATTATCAGCAAGGGATCAGTGTCTACTCACTGAAGATGCTGGCGCCGTTCAGCATTCAACGATTAGCATTGCGCAACCAACTACCAAACCAGCTTTTCCACCCTCATAGTCGGATGCCACAATACAATGTTGTACATTTTGGTGGTTGATTTTTCTTCCACAGGACAAAGAGATCTATCCCGGTGTTATGTACATGTAAAACAAACAATGAATGTTTTGCATTCTTGCGATGGTGAGGATATTTTCATTCGTTGAAAGATAGAATAAAAAAATCCTCTCAACTCGGCTTCGTATTGTTGAATGGAACATATGTAACTCATAAAAAAAAAAAATCTCACCATTGCACTCATAAAAATTCATTATTTGTATTTAATGTATTCTCAACTTATGGCTAGCTTCATGGTTTACTGAACTGTTGTTCAACGACAGGTACTTGGGAATTCAAAAATGTCTAAATTTATCTCCAACCTTCAACAAGACAAGTCTCCATTTGTCCAAAAGGAATTGAGCCTCTTCAAAAATAAAAAACCACTTCGAGTTATTAAATACACTGAAAAAGAAAGAACCCCTGCTTCAACAGGAGAATTCCGATTGCCCTCGGCAAATGTTCAGCTGCAGATTCTTGTAAAGTCCATTCTTGAAAAGTTCCTCTATAATTATTAAGGTCAGATCTCGTTCAGGTTCTACCGAGGAAAGTCAGTTCCCTGCCTCCCCCCCCCCCCATGAGAATGTAAAAGAATCTGGGTTCAAAGCCCTTATATGACTGGTTAAACCCATAGGTTAAAAGTTAGCGGCATTGTTTAGGGTTTCGGGTTAAAGGTGCACCTGTCATGTATTGTAAGTTCAGAGTTATTGCTATGATTTTATAGTAATCTCACTTGGTGATATCTACATGTAGTACTAATAATGCGGTCACCTTGAGAATGTACCGACTTTAACTGATGGCTGTCTTTGGAAAACATTCAACAGTACTATGATTTCCATGATTTTCTGTTACTTTGTCCTTTAAATAGTGCAACTTTCTGTGCAAGGATGAAATTCCCAATGTCATAGCTGCCAACATTTGCATCTTGCAATCAGGGAGATTTTGCACAACAATCAGGGCGATATTTAGAAGTACATTCAACACAATAAGGAAATAGTTAGCATAATCAGAGAGATCTTCAAGTTTGTTCAGTAGAACATGGAATGATTGGTTTATTTTCAGGCAACTTTCTGCAGAATCAGGGAGAGTTGGCAGCTCTGGAACATTGATATCGTATATTTCCATATGCCAAAGCACATTACCAACAGCAGTACAAATACAATTACTAGCAATATTTGATGTTGTCGCAATAGTGCACTTTGTTGTGTTCAAGATGATCACTTAAGATTTTGTTTCTAGTTACATTCGTAGAACTTGTCAGTTCATTGTTTGATTCGATGTCTTCATTTAATATACACTAAACTTTTAACCTCCCAATTGTAAATATTGTAGTTTATTGTTAATTTGTTCAAGTAAAACTGTGTTTTGGGGGGTTTTTTTGTGCGAGAAATTAAGTGAATGGAGCTGTACAGCTCCACTTTAACGAGAAGAAAAAAAAAGAATCACTAACAGTAAGATGACAAAATAGCTAAAAACAAAGGGACATAGATGTGGATTGGTTAACAGAAACCATAATTTTCAGGTGCACACACTCACACAAGTGTGTAAACACCTCCAATCGGGGACCTCCTATTGTCCCTCTTTTGTTTGGACTTTAACTTTTTGGCAACAGCTCCCATTGGTTTTGTACACAATTTCCAACTGGGGACCTTTACCCAACCGGGGACCCTATTGTCCTCTTTTGTTATAGGTCCCCGGTTTGAATGTGAAAACAAACTCCCCCCCCCCCCCCCACACACACACACACACGCACGCACACAAGTGTGTAAACACCTCCAATCGGGGACCTCCTATTGTCCCTCTTTTGTTTGGACTCTAACTTTTTGGCAACAGCTCCCATTGGTTTTGTACACAATTTCTAACTGGGGACCTTTACCCAACCGGGGACCCTATTGTCCTCTTTTGTTATAGGTCCCCGGTTTGAATGTGAAAACAAACTCACACACATCTCCCCCAACCCTTTGTTATGATGCCGAGCCTAACGCTTTAAAAGCTATCTATTGTCATAAATGTATCTTTTCTGAGAATGATAGCGATCACAACCTGTTTAGCAGTCAAATGAAGACATTCATAAACTCAAAAACAAGTTAACACATTTTAAAATTTATTGTTCACATCCGAAATATGAGCATTTCAAACAAGTAGCAGGCCTGGAAATTCATCTTTGAGAGAGCAAGGCTTTGAGAGAACAAGGCCTACAACAGTTTTACTAGACAATGTATGTTGGGCCAGTGTTAAGGGTGAGCCCTGGATGCTATAAATACAGCATTTCCCAAATCCCAATTCTTGTTCAAACTCTACCACTGTCTGCCTGTGTTTTGTGGGTATCCCTAATCCAGGAGAGTCTGTGTGTAAACTTGACAAGCCAGTCCAATTAGCATCCAGGACTTGCAGCTCATAAAAATAAGAATCCAAAAGTCACGTTCATTTCATTTTTCCAGAATTGTATTATTTACTTCTATCATTATATTTGATGCAATAGAATTTACAACCCTCAAGCGAAGGGCCTGCTTGGTTGCACTGCCCCTGTGGTACAATCATGGTGGATGTTGTCAGTACGTGCCTCCAAGATATTCCGTAAGTTAAGAGGGTTTCATTTTCTTATCTAAGTGTGTCATTTACATGTTCAGGTTTTGCCTGGGTTAATTCAACCTTATTAGTTTGCTTAATTAATTAGGTACTACAATTTAGTTCAATCTACCATTGACGATTGACATACCCAATTTGTACACAAAGGATGCTGGCAAAGTTATGTCACTGCCCCCCTCCTAATCTAATTATTGACCCCTATTGATTGACACCCCTCTCTTGGTCCAGCATAGCATGAGCTGACCAGTGTGTGCGACGTGGTTAAGACAATGGAAATACTTATGTCAGTACGGGCTGACAGAGGCCCTCTCTGCAGGTTTTTTTTAAACGACATGAATAATCACAACCAATGAAACTGTCCATTGCTGCCACATGGTGGCGCTATAACACTTTGTTGATCAGCATGAATTTTTATTTTTCAGGCATTGTTTTTGAAATGTTACTCCACGATTGATTACAGATGGATCATACGATGCATGCGCACATCAGCTGCATTTGGTAAGAAATGTGACAGTTGAGCCGCAACAAATACAATTTCACAAACTACTAGCTCTGCTTCAACAACAAAAATGGATCCCTCTGCAGTGTCAGTGTCGTATTTGTTTGCATGTAGTTCTTGGAATCTGTACTGTAAGGATGTATTGATCTCTTTTGATCGATATAGTCATTTACTATTTTGTGGAAAATACATATATGAACCTTGAACTTTGAACCTTGTACCTTGTTTAGGAAAACAAACAGGTAGCATTCATGATCTACCTGCATATATCAAACTTCTTTGTATAGTCCATGTTACCTTTGTTTACAAAAAGAGTGACACTGTACAATCCGGGGCATTTCCTGGCGGGCAAGATACTACACAGGTCATATGGGAAGTTTGATAGTTTGTGTCATAATTTCCTCATACGTTCAAAAAAAATCTAAAAATAACAGCTGAACAAGTTTTGAGATGTGCCACCTTTCTTCATATCAAACGTTGATACAAAGCAATATTTATCCATAAAAACATCAGACATGTTTTTTTTCCATTGAGCTATGTACAAATCAGGTCTTCAGGAAGTCCAGGCTCATAGGTTACATGTTCTATACTGTTGAAGTGTACCATCCATACAAATATCTTTGAAATACTTATTTTAGTAATATGAACATATTTTTTTATTTTCTTGTAGCACCACACTTAGTCATACAAAGACAATTCAAAAAGTGAGTGATTTTTTAGTTAAATTTATTTATTTATTTATTTATTCATTTTCAAAATAATCTGTGGAAAGTCGTGTAATGTGTTTTAATTAGTGAGTTTTAATTTGTGTTGTTGATGTAATGTATGGCAGTTCTCACTGGAATGCTCAAATCAATGACTGAGAAGGCGCGCACATTGCACATTAGTCTTGGTCCCAGGCTGGTTCCAAGACCAAGACCTTCGCGGTTGGTCTTGAGAGAGCACCCACTAATGACGGCAGTGAGTAACTGCCTTGAACTGAGGCTAATGCTCAGTGCAAAGTACAATGGGGATGGTTTGTGTGATTGGCAAGTGCCAGAGAAAGTCTCCCACCTTCAGGGTTTTCAATCAAACTGCTTTAAAATTTCACAAGATGTCAGCTTTCTTGTTTATAATTTCTCTTTTTTTAGATACATATTTCTTAGCAAAATGTTACAGAGAAAATTTCAAAATTATTAAAAAAGAGTTGATTGACAGGTCAGGCACAGGCTTGAATGGGAGCTTTGCACATGGCTGTGCAGACCTGAGGATGGATTGCTTTATATTTCGATATAAAATTTCTGATTTTGATAATTTGTCGATGTAAGTATGACTGAGGAGAGAATGCTTCTAATGCTAGCTGTAGCGTGTGTAGAATAAAGTTTCATAGTTGTGGGATATAAACAAAACGTGAGTTATGGTTTAGTATGTTTTGCTCTTTTATTCGGGACCAGTGTGTAGATGTGTGGGATAAGTATAGCCACCTAAAGTCAGTTGACGTAGGTGCCCATTGTACCAGGAAGCAAGTTTTTGTGCTTATACTATCATTTTATCAAATAGCAGAAAAAAAACGTGTAAGCAATGACAATACTTCATAAACGAATGAGATTTAACAGCGCATGTGCTCGTTCACAATGGATTTGCAATAATGCTTCACTCATCTACTTTACAGTTATTCGCGCACCTTTTACTTTGCTTATACATGTAATGGTTAGCAGTTTTTATGAAAATTTACATATAGAAATTCTGCATTAATAATATGGCCGAACATCTGCTTACACTTACAGGCTTTACTTACAAAATTGTGCCCAGGCTTGACAAGTCCAACCATGGTCAATAGTCAGGAAGTCCTGGTCAGAGTTATAAACAAGCTCAATACTAACTACAATGAGTAAATGACCATTGACTGTGCGTGTGAGCTTGATCAAGCCGACTGAGGTGGTCAAAGTCCAACATTTTTGAAAATCAAGTTTAAAATTTAAGTTTTCAAGTTTTCCGCCAAAATTCAATTTGTGTCCAACAACACAAACCTAATAAGAGCAGTTTATAAGTCCATACATTATGCAAGAAGATAAGGCATGCAGGATTTTCGTTGGTATGGTTCTCTATCACTCAACCAGAACCACACGTGACGTGTGGTGAGACTGTGTGCACCGCAAAATGGGTTGTTATTTTTCACTAAACGGGTGCAGTTGACAAGCAACATGATACTCGTTCGGAACTGTTGGTCTGTTTTAGGACTACAAAACTTAATTAAAATAAGAAAGATTGTATTTGAATTACTGTAAGCTGTTTCTCTTAAAATTACTCACCAACTGAACTCGAAAAGGACGACGAAAAGTGACCACAGCTCCTCTGTCAATCTGGTTTAGCGGTCCGCTTCTGGCTGGCTGCTGCTGTGCCGTGTCTTTCGTGTGTGTGTGTGTACGATTATGTTTTTTCAATGATGATCACGAGAGGGCGGCCTTGATATTTACCGGTCGATCGTCGGATGGTTTGAATAGAGGTACGGCGGCGAGTGTCTCGCCGCAGAGCGGCTACGGCATGCAAGGATGTGTCGTGTATACAAGAACGCACATTTGAATCTATTGCAAAAGCCACAGCCAAAGACGCTCGCCAAAGTTTGTATTATTATTGTTTTCAGGATAACATAAAAAGATGTTGTAACAATGTTGGGTAGAAAATAACAGTTTGTTGAGGGGTAGGGGAACACTCAGCAGATGAAGCCTGCGAGAATTTGTGGCGCATTTGGCGCCAAACCATAGCCAAACCCTGGGGGATAGGCCTATTTATAATCAGCTGTTTAAAAATATTTTGTACATGTTTTGATGAGAATCAATGTATTGCAATGTTTGATAATCCAAGTGACTATGGGACACAGCGGTAATGATCGCTGCATGCACTACGTGACTGTTCTTAGTGACTCAAAATGATATGCCACTTCCGTGACGTTGACTCACCTCGATGTGACCATCTTAACTTTTCAAAATGTTTTTCGTCACATGCGTCGCTTGGTCGACTTTTGCGGATGACACCGGGCCGCCGCCGTGGCGGCTGGCCCAGTTGTTGCGCAACAACAATGACTTTAAAGGCAACTTTATTCCACAAGTTAATGACCATGAACTATAGTTGGTAAAGAGCACTGGAGAGCCGTTGATATTACAAAGCATTGTTAGAAACCACCCTTTGAAGTTAGAGAAAGATCGGTAATTTTCACTCATGAACCCTTTCTCAGGCATCTGAAAGCGCACAAATTCTATGCAACACTTTTTGTTTCTATCATGATAATTTTCTTGCAACTTCGATGACCAATTGAGCCCAATTTTCACAGATTTGTTATTTTAGGCAGGGCTCTAATTTGGGGGAAATATCCACAAGACTGCAGGGCTTGTAGCTCAAAATTTTTAACTGGACCAGAATTTATTTTACAAGACCAGAATCAAAATGAGTTGAACAAGCACTAAGAGAAAATCTATCTCCTTTGTCTTATGTGTAGCACTTCGATACTGAAGAGAATTGAAAGATATTTATCAGCAAGTCAACATTTTGTCACAAAAATATTACACAATGAGGTAGCCTATTATTATTAAATTGGAAAAACACAAGACCGACGGGCTTATCCGTTTGTGAGTTTCTGCTGGCCCGACGCTAAAAACACTGACCCGTGCCTGTGGTCCAGCGTTAATTTCGAGCCCTGCCTATTAGGTATGTTGGGATAAAACCAAGCGATGGTGGGCCTACCGGTCTTTTACAATTAACACAAGCATTTAACAAAAACACGTGCTATAATAATTTTCAGACAGGTTGTTATACGTTTATATGTTTTTTTGGTATAGGCCTATGGGATACACCGAGGATAATTTTTATTGATGAAATTATGTGAAAATCAAACTATATTGGTTACAATTTCTGCCAAATGTTCTGTATCAAATAAATGGTGACTGCATTTGTAAACCATGATGGGTTTGCCCAGCTTACCTTTTGGCTATTATCACACTACAAAAGATCACACCGGGGGCCGGGGGGGGGGGGGCGGGGGGGGGGGGGGCAACTTGACGGAAGTCCCATAATGTGCACTTGTCTGCTGTGCCGATTTATTGTCCCAAAGCCATGTGGTGACAATATTAGACCCAGTACTAAGGAGTACAGCAACCCAGTTACTGGATCTAGCAAAATAAAGGCTACATTTTTTTTAAGGGGAGTAAATACTAAAATTTGTTTGATTTAATTTTCATCCTCTAGTTTTCATAAGTTCTTGAAATGCTTTTACAGCCACATAGTTACAAACTTTGCGTGGGAACTAAAAAGGGGAAGGGGTTCGCTTTCTTCTATTGCAATTGTAAATAATTTATTCACTTTTATTTTGTTTGCTATCCATAAATTATTCCTATTTTTAATGACCTTTTGGTCGGGGACACCACACGCTCACGTGCACGTGCCTGCCTCAACCCAATACTTAAACATCAAAACGGTAGCCAGTTGTCTTTTGCCCACTCACAGACCATTCTATGCTCAGACAATTAAACTGCATAAAAGTTGAAAATTAGGCGACATTTTGCAATCCTTTTCCATGTGGTTTAGGAGGAAAAAATGATTAGAGCCTTGTCTAGAGCAAGTCAGTTCAGAACAGGAAATTACTTTGACAATCATATTATGTGGTGCGGCTAATTAAAAGTGTTTGGTTAAAAATTCGACCTTCACATCACAAGGATGTCTCGTGACTACCACTAGGGTGGTTCCTACTAGTACTGCGACTCACCTTAGTACACATAATGCTAATAGACGTCTGGGTATAAATCTTCAATGAAAAGACTCAATGTATTATACCATGACGCTATAAGTGAAAATATAACGGTGTATGATTCGTAGCATTGAGTGTGCAGACTACCGCACCCCCCCCCACACTACAATCACCCACGTCATGTGATTCACCGCGACGTTGCATGCAAAACATTGAGTTTAGAAATTTCGTAAAAAATAGTGATGACAAGTCAGACTGTTTTGCCAATCATGACAATGGCAGACGAGAAGATGTTTCCTAAAAGATATCTACCACACTTTTTAGAGATGTAAGTGTCCCAAAGGCCATGATATCATCAAGATGGCGTTGTATCGACGAATTTTCCCTCATAAAGAAAAGAAATGTCGCAGTGGAAGGTGGACTTTTCGGTCGCACAAGAAGGACTACAATTTTTCGTAAGTTTAGGGATTTTTCCTTACCATCATGGGTTTTTATGACTTTTAAATATGTTTCATGGCATCAATATAATTTACGTATGGATTTAAAATGTTCAGTGGTGTACAATACACACTCATTCAATAGTGGTAGAGTGGAGACCTTGACACACTTGTTTATTTCTATAAACAAATACTTTAAAAAATTGTTTTAAAAAGCTGGGAAAGTCGGTTTATCATTTGTTTGTAAATTGTTTACAAATCTGACATAGCATTGTCAAATTGAAGGTAGTTTGAGTGTTTCTAAGTTGGATAAACCTTATCTTAAAGTCAATGCTGTGATTTGTCCTGAATCAAACATGTTTTTCATCAATACATAGATTGATCATTTGACATGTTTGAACTACTACCGGTACCAAACAACATAATTTCAAGAGACGTAGTATTAAAACCTATATACTTGATAGCCACGATGTAGTTTTTACAAAACTAATTCTTGTTCATTTTAGGAATACTAACTTCAGTACAATAATTCCGATACAGCAATGTCTAAACTGTACAGAGGAAATCTGTATTAAAAAATGTTTTATATATTAGTAGTACTTTTATAGTAGTTTTTTATTACTTATTTATTTATTTATTAATAAACTGTACAAATGTTTTTTTTTAAATTGTTTAAATTAATTAATTAATTTTATTTATTAATTAATTTATTTACTTATTGTATTTATTGTATTTAATTATTTTGTTGTTAACAGTTCACCAGAAGCTCTAACATCACACAAGAGGTAAGTTTTTTTTTAATTCTGTGAACTTTTTCAGATGCTCGATCCCCCTCCCCACCACCTCCCCCCCCAAAATAAGAATAAAAACACAAACAATACTTACATTAAACAAGGCAAGGGTCACACTCACAGACAGAATTTGTTGATGTTTGTAATGTATGAAGTCTGTCTTCACAGAAAAACAGGCGCGCCTTGGCCACTTGACTTTGGCATTGTGAGGCAAAATTCCACAGTTTTTATAATAATAATAAAGATACATTCATCATTGTCTTCGTATTGGTTTCTACCCCTTCAAACTGTTCCCAATCCGTTTCAGGGATGAAAAATTTCAGACTTTTATCTGAATTCAGACTTTTGAAAGTATTCCTAGTAAAACTAAAATACTTTATTTCTCTACGAATAAAGTAAGTCAATCTCTCTGATCTACTTCTCTAGCACTGAGGATACTTTTCCCGAAAGCTCTTTGGAGTCTATAACTCCAAGGGTTATGAACAGGTGGCAAAGCTATCATTTCAATGTACCTCCTGAGATCTGGATCGCAGTTTCAGACATTTTCGCCAGAAATGACTCTCATCCTTGACTTTTCTTCAGCCCCATCATTGATAACATTTCCACCCCTGTTGTGTGCATTGAATTGCATGGTTTTACCATTAAGCAATTTAGCTTGCCTTTTGTTAACATAGGACTAGTAACCAGTCTAGGTCATGCCAGAAGGAGTACTTTGGAATTTAAACTTGATTGAGTATGTCAAGTCTAACTAAGTTGTTTATAAATAACTCTCATCAGAACATCACATAGGCTAATTATAGAAATGTCAATATTACTTTGATGATATTCGTCGTGATGTTGGGGTTTATGTGAGTTCACAGATGAGCTATGATAATTTTTGTCAGCTCAACAAATTAGTGTTTGTTTGGGATAAGACTCTACTGTCTTATTTGCCATGAAGTTCCTTTTGATATTTGCCCTCTTACTGGGGATTGTTTATTTATTATTTATTTGTTAGAAAATATATCGGACAATACAGTTGGCCTAAACAATAAAAATACAGATTAGTACAATGAAAACAATGGGGGGGGTGGGGGGACAGGAGAATCAGGAAAACCAGGAAATGAGACAAACCTGAACAAAAAACAAACAAAACACAGACTCACTCTGAAACAGAAATGCAGGTGTGAGGGATTGGCCAAAAAGCTAAAAGCTTATATCTAGGATTTCCCACTGCACCGGTCAGCGGGGGAAAAATAAACAAAAAACAAGACAAGACAGAAACAAAAATAAGGTGAGGCAAGAAGGAGCAATAACTAGAAAATAAATTATCTGGTTCTTTTTGAGGCATCATTTTGGTGACTACTTTGAAGGTGCGTGCTTTCATTAAAGGTATTGCACGCGGTAGTTCGTTAAAAACTAAAAATTTATTATTGTCGGGACCCCAACATTATCTCACATCCATCAGCCAAGTAAAAACACAGTTTTGCATGTTATATGTCTTTTGTGCAAAGTGCATTGTACACAGCGCAGGACAAAGCTAGGATGCTGGGGTAGAATCCAATAAATACATGTAAGCTTTCTGTTGACAATTTGATTGAAAGACTAATAAATCCCATTTTTGCCTCTAGTCTGACCATGGAGGTAGATCTGACAATGACAACAACCGCCCGAACCGCCGCTGTGTGTCCCAAAGGGAATTATTCATGCAAACCGCGTAGTTCATGTGAATTTTGTGTCTCAGCCGCACGATTTCTTATTTGTGTGGTTAGACTTCAGTTCAAAAGTTGCGCACACGCAAATTTTAAAATTAGCTTGCACGAGTTTTAAAGATGGCCACTTTCAAAGATTGTGCCCAGCATCATCTGTCAAAATTCGTTCAGAGGTTGAAATTATTACAAACATCTCTTGGCAAAAAATCAGACCATGCAATTTGAAGGTACATGTGTTGTTGTGCAAAGTTTGTAATATTAGGGAAACATTCTATTTGAACTGTTTCCTCCAAAATGATAATTCCACAAGTACTCTACATGTGAATGTCAAAAACACTAATTAAATGGAATATGTAATGTTTACACCTCTGACTGCAAAAATAGTTTTTGGGAATTTTGTTTGTTAGTCATACATATTGACAAACAGTCGTATGATTTTTAAGGTGGTTTACAGTATCCAATCATTCCACTGCACTTCCTCAAATGACCTTTGTTGTCAGTTGTTGGCTTTTTGTTCCACTCAAGTGTGGAACCTGGTTTCCTTAATTGTTCTTTTGGATCCACTTTCATACATTCACCTTTAAAAAAAATGTCCCTTGCTACAAAATCTAGCAATGTTTGAGAAGATTTCACTTGGGACCTTGGAGAGTCCAGAGAGTGTTGTCCTTTCACACCAAGTGCAAATTTTAAAACTTCACAACCTTGCTAAAATGAAAAGGGCTTTTAAGGGTTCCTTTGTGGTGCAGGGAACGATTTGGTCCCAAATTTTTGCATAGCAAAACTGCTATGCAATTTTTTTGTTTGCATAGCAATCTCAAAATATTGCATAGCAGTCGATAAATTTTGTATAGCAAATTTTAAAATGCCTAAATATTGTTGAAAATTTAACCCTGTGACACAGGTTTATTTGTGTGTTTTTTAAGGCTTAATTTCAGGCCAAGGCTACTTTCAGAATGTCTATAATTAAAGAATATTAGACGCTCCAAAACTTAATATGAAAAAGGCCTATTCCCTCAACTTTTTTTTCACTAGAGACAACTTAAATTTTGGGTTGCCCGCAAGTTTTTCCACTAGCCTACGTGTATTATTAAATGCACACAATTTTCGTAGCGTCAAAAAAAAAAAAAAAAAACTTTACGATTTTTTTTTTTTTTTTTTAACGATCTTATCCCCTATTTTCTGCCCTAAATAGTACTTGTTTTCATCAACAACCATTTTCATGGATTTGTAATTTGAGAATCGGTTTATAGAACTTCTTTTGCAATGAAATCTTCGTGTTAACGATCGATCGACGACGCACATTGAGAAAAAATTCAATGAACTTTGCCCTGCAACGCCCTCTATCGGCAAAAGTTGTCGATGCTTGAATAGCCTGAACCCAACGCTGTGTATAGTACAGAATCCACGGGCGTGCGCCGCGTTGTGCAGCAATTCTTTACTCGACTCGTGAACGTGTATGGAGTTGGAGGCTAGCCAAGCTTCCTTATGAATATGAATTTATTGACGGGCCAATCACAGCGTGCGGAATGTTGGTTAGGATGGACTTTGGACCTGCTGTTGTACTGAACAATAATACTACCATGTGTTGTGTGCGTGCGGGCGAACGTTGGCTACTCACTACCATGTGGTTAAGGGAAGTGCGTGCCTGTTTACTATGAATTGAACGATCGCGATCGCGGTCACATTAAATCTAGCAAATATCAAGACTTGCTAAACCATTTTATGAACTTAAAAATAATCTCTCTTTGGGATTTTACAACTGTACCCCTCATTTATTGTGAAAAGGAACAATTTTTTGACTAGCCTGGCGGGCTACTAAGGGAAGGGTTTTGACTCGCACGCCGCTGTTTTCACTCGCATTTGGCGACCGCTAATTTCGAACCCTACCGATGCTGCTTCCATCGACCCATCATGTGTGGGGGAATGTGGATCACAGCGCGGCGTCGTGCGCGATATGATTGTTTCCCTTGCTCTAGTCTTAGGTTGTCGGACGTCACGCTAAATAAAAGGCAATTCCTCAAACACCCACCGCCACAGCTTAGGTAAATGTGAATCCAAAACCTTGTGGGTGTAAACTTATTTTTATAACTATACAATTTAGTAAAACTTGCATCGCAAATTGCATCGCAAATTGTGCGATGCACTTTGTAAAATTGCATCGCAAATCGCTCCAATTGCATCGCAAAATGCGATGCAATACAAGGGAAATCGTTCACTGTGGTGTATACTACAAACAGCTGCCAACATTTCCATCTTGCAAATTGGGGAGATTTTGTCCAACAACCAGGCAGATTTTGTGCAACAACCAGGGAGATATTTAGAATCACGTTCAACATACTAGGGAAAAAGTTTCCATAATCAGGGAGATTGTCAAACTTATTTATCAGAACATGGAAAGATTGGTTTATTTTCAGTATTAAGCTTTGGTAAAAACAAAGGGAAAGTTGGCAGCTCTGCATTATGTGGTAGTCAGTATGCAGCTAAGGTCAACCTAGAGATGTACTATGAATTCATCAGCACATGATGTGTATTGTATGTCAACCACACACATATACCTCCATGTATGGATTGTGTGCTGAGAATGCTCACGTGAGCAATTCTCTACTGTGTGTAGTATGAGCTTAAAACCATAAAGCTATCCATACAACTAGGTTGATAGGATCATGGATACCGAAGACTAAATCCCCCTTGGGAAGAAAATTGTGTTCATGTATACTAAACATTATCCTATTGTAATTACTGTAAGTACTGCCTTGTAAGACCGTCGTCCATGGTATACTAGAATGGAGGAGAAATAATCCACTGAAATAAAATGGCAGCAGTATGTGTGCAGAATGTCCTTCTACTTTGATGATGTTTTTAACGGATAGTTTTACATGCTTTTCTGGAAATGGGAACTATACAATGACAGTAAATGTACTTTCCAGAAATCAACATACATGTAGTATCATTGATTCATAATAATAATCCGAGAGGATTTTTTACTCAGGTTGGATGTTTGCAGGCTATCATGAAGATTGAAAAGTTGCTCATTTTTATCGTAATTGAATGGTAACATGGAAACGTAGGGTGGGCAAATTAAACTCAAGAGTGTCCCTGGACACCAAGATGCTGTTATTGGCTAATAGACCATGTAACCTGTGACATTACATGAGCTATGTATAGGGCCTGGACTTCCTGCAGGCAGGATTTGTACACAGCCCAGTGGAAGAAAGCTTCAAATCTGTTTTTTATTTATTTTAGGAAGATTGCACGGTCTGATTTTTTATCAACTTTTGATATGGGTTAGTGTAACAGTTTTTACTGATTGTGTGTCTCAAATACACCCATGACCAACTCAATGCAAATTGTAGGTGCTTACAAGGTCACTCATTTTTTAATTGCAAAATATTACGAATAAAACTTTCGATGGCGCATTCTTATTGGTTAGTTATGTAGTTTCCATGGCGTAGTCAGAAAGGTTTTCGCGCGCTCATGGCTATATTTTTCCAGCAATAAAATGATGTATAGATTTTTTTTTGTTAAACAGCGAATCAATTAATGCATTTTTTGGCAGTCTACTGTGCATTTACCCATACGAAGAAAGGGGGCCAACTCAAAACTTGTACAGACTTTATTTTAATAACTCTCCAAGTTGTATGGAAAATATGACAGAAAATGTAAAATGTAACAGCTTACCATATGACCAGTGTTTGACACTACACTTGCCAGTCAGGAAAATGCCCTGGAATGTGCAAGGTCACTCTTGTTGTAAACAAAGGTTACATGTCTGTATGTTTTGGACTGTAAAGGAGGGTGGGGTTAATTTTGCATTGATTTTTAGTGATGAATGAGCAATAAGGAGTTGGATTCTCGGCCAGCTCTCTGAGTTGAAGGACAAGTCAAGGTCAAGTCAAGGTCACACACTAGCCTACTGCATCCAAAACAGGACCATTGTATGCTTGCCTTGAAGCGGCGTTGTTGGTTCCTTTGAATCTCGACCTGGGCCAAATTACCAACAGTAGCTAAGCACAACAAAGTTATGCCTGTAAACCAGAATGAGGTTACCAGCCAAGCTACTGTGTCATATGTACCATCTATAACTGGTATCCTGCTTATTTTTGCTAAGCAGAAAATTCTTAGGCAATTCTGCTGTAGGCAGTTCTATGAGAATTGAAATTGGGCCCGCACAGTAGGTGTATAGTTTACATTGATGGCTAAAACGTATGCTGTACACCTGCCATGATTATCAGCTAAATCTAGGTTTTCCCACACAGGCCTGAGGTTGAATGACTTCAAAGTCAAAGTGGGGATTTCCTCGTATCTGCCAAACGAGTCATTACACCCTCCTCCCCACCCCCCACAACCCACAACCCATATTCCACTTCTCTCTGTTTTGCCAGTCGCCGCACTTCCACGTAAAATGGAGCAATCAGCATCGTCACTCAGTTAACAATCTGTGTCGCGTGCGTCTGAGTCACATTAGAGGCTGGCACCAAGCCACAAAGTTTCCAGATCTTTGTAAAGAAGTCTTGTTTCTCAGTCTTATTTTTGTTTGAAAACTTAATTTCTTCGGTGTCGCAGTTCGACTGTTAATAACTGTGATTTATTCGTGTTGAAATGGTGGGTTGTAAATTTATTTTCAGCATATTTGCTTTTCTGGTTAGTTGGCATATTTTTGGGAAAACAAACATTTAAAGTGGGTGGAGTTTTCTTCTTCAAACTTTGATGGAAACACAATTTTTTACACGGCTGGCCTTATGGGAACAAATTTTATGGTATACGTGTATCTAGACAAAAACAAAAAAGGAGGTGGAGTGCCTTATGATTTCTTGACCATTTGAACATGCCATAAGTCAAAGTTTGGGTCTAAAACAAAACAATGATCAAGAAGGATGACAGGCAGAGTGTGCCATGTAATGCGCCGCCGAGTCGATGGGAGTCGTTGAAGAATTTCTTAGGAAGACTTACAAGAGTCACTGTGCCGGGCCTCTCGTCAAATCTTGACGTTCCGGATGGATGGACGATAGGGTCTATGTCACGGACATGTTGCAGGTAACATTGTTTCATCGTACGATCAACCGTGGATGAGATTCCTGGATGGATTGTAGTAGTTGCCAACACAATGCAGTTATTGATTTCTTGACGTTGAACTTTCAGATTTTTGTTGTCGCTTACAGAACGTTTGGGAAGTTTTAGTCGACCCTATTTTGATTTGCTGCTTTGATGAAACATGCTTTTCGAGACCTTTTTCGAAGATGTCCTTTTACACTTTTCAAGATCTCACCAGGGCTCAACCTTATAGAGCTGCTTAAGCAGAAATATTGCTTATCAATAGTCTGCTAAGCAGAAATGAGCAGGATACCGGTCACAGTTGTGTGCTCAATAAGATCTGATAAGACTTAACAACACTTACATGGTTTTGTTTTTCTGTTTGTTTGCAGTTGGCAAGCGCCTGATTTTGACAAGAATCAGATCAGACTTCTTGTTTTCAACGAGGGAGACTTGAAGGGACGTAAACTTCTCTTTGACTCCAAGGCCATCAAGAAAAATGAGCAGAAAGTGGAGGTAAGACCAGGAACCAAAATAATCAAGCTTGGCTTAGCTCAAGAGGAACGTAGCTAAGCATAAAAGGATTGTACATTGTAGCTAAGCACAACAAAAGGAATGTAGCTAAGCACAACAAAAGGAATGTAGTTGGTGATGCAAACATCAAGTTCTCATCATCTGTCGTTGTCTTTTAAGAAATGATGCGTGGAAAATTATTTCATAACTTAAATTTTACGTAAAAACTGAGTGTGTTGTTACTTTTTGTTATTTTTCTTTTTCTAAGAATAGATAGACAAGCCTTCACATTATAGTGAAGAATGAATCAGCTTTATTAAGATTAAAAACACAATCTATTTTTGAAAGCACAAAGTCAATGTCTTTGATCTCTTGCCAATTTTTGCAGGGATGGTGACCTATAAATTGAATTTCGTTTGTCAAATATCAACATTCTTGTTAAGAAAATGCTGTTAAAAGAGGACAATGTTAATGATTTTTTTAAATGTTTGTTGGTTGAACAAAGACAATTTAACTAGAGCAGGATTTGAACCTGTGACCTCCGGATTAACGTGCCGGCGCTCTACCAACACAGCTATCTAGCCCTAATTTTGGCATTCTCCTGATTTTGTCAATATCTTTGTTCGGGGAGGGGGAGGGGGAGGGGGGGTTGACAGTCCAAAGCCATACAATCTGTAACTGCTGTACAGCCAGGGATCACACCCAAGTTTACGATACAACATGGGAAGCGGCTGCAGAGGGATCACCATGAGGGGATGCGACTTTTTAACACTTGATATTTAAAATGTCAGATATGGACAGAAAACAAAACTGTGTTAAACATTTGATTCAACTTGTTAAAATTTCTTTTCACCCATAACCAGTCGTCTGCGGGCAAGGGACACCAGTGCAGGTTTAGCTGTTCTTTTGGAAGTAAGAACAATCTTTCGTCATCAGAAAATGTCCACCTAGAAGGGTCAGGTGTCCCAGGGCCAAGTGGAGATGTCAACAATAAATACACAGTGAGTAACTTCAGGTTTTATTATGCGCAGTTCACCCCAGGAACTTAATAAAAGTATGCTCTGATTGGTTGGTGTCATAACAAATCAATCAAAACTTGTGACATGTTGTGGCCAGTAGTTAAGAACACCAGACTCAAGCTCTGGTGTGTTTCTGATCAGCAGAGTGTGGGTTCGAGTCCTGGTCGTGGCACTTTTGTCCTTGAGCAAGATACTTTACCATCATTGCTTTGTCCTTCGGATTGGACATTAAGCCGTAGGTCCTGTGTATTTAGATTGGTAGTGCACATAAAAGAACACAGAACACATATCATGGAAGAGTTGGGGTTTACCCGTGTTTCTGGTTCACATAGCAAGCACTCTTGTCTACAGGTTTCCTCAGGCTTGCGAGCTACAGTGATTTATGTTCACTTATGAGGCATCCTTGGTTTCATTACCAGAAATATATAATAATCATAATAAAACAAAAGTTCAAGTTGAAGCTTGATAATCTTTTAGCTGTATCGAATTGCTGTATAATTCTTCATCTTTCTCTGTAAATGTTCCTGTTTAGTTCTTGCGCCCAAGTTCCGATGTGAAACTCTTGGGGGAGATGATGTATGGGTCAGTAGCCATGTCGTATCGAGGGTCATCGGTCAAAGTTCACACCATCAAATCACCCTCTGAGCTCATGCTATCTCAGGTGTTTGTGCTACGACCGAAGGAAAATGTGTAAGTTTTCTGCTTATGAGTTGAAAAAGAGTGTTTAGCAAATACTGGCTGGGAACCACTCAACAAACCATGCATGAATGGGTTGTTAGCTGGTAAACCATTGCTTCCGAGCTAGACTCTTCAGTGCTAAGCAAGCTTGTATGCTTAGCAGAAACGTGGTCTTGATACTGCACAATTGGACATGTTTGGCTTACTTCACATCACTCTTAAAGTTAGGGTCATAGATTGGTTTTTGTCTACGTAATGCTGATTTATTGGCAAAATTATATTTTTTCTTTACAGCGATCAAGAAAAGGATAACATAAGTCTCGCTCCTGTGGACATGATGGTCCCACGTAATAAACCCTCCGAGTCAATTGGTAAGGAAGAACATGCTCATATTTTGAATTTCCTAACGTATTTGTTTCTTAATCTCTCAAAGAAGGAGTCTCTGAGACAGAAGCATGTCTTCAGATGATTGGTACAGAGGTTCACTTGTAGATAATCAATAACTTTGGAACCTTTAGGCTTGTTACTTTCTCCAAGGCAAAAGATGTTGAAATGGAAATGTTTCTCAGCATAACATAATCAATACTTGATCAATAACCTCAAGCTCACTGCAAAGAACTTGGAAGAGCAAAGTAAAAGCGAGTGTGATGGGAAAATTCTGCCTCTCTGATGGTTCAAAATGGTAATGGTGTTTCTTATAAAGCGCACATATATCCTAGTAGCTAGATCAAGGCGCTTCACAGCATTATTATCCCTGTTCATCAGGCATACTTTTAGATCATTCCTCTAACTTTCTCAACTCCCTGCATACAACCCCAAGCTGCTTAAATTAGCGCAAAGGGGTTAATCCACCACAATACTGTCTCAGCCCTTTCATTTATACACCCGGGTTAAGAGAAGCAATTATGGTTTAGTGCCTTGCTCAAGGACACAAGTGTCATGACTGGGAATCGAACCCACACTCCGACGATTCAACCATCAGAACTCGGGTCCGATGCAGTAGGCCGCTTGGCCACAACAAACCATAAATCCCCAGGCTGAATAAGACCATGTGTATTAATCTTTTCTGCCGTACAGCCCATAGTCTACCTGTAGCTGTCCCTCCTGCTGCATCCTACAGCACTCTAGATGATGACAGTGGAGTAGCTTCAAGTAAGTCTGCTTTCTCTCATCCATTCTTAAAGACCATCTTATCATAGCTCATCATGTGTCCAGAAGAATGGCACAAAGCTCTCTGCCCTACTCCCAGGCGCATGAAGTACTTTTCCCATAACAGAAGGTCGTAGGCAATAAAATGTCTCATGACAAAAAAATATGGCATTACTACCAGTGACCCAACATGGGCACTTGATCAATATGCACCTTAGGCCTCCGATGTTTACCAACCGCTGTGCGTAATGTTCTACGGGGATTGCCAAACAATAGGTTGCATTTGTTACAGACTTTGTTAAACTTGACGATCAATTTCTGCTTTTCTGATGTTTTTCTTTTGAAGTTTTTTAAAACCACATCAGTGTACTATCATAAACTTATTACTGACCTTTCCACTTTGACCTCCATATACAGGCTCCAGCAGCTTCTTGACCCCGTTTCCATCGCCTGGAAGTAGTGTATCAAGCAACCAATCCAATAGCCTCCATCGACGTTGGATGCGTAACCAAGTCACCAGCATGGAACATGGAGTCAGGCGTAAATCCTCAGAAACTCTCCTCAATGTCGACGAGGTAATGGTTTCTCTATTTTTTTCCCTCCTTAATTGTTCTCCTTTCTCCCCCTTTTTTATGGTTACCCCCCGGACTACCTGAAAGAAAGCTCAAAATAGAACGGTCCGAGTCATCACCCCCTTTCCTAGACACACCCACTTATCTCCAGTGCTCAAGCAGCTTCATTTGGCTCACGGTTAAAAAAAACTTCAAGTACAAGACAGCCTTAATAAGGTACAAAGTAACCACTAAATCATTTCCAGAATACATTTTGGAGCTCACTGGATCTCACAACACTGATACGAAGAAACTTGCGCTCCCAGGGCAACCTACGTTTTCCCCCACACTGCAAAGAGAGCAGGAGAAAAAGCTCTCTCTGTTGCAGGTCCAATAATCCGGAACTCCATCCCACAATCCGTCTGATGCTTCACCTCAATACACATGTTTAAATCCTCTCTTTGAGACCTACTTGTTCGCTTAATTCATGCTTAAATTCAGTCTTGTCTTTTTTCCGTTTTTCTTTCCTGACTATCAGAGTGAAGTCTTGGTGCGCTTTATAACTTTTGGAAAAGGCGCATTATAGATGCTGTTGTTATTGTTATTACCTAATGGCATGAGGTAAACCCCCGAGTATGAAACTTCCATTGTTACTTCCTAGAAAAAAGAGAGCTGTAAAGAATACATATTTATGTGGAATGTTCTTGTTAATTGCAGCCGATGAACCGTAGACGTCACCCCAAGATCGGTGTAGGTGTGGTCGTCTCGCTCTTTGATGAAACCGAGCTGGATAAAAGGAGACACTTCCAGACGTTCTTCTTCTCTCACTTTACGCTGTTTGAGGGACACTTCTTGAGGATGTCAAGTGCTGTAGAGAAAGCTCTTACCTACCAACGAAGAATGTTTATCATCCCAATTATGGAGGTGAGTCAAACTTTAAAAAAAACAACAACAACAGATGTTAACAAAACATGGAAGATCTCATCATGTTTGGTTCTTAAAAATTTACAGTGTCAAAGATCTCAGGGCTGAAATAAGTATTAGTCTTGGGAGGTTTCAAAAATATAGTGGCACGGCTACCTTAAAAAGACTTTTGGCACTTGCCGCAGCCCACAATTCAGACTCTGCCTTTAAAATTTTGTTTTTATGAAAAGTCGTCCAACACAAAGCCAAAGGGCCACTCTCATGTGAAGGCTACCAAAACAAAAGACAAGTAAAAGAGAGAGATGGTGGGAAAACACGATACAGGTAGGGAGTTCCAATGGAGTGCAGCAGTACCGGGGAAAAAGCTATTTGAATATCACACAGTATTGGCCTTTGGAAAAGACACAATGAAGGGATGAGAAGATGTAGTAATGTAGGTGCTGCCAGGTGTCTACAGAAGGGACAAGTGAAAGAACTTCTGCACACATACCATGAAAGTACCTGTAGAAGAGACTAAATGAGGAGAGCGTCCAACAGAAAGAGGACCTAGTGATGATGCCCAATCTTGTCCTACCAGGTTAATGGCTCGCTGCTGAATCCTGTCTAGCAATGATTGGTGACACGGCTGGAGCACCGGCTGGAGCACCTGCCTAGAATGTGACAACATTCAAGTCTGGTCAATTAATGGTCGTTTCTTCTCTCCATACTACAGGCTTTATACGAGTTCCGTTCAGCAGTTTACTCCTTATACTGCGCCCCTCGCATCCAGCGCCCCATCTGGTTGAATATGATGACTTACCAGATGCAGAGAGGTCATCTATGTGAACATCTTATGCACGAGTTACAGACGGAGCTGGAGATCCACAACAGTAAACAGACCAACTTGTGAGTAGGAGACATCTGACCCTATTTTGTCTCCCTATTTTGTCAATATCTTCACTCGGGGGTGCCAGTCAGAAGCCCTTTTCCTTGTGGTTTATGACTTAACTTTATTCAACCTGTAACTGAGGCATAACCAGGGATCTTACACACAAGTTTATGATACAACCTGGGAAGTGGCAGTACAGGGATCATCATAAGGGGGTGCGACTTTTTTGTTTCAAATATCGGGCAATAACCCACAAGGGAAACTGACTGGGTAATTTTTAAATTAAATTTTGTATTTAGATTGAAGTAAACAAAATTTCAAATCTCTTAAACTGTTTTCTTGACAGCTTCTTCAGTCGTCTGTTGACAGCAGTATTAATGCACCACCTTGCCTGGGTTCCAACAGTTATGCCCGCTGAGGCAGCACCAAACCGTGCGTACCTGGACAAACACTCCTCCATCCTTGTAAGTCTACTCGGAATCTCTTTTTTTTTTTTAACTCGGACAGAAATTTAAATATCTATACATGAAAATCAATATGTGTTTATAAATTGAAAAAATGAATATGTATTGATGTTAATTACAGCTGGATATGCTCGCCAAGTCGCATCCATACAACCCCCTCTGGGCCCAAATTGGGTAAGTTTAATTTCTGCATCATTTTTTCGTGTCTTGTCGTGGCCGAGAAGTTAAGAGCACTAGGCTCTGGTCAGCAGAGTGTGGGTTTGAGTCCCAGTCATGGCACTTGTGTCCTTCAGCAAGATACTTCACCATAATTGCTTTGTCCTTCGGATGGCACATAAAGCCATCAGTCCCGTTTACTAGGATTGGTAGTGCTCGTAAAAGAATCCAGATTACTTATCGTGGAAGAGTAAGGGTTAACCCCGGTGTTTCTGGTTCACATAGCAAGCACCCTTGGTTACAGGTTTCCTCAGGCTTGAGAGCTACGGTGATTAGGTTCACTTTGAGGCATCCTTGGTTTCATTACCAGAAATATATAATAATAGTTTTACAAAAACCTTGAGAAATGGGGGTAAGATACAGCATTGGGGTTTTGGAGTTTTTCACATTTCATAAGTTTCATTTACGTCCCCCCCCCCCCCCTTACAGGGATATGTTTGGTGCGATTGGCTACCCCTGCAAGGTTGCAAAGACAATCATTGTTGGTCGCCGTGCCGACGTTGTCTGCCGTCTACTCTACATTCTCAGCTATTTCATTCGATGCAGCGAGGTCCATGAGATCCCTGAACAGCGAGAGCAGATTTACATGGAGTACGACAACTTTGACTTGCAGTCGCTAGATATTGAAGTGGTACATAAAACCGCCGTAGAGGGAGCCCCCATAGATGATGATGGCTGTGGAGAGGTTGCCATTACAAAATCGGAGGGGGTGATGGCGCTGTGTGATTCTGCTGATAGTGGGTTAGAGAGCTCCTTTGAGAGGTTACTAGATTCCCGCGAGGTGGAGGAGAATGAGGCTGATTCAAATACAGGAGGAAAAGAAGAATCGACTGCCGCAGCGTCGACAAAAGTTCCTGGAAATTCTCCAGTAGTTATGGAAAGCATCAGGGTTAAATCTGGAACATTACCAACTGAGAGTATGCTTGAGTCAAAGATCGTACGTGAAAACGGGACTAATATGGTAGACGCTACGACGAGATCACTGTCTAGTGATCTGTCACTCACTAAGGAGAGACCTCTGTCTGGAAGTCTTTATCCAGATCTTCAGAAGATCCTGTCGGAGACCTCAGATACAAACGGACAAAAGGCTGATGATGAGTTACTTAAAGCTGAACCTGAACAACCACAAGACCTCGTCCCAGTGCCTTTTATACATCCCAAGGATGTTAAGCCTGCCTGTCCTCGGCGGGAGTGCATCGCTGCAGTTGGTATGAGTGCACCAGCAGACTCGGATGAAGGGGTTGTACAGATTCCAGGAATATACCCCAGGACATTCCATGAGCTGTCACTAGACTCTAAGGTAGAATATTCAGTTCCCGTCGGGCGGAAAAGTGTCGGAGTTGAGGAGACGACACACCATGGTTACCTAGATTCATCTATTAAGACGAATAAAGAGGACTTTATTCTGTTTAAGAGCGGTCCAGGCCACGAAAGATCTGCAACAGCTCTACCAGCAATTCCTCCAAAGACAAAGAAGTCTTCAGATGAAAAAAACTCACCAACCATTGTTCAGGAACCATCAGAGTCAACCCTGAGTGACTCCAGTTCGGATATTGATGTCTCTTCGGAAGATCATTTTGAAACTGTTATAACCCAAGACTCATCGTCACCTTCCCTGCGCCGACACAAACGATTTCCCTTAACCAGCCCCCTCGCGCGTGCCCACCAAGAAGCCATAATGGCTCAGATTAGCAAAGATGCCAAACCTGCTGTGGTTGAGCTGAAAAGGCCAAGTGATAAAGTACCTCCAGAAATGAAAGAGCAGAAAGAATCTGTAACAGATACAGATAGGCTACACGCAGCCAACAGAGGGCAGCAGACAACATCACATCCCATCAGCAGTATCGATCCGTATGTGGACAGTCAGCCTGAATCTCCAGTAAGGCATGTACTTGCCAGACCGCTTTCGATTGAGGATCCAAGAGGGCAGCAGACAACTCCAGTTCGGCGCCAGACAAGCCAAGAGAAGTGCAGGACTTATATGAGATGTTTCTCAACTGGTTCAAGTGTGTCGTCGGGCTACAGTGATCGAACACTGATAGATCATGAAGAACTCCCAATGGCATTGTGAGTATTAATGAAGTCTTAATGAAGTGCTACTCATGACATTCTGACGTCTTACAATACATCCTAGGAACTAATTAATGTTGTTATCCCTAAATGCAAACAATTCCTCCATAATCCCTAAACAACAGTAAATCCCCCGTAATCCCGTAACACCAATACATTCTCCTTCATCTCGAGACACCAATAAATACAACATAATCCCTAATCACCGATAAATCCTTGATAATCTGTAAACACTTAAATAAATCCTCAACAATTCCTCAACACAAATAAATCCATAATCCCTTAACACCAATAAATCTTCAATCCCTAAACATAAATAAATCTAACATAATCCCTAAACACAAATAAATCTTCCATAATCCCTTAACACGTCGACTGCCGCCTACGAGTATCTTCGTAGTAACAGGTGTAACGGATTCTGCCACTACGAGTATACTCGTAGAGAATGAAAGGTTTTTGTATTGTTAATTGAATACACTGGCATCACTGAGAACGCAACAAATACGCTTCTGGCAGTGGTAAGGACATACATCCTTAGAATTTGTATGTTCAAATTATTTTTTTTGAGTGTTTTTGCTGTTGGTATGCGCGCATGCGCACCACACTTGGCAAATGGGGACGCCCTACGAATCTATGACCAGCAGTCAACGTGTTAACCCCAATAAATCCTCAATAATCCCAAAACATCAACAAATCCGCCATAATACCCTTGTTTACAGGTTTCCTCAGGCTTGGGAGCTACAGTGATGAAGTTCACTTATGAGGCATCCTTGGTTTCATTACCAGAAATGAATAATAGAACGCTACTTTTACCTGTGAACTTTCTCCTTTAGCACTGAACCAGTAACTCCCGAGACCGACCCTGGAGAGACCTATGTAGACAACTTTGGCCGCTCTCTATTAGGTGGATACTCACAGACTTACGTTCCAGATATGGCCCTGCATGGAGTACCTGAACTAGACAAAAAACAAGTGCTGTCAGACCTGGTCTTAGCGTCACAGGTAAGTAAAGAGGTTGGTCTTCAAGATGTGTTTTTAAAACAGAAAAAAACCCAGTTGAAATCAGTTTCCACATCCGTTTTGTTGAAGGAATGTTTCTTTTCTTAATTCCCTACATTATTTTCAGTCCTTTACAACTGTTTAAAAAATTTTCTTAACATTTTGCTTTTTAGCTGCCAAACTATGGTTTGTGGTTTTGTAATTGTAAAGACTGATAAGAGTGGTCTATTTTTAGTCCTCGAACGTGTTAAACAGAAATTGTGACTTCCGTTTAACTGTTCAGGAAGATAAACGTAAATGCACAACCCTTTGAGACACACGGGAAAGAAATTCCAGTCGAGACTCGAGACACACTTTTAAGGGCGATGTGACCCTCTTGTACATCTGCAATTATTTTTTCTTGGAAGCTCTAGTTCCTTCTGAATCAGTACTCTCTCTTTTAAGATATTCTCTCAAGATGTTCACAAGTAAACTGTTGTCGTATTTTTGTATCCTTCTAGAACTCAGTCCTTGATGAAGCTATTTCAGAAGCAGTCTGCATTGTGGCAGACACTGACAAGTGGACTGTAGATCTTCTATCCAGCGAGAGGACCAGTCCATCCTCGGACAAACCTCTAGCCCTTGAAGTTTCTGTTGCCGAGTGTATACATGACTTGATGGAGTCGGTCCGTCAGATGTGCCATCTAAGGATGCCTTCAGATTTTGTAAGTTGCCATCATTTCTAAGACTTCCTTCCTTTGTTCTGTTCCATAGCGTTGTGGCCATAGGGGCGACGCTGTGATGGCATTTGTCTCACAGAGCCTCCATTTGTCTTGGTCTTCTGCTGCCCTAAGAAGTTATCCCCAATTAAGACCTTTCCATTCCTTGATATTATCTGCCCACATTTTCCGCTGCCTTCCGCTTGTGCGGGTACCATCTGCTCCACCCTCCAGGATTGTTTGTGAGACTCCCCTTCAAACTGACCGTGTGAACAAACCAGACCAGCTTCCTCTTTTTGATGACTGTGACCAATCTCTAAGACGTCTCCTTTGCAAATTGAAACTTTTGAATTGCTCAGTTGCTCACTGGTAGTTTAGTTTTTGAGAAATAACTGAAAGGGCATCTTTGATCTTTTGCAAAGTTTCACATTAGCTTTTTGAGTGACTATTTTTGAAAAGATTCTTCTTGCTTTCCCCAATGTAGTGTCTTATGCACCTGGAAGACCAACTCCAAGAAGTGTACTTTAAGAGCACTGCCCTAGCAGCCTATCTGGAGAAGAACCCCCGTGCTGGGCCAAAAGAGATGACAGCCATCCTCGGCTTCGAGCCGTCCGATCTACCCCTTCTTCTTAGTGTCCTGAGTGTCCACTCGCCGAATGTCATCAAGAACATATTACGGGAAACACTTGAGAAGAGATAAAGATGATTGGGACAGAAGCCAAGAATGGGTGGGGGGGGGGGTTGTGGGAGCAACACTAGTAGGAGTGTGTTGCGAGAGACCAAAGAGAAGAAAGTGTCGATTCAGCGCAAAAATGTTGTATCTCGCATGAAAATGCTCTGTGCAAAAGTGTCGCATCTCAGCAGTATTTTAACCAAGACAGGAAGTTACGACAATGTCAAACTCTCGCAAAACAAAAGTTCTATTTTAGAACTGACACGGCAAAACAAAGATTTCTAGGACAGACCCCAAGGAGGGGTGGGTGGAGTGGGAAGTTGGTGGCTAACGCCAGGAGGAGAATTTGACTAGAAACCTATGAGAAAAATATGAAGCAACCTTGGAAAGAACCCAAGGATGGCAAACACACCGGGAGTATTATGTTACAAAAAACAGAAGGAATTGAGATGTCTTGGACAATATCAGAGGACGATGCTCAAGGATATGACAGTTGTGTCATCCACCTTTCCCATCTAGCTTTAAAGAGTCTACTAAGGTGACTGTAAGAAGGAAGTTTACACCAGAGGGAGTAGAAGGGAAACATACATGAGGATATAAATAATCATATGATTTGGGTAGATCAAAGATACTCAAAGATGTAAATGTAATAATAAATTGGAAGATATTTTGATAAATTTGTAATTATGTTGCGTATCGTATACAGATAATGTTATTAAAGTATTCAATAGTATTTACTTCTGCCTATACCTCAAGAGCCAACAGCAATTCTACAACGGTGAAGTTTGCTTCAATAGGCCGTGCAAGTCTTGCGCGAATTGGCGTATTGCCCATAACATTTTTGGGACCACTTTAGTCCCACGTACATTGCTTTATCATATTAAGGAAACAAACTTGCGCACTCTAACGGGTCACAATGTTCAAATACGCGCGAGACTTGCACAGTCTTGTCCTGATGCCAGAACCGCACATTCACCGAGGCACCTCCACATACGCAATGTGAAACAACGGGCATAACATGCATGTCGAAACGCACACAAGAAAAATAAATTTTAACCAATAAAACTAAAAAAACTTATTACAGAGGTTTGTGGCACACAGCGTTGTTTCGCGCTCTGTAGTCTGGCGTAAATGGGCATGTTAATCTGGAGGAATGGCATGTTGTGCTGCTCTTTATTGAGTTTTCAATTACTCAGAAAAATTATGCTGCAATCATAATGTAAAGTTGTAAGTCGGTTGTATATTATTATCACTGAAATTTATTTATATCATTTGGAATGAATGTGAAGGTGAGATTTCTGCTGTAAGCTGTACAGTTTGTTTAAATTTGGCGAGAATAAGCATTCACACCGATTTTGATTTATGTAAAGAGTAATTTCCGAGTCGCGAAAACTAAACAGCATTGTGAGTTACGTGGGAAACTATTGAAATGGATGGATTGTATGTTTAAACAAAAATGCAAAGATTCTCAAATGTTTTTGACTAGCCTAAGTGTAATTTTCCTGTAATTTCTAAATTGGTCTTTTCCTTTTTTAAAACATATGCGTGAGATATTGTACGTTAAGTGGAATACTGGAACACAGCTGGCTGAATGTTCATAACAATTATTTCTGTTTGTATATTTGTAAAAAAGTTTAATGAAGTAGTAGAGTTGTTTGTAATTTTAAGATCGACCAAGTGTGTGCCATCTTTTAGTGAGTGTCAGGGTAGACAAATTTGGATCTCCCCATACCAAGGATTACAATGAGTTTCCACCCAGACTGCATTAATGATTATAGCGTTTCTCATAATAAGTTGAAGAGAGGCTCCAGGGTCAAATTCAGTTTTGTGTTGCACTCATTTTCCAATAGATAGACACCTTGTGAACATGGGGGAAGAGTTACAAGTCTCTAGCCTCACATTCAACTGTGTAAAATATCATTTTATTTGATACTCTTTCAGAGCGAAATTTGAAACATGACGTCATCAGACTCAAAAACAAATGGGTCGGTAGATTCCAAGGAGGAATTTTTGCGACAGTCAAAAGGGCAAACCCAATGCCGTTTTTATTGGATATCATTAACATTCAGGAATGAACTGAAATTCTCTGTACACAAATGTACAGACCATGTGTTTCAAATGTGGCGTCATCAAACGTTTTGGGGTTTTGACCAAAATTGCACTTGAAGGGTATCAAACACAGTGGCATCTTCATAAGGAATCTATCTATTGGGAAATGAGTGGATCGCAATACTGAATTTGACTGTGGATCCCCTCTTTAATTTAGCTATAGCTGAGGCCGATAGTCAAGGCCAATAGCCGAGGACAGTAGCCGAAGCCAATAGATGATAAGAAAGTTACACACAGTTTCGGAAGGCCTACTAACCAAAATTTCTGATGTTTTGTCATAAGGACATGTTAACTTGGAAGAACTTGACCTCTCACCTGGAAAGACAAAACCATCTGCTAGCTACAACACAACATTTTGTTTGTGCACCATAGAATTTTGATTGACTTAAAACATGTGTCTTACAACAGCATTTTTCTTTTTTTACCTAAGAGCATCCAAAGGATGGCAAGATTGTTTTTTTGTATTAACAATAAAGTAATTTAACAGTGGTTAATTGGAAATGAAGTTGCCTGTAATCATGGGCATTGAAATAATCAATAAATTATTGATACAATATATGGATTTTGTTTGTGTGGTTTCATTGTTAAGGTAATAATTCCATGACATGAAAATAACAATTAAAATTCATACAGTGTTATTCCATCAAGATCATAGCCCACATAATGGAAATAACCAAGGATAGAGGTGAGACTTAAGCATGTTAAGAGCTTTACGAAATAGAGATAAAGTAACAGATTTCATAATAACAGGAGGAAGATTGTTTCAAATCATTGGTCAAGCTACACTGAAAACTTTGTTTGCACGGGGAACATTCAAGTGAGTGATGTCAACTGTGGACCGAAGACAACCTGGAGGAGTGTAGTATGACAGTAAAGAATTTACAAACAAAAAGAGCAAGTTTAAAATGAATCCGTTCTCTAATCAGTAGCTGATGAAGTTCCCTGAGAGATGGGGTTATATGTTCACTCAAGGGTGTAGAACAAACATCAAATGAGCTGCGTTAATTTGTAATCTTCGAACTCTATCCAATTCATGTGATGCAGCACCAAATAACAGAACATTGCCATAGTTAATAACACAGTTCACATTTTTACAGCCCTTTAAAATAATACTTCATATGATGAAAGTATCTTTTACAAGGAGTTGGCAAGATGAGAAAACTGAACTCTCTACACATGTTAATACAGAATAAAATGAGAACCCAAGACAAATATTCCTAATTCAAAGTCAATTTTTCCATCAACTAATTTATTGTGCATGAAATATACCAATCCATGACCAGAAAAAATTTAGTTGTCACTTTTTAAAATGGTCATAGAATGCTGTACAAGGGTCAAAGTTCAAATGTTATTAATCACTCTGCCATTTTTTGTAAGACTAGGTGTTAGTAAGAACTGTGGCCAATTGGAATAGCAACTAAATTGGGGAATAACTGCTTAACAAATCCCTAAGCATAAATTTGCAGGGATCCAGTCATAACCAGTACACATCACAGGAAGCTTTTGTTTCTGCTATAACAAACTGCTCAAAGTAAATTTGTGTTGAAGAAGTGGTAGTTTATCTAAATGACTTTAGCTGATTGAGATTGGCTCAACACACTAGAGGTCCTTCAAGTTGCTTCATGAAATCGACACGTTGAATAGTTCTTACATTTAAGTGTCTGATGAATAGAGGACAAATTCCAGAACCAAAATGCCACAGAGATTGAGGGAACCAATATTTTTAAAACACTGCAAACTGTTTTGTTTTTTTGACATTTTGTTAATGACATCAAATACCTTGCATAAAAAGACAACCCTTGAACAAAATATGTGAACAATTGTGCAGTAAAATTATTTTAACTGGTTGTCTAAAATTTAGCCCATGTGTACTACACGTGTGGTACCAAATACAAAGGTTAAACCTGCCAAAGGTTAAAGGTTAACACCTTATATAAGTGGTCTGAGAATAATAGTTCTAAAATCAAAATAACAGCTGTAATATTTACATACACTTCATATATCACTTGCTGAACGCCAATCATTCAAATAGACTATAATTTATAAATCAATAAAAATTCAAAATTATACTAAATCCTGCAACATTTAAGGTTATGATTAACCTCTTTAGAGAAGATTATATTAAGAGCTTTTTAGAAAGGCAGAGTCTGACCAAGACATTTGGAAACTGACTTGACTGAGTTGGGATTGTTCAAAATAAAATAATCACGCTTTGAGTAGAGCATTGATTCTGTCACTTTCCATGTTTTGGGTAACTCTCAATGCAGTTGTCATGTTTTATATAGGATTGGTAAGGAAACAAAGTTTAATTTGAGTCTGAAAGCTTGCTGATTATGAAGCTCATCCTAGAACCCTTTTTTCTGTGAAATGTTTCTCTCTGAAATGAAATCATATTCAAGAAAACCTCCAAAAACGCAACAGCTAATTTGGGTTAATACATGTACATGTACAACCAAAATTAAGGACAATGTGTTTACATGCTGACAATTGTGCCTAGTTTTTCACTAACTTCTCCTGACTCACACAATAATGAATTCAGCCCAAGTTTTCCACTGCTATTTCATGTGTATGGTTGATCACACAAAACATGAACACTGTCTGCGACTATTTTGTTGGCTCTACCAATCCTGTATAAGACCTTCAACCAAGGGAAGTTAAGTCCACTGTGCAGACCATTTTGCAATTAAACTCGAAATAACATGTTTCTTCAATCCTTTAACACCATTATATTCCAGGACTCTTAGTACTTTTCTGCAATGTTTCACTCATCTCAAACATTAATCTAAAGGCTGTTTATTCCAGACTAACAAACAAATAAAACCAAAATTAAAAAATTGGGGAAGAACAATGCACAATGCAGCACAATGCATCTTCAGTTTAAATTTATATAACAGAAAACCAAGTGACAGATAAAAGCACCATCTCTACATTTTCTTTAAACTTTTAAAGGAAAGTTTTCGAGGCAATCACAACCAAGACAAAACAAATTCAGTAAAAATAGTCAACTTTTAATTTAAAACATCAACTTCCTTGCTTTATTTGTATACTGGAAGAGAAAGAAATTTGAAAGAGTTGAAACAATATTTGTATCTGTTTCATATCGAGTGTGATTTAAGTCAGCGCAAAAGATACATTCCACAAGGGAGGATGCCTGCAGTTTCAAATAAATGTTTACCCTAAGTGATATTGGCCCTCATGCGAACTTTGTGAAACTGACCCTCACGTAATATTTGTGATATTAAGCTTCATGTGAACATTTTGTGATATTGGCCCCCATGAAATATTTGTGATATTGGGCTTTATTTTAAAACTTTGTAATATT
Source organism: Pisaster brevispinus (assembly GCA_023634235.1). Taxonomy (NCBI): domain Eukaryota; kingdom Metazoa; phylum Echinodermata; class Asteroidea; order Forcipulatida; family Asteriidae; genus Pisaster; species Pisaster brevispinus. The sequence continues at coordinate 7,754,408 of JAMKCF010000015.1, read as the reverse complement.
GGCCCTCATGTCATATCTGTGATATAATGCTTCAACAGAACACTTTATAATATTGGCCCTCATGAAATATCTGTGATATATGAGACCTCATGTGAAAATTTTGTGATATTGGCCCTCAATGCAATGTAAAATTGCATCTGAGAAAACACCAGAGTCTGCAAGCTTAGAAATTAAATGAATATTACCCCTAACAAACCAAATAATAAGCTTGATCAATACAGGACCCAAACTAGTTATTGGTAGGGTGGTAAGTATTATCATGAATGCTTCTAAAATATATGAAACCTATTCTACCATTATAAACCCTCCGAATTTGTTCTATAAATAGGCCGAGGTGAGATATTATGTGATTGTATTCTTGTGTAAAACACTTTGTAATTCAAAATAACAAGGCTGAGGTTTTAAGTCGATATCAGTATCTCTGCCTAAATCTTTAGATAACTTTTGAGTTATCAAAAGTGTATTGAAATCTTTTGAGTAACAAAAACCTATTGTTAAAGAGAGGTTTTACAGCTGTTGACTGAAATCTTTGTATCAGTCATTTTGTCATCATTTATTCATGAAATGTGATTAACTTAGATTGAACATTGTTAGCAACCACCTTGGTCTATTTATGAGAGATGGATTTTTCATTGCTTGACCCACTACACTTGTATTCTGTAAATTAATTCCTATTTTTCTGTCTGCATTCTCGTTGCACCAATTTATGTGAAGGTAAGGCCAGCGTCGCTGTAGGTCTTGTATATTTTCTCGATGGAGTTGACATAGGCAGCCGTTCGCAGGTCCAGAGCTAGATTATACTTCATGGCAGTTTTCATGATTTGCTGGAGAAAGCGAGGAGTGATAGAAAAATTTGCATGAATAGCAACTTCACCATTTTAAAGAGCACCCTCTAGTGTTTAAAAGAGATTCTATTCTCTAAAAACCACACTTTCAACTAGCTACTTTTAAAATGACCATCTCTAGCACCAGAACACAGTGCCCTCCACTGACTGAAAAAACATTAAACTACCTATTTCCATGCGGTTTTTGAAGATAGCATATTTTTACAATTTTTACCGAATAGTTTACAAAAATCAATAGAATATAAGTTTGGTTTAAAAGAGTTAATAGAGCAGTAGAAGAATTAGCTTTACTGACAAGAAAGTCAGGCTTGTTGGAATGGGAAGAGGGGAAGGATAATCCACACGGGTTTTGGTTTAGATAAAGGCGAGCCCAGCATCGGAATAAGTGAAGAAGATTTTCTCCAAGGATTTAACGTAGGCAGCTGAGCGAAGATCCAGGCCAAGATTGTATTTGCGACATGTGTCCATTATTTGCTGATGGAGGAAAACAAAAGAGATACAGCTGCTCGTTTTTTTTTTCTTCTCTCAGTTCAACACAAGTTTTAACGTCAACTTTTTTTGAAGGTGAGCTGGAAATGATAAAATCATGTTTTGGTTTGGAGAGCATGTCGTGAAATGTCAACTTCTCTTTTGTAGTGATTCTTCCTCACACCATGATTTTGAAAATGCAAATTGGATTTAAAATTGAAATGAGTTCTTTTTAAAGTGAACGTGATAAAAATGATGTACAAAAAAAAATGTATAAAGAAAGATTCAAAGCAATGGATCAAATATGGAATACATGTAGCTCAAATTTATAATTATTTAGCCTTTTCTGGAAGAAGAAATTGGCTGACAAAGGCTTTGGACTGACCAGTTTACATGTTGGCTGCAAAATTCTTAACAGCCATGCACTGCGATGGCTCGGAAGGGTGGGCTGGATGAAGGAAGATGGGAAAATAGCTGAGGCAGAAGGATTGGAGCAATGGCCAAAAATCTTAGCAGATAAAGAGCTCAGGCTTAGCCAAAAAAAAAATCAATTCAAACACGTTTCTTGAAAAAGAAAGAGCAGAAGAAAGATCAAGAAAAGTAAAACAGAAATTGATGATTCACACGTGTCACAAAGATCCCCATCGTCATGACAGCATATTAGTGTAGCATCGCTATGGCAACACACAATGTACATTGCTACACTGATATAAACATGCCAAAAAAAATGAGCAAGCATGCGTCAGCAGTCGGAAGCAGTTTGTGGGACCCACCACCTAAGGAACGAAAACATGGCGACACAACTCCAGTGATTTACAGCGAGAGTGTAACCCCCCCCCCCTGGTTACACCCCAATTAATGAACAGTGCCTTAGCTCACAACTGTCATCTTCACCAGCAGAATAAGAGAAGAGTGTAATCTGTTCTCCTCCAAGTCAAGAATAACGAACGATCTTGAAATTAGAGTGTGGTTGGTGTCAGGTCAATAAATGTCAACTGAAATGGAAATGTCAATCTGAAATGGAAATGTCAACTGAAATGGAAATTTGCTTGTTAATCTGGCTGGTCATTGTAACATGAATACCTGCAATGATAAAATAATAACAGACAAGACAACAATAAAGCAATGGTTTCATATATAGCAACAATGCCCATCATCCAGCAGTCATCACCTTAAAAGGTCAAACTCAAATAAAGATGCTTACACCAGCTGAAGAACAAACCAAGAAGGTTATTTGAGAATTAGTGTTTTAGAGCAGTGTTTTAGAACGTGGGGCCTGCATCTTGGTATGTATGAAAAATCTTGGCGATTGCTGATATGTAGGCAGCTGTCCTGATGTCCAATTGTAAATTGTGGCGCATTGCTGTACGCATAATTTGCTGGGAATGAAAAATGGATAATGGAATGAAAATAAACCATGTCATGAAAAGCCGATTGTGTTTTCACCAAACCCTTCCCTAAATTTTTTTTCATAAAAAGATCGAAACTTTTAGTTATTGATTACTTTGAATGGCTCCTTGGAAAAATGTACTTCATACATATGGAGAGATTTAAATGGTTTAATATTGGAAAATCGAATTTGTTTTTTATCACCGAATCAGGGCAGAAGAACAAATTCACTCGGAATACCGTACACTTCACAAGCTTTCAACACGGCTTTCATAGAGATATTGCTTACAAATTTTCTGCTAAGCAAAAAATAAGCAGGGCACCGCTCACAGATTGTACATGTGACATGGTATTTTAGCTGGTGACCTTATTCCGGTGAGCATAATTGTGTTGTGCTTAGCTACTTTATGTGCTCTATGAAATGGGGCCCTGGTAATAGCAACTCTTCAGAAGGCTAAGTGTACGAATACTAAATAAGTAGGCATCCAATGAGTAGATGGCTGCTTGAGGACTACATGAATATTCAATAAGCAGGTGAATATTTATGATATTGCTTTCATGCACAAAACCATAATGAGCAAATCTTGCAGTTCCTATTTCATTTGCCCATTGGATACTCATCAACAACATGCAGTAAGTAGCAAGAAAACTCAAATGAGAACCCATATGATATTATATTAATATCATCAAAGTCAGTTAATTTAACAAAGTGACTGAAACATTGGGTCACAGTCGGTTGTGGGCTTTAGTATTTAACAGTGAAATAAAATAGCAACACAACATCAGAAAATGCTTTTTTATTTCTCTGTCTCTCTCTCTCTCATAAAAAAAAAGCTGATGCAAAGCAATTTAGGGGAGAAGGCAATTTTGCTTTGCAGGCAAGGGGCACCACTCCTGAACAGAACACGGGAACAAACAAGTATTATTTTTTGATACAGGCTTGGAATTTCATCTTTGAGAGGGCAAGGCCAATATCATTTTGCAAACAGCAGTTACATTGGAACATCTGAAGGTCTACAGGAAACCTTTTCAAAGGGCATCAGGGCCAAGACTAGGGCAACAGAGGCCATGGGCTCCGTGTAATTCCAGGCCTGTTCAGAAACAATACAAAAGCACTCCTTGGACATTTGTATCATTTTTATGAGACATATCCATGAGGAAAAAAGAAAGAATGAGAAGTCAAAACTCAATTCCTAACATCAACCATGAACGCCCGATTGAGAAAGTCCAAGTTCTACTTACCCTAGCAGAGCGTTCCATGGTGTACGCCAGCCCGCTGTGAACAATATCCTTTTCACTTGCACCAGCGATGCGGTCTTGAAACTTCTCTGAGGGTAGGATGGGGATGCGGCCTCCGTGTTTGCCAAATTTCCTCTCCAAGCTTTCCTGTACACTCTCTGTTTAGAGTATGGCGGGGAGGGTAGAGAATGAAAACCAGTAAATTAGTACAAAATTAAACTGTGTTGAAGAACCGTCTGGGGTTCTACACTCTGATTTTGAATGTGACAAAAACGTATGAAATAAATTATTATTAATTTTATTGCTATAATAATAATTATTATTAAAATTACTATTATTAACATTGTGATCCATTGCATAATAAAATCACAGCATACAGCTGATTTACATTGCTACTAACAGTATAAAAGAGGATAAAAAACACAAAATACAATCATCATTTACATGAAGTTAAAAAGTCAAACAAAGTGACTCCACAAATACACAAGTAGAAAAAGGGTACACAGGTAAAAATAGGGAGAAAACACTTTCCAATACTATTGATTATTAGAAGCCTGCAAAATATAGAATGGCACTTTTGCCACAACTGACAACCCTGTATTGAGGTTCATTGTACAAAGGTGATTGGTGTTTTGTTTAGACCAAGTAAAAAGGGCACAAAGATTTGGCAAACTTAATACACAGTTGTTCCTCCGTTAGTCACAGATATTAGGTTACATTCAGAAAAAACACTTTTATAGTGTTCATGGTGTGTTCATGGCCTGAGATAAATTTACAAGCCCGATTTGAGGCCTTGAACTTCGCTCTTGAAGGGGCGCGGCAATTTTCCTCCGGTAAGGGGCACTCTATGAGGAAAATGTAAATTTGTATTGGAACTCTGCAAAGGGCACCATAGCAAAAGCACAGGGCACCACGGCAATAGCTGTCGGTGCCGTGGGTTATTTCGAGGCCTGCACTTTGGAACTGACTCAATGTAGTAAAGATTGTTTACTCGTGAGACCAGATTTATCATTGCCCTGCACATCATTAGGAAACTCACTAGCAATCATTGACGCTGCAAAGTAATTCCATGCAATAGAAAATCAAATTAAGTGTTACAACAATTAACGTCGAATTTATTACACTTTAAAAAAAAAAAAAAATGTAAAAGACAAAGGGTGTCACTAAGAACAAAACAAAAACAACTTAAAACAAAAAACAACTCACCAAGCAGAAACTGGTTCGAGTCTCTCTCATATTTGAAAGTAAGGCGGCCATAGCTGACATGGTTCAAGTTTTTAAGCCATTCAAAGAATGATACAGTCACACCACCAGCGTTGATATACATATCCTAAAGGGAGATGCAGGGATGGGTTTAGCAAAATCAAATGGGAAGCAAACAACGAGACCCTGACCAAATTTGCATGGCTCTGCTAACCGCCAAATTCTGCACTTGCAATCACTGTTCTTGGCTTACAGGGCAAGCGCCATATTTCTGTGTAAGCGAAGAATGCCTAGTAAATGTGGAGTAAGCACACGCACACGCCAAAATTCCCTACTAACCTGTGAAATCTGCTTATTATTTGCTTGCAGTAAGCAGAGTCATGAAATTTGACCTTTATCATGATACAGCCATCTTGATGTTTATTTCATGCATGACCAAATGAGGCCATGCCTTTGGGCTTTTGACTGATAAGCTATGGTGATATCAGCACAAAAATTCCAAATGGCTGATGTAGCCACACTCTGTAAAAAAATTCAACAGCCTGATAATGGTTTACACACTGTCTTGTCTTCTTGCCAAAGAAATGTAACCGAAATGAGGCTGTAAGTGGAAAATAGACTGGCTTCTTTCACTTGACAAGAAGCAGTACTTAACCACAGGGGTGTCTACAGGATACAAGACAAAGATGGCTACAGCATAATTCAGGTCCAAACTACGGCAACAGAATGGCTTTGTAACCACTGAGTAACGCGGGTCACCGGGGACGCTGGTTCTCCGTTCACTCACCAAGGAGGTGCATGTTCGAGTCTCGCTCATATTTAAATCGCAGCCTGCCAAAGCTGACGTGATTTAAATTCTTAATCCATTCAAAGTACGACACCGTGACACCGCCAGCATTAACGTATAAATCCTGGACAAAGTGCGAATGAATGTTAGAACATCTTAGGAACTAAATGTCAAAAACAGTGTCACAATTTCTGTCAGAGTTTAACACTTTGCTGTAGAGAAAGATCAGCATCATAATTATAGAGCCTTGTCATTTGATTGGCGGAACACGCGTCACATGTCATAACTGATTTTGCCATGTACACAGTTCCGACACTCCAACACTTAATATAGGAGTTCTACATTGCTAAATATAGGACGCTTGGGATGCAGCTACACTTTGCGCTAACAAATAGATTTAACATTGAGTACCTTATGTATTGAATTAACTGCGCCCGTGTAAGCTTGCATGCCAGTATGGCTATGAACGCCGAACAGGCTTTAGCCAACCGGTCTTAAATAGCTCCAGCTATGTCTTTACCTCAGCCGTTTAAAACCCTATTGTTGAAATAAATTCAAAATTGTTCCAAACTTTGTATAATTTATCGCAGAAATAGATTATGATTTATATGAAAAAATATCAAATGACAAGGATCTATGTGTCAGGTACATGTATATGAAAAAAATATAGGATGCATTTTTATTCCTACAATATAGAAGAATATGATAACTCGTTGAAATCTGGACTGTTCCGTTTCAATGAGTGATTATATTCGGCTATATTGGGCTCATATGCATCAAATATTTGTATATTTGTATATTGAAATATAAATTCTCTACTTACAGGAATAACCATGATATTTCTTTCTTGTAGAATTTTATCAGCTGCTGGTGTTGTAGGACCATTAGCTCCCTCAGCGATAATCTAAGGGGAAAAAACGGAAATAATTAGGAGAACTTTTACCGGCACAATGTGTGGACGGATAAACACTGAAACGACAGCTTGTTTTACTTTTTTGTTCATTTTTTTAAGGCCATGTATTCAAAAGAATTATATATTGACCGTATATTTTGATTTATTTTAAAGAGAGAAGCAGCAGTCACACTGGACCACAGGTCCGAGGCCAGTGATTTTAGCATCAGGCCAGTAAACTCATGACTGGACAGGTCCGGCGGTCTTGTTATTGTTCCAATGTTGGCTTTCAGTTTGATACATCTCCTGCAATTCTGTTGAGTAGTGAAGAATACTTACCTATAATACACAAAACAAGATGAATCCTCTCTGAGTGCTTGTTCAAATGTAAAACTGTGCAGGTATTTTGTTTCCCTTCTCATTTCAATTCTGGTCCCGTGAACATTTTGAGCTACAAGCCCTGCGGTTTTATGGATTTTCCCAAAAAAGTTTGTGCCCTTGGGGAGGAATGGGGGGGGGCACTTACTCTGGCTTTGATGTGAGGGGCGTTTTTACTGGTGATTTGTTTCTCTCCTGCACAGGGTACTAGGATGTCGCATTGCTCTACCATCAAATCACCCTCATAGGGTGTGGCATCAGGGAATCCAACAACGGTTCCATTTTTCTGTTGAGAGAAGAACAGGCAGAAACAGACGCTATCAGAAGAGAACATAAATGCTTGGTCAATTCAATTTGATTACACTAAAGTCACAGTCTACGGATGCAAGTTGAGTAAAAATCCAACATACATTATGAGCTCATTCAGTCTTTACTAGAGCATGGCGTGTCGTAGCCGAGCAGTCAAATTGCACTGGACTCAAGAAGTCAAGCGTACTGGAGTTAAGCTCTGGTGTTTTTGATCAGCAGAGTGTGGGTTCAAGTCCCGGTCTTGACACTTGTGTCTTTAAACTAGATACTTAACCATTATTGCTTTGTCCTTTGGATGGGACGTAAAGCCTTTGGTCCCGTGATTTGCATAATGCACATGACGAAACCCAGTTAAACTAACCCAGTTATTGCAAAGAGAAGGGGTTTGCCCAGTGTCATTGGAAGTTGCTGCTGAATGTGCCACAGAACCTTGTAAACACTTACAATGTGTTACATAAATGAGTCTCATTATTCAAAAACTTCAACAACCTGTCTGGAAATAATTAATGATAAGCGCTTTGAGACGCCCATAGATAAAGCGCTGTATAAAAACTAGTTATTATTATTATTATTAATAGAGTAAATCATCATTCTGAAACTTTCCCTAAACACAAAAAAATACAAAACCATTCTCATCAGTAGCATCTTCAAGAATTTGGTCAATGATGAGGTTTGTGTTTCATACCAGTTTGTATTCCTCTAGCTCTTTAGGGTCAATTCCGTTGGGATTGTAGATACTTCCATCAATCTCCATAACACCAATGCAGCGAGCACCGTAGCGATGGAGGTAACGTGTTGTATGTAGGCCCACATTACCAAAACCCTGAAATGAGAAGAACCAGAATCTAATTGATCCACATGTGACAACTTGCTCAAGGTGTTCCTTCTGAACTCTCTGGAACTATAATAAATAGAATTAAACTCAAATATACGACCATAACATACTTTGCTCCAGAGCTAACACTTTCCTAGAGAATCCTTCAAGTCACACTGAAAATACATTTATCTCAAGGATGCTACCTTAAAAAAGGTATTATAAATACAGGATTGGTAAGAATAGAAAAACACTATTGCTTAATTTTGGTCTGAAAGCTTGTACCGATTATGAAGTTCATACTAAAACCATTTTATTTATGTGAAATATTACCCCTGAAATGAAGTCATATTAAAAAAAACTGTATCTGAAAACCTTTTAAAAAATGTAAACAAAAAAACGGCTGATTTCAGTTGTTACAACCAAAATTAATGCCAATGTGTTCATATGCTGACAATGGTGCAAGGTTTTGCACTATTTTCTCCTGATTCAAACAACAGACTAAGCAATTCAAAGTAAAACTCAAGGGAAGATAAGAACAACATTACATAAACATGAAATTAACCGAAGACCAACACCTGCAAACATCTTTACAAAGAATATAATGATTTCATCCAAATATTGATAACAAACATCTTCAAGCAAACTTGGATCCCCGTTTTGGATTGATCTATCTGCGTATCTGCGTATCATGCTATTGTACGCCAATTTTCCTTGAAGACAAGTTCATGATCCCATGCGCTTTTGTGGAATACGAAAAAATCATGCTTGTCCGTGTCTCATATCAAACTTGACTGATGCGGAAGCACCGGAATTTTATTTTTATGAGCTGTGGTAGTTTTGAGAAGAACCAGTGGTTTAACAAGTCGACATTTCAATCAGTATGTGCTGATCGTCTTCAGGAGAATGCTGGATTCTGTTGCTGTATGCTGCTTAAGTACTGCCAAAGCAAGCTAAGCCTCTTCGCAAAAACGTTGAAACGTTGACATGGTGTCTCCGCATGCAAAGTTTCAAATCTTACTAATATTGAGTTGCTTTTATTACCCAATATACAGAGTGCTGCCATGGTTTTTGCTTTAAGTTCAAGGTGAAAAGGTGTACATGTACCTGAACAATGAATGTCTTATCACCGAAGCCAGGTGTCAGTCCAACAGTGCTCATGTAGGAAGCCTCGTTAACGAAATTCTCAATACCATGGTAGATCCCACGGCCTGTAGCCGACACACGGCCGTGGATGCCACCCTGTGTGATTGGCTTGCCTGTGATGCAAGCGTGTGCGTTGATGTCCTGGTAGCCGACCGTCATTGCATACGTGTCTGCCATCCAACTCATCTCCCGTTCACCAGAACCCATGTCAGGGGCAGGTACATCAATGCCAGGCCCTACAATTCAAATTTAATATAAAAAAGAAATTTGCTTTGTCGAGCATGATCATAAAATTAAATAATAAATATAAAAATTGCAGAATTACAAATTATGCCGACAGAACTACAAAATATTACACTCAATAAAAACTTTAAACTATATTTACACTAGAGCACATACAAAAAATGTACTTAATAAAAACCAACATAAAAAGACTACAGGTAGCTTTGTCCAGCAAACCCCTGACCCTACCCCTTCCCCCCATGCCTTACCCACCCAAAACGGCAGACATCATTAGATCAAACGCACCAAAATAAGAATAATATATGAACATTACACCAAGAAACCACTGTTCCACACAGCCCCCTCCAACCAACCTCTCTCCCTGTACCCTCTGTCCCCTATACAAGTTACTGACTCTCATAAACTAGTAGACATTTAAACTCTTTAGTACCACACTTTGTTTTTGAACCAATGAGAAAAAAAATGACATCAAGATCACAAGTACTCCAGGCCTGTAAATAACCGGAGGCCACAGAGGCCGTGGCCTCAGTTGCCCTGTTCTTGCCCTTGGTGCCCCTTCAAAAGTTTCCCATAGACTTTAAGATTTTCCAATGGAGTGTCCTTTGTAAAAATGAAATTGGTCCTGCCCTCTCAAAGATGAAATTCCAGGCCTGCTACTCTTGTAGAGCATCCTCATAATTTGACCAGAAAAAAAAAAACCGACTGGCGTCTCACCTATAAATCCCTTCTTGGCGAGCTCAATGCAGAATCTTCTTGTGATCTTCTCCAGCTCTCGCTCTGAATATTGCTTAGGGTCAACCTTGATGCCTCCTTTAGCGCCGCCGAAGGGCACATCTACGACGGCACACTTGTAGGTCATTAGAGATGCTAAAGCTTTGACTTCATCAGCGTTAACATCAAGACTGTAACGGATACCTGAAGGAGTGATTAGGATTTTAGTAACGGAAATATACACAAGGGGGAATTTTGACTAGTAACAAATTATCACATTTAAGTTTAACTCATGATTTTAGTTTTTATTTAGATACATGCAGAGATCTTTAGACGCTTTACAAAACAAATAATACAAAGGCAATGTGTGAAACAGAACAAAACAAAATAACAAAGACTTCGGTTATGCAAACAGATGAGTTTTTAACAATTTCTTGAAGATGATGAGAGATAGTACTTCCCTTACGGTGGTGTGAAAAGCGTTTCACAAACGTTGCCCTGCACCAGCAAAGCAGCTATAGCCTGACGCCATTTTGATTTTTTGAGCGAAAATTTAAAGTGCGATTTGACGGTTCAGAGTGTCAGGTTGTCCTAAAGACCTTTTCTGAGGGGGAATTAATACCTGGGGAATTAAAGAGCAGCTTGTTTTGGGGACTAGTACAGTAGCCTGGTGTGATCAGTATTAAATCCAAGGGCATGATCATGAACATTATAGTTTATAAATCAATCTCATCAAACAGATATTGAGGAGCCAAATTGTTAACTCAGTGATATACGAAAAAGTAACTTGTAGTTAATGCGTTGGTTAGCAGGGCCCAATTTCATAGAGTTGATTATCGGCCGATTTTGTGCTTACTGCGCAAGTTTCTATTTCATAACGCTGCTAACCAAAAGCACACGAGAAAGCAAGCTAACCTTCCGGTGCTTACTGTATGAAAATAAATGACGTAACAATGCAAATCCATGGTGAACGCGCAATCTGGCCGCCTAATTTTCTTGTTAACCTGTAAAAATTGCTTCACTTAAGCACATTTTTCTGCTAAAGTTAGCACATAAGCAGCGCTATGAAATTGGCCCCTGGCAGCCAATGCAGCCTGGTCAGGTAGGGGGTCATATGCTCGCATCTCTGTGCACCACATATCAGTTGCATGGCTTTATTTTGGATGCACTGCCAGAGTTAAGGCGAGAGGTAACCAAGACTCGAGCAATATAATAATAATAATAATTTAAATAATAAACCATTCTTATATAGCCCATATCACCGTGCGGTCCCTATGCGCTGTCAGTATTTTTTTTTACAAGGTATGTGGAGCTATGTTTTGAAGTATGAGACCTATTCCTTTACATAGCACCATGTAATGGTTTACAAGGTGCAGTGGCACAATATGCAGCCAATCAGACCAGGAACACCAGGGCGAACCCCTGCTCTTTACGGTAAGTGCACCGGGTTCTTTTACGTACATTACACAACACACAGGACCTACAGCTTTACATTCCATCCGAAGGACGAAGCAATAATGGTTAAGTGTCTTGCTTAAGGACACAAGTGCCATGACCGGGACTCGAACCCACACTCTGCTGATCAGACATGTGTCAGAAACACCAGAGCTTGAGTTCGATGCTCTTATCCACTCGGCCACGACACGCCACGCCAATATGGTGAACTCACCTCCTTTGCAAGGTGTTCGATGCTGGCTGTGCTGTGCTCTGTATGCTTCAATCATTTCAAAGCTACCGTCATCACGTCTCAGTGGAAAGTTCATGCTAAGAAGATGATTGCACGGCTTCATCAGCTTCAGAATTCCCTGAACCTGGTTGCCAAATGATTTACAAGATTAATAAAGAATAATAAATATTGAACTTTTGTATAGCGTCTGTCCATGAAACATGCTCCTCCAGGCTCAATTTCACGAAGCACTAAGATTCATCTTGAGATGAGTTGTGTATTGTGACATCACACTTCACTTAGCGATTAAGATTGATACAAAGTTATGATAAATCTTAGCTCTTTGTGAAATCGGCCCCTTCTGGGCACTTAACAATTTAAAAACACTACAAAATACAAACAATTTAATTTAATTGTTGATATTGTCTATAAAATGGAAATTTGCTTTGCTTTTTGATAACATCAAAATACAAATTTTACAGAAATACAAGTTATTACACTCAATACAAACTAAAAACTACATTTCCACAAGAGCACATTATTAAAACCCTAGAGAAAAATTAGGTTAAACAGGTAATTAAAAACAGTGACAGTACAGTATAAACATCAAATCAGTGAAATCAGTTAGGAAGATAAAGCATTGTTTCTTGAACAAGCACATTCAATCAAAGTGTAAAGTTTCAAATAATCTTAAACAACAAAATTTGAGGTCAGCATGTCCTCAAGTTAACAATAGATGGATTGCACATGAGGTCATTGACCACTATCTCTGATGAAAAACAATGGAAACGTGTACACGCTGCGCACAACTCTCAGCCAATGAGAGCCTTTCATGTGTGCATGTTTCATCAATGATGGCGGTATATTAAGCAAGGGGTCTATAGACTTTATGCACTGGCGTCATCTTAGAGGTAAAATGGTGATGAACAATGGCTATACGAACTGCTATGTACGCGCAGTGCACAGGATCAGCCAATGGGCTGTTTTCTTTTGACCTCTAGCTGAGGGCACCCTACTAAAATGACATTATGGGCATTTGGTCTATTGGCCCCTTGCGCAATGCAGAACACACTTCCACACAATGTGTGTCTACCATTTCCGTACATTCTGACTTCCAAAATGACAGACAGGATAGGCTGCGCGATGTGCAAGATGTCGATTGCATTTTTTTTTTTTAGAAAATGAAAAACAATACCTTGAGCCTCTTCTCATCATCAGAGGACTTCCCCTTCATTGACTCTACAAGGGTGTCTTCAACAAGAGCAGCTCCACGATCAAAGTACGCCTCTACCATCTCAAAGAAGTTGGGATCTGAACCAAAAAAACCATTGGTAGAAATCAATCTTGGACTAGTTTTATGGATGGTTGGTTGTTTGTATCAGATTTAGAATTTCAACAATTTGGTGTTTTGTTAGTTGTAACAGCCAGGGCAAAGAGGCTTGAATCTGAGAGCAGCATTCTCCCCTACAGTGGTCTGCTGGCCAAAGGCCAGTTAAAACACACGGGGACCAGTCAAATTCATTCATAGTAGGCCGGAGTATGGATAAGTGCAAAAGCATTGGGACTCGTGAAATGAAAAACTAACTGGTCCTGCTGGCGAGTCACTGAAAAAGTTAAGGGCAAACCCTGTGAGAGGTGCATATTTCTTGTTCTAGTCTCAATGAGTTACAACCCCACTTACTCAAAATTCCATTTACAACTGGTTTTTACATAATTTATGTTGATTTGGAAATGGTACACATGGTACAAGACCACAAATTTGCTTTTTACAACTTATGCGCTTTTTGTGCTTTATAATATAGATCTACATTTGTCTTGTCATTGATCAGAAAACATAATCTATGTAAATGATGTATTTAATAACCGAGAGAAAAAATCCCCGCTGTAGGGGGCGTGGTGGAATTAAATGAAATGCTCACACAGGATTTTCTTAAACAGTCTCTTGATTAAGGCGTAAAATGTCCTTAAACTTCATGGCTTTATAATCAAAAAGGGACTGACCTAGATCCTGAAGAGTAATTACCAGTAGGTTTATTCACCATGCATATAGAGTACACATGCCCAATAAATTATAATAAAACGCGCAATCAATAGTCAACATTTGATATCAAATACAAGTAAATACTACCAGCAAATAACCCACTTATGGTGACTGCTTACACATGATAACGCATGATAACTGATGCCTTCGTGTAAAACTGGTCATTTTATGGCATTTAAGTCCAAAGTTTACTTGATAAATTTTTTGGGTAATTTTAAAAGAGCAATAATACCTTTGTGTGCCATTTGAAACTGTTTTATTTTGTTGGCTTTCTTTTAGTAAACTATATGTTAAGCCAGTGGATCGTATAGCACCCTCTGTGATGCGTACACGAGTAGCCGACATAAATTACTGAGTTTTTAAAACTATTTCCCGAAAGCCGAGAGGAAACTAAACCGTTTTTTAACAAGCCTCGCGTTTGATTCCCCATGACTCTTTTTCCAATTGTTTTTTTATGTCATCCCCAAAATTAAGAATATTCTTCTTTTATTTGATAAATAAGATTTGAAACTTTGCATGGTGGGACTACAATCAAGTGAGGTTTGCATTGACACTGACACCATGTACTAAATCTCTATTTTGACGTTTTGATCAGTGTGCTCATTTTGCCTTCGTGAGAATGTATGGGGAATGATTACAGAATTCGCATTGAGTCATCCTCCTAAAGACAATCAGAGCACACTGATCGAAACTTCAAGTTGTTAAACCACCCGTTCTTCACAGAAACACCACTACCTGGCCACTCAAAAGAGATTTACACACATGGTGTTACCGCAAACCTCACTTAAATATGAAGTTTTCTTTTTCTGATTTTTTTTTTTAAAGAAATAAAGTTTACGATTTTAAGTAGTAATTGGTCTGATTCCAGTCGTGTGAATAAAAAGTCACAAGGAAATTCGACAATAAATAATACCACAGAACCAGACTAAAAATGTTCGGTAAAATTTTCAAAGTTCCAAAGGCTAAAAAAGGTCACTGCACATTTTCAGTGCCATTCCGGCTAAATTACATGGCTTATAATACTGGCTAAAATACATTTTATTGCAGATCACTGTTTACATTTTTAATGAAATTTAAATGAAGAAAGTAAAATTGTCTTGGCTAATGTCATGATTAATTATGAATTGAAAACTCTGAGAAAGGGCAGCAAAGGAAGTTTGGTGTTGTAGGGTTAGTGTCCTTGCTCTTTGCATGGAGGAAAGACATTGATTCTCTGTGGTTCTTGGTTCTGTAAAAACTAAAATTGTTTAAAAAATGCACATCCTGTTTTGATCGTGCGAAGTTTGAAAATCTCATTCACCTCCTGTTCTCATCTCAGGCACTTGCTAATTTAAATGATTCAAGCTATCATTTAAAGATTTTTAAACAGCTAAAAAAGTAGACATTCAACCAAAAGTAGACATTCAAAACCAAAACATATCCATCACTAGTTAATTTCTCCCAAAAAACACATTTTTATAAATTAATTTAAGTCATACTATGCTATTGACTTGAGCAATACACTGTCGTCGACCACGGTACGAGAGGAGTGCGAGATTACCTTCTTGTTCGGCTACGCTGCATAAATTCCTGTGGGTGTTGACTGAACAGGCTCTGGAAAGACCTGACAAAGTCAGGCTCCTTGAGCCTTCCCTTTGTAGAGTGCTTGCCAAAATCCGTAACATGTTGATTCTATGGAATATCTTCTGCCGATAAATTGTATAGATATGCTTTAAAATTATATTAAAATGCGAAAAGAATTCTAACTTTAAGAGACAAAAATGTGAACCGTCGTCGCGTTCACGTACAAATTCTAGAATATCAGCTGATGAATATTAATGACCGAATAAATAAGCAGGTTCGGAGGTGTGTCAGCATTTAGACCAATCAGATTCAACAAATATCCTGACGTCTTATCTTGGTTCGAAGTTTAAAGGTTAAATCGTTAAATCAATACAAATAAATATTGTTGTTTGATCAACAGAGGGCGCCGTTTACAGTTATTGGAAGGCAATTCTGTCATTAGCTAGCTATGATCCAAAGTTTCTTGTCCTTTCATTCCTCTCTTCAAAACCCACAGATGCGGAAGTTCATTGCACAACAAGGTAAGCGATGCTCTCCCACTGCGGTACTCGTCATCGAACAGGCTTTGACAAGTAACGGAATATAGATGTAGATGTAGATGTAGACGTAGATCGTCAGACGTCATCATCACCAGGCTCCAAAGTCATTTCTCTTGTTGGACGATTGAAGCCTATGGATGGATGGAGTCTCTTCTGCCATTTGTTTTGTTGTCATTCTTTAGTTGGTTCTATTCACTATTCAGTATAACTATAATTAGTACAAATAGTACACTAGAGCAGTAGTCACTACACTAGTGACAGTCTACTCCATCCTGTTTATGTGGTGATTTCATCTCTCCATCTTCTTTGATGTATTCTTATTTTATTCTTTCCATCCTCTTCTTAATTAATCTTATGCCTTTCCTTGGTTGCCATTCTGTGACTGTGAGTCTCTTGGTCATCTGTTGTCTTGAATTCTTGCCGTGGTGCTGGGTGCTGACATCTCATGTTTTTTCCCCATATTTCTAAATTCTATTTAATAATTAATAAACTAATTAATGTCATGTTTGTTAGATATTTTAAAGGCAGTGTCGTAGACTGGTTTTTGTCAACCTAATCTGGTAACGCTGATTTTAAAGATACAAAGTCACATGTGAAAGCTTCAGGTCAATACAGTGTCTACATGCTGAGAAAACAGCAAAAACTATCACAGTATTTCCACAAGAACGTTGAATCCATTCACGTTTAGCGAGGTGACAGCGGGTACCAACCAAATCGCTGAACAACCGCAACCCACAGACTGATAAACAATTCATGTAGCCTATTGCTATTACTTGTTTCTCAGATTGAAATTTTATTTTAATTTTTTTTTTTTTGGGGGGGGTAAAAAATTATCCAAGCCATTATTATTTCCAAGAGAATCCTTTCTCAAAATAGTTTATACTTTGCTCTATCAATAGCTTCAGTGCTTTTCTTGTTTCTAGTAAGTTTTTATGATCAATATTTTTTGGAGTAGTTACCAATCAGATCCATGATCCTACCTTAAATTATAAGATTTAGTTCCTACATTCATGTGCTAGAGTTTCAGATTATAAACTAGGATTTTCAAACTTATTTCATTTAATTTTTCTAGGTGGTTTTATCTTCTTTGATGTCAACCAGCCATCACAAATGCTCCCTCATATAAATCATTTAGATGGACTGATTGAAAAAATATAGATGATAACGCCGTCAGTGGTTGGGGGCTTTTTTTTTTCATCACGAAACAGTCATCTTCAGACTAGCGTGAAATAATTGTCACTTGTTCGACAGTGGGATGGATTAATTTGATTAATCTGAAAGATTCTAAAGGAGACGGAACTACTTGCAATACAAGTGAGGGGTGTAATCAAGCATGAATTCTTCAGCACAGGAAATAGTTCCTCCACAGTCAATTCAATCCAAACACATCAGATGAGATGTGATCTGGTCGTGTTGCTGTAGCTTGGCATCTCTCCTTACTGCCAGAGTGATGATAATCGGAGTGTGACCAGCAGATGAAATTCTGCAGTGCTTTGTCAAACTTACCCCACTGATGTTACAAATTGCACATTTGCCGTTGATTTGACGCTCTCGGAAACTAGAGCTAGGAAGGAGACTCTTTGTCAGAAAGAGAAGAGATGAAACAACGGAAAACCATTCACAGGACTATTATTAACTGAAGGAACCTGTTCACAAATTAGAGTCGAGGACGTTAATTTGCACATAATCAACTGAGCTAAACATTGTGTAAATAGTTGAACTTGTGTACTCATTTTTGGAATAAGGTGACTGAATCATCAACAGTTTTGTCACAATCCGTCGCAAAGATGAAGTCATCAGTCAAGTATAGTCGTCTGCCGAGGTCTGAATGGGATTCAAGATCACAGGACCAGGTCGCCATTGATTTCAGCTCCCCATTTAATTTTGAGTCGGCGTTTACATACAGCAAGGCAGTACCACCATATGTGGAGGAAGAGAGAAGTGAGTGATTTCATTGTTAAGTTTCACCAAATCAAACTTGAATAAATGCGTGTAGGCTTAATCATGAATATTATAAATTTAAAAAAATCAGAAAGAAAAGACCTTTGCAATGATATCCAATGTTTTGATTTAAAGAAAAACTTCCATGTAGGTCTACACATTTTATTTTGTTGTGAAAGCATTAGCCTTGCTCAAGGCTGTAGCAGTTTTCACTCCGTAAAAAGACGGCGTAACCCCACACATATATTACATGTACTGTATACTGTGCGTAATGTGTGTATCACAATGAGCACAGCGTCCGTACTACTACTGGGCATGGGTCATCCGCACCCCTATTACTGTCCGCAGACGGAAGCCGTCTGGCCGACCGCCTCGTCGGGTCTGTAACTTCCGGGTTTGGGTCTAATATGTTTCTTTATATTTTCGTCCAGTTTTGGACGAAATTGGGGGGGGGGACCTTTGATGCTGGTATGCAGATAATGAATATTTAAATCGTGCATCATGTACAGGTGTCGTCATGTGTGGGCGTGTGGTACGTTATCTTTGTGAACACCGGGACTGTGCGCGCGCTCCCTGAGCCAAAGCCAATGCAGTGCATGGGGGAGTCACAGCTGGATACTGCTCTGCATGAACTATAGTAAACAAGACTTCCACCACTAACTAATGGGGTCTTGTCTTCCACGCGCATTATAGTGTAATGACCCTGGCTAGCTCAAAACAGAACCATCATTAAGAGAGTAGGCTACACGTATACATCTCACACCATGCACGCACTGCGTGTACACATGTGTGCACACACAGAGACATGCACATGTAGTAGTGTGGCACAAAGAAAACTAAATAAATACATAAATAGATAAATAAAAACAAAACTCCAACGCCTTGGTCAAGGCTGTTAAAGCATACGAAATTCTGTTCAAGATATAAACCACAAGGGAAACTGACTTGGTAAATTAAAAAAAAAAATTTGAGTTCCAGAAAGAAAAATTGACTAAAGCGGGACTTGAGCATGGTCGCAGAACCTGCGACCTTTGAATTAACGTGCCAGCGCTCTGCCATTCTACTATAGATAGTTCAGTTGGTAGAGCACCAGCACGTTAATCCGGCGGTCGCAGGTTTAAGTCCCGCTCCAGTCAATTTTTCTTTGTTCATCCCAAAAGTCTGTTATAGTTGACACCAAGACCATAAAATATTATCACCATTCTGCAGTAGTTATAAGAAGCTAAATGAAGAAACTTTTGTGTTTCTATTTTCAGCATACGATCCACCACTCTTCACTCGTATCTGCACATCATTCGTCGTTGCTCTTAGTTTTATTTTTTTGTTTCTAACCTTCCCAATCACAGGCTTTATCGCTGTAAAGGTAAGTTTGTTTAATTTTTTGTTGTTGTTTTTTTGTGGCTTTTATGGCCCTTAATCAGAGTTTAAGCAGGTTGGGATTTGTTCCGACGACCCTACTCGTGTGTTCCGACACCCCTATGTTCCAAGTTCCGACCCCTGAAAAAATGTATTTTCCTAATCCTAATCCAAACCTTAATCCCAACCGTAGCTTGTAGATCACAAGGGGGTAATCGGAACATAGGGGCTGTTGTCAGAATAGGGGTGTCGAAAGGTACATTATAATAGTAAAATTAATAATAACAATGGCTCCTTAAATACAGTGCTCATATCCATCACTCAGTGTTGTCATGGCACTTCAACATTCTTACCCCTGGTCACTGGGCCATTTAATTCATTCCTCAAACCATCTTGGCTCCCTGGCCCCTGGGGAGTACTATAAAGCCTGCGCTGTCAAGTATGCAGCGCACCAAGCTCAATCAATCTCAAGAACCATCTCTGCCCTCACACACACCATATACTCCTGGGTGAAGAGAAGCAATTATAGTTAAGTGTCCTGCACAGGCACACATGGCATGACCAGGATTTGAACCAACGCCCTGACACGCCACATAGATTAGACGCCCTGGTTGCATTTTTAAATGGAACATTGAGAAGAAGAAAAAACTGCCGGCATCTCTGACTGTACAAACAGGTTTTTTTTTTCTTCGTGCATTACAATAACAAGCAATTTCATTTGTGATCACACTGGTTTCCTGGCAAAAACTATCATTAATAAAAAGTCTGCTGAAACCCTTGGGGCTAACAGACAGTACATACAAGCTTTAAAAAAACCCAAGGGGAGGTCCAGAAAGTTTAATTAAATTATCGACCAACTCGTAGAAATTAAATTTTGAACTTAAAGAAAAATACGGAATTCCTGCAGAAGCCAATGGGGAGAATGTTCAATGCCTAGTGTTACAAGCCCTCAAGGATTTTACAGTAATAACTTTTTAAAAAGGGGAAATAATCATGTATTTGTTAAAGGGTCTGTTAATGATGGAAAGTGGAGATGGGAAGATTCTGACTGGTTGTTCAGGGTTTATGCCTCACAAATTAGTATGTTGGCTTGATGAGTTTGAACAATTTTTCCACCTTTATTAAGATTAATTGTTACAACTTTCATTATTTTCTAATAAAGGTATTATACAGAGTTGGTAAGGATAAAAAGCACCATTGTTTAATTTTAGTTTGAAAGCTTACTGATTATGAAGGTCATACTAGAACCTTTTTTGTGTGTGAAATATTTCCCTTTGAAAAATTAAGTCAGTCAAGAAAACTGTAGCTGAAAAAAAAACAAAAAAAAAACGCAACAGCTTATTTCGGTTGTTACAGCCAAATTTAAGGATAATGTGTTAACATGCTGAACATTGTGCATGGTTTTTCACTACTTTCTCCTGACTCACCCAACCATCAACGGATTAAGCCTTTAAGTTTCCACAGGTTTGTTTTTTCATGTGTGCCATTGATCACAAAAAAACATTATGAACACTGTCAGCGACTATTTTGTCAACTCAACCAATCCTGTATAATACCTTTAAACATCAAGGCCATGTACATACATGTATATATGGATAGTTTGTGTTGTACTGTACATATTTGCAGGGATAAAGTCTTATTTTCACCAATGATGTGATGTTGCCTTTAAAGGTTACCACGGAAATAAAGAAGATTGTCAAGCTTGTGTATTGAGGACCTAAAACCTTTCCCTAAATCTCTTGAGATTTATCCGAGTAGGGCTTGAACCCGGCTCCTGTGATGTCCGGGCGTCGTTGCAATTATTAAAACTGATCCAATTCCTTACGCTTTCCCCACGGGGATGCTGATGAAATGAGACGGATCTCTCGCTGGAGGTTGTTTTGGAGGATGGCTTTGTGTGTATAAAACAGAAGCCTAGTCAGCTTGCAAAATTTGCATTTTTAGTAGGATAGTTGTGATAGATTGGAGGGAGGTAATTTATTCCTTTTTTTTATCCCTCGGTGAGATTTCTTGATTAAATCAGAGCCTTTGTGGTCATACTGTATTAGTTGACTCAGGAACAGTGAACTTTACGTTCAGAACACAAATGTCTTAACATGGGATTAAAGTCATCAATTAGAGATGAGCTTTGGGTTTGTTTACAAGCCTTGCGCTTAAGCTTTTTGTAAAGTAGCCCACCGGGCTAATACACTGTACATTTTACTTTCCCTCAAGAACTTGAAGTAGCAAAGATTTTAAACATGCATTGTCGTGGACTTATCTTTCTGATGTATTAATAAGGAAGTTACATTCACACACTCAAAAATAGATAAACACATTTTTAAAATGTAATTATTAATCACATCTGAAAAGGAAGAAATATTGAGCATTATAAACAAGTAGGTTGCACAGTTTTTAGTTAGCCCACAGGGCAAGTTGTGAAGTGGTGTTTACTAGCCCGTAGCAGTTTTAAACGACTTCAGCAGGGGTAGTGTTAAGGGTGAGCCATGGTTTAAGACAATCCCATTTCCAATGTTCATTCTACAGGCATGATATTCTTCATGTATATTGATTTCTGATTTTTTTTTGCCTGTGGGAAAAAAATCACATGCTCTGAAATAGCCTGAAAAGTCTATTGAAGCCTACACCATGTCTACATGAAGGTCGGCCCTTGTATTCAATCAAACGCCCCTACTTTCTTCCATGGACCAGTTATTATGCTTGATCTTACAATAATTGGTCAAAGACAACAGTGAATTTTTTATGAAACTTTTTAGAATTTGTAAAAAATTTGTTGTCTTTCAGATGCTTCAGCAGTTTGAGAGATTAGTTGTCTTCAGACTGGGACGACTTCAGCCACCAAAAGGTCCAGGTAATTAGCCCCTCCCCCCCCTCCTTATCAACCCTCTTTACCCTCTCTCTCAAAAAAAAAATAAATACAAAAATTGTATCCAAAGATACACAGAATATATATGTAGGAACCAACCTCGTTCCCAGTCGTGTACGATCTCGACGCGCCATTTTGTTTTCTTCCCCAGAATGCCTTGCTCGATTGTAACCCCTGGAAGTGTGACTTCAAAATATCCAAATATATTGGATATTTTAATTAGTCCTGTGGTTGATCCATTCTCTGTTAGAGACTACGCAGAACGCGCTGTCAAAGGACGCATCAAGTCATAGAGCAACTGGCCCCTCTCATTCTTTTTCGATCTTGTGATGCGTCTAACTGTATGCAGTTTAGGATGACCATGTAAAAACATGATTCATTTGAAACGATTGCGTCTAAATACGTGCATTTTTACACGCGCGTACTAAGCGACCGGGGGGATCTGACAAGCGCCCTACAAGCGTTCGAATGTTTTTAACAAGCGTGCACGCAAAGCAGTACATTTTGGTTAGCCAATCAGCATTGATTTTCAGTGTTTCCCTCCCAGGGGTTTAGCGACGAGAGGTATCGATACGGCGCGCTGCCCATGGTAGCGAGGCTGTGTAGGAACATTATAAGAGGACAGAATGTACTCTTTCTAAGCAGAACCTCTTTATAACAGTGCTCTATCATAACGAGGGTTGACTGTACATAAAAAGAGTAATAGCAAATATAATAATAATAATAATAATAATAACTAGTTTTTATTTAGCGCTTTATCTGCAGGCGTCTCAAAGCACTTATCATTATTCACTTCCTGTCAAGTTTGTTAATTTTTTTGACACATTTATGTAGTACCTTGTAAGTGTTGTCGAGGTGCTGCTGTGCATTTAGCCTCTGCCAGACTAACCAGGACAATTCCCTTCTCTCAGCAATAAGTGTAACTGGGTTCTTTTACGTGCATTACACAACACATGGGACCAATGGCTTTACGTCCCATCCGAAGGACGAAGCAGTTATGGTTTTAAGTGTCTTGCTTAAGGACACAAGTGTCGAGACCAGGACTCAAACCCACACTCTGCTGATCAGAAACACCAGAGCTTGATTCTAGTGCTATTGGCCGCTCGGCCATGCCACGCCGTATAAGTATCATGATATTGTTTTTCAATGCAGGTATCGTGTTGGTTTTACCGTTCATTGATAAGTGGCGTAGGGTTGACATGAGGACAAGAGCGTTCAATGTGCCTCCCCAGCAGGTATGTATGAAGGGCTGACAGAAAAAGGTTTAGAATGCTTTCCTCACAACAAAAGTGACACCTCTATGTTCCTATGCTTGGCAATCAACATGAATCATGAGTAGGCCTAATACTTCAAGGAAGCAACGGAGGCAATTGCCTCTGTTGCCCCTGGTCATTACCTCAGTGCCCCTTGAAATGTTCCAATAGAAATTTACAATTTCCTCATAAAGGTGCTCTTTACCAAGGAGAAAACGCCTTGATGACCTTGCTCTTTTAAAAACGAAGCATCAGGCCTGCAACTCTAAACAAGCAACTCTACAAAGCACCTCTAAAAACTGGTAAAAAATAGTACATTAACATTCAACCTCAAAACATCATTTGTCATGTTTGTAGCTCATCACGGCTGATGGTGCAGCGATTTCTGTTGGTGCCACCATTTACTTTCGGACGACCGATGTTGCTCTGTCTATCGCAAGCGTCCAGGATCTGAACCACTCTACACGTATGCTCGCACAGACTGTCTTACTGGGCACGCTCACTTCACGTTCCTTGAAGGTGATCGAGAATGAAAAGGCGTACGTTCATGAGCTAATGCAGAATGAGATGAACTCAACGACCAATAAATGGGGCGTTGAGGTCAGCAGGGTGGAACTGTAAGTGAAACTTTTCTCTCTGTTTTCCCTCAATAGGAATTGAAACCAAAGGTGGGGTCATGGATTTTTTTTTATGATTATTTTTTATAGGCAAAATTATAAAGAAAAATACAATAAAAGTGAAAGTTTCAGCTGAATACAGTGTCTACCTGTGAAGAACACAGCAAAAAACTGTCACAGTTTTTTTACGAGAACATTGAATCCATCTTCGCTTAGTGAGGTGACAGCGGGTACCAACCGCATCTCTGGCCGCAGCATTCGCGAAACGGACACCAACCCTCAGAAATCTGAGGAACGATTCATTCTCGAATCGCTTCTCAGATTTAAACAGTTTTGGGTGAAAAATTTATCCAAACCATTTACTTCAAAGGGAATCCTTTTTCAAAATAGTTTACATTATCAACAGCTGTAGTGCTCCCCAAGAAAGATTTATGGTCATTTTTTTTTTAGTACTTATCAAAAAGTATGATCATACATTTAAAGAGACATAAACAAGAAAGCAAATGTTAGAAAAAGCTTCTCAAAATGGCAACAGGCATTTCTAAGACACGATTGTTCCTCTGTGTAGATCTCAAGTGACAGTTGTACAAGAGGCAGTGGCTGGAGTCAGCATTGACAAACTTGGCAGTATCTTCAGCCAACTTATGTCGGGTCAACTTTCACGTAAGTAGGTTCAATCTTAAATGGCCGATTGGGTTTCCCGTAAGCTCAAAATCTTCCCATCGGGAAATGATTTTCGAGCAGGTATATATGTGTACATCAAAAATGAGTAGGCAGCCAGAAGCTTTTGGTCTAGGGTTGGGACGTTTAACTGGTAAACAGTTTATCAGTGAACAAACGTTGAAATATGTTTCAAAATTTTCTTAATGGTTAAACAGAGCCAACAGTTAAAAAAAAACAAAAAAAAACCTTTAAAATGTTAGCCCCAGACACAACCCAGGGAGAATGATTGACCTCCCTTTTGTTGGTGGAAGGTTTCTTAGCTTTAATCCCCTACAAACGTGATACATTATTTTCAATTCCCCAAAAAATTGCTTTGTAACCGCCCCTGTGTGGTTTGTGGTTTTGTGACTGTAAAGACTGGATTTCAGTGTTCTATTTTGAAACCTTGGAAAGTGTGTTGGCATCAGGGCCCAATTTCGTAGAGCTGCTTAGCGGCTGATTTTGTGCCTACAGCACAAGTTTCCATTTCGTAGCACACAAAAAGGCATGCTAACCTACTGGTGCTTTCTGTATGAAACTGAATGACAAAACAATTCTAATCCATGGTGAACGCGCAACCTGGCTGCCTAATTTTCTTGCTAACTGGTGAAATACGCTTACGCTTAAGCAAATTTTTCTGCTATAGTTAGCATGAACATTTACTTGTCATTAAGCAGGGCTATGAAATTGGCCTCTGCTACTTTTTTAGATGGGCTCATAGTTCCGATTGGAATTGGTAGAAACAGTGAGAAAGAAGTCAAAAGTTTAACCGTTCAGGAAAAATAAATGTAAATGCACAACTCTAGCTACTTTGTTCTGAGCAGCTGTTTGTGAACGAATCCTTGTCACGGAATGATGCTTCGGTTCAATCTGTTTCCAAGAATGGATTTAAGATTTACAAATTTGACCTCCCTCTCTCTACACTAGCTATGACCAACCTCCTGCAGACAGCGCCCATACCGCGTACCACACCAACTCTTCTACCCCTCTCTCAGCAACACCTCGCCCCATCGGCTCCGACCTCCAAACCTCGAATGGTAACCCCCATGGAGCTCATTTCATCAGTCAGACCACTCCTCACAGAGTCCCTCGTTGAAGAAGTCGGAGCTGTGTACAAATTTGTCGTCACGGGGGAAGCTGGAGGGACATTTTTCCTGGATTTAAAGCAAGGTGAGAGACAAATTTTAAGCAGTAACTATAACTAGAAAACTTGCGGGTACAACCATGTGTAAATCTCTTTTGGGAGGAGTGTTGGCCCTGAAAAGAGCCGGTGTGGTCTTGACAGTGTACTCTGCTCGTTTTCAGGAGAATGCTGGACTGCTGGCTTAAGTTAGGGCTGGAGGGATGCACATTTGGGCGGGAAAGTATCCAAGCTGTTTTTTGACCGGTGATGCATGGTTGTTCCCGCAAGTTTAGTTGTTATAGTTATTTTTTCCCACACCATGCAAAGCTTCAAACATCACTTAAGATAATATTTATTAGCACCATATAAACATTGTGATTTAAAAAAAAAAAGAGCAGGAGATTTAAGCGACATTTTTTTTGGTTTTACCTTCAGGGTCTGGTGATGCTGGTACTGGTGAACCATTACTTTCCCCGGATGTTACTCTCACCATGGCAAACTCTGACCTCCATGCCATGTTTACCGGTCAAGTCCGATCCTACATGGCCTTCATGACTGGGAGACTTGCTTTGGAAGGTGACAGATCAGTCGCGATGAAACTCGATGCAGTCATACAGAAACTACAAAATAGTAGTTGCTAGACTTTGGAGCAATTTCAAAATCTTGTGACGGATTTTAGAGAATTTAACCATTTAGTCCTCAAACTGCCCTGCCTATTACTCCTCAAACTGCCCTGCCTATTACTCCTCAAACTGCCCCAAACCACCCCAGAAGTTTGGCAAGTTGTACTTTGAATTTTACTCACGCGATGGAAATGCTTCAAACAGCTGTAGATAGAGCGCAGTCTAAATATTTCGATGGTGTAATAAGAATACATGGTCCCCAAGGGAACAAAATTTGTTTTCCACCTCCACCTTTGAACCTCAAAGGTTAGAAGTCCCATCCCTAACAATGCACGTACGCTACACCCAACCTGTAGTTGTTCTGTGTGTGTACATACTGTATTTAATGTACAATGCATTTCACGCACCATGTACACAGTAATGCCGACTGTATTTGCTTTCACATAGAGGTGTCGGTGTTTCCTCATTTTAGTTGATCTGTCTTATGTTTTCAACTTCAAAGCTTCAATATGGTAAAGCAAACAAAACAACTGTGCAAGTCATCTGAAAGTTAGTTTCATCCTCTACAAAGTAAACTGACTTGTAATACATAAAAATAATGCCAAAAAATAGTTAGTGGCCTTACGTTTCGACCCTAGCAGAGTCTTTCTCGAAGGCTAAAAAAAGGCTTCGAGAAAGACTCTGCTAGGGTCGAAATGTCAGGCCATTAACTATTTTTTGGCATTTATACCATAGGTCCTTTTGGTTGTTAAGCAATTTGCAACAGCTAATACTATTTTTCATGCAAAAATAATCACAACTTAAGTTATCTAAGGATTTTCAGGCACAGTAGAAAATCTTGTGACTTTCCATGCTGCGTTCAAGCAGTACATGACTCGGTGTTTACTTGTGCGTGAGTGCTGAAGGATTAAGTGTAATTACAGTTAAGAAATAAACTTGCATTCTGCGGCAGCTTTCCATTCTTTTGATCATAATGAAGAGATCCAAATAATAAGCACCAGGCATAAGTGTGTGTAGTCTTGGTTCAAGCCGCTCCTGTTTATTGCCCACACCGATTGAGGGCGCTATCATCCACTACTCCAGTTGTTTATTTCCCTCACTGATAGAAGGTGCTATCAACCTTAAATGCCTATAGCAGTCTAGCGTGAGAGTGTGCCCTCTTGTGGCGATGGATCGTGAGAAGATATTAACAACAGGAGGGTCTTGAACAAAGACTATAGTGCATGTAAATACTTTTGTAATATACTTGTGTATTTGTGTATATGTGAACTGGAAGTTAGTGTTTAAAATTTGATATGAATAAGAACTCAAATCATTGAAATAAATAAATTACATAACGCACACATAGATCCTTGTCATTTGATTGGTGGAACCATGTATTTACTGCTGCAATGCATGACGCTCCACAATTTCGTACAGGAGTCCTATATTCATAAATATAGGATGCTTGGGACAATTTGCAGCTTAGCTTCGCAGTGTCGTTTCCAAAATAAAAGTTCCCGCCCGTTTGTCCCAACAAAACAAGGTTGTGTCACGGTGCACTGGACAAGGTTGGTGTCTACACAGAGTCGTCCACATTGTTAAGGTTGTTTTTAGAATTTGTTAAAAGAAAAAATTAAATGACAAAGATCTATGAGTGAGTTATATAAAGTAAATACCGAATGCATTTGATTTGTGCATTGTTGCAGAGTATAATCACTTGAT
Organism: Pisaster brevispinus; assembly: GCA_023634235.1. NCBI lineage: Eukaryota > Metazoa > Echinodermata > Asteroidea > Forcipulatida > Asteriidae > Pisaster > Pisaster brevispinus. The sequence goes on along the minus strand of JAMKCF010000015.1, from coordinate 7,725,990 downwards.
AAAATCTTGCTTTTCCATTTCACCAGGCAAGCTGCCTCGCCCACCCCACACTGTGAAAATTCTAAAGACCCAGTTCACCTTGTGAAATGGAATAGTCCAGATTTCACCTCAAGTTATTATTCTACGACAACGCACTCACATGCCTCCTGTATTTGTATAGTAGATGTTTAGTTTTGTGCAGTTCATGATGCAATAAAATTTAATAAAGAATTAAAATCAAAAGTATTATTGTATGTGAGGAAACTTAACAATTTCTTGGATTTGTTGACCTCTTGATTACATTCCTGAGCAAGAAAAGTAGATTTAGACTCGAGATATGGACACAAGAATCTTCCTCCTTCCTGTGGCTTGAAAAATAAGTTACAACGAATGTCAGACAATGTTTATAATTCACATATTTACTAAAATGTGCATTTATTTACATAAACAATTCCAGAGTTTGATTCAGGCTGATTAGAGCAAGTCTTAAAAACGTTTATCACTAGAAAGGAAGCAACTTCTGTTAATGAAACCTGGTAAAACATATCATGGGGAGCGATAAACAGTTATCTACTGGAATAAATGTACCCTGATTTGGAACCCTGTTCAGCTAATGGGTATAATAATGGTTCCTGATCGGGGTATATTTGAGTGCAGTGATGGCTTCTGCCCCAGTCACTGTTAAACTATCTCAATTAGGGTATAATTATACCCAAATTTGAACACTGAGGGTATCAACAGTTACCAATAGGGGTGTAATTGAGTACAGTGATGTGATGGCTTCTGCCTAATAGTCACTGTCAATTTATCCCAATTAGGGCATACTTGTACCCTGATTGGAACACTCTCCACCCAATGAGGATATTAATGATCCCCAATCGAGAGACCCTGGAAAAGCAATAGTTACCTCAATGACTCAATCACATGTTTGTTTTTACTTATCTGATTGGACCATGCATTTCTAAATTTAGGACTTCAAACCGAAAAGGTAGAAAATTCAAACTTGGCTCTCTGAAAACAAAAAGATATATATTTCATTTACAAAATAACAAAACTTTTAATACATACAAATAAAGGAAATACTACAGTGATTACAACTTAATATTTCTGTGGTTACAGAATTTAACGTATCACGGAAAGCCCATTACAAAATAATAATAACTGGAGTAATATACAATAAAAATTACGCTAAAAAACATTTTACGAATGTCTTACTTATTGGAATTCTTTTGAAGTGCCCCTTTTCTAAGGCCGGAGTTGTTCGAATGTTTTTTTCTGGATAATGTGTTCCCTTTAATTAGAAAAGTCATGAAATCGGTGGACTCTTTTCTTTATTTTTAGCAAAAATAATTAATACAACATGTGCAGGGGATCCATGTAAAAGAGTCTTGCAGTAATATTTCATCATCTAAAAAAAAAGACTTTTACAAAACACTTTTCAAGCTCAAAAGTTTTAAAAAGCAGGGTCATAGATTGGTAAATACTCCAAAAATGTATGGCCATAAAAACCAACGTGGGAAGCACTGCAGCTGTTGATAGAAAATAATTTGAGAAAGGATTCCCTTTGAAGTAAGTGGTTTGGATAATTTTTCACCCCAAAACATTTGAATCTCTGAGGGTTGACTGCAAGTTCCAATTTCCGTGGTGTCCAGTCACCAATGCTGCAGCCAGAGATGAGGCTGGTACCCACCGTCGCCTCGCTAAACGTGGATGGATTTGACGTTCTTATGAAAATACTGTGACAGTTTTTGGCTGATTTCTCACCAAGTTGACACTGTATTCAGTTAAAACTTTCACAGGTATTTCTTAATAAGGTTGCCTGCATATCAGCATTACGTTAACAACAACCAATCTATGACCCTCTCTTTAAGTAACACAACTGTCCATATGACCATGTTGTGTATATCAACCGCATTCTTCACAAACAGAATAGGCACACCTGTCATGTAAAACGAAACCCTGTATGAAACCTAAACAGAGAGTTATGGACCTTCACTGCCAACAAAAAACCTTAAAATAGTCTCAAAACCAACCTAACAATATAAAAATTGAACAAATAGAACTCTCTTGAGGGAAACTAAAATGCATCATGCAAAAAAATATATATATTATTTTATGTTTTGTACCAACAACTTAACTAAAAAGTACAAAGGATAAACAATCAACTCTGGTTATAACAAGATTTCTGGGGCTGGCCAAGTTACCTCTTTATAACAGGAATGTTGTTATAAGAGGACAGCAAACCCCCAAAAACACAAAGCAGAAATGAGATTCAAGACTTCAGAATGTACTCTTTATAAGCAGAACCTCTTTAAGAGAATGCTCTTTATAACGAAAGTTGACTGTAGTAGCTGTTTAAAACAAAACAAAGCGACCACACGAATAAAAATAATACTTCAGTGAATTTTCCTAGGTCTGCGCATGAATTATTTCCACTCTGTAGTGCAGTAAACCGACCTTACTATTTCAAATGTTTACCGAGGTCCTGCCGAGGTCACAGAGGTCATAATCTATTGACCTTTGAAGTATTTCACTCTGAATAAACATGTATGTTAATTTTGTACAAGGAAATCAGGAAAAATTTCCGTATCCAGCCGCCACTTTTTCATTCGTCATGAAATAAAATAGTATCTAATTTACTCAAATGAGATATTCCTTTGGGTAAAAATGAGTGAAAAAGTGGTGGCAGGATACGGAAATTTTTCCGGAAATCATCAGATTTAAAACATAAAAAGCAATCTTGATTAAATTTCGTTCAAAATGAGAACACAACGAGACACTTCATTTTGTGGTGAAAGTCCTAACTTAGGAGTCATATACTTCTAATCCTAAAGCTCAATACGAACACTCCACCCCCCCCCTCAAAAAAAAAATAACAATCAACAAATTTTTATTACAGTTGGTGTTCTTTGCTGTAACCTATTAATATATAAAAGAAAATGCATTGAGAGTGAATGTACCACACTATTTTGACGAACGCGAACGCGAACGCTGATAGTGGAAACTTTGACGCGACATGTTTCAGTGGACTGGATAATGGATTCAATAGGTCCGCCCCGGTGTTCCTGGTTTGATTGGCTGCATATTGCGCCACAGCACCTTGTAAACCATTACATGGTGCTATGTAAAGGAGTAGGTCTCATACTTCAAACGTAGCCCCAAAATACCTTGCAGGAAAAATACTGAATGAAGCGCCTTGAGCGTCACTGAGTGACGGATATATGCGCTATATAAGAAGCCACTATTATTATTATTATTATACAGTGCAGGTATCTACCAAGGTGCTCATCAAGGCGCTTGAACAAAGAGAACCACTTTTGAAGACAGGTTTTGGATTATGAGACCCATTCATGTAACCCTTATAAGGGTTTACAAGGTGCTGCTGCGCATTCGGCAGCCACTGCCAGAAAGACCGGGACAAACCGCCTTCTCTTAGTGTAACCGGGTTCTTTTACGTCAAGTACACAACCCACGGGGGCCTGTGGCTTCACGTCCCATCCGATGGACGAAGCAATAATGGTTAAGTGCCTTGCTTAAGGACACAAGTGTCAAGAGCGGGACTCGAACCCACACTCTGCTGATCGAAAACACCTGGGCCCAATTTCATAGAGCTGCTTTAAGCACAAAAACTAGCAAAGCACATCAAAATTATGCTCACCAAAAAAAGGGTTACCAGCTAAAATACCACTTCCCATGTAGCATATGTGACTGGTATCCTGCTAAATATTGCTCAGCAGAGATCTTTTAAGCAATATTTTCTGCTTAAGCAGCTCTATGAAATTGAGCCCAGAGCTTGAATCCTGTGTGCTTGACCACTTGGCCACAACATGTCACCTTACCATTACCTCCAAAAATAGCAGCATGTTTAACAATGTTGGAGGGTGCATTTTTCAAGAAATATTTACATCAAATTTTTGACCCCCCTATTTATTATTCAAAACATGTACTGCTGACTCAGTCGAAAAAAGACTTCACTTTTTTGCTTCTTCTGTGAACCCAAACTTGATCTGTTCCTGATAAGATTAGGTAGGATTCAAATATAAACAGAGAGCATGCTTCCAACATAACTTTCTGCAGCTGATCGAAACACAATGCCATATTCCAACAATTGATCCAAGGAATCTCCAGGAACAAGTATTTCTTAAAATTACTCAACTTTATGTGTGAAGTACGTGTAGGTCCAATACAAAAAAAGAACACTTGGTCTTGACAAATTGGAATGATTTCCTCCAAGTTATGTTCGAGCTTTTTTAGGGTGGGATAATTATTGGGGGGGGGGGGTTATTTCCACAATAGTTAATCCTCTAAACATCTACAATAAAAATTATCGTAGAAAAAGTACTTTACGTGACCTGTTTAGTATGTTAATGCAATTATTTGAAAACTTAGCTGCTTCCGTGTGAGCGACACTAAAAGCGGGATGGGTGTGCGGGTGTACCGATGAGTCTGTGACCCTCGTGGGGTCTATTGCCGCCAGCTTGCCTTCTGACGTTTGATGTCACTCACCAGGGATGTTGAGAAGCAGAAGCCGAAAATCTACAAATGTTCAGAGAGTTTGAAACTTTTTAGCATTCAAGGTTGATGGGTCCTGGAACTTGCCATATCAACCCCAAACTTGGTGTGTGGATTGGTCTTGGGGTCCCCCAGAAGCCTAATGCTTAAAAAAAACCTGGGTCAAATGTCAAGGTCATTATGGCTAAAACAGAAGGAATGTTGTCCAAGCGATAACTTGAGGACGAATGAGATTAATCTCAGAGGGGCATTTGTGTTTGTCAACACACCATTCTTGCTCATGAGGTTGAGTTAGGTCAAGCACTAACCCTCCCTAGAAATCTCTGGATGCATTGAACATTTCATCCACACCCAACGTGTTGACCATGGCATGGTGTACAGGTACACGTAAATTGCACTTCAAAGATGTGCCTAGACTCGAAGAAAGTTGTTAAATGTTTGTCCCGGTTATAGCAGAACAGCTCTCCCGTGACCCTTACGGTACTGCTGGTGTCTGGGGAGACTGCTCTCGTGAGACTACTGCTCTGTCGCAAGACTGCTGGCTCCTGACAACTGCAGTCGTTCGAGCAGTAGTCTCACAGGAGCCAGCAGTCGCGAGATTCGCGGAGAGAGTCGGTATACTATCACCGAGACAAACATTTAACGACTTATCCACGAGTCTAAGATGCACCAGGCAGTACAAGTTGTATAGAGTGTGTACTTCCAAAAGAAAACAAAGCAGGAATGGCATATAAGTCCCTTGCAGAAACTCACATCATATGGTCTCTAAAAAGTTAAAAGCAAACAAAGTTTTATTTCCCTACCTCAATGAGCAGAATCACTCCTGCAGCAATCGCAATCACAACTAGGTTGGTCTGAAGCCACATTTGGAACGAGGACAAACATCCTACTGTATTGATTTTAGATGAGATCTGACTCAGCTGTAAAAAAAAAATGACAACCAAACATTGTTAAAGAGGGACTGCACGGTTGAATTCAGTTTTGTGATGCATTAATTTTTCAGAAGACAGTCCTGTTGTAAGTGGGGAAACTTAATAAGTCACTAAATTCATGATAAATTGGTGTTAAATGCCATTTTATTTTAAGACATCATCAGACATCAAAAACAAATGGGTCCGTACATTCCAAAGGGACACTTTTGCGCGACAGTCAAAAGGTCAAATTAAATGCCGTTATAATTGAAGGAGAAGAGTCGACTGTAACTAAGAATGGTTTGTTCAGACTTACCACTTCTGCTCGTACGTTGTAGCCACACTGTGTGTTTATTACATCACTCTGGAATAACACAAACAATTAATGATTTAGTTACAACAGACAACAAAGATATACACTAATAATAATGATTAAAGGTATTATACAGGATTGGTAGAACTAACAAAATAGTCGCAGACAGTGTTCACGTTTTGTGTGATCAACCATACACATAAAATAACAAACCTGTGAAAATTTGGGCTTGTGTCAGTCAGGAGAAAATAGTGAAAACCAATGAATAGTTTTTTAGTATGTAAAGTTGTAAACACATTGTCCTGAAGTTTTGGTTACAACCAAAATCAGCTGTTGCGTTAAAACAAATATATTTAATAGGTTTTCAGATACAGTTTTCTCTAATAAGACTGCATTCAGAGGGAAATATTTCAGAAAAAAATAGTTCTAGTATGAAATTCATAATCAATAAGCTTTCAGACTAAAATTAAACACTGATATTTTTTATCCTTACCAATCCTGTACAATACCTTTAAGTCATCTCGTACCCTTTCATGACAAATATTACCAAACCGAGGCTGGGAACAGAGTAATAGTCTGGCCCCTAAATTTATTCAATAAGCATTTGTACTCGCTACTGTTGTTTGCATACAGGGAGTGAGACCAATATGTCTGCTGCAGGATAAAGGTAGACTGTGTAATGGTACATGTACCCATTCCTCTTGTCCATGGTCCTACTTCCACATGAAACATTCAGCAAGCAACAACTACACCAACCAAAGCATTTAAAAAGATGGTAACACAAAGTTACTTACTGACTAAATTAACATGATAAACAGGTAGGAAGTAGTCACTTTCTGTATTTCTGTAGTTAAGTTTTCTGTGATTAAAAGTAAGGTCATAGATTGGTTTTTGTCAACGATGACGTAATGCTGATTTATAAGCAACATTATCAAGGAAAATACAATAAAAGTCATATGGGAAAGATTTAGCTGAATACTGAGTCGACTTGCTGAGAAAACGGCAAAAAACTGCCACGGTAATTTCTTGAGGATGTTGACACCAACCCTCAGAAATATGGGAATCGATTAATGCATTAATCGTTTCTCAGATTCAATGTTTTGGGGTGACAACAATTCTGCAAACCATATTTACTTCGAAGGGAATCCTTTCTCAAAACAGTTTATGCTATCAACAGCTGCAGTGCTTCTCACCAAGTAAGTTTTCATGATGGTCATTCATTTTTGGGGAGTATTTACCAATCTATGATCCCACCTTTAACAAATTGTGCACTAATCCGTCATTCATTGGTACCCCAGTTGGGTAAGGTACTTACAGCTGGATCTCGCGTACAGCAAGAGAACGGTACTCCGCATGCCTCTAAGTTCTTGTTGTTACCAACGTAGCTTTCAGAACAGTTGAAGTAAATGTTCTTGTCCCAATCTTCGTAACTGTTCACACCACAACATGAAAGCTGGCAGAAAGACAGGAATATGATTCAAAGTTTAAAACAACTCCATCTTTTTAACAGATGTTAATTTTTGCATTGGGGGATAAAGAATATAAGTTGGATTTGAACTGTCTCTGTGGTTTCCCTTGTGGCTTATTTTTTTGCTATTTGAAACAGAAAAGTTGCATCCACTTAAAGTGATTCCTCTGCTGTCACTTCCCAGGTTGTATCGTAAACTTGGGTGTGATCCCTGGCTATACGGCAGTTACAGGTTGAATGGCTTCTGACTGGCACCCCCGAACAAAGATATTGAACAAAAAAATAGAGTCCGTCACTGTTTGGGTTAGATCTGCTCAGTTGGTGTGGAGTGCCGGCACGTTAATCCGGAGTTCAAGGGTTTCAGTCACGCTGTAGTCAATGTTTTTTTTGTTCGACCCAAAACTATTCATTATATGTTAGCTTTTATTCGGACACTCCTCTCTCATGATTGAACTATCTTGACGTAAATTATGGGTAGTAAATTTTGTTTGTAAAGATGCAACAAATGGAGCTAAAACCGGCTCCTTCTTGAGAGGAGACGAAGAATTACTTACCCCCGTTTGTAAAGCATCAACCACATCCTGAAAATCGTCATTTCCTCTGTAGTTGGTGATGGCAATGTCTGTTAATCTGTCAGTGAATAATGCCTCAAGCTGTTAAAAAAAGAACAACAAATGATCATTATAATTAAAAGCATTGTTAGGCCTTACACTTATTTTCCTTACGCTAGTTTTCATAAAGTAGCCCGCTCGGTTCGTTCACTGTGCCTTTTCCTTTTTTCCCTGGAAGTTTTAGTAGCCCACATTTTAAGCATGTGTTGTCATCAATGTATCTTTCTGATTAATGGTAGCGATCGCAACCAGTTTATTGGTTAAGTGAAGTTACATTCACACACTCAAAGATAAATGAACACAATTCCAAAAAGTGTTATTCACATCCGAAAAGGACGAAATATTGAGAATTATAAACAAGATGGTTGCAGAGTTTTGAGTAGCCCACAGGGCAAGTTGAGAAGTGGTGTTTTGCTAGCCCATAGCAGGTTTTACTAGACAATGTATGCATGGCTAGTGTTAAGGGGGAAACCTGATTGCACAGTAAAACACACTGTAAAATGATTTAAAACTTCTTCTTTTTTTAAGACCCAGAGTATGATATGAAGACAGTTATCAAGTTCCAAATGCAAATCTTAACGCTAAACCAAGCCAAGGTCTGACTAGACTAATGACCTCTAATGCGTGGTCAGTTCAAAAGATAATAGAAGGTGACATTTTGTTCTTATTTTCTTGGACTCATTAGTGCTTGTCAAACCATGGTCAAACTCTTTATTAAAATATCTCCCAGGGCTTGACTTTCTTAGCTCAAAGGTTTTACCGAGCCAGAAATTATTTAACAAGACCAGAATCTAAATGAAAAAAGAAGAAGTTCTACATGGTTTAATGTATTGACTGGTTTTAATTGGGAGATTAACTGGGATACGTCAATACTCATTAGTATTGAAAGATATTTATCAGTCAACATTTCGACAGCATTCACAAAAATAAATGTTATTACATACTGCTCAGTGAAAATTTTCACAAGACCACTGGATTTGGGTTTACCGGCCGGTATTGATTGACGTTAAAATCACTGGCCACGGGGCCTGCAGTACCCGGTATCAATTTCAAGCCCTATCTCTATTGACCCATTTCCTGACGTGCAGCGCAACGACACGCTCCTATCCTGTCTGCCGTTCTGGGAGTCCAAATGAACATCAAGGAACTGACTTCCAAAATGAATGAAAAGGTACATGCCCGTTGTGCAGAGGTGCTTCTGCGAGGGGGTAAATTGACCAAATTCTCCTGCGACAAATCTTGGTTGTCCGACTTATTTTGGAGCCAGGGCCCAATTTCATAGAGCTGCTTAAGGAAAAAAATATTGCTTAACAACTGTCTGCTAAGCAGAAGGGAGCAGGACACCAGTCAAAAATTGTACATGTGACATGGTCGCTTGGTTGGTAACCTTATTCTGGTAAGCATAATTTTGTTGTGCTTAGCTACTTTTTGTGCTTAAGCGGCTCTATAAATTTGGGCCCAGATGGCCCATGGTATAAATGTGCAGTGTGCACTTATTAAGGCGACCGATGTGCAGTTGCAATTTGAATCCCGAAATGGCAGACCATGGGCAGAAAGTACCAAAGCATCGTCTGACGTCAGCGCAAAGCTCTTAAGACTCACCTCTATCAGAGCTGTCAACATTTGCATCTTGCAATCAGGCAGATTTTGTACAACAACCAGGCAGATATTTAGAAATACAATCAGCATAATGGAGGAAAAAAGCTAACCAGGGAGATTTTCAAATTTGTTCATCAGAAGATTGGTTTGTTTTCAGGAAACTTTCTTCAGAATCAGGGAGAGATGACAGCTCTGCCTCTATCCATGTTAGTTTCTATTATGTGCGCTATGATCTCGATGGAATAGTACCTTATCAATTTGAATTGCTATGTTATAATAATTGTAAAAGGGTCATATAGAGTTGTACACGAACAACACACTGGTAGCAGTTTTTATCCTACTACCAGAAATTAGCCCAGCTGGAACAAGGTTCCAAAATGACTAATTTTATCACTTTCTAAAGTTGCTCAAGCCTTGAGGGAAACAATCTACCACCCTGGGATCACAGATTTACGTCATTCAAGAAAATTAAATTGTGATTTATGACGTATGTGCACATCCTGCTATGTAGAAACAAACTATCAAGAGTATAGTCCTCAAATGGCACGTGTGACGATAATGTACATGGTGAATTGTTTTGATAAATAGTAAGTGGGAAAGTTAAAATTTAAAGGCAAAGTACACCTAGTTTTTGGAACCGGTCGATTGTTTTAATCCCATATAAATGTACAATAAAACTAACCTGTGAAAAAAAAATCATTTCAAATGGTGGTAGCATTTTTCCGAAAATCTGGAGCGGTAGAATAATCCGTAATAGGAATGCACAGTTGGAGAAACGTTTCATGCCGAAACAATTCTCAGATTGAAAGGTTTTTGAATCCCTTTCTCTAAGTCAACATTCCTCAGAAGGGAATCGTTACTCAACATGCTCTACATTATCAACAGCTGCAGTACAGGGCTTCTAATCAAGTAAGTTTTCATGGCCATTCATTTTTGGAGTAACTACCAAAGGTTCAGTTTCAACCCCATGGTCTGAACATCCAAGAAGGAAATGATTAACAAATGTTTGTCTTTGCCTTCTCCTGTTTTCACAGATTTCCCCTTTTTAGTCTGTCTCATTCAGTAAACTAATTACTCCCTCTTCCCACAATTGATTTTGTCCTTTGAGTGTCCAACCTCTTGAGGTTAAACCCAACCTCGTTCCCAGGGATGATAGATCTCGCCGCGGCAATTTTTCCCAGCATGCCTTGCTCACTCATAACCCCTAGAATTGGTTCATTAAAATGTGCTAGAATCTAGCACGCTTTAATAAGGCATGTGGCCGATACACTCTGCACACCCGCTCAAGTACAGTATGGTAACCCGGCAAAAGAGACATCAAGTCAAAGAGCAACTGGTCCCCTCTCATTCTTCTTTGATCTTGTGATATATCTAACTGTATGTAGTTTAAAGGGGCCTGTGTTAAAACATGATTCATTTGAAATGGAATCGGTCAAAAAACGTGCATTTTCACACGCACAGACTAAGCGTCCTACAAACGCCATACAAGTGCTCGAAAGTTTTTTAACAAGCGTGCACGCAAACTTAGTCATCCTTGGGAGCCAATCAGCGTTGTTTTTTCAGTACATCCCTTCCAGGGGTTAGTGACGAGAGGTATCAATACAGCGCGCTGCCCATACATGTAGTAGCGAGGCTGGGTTAAACCAGCCCGTTCCCTCTGTTCATCCCTTGCAATTTTCTGTGCGCTTTCTGCCTCTTTCTGCGTCTCTCTCCATCTCCTTACACCTGACTGCTTCTATTACACCAGTAATGTGTTGTCATTTAGCATTTAAGAAAGACTCCGCTATGGTCAAAACATCAGGGCATTTACTATATTTTTTTGCCATTTGTACCAAAAGTCCTTTTGGTCGGTAAGCAGTTTGCAATCAGCTCATTAAATGCTGTCATTTTTATTTTATTTAACCTTAACTCATATTCTGTCATGACTTTCCGATAGGAGAGAGCCCTTCAAGCACATGATTGACGCTGCTCTGAACTTTAAAAACGAGCTCTGGAATACATTGAGGTCATAGGGCATCTATGATGAGCCATCCCTTGAAAGTCTACCCCCCTGGATGGTGATGACAAGCCCTTGTATCTAATTCAGCTTTACCATCTGTTGAGCTAGACTGCAGCGCTGTGCAAATACATTACATCTGGAATATATTCAAGTTATTATTACCTACTTCTGGTAATGAAACTGAGAATGATGCCTCCCAAGTGAACCTAATCACTGTAGCTGGCAAGCCTGAGGAAACCTGCAAACAAGGGTGCTTTCTAGAGAACCCAAAACACACTTATCACGGAGCTTCTTTCAAAGCACAATAAGTAGCTAAGCACAACAAAATTATGCTTACCATTCCACATGTATGAAATGTGACTGGTACCCTGCTCATATGTGCATTTGTGCTTAAGCAGCTCTATGAAATTAGCCCTGGATTTCTTTCACAGAACTCGAGGAAAGTACCGAGTATACAGTGCTTAATACACATCGATGTCAAGGTAAAACCAAATCATATTCTTTCTCCCAGATGCAAAATTAACATCTATTAAATGATTTGTCCTTGTAAAAATGTTGCTGGCTGGTAACTCCATATTTTAGAATATTTTCTGTTACTAAAATCCAATGATTTCTCAGCTGGTGGTACCCAAATTAAATGCAAAACAAGTGATGTTTTGAATATACTAACTCTACACAATGATGAGATTGGACAAGCATCAAAGTTCCTGAAAATGGCTGGTGGATCTGGGTTCCCCCTTATGCTAGGCCCAGAACCCTTCAGATGCTACAATTCAGGAGGCTTATAGACTCTGTGCATCAGCAGAAATACAAAACTACAGGTTTGGAGACAATGTGGACTATTTCTTTCTGCCTTTGACGACTGCTTTACTTCTAGAAAATTTCAAGGCTGAATGAGGTTTTCAGCAAATCCTGAAATCAGTACAAATCCTGAGAAATGATATGCCTGTAATACAATGCTGTTTACTTATCTTTCCTTTTTTAAAAGTCCATTTCAATCTGCCCAAATATTACTCACAAACTCAATGAACCGTAACGACCTCATTTGAGACAGGGGCAAACTCGATCAGCACTCGAACAGAATGATGTCAAAACCATATGAATCATGCTTCGAAATACTCCATGTATTAGTCATGTCGCTAAAGGACATGTCACAAACCGCAAAACTACGCACTTCAGATCGAAAACTACGTCAAGCTTTGAAAGTACAATAATCCAAAGGTGGGATTAAGCACTTCCAAGAAAGAGAAAAAAAATGCACAGGAAATTGATTACAAAATGGAAATTATATCAAACACCTGAGATGAAAATATGAAATGAAAAATACACTAAATGGATGGAGGGTTTCTGCTATTTGATAAATCTTAGCAAAATCACTCAAACTAATTTGACTATAAATAACAAAATCAACAACTAAATATTACCCAAGGTGCTACAGAAGAGATACTACAAAAGTACCAATCTCTCTACAGAAATTTACACCAAAAAGAGAATGTTAATAACTTGCAGTAAACAGAAGTTTCTTACAATGAGTTTGAAATGTGATGAGAGAGTGAATGTTTCTGACGTCGCTGGGTAGCATGTTCCATAAGACTGTACATCAACCTTGTTTATTTTGTGTTAAGTTATAACTTGCTCATAAGTGTGAAGTTTTCCTTCCTGTAATTTTATTGAAATTTGATCGGAAAAACTGGCCCCTACCCTCTTCTTTGATTTTTGAACTAGTGTATATATTCCCACCATTGGCGGTGCCCCGCATAGTTCCTAGCAAAGACCCATAACAAATGAAAAAGTGAAATCAACAGCAGGGTACCAGCGCCTCAGAAAACCAGCGTAAAATCAGTCTGTGTTTTGATGTAAAAACCAGACTGGATGAAGGTTGCTTATCTTCATTGCTAAGCATTTTTCATTGTCTTGTTTGGTTTACCCAGTGTGACACTAACATGTAATCATTACTCACTCAAGCCATTTCACCTTTCTATAAGAAAATATTATTTTCGTTCACGTTCATGTATCTATAATGCTCTAATAAAAATATTTGTAAATTAACACAACTCCACCTTCACTACATTGAAGGAAATACATCAATCGGAATACTAAAATATAAAATAACAAATTTCCAACAAATTTATATTTCCTGGTTTCAAAACAAGACATTTTAAAGTAGTAAAAACAATTCTGGAAGGTGTACATGTAGGTACGGGTACATGCTCCGGACTTTGCTAATTTTCCTATATCCTGTTATTTTAGTAGTTTCAAAGTAGTTGGGGAGGGGGGGAAGTTGAAAACTGGACCAACTTTCCATAGGTTTTGTGAAGTTAACTTAAGAAAAAAAGTATTACATCTTATCTTCGATATAAACAGACTTTGTTGATTTAAAGACAAAAATGGTTTATCTTCAAGACAACTTGGGAGTCCCCAGGCACTAACAAAATAGAATTAGCTGTTGCAAACTGCTTACCAAAAGGACCTACATGTATGGTATAAATACAAAAATTAGTTAGTGGCCGAACGTTTCGACCCTAGCAGAGTCTTAAGCCTTCGAGAAAGACTCTGCTGAGGTCGAAACATCAAACCACTAACTAATTTTTGCACAAAAAAAAAATAAAATACACACTTTAGATAATGTGCTGGTTTTATTAAGGGAATAGAAAAGTGGCGACAAGGTCTTAAACAGCTGTTTAAAACCACCAGGGTCAGGGCCGTGCGGCAAAGGACTGAGCCGTTTGGCACACTGCCACGACCCTGCAAGGTTTTAAACAGCCATTTAAGACAGAGTCACTGCTATTTCATTCCAATTCATAAATGCCCTTTATGGTAAAAAGCATAATAATGTAGACATCCTCAGGCTATCCTTCGTGAACGGTGAAATTGCATGCAACAATGTGAGTACACAGGAGTAGGTTTTACATTGAGCACCGGTGTATTGATTGCATTACGCGTAAATTAGTGACTGCTTAAGCTTGCGCGCCAACACCTGTATGTTTCAACACTAACCATGTCTCTAATACATGTTGAAACAAGGTCACATGATCAGTCCTCTCTACCAATCAGAATGGCTTAACTGTCTGAAGCAGTTATGAATTTCTGTTACCTGTGTTGGTTTTGAACCACATTATATTGTAGTTCATACTTCCTGAACTAAATGCAGAGATACAGTTTGAATTTCAGTTTGAGTTTCAGTTTGTGCAACCCAGTGTTTTCTCCAATTCATAAATGCCTTTTAATGTTATAAAGCATAATAATGTAGAAACCCTCAGGCTATCCTTCACAAAGGGTGAAAGTGCATGTGAAACTCAACGTGAGTACACAGGAGTAGGTTTTACATTGAGTACCTGTGTTTTGATTGCATCACGCGTAAATTAGCGCTAAAGCTTGCGGGCCAGCACCCGTATGTTTCAACACTAACCATGTCTCTAATACACGGTTAAACAAAGTCACATGATCTCCTCTCTACCAATCAGAATGGCTTAACTGTCTGAAGTATTTATGAATTTCTGTTGACTGCTTCTGGATTATTTATGAATTTCTGTTAGCTGCGTTGGTTTTGAACCACATTACGTTATAATTCAAACTTCCTCAACTGAACACAGAGATACAGTTGGAGTTTCGGTTTGAGTTTCAGTTTGTGCATTCAGTGTTCTCCCCCTATACACACGTACAAGCTAGTGTATGGGCTGAATTGCGACCGGTACGCTAAAAAGTGTTTTTCTTTCTTTATTTGTTTCGGCATCAGATCAAATTCACAAAAATCATAAAGACAAGACCATTCTATCTAACCCTGCTCCTGACTGCATGGTAAGGCTTTTAAAAACGAAGGCAAACACCGAGTGATAAACGTTCCTCGTTTCAGTTCAGTGTGCTCAGGTCAAACTTAATCAAATTTGGATCCAGAATGACGTACAGTTTTGACAAACCCTGGGGAGAAACCTGGCATCCATTTTGCCTAATTCCCTTAACCCCTATCTCGTATGGCCATACATGTACAGGTTTGAAAGCTAGCACCAGCCTATTTTGGATATGAGCCTCAGTTTGGCTCCCTTAGACATGCATGAAGGACGGTCGAGCGGATCAGGTTGGCTCAGTCGTTTCTTTCCCTGCCCGTCACCTCTGTGGTCTGGATCTCCGTTCAATCCCACCTCAGACAGAAGCCTTGCATGTGGATTGGGTTTTCGGTCCCTACCTGGGCCCCATTTCATAGAGCTGCTTAAGCAGAAAATAATGCTTAACAATTTCCTGCTAAGCAGAAATGAGCAGGATACCAGTCACAAAGTGTACACGTGACGTGGTAGTTTGGCTGGTAACCTTATTCTGGTAAGCAAAATTTTATTGTGCTTAGCAAATTTTTTGTGCTTAAGCAGCTCTATGAAATTGGGCCCTGGGCCCCATGTCATGGCTCTGCTTAACTGCCGAATTCTGCACTTACAATCACCACTCTCTGCTTACTGTGCAAGCGCCGAATTTCTGCGCTAGCTGTGTAAGCGAAGAATGCCTAGTAGCATGAAGTACGCAGGCGCACAAGCAAAATTTCCCTGCTAACCCATGAATATACTCCTGACGAAAGTGCAGAATTCCCTGCTTCCGTAAGGTTAGATTCTTTGCTTACGGTAAGCAAATTGGGCCCAGATTGTGTGGGTTTTCCCCGTTGGAGTTTCCAACCCGTTGGAGTTTCCTATTCATCTTGTTGTTGGCACTACATGTAATTGTGCTGGTTGGATGTGTACTAAAATAGAAAATCAATCAAATAAACCAAGATGGTGGCTGTAATTACCTCCGCTCTATAGAAGTAGATGGCCACGCCTCCTCCAATCTCTACCAGTAGGATCAGACCCAGAAGCCCACTATACTGCAGAGCAAATGAAAATAGCAAATAAAATGCATGTGGAATCCCTACAGAACAGTGAAAACTTACTGTATCACATTATTGTATTACTAAGCTTTCTGGAGTGAAAAGAACAATTCTTAGAGTTAATAGAGCTGTTGATAGGCAGTGTTGTCACCAGAGCTTTTTTAGAACCGGTTTCAGTTGAGTGAAGCGAGGCCCCGAGCGCTTGCATTTAGAAGGGGTCAGGGGGTTTATTGGGGTAGCGCCCCCTTTCGGAAAACATTCAATTTTTACACCCTAAAAAGTACATATTTTAAGGGCTCTAGACACTAAAAAAACGTGTTATGTTGGCGTAACGGGCCAAACAAATAGGATAGTTAGGTAGGGATTTTTTTTTAAATCATCAATTTTTTTTGTTACATTGACTTCTGAACCATACTTTGATTTCGTTGAATTCTTTTGATGCTTTCCCTGTCAGTAGGAAGGGTTTGTTTGTACACATGAAAATTGTTCCAAATAAAACATGAAATCCTGATGTCACAGGAACCTCTATGTAATCACACTGACTGGCTGTTCATGTTACAATAAGGACACCATAATATTAATTTTTTTAAATTATTTATATTGTGCACCTAGGTTTATTTCCAAAACATTTAAACGGAAACTTGTGATTTCCAGTTAAACTGTTGGAACTGTTTCTACCATTCCAATCAAAACTATAAGCCAGCAGATGTCAACACACTTTCCAGGTTTAATAGAGTATAGCAACTCTTAAAGGTCACAAAACAAGGTCACAAAACCACAAAGGCATGCACGCAGGCCCCTTGGCTTTTGAGTGAATCCACCAGCCCTGACCAGTGTAGTCACAACACTGTTGATAGTATAAACTATTTTGAGAAAGGATTCCCTTTGAAGTAATATGGTTTGGATAACTTTTTCGCCCCAAAACATTAGAGTCTGAGAGACGATTCATGCAGGAATCGTTTCTCAGATTTCTGAGGGTTGGTGCCAGTTCGCAAATGCTGCAGCCAGAGATGCGGTTGGTACCCGCTGTCACCTCGCTAAAGCTAAACATGGATGGATTTGACATTCATTCTTAATACCATGGCAGTTTTGATTGCTGTTTTCTCAGCAAGTAAACGCTAGGCCTATATTCAGCTGAAATTTTCACATACGTGACTTTTATTGAATTATTCTTTATAATTTTGCCTACATGTATAAATCAGCATTACGTTGACAAAAACTAATCTATGACCATACATGTGTACCTTAAAAACAAATATCATTAAATATTAGTTCAAATTCAATTTCCCAGTTCAATGGGCAGATTCTATGAAATCCTTCAATTTCCATGGAAATCATTGATTCTATAAATAAAACTCTACATTTAGTCCAAATGAAACATAACTGAAACATAACAATGTTCCACTTCAATGAGCAGATCATATGCATTAATTTAACTTAAGTGGAAACCATTGATTTCGTAGCTGAAACTTTACTCAGTACAAATCTTACTAAAATACTATGATATTCCACTTCAATGGGCAAAGTTTATGGTTACATTCAGCTTCAAAGGAAATCATTGATTCTGTAGCTGAAACTTTACTTATTACAAATCTCAGTACAAAATCACTTCATACTAAAACCTTATTATAACTTACAATTTTGAGCAGCAGGATGTTTTCCCTGAGGGCGCCGATACATCCGAAGGTAGCGAGGATGAAAATGACCCCACCAATAACAAGGAACCACCAGACTGGGTCAACGAGAGGCGAGGAAATCAGCAGATCAAGATCCCCAAGAACACCCTGGAGGAAAAACAAGAAGCCCTTGCTGAATCCATCTACGATGCATTTATCTTAATATTTGGAAGCGTACAGTCTCGGGATAGAATTACAGCACAGGCATGAAATTGTTCCTTTGGAAAAAAAGTAGGAATATTTTATCAAATCGAGGGCTAAGGAGCCCTATTCAGAAAAGTCAATGTTAAAAAATGTCTTTCTTTTTTTCTCCCGAAATTGTTTTGACCCACCCACCCACCCCAAATTTTGATTTTTAAATATTGAATGGCTTTATAATATAATCTATATACTGAAGAACAAAGTAATGCCTCCAATGAAGCAGATATTTTAGACCAGAGGTCTCCAACATCAGTAGTTTTCAAGGGTTTTTTCTGGGTTAAACAGACAACTTTGTAGTTTAAGTTATCAGGAATTAAATTGACGATCTTGGCCAGCTGGGTACTTTTTCTTCTTCTTTTTCAATTGTTAATTTATATCCTTTTTTTTTTTTTTTTTATACTAAAAACTGAATTCTGATTTTCAGTTATTTCTTGTGACACACCCACCCACAATTTCGGGGAAAAAACAAAAAATCGAAATTTGTTAACATTGACTATTCTGAATGGCCTCTAACCTTAATGTATACACGGTGTAAACCCTCCGACGGCCTACCGGTACTGCATCCAGTAGACCAAAAACACATTTTAGTTAATTACTTGTTCAGTTTTGAGCAGAAATGCAACGTTTTTTTTATCCTCAGACAGGCCCGATTGACATGGTCTTTGACCTTTCTAGGCAGTATGACTCATGGACTCGGAATCTCCAGGTAGAAAACACTTTCTACATAGACTTGTGTACAAAATTACTGTGGTTTCACAGTGTAAAAAACATAATAATTAACACACACAAATTAACAAAAGAATTGTTTCAAATTTTTTTTTTTTGCCAAACTATCTCTACAATGTCTGGAAAGGTTATTAGCTTTGAAAAAAGTAAGAATCGACATTACACAGGAGGTATACACGTTTTCCCAACAGTCTGCACACTGCAGTAACAGATGGCAGTGGTGTATTATTTAACAGGCATCGCAGGGTTTTAATCACAGTTTGTCAGATTTTTTTCCTACAAGCAAAAATATCGGAATTCAGACTAAAGAAGGAAGAATATCGCGCTGGAATAGAACGATTGACTCAACAATGGAGCAATCCATGACTCATAGTTAACATAAGACAACGTTAGCTTAAAGAGGAGCTTCAATGTCAACATCATTTTTGTACTGGACTCATTTTTATTTTATTCATTGTATTTTTATATTAAAAACAGTTGTTGGAATTCAAAGACAAAACGACCAACAGCTGTAGCTGAAAGGGTCACCTAACAATAATAAGAATATTACGAGTGAAAATACAAACTCACACACACTTTAGGGTTTAAGAGTAAAAAGTAAAATATTAATGAGCTATGGAATGGCCGATTTTCTGTATCTCTCTGAATTGCATTTAATCAAAAGATTAACCCAGAAAATTTACATAAGACCCTAGAATTAGTGTTACATTTTGAAGGTGCAAGCAACTGTCTGTGACGGTCTGATTCCCAAAATTGTGAAGTAAGTGATTTCTGTGTTCAGCCAAAGATAGCAGTTTGATCAAATCAAGAGCTTCATTGTAATCGTATTTCTTTCAAAGTACAATTTGAACACCTCTCTTCTGGATAAATTCTATTTTCTTTGACTGGAATCGAGTAATGGCTGTATGCCAAACTGACGAGGCATATTCTAAAATGGGCCTGTTGTAGGATTTGTAAACAGTAACTCTATCTTGGATGAGAACACCTGATTTTCAAATGCATAGAGTATAAAAGCGATATTTCAATAGATAGAGTCCTCACGAAAGTAGGGACAACCTTACAAATTTCTATCCTCATGTTAAAATGATGTAAAATGATATCTTATCTGATACTTTTCATAGCAAAATTTGAAACGTGACGTCATGGCACCATAAAAAAAAACAAATGAGTCTCTACAATGCATAGAGGAATTTTTTGGTGCCAGTCAAAAGGTCAAATCCAATGCTGTTATTTTTATTGAATATCATTAAAATTCAGGAATGAACTAAAAATTCTCCATACACAAACGTACAGACCATATTATTTGAAATGTGACATCATCGAGTGTTTGGGGATTTTTGACTTGATGGGTATGAAACACAGCTGGCATTTTGCACCATTTATTGTGAGGTTATAAACTTTTAAGTTTTCATAAGGACTCTATCTTTTGGAAAATAAGTGGATCACAAAACTAAATTAGAACTTGCAGCCTCTCTTTAACAATAATACTGGAGTTTATGTGGTGCACCTATCCATCAATAAGGTGCTCAAGGCGCTTGAAGAAAGTGAATCACAGGTTTTGAAGTTTTTATGACTTACATGTATGAGCCCAAACGCACTTTTGAAAATGTTTATAGTAAATGCGTTCAATACATGTAATTGTGGTTTTATTATTATTATTATTTGTGTAGCACCTTATATGGGTATACATACAAGGTGCTGTGGCGCACTCAGCAGCCACTGCCAGAAATACCGGGGTAAACCCCCTTGTCTTAGCGATAAGTGTAACTGACTTCTTTACGTGGATTACACAACCCATGGGACGGCTTTTACATGTTCGTCCCACCCAAAGGACAAAATAGTAGCAGATTTATCAATCTGTCCAAATCAGAGGGATGGATTGCAGAGGCTCTGGGTTTGTTTGATCAATACACGTGTGCACAAGCTGTAACCTAAATGTCTTGATTTTTTTAAATAATACTTAGGGGAGAGCCTTGCATACCGATGTGTCGGTAATGCAATTTGTCAAAGTGGTTGCGTACCTGGAATCGTAGGATCGTAACAACAAGCTGCTGGAGAAAGGGCCTCAGCAGTTTTGTGCCAAATTGTGTCTCGAGAAAACTGAGCGTGAAAATTTGATACATTTTTTTTCTTCTCACCATTCATTTCAGTCATTATAGGGAGGCTACGTGTAAATTGTACATGAGAAAACTTGTCTGTTGCGGGTAATTCTAGCAACAACAACGTAACAGGAATGCCATGTTATTTTGTCAGTGAGTCATTTTATTGCTTACATTCTTGTTGTTACTGGGAATAAAGTACATTGTGTGCCCAAAAGAAATTATGATTTCTTTTTCATATAAATGCACAGAATGTATGTCTTTTGTTGTTCAATCATTTATTTATCTTTATCACTTTTTAACTTATTTATTTACTAATTTATCTATTCATAATTTATTTATTTATATTATTATTAATTTCGGGGGGGGGGGAGGGGAGCTAGAAATAAACATACATGTAAATGGATAGTATGATTATATGGAAAATGTAACTTACTCTATCACTCCACGCCCAGATTCCCGCCGCTATACAGGCACACCCAGCAATCTGAAGAAGAAAAAAAAATCACAGAATATGCTAATGAACATTCACAGTTAAAGGGGAAGTTCCTAAGATCGAACCACACACCATGTTGCATCTTTGTTTATTTAAATTTTTTGCTGTGGTGATAAAATGTCCTTCCTAATCCTATATGATGATGATGACACATGACATGTCCAGCCAAGGGGATTCAAAAAGGTGAACTACAAACACTTGTCATGTTTTGGGCATGCCCAAGATCATTTTCATGGCGTATCGTGACAGAGCAGTTAAGAGCATCGGACTTAAGGTCTGGTGAATCTGATCAGCAGAATGTGGGTTCAAGTCCCGGTCTTGACACTTGTGTCCTTAAGCAAGACACTTAACCATTATTGCTTTGTCCATTTCTCAGATGGGACGTAAAGCCGTAGGTCCTGTGTGTTGTTGTAATGCATGTAAAAGAACCCAGTTACACTTATCGCTAAGAGAAGGGGTTTGCCCCTGTGTTTCTGGCAGTGGCTGCTAAATGCACCGCTGCACCAAGTAAACCCTTTTAAGGTGCTACATAAATTAGTCTCATAATTTTAAAAAGTTCAAACACCTGTCTTAAAGTCTTTCTGTTTGTTCAAGCACCTTGTGTACCTTGATGCCTTATAAATTATATATTGTTTCTATTAATATTTATTGTTTATTATAACAACCAAGCTGTTCAAAGCTATTCTGGGAATGATTCCTCCCTATAAAGGCAAAAGATACCTTTGGTTTTTGGAACCGT
This sequence comes from Pisaster brevispinus, assembly GCA_023634235.1. Taxonomy (NCBI): domain Eukaryota; kingdom Metazoa; phylum Echinodermata; class Asteroidea; order Forcipulatida; family Asteriidae; genus Pisaster; species Pisaster brevispinus. The sequence goes on along the minus strand of JAMKCF010000015.1, from coordinate 7,703,812 downwards.
TTGATTGTTTTAATCCGATAAACATGTAGATGTATACAATAAAACTAACCTGCACAAAATTTAATTTCTAAAGGTGGTAGCGTTTTGGAGATATTGCCGAAAAATCTGGAACGGAAATGTCCGTGCAGGAAGAATAATTCTCAGATTGAAATGTTTTTGAATCCCTCTCTCTAAAACCACATTACTTCGAAGGGAATCCTTTCTCAAAATAGTTTATGCTACAACAGCTGCAGTGCTTCCCACCGAGTAAGTTTTTATGACGATTAATTTTTGGAGTAATCACCAAAGGTATACCTTGCCTTTAAATCATCTTTCTGCCCTAAAGTCAATATGTTCAAAATCTGACATTTTGACAGCACATAAAGTGAGCCTATAGTCAGAAGTCTGTAAAAAAACAATACCGGGTTGATGACACGTAGACGACCCTGTTGCTTTGGCTACCGTATTAACATTAGCAGCCGTGATTTATATACAATTATGTCAGCTACCCAGAGGGTGAGCCATGTCAAGGTCTAAGCAATAGATTCAGAGTCAAGTCAAAATCACATACTGTTGTATTCTGCATACTGAATTGTACTTGCCTGAATGTAAAATGATTAGGATTTATAATACACATGCAGGGCTTGAATTTCAACACTGGACCGCAGGCCTGAGGCCAGTGATTGTAGTCTCGGGCCAGTAAACTCATGACTGGAAAAGTCTTGTGTTTCTGTTTCAAAGGTTGACTTTCAGTCTGATCTTTCAAATCTGCTGAGTGTTGAAGAATTCTTACCCATAGTACAAATGAGATAAATATTCTCTTAGTGCTTGTTCAATGTAAAACTGTGTAGGTGGTTTTTCCTTTTGTTTGTGTATGCTATTGTTTAAATTCTGGTCCTGTGAAAGAAATCCTGGTCCACTAAGCTTTTTGAGCTACAGGCGGTGCAGTCAATACAGTGGATTTTTCACCCCAAATTTGAGCCCTGCATATGGCTGGTAAGCAGGAACAATTGTAACAAAACAATAAAAATTGTGTCCTTCCCCTTTAGGATTGAATTAACAAGTCAGACTGTTGACTTTTGTAGCTTTCAATTTGGCATAACTAAGGGGGGAGGCACATGCCACTCCAATAGATGTCAGTGGGCACCCCCCCCCCTGACATGTGTGTAGATTTGTCAAATTTTGATATACATGTAGTTTTTAGAGCATTGTATCGGGTAACTGACTATGCCAAGTCAAATGTTGCATGAACAAAATGAATAAAAAGGTAGAAAGGTAGTTTTGGTGCGTCAATCTGGTGGTTAGTGTATAAATAATTATAAAGAGATCATCATTGACAAGTAGGTCTATAGAAAAAATATACTACCGATGCAATTTTTAAAGGCCATGATCTGACAAAATAATATAATCAGACAGTACATACATGTAAGAGATTTTAATCAGGGTGTTTCATTGTGTACCAATTCTACATCTACAGTACTCTAACCTTTTTCTTAACATACGTGTGTGTAGATTTGTCCAATTTCGATATAAATTTTTTGCATTGTATCAGGTACAGTACATTTACTCTGTCAAGTCAAATGGTGCATTAAAAAAGGTATTTAAAAAAAGTAGACATGCAAAAAGAAGTATTGGTTTCACATTTTGACCCCAGCAAAATTTTCTAAAAGCTTTTTAGGATAAACATTTTGTGACTCGAACTAAAATGAATTAATATTTAAGAGGAAACGACAGGACAAACAACAGAATTTCTGCATTCTCCATGGATTGAATTGAATTGAATTGAATTGAATGCTTTTATTCATCAACATCACAATGTATGACTTGGCCAGCATGTATTGTGAACATGTGCACAGGCTCAGCTTTTGCATCGCTGATTTTAAAGCCACACCCAGTTGAAACAGAACAAACACCAGAAATTCTGAACATGTATACTGATTACTCATGTACAACCCAAAGCTCTCACCACAGTACTTGTGTTGACATTGTTTTTACATTGCCAATGTTCTTGTTTGTTTTATAAAAAAATATTATTCAATAACCACACTTGGAAAATAACCTTGTTTATTTATATCTTGGTAGGCCACAGAAAAACTATTTGTCAAAAGAGTCTTAATTTTGCATAATGCAAGTCATCACTGAAAGTTAACTGGACATCTGTATCATTAAAAGAAGAAAGTGGCTTTCTCTGTTACACACATATGATGGAACTGTTGAAAATATCAATTGTCTGTTCCCTTAAAGATCATTATAAAAATACAGGATTGGTAGAACTGGCAAAATGGTCGCAGACAGTGTTTATGTTTTGTGTGATCAACCATGAAATAACAAACCTGTGAAAATTTGGGCTTACATTGTAGTCTGTCGTGTGAGTCAGGAGCAAATAGTGAAAAACCATGTTTTCAGCATGTAAACACATTGTCCTTAATTTTGGTTGTAATAACTGACATCAGCTATGTTTTACAGGTTTTCAGATACAGTTTTCTCAAACAAGATTTCATTTCAGAGGGAAATAGTTCACAGAAAAAAATGGTTTTAGTATGAACTTCATAATCAGTCAGCTTTCAGGCTAAAATTAAACAATGATGTTTTTTTTATCATTACCAATCCTGTACGAAACCTTATAAAGAATAACTGGTGCAAGGCAAGAGTATTGACAAAGGTCATCCTATGACCCCGATGATGTCAAGCATCCAAGAGTGGAATGTGGCTGAGTGTACAATATGTATACATGTACATACATGAATGTTAGATACTTGATTGATTATTTTCACATTGACAGATGGGCAAGGCAAGACAAACGATGACAATGATTGATTCTCACACTAGTCTACAAACTAGACATGTAAAATCAATGTGAACACAAATTATAGCATGATCCTCTGTAGCTACTAAGGGACCGTCCAAAGTTTTCGACATTTTTTGTACATTTGAGGACCCCCTCCATTTGGCCTTACCCTCCCTCCCAAAAAATGTTTGTTTATAAATCAAATGTCTTTCAAAATTGCCGCACAATTGCACATTATTTAAATATTGCTTTTTTAAAACACCTCTTAAAGTTGTGTACACATGATCAGGTCTCCAACCCCCAACCCAACCCCCAAATCATACCCTTTATATGAACACAATGTTGAAAACTTTGGATGGCTCCCAAGTTCCTGGTTTCAGAAAATCCTAAGAACAACAATGCTTTATGAACTTCGAACTGCTTTACCAGGCATAGAATTTCATCTTTGAGATCTCAATCGAGAGGGCAAGGCCAGTTTCATTTCGCAAAGGGCACTCCCATTGGAAAAAAACTTACAGACTAAGCAGCGTTCTCCCTTAACAGTGGTCCGCTGACCAAATGCTGGTTAAAAACACACCAAGGACCTGTCAGAATTCTCTCCAACTGGTCTGGCTCACTAATTCAGAGTTGAAAAGCATCCCTATTAATATGAAATATGGACTAGTGTATTCAGCAATCTCATTGGTTGTGATGGCGCGTCACTGAAAAAGTTAAGGGCAAGCCCTAGATGGTAAACATTTGACGGGGCACCGAGGCCAACATCAGGGCAACCGAGGCCGGGGCCTACATGTCATTCCAGGCATGCTTTACATTTTTAAGTCAACTTATAAAATACAGCTCATGTTTCAAGGGTATAATTAGAACGATGGTGACACACTCCAGATCAGATAACATCGCTAGAGGAAACAAGACTCATAAGCAGCATGGCCGAATACGATACAAACGAGTTCCACCATCTAGAAAGAGCAAACTCAGTAACCCTGACTTGAACTCTCCTTTTCCTAAGAATAGCACGTCATAATCAACTCAGTAATTAACTTTCTAGGAGTTGTCGTGAATATTAAATTCTTAATTCGTGAGAACACAGCCAGCCTGTGTCTTGTGCCTTGACTGTAAAGGGGCGTATAATATCCCGTAATAATAAACCACAAGGGAAAATGACTGGGTAAATTTTAAAAATAGTCTTGGGTTGAACTTAAAGACAACTTATTGACTACATGTAGATCGGGACTTGACCCAGTGACCTCTGGATTGTAATAATAATGTACAATAGTAGTGGCGCTCATCCGTCACTCAGTGACGCTCAAGGCGCTTCAACATTCAGTATTTTCCTGCAAGGTATGTGTGGCTACATTGTACGTTTTGTTGAAGTATGAGAGGTAGGCCTACTCCTTTACATAGCACAGTGTAACGTTTACAAGGTGCTGTGGCGCAACATGCAGCCAATCAAACCAGGATCACCGAGGCGGACCCCTTCTCTTTACGATAAGTGCACTGGGTTCTTTTACGTGCATTACACAACACACGGGACCAACAGCTTTACGTCCCATCCGAAGGACACAGCAATTAATGGTTAAAAGTGCCTTGCTTAAGGACACAAGTGTCACGACCGGGACTCGAACCCACACTCTGCTGACCAGAAACACCATAGCTCGAGTCAAGTGCTCTTATCTGCTCGGCCACGACATGCCATTTACGTGCCAGCTGAGCTATCTAGCCCTACATGTATGTTGGCGGGGTGTACAATCTAGGTTCATTATAAATATATCCCAACTATTTTGTCTGGTTGAAGCCTGGACAATTTAATCTTAGGTAAACTGAAACTACTGGAAAACATCCATTCATCTGTCAGGAATGAAACGTTGCTTCTGAACTTTTAGATTCTTTAAACAGGATATCAGGCTCTAAGCTCTAATTAAGATTAAAACCCCACATGACCGCGGGGCTTGTAGCTCAACACTTTTACTAAACCAGATTATTTTGTACAAGACCAGAACCAAAATGAGAAAAGATGATACAGAATAACATAAACTGTTTTTGTTTGGGCAAGCACTAAGAGAAGATTGATATCAATTGTCTTATGGGTGAATATACTTTGATACTCAACAAAATTGAAAGACATTTAACCGACCAAAAGACAACATTTGAACATCGCTTTTTTTTTTACATTAAAGTTATAACACAGTCAGGTTTTTTATTTAATTTAAAAACCCAAGCCTGCCAGGCTTGTCCAGTCCTGAGCTTACTGCCCCCCCCCCCACCCATAATGCTACAATCACTGGCCTGGAGCCTGCAGTCCAGTGTCAATTTCGAGCCCCTAGGCTTCGATGTTCAGTTGCTTGCGGCACAAGCTAAAAAGCATACAACAAGAAAAGTTTCAAAGTGGGTGAATGAAAAAAATTCAACCTCACTTTCTCAACAACAATTTCTTGGTGTATATTGTAGACCTATAATGACTTAGTTCCATGAATGAAGTTCTTGATGTCATACTCGAGATTAAATCTGAATTATGCATTTAAATGCATTGATTAGGCCAAGGACTGCACCAGTCAACAGATTATGCTTTCCATGAAATCAGGCGTGTCACCATAATCAGAGTCCAACAGTTTGGGTGTCGAGTTACCACATGGTGTTTGATTTTACTAGAGTGAGAGAAAGATCCTCAGGACACGAATTTTGGGTGAAAATCCACAAGACTGTAGGACTTTTATTCGCAAGACAAGAATCCAAATGAGAAAAATAATAATCTATCCTACAAAGTTTAATATAGGGCCTACAAACTGTTTTTTCATTGAACAAGTACTAAGAGAAGATTTTTTTAAAATTTGTCTCATTGGGTAAGTATGTCAATACTCAACAGAATTGAAAGATCAGCAGCAGACTTAAAAGTCATCATGTGAACATCATTTTTGTATAAAACTGAGGTATTACTTTTCAATGGACAAACATAAGACCAACAGACTTGTCCGGTTTTGAGTTTACTGGCCTAGTACTAAAATCACTGGCCTCTGGCCTGTGGGTTAGTAATAATTGTGAGAACTAATTGTAATGGATCACTTTCTGGAGTGAGGGTCACTTTAAAGTATACTTTTCTTTTTCTTCTTCCCTTTTCTTTGTTGATCATTGTGTGGTTCATTGTGTGCACAACATACTCCAATGTGATGTAGATGCCAGAACTATTTATGAATGATTGCTATGTTCATTGTACAAAACACCTTTGTAAAAAAAACAACAGAGAAGTCTGTTGTTTACCATGGTGTACAAATGGTGTACCAAGCAGCCAGAAGGGCCAAGGACACCTATCATAAGCCCCAGTGACTCACAACATTCATAAAGTTAGGTTGTATTGATCCCTATAGAGCCAACAATTTGTGTTAGAAGCATCTGATATGCTGTTTATTAACAATTCTTGTTCCCTGCATAAATTTAACCATAGAGACTGAGTGGTGAAACACATAGCAGGGATTGATTTCGTCCACCAATTTTGGGCTGTGAAATATTTAGACTGAACAAGTTTTGTGCACACTGTAAGAATGCTAATTCTTGAGTATTAGCAACAACATGTCGTGTAGCATTTATGCTATGCTATACAAGGGAAATGGTTTGCTGTGTGGGTGTGTTTTTACTGTCAAACCATAAGGTGGGCTTATCATTGATCTATGTGGCAACAGAAGGAATCGCTTGTTGTGATGATTGATTGTAATACTACAATCATCGCCACAGCTAAAGCAACTAAATTGTGCAAGTCTTGCGTGTAATCAAACATTTGGACCTGTTAAAGTGCGCAAGTTTGTTTCCTTCACGCAGTATAGCAATGTACATGTCCGTGGGACCAAAGTGATCCCAAAAACGTTCGAATGCCGGTACTTGCGAGACTTGCACAGTCTATAACCTACTTTTCCTTAAAAGAAGTGAAACTGTTAAGGCTAACGGTCTACACAGTGATGTGTACGTTTGGCATTTGACATTTCCAAACTCAAAAGATATTTACATCCTGGTTATTTTTAGAACTTTTTGCTTTTTAGCTGGAATGACACTTGAGTTATTTGCCTCAAACTGAATCGATGAGACATTAACGGTAGAATAAATCTTTTTAAAGGTAGGGTCATCGTTTGGTTTTTGTCAACGTAATGCTGATTTATAGGCAAAATTATAAAGAAATAAAAAGTCATGTGAAGTTTTAGCTGAATACAGTGTCTACTTGCTGAGAAAACGGCAAAAACTGCCACGGTATAGGCCTATTCACAAGAACGTTGAATCCATCCACATTTAGCAAGGTGACAGCGGGTACCAACCGCATCTCTGGCCGCAGTATTCCAGAACGAACACCGCCTCTCGGAAATCTGAGTAACAATTCGTGCATGAATCGTTTCTCAGATTCAAACGTTTTGGGGTGAAAAATTATCCAAACCATATTCTTACTTCGAAGGGAATCCTTTTTCAAAATAGTTTATACTATCAACAGCTGCATTGCTTCTTAGCTAGTTAGTTTATATGGTCATTGATTTTTGGAGTAAATGACCCTACCTTCAAAGCAACACATTTAAAAATAATAAAAATTGAGGATGGCTGGCACTATGGAGTGAAATTACTGCATAGAATATTGATATAAATGTTGTGAATTTAGAAATAGTTCATTTCACTTTCACTCAGCTGAGATTTTTCGAAGTACATTGTGTACTATTATAAATTTCTGATAATGAAACCAAGGATGCCTCGTTAGTGAACATAAATCACTGTACCTCGCAAGCCTAAGGAAACCTGTAAACAAGGGTGCTTGCTATGTGAACCAGAAACGCCGAGGTTAACCCCTACTCTTCCATGACAAGTTTTCTGGATTTGTTTACAGGTGTAACACAAATCCGAGTACACGGGAACTACATGTACGGCTTAATATCCCCTCTGAAGGAAAAAGCAATTATGGTAAAGTGTCTTGCTCAAGGACACAAGTGTAATGACCGACACCCGAACCGACACCCGAACCCACACTCTGCTGATCAGAAACATTAGAGCACAAGTCCAGTGCCCTTTGCCCCTCAAACACACCATGCCACAAAACACACATTTTAAGGATCTTTAATAAAACAAATACTTTACTATTAAAAAACCAACTCACCCAAAAGACAAAATTCGCAAAGAATAACGAGAACTTGATACAAAGACTGATTTCTGAATGCTCTTCTCGTCTCTGTGCTCTGACAACTTGGGCCTTCTGCTTAGGTTGAGCTGGTCTCTGTTGCTGTTGCTGTTGCTGCTGCTGTTTTCTTGGCTGCTGGTTTCTACTGGAGGGGAAAGGGGAAGCAATAAGTGAGAGTTTTTACTCCATTAGAACAAAACATTTCTCATTTAAAAAAATATCTTGAAAGTTGTTTACTGTAAATAATAGAATATAACTAAATAGTGGATATATTACCGCTAAGTATTAATAAACGCTATAAGCCGGCAGATCGTACAGCTCCTTCTTTGATGCATACACGAGTGGCTGACGTTAACGTATTAAATTACAGTGACATTAGACCACTGTCCTGTAGCCCAGTGCAGTGGAATCTTACCCGCTTATCAACTGACACGCCCACTGAATCCCCACTGACCATTTTTTTTTTTCATTCCCAAAAATCAGAATATTCTTTATTATTAAAAAACATGTACATTTAAATGGTTCTTTTTCTGATTTGTGGCTCCCGAGGAATTTCTTCAAAGGGAAAGTTAAAGTCGCAAATTCATAAGTAGTCTGATTCACATCTGGTGTTACACAAAGTCACTATGTTGACGCCAAACCAAATTAACATATGTCATGACAAAATTTCAAGTACCCAAAAAACCAGGGCTCGAATTTGGGGGGAAAAAATCCCACAAGATTGCAGGGCTTGTAGCTCAAAACTTTTGCGGACCAGAAAATTTGTTACAAGACCAGAATCAAAATGAGAAAAAAATATTTACACTGAAATTTCACATTTGAGCTGTTTCTATTGGAGCAAGCTCTGAAGGAAGATTTATCCCAATCTTGTTAATGGTTATTAAACTTCAAGTTCAATACTCAACAGAATTGAAAGATACTTGTATTTCTCAGTTTAAATTTGAGATAACACAAAGGTGTCATTACACAAAAACACAAGACGGCCGGACTTGTATGGTCGATAGTTTATTGGCCCAATGCTAAAATCACTGGCCTCGGGCTTGCGGTCCAGTGTAAATTTTCAGCCCTGAAAACTGTCACTTCACACATTCAGTACCGACCAACACTGACATTAAAACTACAAATAGACATCTTGTTTTCCCAAACAACAAAATGTACTGTAAAAGAGCAACTCAAGCAAATTCAAAATAATAGAAAAAACTCTAATAAAACTTTATTAACTGTTATTTTGTTTTCTACATTACCTCCATGGTGAGACATTTTCAGGAAAAATAAAAATGATAAAAAAAAAATAAATAAATACCACCCTGCTTTACCACTCCCAGTAAGGAACTTACAAACAAAATGATTTTGTAAAAACTATTTTCCGTAATTACCACAATACAAACACAGTCACATAGAGTAAGTTCTTGCTATGCTACATGTATGGTACACCTTTAATTAACAATAACATTATCAAAACAACATACATTTGGATGGGACACAACTAGAGTAATACTTTAGTACACTTCTAAGTTTTTTTTTTTAAATACTTCCCAGTGAAAAAAGAAAGAAAGAAGAACAGCATTCTCCCTTAACAGTGGTCCTCTGACAAAATGCTATAATACCAGAGGTCCAGTCAAAATTCACTCCAAGTGGTCCAACTGGGAAGCAGCGCAGTACAGACTTACTACAAGAATCGCTTTTTTATTTACATTTTTTTAAGGGGATTAGACTTTATATTTCAAATATCAAGTAACAAAACAAACCACAGGATGGTCAAGTGGTTAGACTGCATGAATTGCAATCACAAGGTTGTGGGTTTGAATCCGTCAAAGCTATTTAGTAGTACCAGAGAGTTTCCACTGATTTAAGAATGATTTGACGTCTAGTTGCTTACTGAATCACAATTTATTTATTTTTTGCAATTCATACTCATTCATATAATAGTCATAACGTTAAACCAGTGTTTGTATGAGAGATTGGCTGTTGTTGCCAGCTTGGCATTTATACATATCCCCTTGTGGGAGTTTGCCGAGTTCCATTGACGGGAAGATCATCTAAACAACAATGTCAGTTTCCATTGTGGCTTTTACGCAAATACTTGATATAAAAAATGATAATAATTAAATAAATACTTTATTCCTTTAAAAAAATTAATAAAATCTAGATAGATTGTGACTCATTTATTAATTAATGAAAGTGTTTATCTTGAATACGCACCTGTTTTGAGCTTGTGGTGCCCGCTGTGGGGACGGTCTACTTTGTCTACCGCCACGGCCCGGCTTTGGTCCCTGACCGCGAGCGGGCCCGGGCCCAGGCCCAGGATAGCCCTGCTGCTGCGGCGGTGGATATTGTCCTTGTTGCTGCTGCTGATGGTAGAACGGCTGCTGTTGACCGGCAGGATAACCGCCGTGTACCGATTCCTCGTAGCCGCCGTACCCGGGGTACGGTGGTGGGGGCTGTGATTGTTGGGACGGGTACATTCTGTCTATGAACAAAGCCAGGGGAATTTGTTCAAATAAAATTCCCCTATGAAATGAATATCCAAGGAAAAACTAACTCGATAGATGGAGTAAAATACGAAAATGGTTGCGCTCCACCTCTCTTACCATCACTTATTTCGTCAACAACAGTTAATAGTCTGGTAACCACAGACCGGCTTTGGTTAATACATAAAAAAATGCTTTGGTGAGACAGAGTTAAAGACTTCATTTTTTTACGACGTGACGTCCGAATTGTATGACGTCATTGATAAGAATTGTGAACAGTGAATAGCACTTTCACTGGTTAAAAGTAATGTGGTATAAAAACTCAAAAATAAAAAATATGTTCGTGTATAAATTGACTGAAATTATCGGAATCAAATGGTGGTTCTGGACATACCCTATGGTCATTAGGGTCAACTCGAGTTTTTTTAGCCATGGTTTAATAATGCAAAGTTTTCGCCTCCGGGATGCAACCATTCCTCGATCCATAGAGAAAGGACAGTGCGCGATCCTTGTTGAATACTAAATTACATAATGACACCATGGCATTTGTTGAAGGTGGCCCATTGTTTTTCACTCTTCTATGTTTTTAGAAAATGTTCCTCCTCAAGTAACTTTACTTTGTTTTTCCCGTTATGTTATAGGTAGGGAATCATCAAAAATATAGCGGCATACACTTGCTGATACCATCTGATACTTTAAGCTGTTTTTATTTTTGTTTTGTTGTATTCGTTATAAACCGGAATCGGCTGCGTGTGATTTTTCGGCGGAGAACTCTAATGATATTAATTCACTAGAGGGCGGTATTTTCCTCAACAAGTCAAATGGTGTTACCTCAAATATTGTACAACCAATATTTCTATTTTAAAGACAATTTGTTCATTAATTCAACTGTATAGACTAACAAATTATCCTTAATTTGTATTAAAATCTAAATTGTACATAACTTCAGCTAACTCAATTACTAAATAAAGAATAAAAACATATTTACATACAGTCAAATTATTTTTCAAGTGAGACATTTTAACAAGTTAACCACACATGTACTAAACAGTTATTTTGTGCACAACTCCCTGACCCCCCTGGCTGACCCTCCAACTCTATTTTCACACACGAACACTTCCCGTCTGTCCGCGTGTACTATATACGCTACAAAAAATATCTTTGCTCCGTGATCACAGGAAGGCAGGTGAGGTCAAACTTGTTCAGGCTATACTTAAGTAATGTCTAGGGGGGACTCTAGACCATTTATTATAAGGTTCACTTTTATTTTATCTTTCGTCGGTTTCACTACATAAATTATCTCATTTTTCTATCTGGTTCGGGATCGCAGGATCAATCAATCAGGGTTATTTTAAATAATATTATTATTTTTTAAACCAACCAGTCCATGTTTAGTCACACACTGCATGGAGGAAGGAAATCCTCCATGGTCACTGTGAAGTGTAAACTGCTCCTGATGTGTGCTGGTTGGATCATGGAGGAAAAATGAGAACTCCATGGTTGGATGTGTCTCTGTATATACTAATAATACTATAATAAGTGTAGCTTGTTAATGATTACATCATATGATTTATCATTCAACAAATCATGTGAATGAAAATTTTAATATTAATAACACAAAATTTAGTAATAATTAATAATACCAATTACTGTATTACTAGCCATGCTAGCTAGCACTAGCAGTAACACACTTTTGAGTTAAATAATCAGACCCAGTATTTTATTAAGTAACTGGGCGCTGAACTCCCGTTTTTTTTATTTGAACCCGCAAATATTTAAAAAAAAATTAATGTGGATCTGGTTGTTGTATAGCTAGGTATGACGACCGCAGATGTCAAAATTAAAAAAAACTAAGTACAGCGCCCCACTGGGACTAATTTAATAAGTTGAATAATAAATATTTCCACCAGCCCCAGTCATGCCAGTTCATCGTTGACTCACTGACACTGCTGACTGCTCCTTGGTGGTTTATCAATCATGTCTACTCTATGTCTACTTCTCTAAGTCTAGAAACAAGACTCCTCTGTGAGCCTTAAAAGTTAAAGTTACAGGAATCACCCAATTTGGGCCTCCATAATGCCATATGTTTTCAAAATGGTTATTGACAGTTCAACATTTTTGGTCTTCAGCCAACTGTAACTTCAGTTTCCTTTGTATATTGCTCTGCTCATCTAAAACTTAACCCATTTTTTAGTTATAAACAGTAGACGTGTACACTTTTGCCAAATTACATGCAAAAACCTCTTTGAAAAATGAAATTTCTTTCTCAATATTCGTCGCACCAACAATTCTGTGACGAGGTATTACACTTACAGTCATTTCTTTCAAAGCTGAAGTACCAGGCCTGCAATAGTGTTCGGAAATCCATGCAAATTAATACGTTATGTTGGCTACTTGGGCACTAAAGATTGGTCGACTTATCATTTAGTCAAACCTAGCCGGCAATATATTCACTATTTTTTAATTCATTGTCTTTTTCCTTGTTTAGATTACATATGCTTTGATAAATCTCAGTGCTGAAGTCATGGCAAACATTGTTCCTTTGCTGGCTGCGGTGGTGGCATTATCGTCTATTATGCTGAACTTTGCTTTGCATAAAATAGAGGAAGGTATGTCAATTATTTATGGATAAGTATAAAAGAATTTTAAATGTTTTAATTCGTGTAGTTAGGCTTACATCCTCCATAGCCAAATGCTGACTAATAACTGGGTCACCTTTTACTTTTTGTTGCAGGTCACATTGCAGTTTACTACAGGGTAAGAAAGCCGTTTTTTGTATTATTTTTAAATGAGTTGTACAAATTATAAATGGCCTTTTCCTTTGGACAGGAATGCTACTCTTGGATAAAAATGTTCTGGTCCAGAACAAAAAAAGTTGCCCTTCTCTTCAGAAACATATGGAACAACAACTTAAAACAAATATTATGTATATAAAGTCGAGCACCGACCAAAGTATTTCGGCTCAGTCCATTAACAGCGGCCAACCCCACCGACCCGGCAATTACCATGCTGTGAAGACCGGCGACACTCTTATTGCCTAATTCAAATTTTGTTTTTGTTTGTTCAGGGAGGTGCCTTACTAACAACAACTGCAGGACCTGGGTACCATGTCATGTTTCCATTTCTTACCTCGTATAGAACTGTTCAGGTAAGCTTTCATACTCAATAATGACACACTCGTGATCCTCAAATATTTCAAAATTATCCATGATTTAAGTTTGCTGAATTCCATTTTTAAATTCTTGGTTTTTTTTTCATGTGAATGATTGTTATTTTTAATGCGACATCAACATTAATGTTCTTGTTGGCAGATTACTTTACAGTCAGATGAAGTGAAAAATGTACCATGTGGAACGAGGTATGTGTTGGTTTTAACTGTAGACTGTTGAAGTTGTCAGATTGGCATAGTGGTATTTTTCCTCGCCTTCCGCCTGTAGGGCCCCAGTTCAAATCCCACCGAGGACACTATGTGGATTGGGTTTTCAGTCCCTACTTGATTGTGTGGGTTTTCCTCCCACATCTAAAACTCTAAAACTGAAATTTTCCTTCCTTATCTTCTCTCCATGGGGTTCTTGGTCCATGGGGTAAAGCGATTAAATTTGACAGCGCAGGCTGTGTACTCCCATGGAAGCTGAGATGGTTTAAGGAATGAAATAAATGACCCAGTGACCAGGGGTAACAATGTTGGAGCATCACTGAGTGATGGATTTGAACTTCATATAAGAAGCCACTATTATTATTGTTTTTAAGTTCATGAGGTATCAGCAAGTCATTCAAACCCAACTTGACATTACTCTTTTTATTTTCTTTGGTGCAGTGGTGGAGTTATGATTTACTTTGACAGAATAGAAGTTGTCAATATCCTCGCAGCAAATGAAGGTCAGTATGTAATATCAAACAATAAAACTGGGTTCTTATAGCGCTTTATCACATCCCAGGGGCATATCAAAGCACTCGTTATTTGTTTTTCGATGGAATAAGCAGAGCTATGTTTTTAATTATGAAACCTATTTATTTAACACATGGTTTTACAAGTTGCTGCGGTACATTCAGCAGCCACTGCCAGAAACACAGAGACATACCCCTTCTCTTAGTGATAAGTGCAACTGGTTTTTTTTAACGTGCATTACACAACACACAGGACCTACGGCTTTATGTTCAATCCAATGGACGAAGCAATAATGGTTAAGTGTCTTGCTTTAAAGGACACAAGTGTCACAACCGGGCTTCGAACCCACACTCTGCTGATCAGGGCTAGAGTCCAGTGCGCTTGACCGCTGGCCACGACACTCCACCTTGTCCTTGAAATGAAATGAAATGAAATAACTCTTCTCATCAGATCGTTGTCATTAGTTTCCTATATTCCGAGTCTGTAGTGTTCTTTCTTAGTGCCTTGGTTAATTACACAAAGTAAGTATGTATGTCAGATTAGGTTTTCATCTTTTATTTTGCAGTGTTTAACATGGTGAAAAACTACACAGCGGATTACGACAAGACACTAATATTCAATAAAGTACATCATGAACTCAATCAATTTTGCAGCGCCCACAATCTACAAGAAGTTTACATTAAGCTATTCGGTGAGTTAATGTACTGAATTAGATTTTTTAATTAATTTTTTTTCCCGACCAAAATAACACAAAATGTACGTTGAAAGTCCAGAGCAAAAAATATGGAGTAATACAATCACTCTTTCCCCATGCAAATTCTTTCACAGGGATGAAGTCAGACTTTTTAAAGTCTGCCTGGTAAACAAAACATGAAGCCTGGAATTACATGGAGGCCTTGCCCTCTCAAAGATGAAATTCCAGGTCTAAAACACGCTGCATTTTACTTCAAGTTAAATAGGTCATGCCCTTTGATCTACTTCTCCAGTGTTTAGGTTACTGTGACCGAAACCTTGGAATCTATAACTCCCATGGTTACCAAAAGGCGGAAATGCCACCATTTCAACCTACCTCCCAAGATTTGGATCCCATTTGGAGACTTTTTATCAGCAGTGACTGAACTCTGACCCCCGCTTTCATTTCACAATTCATAAGTGTCAGGCAAGATATTCTTCCTGCTGTAGTCTGTTTTCCGATTTTAATTTACCCTTGAAAAAATCAGAAAAAATTTGATTAAATAACGGGAAAACTGAAAAGTTTGTTAAAGCCTACACCATGTGTACATCTAGGTAATTCCTTGTACTTGATAAAATGTTCCTACTTTTTCCCCAAAAAACAAATGTCATGCCCAAAGAGTCTTTTCTGCTGAACTCGGAAACCAGTATCGTTTTCTTCCATTGCTTACTCCTCTTTATCCATAATTTGTTCTCCCCAATTCAGACCAAATTGATGAGAATTTGAAGAAGGCACTCCAGGCTGACTTGACCGTTATGGCTCCTGGTCTCTACATTCAGGTACAGATGAAATTTGATTTTGCAAAAGATATTGACTAATAGGGAGACCGCCAGCATAGGGCTTGATAGCTCAGTTGGTAGAGCACCTGTACATTAATCCGGAGGTCGTCAGTTCAAGTCCCGCTCCAGTCAGTTTTTCTTTGTTCAAACCCAAATTATGTAAATAAAACTAGTGTAGAGTTATACCCTTGCATGGCTTGAGAAAACACTTGAGAAAACACTATAATAATCTCCTGTGATGAAATTATAGCTTTGACGAGGACCAGTGTTGTTTCTCCACTTTTTGAAAGTGAGAAAATAGAACTAGCTGTCGCAAAATGCTTATCAACCAAAAGGACCCATGGTATAAATGCTAAAAATTGTGATTGGTCTAACATTTCGACCCAGGCTTAAGGCTAAATGACAGCACAACACACATAAACAGGTACATGTATACTGGTGTAACAGAAGCAGTCAAGTGGAAAGAAGAGAGAGAGAGAGAGGCAGAAAGCACACAGAAAAAGCAAGGGATGAATGAACAATGAAGACGTAGAAAATGAAGGGGGTAGAGGGAAGGGGCTGGTTAACCACAAGAGGTTGGAAACACAAAGGACAAAGTCAAAGGTGGGAAGAGGAAGAAAAAGTAATTAATTAGTGAATGGGACAGACTGAAAAGGGGGATGTTTTCATTGTTTATATTTGAAGCCCAGGTATAAGCTTCATTTTACAGACATTTGCCGAGTTCTAAACCTTTGACGGTGCAGGAAAGATGTTAAGACAGTCTGGATTAAGTCACTGCTGTTTTGCTTTTCCTTACAGGCTGTTCGTGTCACAAAACCTAAAATTCCTGAGAGTATTCGCAAGAATTATGAATTAATGTAAGTAAACTAATCATTGTAGAAATGTCAGTCTTTTATCTGAGTTCAGACTTGTTTAAGTCTGCTGGGCAAACAAAAAATGCTGTATTTTTCTCCAAATAAAGAAAGTCATGCTCTTTGATCTACTACTCTAGGTGCTGAGGATACTGTTCCCAAAAGCTCCTTGGAATCTATAACTCCAGGGGTTACCAAAAGGTGGAAATGCCATCGTATCAATGTACCTCCTTAGATCTGAATCCCAGTTCTATACTTTTTTTTGTCAGCAGAGACTACCCGTGGTAGATCAGAAGAAATCAAAAACATATCAATTGTTGGGTTATACCTAGCCCTGGTAGGACGTCAGTCTCAACTGCAGTTACTGAGACCGACGTCTGACTAGGACCAAGTTATACCATTAACCCCTTCAACACTGCTTCCAATCTTACAAACATTTAAAAACCAACCATTTCCTGAAGCTAAACAGCCATTTAGAAAGCTGTCATCTTACGTCCATACCAGAAAGGGTTTTACCAACTGACCAAGTTAGGTGCATACCTTATAAAGGCAGGGTCATATATTGGTACAAACTTCAAAAATTAATAAAAACTTACTTGGTGTAAAGCACTGCAGCTGTTGAGGGTATAAACTATTTTGAGAAAGTTTCCCTTCGAAGTAATATGGTTTGGATCATTTTTCACTTCTGAGGGTTGGTGTCCATTGGCAAATGCTGCGGCCAAAGATGCAGTTGGTACCCCCCGTCACATCACCATTACATGGATGGATTCAACATTTGTGAAAATAGCGGGACAGTTTTTTTTGCCGTTTTCTCAGCAATTTACACTGCATTCAGCTGAAACTTTCATGTGTGACTTTTATTGAGTCTTTCTTTATAATAATTTCCTACATGTAAAAATTAACATTATGTTGACAAAAACCAATCTATGACCCTACCTTCTGTACCATTCCCCAATTCAGGGAGAACGAGAAGACAAAACTACTCATCGCCGAACAACACCAAAAGGTCGTAGAGAAGGAGGCAGAGACGGAACGCAAGAAGGCCGTTATCGAAGCAGAGAAGCTGGCCCAGGTCGCTCGCATCAGCTACGACCAAAAGATCATGGAGAAAGAGAGTCAGAAACAAATCTCTGAGATTGAAGATGCTACTCACCTTGCTAAGGAGAGAGCCAAGGCAGACGCTGAGTTTTACAAAGCTGATAAAGAGGCTGATGCTAATACGGTAACCTCAATAAAAGCAAAATTTAATTTAATACCAACGTACGATAACAAAATATAGGATTGGCAAGAATAAAAAAAATTGTTGTTTAATTTGAGTCTGAAAGCTGACTGATTATGAAGTTCATACTAAAACCATTTTTTCTGTGAAAAATTTCCCTCTGAAATGAAGTCATACTCGAGAAAACTGTCACTGAAAACCTACACAAAAATGCAACGAATGACTTCGTTTGTTACAACCAAAATTAAGGACAATGTGTTTACATGCTGAAAATTGTGCATTGTTTTCCACTATTTTGTCCCGACACACACAACAAATTAGGCCCAAATTTTTACAGGCTTGTTATTTCATGTAAATGGTTGATCACACAAACCATGAACACTGTCTGCGACTATTTTATCACCTCTACCAATCCTGTGTAACACCTTTAAGAAGAATATGTCATTAATTCACTTGTAATATTTTAAATATCAAATAGAAATAAAACTTACATTTTTGTTTACCTTCGTTTCTGATATACAGCGAAAACTTACCCCAGAATACCTGGAGCTGCTCAGATATCAAGCCATCGCTAGTAACAACAAGATTTACTTTGGGAGCGATATTCCAAGCATGTTTGTTGCGGACGAGTCGTCTGCATTGAAAGCCACTCAGGTACGTTGAGTTGCAATCACTCATTACTCACAACTCAGCGTGTCGTGGGCCGAGTTGTCTAGTTCACCAGACCCAAGCTCTGGTGTTGTCAGCAGCAGAGTGTGGGTTCGAATCCCGGTCATGACGCTTGTGCCCTTGAGCAAGGCACTTCACCATAATTGCGTTGGGAAGGTAGTGCTTTCTACTCCTAGCCAGGCTCCTAGTGGATGATACCCATGCCTACACAATGTACATGTACATCCTTACGGACTGTGTAGGGGGTAACCCTGTTTCAGCCCCAGGAGTAGGTGGCAACGTGCCCCTGGTGGCAGTTGATTTGGGTCGACAGCCCAAATCAGTTAGGTGTAGCCCTCACCTTGAAGTAGCCATCCAGCCTTGTGATGTTAGGCAATAGCTCATAAAATATACATGTATAAAATTGGAAAAATATTACAAATACACTGTACCAGGGCTCACCCTTAACACTAGCCTGGCTTACACTGTCTAGTAAAAACTGTTATTGGCCGTAAACACCACTTCTCAACTTGCCCTGTGGGCTACTAAAAAACTGTGCAACCTACTTGTTAAAAATGTCCATATTTCCTCTTCTGCAGATGTGAAAAATAATTCATTTGGCCAGTAAACTGGTTGTAAACACTACCATAAATTCATTAGAAAAATACATTTATGAAAATATCTGATTAAAATCTAGGCTACTAAAACTTCCTGAGAAGAAGTAAAATGCACAGTCTACTAGCCCGGTGGGCTACTTTACTAAAAGCTTAAGGCCTGTGTACATATCTACTTAAAAACAAAATGTATATTCAGTTACCCTGACAAAGTCACCTTCATATTTCTGTCATGTATAATTTTTCATTTTGTTTCAGAAGTTGGCGCAAGAAAAACAGAAAAAGTAACGTGTGTTCTCAAGACTGCAGTCCCGAACTGTTAGCAACTTGGTTACAGATTTGTAGGGGGAGATCAGCTTGATGCAGAAAGAGGTGGATTGTTAATGACGCTCTAAAAATTATTATGCGTTTGGGGGTTTTGTAAACAATTTGATCAAAATAGACAAGGTTGGGAAAATGTGTTGGATCACCAACATCTTATTTATCTATCATTCCCTTGTTTTCATATTGTGCTTTTGAAGGATTTTTTGTATATTTTTCAATAACTTTACAACAAACTATCATCTGTTACATTGCAAGGTGTTTTTTTTCATGTTAAAATAGTTGGTCGATATATATGATATTACAAATACAAGTTAACTTTTAAGCACTGTTGGTTTTTTTAATGTTGCAAAAGAGAAATGTTTTCTTTCCAGAAGAGTTTTTCAATGTTTATGCAAACCGTGGAGGTGCTTTTTCACATTATTTTTAAGACTAGTGTTTGAGTGTTTGCAAAGTAGTTTGCAGAGTGTTACAATATTTTTTTCATTTCATAAGTTAAAACAAGCTCACTCTAAATTTTTTCACCAGCCAAAAAGTACAAATAATGAACAAAACACCAACAAATTTAAGATATGTGAAGATAATAATGAACAAATTGGAGAAATTACTTAAAGAAGAAACGGATCAGTTTTGGGTTTTTGGGGCATTATCTTAAATTTGAGTTCAGGTCTTTGAAGTTTTCCACACTTAGTAGAGGAAAGAGATGAGCAGTTGAGCAAAGCATCGAGACAGAGCTGCCAACATTTGCATCTTGCAATTGGGGAGATTTTGTACAACAATTGGGGAGATGTTTATAATGACATTCAACATAATGGGGAAAGCATGTCCATTCAATCAGGGTGACTGTCAAATTTGTTCATCAGAACATGGAAAGATTGGTTTATTTTCAGGGAACTTTCTGCAGAATCAGCGAGAGTTGGCAGCTCTGATCACGATCTTGTGCTATTCGTATATTGTTCTTTAATACAAATTGATGTGTTATTAATTTTAACTGTTTGTGTACCAATTTGATAAGTAGTTATGAATTAGGAAAGTGTAATGGTGAACAAATATACACATGTAATAGTAACGTAACGGTAAGAAAATGACAGCTTTTGATTTGGTAAAAATACACGAGGAAATAACGGTAATTAAAAATACTGCATGAAAAGGACAGTATTTCCATTCGGTAGCTTCAAACACGATATTTGCTAAAAAAAATAGTCGGATGTATTTTTGCTTCTTTCATTCCATTTCTATTGGACTTCCTAAAAGGGGGTCGTGTCATCATGATCAAATCAGGCCTGTGGCTTTACATGGAGTAATGTACCACCCAATTACTGCAGGCGTGCGCCCTCCCTACATATCATATCTATGGAGAGCCGATACAGTAACTGGGTGATAGGTCATAATTCCATGTACAGCCTCAGGAATGCCTTGATCACGACGACACAGCCCCTTCAAAGCCAGTCCTGATTGAGTTCAAAAATGTTGCCTCCAGATTCTTTACACAAAATCAAGTGCAATAAATTCTGCAGAATATTCCTCCACTGATATGTTTTTACCATTGAATAAGTCCAACGTACCGGACCCAATTTCATGGCTCTGTAAGCACAGGAATCCTTTTGTAAGCCCTGTCATGCATGAAATTGGGCCCAGCACTTGTTAATACACATGTACTCTGGTATGTATATTTATTAATGTCACCGAGATCATCCAAATTTACCCTGTACACATTTTAACACATAACTTAGGCCTGGGTCATACTCTACGGGAAAGCGAATGGGAGGTGAATTAGGTGATGCAAACAATCATGTACATGTGTGCGCTAGTTTCCCAGTACTTTTGCAATCTGCGTGAAGTATGAACCAGGTACTTAAGCGACTTAATATTTATGCAGTTAGGTTAGAATGTTTCTTAGTTAGTCAGTGATGAAAATTTCTTGGAGCACTTGTTGGTTTTTCTGGACGTATTCCTTTTGCTTTGACAATCAAAACCTTTTGAACACGATGCTGGAAGATCTTTATGCTTAGTCGCTGAAAGGTGTTTGCACAGTGACTGTACATGTCTCTTGGTAGACCACATCACTTGCCTCTCGGTAATAATTGGGTTGCAGGGTTGGCTTGAGCGTAAAGTGCTCACCTCTTACCATTGTGGTCCTGGTTCGATTCCTGGCCAGGGCCATATGTGAGTAGAGTTGTGCCTTGGGTTCTCTGCTATGCCACAAGGGTTTTTCTCCCTCTGGGAAAATCAGACTTTCGACACTAGCTGTGCTCCGTGGTCATACATGGTGTATATGAGTTGATATGGCTGGCTGCCAGCGGCACCCTTGCATGACTGCAGCTTGAACACGTTGTAGCCGCGTCCATCACATATCAACTTCTCAGCTGGCAAGTTAGGGTGATAAGCCTCCCATATTTTCAAATCACATTTGCACGACCACATGCCGGCTGCATTATATGCTTTTTGAGAAAATTATTTAAAAGTTTCAACAACGATGTTTGAATTTTTGGAATGTTATTCGCAAGAAGTTTATTCGACCGAATACAACCAGTATCAATAATGTGATGCAGACTTATAAAATCTGCAAACAATCACCAGGATTGTATTTTGAGGATTGATGACTTTTGTAGCCCAAAATGCAGTGTATTTTTGGTTGTTTTTCTCTTTTCGCGAGTGAATGTCATCCAGTTACTACACTGCATATGTTACACAGCGCATAAGAGGCACAAACTTCCCAGTGATTAATATCACATGCCACTACTGCGTCTAATATCGCACGTACACCGTTGCATGTTTAGACTGCGCCCTATATCGCACGTACGCTGTTGTTGTGTTCGGAATGCGTCCAATATCGCACGTACGCTGTTGTTGTATTCGGAATGCGTCCAATATCGCACGTACGCTGTTGTTGTGATAGGACTGCATCCAATATCGCCCGTATGCCAGTGGCGTGGTGGGGATTGCGTCCAATATCGTACGTACGCCGTTGTATTCGGACTGCGTCGATAATTGCGCGTATGCCATTGTTGTGTTCGGTCTGCGTCCAATATCGCACGTACGCCAGTGCTGTGCTCAGAGTGCCTACCATCGGCTGGGCAGGGTAACCATACGATTGGTCAACAGCAAATTGGATAGTCTTGAGGACAATCGTTCTTGTTCTTGGTATTCGGCTCCCTCTTGGTCTATGTTAGTTACATATTCTCAGTAACATAATTTTCTCTTAAAAATTAAGGGTTAGAAAGGTATCTCATTTACATAAGTTAGAGCTTATACCTCAAAAGTTATACTTTATCTTAAAAGTTTCGAAGCTGTTTAAGAGTTTTTGATAAATACATGTAGTGCATGTACATAAAATAAGCTGAAAAGATAAAAATTGAAACTTTTTGTATGTGTTAATAGTTCAAAAGGAGTTGAAAACTGCAAGGATGCAAAAACCAATAGTGCCTTAGAAAGATTTTTAACACAGATCTTAAACTTCAATGTGTCAGACTTTCAAATATTATTTGAAGTAATTTTTAAAAAGTTGTGATTATTTTAGTGCAAGGCAGAATTTTTTCACCTTAATGTTGGACAGATTTAAGTTCATTTTTTGACTGGAAATAAAAGAATTGTAATTATTTTGTTTTTTAATTTGATACAGTATGGGTATGGCACTGATAAATATATTACTTCAAAATGTCGTGTAATTCAAGAGAATAAACTTTACTGTTTAATGGACTCGGGTTAATGGTTACTAGTTATAATTTTGGTTATATTTCTGTATTAGCCATTTTATTAATTCTTCATTGTACACATTAATATGTTAATCTTCATGTGCTATAACTTTCAAATTGGATGTGGAAACTACAGGGGAAAAAAGGCATCCTCATTGTTCACTTCCGATAGACCTCTTGCATTGACCACCATCATCCAAGTCAAACAATGGAAACTTGTACGCACTGTGCATATCTCTCAGCAAATGATACGTCTTCATTTACCGTAGTAAGGGCGCTGTTTGGGCTTGCTGTATGCAAGGGGTCTATATTAGACAGGGGCGGATCCAGGATTTTCCAAACGGGGGGGGCGTGAAAATTTACCAAGCAACAAAATGGTGAAAAAAAGTGTACGAGTTATGGAATATTAGTAGCTTTAAAAAAAACCAGGTAAGGCCTATGTCTTTAATTTTGTCTCTCCCTTATTTTTCCCCCTCGAGTTTTTTTTTTCCCCGTCTTTTTTTTTTTTTTTTTTTTTTCAAGCAAAAGGGGGGGGGGCGTGCGCCCCCACGCCCCCCCTGTATCCGCCGCTGTTAGAGTTGGGGAACGGGTTAGGTAAGAAATGGGATTAGATAAAGGTTTCATTTATTCTACGAAAAACAAGTCACAACGAACACATATACATCACAGACATTAATCTTGTTTTTTTAAAGTTATTGCTCGGACAACATTTCATATTTTTGAGCCATAACAACCTTGACATACGTCTTAGGGGTCCAAAAACAATAGGCTTCTGGGGGATTCCAAGATCAATCCACACACCAAATTTAGAGTTGATATTCCAAGTCCTTCACACACACACACAAGTGTGTTAACACCTCCAATCGGGGACCTCCTATTGTCCCTCTTTTGTTTGGACTCTAACTTTTTGGCAACAGCTCCCATTGGTTTTGTACACAATTTCCAACTGGGGACCTTTACCCAACCGGGGACCCTATTGTCCTCTTTTGTTATAGGTCCCCGGTTTGAATGTGAAAACAAACTCACACACCCACACACACACATTCTTTTTTTTGCATCCCTGTGGAGACATCTTTTGTTCTTTCCTTTGTCCCTGTAGTTAAGAACCTCTCATAGACTTTGTACACAAAATTCCTTGTGGAGCAACCCAGTCTTTAGAATTTCCCTATGGAGACCCTTTGTTTTCCCTTTTCTGTTTTGTTCTCGGTCTCCATAAGGTAGTGAATATGAAGGCACTTGTACACCCTTACATAAATATGGCAGTTACAGGGTCTTTCCATTGTTCCATTATTCCCTTTTCTGAAGAAATCCTCCGTGGGGTAGCACTAGAACAAAGAAAACCTTGTGGGATAGCATTGTTCTGAATCTGTAAGTTGACGAGTGCAAGGGTGCACACCTTGCCTTTTGTAAGAGATTCATGGCTTTTTGGGGTTCAGTATATTTTCCAAAGGAATTCACATTTCACAAGCAAACTGACACTAGCTTTGCGTCTTGCTCTTAAAGAAGGAAGAAGGAAAATGTAGCTTTTCCTTTATACCATCAAGAAGCAAAAGCTGTTCTCTTCCACTCCACCCTTAAAAAACACACACCAAGAAATGGGTTTAGGACTTGGGGTCAGGGGAAAATAAAACACACGATAGACTTCAGTTTTATCAGCACTCATTCTGGAGTGTTATATTTTTTTTTATTTCCTGGAATAAACCAAGCTTCTTTTCTTTCTTTTTTTTACAAGTTCTCAGTCCATAAGAGTTTCAGATCACATAAGTGCATTATTGTGAAGGACACAAATGTGGGACTGGCAGCCATGTTGTTCCTTGTCGGTTTTTAAAAGATTTACAATCTTTTCTGGTATTGTATCGCTTTTTTTGGGAAACTGCGCCTGAACTACAAGATTTCAGATCAGGATGTGAGATTTGACTTAAAAGATTTTGTAGAAAGAATGTTTGGTGGAATTCCACATTATTAAAAACATCCGCTGGCTTGACAATTTGAGAAATACATTGTTAGGGGCCACTGTTGATCAGGGCATACTTAATACACACCTTTCAACAACTATTCCTGGTGAGTAGAAAGTGGTAGGCCATGGCCTCTGTTGCCATGATCTTGGCCTTGGTGCCCCCTTCAAAAGTTTCTCACACACTTTAAGATTTTTAAATGGAGGTGTCCTTTGCAAAATGAAAAATGGCCTTGCCCTCTTAAGGACGATAGTCAAAGCCACACAGACTTTCTGTAGATGTACACAGTCGGGGGCCATTTTATGTCAGAAATATTCCCCTTAAAAGTTTTGTTGTTGTTAGAAATGAATGAAAGAAATCAATAAATAAACATTTTGTTTTATCCTCTGTATCTGATATTATTCTGTAAAATACCGACTTTCTCTTTTCCCGATCTGAAAAACTCGTGGCTATGGTGCATGACGTCTGGAGATTGTAGAGAGGGAGCCGCTACTGCTTGAGTTGGTACACCTGCCAGACGCGGATGACGCTATCTGTGTAACCAGCAAAGAGGGTCTGTCCATCAGCCGACCAGGCCATGGAGAGGCAACCTGGGGGCAGAGCCTTTGAGGTTGGGTTGATCACCTCCAACTTCAGTTCGTCAACGATGCACTTCTCTTCCAGATCCTAGAACGGTTCAATCAGTAGAAGAAGAAAAAACTTGGCAAGATCCGATCACATAATTATAACACTGGGTACTTGTGTGCAAACAAAACAAGTACAAAGGTTAATTGAACTAATTGTTGATCATTTTTCACGGGGTGTATCCATGACCTGCGATAGACCCTGCAGTAATAATGACCATAAGGAGTTTTATTCTATGCCCATTACAGCCCCGAGGACCGCACTGTAAAAGCAGTCATGGGAACGCCTCAATGGGCAAGTCTATGACCCCCAAAATTTTGAACAAGCTTGGGAGATCATAACTTGTATGTTATATATTGAATGTATATTCAGTTTGCAGTAACACCATGTGTTTATATCTACTTTGCTGTGTAGAATTTGTTCTTTGGGAATTTGTCTTGCTATTTATTCTACTGCCGCTGAGTAGATTTAAGAATTTCTGAGACTACTTAATTCTGAAAAGAACTGTCCTGCTTGGTTAGCAGTACTACTTTGGAGATTGAAAATCTGCGGGACTACTACTTTCGCATAGTGGATTGAGAGAACTTCTCGTTAATAACTTCACTGCCGCGGAATGAGTTCTTAATTGGTTCTCAACATTTCAACTAGCCTGGGCCCAATTTCTTAGAGCTGCAGATAACCTTGCTGAACAATTTTCTGCTTAGCAGAAATGAGCAGGAAACCAGTCATAAATTGTACATGTGACATGGTAGTTTGGCTGGTAACCTTATTCTGGTAAGCATAATTTGATTGTACCTAGCAACTCTTTGTGCTTCAGAGGCTCTATGAAATTGGGCCCAGCTCTAGTCATTGTCAGGAGACTACGGCTGTTACTTACCCAGATCTTAATGGTGGGCCCAGCAGCAGCGCACAGCCAGTACCTGTTGGGACTGAAGCACAGAGCGTTGATCTCCTCGGCTCCATTCAGTGTGTACAGATGCTTGCCTTCATTCAGATCCCACAGCATGGCTTTACCATCCTGAAAATGACGCACAAACAATAGTAAAACAGTTTGTGGGAGCAGGTCAATCAGAGGAGTGTCGAGTTTGTGCATTTAGACAGTTAAACTGAACTTGTGACTTCCATTAAACCGTTTCTGCCGATTCCAATCAGAACTATGACCCCATCTGTAAAGGCAGATGTCAACATACTCTCAAAGATTCAAAAATAAAACACTGTAACCCAGTCTTTACAGTCACAAAAGCACAAACCACAGAGGGGCAGTGTAACAAACAAAGTATATAACAAAATGTAGGGGGATTGAAAATAATGTATTACGTTTATATAAGGGAATAAGAAACATTCCATCAACAAAAGGGATGGCAATCATTCTCCCTGGATAGCTTCTGGGGTTAACATTTTTAAGAAAAGGAAAAAAAATGTTTTCGTTTTGAACTGTTGCCTTCGTTTAACCGCTAGGGAAATCTGGAAGCGGATTTCAACGTCCCAACCCTGGAAGATCGGAAGGGGGAGGGGAAGTGGTTGCTGGGCTCAGGGCTATCTCTTACCTTTCCACCGGATGCACAGAGAGAACCATCAGGGGACACAGTCACGCAGTTCAGGTAACCTGTATGGCCAAAGTGGTTGGTCTTCAGACGGCAGTTGGTGAGATTCCACACCTGAAGTAAAAGACAATTCATTTTAGCCGTGTTGAATAAACGAACTTAATAGGTCACACTGAGTGAGTTGGTACGAAGCGGGGTTTACTGTTCCAAAGAGTATTACAATCCCGACAGATTGCATGTTTCCCTACAATAACCTTCTTTTAATATTTCTGGTTTGGGTGTCCGGATCCAGAACTGTCAAGGTGGCCAGAGAATAAAACCAGAGTTTACTGTATGAGTCTTTAGCACCCCACACGCCAAGAGCTAGGCAGAAGACGTGACTCTAAGACTCAAAATGCAACAGTCTTTGACAATACAACAAAATAAACTCTCTGGGAGCTCAGTTTATGCATCAGGATTCAGGACGCAGCAGTCTCAAAAAACAGCTCTACACAAAAATGTCTTGCTTAGCAGACTGAGTACCAGTCAACATTTTACAACGCGTATTGACATCACTGGTTCCTCTGGTTTTTGGTAAGCACTATTGGGGTTTGGCTTAATGACTTACCTTGACTTGCTTGTCCACTCCTGCAGAAACGATGATAGGGTTTACTTGGTTTGGTGAGAAACGAACACAGGACACCCACGCCTTGTGGCAGTCATCCTTTGGCAAGAAACAAAAAAGTCAAATCAACTCACGCAAATGTCACAAACTATTGTGTGCAAACAAACCCAAGTACAAAAATTAATTGCAACTAATTGTTGATCATTTTTCACGGGGTGTATCCATGATCTGCGATAGACCCTGCAGTAATAACGACCATAAGGAGTTTTATTCTATGCCCATTACAGCCCCGAGGACCGCACTGTAAAAGCAGTCATGGGAACGCCTCAATGGGCAAAACACAATCCAATAAATTCCTACAATAAAACCATAATCCATAGATTATACACAGCTAGACTTATCTGGTCACATCAATGAATAAAATACATTAGAAAACCACATGAGGTACCATAATTAAAATTCTGAAATGAGATTGATGAGTGAAAAATTCCTGAAAAACGGCTTGCAGGCCTGGTTTTCCTTTTTATTCTAGACCCGGAAACCTCTCAGATGTTTCAATTCAGGAGGCTTACAGACTCAGTGTATCACCAAAAATACAAAACTACAGGTTTGGAGACAATGTGAACTACTTCTTTCTCTCTTTGGTGACTGCAGTTACTTCTCTCAAGAAGATTAGAGAAAGGAAATTAGGAGAAAATCCTGAAATTAAGGACAAATCCTGAGAAATCACACGCATGACAATTGTCAACACCGAGTGACACCCCCCCCCCACCACTCGTCTGATCTTTCTTTGTAAAACAGTATACCAGTTATTTCTACCTGGATGGTGTACTTGCAAACTCCCAGGGTGTTCCACAGCTTGATGGTCTTGTCCCTAGATCCAGAGACAATCTGACGGTTGTCCTGAGAGAAAGCAACGCTGAGTACGTCCTTGGTGTGTCCCACGAAGCGCCTTGTGGTTTTTCCTCTGCAATGAAACAAAAAGCACTTTCATTGATTTCATTTGCAGAAAGTCCAATACAACATTAACGTTCTCTGTCAATTACCAAGTAATAAGCCACAAGTAAAACTGAGAGGGTAAATTTTTAATAATAAGGACTTGAACCTGCAACCTCTGGATTAACATACAAGTGCTTTACCAACTGAGCTACCTAGCTCTCCCTATGTTGTCAATACCTTTGTTTGGGGGTGCCAGTTGGAAGCCATTCAATTAAGTGAAGTCTAAGAAAATATTTTAGAAATTACAAATTCTCTAAATTCAACAACCTTGATGTGTCTGTCAAAATATACAACAATAACAATTGACTCCAACTGTACGTAAAAAACACATGCTGTGCAAAACATAATTCTGCAATAAATATTTCTGGTTTGGGTGTCCGGATCCAGAACTGTCAAGGTGGCCAGAGAATAAAACCAGAATTTACTGTATGAGTCTTTAGCACCCCACACGCCAAGGGCTAGGCAGAAGACGTGACTCTAAGACTCAAGCGATGAGAATCAAACCCGACTGAAAACCATCCAAGTTTTCTCAACACATGGTTCCCAAAACAAACACAAAAGCGTTGGTTTGGCATGGCTGGTTTGATTATGTAGTACTGAAGAATGAAATTGGTTAGCACTAATAACTCCAAGGGCCTGATTTCATACACCAATAAGATTCATCGCTAACATGAATTTTAATTGCAATTGTATGAACTGCTAAGCAAAGTATGATGTCACTGTACAGTGATCAACACAACTCGTTTTAAAATGAAATCTAATCTCTTTGTGAAATTCATAACAGGGCCCAATTTCACTGACCTGCTTAAGCACAAAAAGAAGCTAAGCACAACAAAACTATGTTTACTAGAATAAGGTTACCAGCCACAATACCATGTCACATGTACTATTTGTAACTGGTATCCTGCTCATTTTTGCTAAGCAGGAAAATTGTTAAGCAATATTTTCTGCTTAAAAGCAGCTCTATAAAAATGGATCCAGGTAACAGGAGAGGTAGGTGAGAGTGGTAGGTGGGAGTGGTAGGTGGGTGTGGGGCAGGGAGTTGGAAAAATAAAAATGGACAAGGGCTCTGAAAAGAAGACTTGGTTCAACTCACGTGCCAAGATCCCAGAGACGTAGTTCCTTATCCCAGGAGCAGGAGAGAGCAAATTGACCATCCGATGACATCACAATATCGGATACGAAATGGCTGTGGCCCTTCAGAGCTTTCTTAGGGACTCCGTAATTGTTTTCTTCCCTGGCCAGCTTCCACATGATGACAGACTTGTCTAGAAAAAACAAAACAAAAACAAAACAAAAACAAAACACCATTTTAAGGAAGGGTCATCGATTGGTTTTTGTCAAACCTCATTCTGATTATAGGCAAAATGATCATGACAGATGCAACAAATATCACCTGGGAAAGTTTCAGCTATAAACAGTGCCTACTTGTTGAGAAAACGGCAAAAACAGTCACAGTATTTTCAGAAGAACGTTATATCCATCCACATTTAGCGAGGTGACAGTGGGTACCGACCACATCGCTGGCTGCAGCATTCACAAGCAGACACAATGAAAATTTGAGTCTCCAAAACTCACCTTGAGGTGGGTTATGGAGATTCAACAGAGATGCTTCCTACCATTACCATTTTTATAATGAGGAGGCTTTCGAATAAAAATCACACAACTTTTTTCTGCAGGCTCATTACCCAAGTATGACCCTACCTTTAATTGATGAAATAATAACAATAATAATAGTGGCCTCTTATAGAGCGCTCAGGTCTGTCAGGCATGACGCTCATGGCGCTGTAAATTACGCGACTTGCTTACAATTACATTAAATTACATTCAGGACGGTTTCGAGACACAACCTTTTGGATGAGGGTTCAGTCTGAAAGATGGGGGGGGGGGGGGAATAATAAGTAGTACGTTTGTAAATATTTCTGGTTTGGGTGTCCGGATCCAGAACTGTCAAGGTGGCCAGAGAATAAAACCAGAGTTTACTGTATGAGTCTTTAGCACCCCACACGCCAAGGGCTAGGCAGAAGAGGTGACTCTAAGACTCGAGCAATGTGAACCAGATAATTCTGCCATTGTTACTGCAAGTGCAAGGACAGAATGTTTTGATTAGACTAAAGTTTGCAAGCGAGAATAGCCAAGTTTACACTGATTGATTAGTATCTTGTATTTGTGACGTTCAAACTGAGCAGTTGAAGCCGAATCTAATCAAGGACAGCTTGGTCAGTCTTTGTCAACTTTTTGGTCATTTTCTCAATGATCTTTTCAAGTGTTCTAAATATTGATTTGTTACGCATTGACAATAATGGTCGAAATAAGAGATGTGCTAAATTCTTCTTCGCTTTACTTCGTAACCCTCCTGTCTGCGACCAGCAGTAGGATGGAGGGTTACGGCTATTGCAACTAGGAAAAAGTGAGATTTCAAGTATGATTCCAGTACCCTTTGTCCCTCTTTGTAAAGGGGAAGCAAAGCGTAGCCAGGTGCATACGAGTTTACCTGTGCCTAACTAAACGTCAATCGGTCAACTGACACAGTGACAGCAACCAAAACAGACTACTCCAATTTGTTCTGAAATGTTTATTGGTGTCCACTGTTATTCACTTTGAAAACATTGTGCATGCAGAAAAAGACAGCATCCGGCGTCAAGTGGTTAATGTTAAGAAGAAAGGGATGTGGGATTTCCCACAACCTAGCCTCATAAATAGTGCCAATGTACTGGGCTCCCTCCACTTCTAAGCTTCTTGGCCCAACGGGAGGTGGGATTAGTTTTCAAAACTCACGTTTTGAAAGGAATACATATGTATGTGAATAAGGGTTCAGCTTCCTCCATATGAAAATATATTAATTAACATGGAAATACCTCTACAAAACTTTTCGCAATGGAAAGGAACCTTTAATTTATGCTCTAGACTCCATCCATCACATTGTATGCAACAGAGGAGTCCAACCTGAGCAACCCACACCCCAGACCCCATCATCAAATTAAAACAGATAAGCTAATCCAGATTGTTCTGTGTCCCATTTTTTGGCCTGCATATAATATCTGTACACACGTCGCCACCACTCAGTCGACCAGGGCAGTGGTACAACTAAAAACATGACATAGAAATCGTAAACATGACGTGAGTAAATCGTGTAATGATTCTATTTATACAATAATGATTCAAAAACATATTCTTTATGACGGTTCCATGTATATTTTACGTTAATATGAAACAAATGTGTACCGCATAGAAAATGTACACAAAATATGATTTGGATGAAGCTTACCCCTTGATGACGATAAAACAATATCGGGAAACGCCGGTGTTGTGGCAATTTGGGTAACCCAACCATTGTGACCCTTGAGGGTACCCTTCATTATTACTTTTTCGCTCATCTTGATGATTTTGGGTCCGTCTTAGCCGCTGATGACGACGGATTTCAGGGCCGCAATTTTTGCAGCGAGCGTTCCGGCTGAGAAAGGCCGTGTAAGAGGCCGGAGAATAGTCAGGCCCCTACACATTGCTCCAAGGTGAACTCAACGTGCCACGTTCAACTCTAATGGCTATGTTTAGAGGCGGGAACTAGTCGTACTAATAGTACACAATCTTTGCCAATAGATGGCGCTATATTCTTAAATCTTTATTTTTAAATGGGGCGGGGTTAGGGGGGGGGTGAATCATGTATAGCATACCTGCATGTTTTGCATCTCTGTTTAATTGCTAAGCGGAGGATCACAAAAACATGAGTTGAGAAGGCTTTTCTTGAGGATTTATGCAAGAAACAAAAACAAAATCGGCGAGTAGTGTATGCCAATCTAGGGCAAAACACTCAACTATAATTGCTTCTCATCACCCACGAGTAAATGGTTACCTTCTCAAGGGTAGAGATTATTGTTGATGTGAATGATTAGCAACCTGCATGCCAATTTGGCTGCCGGTGCTGCATACTCCTAAGGAGATGAGATGGTTTCAGGAATGCTTAAGGCCAAATGAACAGGGGACATAATGGTGTAAGGCATGTCGATACGATGTTTGAAAGTGCTTAACAATTTGCCTGTTTCTACTTAAGAAAGCAGTAGCATTTTTGAAAGCTTGGGTTATCATGTACATTAACAAGCGAAAGAAACAAAATTGCGCACTTTAACATTGGAATACGCTTTAGACTTCCACAGTCTGTTAGCAAAAAACCTGCACATTCAAAATGCACTTGTTTGACGCATATTAAATGCCTGTCCAAACAGGTTATTATTTCTTTATAAAAAGCTAAAAGCTTCAGACAATAACCGTCTGCAACCAACCTAGTTTTGTTAAGGGTAGCCCCAGCATGCTTAACCCAGAGCCAAGTTGACCAAAAGGCAGTAGGGCAGGCCTGGCATTAAGGCAGGCCAAGAAGGCCATGGCTTCTATTGCCCCTGCTCTTGGCCTTGGTGCCCCTTCAAAAGTTTCCCATGGTCTTTAAGATTTTCCAGATGGAAGTGCCCTCTGCAAAATAAAAATGGCCTTGCCCTCTCAAAGGTGAAATTCGAGGGCTGTTACAAAATGCATATTTTGAGGGAATTCCAACAAGAAAATAGAATTAGCTGTTGCAAACTGCTAACCAACCAAAAGGACCTAGCCTATGAGAAAGGATTTGCTAGAGTCGAAACGTCAGGCCATTAACTATTTTTTGGAATTCAAACAAGACAGAATGTTTTCCAGTCTAAAAAAGTAAAAGCAGACTTGAACCATCCCAACAAATTAATTTCAACACTTTTTATTGGGTAATTAAAACAAAAACAAAACCATGATATTAAGATGGAGAAATTTTTGAGAAATTAAAGCAATGAAATCACAACTGGTCAACTCTGTAGAGTCACACCTAGTAATAAAAGGAGTGGAGGGCATATTAAACAAATTCTGCCGTCCACTTCTTCCTTCTGAGCTGATGTATGTAATACACAGATATTATCAGTTCAGTCGTACTCTTTGTGACAAGTGTCATGGAGCTACAACAAAGATATAAATTCATGAAGCTATAATGGCTATAAATTTACATAATGTTAAATAAAATCAACAGAATAACACAAAATTGTATCTAGTAAAAGTTGACTTGGATTGTATTGATTCGTAATAAATCAACCTGTGAGAATATGTTACCTGATAAGATTGGATGTTTTGATTCTTTTTTAAACACACTATATTCTTTATAAAATTGAAATTGTTTTTATGTATGCACCCCATTGTATCGTGACAAACTTAACTACAGAGAGCGCCGTCCATATGATACAGTGTTGCACTTCCAGCACAAGGCAGGTTTTTTTTTTTTACAACAGTAGCACAAAACAGGCAATACTGAACTCAATGGATGACTTTCAAATGATAGATGGCGGTAGAGAAACCAGATAAATCTGTTGCTCTTAAAAGTGTGCACACATGCTCAGAAATAGGCCATGTCCGATTTGGCAACTATGGCTACAGCTGTTGCCAGGGGCACAGTCATAGCCACTGATTTCAGACTGGCTTTACATTAAGGTCATGTCTGAATCAAGCCACTTTGGCAAGGACTAACGACGTTGGCCGCAGCGGCTTAAGCGATTTGGCTGTAACCACTGCTGAAGCCATCCATTCAGCCACAGACTAATGCAGCATCCAAATCAAGTGACTTTGGCTACGGCTATGTCCATGGCTGTCGACTGCAACAGCAAAAGTGAAGAATAGGACCTTTTGACATTCTGGGTGCGACCTAATAATGGAAATTTACCTGGCATGTCTCTACTGCCACCACGTGTCTCAAGGGCCCAATTTTAAAAAGCTACTTGAGCAGAACAAATTGCTTTAACAATTCTCTGCTTAGCAGAAATGAGCAAGATACCAGTCATTAGTGGTACAGGTGACATGGTGTTTCGGCCGGTAACCTTATTCTGGTAAGGAACTTTTTGTTGTGCTTGTGCGTCAGTAGCTCTATGAAAATGGGCCCTGGTCTCTCATTGCGACTATAGTGTGGTTACCAGGGAATGCATTTACTGACTATCTCTGTGCTACTGGTTATGTGCGCAATTCCATCGTTAGATAGTTAAGAGTGTACAGTGGATACATTATCACTTAAATAATTTTATAAATGTGAATCATTAAGACGGACAATAACAATAAGCTAATTTACATGACCTTGGGTATTCGTACACAATTTTTTTTATAAACACCGAGGATTTTTTTCCCTGTTATTTAGTCAAGGCGTTATAATAGTTCTATACATGTCACTGATTATATGTATGTACTTGAAATGTTAATATGACTTTTAACAACTGTATGAGTTTTTCTACAGCGATATTTATCAACTAACTTTTTATTTATTTACTTAATTTTTTTAGGGGAAGTCAGGATGGGTTACTGGGATGGGAGGCTTAACCAAACGAATTAACTTTTATACAAAAATTGTCAAAAACAATATAAACAAAATGTGATCAGAATTTGAGACCAGCTCGAACAAGCTCCCAATATTTCACTTACTATTGTAGATGAGTAGTTGTTATTAAATAATCAAAGCAAAATTTAGGTACCTAGTGATAAATGCAAATAAATAACTCGGTTTTAATTTAACTTTAACCTTACAACATGACCAGTTTCATAGAGCTGCCAAGACCAGAGAAATGTCAGTTATAGGTAGGGTCATTGTTTGGTTTTTGTCAATGTAATGCTGATTTATAGGCAAAATTCTAAAGAAAGATACAATGAAAGTCACCTGTGAATAAATTCAGCTGAATACAGAGTCTACTTGCTGAAGAAAAAAACAGCAACAAAATGTCACAGTATTTTCACAAGAACGTCAAATCGATCCACATTTATGAAGGTGACAGAGGGTAGGTACTATCCGCATCTCCGGTCACAGCATTCGTGAATGGACACCAACCCTCTGAAATCTGAGAACCGATTCATGCATGATTCTCCGATTCTCCGATTCAAATGTTTTTCTTGATGTCTAACCAACGGGGGGCATTTCTGACGGAATCATTTCACAGGATGCTACCATTACAACCTTTATAACAAGGTGTCTTCCAGATAGAAATTACACAACAAAAAAGAGGGTCATTACAAACATACAACCCTACCTTTAAGACAAGTAACTCCCTTAACGAAGTAATTTAATCTAATAAACTACACAAACAATGTCTTCAAGCGAAGCATCAACCTGAAATAGATAATATGTGTAAGTGCAGAATGAGTTTTCTTTCCTCTAGCTTGTAAAACCATACTATATGCAACATACATTTTTTGTTTCTGCTGCAATAATTGCAACATACATTTTTTGTTTCTGCTGCAATAATTGTGTGATTCTAAGTTTAAACCAAATTGACTAACTAAACCTAAAGTGAGCTCTGAAATTATTTAGCTTTAATAAAGACGCTCAACTGTAAGACACACCCTTTTTTGTGATGGCATCTAATGCAAGCCAGTGCAGTCAGGTTTCTTGAAGGTATTATAAAGGATTGGTAAGGATAAAAAACATCACTGTTTAAGTTTAGTCTGAAAGCTGACTGATTATGAAGTTCATAATAAAACCATTTTTTTTCTCCTGAGAAATATTTCTCTCTGAAATGAAGCCATATTTGAGAAAACTGTATCTGAAAACCTAGAAGAAGAAGACAAAACGCAACAGCTGATTTCGGTTGCTACAGCCAAATTAAAGACAATGTGTTTACATGCTGAAAACTGTGCATGGTTTTTCACTATTTTCTCCTGACTCATGCAACGGATCAAGCCCAAATTTTTACAGGCTTGTTATTTCATGAATATGGTTGATCACACAAAACAGGAACATTTTGTCAACTCTACCAGTCTTTTACAAAACCTTTAATCATTGTGATCCCTGCTGAATTCAACACAATCTAAAACTGCTACAAGATAGATCAGCTATCCATCAGAGACCAACGAATGTTTTTCATTTGGAAACATAACATGGTAAAAGGGTTTATCAAAACCTGAACAATAATAGCATTTTAAAAACGATGCCAGCATAATGAATTGAACACTTGTGTGATAGATTGATTCTTACTCACAATGCCCATCCCCTTTCCCCCATCCCCACCCCAACTCCGTTATACCCTGACCCCGTCTCCCCATTATACCCACCCCAAAAATTGACAATACCCTGGCCAAACTGATATTGTCAACACCCTGACCCATTCGTACAATTTTAAAGTTATCAATTCTACCTTTGCACACATAGGAGCTGGCATATTAAGTCTACACACATTGTTTACAAATTTTTATAAGGATGGGAGAAGGGCTAATATTCACAGAAGCAAGGTCCAGACATACAAATTCTCACAAATCTACAAGGTTAATGTCAAGTCAATAATGTACACATCAGATGGTAAATTTTATAATAGTGGACTGAACGGTTTCTTCCTTCTAAATATCGTCAATTTGAAATAAAAATAAAATATAGGTGACAGGGAACACATGTTAAAAGTCTTTTAAAGAAATAGCCCATATCAAACTATCCTCACATTTTTGCTTGAAAAAGAACCCACAAAATTTAACACTTAAAAAAAAATATGGAAAACTAAAATGGATCCCAATGTACTAGATATTTTACGAGGTACGAGATATTTTACATGTAACCGAAATAGTTAACTTGGGTAAGATATAAAATTGGTAGTAATCTGGTTTTATGTATTTGTTGTTTATTAGTACAGTAACAATCGTCCTATGTCCTGACATTTAAAAAATAAATTATTCATCCAACAAGCTGCCGAAAAAATAATTCACAAAATGAAGCTTACAATACCATAAAACACGTTTAGCATTCGAATAGATATATGACATACCACAGTGTTACAACTAGGCCTTAAAACGTACCAGTCTTCGGACAATTTTGTCATCTTTTATTTTTTTTATATTTTTGGTACATTAATTTGGAAACCCAAATTCCAGTATGTACATCAAAAGTTATTTTTTCCACATTGATAAAAAATCAGTTTAAAGATCAGTCACAGCATTGCTATTTAAAAACAAATATTAAAATTGTAAAAAAATTATGATGTTTGTTTACAACCTCTTCCAGATAATAATCTTTTTTTAATTTTGTCATTAGTGAAGGAGCGTCTTTTTTCAAGTTCAATATTGATGTGTAAATAAACTACCTGAATTCAAACAAACTGATTTAGTTATAAATAATGCAAATTGAAACTTTCACAGGATATTTTTGAATGTTTATCAAAAACTAAAGAGAGAATTGGTGGGTGAGACTGGGTAGGGAGATTATTCAAAATATAACAATGCTTTAACTGACCTTTGAACTTTTGACAATTTCACGACGCCAATACGACACTTTGGTTCATCCCTCGTACGATTGCTTAAATGCGCACAGCGTTCTTCATATACACACATACACACTATACAATCATTGAGGGCGTTTTTAGTTTTTAAAACCATACCTTTGGCGTACTCTTTACATACACAGTAATGCTACTAAAGACAACTCACGCTTTGTTTAGGGATTTATTTACAGGAAGTAGTCTGGTGTACGTCTGGTTACGTGGGGTTCTCCTCTTCGCGGTGCTGGGTCAAACTGTAAACTGTGGGAACAAATACAATAATCAACAATCAATCAATAACCACCAATGAAATATTTTTTACATGATCGATTGTAATTCCATCCCTCAGATATTCTTAAATTGGATCATGAATTAAAAAACGGTCTAATGCCCACTTAGCATTATGACTTTGAGAAAGGATTACTGCACATGGTCCATGCTACCCATTACAGCTTGGCTTATTGACTTAAAATCAGGCAAAAACTGGTGATCGTTACGATCAATTGGTCAAACATTCATTATAATGATAGTAAGAAGAAAAACACTTATTAAGAGCCAGTATCCGTCAAGTCTTGATGCTCATGGCGCGGTACACAAAACACTAAAAAATAATATAACA
The DNA here is from genome assembly GCA_023634235.1 of Pisaster brevispinus. Classification (NCBI taxonomy): domain Eukaryota; kingdom Metazoa; phylum Echinodermata; class Asteroidea; order Forcipulatida; family Asteriidae; genus Pisaster; species Pisaster brevispinus. The sequence continues at coordinate 7,665,065 of JAMKCF010000015.1, read as the reverse complement.
TCATCCAAAAACAACATAAAACAAGACCAATATCTAAAGCTAAGCAAGCTACCAGCACAAGCAGTCAGGGTTCAAATGGCACTACATGTGTTCAGGAAGAGATGGGATTTTTAAAGCAACTTTGATATCACTAATTACAGATGTAACTACGTGTTCCGAGTGAGAGCTTTATTCCAAAGGTAAAGGCCAGCATGTGAAAAAAGGATCTACCCCCAAAGAGCTACGTGTCAGGGGGACGACTACTAATGATGAATCGGATGAACGAAGGCGTCTAGTAGGCTGACACTCAACAGCTTGGCTTCTACTACAGTATGAATGAAATTACCACCAACAACACCTTAAAAATAATTTGGTCTCATACCGGGAGCCAGTGGAGAGTTTTCAGTATGGGAGTGAGATGAATTCTACGGGATGAATAGTTGACAAAACATGTAGCCGCATTTTCCCTAAATGATTGGATATCTCAACGAAAACAAGGCACTTACAAGGAATATTTTAGTGCGTCGTCTAACTCCATGATGGCGGCTTGATTCCCACATCGGTAACAGTAATTAGGAGCGCTGAAAATAGTGACTACATTGCGATCGTGACACCAGTTGTAACCCTGTAAGGAGAGACAATTCATATAGACAGTTGTACAGTGGGTTTGTCTGAAACTCACAACTCAATAACATGGGCAGTCAGGTTGGTGTAGTGGTATCTTTCCTCACCTTCCACCTCTGGGACCCCAGTTTGAGTCCTGTTGGGGGGTACTATGTGGGTGGGTTTTCAAGTCCCTACCTGATTGCGTGGGTTTTCCCCTGGAATAATTCTCTAGGGTTTTCCTTCCACATCTAAAACTGAAAGTTCCATGGGGTTCTTGGCTAGTAGAGTGTGCAACAATTGTTTTGTTATACCATGGTACAATATTCCTCTTCTTTAAGGACAACTCTTGTCATCTTCCAACATCATTACAACAAAATTGGCACAGTTAAAAAAAGCAGACGAACAGGTTGTTGACAAAAATATTGTTTCACCGTTCCCCCTGGCACATTGCACAATCAATTTACCTCGTAGCAGCGGAATTGCAACCTTGTACCCAGGCTTTTTCTAATATTGTACAAGGTGATGGAAACAACCAACAGTGGGCATGATCAAGATAATGTGCCCCGTGGGGTACATCACTCATGTTCCCCTGAGCCATGTACATGCATCTTTGCATCACATCATGTGATTGGTTTTCAACCAATAAAAAGTCACAATCTATTACTGTGGCATATCAATTATTGATGATACATACCTCCATGACCAGTTGATGAGCTCTAGATATCAAAGTCAAGCCGTTCATATGATTGAAATTTTCCGATATGTCTTGTCCGAAGGTGTAGCCTGCACCTCTAGGTGAGATACCCCAGCCACCGCGGTCATCAGGATCCGACCAGAGGAGATCACACATAGGACCCTAGAAAGATTAGTACAAGAAAGAAATCATCAAAACAATAATCAGGGATGAGATTTGCGAAATGTGAAAATTCCTGGAAATGGCTTGTTGGTCTTGGTTTCCCCTTATTCTAGACCCAGAACTTCCCAGATGTAACAACTCAGGAAGTTTACAAACTCTGTGCATCAGCAGAAACACACAAAGTTCCAGGTTTGGACAAAATGTGGACCATTTCTTTCTCCCTTTATGACTACCATGGACTCTCGTTAATACGAGCTCGGAAGATACGAGACACCGGTTTATACGAGGTTTTCCACCGGTCCGAACGAACTGTCCCATTTAAGACGAGGTTCGGATAATACGAGGAAAACGGGCCAGTCCAGCGGACCTCACATTAACAAGAGTCGACTGTACTTTCTTTCTTTCAATTTGAAGGCTCAAGGAAATTTTGACAAAATCCTCAATTCAGTACAAAAAAACCTTGAGAAACCACAAGCCTGAATAATTTAGTCCAGTTCTCTTTAATAAATTATAAATATAACAAGCATGATATTTCGCCCTTGGTAGAAAATAGGAGCATTTTACCGAGTAGAAGGGCTGACCTTCACTGAAGTACATGTAGGAAGTATATTATGCCTAATATAAGGACATGTCAATTCTCAGTTTCTGTTCTACAAGGTTGAAAGAAGGTCACTTCCTCTTAAAAAATTTACAAGAGTCAAGATTGAGTAAGTCTGTTATGTTCAAGGCTCTATATGACTGACTATTATTATTTGTTATTAAAGATTTATTTGGCTGCATTTCTGATGCATCGGGTATGACAACCAGTATACACTCTCTAGCCAACGATCAGAAGAATTTGAACACACGCACATTTTACATTGCTTATTTTTCGGTCCTTTTATTAAAGGTATTATACAGGATTGGTTAGGATAAAAACATCATTGTTTAATTTTTGTCTGAAAGAAAGCTCACTGATTATGAAGTTCATACAAGAACCATTTTTTCCTCTGAAATATTTCCCCTTGGAAATGTAGTCATACTCAAGAAAACTGTATCTAAAACCTTTAAAACAAACCGCAACAGCTGATTTCAGTTTTTACGACCAAAATTAAGGACAATGTGTTTACATGCTGAAATTGTGCATGGTTTTTCTTTACTTTCAGACAATGTGTTTACATGCAGAAAATTTTGCATGGTTTATCACTATTTTCTCCTGACTCACACAATGGATTAGTACCAAAGTTTCACAGGTTTGTTATTTCATGTATGGTTTATCACATTAAACATGAATGGTATCTGCAACTATTTTGTCAACTCTACCAATCCTGTATTAATACCTTTAAAGTTACTCATGTTCTGAAGACTCCCATTTATGAATCTTCCTTTTTGGTGCCATGGATTTGTACAAGGAAGAAATGCTATACAAAAGCCATGAGATGTTTTTTTTAGTTAAGAGCACTTTACAGTAAAACAATTCAAGTTACCTCATGAGGAACTTCCTGTAGGCGATCCAATGCTCGAATGTGGTCCAATGTGTCAATAGAGGGCGAGAGACCACCATGAAGACAGAATATCTGTATCAATCAACAAAGTAAGTAATTTAATCAATAAACAACTAAACTATAGAAGAGAAATTAAGTAGGAATAGACAAAAGCTAAGGTTGAAGTAATTTTAAAAAAAATTCTGGCAAACAGAGCTGTCTGTAAGATTCTTTAAAAATGTAAAAAAGAACAGGGCCCAATTTCATAGTACAGCTTAAGTAAAAAATATTGTTTAAAAATGTTCAGCTCAGCATAAACGAGCAGGATACCATTCACAAAAGGTGCTTGTGATTAGCCCAATTTCATAGCGCTGCTTAACGGCAAGCAAATTTTCGTGCTTAAGCGTAAGCGTATTTCGCAGGTTAGCAAGAAAATTTGGCGGTCAGCTTGTGCGTTCACCATAGATTTGCATTGTTACGTCACACATTTTCATACAGTAAGCAACGGAAGGTTAGCATGCCTTTTCGTGTGCTTACGGTTAGCAGCGCTTTGAAATGGGAATCGCACAGCAAGCACAAAATCGGTCTTGGTATTTTGGCTGATACCCTTAATCTGGTAAGCATAATTTGGTTGTGCTTAGCTACGTTATGTGCTTAAAAGCAACTCTATGCAATAGGGATGATTTATTGAGTAGAAAGACTAGATGTAAGGAAGCATTGCGAGTCCCTACCTGACCATCAACCAAAGCAGTGAGGGGAAGGTAATCAAAGAGATCAGTGAAATATTTCCAAACGTTGGGGTTGCCATATTTCCTTAGACACTCGTCGTAGAAGCCATACACTTGAGTGATTTGTCGACTTTCGTGATTTCCACGCAAGATGGTGATACGTTCAGGGAACCGCACCTTAAAAAACAACAAACACACACATAAAAGAAAATTATAAGGTTACACTTTGCAAGTTTTCAGTTCAATGTTTACCTTGAACAAACCTCATGCCTCAATGGACTAGACTTATGAGTTGGGTTGACTCTCCCATTTGAAATTAATAATTTTTGGGTTACTTGAGTACTACAAAAATAGGTGGAGTTATAAGCAATTATGGTTGAATTTCTTAGTTTGAGCTGGTCGACATATCAAGATAACACAGCCAACAGAAAACCGATTTGATGCACTACTTGACCTGAGCAATCCATTGATTTGAATGTGTTGGGTTCAGGAAAGTTGATAATTCAAAAAATATGGCATAAGGTTATTCATTCATCGCGTCAGTGCAGAAACAGCACATCTTGATTGTGCAAAAATGTTGTATCTCGCACGTAACTGCTCTGTGCAAAAACGTCATAGCTCGGTACATATTTGATTTGTGTGTACATACAAGCGACATGTAACGTTTTGTCACTTTCAAACATGCACTTTTTTAGGAGATACAACGCCTTTGCACTGACACGACGAATTATGACCAACTAATACCGGCCTGATACTTCATGGAGGCAACGGCGGAAATTGCCTCCATTGCCCCTGGTCACTGCCTTGTTGCCCCTTGAACTTTCCAACAAAAACAGTTACAATTTCCTCATAGAGGTGCCCTTTACCAAGCAGAAAATGCCTAGGTGCCCTTGCCCCTTCAAAAACGAAGCATCAGGCCTGTTAAAATTATACTGCTACATGTCGCTTGTCACAACTTGGGTCTTAACAGTCACAGACGCAGTATGGATTGGCCCAACTTTTGTGTGCTAAAGTAAAGACAAGCCCAAATATTGTTGTGACAATTTCAGACATGATATTTGGCTCTTTGGAAAAAAGTAGGAACACATTATTAAGTACAAGGGTTGACCTACATGTACATGGACTTTAATAGACTTGTAAGGCTGTTTCAAAACTATTTTTCTGATTTTTGCTGAGGGCCCAAAAGTCGTTGGTGATAAGCTATGAGTAGAAAGAACATCAGGCCTGCAATATGTACTCAATGAGGGGGAATAACAAAACTAAACATTACTAAGGATCCAAACACAGACATTCAGATGTCAGTGCAAAAGAAGTTCTATAAAATCGATCCTCAAATGGTTGTTGAGCGGCAAAAAAATGTGTCATAAAATTTAGAAATTTTGTATTTATAAGAACTATCTTGATAAACATTATTGGGTATGTTTTTTTTATGATGCCAGGAGTATTACACCTGATCTGGGCAACCGGAAGTTTACACTCAAATCAGGGAGACTACCAGAAGATCAATGAGGGTTGTGGAATCACTGCAAACAGGCTTATTCGACTCACCTTTAATGACACTAGTAATGATACTGTCTCCACTGAATAGTAACCACGATCCACGTAATCGCCCATGAAGAGGTAATTTGTGTCAGGGGATTTCCCTCCGATTCTAAAAAGCTCCATGAGGTCATGGAATTGGCCGTGGACGTCTCCACATACAGTCACTGGACATCGTACTTCTTGGACATTGGATTCTTTCGTTAAGATTTCCCTAGCCTGTAACACAATAAGCATTTCATAAAATCAACCCAAGACAGAAAAAACAATTTATTTGTCACAAGTTAACCTCAACAGGACTTGAATTTGGGCTTGCAGGTCACAGTTTTTACTGGGCTGGAACGAAATGTTTTTCACAAGACCAGAGTCAAAATGATTTGAAAACTCTCTACACAACTTGCACATATGCATACTGATTTATTTGAACATGCAAGAGATAATTTATCTCCTTCGTAACCTGTATGGGCAAGCATACTTCGCTACTCAAGATAATAGAAAGTTATTTATTGACTAAATGTAAACATTTTAGCATCTTTTTTTAAGACAAAGTGAGGTGTTATTACTGAAATGAAAATTCATAATTATTCATTATTCATGGCATTTGCTATCCAAGTATTATTGTAAGAATTGTTATGCTTTCGAAAGAAATCCTCCTGGAGCAACAAATTAAAAACTGAAGCTGCCCAGAAAGCATCAATGAAGGAAAGACTCTGTAGCAAACCACCATTTTTCCCTCGTTATGAGCAAAAACATACACCTGATTGGGTCAAATAAGATACTATTTTTTGGGCCACATTACAAGTGAAAAGGTAGCAATTGTATTCTGCATTTTTTCTATTAATAAACTATAGTAGTACTGTCTTATTAATGAGGCTATTTAAGAACATGAATGGTTATGTTGGGCGCAATCTTTGAGGATGCCTTTTTAAAAATTAAAAAATTTGAGCGTGCCGAATTTTTGAACTAAAGTCTGCCCACACAATTAAAAAATTGCGCGACTGAGGCACGAAATTGACAGGAACTATGCTGTCTTAGAGGCGGTTTATAAACATTGTTGGCACCTAAGTTGCCATCGCCAGACTTGAAACAAAAACGGGATGCATTTGTCTTTCAAACAAATTGTCAATTTTGTTTTCTATTTTAATAGATAACTTAACAAGTTGCAGCGCTGTTTATACCAGCGCAGAATCTGCCAGCGCGGTTGTCCAGTGCTTTGAACTTTATAAACAGTTCGTGAGCAGACCTGTTTCTCGACATTCTTCCCAAGTTTTTGAACAAAAGTTTCATTCCAGACTGAAGTTGAGATCCAGTAGAAACACTAGTTACCCATTTAACCTCTGGACGTAAATTCCTTTCATACAGCGAATATTTCAATCATATCATAACTGGTGAGAATTTTGTGCCTGAGCTATCCAGTATCCTGCGTCAAATTTAAAATCATGCAAGGAAACAAAGTTTGCGAAGTAAAAAAAATGGCATACCACACAAATTTGTTAAAAGGACAACTTCAAAGATTGCGCCCAACAGTTAAGTTTTATTTAATTTAATTTGACATGTGATAGGCCTACCATCATGACCATCACGATCACTCCCAACAAATCAAGTCAACAAACATGACAAACTGACAAACATTTCCAAGATGTTTGTCACAACTTACAGAAATGCACTTAAATAAAACGAGATAACCACGATAACCAAATCCTGAAACAATTAGTAATAGTTAGGCGTACCATAAATATGTACAAATAAACATACAAAAACAATAGAACTTTTGATAAAATAAAAACGAAAATTGAATGACGACTTGTCCAGCGCTGGTGACCCACCTTTTCACATAGTTGTTTGACTTGATTTTCCTGCAGTTGTTTGCACTCGTTAAGCTGTTCTATCCACTGGTCAAGCTCTTTTGCATGCGTCTTCTCTCCCATTTTGACAGTTTTTTAAGGTTCTCTGACTGTTGCTACACACTTCTAATTGTATGAAACCAATGTAATAACAGCAAATGCAGAGAAAATTCGAAGAATAAAGACGGTTTTAAATGACCGGCACACTGCGTAACCGACGGGAGCGAGAGTCAAACAAAAATGGCCGCCACATTATACGAGCACTTGAGTGACGTCATGACCAACCCGCCAACGACTGACGAAATATTCCGATCAATAAAAAGTCGGGTACCTTTTTACCAATTGTTTACAATCGTGCGTGACGCGTCGGGGATTCATGTGTTTGGCACGAAGTTTTTTTAATAAAGTTTGCACTCCGATCATCCGAGTCAACGTTTCTCTTATCTTCGACATGAATCATAAAGCTTAACAAATCTTATTATCAACAAAAACGATGATGTCATTAACAATGGGTGTTTATATTTACATTAACTATCGAACTTGGTTTACTAAAGGATCACTACTACATGCACAATTAATACTTTATTGTTTGTTGCATCGGGGGTAAAGACTATAAAAAAAGATCATTATTTTATTTAGGCCTCTAAAAAATAATGTATAGGCAGGCCATATTTGTGAAAAAGAAAGAATCAAAGGCAATCCACTTGTAAATTGTAAGGCCATTCTTCTGCTGGCATACTCTGCCCTTAACTTTTGTCCCAGCCATTCTTGTTGTTCTTGCCTTGTTGGCGCGCGTCGTGTTTTTAAATTGAAAACAGGGAATAGGCCCTAAATATGGAGCTCATACTGTCCAATCACACCAATCAACAAACAATCAATAACAACAAACGCAATACAAGTTTGAACCCTAAAACTTCTGTTTGTTTGACAGACACCTTGCAATTGCCTGCCATGGCCACTGCGCCGATATTCAAAAGATTCCGGTTGCATGCTTCATGCAGACACCTACGTTGTCACGAAAACTGAAGAAAAAAAGTTCACTACATTATAAAGTTGGATACCGCCCTCTATTGATCAAACTGCGCATTTCAGGTCGAGGCAGTGTGGATCCTTCCAAAATGGTAGAAAAAAAATTCAACCTACAACTAATGTAATATCAATTAATCATAAAATCATTAGATTCATAAACAGTATTTATTTTGACAACAACAGCCCGCCAAAGTACAATTGATTATTGTAAGAAATTGAAAGGATTTTGGGGGTGAAAACCATCCCAATGAAATTTCAAATACATATACGTTTTTTTCTGAAAATATTTCGCACTGGAGTTTTGACTTGGACCGTTCTATTTTTTATTCTCTTAAAAATGAAGGGATTCACACGATTTACGTTACTGGAGGGTATCAGAGAAAAATATATTCTTATGCCTATTCCATTTTTAAACATAAATAAAACCCAAACAACATTATGTTATACTTTTAAATTCTTCAAAAACTTGCCCGTAAACTTAGTTTGCTGTACATGTATATTACGCGAAGAGCATGCACCGGGCGTAGCTGATTATAAAGGTGAAGATTGCCTTCAAATCTCTCAAAATTTTGCATATTGGAATTACTTATCTTTATCAAGAGTAATTCGTGCACAAAACACCTACAGTGTGTTGTAATTAGTGAGTAGTGATTACCCGCCCCCCACACAAATTTGCCTCTTGAAATACAGCCTGCGAAACATACGATCCGCCTTTTGTGGAGTCAACAATTTGTTTTTACAAAATAACGGACCGTGTTTTGTCATAAAATTACACAAAACCCACATTTCAAGAGATATTTATGTGAATCATTATATTATACTTTTAAAGTATCTTTCCAACCATATTAATTTCAAAACAAACGCCCTCTATAGTCCAAAACGCCCAATCCGGAGGCAACGTGCCCCTTTTACTATGGGACGTTATTTTACTTAACTCAGAGAGACGAACCCCTCATAGTGATGTAAAAAAAAATCTACTTGTGAGAAGCAAAGAACTACATAAAAAAAATATGAAAATGAAACTCTACAATGGATTAAGAAAGCAAACCAGATACACCAGATATTCGCAGAACTATGTACACATTTTTTTTATTGAAAACATTGTTATTATTAACAAAAGGTAGTTACTGTTTTTAAAATTTTCAGCCTAAAGTCTACGTTTTCTTAAGTAGTTGATAAGTTATTTACAGAGTTATTCAATACACCGTTTGAATTTCTTCACATGAACAAGCATACCTTCTTCTTGTATGAATTTTTCAATATTGTTTGTTGGCTATAAAATAATCTAACATTTCTACACATGCTCACATCAAAAACTAAAATAAATAAAAGAGTGGGTTATAAATCGTGACAGACAGTAAACTGATGGTAAAATAATTGGCAACACTTCTTTCCCAGAAAAGAATTCTAACCAACAGGTAAATAAAAGTAACTGAAATACTGCAGGCTTCATGTGGATTGTGGACTTCTTGAGTTCTAAAGAAAAAAGTGTCAAGTTATATTTATTTTGAAATGTCTCTCTACTGAATTCCTCTCGCAGAGAGAGAACACTTTGTGCAAAGTTAAATTGTGACTAGATTGATGCTTAAATGCAGATTAATAAGGTGGTAATATTGAAGGGCGATTACTTAATTTAATTAAGTCTTAACGAAACATTTGTTTAACACATATTACTTGCGTTACTAGACCTTTTTCAAAACTACAGCTTGGGCTCCGTTCACCCGGTTGAAGCCCTGTAAGGAAAGAGCAAATTTTCTAAATAACTGGCGGAGCGCAAGGCCAAGTCCAAGCCTGAGCTCAAGCCCAAGCCCAAACCCAAGCCTGAGCCCAAACCCAAGCTGTGGTTTTGATAAGGGCCCTAATGATCATCAGTCAAAGAATAATTGTAACCTGTTTAGGTGTTTTTAAAAAACAAACACACAAACGTATTGACACAAGACTATACCGTGAACATCACTATGCATATTAAAGGCTTTAGATTTGTACAACAAAATCAGTCTTGAATCAAAACTGATTTGTTTCTCCTTACAAATAAACCTCTGTATGGTGATTTTCAGTTTCCCAAGGTTCTGTTTCATCAGAAAGCAAAAACCAAGAAAACTTGAAAAATCAGATGAAAAGTTACATGTCTGAAGAAACACCTATAAACTTTCCACAAGAAAGAGAAACGGACATACATTGGATCCTCTACTTGGGAAAGCTGGATGCCAATAACTCATAAATTGTTAGAAACGTTTTGCATCAAGTCTGGCCCACACCTGGTACACAGCATTCTTATCTGTTCTCCTTGTGGGTTTGTTACCATGGGAATTTGGCAGTTGCCCGCAAACGTCTCAATTTATAAAATGACATTCAATATCCCCTAACAATTACATTTGATACTTTCCCCCTTGAAACCTAATTGTAAGGGAAAAAACTTGTTAAATTTTCTGACATGTTTATTTAGTTAGTTGAACAAAAAAATGAAGTAAAGATTGATACTTGAAAATTACTTTACCCACGTATGGAATATTCCAATGTCATGAAACCTGCGATCACAAAAATGTCCTAAGCACTGAGAAACCCTGCTTAGCATAAATAAACAGGTTACCTGCCAAAAACCATCAGATTTATGTTGCTGTGACCGGTGACATACTCATATTTTTGCTAAGCAAACACGGTTCCAATCAGTATTTTCTGGGCCCAGGGCCAAATTTCATTAAGCAGCTAAAACATTGCTTTACAATTTTCTGCTCAGCAGAAATGAGCAGGATGCCAGTCACACTTTGTACATGTGACATGGTAGTTTGGATGGTAACCTTATTTTGGTAAGCATAAATTGTTGTGCTAAGCTACTTTCTGTGCTTAAGCAGCTCTGTGAACTTGGGCTGCTGGTGTATGTGTAAGTACAACGACCCATAAACAATAATGAGTACAAAATTCATTTAAAAACAGCGCAAGAAGGCAACTAGGAAAAGAATTGTCAATGGCCTTTCTGAACCACCTTACAAGCAGCTGCCCTTACACATGCAGTGTATTGTCAAACACCACTACAAAAATGTACACATTGGGCCTGTTTGAAACCGAGCCTTTGGTAGCCATTTTTTTAAGTCTCATGCTTAAAGGATCAAGATTAAAAAATGGCTACAAGCAAAGGGCCAGAGCCTCAGTCAATTTGAGAAAGGTCCCAAACCATATCGACTACAGACCCCTTGCACAAACTCAGCACACTTACACACACCTTTCCTGTCCGCCATTTTGGGCGTCAAAATGTACACGAAGGAATCGACTCCTAAAATGGTGGAAACGATAAAAGCGCATTGTGCGGAGGTGCGTTGTGCAAGGGGTCAATACCCTAAAGTCAAGTTCTTATTCTTCTTAACATACAAAAACACTTCAAAAATGAAGTACAAAGATTTGTTGTTTCGCTTCTTCCATTTACATTTTGTACACGAGATGGACTTTGAAGATAGAAAACAATATCAAATCACTGGTGCATATAAGTCATTTCTGCTCTTGGAAATAAATTAGTCAAGTTTATAACGGGGGAAACACCTGTACAGAGTTATATTTGTTTGTATAAAAAGAAAATTGGCACAGCGCTATGTAAACTGTGACTACTATTTACAAAACATGTTCAAGTAGGTAAAACAATTTAAACAATACAAAGTAATATTTTCACATACACATGCTTTATCCGGTTTTGAAGGGAATTTGAACTCAGTTATTATAAGATTGCTAAGCACACTAACTTTCTTAGCATAGAAACCGGTTACCAACTAAAATATCATGAAATGTACGTATTGTGGTTGAGACTGGTTACCTGCCAATGATATTTTGCTTAGCAAATCAATATTTCTGCTAACTAGGCCCATTAGATCATCAAGTGACATAGAAATACCATTTTCTATGTAGTTAGTTATTGAATATAGCAACCAATCACGAGGTGTTTTTCATAACAAAATCATAAACACTTGATAGATGGATCAACCTAATTGGTTAACCACATGATGGAATAGCATCAAATGCAATAATAACAGTGAACCAAAAGGGGGGTGTTGTTCTATTTTGACAAAATGAAACAGATACTTTTGAGTCTACGTTTACGGAATTGTACACTTCTTCAGGCATCAGGTATAAACAATGGGGGTAAACTTTCCCATTTTGGCACAATTGTTCAAAGGTAGAAAAATGGTTCACACAAGACGCTAGCAATGGTACAGGGATTCTGTCTACATAATAGTAGGGATTTTTTTTCAACAGATTTTACAGTTTTGTTTTTACTCCATTCAGTTTTATGAGTGAAATAATTTATTGTTCAATATACAGATTATTAATTTGTGCTTTGATAATTTTCCTCAATGTTACTTGTTTTTACATGTGTGTGTGTGTGAGGGCTTATGGAATGGCCCTTGTGGGGTCATTTGCACAATGGAACAACAGACCCCACAAAGTTTGTCTTTGTTCAACTTGGACCACAAAGAGGAATTCTTTAGAAAAGGGAACAATAGAACAACAATAGCAGGACCCAACAAACCTGATCCGTAAGGTCCTGTGTGTATGTAACGGGGGTGTAGTTCTTTTGTTTGTTTTTGTCACTGTCATGCAACATTAATGGAATCCAATCATTATATTTTTTTTGGCATAACTGTTCAATTAGTGGACATTACTTCCTGTATTTCAAAAGAAAGTGACCACTACTTCCCAGCTGCTGACTGAATTTTTTGGTTTGATTCTCTGTTTTGGATGTTGCCATGGACAAACATTTATGATTAGCATTTTTTTTTTAGAACAAAGAAATGGTTGAGTTGCAAGAATCTTTTCACCAACTTGAGCCCAGTTCTTACAATTGATCATCTAAATTAATAGAATATTGAGGTTTTCATTTTATTTACAGAACACATGGGTTTTTCTTCTTCCGAATACATGGTCTGGCAACAGACCATAAAAAAAAGATGTATTTCAGCTGAACAATAATGGTTCTCATGAGCAGAAACCAGTTTAACATTTCTCAAGTTAACACCCAGCGGTACATGGGGTCTGAGAGTTAACATAAAAGCTGTAGTATGGCAGTGACACTTGATTTTAAAACCATGATTTGGCATATCTTGCAAAGCAAAAGATGGAAACTATGTCAGGAAAACTTTCTGATCAAAACTCTAGTCCATGAGAGAAGGAAAAAAAAAGGGATGTGCAAAACAAGCCTGCAGCATTCATAAATGGAGTACATCTACAGTACTGTATGAAGATGTTGCCCTAAGTCAGACAAATGACAAATGAACAGAAATCTCATCGAAATAAGCTTAACTGATATGGGCCTAATTTCATGGCTCTGAGTACCGTAAGCAAAGAATCAGGGCATTCTGCGCTTATGTCAAGCCTATTTCACAAGTAAGAAGGGCATTCTTTGGTTACACAGGTAGCGCAGAAATTTGGCGCTTTCCCTATAAGCAAAGAATGTTGATCGCAAGCCCAGAAAACGGTGAAAAGCAGAGCCATGAAATTGGATCCTTATTTTCAACTCTCTGTCAAAGAATTGGAACATTTCAGGGGATAGGTTGGTGAAAAAATATAACAGGGTGACTCTAAGACAATAAAATAAATAACTTTCTTATATGACAGAGATGATTTACTGTTAATTTTCCCAATTTTTTTATGCTAAGAATTGTTGGATAAAAATAATATTTTGAGTTTCTTATCTAAATATGACATGGGGAATAAAATGAAGCAAAGGTTAAAAACTCTGTGCTGTCTGGGTAGATGAAACCTTGTTCTTGGTAACTTTATTTTATTTGTATTTAATCAACTAATTATTCACTCTTTTTTTCTTTTCTTGTTTTTTAAGGTGGGGGGGGGGTTGCAATCAAGTTCGAACTGATACTTGACACATTTTTTGAATGGATGAATGAAACTATTTCTGAAAGCTGTTTTTGGTGACTAGCTGGGAGATACTTTGGTGTAATAATGATACATTTTCAATAAAGCTTCAAATTCTATTAATACATTTTCATAGAAAAAATAATAATAATAATACAAGATATTAGGTTTTTGTTAAAATTTATTTCAGATCACTGAAAATGCATTCTAGGATGACAGTTTCAGTTGCGGGGATTTTGAATATTAGATGCATATTCATAAAAACATGAAAGCAGTCGATAGAATGCTGTTTCATGCGCAGCTGAAACAAAAACCATTCTTATTTATATCTACAAAGGGATGCAGCATGTGGGTTAAGTAAACCAGTCTGTTGATCAAAAGAGTAGCTCATGAAACAGCTGTTGACTATAACAGCAACAGCAGTAGCTCCTAAACAACTACGTCAACTCTCCTTGAAAAGAGCACTGTTATAAAGACCTTCTGCTTATAAAGAGCATATTCTGAAATCCTGAATCTCATTTTTGTTTTTGTGCTTTGTTGTCCTCTTGTAACAACGTTCCTCTTATAAAGAGGTGATTTGGCCAACCCCAGCGACCTTGTCATAACGAGAGTCGGCTGTATTTCATGAATACTGATAGTAATCATTATTCATAAAACATTACTGCAGCTACGGTATTAATTATGGAAGATTGGAAATTCTACTGACCAAAACGTCTAATCACAACAGAAGAAACTTCATGTGACACAAAAATACGAAGTACCCGTTTCCATAAAATAAAGAGGGGAAAATCGACTGAGTTCCGGACATTTGTGAAGCAAGAGTGGGTTCAACTTTCTCCTTGTAACAACAGGTTTGAACATTTGACCCACACACTGCATGAAGTGAGTTTTAATTGGGGGTGGGGTGAAATATTTTCAGCAGTGATTCTACATCCATGACCCATACGGATGGAAATTAACTACCAGACAAATGAACAAACTTTCTAGGCAGTTCCTGGTTAGCTTTGTATTTTGATTAAAACAGCACAATGTCTGGTAACCAAACTTCTAGAATAGTCATGAATGAAGCAACACTGCTGAAATTGGTATGGTCAGGTCGCCCGCCAGTATTCACTGACAATATTCAAGTCGTTTGATCCTGATGAAGTGTGATCCTGAACTGACTCAGTGAGTGAAGAGTGATCCCAAACTCACTCAGTGAGTGAAGTGTGATCCCGAACTCACTCAGTGAGTGAAGTGTGATTCTGAACTCACTCAATGAGTGAAGTGTGATCCTGAACTCACTCAGTGATATCCTGAACTGACTCAGTGAGTGAAGTGTGATTCCGAACTCACTCAGTGAGTGAAGTAAGATCCTAAACTCACTCTGTGATATCCTGAACTGACTCAGTGAGTGAAGTGTGATTCCGAACTCACTCAGTGAGTGAAGTGTGATCCTGAACTCACTCAGTGAGTGAAGTGTTATCCTGAACTCACTCAGTGAGTGAAGTGTGATCCTGAACTCACTCAGTGAGTGAAGTGTGATCCTGAACTCACTCAGTGATATCCTGAACTCACTCAGTGAGTGAAGTAAGATCCTGAACTCACTCGGTGATATCCTGAACTGACTCAGTGAGTGAAGTGTGATTCCGAACTCACTCAGTGAGTGAAGAGTGATCCCGAACTGACTCAGTGAGTGAAGTGTGATTCCGAACTCACTCAGTGAGTGAAGAGTGATCCCGAACTCACTCAGTGAGTGAAGAGTGATCCCGAACTCACTCAGTGAGTGAAGTGTTATCCTGAACTCACTCAGTGAGTGAAGAGTGATCCCGAACTCACTCAGTGAGTGAAGTGTGATTCCGAACTCACTCAATGAGTGAAGTGTGATCCTGAACTCACTGACTGAGTGAAGTGTGATCCCGAACTCACTCAGTGAGTGAAGTGTGATTCCGAACTCACTCAATGAGTGAAGTGTGATCCTGAACTCACTGACTGAGTGAAGTGTGATCCTGAGCTCATTCAATGAGTGAAGTAAGATCCTGAACTCACTGACTGAGTGAAGTGTGATCCTGAACTCACTGAATGAGTGAAGTGTGATCCTGAACTCACTCAGTGAGTGAAGTGTGATCCTGAACTCACTCAGTGAGTGAAGTGTGATCCTGAACTCACTGAATGAGTGAAGTGTGATCCTGAACTCACTCAGTAAGATATGCAGCCTTCAAACGAGCAAACAGAATCAACATTCATTCATAACAAAACTGATCTCCATTTTGCAGTGGAATATAACTAGCTCTTCGACAAAGGTTGGTTTGTTCACTAGTAATGGGCCAACTTTTCACAATGGCGGGCAGCCTCACTACCATCTCAATGGGAGGGTGAAGGGAATGGTTAGAGGAAGGGGGTTAAGTTAGATGAATATTTTACATATATTAGACCTTGAAATCCTCATCCTGCATTTTGACCAGTGTCTTTTTGACCCGAAGCATGGTGAGGCGGGCAGCAGGGTTAGGGTGCCAGCATTGGGTCATCACCCTTGCTATAGACAAAAGGCTCTGTAAACAAACAAAGAAAAAAAAAACCCATGAAAGATTGATCTCGGGGTAAAACTCTGCAATAATCAAAATGTTTGTTTATATAAACTTTTCAGATGAAGGTAAATACATTTCCAAAGTGTTACAATTGAACAATAACCACAACTTTATTCTAATGAACTCTTAAAGCGCAACATTGCCTTCAAATCTCTCAAAAATGTTGCTGTTTGGAATTGCTCCTTATCCTTTTCAAGAGTTGTTCATGCACAAAAACACCTACTGTGTGCTGTAATTTAGGGTCAGTAGTGATAAAAAAAAACCCCACAAATTTGCCTCTTGAATTACAACCAGCCATCACCGTGTTACGCTATGAAATTACACAAAAACTACACATTTTCAAGGGATATTTAAGTGGATCATTCTACTTTATACTGTCTTTCCAACCATATTCATTTCGAAACAAAACGCTTTTTTTTATAGCCCAAAGCGCCCAATCTGAAGGCAACGTCACCTTTAAGATAAGACTAAAAAGGATTTATAAACGGTGGAAGTATTGCGATAAGATGGAAGGGCTTCCTCTAGAGGCCTACTTACATCATCTCCACTCCACCTGTTAGGAATGTCAGGTCTCCTTCTCTCTTGTATAACAATCTTTTGCATTTCTTCATGTGTTGGATTCGCACTCTGTACAAAGTCGTAATACGGCACCTGCGCTTCCTCTACGATACCTGTTGGAAAAGGAAAGTATGTAGTGAAGTGGTTAGCATAGCTGCCAACATTTGGATCTTGCAATCAGGGAGATTTTTTTTTTCCAATAATCAGGGAGCTATTTAGAATGCAGGGATGTGATAGGCTGTTGAAAAAAAAAAAAACCCTGGACTGTAAGCACAAAGCGAGAAAGCTTACGAGCGTGAAAGCTCGCGAGCGTGGAGCCTACTTATATACATTTATCTTTGGTTTTAAAAGCCCTACTTTGCAATCTGGGGCATTCTATTTGGTTTTATCTTCATGGTTTTATGAATTTTTAATAAATAAAATAAATAAATTATTTACTTATTTATTAATTATTACTATTTTCTCTTGGGGGGGGGGGGGGAATGGAGAAATCACATCCCTGAGGATGACATTCAACATAATAGACCCTTTGCATTGGCCGCCATTGCTGAGATCAAACAATGGAAACGTACATGCGTGTACGTGCCACACACATCTCTCAGCCAATGACAGATCTTCATTGACCTCAGTGAGGGCACTGTGTTGGGCTTGTGACATCATATGCAAGGGGTCTATACAATGTTCATCAGGACATGGAAAAATTGGTTAATTTTCAGGGACCTTTCTGCAGACTTGAAATCACAAGGTTTGGGATTTCAAACCCGGGCCAACTGTATTCTAGCCCTGTTTCCACCGTCCAAACCTTCACTACCAACCTCTTGTAACACATCTTCTTGCAATTTCCCAAAGAACCAGGCCAAAAGAGTAGACATCTGCGTTCTTGTACGACTCAAAGGCATTGGTGTTCAACGTTCCATCTAATACCTCTGGTGCCATATATCGCCGGTTGCCCGTTCTTGATTTGGTTGGTAAATCGACTTCATTACTCTCACTGTAAAAAAAAAAGAGATGATGATCAGTAGAAAATTAAACTCCAATTATCAGAGCCTCGACAAAATGCCCCTTTGTGACATCCCAATGAAAAGCTCATCAAGAAATCGCTTGGGAACCTAAAACAAGGGCCATTTTGTCATGAGACATCATATCATTGTGTCAGTGCAAAAACATTGTATCTCCTTAAAAAAACACTTTTACGCATTATGCGCGAGCTTGATGTCAAAACACTGTATCTCTCTTAAAATAGCCTGGATGTGCACGCAAAACATACAATGTGATACAACATTTTTGCACAGACCAATTTTTTCGGGGAGATACGTTTTAGCAAAATCGAGATACAACGCTTTTGCACTGATGCGACAATATTTACGTAAGTGTTTTGCCAACGGCAAGCTTCAACCTTTTCCTCTCCCTAAGATTCAAGTAGCCTTCCATGTGCTTCCAAACAAAATGTGTCTGCTAAGACTATGACTATTCAGTTTTCCTTTTGTGTTTTTACTAAAGTATAGTACTAAACTATACTAATTACAGATTGAAAGGCTTTTGACTGGCACCCCAAAGATATTGACAAATTAGGGAGACTGCAAATTAGGGCTAGATAGCTCAGTTGGTAGAGCACCAGTGTGGTGTATTTACATGGGAAAATACTTCAGTCAGAGTAGCCACTAGCACACAAAGCGGCCATCTTGAAAAGTGGTTTATTTACATAAACTCAGCATGACCTCTAACCTGCATACATGGACTGTGCACTATATACATTTATGAGCAGTAAAGAAAGAAGTGCCACAGTATTTTAGTCAATACATTACAACCGGCACAATAATCCAGGGTTCGCAGTCAAGTCCCGCTCCAGCCAATTTTTCTTTGTTCAACCCCAAAATTAATCAAAGTATTGCATACAGCTGAAATCATAATGAAAATTGATTTCCGGTGATAGCCATGACTAAAAACATCACTAGGATTTGGTGAGTTTCGAAAAAGTCAAACATTTGCATATATTCTTGTGGAGTTAGCTAAACTTGATTTTGTAAGATAGTATCTGATTAGATCATTCTCTAAGTAAACACTGTTAAGCACTCAATACTTGCTAGTACAATTCACTGCTAAGCGGTTTAAGTGAAATTACCCCGTGATGGATTACATGTGACAGGGACACATCCTGAGCTCGTTTCCATCACGGGAAATTCACCTCATCCAATCCCATCTCAGCCAGTCCTCTGGGGGGGAAATAGTTCAATTCGGCACATTTGCCGGGACTAATTCCCTACAAAGAGAGCGGCTCTACTTGATCGAGAAACCCTGGGGGGACTAATTAGAGGCAACATGGACACATCCTAATCTCGTTTCCTCATCGGTGCACCAAGATGCTCTGAAATAAATTCCACTCTATCGCAAGAAGCTTTTCATTCTCAAACTAGTGGGTTATCGGCAGAAAAGTTTCTTGAGGGTACAGATGAAGTTTCTGCCAAACGAGGCCTGGAATTTCATCTTTGAAAGAGTAAGGCCATTTCCATTTTGCAAAGGGCACTTCTATTGGAAAGTCTTAAAGTCTATGAGAAGCTTTTGAAGGGGCACCAAGGCCTAGACCTGGGGCAACAGAGGCCACTGCCTCTGTGTAATGCCAGGCCAAGTGTTTAAGATCAAAAAGTTTTCATGATGATTAGGAATGTCTCAAAAGTGTTAGACTCAAAATGTTGCAACCTCTACAAAGGATTACTCAAGTTAAAACATTTTTTGGCTCATAAGTTTAATCTAAGCTTCTGGTTGAAAAAAGAAAACGGTTCAGAGAAAATGGCGTGTTGTGGATGAGCGGTCTAGCACACCGGACTCAAGCTCTCAGGTTTCTGATCAGCAGAGTGTGGGTTCCAGTCCCGGTCTTGACACTTTTTGTCCTTGAGCAAGTCACTTAACCACTGGGACATAAAGCAGTAGGTCCCGTCTGATGTTTAATGTATGTACAAGAACCCAGTTACACTTATCGCTGAGAGAAGGGGTTTCACCCTGGTGTTTCTGGCAGTGGCTACCGAGCGTGCTGCAGCACCTTTTATACCCTTTAAGGTGCTACATAAATGGGTCTCATAATTGATAAGCTTCAAAACCTGTCTTAAAAATTGTTTTTCCTTGGTCCAGCACCTTGAGCACCATCTTGGTGAATACATGCACTCTATAAGACTCCAATATTATTATTGTTATTATTCTAAAATTACATTAGTTGATCATTTTCTGTATGTTCCGGCCAAAGCCTCAAATAAAAAAAAGAAGAAATCATCCGATCAAATCGAACCTTAAAAATCTTGCCGCTAGTGACATATCTCCAATGGCGCATGTCCCGTTACATTTAACAAGGACATTCCGGCTGTTGATATCTCGATGTGCTATGGCCGGTTTACCCTGCATGCCGCAGATCTCTGAATGCAGGTGTGCCAAACCATTAGCAGCTGACTGAGCCAATCGTAACATCGCCTTTGTGTCGAGGATATTAAAGCGTAGGTAGTTGAAGAGTGAGCCGTGTTCGTGGTATTCCGTGATCAGAAACAGCTGTGTCCATGACCCGGACCCTCTGATATCTGCTGCAATGAAACCTAATAAATAAAACCAAAATAAATGTCAGGAAATTTATTTAGAGATGTCAAAATGAGTTTGAGGTAGAGATTTATTAATTAGACACTCGCTGAAAGATTATCTATAATCGCAAGCGAGAGAGATTGCTCAGTCGTCAAAAAGAGGAAACTGGTCTGGTTTGGTCACGTGGTCAGATGGAAGGGGAGTCTCACAAACACAATCCTGGAGGGTGGACCAGATGGTACCCACAAAAGGAGAAGGGGCAGATATCATCAAGGAATGGACGGGTCTTAACTGGGGATAACTTCTTAGGGCAGCAGAAGACCAAGACAAATGGAGGCTCTGTGAGACAAATGCCATCACAGCGTCGCCCCTATGGCAGCAACGCTAGAGGACAGAAGGAGGATGGAAGGAAAGATGTCTTGAAAGAAGGTCCCTTACCCAAGATGTTGTCGTGTCTCATAAGAACAGTTTGGTAAATCTCCGTCTCCCTGAACCAGCTGGACTCTTCCTCTGTGAGATAAATCTTGACAGCAACGTACTCCCCTCGCCACTTGGCTTTCCACACCTCGCCAAACCGACCCTGTCCGACGCAGCGTATTAACTGAACCTGCTTTGCTATAGTACGCTGGACCTGAAAAACCCCAAATAAACCGGGTTATCATTATCAAACATTCTAATCATTGTGCCAAGAAATCTTCTAACATGATCATAACAACATTAACCCTCCTACTCTTGGTAACAAGGGCAAAGACCAAACAATGTTCTTTATCCCTGATGAAAAATTAACATACATTTAATAATTATTCATAAATACCTGGGACAGTTTATCCATTCTGACTGGTCAGGAGGAAGTCATGTGGCCATGTATAAACGTGCGATATCAACACAGTTAAGAGCGATTAAACAGGACCTGACTTTATTAAGTCAAAAGAGGGTGCTCGGAGATGATCGCGCGGAGTGCGCAAATTTTGACAGCCCAAATTTAAGTTGGAAGGTCACATATTTGGCTTGCACAAGTTTGGAACTTTTGCAAGATACTCATTGCTCAACACATGCATAGAAAATTCACCGCAAAGTTGAGGTGCGCTAAGGCTCAACTGTCGGATGTATTCTCAAAGTTTGCAGGTTTTTTGATGTTTTGGGGGGAAAAGTATTTATGAAAGGGAATCAAAGTGTGTTGAATCAATTTTAAACTAGTTGTTTAAACACACCGAGGCCTGTTTTTAAAATTAATCTTACCTCGACTTTGCCTCGGGAAAATAATCATGAACCAGGCCTCAGCGTGTTAAAAAACCTTATCACGCACTTTGATTCCCTTACTAACTATCGAAGAAAAAATAGATCATTTGCGAGACAAATGTGATTTGTTTTGTGACACTTACAAGGAGAGGAAGACCTGAGCCACTACCAGACCCTGAGACTCTGCCGAGGAGTTCACTGATTGTTTCACCGTCAGAAATATACGTCTCATTCTGCCGTGTTCTGCTTCCCTCCATATCGTACCTCCTTCTTGCTTCCCTCTTTTTTAATCTGGTTTTGTCAGGAGAAAAGAGAATAGTTAGTATAGATAAAAAAAATAAAAAACCTCAAGGAAAGACTTTTAAACAAGGGTCGTGGCTGAGCAGTTAACAGCACCGGATTCAAGCTCTGGTGTTTCTGATCAGCCGAGTGTAGGTTCGAGTCTCGGTTGTGGCACCCAGGTCCTTGAGCAAGATACTTTACTATAATTACTTTTTCCTTTGGATGGGACATTAAGCCGTAGGTTAACCCCCGTGTTTCTGGTTCACATAGCAAGCACCCCTTGTTTACAGGTTTCATCAGGCTTGCAAGCTACAGTGATTCAGTTTATTTATGAGGCATCAGGGTTTGCCGTTAACTTTTTCAGTGACTAACCAGCAGGACTAGTTAGCTTGTCATTTCACTAGTTAGGCAGCTTTTTAACTAGTCCATGTTCCAAATGAAACAAGGATGCTTTTCAACACTTGGAGTGAATTTTGACACTGCAGCATCCTTGGTTTCATTACCGGAGCTTGACTTCGATGCTCTTAACCGCTCGGCAATGACACGCCACAAAATCTTTAGCAACACAAAGTGAGAATGAAACTCTTGTAAGATGTAGACTGACCTGATATAGAGGAAGGTACTTGTAAGAATGAATAGAACTGCGCAGATTGTGACAGAAACTAGTAGTACAATTTGATGAGCTGTTGTGTCATACTCGTAATCTTCCGGCGGCTCAACTACATTCAAAAAAAGAAAAACGCAGAAATTTAAAGTTAATCCTCCTTGATGAACTAAGATCAATGAACAATGTAAGGAAATTAGACAGAATTGCATCGAATGTAGACGCTTTAGTCAAGTTTTATTACAAATTGTCTAGTGCCACTGAACATTGAGGGCGCTGTTCTCTCTGTAGCTTTCATTAAGAGGCGATAAAACTTATGGTAATACTGGAGTCTGGATTGCATACCTACGAGTTACCACCCCCCCCCCCCCACTTGAAAAGTTAATGATTACCCATAGACTTGCTCCAACCAAATAAGATGTACGTTGACATTTCACACAGAGTTTTAGAAATTCTACAAAACGAGGCTTTTGATGTCCAATAATTTAGGATGGAATTACCAATAAAATTTCCCAAAGCCATCGAAAGTCACTTTTTCTATTATGTTTATGGCTATGCATTCAACTTTGACTTTAAAACATCGCTCATAGCATTTTTATAACTTTACTCTTCTTTTTGCTGGGGCAGGCAGACCAGTAGCATTTCACAGGTATGGATTATTCCAAGACACTATGATTAATGAATTGGAACAAGCAGAACAGGTGTGAAGGAAAAAGCTTGTTTTCCTCTTCTAAATAGTAAAGCAGTGACTCAGGAATGTGACCAACAATAATCGGCCCTGAACTCCAGGCAGTGAATTCATTTTTTTATTCACCTCGTTACAGAGATTTGAACTCTAACTATCCTACTCGTAATTTATGTCCAGGGATTACCAGGGAATCTGCCTTATAAGTCAAGTCCGTTTCTCAGGGAGCACATTTTGATGCCCTGGTTATACTCTCGCCACAGACGGCTGACGGCATTTTACAAGACAAGTGTTTTCACGGCGATAACTATCTAACATACAAGTAGGCTACCCTCTTCACACCTTTTCTGGTAGAAGCATTTCATGAATGTGGCATAGACATATTTCCTTCTCACGAAACCAAGCAGGGAAGAATTTCTGATCGTGATATTTAACGCTGGATATTAATTCTGCCAGGCTTGAACAGGTGTGAACAGAACTACCATCAATTTAAGAATGTTATGTTAAACAACAACATCGTGTCTGATTTCTTATGATAGAAGTTTAAAAACTTTAATCACACTCTGAAGCTTAGACTTTTGGTTTAAAAACCAAGGCTTGGAATTACATGAAGGCCACAGAGGCCACTGCCTCTGTTGCCCCTGGTCTTGGCCTTGGTGCCCTTTCCCATAGACTTTAAGATTGTCAAATGGAAGCGCCCTTTGCAAAATGAAAATAGCCTTGCCTCTCAAAGATGAAATTCCAGGCCTGAAAACCCCAGTGGAAAAACACTCAATTTCAAAGAAATATACACTGCTTTCAAAACAACTTTTAATTACCCCCTTTCGAACTATAACCCTTGACCCCTTTTTGTCTCGAATAGTCAGGACGTCCCCACAGGAGGCTCATAGGAGTCTATTGTCCTAGTCCCCCCTTAATCCAACCAACAGGTGCCTGATCTAAGGTTTTAACATCTCACTAGGATTCCCTAGGTAATATCACAGGATTCTTTGGGCTCTGTCTGACACCGTGAGAGAATCGGATATTGGTATTGTTGCTCCGGAAATCAACTTCTGAACGGCAGAAGGTTTTTTTACAGAAAGTGTTGAGGCACCCTTGTGGGTAGAGCACTAGTACCTCGTTACCTATTGGTCCTTAGATTTCTACTTCGATTGAGGTATTATCAGGCAAGATCACTGGTAATTGTCACAGACAACTGAATTGTGTTGATACTTAAAGCTATTATACAGGATTGGTAAGGATAAAAAAAAACACCTATTTTTTAAGTTTAGTCTGAAAGCTTACTGATTATGAAGTTCATACTATATTTTTTTTCTTTCTGTGAAATATTTCACTCTGAAATGGAGTCACATTCCAGAAAACTGTATCTGAAAACCTATAAACAAACAAAAAACACACACAAGCTGATTTCGTTTGTAACAACCAAAATTTAGAACAATTTACATGCTGAAAATTGTGCATGGTTTTTCATTTGATTTCTCTCACGTCAGGGATGAGATTTGATGAGCGTGAAAATGCCTGAAAATAGCTTGCAGGGCCTCGGTTCCCCCTTTTCAGACCCAGAACCTCACAGATATCAAAATTCAGGAGGTGTAAAGACTCTGTGCATCACCAGATATACAAAACTACAAATTTATACACTACATGGACTCTGTTCCACCCTTTGGTGACTGCTTTACTTCTCTGTGAGATTTTGAGAAAATTCTCAACCACGGATAAAACCTGGGCAATCACAATTTCACAACGGCTAAAGTTCCTACAAAATGATCAAAAAAACCTTTGTGAAGACAGGAATGCTTCAATCAAACCCACATGAAATGAATTTTGTATTACACAAGTCACAAGTCCATTATAGTTGAATGACTTATGCAATAACGGCTTCCCAATCCTGATGCTTATATTATTAGTATTGACTTTAACAGGTAAACAGTCAATGAAACAAAACCACTTGAATGGACCATAAATAAACCAGGACACTACCCCTTGAGGCCAAGGCTACATCCCTCCTAATTCCAGACACACATGTACACTGTAAGTAACCATAACACCAACCATACTCAGCAAATTAGGCTCTTTTCAAGGTAATGTTCTCTGGACCCAATTTTATTGACTTGTTGAAGTATGGCTAGATTAAATTGAATTCTGCTCTTTCATTCGGAGATATTTGTATTTTGCACAACAAAACAAACAGAGACAAAACAAAAGTGATAGATATCACAAATTACATGTACAGTATGTTAACAAAATGAAATGAAAATGGGCAGGACACAAAGCAAGGATGACAGACAACAGATGGACAATAAGAACCACAGAATGGCAAAGCAGAGTAGGAACAAGATCCAAAGAAAAGATGGAGGGATGAATGATAGGTATGTACAAGGTAAGGTACTACATGTACATGTACATGTAGTACAAGGTACAAGGTACAAGGTACAAGGTACAAGGTACAAGGTACAAGGTACAAGGTACAAGGTACAAGGTACAAGGTACAAGGTACAAGGTACAAGGTACAAGGTACAAGGTACAAGGTACAAGGTACAAGGTACAAGGTACAAGGTACTAGGTACTAGGTACTAGGTACTAGGTACTAGGTACTAGGTATAGGGTTTTGCCTACAGTTGTCGGTGCTGGAAAACCTGCAGAACCCTGCAAGGTACAACAGTCGCCCTCTTTCCCTTCAGTTTGATAATGATAGTGTCTGCCAATGTGCACAAAAAGAGTATAAATATACCATCTTCCAAACTGTGAACACAAAAGGGAAGTATAACCTTCTTTTGTCACTCTCTATAGAAAAAATAAAATAATAACCATCAAATTTTGCCTTGCTAAAAAAAACCTTTGAAGACGTTCCACACCTGCACTAATTGAGCAATGTGGGAATGTGTTTGGGGCGATTAACAGTATGATGGATTAGGTATGCCTAGAATATTCATCATTGCAGGGCATGGTCATTTTTACCTCAAAGACAGGAACCAAGATTTTGTGTCTACTATGAGAACAATTCAAGTGGCACCACAGTAAATAGAGAAGGTAAGAAAAGTGGAATGGAAAAAAAATTGCCTCAGAGAACATCATCCCTGAAGTCCACCACATGTATCAATTTCACAAATCAAAATATGCAGAAAAATGACTGACAGTATAGGGATGGACAAAAAACCTAGAAAACTATGGATTTTTGGTGTATCTGGTTTTCAAGTTACGACAATCGCGCCATACTCGTCAACATGTGCAATACCCGGATCGTAATTACACCTATCTCTATCTTCTCATTGACAGTTAAACAATCTGTCTGCGTCAATCCACATAAAGCCCATCTTCCTTTTCAATTATGCTCCATCGGATGTATATTATCTCAACAACTGTTTTTTTTTCCCCTTTCTTTCTCCCCGCTCTTTTTCTTCTCTTTCAGATGCTGTCATGTTGAAACACACTGCCACATACATCAACAACCCTTTGGCCTATGTGAGATCCAACTCCCAAGCCTATATTGCTTTTCCCCGTGACATACACCCTATAACCCCAAGCGCTGATGAGCTGATGCAGGTCCAAGAGCCCAGCAATTTCTCTATTTTTATTGAATTACTCCGTGAAATGTTATATTATACAATTCCCTAGGCTGGCAGTCTGGCAGGATTTTTTTTCTAGTGACCCAGAGGGTCTTAATTCACTGGTAACTAGGCTTTGCATTGATCGAATGGTAGAGCTAGAGCAGGATACCGGGCAAAAGGTCCAGACTGGAATCCATAGACTGGCACCAGTAAGGTCAGAGGTGTGGTCTCCCTAGACCAGTTATCTCCATGACTCTCATGACTTCTCCTGAGAGATGAACACATAAAACGGCGGATGGGTCTTTTTTTTATTTTTTTATGCAATTGACTTCTGGTGTATTCAATAACTATCGCTGTTTTATGAGTGAGGACATTTTTATCACTTTAAGGCCTGCGGTAAATATTTATCAAAGCTTTAAAGGCACAATAGAATGATGGTATTGGAATGCTCTTACACATGTTACCATCTTAATGCCAAGAAAGACGATAGTCAGTCATTCTAAAAACAAATTGCTTTCACAGTTTAAATTTTGTTCCCAACAAAGTTGAAAAAGTGGATTTGAAATGTTTTTTTCTTCTCAACAAGTAATTTATCAACCATGAAAGTGGCGATCAGAAATCATGCAAATCTGTTGTTTTTTTATATCACAATAAGTTTAATTTGAGAGTAATTAACTGTTCAATACATTTGTCTCTTCGCAAAAACTGGCCCAACGAGGTCTGTGAGCAGCGCATCATGTACAAACCAACGCGTAAATTAAGCTTGGGCGATACCACGATATTATCGAATATCGCGATACCATTTCTTGAACAATTACAATATCGCGTCGATTTTTTTTAAATCGAGACATCGTTAAATCGCGGTATCGATCAAGTATCGCGATACATTTCCTAGAGCTTGCAACTACTGAGAGTTGTTTCATAACAAAGAAAATCACAGACCGCAACCGCAAGATTTCTCCAGGATGACCCGATGAGTTTCTTCGAATAAACTACCAACATCAAAGCCACAGCGATCATGCGGTCTCGCAAAGACACTGCTGATGCACTCCTTTGAGTGCATGCAGCTCAGGGCCGAGGCGGCGGCCGTACACTCGTTCATCCGTCGAGCGCATTCAACGGATTTGCACACCGAATTGGAAAAACGTGCGCGCAATTTACCTATTGCACTCTGCGCTCAACGCTCAACACACACCATCCAGTACACGTGCGCGCGGCACATTGAATTGTGGGTATTTTTTTCGCGGGGTGAACGTGGGACGTGACGACGGCCGTGAATCGGAAAAAAGAGACGCAAATCACGGCTATATCGGTAAATTTGTCTTGATGAGTTCTGTGTTTTTTTTTCCAATCTTGTTTAAAACAAGTTGGTCAATATCAGACATTTTGTCGATGGAACACCATTTTTTTTTTATTGATTTGTCAATTTTTTAAATAAAAAATAAAACAACTATTATTATCATGCCGTGATGCACATGTCTGGGGAAGCCCAGGCTGAGCAACGGACGCGGTAAAAACTAATTTCTCATTGGCTAAGATCGCGGGCAGTTTAATTTATGGTACGTTTCCTCGGCTGTAACAACTGACCAGTGATTATAAAATATGTGCGTGATTGGCTACATTCATGGGGAAGCCCCAGGCTGAGCAACGGATGCGGTAAGGACCAATTCCTTAATGGTAAAAAGATCGCGCGTGGGCAGCAGTTTATTCGCGATGAAATAACATGTGCGTGATTGGCTAAAAAATTTAGCCGCCAGAAGAGGACAACGAATCTTATTGGTAGTTGGAGCTCGGGTTGTTTCGATAATGGCACCAACTGACAAACTGCCGTTCAAAGACCAATCAAATAACATCACTACGGATTCGGTCGGCAATCCTCTGTGATGTGAGTTCGGTTTAGGTAGGCCTGCTGCAGGATTCTCCCCACATTGTAGCCATTATGTTTCTTGTTTACAAGGCGCATGCTCTGCACTTTGTGAGAGCAATTCTGTGGCTGTTGACGCCGGAATTAAATGGTTTTTGTTGACGTCATGAATATATCGCGATATCATCGAATATCGCGATCTATTTTTGACGATATATCGTGGATGAAAAAAAGCAGTATCGCCCAAGCTTAGCGTAAATGCAATTTTAAAAATGGCAAATTGAAAATTAGCTGTTTGTGAAAACACAAACTTTATATCTGGTGATATTGTCCTAATCAGTGTAATTGCGAAACTAAAGTTTTATGACTGGAAACTTGGGAAAAAATGTGTAAAAAAAACCCCCAAAACACCACTGAATTGCCAAAATATATGGTTTTTTTTTAAAGAGTTGGCTGTTCATGAAAACAGTGACGATATCCTCAATGATCAGCTAATCAGAGGGACCATTCAGATAATAAATCAAGATTATCATTCTATTTTACGAGACAACCTTTACTTCCTTGAGTCTGCTTTAGTTACAATCTATCCTAAACTTTTTTTAAATAAGAAATGTTGTAACACCGAGACGGGCTCAAATTTAGGGATGAGATCTTTATATCCCTGTTTTGTTTTGTTTTTTTAAGCTAGAGTGGGATTATTTAACACCTGGGCCAATTTCATAGAGCTAAGCATAATTATTTAACGCAATATTTTCTGCTTAAGCAGCTCTATGAAATTGCTTCTTAAGCAGTAAACAGTGCTTAAAAAATGTCTGCTAAGCAAAAATATGCAGGATACCAGTCACAGTTGTTTATATGTGACATGGTATTTGGGGTGGTAACCTTATTCTAGTAAGCATAATTCAGTTGTACATAACTGAATTTGGTGCTTAAGCAGCTCTATGAAATTTGGCCCAGCATTTACACTTCTCAAGAAAAGGGGAGGTTTCTACAAAGGCCTCAGTGGACCAGAGTGGGAGGGCTAAACACCAGGGGCCAATTTCAGTAAACAGTGCTTACAAAAATTCTGCTAAGCAAAAGTAAGCAGAATACCAGTCATGTATTGTACAAGTGACATAATATTTTGCCTGGTAAAAAGGGGAGATTTCTGCAAAGCCCTCGGTGTGATTTTTGTCACCAAGAAAATAGAGACAAGCCTTAAGTGTCCATTTCTAGAGCCCTTCTTCTGGCCCCAGAAACCCATCTGTAATAAAGGCTTGAACGGCTCACCTGGAATCTCAGCTGTTGTTGTTGGAGGAAGTGTTGGCCGTAGGTTGATGTTACACATTGGTTTGTCGTTGCAGCAGACCATTGTGCGAGAGATGGTGTGCTCTTTGCCCTTGCATTGAAACAGTCCGCCGTCTTCCTGGGGCGGAAGACAGCCGTGCGACCTGAAACACATAAAAAGAAAATAGCACGGAAACTTGTTAAAATGGTGGTTTGTAAAAAGGAAATGACTGAATTTGCTTTTTCTTGATTCGGATAATTGTTTAAAAACCATCTTCCTGGGCGGAAGACAACCATATGACCTGAAACACATGAAAACCAAAATCAAATGGAAACTTTTAAAATCAGAATCTGTAAAAGGGAACGACCAAATTTGCTTTTTCTTGATTCAGATGTTTGTTTCAAAATTTGTTGACAGGCCTGGAATTTCAACTTTGAGAGAGCAAGCCCATTTTCATTATGCAATGGTCACGCCCATTGGAAAATCTTAAAGTCTATGGGAAACTTCAAGGGGTGACAAGGCCAAGAGCAGGGCAACAGAGGCAATTGCAGCCAGTGGCCACCATGTAATTCCACGCCTGCTTTACAAAATAGTTTTTGAACAGAAATTGTTGATTTGGGAGCAAAAAACAGACCATTGGACACTGTTTTGATGGCGTTAACAGCCTTTTTAATGCACATGTACTGCGAGTGAACACTTTGAGTCACTCATAGTAAAAGCCAAGCAAGAAAACCACCGGAGCGGACATTATCAAAGTGTCTATATAGCCTTCAAGCATCAATCTAAGAAGTACAAGCACCACTCCTTCCAGGTACAAACAAGAAAAAGACTCTCACTTATCGCGATCCAAGTAATAAAATCTCTTCTTCAGCCTCATTATCTTTAAATCTTTCTGAAACCCGAGGAGACAAAAAATGAGTAGAATAATATCTACAACTTTAATTTCATGATCGGTTTACACAACTATGAAAGATTGCCAAACTGCAGTGGGAACAATTGTATTATTATTATTATCATTTTTTTTTTTGCCTCATCATCTTTTAATACTCTTAAGAAAAGAAATCAACAGCTATGTATTTCATCCATCATTGACAGAGTACAACATTAGTAAAATTGGTGCATAGTTTTTTTTAAATGTATTTATTTGTTAAAAATTGTATGCAAGTTCGCCCCAAACAACACTTAAAGCCACTCTTGGTAGGGGCTTAAAGAAGAAAATATTTAAGATGAAAGTAACTCAGGGGAGCTGAAGGTAGGAATTGATATTCCTCTTAAAACAGTCTAGATAGTAGGATGGAGAGACATGCACCAGGCAAGGAGTTCCAAAGAGATGCAGTACGTTGAATAAAGCTGTTGGAATGACTCTGTGTTCTACATCTCAGCAAAGCCAGAGTACAAAATGTATATGGGTAAGAACAAGCAGAAAGTCTGGTTTTCACTTGAACATCCTTTAGGAGGAACCAGGTCGGACATATTGGTGGCACATTTACCATGGAAATATCTGTAGCAAAGACAGAGGCTGGCTAGAGACCTATGGTGGGAAAGAGGTTGTCACGCTGATCCCAACCCTTCATCACAGTATGGGATTACAAACCACACCTAGGTACTATCAATACAGAAATCTCTTATTGTTAAAGCACTTTTCAAATGTTGTGTTTAACCTTTTTGGAGCATTTTTTTCAATTTGAATCATTTTTCAGTAAGTATAGTAATATAAACAAAACTCTGCAAGGAAAGATTTACATGTATTCAAAACTAAAGCGATTTTGAATGTTGAGCAGAAACATTCCAGGTGCTGCACCACAACTTAAATGGTTTGGCAAATTAAAAGTGAACGAACAAAACATTGAGGAAACCAAACTTTGTGGTTTTCTTGAAAACAGAACTATGTCCCCCTCCCCTAACACCAGGATTATAATCACCAGTAATGATGAAAGATTCCATCCAGTAACATTAGGATTAGAGGAGGGGAAAGAGGGGCAACGGATGTGTGCCTCCAAGGTTAGAGTGAGTCAGCGATTACAGGCAAAGACGGTATTAGGCATTCAAAAATGGAGTCATAGAGATACGTTCAAGAAATGAAAGCACCAACACATCCCCCCCCCCCATAATTTTGTTTTAAATAAAATATAAAATAAATATATAATAATTAAAAAGTACAATAACAAATAAATAAATACATTTTTAAAAATGGTTAAAGAAAAACCCTTTTCCCTGCCTAAAAAATAAATAAAACCTATGAAAAAACACTTTCTGCCTCGGAATCAAATTGGACAACTGACAAAGTAAAATACTGTGGTAAAACTACATTGTAGGCTCTTTTCGAGACCACGGCTTGTACTTGTGCTTGGGTTAAGGCTCTGCCTGCCCGAGTGAAGCCCTGAAAGGAAAGTGCACATTTTCTATACAGGGCTTCACAGAGCATAAGCCCAAGTCCAAGTCCAAGCCCAAGTCCAAGCAGTGGTTTCGAAAAAGGACAACAGTGCTACATATCTTTCCTGGAGGTCAGGACTACATCTAGTCTGAGCACTACCACATAAAACTACTGAAGACAGGGAACATGTCACACATGGCCAATTTGGTGCAGTACCTTCATTTGTTCCCAGGGACTCTGTCCAAACCTCGGCTTGGGCTCGGTCTTCAGCTCCGGGCTCCTTTGATGTTGAAAACACCGTACAAAATGCACACTGCTCCAATATGACGGAGCCCCGGCCTGAGCTGGGGCCCAAGCCGAGGTTGGGCAAAAGGCCTAAGAAACCAGGTAATCCAGAATTTTCTAAAATACAATCTCTTCTGATACCTTAAATTCAAAGTATTAAATTGCCCCTTTTCTACTTTTGACCCTAAAAATGAATCCAGAACCAAGATTGCTTTGCCTCTGTTGAGGGTGTTAACATTTTGTGAACCAAAAAGAAACCAGGTAATTCAGAATTTTCTAAAATACAATCTCTTCTGATACCTTAAACTCAAAGTATTAAATTGCCCCTTTTCTACTTTTGACCCTAAAAATGAATCCAGAACCAAGATTGCTTTGCTTCTGTTGAGGGTGTTAACATTTTGTGGGTGTTAATTTGTCTTAATAAACTTACCAGCAGCTACAGGGAAAAGTGTTAAATTTCAATAAGGAGATCATTCCCCCCCTTTTCCCTGTCCATAAGAGGTTATTATCTAATTTGTCCCGAGAAAATGTGGGTCAGGAAATGCTAAAGGCCTCGTTCAAAATGTCTAGAAAGGTTGTTTTTCACTCAGTCTAACAGTGAGGTATATTAGTCCAGGTCCATTACAGATTTGAGAAGATAGCCTCGATTACTACTCAGATCTACTCCATGTGAAACCCTCAGGTGCTATTGGAAAACATCAGACGAGTAATTTTGCAACTGGAAAGAAAAAAACCGAGGAGACTGCCCTGCACTCAAACACTTTTGTTTTTTTCAATTTCATGCAGTACTAAGATTTAAAGGTAGGGTCATAGTCTGGTAAGTACTCCGAAAATTAATGACCATAAAAACATGAGAAGCACTGCAGCTGTTGATAGTATAAACTGTTTTGAGAAAGGATTCCCTTCAAAGTAATATGGTTTGGATAATTTTTTACCCAAAACATTTGAATCTGAGAATTGATTCATGCATGCAGAGTTCTGGGGGTCGGTGTACGTTCGCGAAAGCCGCGACCAGAGATGCGGGTTGGTTCCCCCTGTCACCTCGCTAAACATGGATAGATTCAATGTTTGTGTGAAAAAAAAACGTGACAGTTTTTCGCTGTTTTTTCAGCAAGTAGACAATGTATTCAGCTGAAACTTTCACATGTGACTTTTATTGTATCTCTCTTTACAATTTGGCCTAAAAGTCAGCATAAGTTGACAAAAACCATTCTATGACCCTACCTTTACAGTTTGAAAAAGAAAGGAAATCAGGTGGTCAAATGATATATTGCAAGCCTGCAATGTATATGACAGAAGCTGGAGAGGACTGACCTGAGGCCATGTCTGAAGTGGTGGCTACGGCTACAGCCGGATTGCCGCGTCATCATGCGTTGTAGTCCTTAGCAACAGTCCTTAGCAACAGTCATAGCAACAGTCATAGACGTAGAGGGAGTCGCCAACTGGATATGGCCGGAGTCTTAGATAAGCTCCTATAATATCCCACACTTATTTTCAAACCAAACTGTCACCACAAACAAGCCACTAAAACAGCTCACAGTATGACCTTGGTTGAACTCAACATCAACCCCCATATACCTGTTGCTGGTCAAGAGGTTGATCCCCATGTCAATCAACATAAACTGACTCCTGCACAAAGTTGGTGAAGAATTTCTTCCAATCTACACACCGATATCAACTACATACCAACAGGGCTTGAATTTTACACTGGACTGCAGGCCCGAGGCCAGTGATTTTTAGCGTCGGGCCAGTAAACTTACAGCCCTACAAGTCCGGCGGTCTTGTGCTTTTGAATAATAACACCTCACTGTACTTTTAAATTAAACTGATAAATACATGTGTCTTTCAATTCCGTTGAGTATTGAAGTATTACTATTACCCATAAGAAAAGTTAGATAAATCTTCTCTTTGTGCTTGTTCCAAAGAACAGCTCAAAAGTGAAACTGTTTAGATAGTGTTCTTCTCATTTTGATTCCGATCTTGTGACAAATTTTCTGGTCCAGTAAAAGTTTTGAGCTACAAGCCCTGCAGTCTTGAGGACTTTGTGCCAAAATTCGAGCCCTGACCAATTTCATTCTGCTTTTTTTCCCCCTAAGGTTTCTTTCAAGTCACAATTCATCTTTAACCTCTATGAATCATAACTAATTAACAGGATTTATAAGGTTTCACAATCTGTGATGCCCAGCACCTTTCACCCCATGGAAAGGTTCCAGTGTTTATATTAGATAAGAAACTGAGCAGTTCCACTCCAGGGGAAGCACGGTCAGAGGGGTGCCCCTTGTAGGTCACCTCCAAGGTCATCTTGACCTCAGTTGGAGTGAGTGCCAATGGGCTTGATTGAATTATACTGGTCAAAGAGGGGTTCCTGTAACGCTGGAGCCATCTCAAGGTGACTGCTTTATAAAAATAGTCCTTATTTATACAATTCACGGTATGAAGACGGTGAGACCTGTACTGTAATACAGCCTTGTTCCGTTTATTGCTCCATGTTCCGTCCCAACTTTAAAATCGTCCTAAACTATAGTTGGGACTGGCCACAACTTGAGTCCGGCCCAGCTGTAGCTGGGATCCAGAGATCTGGCACCAAACAGAACACCAGCGGCTGTTATACACTGCTTTGGATGGATGCAACACTAGACTGCTGGTGGTCAGGTGGTGAGGGTAAATTCAGTTGCATACACATGATGGAGAAACTCGATTGATTCTTCTCAGGTTTTTCTCAAGTTTTGCTACAACCTTTACTGTTCATGTATCACATACGAGCCGCGTAGTAGGCGGAGAGAAAGTTGAGAGGAACAAAATTTACTTCAGAGGCCCATCTACATCACTGTCCCTATCACTATCGCTGTCAAGCAATCCCAGCTCGAGTCCGGTAGTTGAGACGTCCCAACTGAAACACTCAAGTTGGAAGCAGTCCCAACTATAGTTGGGACAGTTTCAAAGTTGGGACGCACGGAACAGCCTCCTAGAGTTGTACACGGAACACTAGAGTTGAACCTGTCCATTATATGGCCAGCCTTCTCAGCACAACTGTTTATGACCTGTGACTTCTGATGATGATCATTCATGAGTAGTGAAATAGGTGTGCTTGGGGGGGGGGGGGGGGTAGAACCTATCTGATGTGGCCACTTACAGCAAAATCGCCAGATGTTGAGAACGGCATTTAGCCAAGCTTATGGACTCCATTCACCTGACGTCATCAGTACAATAAATCTTGCTTGTGCAATTTTGTGAGTCAGTTTCCCAATGTGTTCATGTGAAGTGAGCGTGTTAGGCAATGCGCGCCTGGTCGCACGCTCATCATATCTTTACATGCAATTTGACTCCCCAAAAAATGGCAGTCCATGGGCAGACAGTGGTCATGTATGATATCAGTACAAGGGGGTCCATTGATCCAACTTTAAGAGCAGTTTACACTGGATTTGTTTGTACATGTTTAGTGTATTATAGATCTAGACTCAATGATCTGTCATCTCTGATCTCTCAACGATGAAACTACATAACACTTCAAACACTTTTATGTAAGTTTGTCACTTGAGTCAACCTGGAACATTCACAAACTTTCTAAAGACTTACACTCAACTTCTGAAATTGCATTGTGAACAATTCAACATCTTCTGACGTGCTGGTTACGAATAGCAGACAACACTTTTATCTTTGAATCAGGGAGATTTTGTACAAAAAATCTGGGAGATATTTAGAATTACATTCTATACAAAGCTGCTAACATTTGCACCTTGCAATCAGGGAGATTGTGTACAACAATCGTCGAGATATTTGGAATAACATTCGACATAACAAGGGAAAAAGTTTCCATAATCAGGGAGCTTTTCAAATTTGATCATCAGAACATGGAAAGATTGGTTTGTTTTCAGGGAACTGTCCCTGCAGAATCGGGGAGAGCAGGCAGCTCTGGAATAGCCACTTCTAAAAACAACCTATGTACCTTTACTTCAACAAAGAAGCAGGAGTGTACGTTCTATACAACAAAGTCAAATCAATCCAATTTCCCTTCAGCTCTCAAACTAAAAAAAAAAGTAATTTCCACCGAAACTCAAAAACCGTAAAAAATTGTCCCCACTTTTTTTCCTCTCTTCCCCCAGTCTGAAAACATTTTTCTGTTTTACCCTCTCTCGGGAAGTAAACTGAGGTCATCACCCAACATATGGAGGGTGCCGTCAAGTGATGTGTGGATCATAAAGTAAGAGGTGCTGAAAGATGGCTGATTTAGCCAGGATTAGCGACAGGCAGACGCTGGCTAGGCCCACCAAAATATGTCAAACCACTAAAAATATAAACGGCCATAATGATTCAATCTCTTGTTTCGGGTACATTACCGGGGTGCTTTCTTCCAAGTAATTAAGAAATTTACACGTAAAGTTCCATTGGCCTAATTTGAGAACGAGTTGATTTAAAAATCATCCGATTGGGCAGAAAAATTAGTTAGAAAAATCTGTGCTCAATTATGTACATTTTTTTGGTGATAAAATTGAAATTGAAATTGAGATACAATACAAATATTTTTTAGACCCAGAAACCTTACTTTGAGACCAGAGCCAGAATTTAAAACATTTATTGGATGTCTAGTAGTAGCACAGTACATTGTGTTTCTTCACTCCATCCTAAATGACGAGTGAATTTTTATGCCCCACATTTCCTATTTTGGTGGGTTTTTTAAGCTCTCGGGGGATTTTTTTTAAAGTGCCCGCCCTTCCCCTAAACTGCCCTCCTTTCCCTTGTCGTTTCTGTGAGTCTTCGTAAAAACCGCATCTCACAAATATGGATCTTGACATGTTTTGCACAAACCTGAGGGATCGTCTAAAAAAGCAGGGGAGAGAATCAGAGGTTCTGACCCACAGCCCAAGAGGTCTCTAAGGCCCTTTTCGAAAACCATGACTTAGGCTTCTTGAGTTATTTAGGGCTTCAATCAGCTCAAGCCCAAGCCGTGGTTTCCAAAAGATCCTATCATTGTAGGTTCTTATGAAGAAACCCTGTGGCCAACTTGGTTGGGTGTCCTGTATGCATGCACATTAACACCAAGAATACACCAGAGGTACCAGACTACATCAAAACACGTATTTGTGTGATGGAAAACCAGCGTTAGTGTTCATAATGGAATCCAAATGAATGGAATGGAATCTACTTCCTAATCATAAACAATTTAAGAGGGCAGTGAAACAAACATCTGTCCTCTCCCAATCTAATTTTTAACAATTTATTTTTTTATCACCATTGTTCGCTATTTCCTATGCATTTTTTTCCCCCGTTTTGTATTGTATTTGTTTGTCTTTGTGTTTTTAAGGACCCCGATGGAAATAAGCCGTGTTTAAACAGCTTTTGGGGCTATCCGTGCCTGTGTATTTTCTCTGTATGCTCGATTGTAATGCCAAATAAAATAATAACAATAAAACAGTGACAATTTCGCCATGTATCAGGTGGCCAAACTCAACGGTGTTGCTTTCATGCTTAAAAGTCTACAAACCAATAAATATTTCACAAGGAGCCTTCAGAATGCAACTTAATCCACCAGCTTAAAAGCTTAACAATAAAAATAGACAACAATTTACATCTGCTGGATTTCCAGCCACTGAATAGAAGGTGTAATTAACGTGAAATTTTAAATGTTTGATCTACCAACAATTCTTGCTCTACACAATGATTTATGCCTGCTCTAGGTGCGTCAGTAGCAAATCCTTAAAAAGCACCAAAAATCGATGAAATACGCATGGAATTTTTAGGGAACGTAATATTTGCATGGAATTTTTAGGGAACGTAACATTTGCATCGATTTTGTTTTTGCTTATAGTAATCGGCGCCATGCAATCGGGCACTGGTCAGTATCCATTGTAGTTAATCAGTGATTTGATATGATTGTTTATTGATTACTATCTTTTTTTTTAATTGGCAGCTCATCAGGTATGCAAAAGAAGAGAGAGAGAGAGAGAGAGAAAAAAAAAATAATTCAAGGTAATTTTTTTATCGACTGATTTACATGTACATCCGTTTCTTTAGGGGACAGTTTGGGTGACAAGTCCCTAGCTAAAAATACAGCGAATGAGAGTTTCAAGGTAAGGTGCCAGATAATGCTATCCCTGAACGGTGACAACATCATCAGCCTAGGAGCCTGATAACAACAACTTATGATGGTATCGCTGTTGACATACACATCAGGACAGCATAGGATGGATACTTCATCACTATTGGTTGAACACGGCCAAACAGCTGCCTTTGGCTTCATATTGCTCATACGCTTCATGGAGACAAAATAAAAATTGGATTAGCTTTTTTCCAGTTTCGAAGTCTTGTAGAGATTATTAAAGGTAGGGGTCATAGATTGTTTTTTTTTGGTCAAGTTATGTTGATTTCTTGGCAAAGTTATCAAAGAAAGATATAATAAAAATCACAGCTGAATACAGTGTCTTCTTGTTGAGTAAACAGCAAAAAAAACCAAAAAACTGTAAAGGTGTTTCAACAAGAATGTAGAATCCATCCATGTTTAGAGAGGGTACCAACTGCATCTCTTGGCCGCAGACTTCACAAACGGACACCAACCATCAGAAATCCTAGAAACGAATCATGCAGGGGGCACTTCAGATGAAATAATTCTGCACGACACTTTCTGCCATTACCATCTGTATAACAAGAAATCTTTCGGGTAGAAATAACTTTCTTTCTTCTTTTTTTTTGAGGGGGGGGGGGGGGACATTAACAAAGTATGACCTAACCTTCGAAGTGGCATACTGTGGCATGTCGTGGCTGAGTGGATAAGAGCACCGAACTCAAGCTCTGGTGTTTCTGATCAGCAGAGTGTGGGTTTCGAGTCCCGGTCATGACACTTAAGCAAGGCACTTAACCATTATTGCTTCATCCTGCCGATGGGATGTTAAGTCAAAGAAATAACTTTTATCGTAAAGAGAAGGGCTCCGCCCTGGTGCTCCTGGTTTGACTAGCTGCATATTGCGCCACAGCACCTTGTAAACCATTTACATGTACGTGATGATGCCAAGTAAAAGACAAAGGTCTCATACTTCAAAACGTAGCTCCGCATACCTTCCAGGAAACAATACTCAGCGCTTTTGAAATAAAGAGTTATATAAGAACTACATATTATCATTATTATTAAAGACTAAGAGTGTGTTCAGATGAATGCAAGGTACTTTAGTCAGTATTCTTTGTTACCAGTGGTCTCCTAATCGATTGGTAGTACTATTGCTAGTTTATCGAATCCCACATCTTTTAATGTGGACATTATTTTAACACTCTGTCTCGTGCATATAATATTCATAAAACTTCAACTCCAAGTCCAATGAAAAATGACAATACTTCACAGAATCATGGACCAGTAACAATTCAAGCATACAGGTGAGTCAGTCACTGATCCTACTGGATTAATCACCATAAGAACTTACTTGGCAAGAAGCGCTGCAGCTGTTGACAAAGTAAAACATGTTGAGAAACGATTCCCTTCTAGGGAATGTGGTTTTACAGAAAGGGATTCAAAAAAACATAAATCTGAGAATCGTTTTTATATGAAATATTTCTCAGATTGTGTGTATTCTAACTCAGATTATTCTTCCTACGTAGATAAAACCGCTCCAGATTTTCTCCGATATCTCACAAACCCTCAAGATTTTTTCAGATATCTCAAAAAAGCTACCATCTTTTGAAATGAAAGTTTTCACAGGTTTTCAGTTCTACTGTATTTTTGAAATATAAACCCCAAAACCAAAGGTATACTTTGCCCTTAAGAAATAAGGGCAGATCCCGTCACATTTGAAATTTAGATCAGCTGAATTATCCTGAGCTACCCTCAATATCTTTCCCTTGATTCAGGTACAGTAAATCACTTGCATTTGAGTTTCTGCTCCTCTCGTTCTCTGATCAATTAATGCTCCTGAAATGGCAGCTGCACAAATTTTATCTACCATTCAGAACATTGAATGTAAACAGAGTATGGCCCAAAGGCGAGAACACCGGGAACAAAACGTAGGAAATGAATGAGATAAATGTTCATTGTAGATGGCTATGTACCACACAATGTTGTGACAGTGCATCACCCCCGTGGTACTTTAAACACAAAAGAGGGGGCCACTTAACGGAGGACAAACAAAATATGAGGCTGGGGTCTACCAGCTATTGTCAAATGACAAAGAACCAATCAGAGACTGGTAGGAAAAA
Organism: Pisaster brevispinus; assembly: GCA_023634235.1. NCBI lineage: Eukaryota > Metazoa > Echinodermata > Asteroidea > Forcipulatida > Asteriidae > Pisaster > Pisaster brevispinus. Next base: position 7,624,153 of record JAMKCF010000015.1, on the reverse strand, counting down.
AAAGTATACAAAAAAATACATCAAAACACAAATATCAAAAGAGGGTTAAATAACCAATAAGTAAATAAAAGGCCTGGTACTTCAGAAGGGTAACAAATTGCCTTCGTTGCCCCAGGTCCCTGCCTTGACATTGCCCCAGGTCCCTGCCTTGATGCCCCTTTAATTGTTACAACTAGAAATGTTTGATTTCCTCATAGTGCCCTTTGCCAAAAGAAAATGTCATGGTGCCCTTGCCCTTTCAAAAACAAAGCATCAGGTCTGAAATAACTTACATGTAATGCTAAAAGATGAAAAACAAATTGACGGACAAATTTAATGATTTTTTTTTTATTGTTTGTTAAAATTTCGAATACAACAAAATTCCATTAAAACTGTCATTTTAAAAATTACATGGACATTGTGTATGTAACATTGATTGCAACAAATGTACATATCTGGAATACAATGGAAACACAGTCCTTCCTCTTTAAACTCCCGGTAATGCATGGCATGTTTACCACACAAGTCATTTGGTTGTTTAGACACCATATGCAACGCACCACCGATAAGCGCCTTCCCTGTTGTATAAATAAATTGGAAATCTCCCAAACTCCTTGTCAGAAAGGCGAATGTTTAAATAATTTGTTACCAGATGAGATGAAATTGCTGGCATTGGTTGGTTTGTTGTCAACATGTCGTACAGCTACCACAGATGCTGGCTGAGCCCGGGCCTCTTGATTGTTTATGCATGGGGGTCACTACCAATATCTGCAAACTCAATTTATTCTGCTAGCCTACTTATGTGATTTGCTGTGGCAAATGCTACAAATTTTTATCATTAGGCCAGCTGGATTGGTTGTCACAATTTTGTTTGTGTGAACCAACATGTAGATGAGCCTCAAACATGACTGGCAGAATTTTGATGGAAAATTCTGTAATTGTACAATGTACTTTTTTCATATCCAATATAAACGGATGTTTTTCTTATCAAGAAAAAAACAAGATGCTTGTATTTAAAGCAGAGTTGTCTGAATTTGGTCGGTGTACAGCCAAACAAAATCCAACAACAAATAATATGGATAATACATGTAGACTGTTTATCTAAACATTACAGAGGACTGCAGGGTTCTCCCCTGTTTTTTTCCAAAACTGTGCAGCATTCTTGACCCAAATTTTGTTCATGTTTGGCCAAAGCAGCTTAATTGAAACAAAAAACTTCTTCGGGATGTTTTCTACTTGGAGCACTTTTTATGGTTTTCTCTCGATTTTTTGGCTTGTGCATTGGGGAGAGGAGAACCCTGGACTGGTATCCAAGGTCTCTTATTTTTAATCATCAAATCGACGCAGTTTATGGGAAAGTTGAATGAAATTTGAATGAAACTAAACCCATGTATAATTTTTACTGAGTTGTCAATCATTTTAATTATGTTGTTCTTTTAATTTGATAAAGGAAATATACACCACAATAAAGGTTAACAATTCCGTAATAAGAACTTTGATGCATTTGAAAAAAAAATAATTGCAAACAATGATGGCTTGCTCATTAAGAAGTCACCACAGAAATAGAAGATGAAAAAGAGCCTGGATAGTCCGCATGGCCAACAAATCGGTCATCAGGGACCAGTTTTAGCAGCAAATGGTGCTTACAAGTTTTCTGCTAAGCAAAAATTAGCAGGATACCAGTCGCAGACTGTACACACGAAATGGGATTTTGGCTGGTAACCATATTCTAGTAAAGTGTAATTTTGTTGTGCTTAAGTTAAGCAGCTCTAGAAAAAAAAAGCTCTTTAAAGGGCCATGATATTTGCTGCCCATCTATAACTGACTATAATTATTAATGCGGATCTGAGTCCACAGAATGTCTCAAAATAAAAAAAAAGTATGGACATCAGATGATCTTCATGGGCATCAATTTCATTTGTTCTACAAGAGCTACCTAGTCTACCCGCATTATGATAAAATAAAATTTAAAAAGCTATCAAAATTAATAGTTAAAGTCCTCTAGACGCATAAAAAACATATAAAAATCATTGACTGCTTGGCACAAATTAAAAGCATTTAGTGATGCATGGAGTTTTGCTGAAGCGACCAAGTGGTATTTCCCAGGCAGATGTTACTGCGTTATCCAATATGGTCCACCTTCTGGCATGTTGATGAAGAATACCTTGGATCTTAAAACATTGTTTAAGGGGAAACAATGGACCATGTAACCTTTGTTTACAAAAAGAGGGACCTTATACATTCCACTGCCTTTGTGGCAGGCGATACTGCACTGGTCACCTGGGAAGTTTGACATTTTGTTATAAAAGTAACAGCTGAACAAGTTGTCAGACATGCCCCGTCTTCATATCAAAAGTTGATAAAAAAAGAACAGACAGTGCAATCTCAATCAAATGTAAGATTAAATTCTTCCATTGAATTGTGTATAAATCTTGCCTGCAGGAAGGAAACATGTGATGTCACAGGTCACATGGTCTACACATCAGCTCTAACGTGTGTTTCCTATTTTTAAACAAAAATTCCATATACCTTGGGGAAATTGGTCAAAGATTATGAGACATTTCCATCAGCACTTATTCAACTGTTCAGGATCAGAAGACAGTTAAATCACCACTGCTGATCACTTTGCACTCTCACATTTGAAAACACACCTTCAAATTAAGTTTGTTGTTAAAGGGTTGGGTCAATGTTACAACCTCTTTCCCAACACAGGTCTGAAGCCAGTTTTTTTTTCTATGGTAAATGTGCCACCAGTGTGTCTGACCTGGTTCCTCCTATCAGCATGTTTTGCAGCGTGAAACCTGGCTTTCTGCTTGTTCTCAGGCATATACTTTTGCTTTGGTGAGATGTAGAACAAAGAGCCATTCCAACAGCTTTATTCCACATACTGCATCTCTTTGGAACTCCTTGCCTGGTGCATGTTTCCCTCCATCCTACAATCTAGACTGTTTTAAGAGGAATATTAATTCCTACTTTCAGATTCAGTTATTTCCATCTTAATTCTTGTAGCCCCATACCAACCCTGAGTGGCTTTTAGTCTAGTTTGGGACAAACTTGCATTAAAACAAAAAAGTTTTTAAGAAGAATAAGAATCATCCCATCCCTTCTTGAATACTTACGAAATTGCTTCATCGTGAAAGACCCCGTCTTCTCCAGCTTGGATCTGTGAGAAACACCAACCTCCTGGTCTGAGTACACATGTGTTGTTTGGTGCGTCTTCCGGGCAGTGTTCACTACAGTAACACTTCATTCCTTCTTCTGCTAGTACTGCAAATATAGAACATACAAGAAACATACAGAAACGAGATAAATACTGATATCAAAAGCCACATTCCCATTGGATTAATATTTAACAGAGACCATAGGTAACGTTCGAATGAGTAAATCTTACTGGTGTCCTCATTTGGATTATTTGACGTAGGTAGATTATGGGTAAACTAACCGAGATGATGGTGAAACAAACCGACTGACTAAATATAAACACATGAGGGCGCTACACATGAAGTGACAAAAAACATGACCTAGCCTGTAAACAATGGTCGCAGAGAAGTACATCCAATAAAAGTAAGAAAAACACCACACAAGCAAAGGGACGCAATAACAGAGTTCTGTTTACCACGGTGACAGCAAGAGTGTGAACATCGCTAGTACATGCATGTCATAGTTCACTCCCATGTCACATTTCACTTCCATGGTGTGCACGGGTTTTCACTATTTTCTCCCGACTCCCACGACAGACTAGGCCCAAATTTTCACAGGTTTGTTACTTCATGTAGGCCTAATGTATATGGTTGATAACATGTACACTGTCTGTGACTATTTTGCTCTACCACTCCTGTATAATACTTATAACTTACATTCCACTGTGCAGTATATTCAAGTAAAGATACTCACAACATGTCATAAAAAAACTCTTTAACATTCAAGCAAAAAGAGAATAATCCCAAGCTGCAGATTTGTTTTATCAGATAAGCTGATCACAATTTAATTCTAGAAAGAAAAAAAAAATCCATCAACCACACCACTCATTCATCCAATCCAAATCAGGTTCCTGTCTGAGGGTCTAGAAAGTAGTGGTGCGACAAATGCCTTCTGACTTGAGGGTAGATAAACAAAACCTGATCCGCACAAAGACTGTAAAAACAACAGCTTTCTGATGTCATAACCTCCCATTGAGATCACTGTATCTAGCAAGGAATCATTGCCAGTGGAAAAAAAATGATCTAGGTTTACTGGCCTGGACGGAAGCGCCGCCTTCAAATACTGCAGTTTTGCCTTTCGTATGAAGGGCGAGTAAACATAGAACGGCCACGTTTTATATTCAAGATCCCTTGAAGTCATGGTTTGATGTGAATCCTCAAGGGCTGACAATGTGAAAAGTAATCCAACTGTCTGAAACATTACACAAACAATTTGCCAACTTGTACAAAACAGCAGTCGTGTAAGTGGAGGAATAGTCACAGTTTTGCAGTTTTAACGGCTTCAGGAAGGTAAATTGTACAAATATGACTGTCAGACTGTTAAGCCCCCGCCCCCTTCCATTCCCCAACTACTATGTAAAAGTGCTATTATGTAAAACCTGTTTTAGGAAAGCTCAGTTCCCCTAACTGCAGTAACTTGCCAAAGTTGGTACCAATAAAACCTTTTGTCTGGTTGGTCAAATCATGGTCAAATCAAATGACTAAAATGTAGTCTGGCTGGACAACCACATGACAAGTTGGTATGCAACTTAACTACTTGTTGTTACCCTACAGCTACTCATTATACTTTCTTATAAGTTGATCATGACTTTTTCCAGGCCTGGAATTTCATCTAGGAGAGGGCAAGGCCATTTTTCATTTTGTAAAGAGCACTTCCACTGCAAAATCTTAAAGTCCATGGGAATTTTTTGGAAGGGGCACCAAGGCCAAGACCAGGGGCAATAGAGGACATGGCCTCTGTGGTTGCCTCCCTGGTCTCTGTTTAATTTCAAACCTGTTTTCCCATTGTGCTTTACTCCCATTTAATTACATGAAACCAAATTGAGGCTAGAAGGGGGGGGAAAGTCTGGTCCCTTTTAAGTACAGTCAAAATCAGTAGTCATTATTGCTAGTGTACCTTGGAAACATGGCATAAATGGTAGCTACTTGCCACCTCTCCTTTAACATCCAATATTTCCTACTATGAATACAAAATACTATTACTAACACCACATTGTATTTATCCAAACACACCTCCACTTGATGTGTACATAAACTTGTTTTCAGACAAGCAAACTACATGTGTAAATATCAGAGCGAACAAAAACCTCCACACGAACTGCAAATTTAAGTTCTAACCATTCACTCAGTTTGATTCCTTCAGGGAGGATAGTTTCAGGCAGTCGATTACAAAGAACTACTATGCAGGAAATGGTGCTATTGTTCACATCAAAGGCATGGATCTAAGAAAAGTACACTCATTGCCCAAGAGATCCAGGCGAGTTCTCTCTTTTTTTCAACTCCATTTCCAAACTTTTTTCCTGAAGGGGAGAGAGCTTTACTGATATATTATTCTTGACAAGCTGTCAGAGTGTTGCCGGGTCGTGTACGCTCAATAACATCTCGCGTTGCGACAGGCTGTGTGGTGTTAAACAACGGAGTACTGTGTTTGCATTCAGCATCAGTTGTGGTCTGAGTGATTCAGCGGTAAATGTAGATAGACAGTTCAATTTGGCCTTTGAAAATTAAAATGAAAGGGGGGGAGGGAGGATTGTAAATGAGAAGTAAGCTTTCTTAAAAAAGAACTGTGCCATGACATGAGAAAGGACTTTTGATTAGATTTCATGTACTTAAATTATGGTTCCTGGAGATATGGGTATTTTTTTCCCGGTACTATTTCATGTAAACACATACATGTAGTACAAGAGAATATCGATTTTAATTTCAGTACTAAAAGAAAAGTAAGTCAACGTAAACGTGGCAGTGTCTCAAGGAAACCTCTTTATTTGAAAGGAAAACTGAGTTCGAGTATGTAACATGTAACCTCTTCCAATTAGCCTTTATGAAATATTATGGCTGACACCATTTGGTTTGGTTGCATGTATACATAAGCCCCTCTCACAAAGTCACACTACACTTTAATCCGGAGAATCTCTGTGTTAAGGAAAAATTTTACACATATGGATTCTCCAGATTAAGTGGAGCGTTCAAACTATACTTTTCAGGGCTAAAATTTCTCTGGATTAAATTGAACCCTGCCCAGGACTAGGGTTAACCCACCAGTCTCGTTGTTAGTATGGAACTGGGTTAACTTTTCTCTGGGTTAGATATTGTAATGTGAAAGGAATCTCCGGATCAGTTTTAATCCATAAAGAAGGACTTTTTACATGGGTCGCCAATTACACCGGAGCACCAGTTACCTGTAGTGCAAAAAGGGCTACAGAAATTTACCCAGACCAAACAGTGCAATTACAATGTGTCCACCATCTCAAAATGGCTTATAGGAATGAATAAATAATTGAATCAAGATATATGGTGTCTCCAAACTATCCACAAATACTAGGTGTAGAATCAGTCACAAGCCAGTGGATACACGTACCATGGTTCATAAAAACACAGCCGGTAATGTGCGGGTTTTTTTAACTGATGAGTTTACAAAACAGAACCTGCATCTTTAAAGTCAATAACCTGTTCTAATTTCGCCTGGGCAGAAATTCAGCAGCAGTCGGGAATCAACCTTTCTAGAACGCGATCGTCTTTCAAAGAGTACTCGCACGATCCTCTTCCAATAACAACAACTAGCCAAATTGAAAATCTGTTGTTTTTCTTCCTTGCGTCTCAAATGTGCAGAAATGTTCAGTCAATCCACAGGATTGGCTGGGGGAAAAAAAAAGGGAGAGAAATTAATCCTGGAACGGCCTTCCTGTAACTGCAAGGTGAATTGCCTAAGGCCCTGAGAGAGTGTGTGTGTGTATGTGCCTTTGTATTTAGAGCGTGTGGATCTGTGTCTCTAGATCGGCCCAGATTGAAGATTTTCTTCTTTTTTTTAATAATACACACTTTCGTCACACTGCATGAGTGGATACAATCATTCAACTTTGAAGCTGAATTGCATATTATTCTCTGTTGAAGATTTGCATTTTCAAAGCAAAAAAATAAACATATAATGAAATGACTCTGGCTCTATTTCGTGGTACAATTTACCACTAAAGCCTGCGTTTAGGAAGGTGTGTAATATAAGGAATAGACTGTGCAAGTCTCGCGCATATCCAAACATTTTTGGAACCACCTTGATCCCACGCACATTGCAGGAAACAAACTTGAACGAAACAAACTTGTGCACTTTAACAGGTCCCAATGTTCGAATACACACAACACTTGCTCAGTCTACTCTATCCATGGCTCGTAAGTGCATAATTTTGAAGTAAGTTTTCTTGAAATTGTCAAGTAAAGGTCTCAAGATGGACCCCAGCCAAGGAGTGGTCGGTGGTCCTGTGGGTTGGTCCATGGAGCAAAGGTCAACTTTACCTGATTGTTTTACATGTACATGTACTCTTTAATTAAGCTGTATATTTCAGGGTTTCCCCCAGGATTTTTCAAAACTGTGTGGCACTCTGGACCCAAATTTTTGAAAGTTTGGCCAAAGCCGGTGAATTGAAACAAGGTCCTCGAAATGTTTTGTTATTTGGTGTTTATCTTCGGTTTTAAAAGCCCTACTCACTTAAAAAAAAACTGTTGTAAATAAATATATATACTTATTTTTAAACTATTTTGTTTGGGTATTGATCTCAATTTGCGTGTATCGCCTCAATACACAAGCTTGTTCATGGGAGAACCCTTCAATTTATAGGGGAAAAAAAAAAAAACTTGGTTGATGTGTTATCTGCACCAAGTCCAAACGTGCCAATTGAGTAATCTTTAAGCCCTATGCTTCATTACAACTGTAGTGCATTTAACTGAAGAGGGGGGGGGGGGGTAGTAAATTCATTTCAGCTTCATTTGATACATGTACCTCCTTACAGCCGTAACTGAACTCTAGATGTACTTCTCAAATGCCACGTATACGGTGGTGAATTTCCAATTAGGTATTGGAAGAGAACACCCCCCCCTACACACACACACACGCACACACTCAATATCGTTACAAACACAATGTTGAGAAAGCTTCGAGACCAGTAGCGCATCATTAAAAAGAGATACAACAAATATGGACATGTGATGGTATTTACAACTCATTGATCAATCCATTAGGGAATTTTGTCACATAAAAATACAAGTGTCTTTAAAGGTATTATACAGGATTACAAAACACCATTGTTTCATTTTTGTTGTTGCTGAAAGCTAACTGATTTTAAGTTCATACTAGAGCCAATTTTCTGTGAAATAACTCCCTCTGAAATGAAGTATTTGTGGAAATTGTATCTGAAAGCCTATTAAAAAAACAAAACAACAACAGCTGATTTCAGTTGTAACAACCAAAACTATAAAGAGCAATGGTTTGTCACTTATTGTCAGCGATTATTTTTTTCAGCTCTATCAATCCTATGTAATACCTTCAACATCTGAGATTTAGAATTTGATGGTTAGAAAAGGATATAAAGGTAGTCTTTCATGTGCCTTCACACTGAATTTTATCATTTATGCATAAATATTGTTCCATAAAAATCTTCAAAAGACTACCCACACACACAAAGTGCAAATAATCAAAACAAAACAAAATGCACACACAACCCCCCAAAACCCTGAAGAGGCCTCAAACAAAAACTTGGAAATAAATGTTTCTCTTGTTTTCAATTAAAACTCTTCCTCATTTACCATATTTGCATCTGAATGAGGTCCATAGAGAAATATTCTGCTTCAACTTACAAACACAAAGTGTAATAAAAACTACTGTTCCAGTAAAAATGAAGCTGTCATACTCAAATAGATTAACCAGAATGAGTCTAGAACTTTGCCTCATGGGGCAAAATAATCCAGCTAGGATCTCGATTAAAAAAATGAACCCCCTACGGCTCAGGTTTTATTTGGAGGAATATTTCGTAAAGTCACCGCCTTTTCTAAACTGAAGGCAGGAAATCTTACCTCAGGGGAAACGGGATTACATTTGAGTTACTCCAAGGAATGAGCATGAGAAAATACAAGATTTAGAGTTCCAATTCCTAAATTAATTGAATTTCTAAACTTACAGATTAGAAAGGTTTAATCTGGTCAGGATGCTGACTGTTATTTCATTTTATAAGCTGTACAAAATACACAAAGCACAGTTCATTTCAATCTAACATTCTACAATAAACTAGTTAAGGATTGTACTTAACAAAGTGTTAATATTACATGTGGTAGTTTCTTAACCATGTCTTAGGTAACCGTATTATGTGTACTGCAAAGCAGTTTCCAAACTTTGTGCTACTGTTGTTAATATTACATATGGTAGTTTCTTAACCATGTCTTAGGTAACCGTATTACGTGTACTGCAAAGCAGTTTCCAAACTTTGTGCTACTGTTGGTGTGTTTGGCTGATAGTACTTGGTGTCTATTCTCTTTGAATCAGGACTGGTTACAGTATATTGTTTACCATCACACTTGAAAAGAAGTTTTTCGGATAATACAATCATTATATTGGGGGGGGGGTGAGGGCAGGTGTAATACTTCACAGATGCAATGGCCGCAATTGCCTTGCTGCCCCTTGAAATCTTCCCAAGTAAAAATTTACAATTTCCATATTATAGAGGTGCCCTTTACCAAGGAGAAAACACCTTGGTGCCCTTGCCCTTTTGAAAATGAAGCGTCAGACTAAGGCTTACGTCAGACCTGTAAAAAGGGGAAAGTGCCTTCCTCCTTTAACGCTTGAAAAGTACATTGGATAATTTACATGTTCATGTACATGTGCACGTATGAATTGAATTGCATCAAGACAGCAAAATTCGTCTCCTCATTGGGGAGCATGTCCGTCTTCCGAAGAAAGATGTTCTTCCCCAAGACGATGTATTATCTTCACTCAGCTGTTGACAGAAGGAGGAATCTTGCCCTGGGGCCGTGCCATCTATATTTGCGTTGCGGCCGTAATTGTGTTTTCTCGCTTGGAGTTAATTCACGTGGCGCCGATTTCTTCACCCAAAAAGAAGGGAAAATACGAAGAGAGGAAACATTCACAAACAGACGTATCCGCAAGATTTGGGTTTGTCATTTGGGGGGGGGGGGCTCAAAGACGGTGGGTTCTTATGTTAACACTAAAGGGTCTTGGGGGAAAAGACATAGCATTAAGTGGGCGGCTTGGTAGGAAGTGGACGTAAGCTCGATTGCGAAATCTGAGATTAAGACATGAGGCTGTGAAAACAATGTACACGGATGTCAGCACTCAGCGATGACTGTTTGTCCACTGTCCGTCAGAGTATTATGTGTTTGTCATACGTGACTTCCAAAGGGTCTTGGGAATGTACAAGAATCAAGGTGCAAAAACAATTTGAGCTTCTTCGGCAAATCAGGTATAGGACCCAACCACCAGATGAGCACTGCCTGTTCCTTATAATTCAGATCGACTAAAAGGACATGAGAAGTAAATGTCACTCAGTTATGATTAATTAACAAGGATGTGAGGTGTATTTATGCCATCACCATGGTGACACTTTGATGTAACAAGACACTATCCTGACAAATATGGGACGGATGTCATCGAGTTCACAGAAATTATGGGATGGATGTCATCGAGTTCACAGAAATATCGACAATGCAGGAACTGAATGTAAAACAGTCTTCACACCATTATTATGATTGATTCATCCAATTTATATGACACCTAGAATGGTGTTCCTCCAGTGGCAGCTTCATTTTTTTTAAAAGGCAGAGAAATGACAAGCCTGATAAACTGACACTAAAACATTGGTAGTGTTGTACCTGTGGACCCCTCTTTCAAACTCAATCCTTCTGTTCTACCTCAATCCTTCTGTTCTACATCTGTCTCCCCCCCCCATCAAACCCTTATCTTGAAGGCAACACACCATTCTTCTCAAGTGCCCTTTCAGACAGCTTGTTTCTCCTGCCAAACGCGAAACCTGAGAGAAGATCAATAACTTTCTTCTGCTTGCATTTTCCTCGTTTCTCTCTTTTGCTCACTCTGTCCCAAATCCCAGGTATTTTTTCACCTGGAGTCTGATCACATAAACACTACTTCCAAATGCTTCTTATTATATATATATGCCTTGGTTACTGAGGCCAAATGTGGAGAAGCAGATGCGAGGGAGAGAAAGGGACAAATGGCCAGTGTGCAAGGAATCCAACCAAGAGAAAATACACCAAGAAACTAGCTGTGCATTTTGCAATTTTCAGCCGCTAAACAAATTGTGTCATTTTAGGGAAACACAGACAATTTTTATTTCAATACAGTAAATACTTAAGAGTGATACTCAGAATGAGATTATCCAGTTGATCATTATGCAGTGTTGTAAAGTAAATTATGAGTTATGAGTGAAAATTCTGATGTTTTTCAAAACCAGGGATTAAATTTGATGTCTGTGAAATTCCTGAAAATGCTGCTTGCTGACCTGGGTCCTCACTTATTCTAGACCCAGAACCTCCCAGATAATACCTTTTAGGAGGTTTACAGACTGTGCAACACTAGAAACACAAATCTACGGGTCTGAGAACAAGGTGGACTATTGATTTCTCCCTTTTGTTATTGCTTTACCTTTTTCAAGACAATTTTTAATACTCGAGGAGTTTTTGAGAACATCCTGAAATCAGGAAAAATCCTGAGAAATGACAAGCCTGCAAAACTCAAAACTCTAGTACGGCTTGTTTAATTAAATTTTACTAAAATATTGACATTTTCATCTCCGAACACACAGAATACTTGAATATTTGTTATATCTTCTTCCGCTGGTTAGCCCCTCAACAAGGGAATATCAACATCCCATCTGATCATTAAGTATCAAAAAATTAGCTCAGCTCTTAACCAAGACTGTAGCACCACTTCGTCAATTCCGCTCGGCTTTTTTTTAAACAAAATTTCTGGGTCATGGGGACAAAGGTTCCCATCAAATGAAATATTCAGGGCGCCATTAATTGGTACAAGAGAGGTATTTATTAGTTTGCAAAATTTGTGCGGTACACACAAAGCGTGTGATATATGATTTGTGTACACTGAAAAATAAAAAAAAATTAAAAGGGTGAGGGTGTCAGGGTGATAAAGTGGACAGTATGGTGGTCAGCTTTCTCATCTACAGTTGTACACAAAATAATGATGCATGTTTGGCTTAAGGGGCCAGACTAGTTTTAGATTTAAGCCAAAGTTTTAGTTGCGCTGAGTTGTTTGGAAGACAAAGCAAGATGTCTGCAGTGGACTCAGGAAGCAAGGCAGTCAGGCTTACAGGCCTGGATTTGCAACAAGGCTACGGAGGCCATGGCCATTCTTGCCCCTGGTCTTGGCCCTAGTGCCCCTTAAAAAGTTCCCCTCAGATTTTGAGGGGTTTTTTCCAATGGAAGTGCCTTATTGCAAAATGAAAATGGCCTTGCCCTTTCAAAGATGAGATTCCAGGCCTGAGGTTAATAAACATCCCCAACAAAACTAAAAAATAATGTGCGGGTGTTTTGCTGGCTTTTCAAAAAGTAAAATTGACAGAGATCATTAAATATTTTTTAAAATCCGTCAGAAACGGTCCAGGTTGGAATCAACATCTAGTTAGAAGAATATTGGTCATTGAACCTAGCACAAAAAAAACCTCTTAATTCTTACATTTCCCTTTCCCCTTCCATTACCAGATGAAAGAGAGACTTGTTTATAACTTTGACATCTTAGAATTGATTACAGCTGGCAAGAGGTGATGACCTAGATCTTAACACATTCTCCTTCAGATAACTTCCTATTCCAATTTATGGCAGACATGGGCCATGGTACAATCACAGAGAATGCTTTAATGGTAACTGTTACAAGGTTACTTCAAAGAATCTTTTGATCATTTTTTTACCAGGCCTGAAATTACACGTGTGGCCCCCATTGCCCTGGTCTTGGCCTTAGTGCCCCACCAAAAGTTTCCTGTTAACTTTAAGATTTTCAAATAGAAGTGCACTTTGCAAAATTGAAAATGGCCTTGCCCTCTCAAAGATGAAAATCCAGGCCAGTTTTATAGCTTTACTTTCTATCAAAGCTACCAGTAGTAAATTTATAAAAACTAAACAAACATGTAAAACAATAACCAAATAATGGAATTATTTGTGGTTTTTTCCCTGATTGTTTCTAAGGCTCAAACCCATTACGTCTTCCAAGTGTTCTTCACACGAACACGCTAGAATATTGATATGCGTGAATCACGGAAAAATCATTAAACACATACATTTGTGTAGGCTAAAGATAAACCTATTTAGAATGCCCCGGATTGTACAGTAGGGGCTTTTAAAAACACCTAGTAAAAAACAATTCTTAATACCTTGTTTGAATTCAGCATGCTTGGGCCAAACCTCCACAATTTGGTTCGAGAATGGTCCCCAGTTTTGAAAACATTCCGGGGAGTACCCTGCCTTTTAATTGGAGTGCATGCACCTTTAATCCCTGTTCTAATTACATGAACATGAGATGATTTTGATTTTGTTTGTTTTGTTGAGCTGGTACAGTAATGTAATAAATAGCAAGCTTTGTCCGGGACACATTTCACAGTAGTTGTGGTATTGTAGTGTTTACACACTTTGATTAATTGATGGATGTATGAAACTGGAGCAGACTGCGGTTGTGCGTCATCAGTTTACAAACATATCAATTATATTATTATTACCGCATTTGTATAGCAATGTTATTGCAATTAATATGAAAATCGTTTTGGATTGTTTATTAACAATACATTGTGCTTCAATCTGCTGCTACACAGAAACTTAAAGACACAACTTTGCATATTGTCATTAGTTGTTTAGTTGTAAACATCAATTAAGTTATTGTATCAAATTTGTGTAGCGATGTTATTGCAATTATGAAATTGTTTTGGAATGTTTAACATCAATAAACTATTTCAATCTGCTTGTACTAAGAAATTTGATGATGCAAGTTTGTATTTTATTCCTCGTTTTGTCATACCCGTCAGATAGCCATATAGGGGACAGTCCGCCTTTAAAATCACATGCCCCTCCCCTTTTCCAAGACCCTAATCTACTTATGAATTTACAGCGCAGTCAAGTTGTGATGTGAAGAAGAAATCCCCTGTTGCCATGGCAACCCAGACACTAAAGTACATCTGAACCTCTCGTTGTGCCAAAGACCCCAAGTAATTTAGTCTTCTTGATTTCAATACCACAAAAATATAAATTCTGAAGTGCCAAAAAAAAAGAGAGAAAAAAAAAAGGCTTGCACTTTTCATGATGAAAAAAAATAAATCTGTAATTAGGGATATTCAGAGAGTTGCCCCAGGGGGTGTTTTCCATAGCTATGAAGATTCGTTTTCCCTTGAGCTATAGCGTTAGTATTGGAATTCCGTCTTAAACAGGATTAGTATTAGCATAGGATCTGATGAACCTCTCGCAGGAAGGTTCATTTAGATGTAAAAATGTCTTTAAAGTATTCACTCCATTCGTCTAGTCCTCAACGAGGAAAGGGCAAACAATTGAGCTCGTTGTGGTCTCTGCCACAGACGAGCTGAGGAGGGATGTTCTGGACATGTATTGTACGTGCTTGACTTACTAATAAATTGTATTTATTACTTTATATACACTTGCATAACCACCAATATTGCGGGCAACCCATCCACCTGATAACAAGTAGGCCCTACCTAAATGTCAAATACATAATAAGAAACGATAAAAGGTGAGGGGAAAAACCACCAAACCCCACAAAAAAAGGTGGAAAGAAAATGACACGGCATTGCACAAAATTGTCTTTCTTCCCGACCACAAAAATAGCAACAACAAAAATCAAAAACCTACTTAAAGGGTCTCTGTCATCATGATCAAAGCAGGCCTGCTGCTGTACATGGAACTATGAACGGTCACCCAGTTCCTGCAAGTGCACGCACTCTCCATAGATATGACACGGAGGAAGGAGTAACTTGAGAGTTCATAATTCCATGTACAGCAGCATGCCTGCTTTGATCATGACAACACGGCCCCTTAAAAAAAAAAACACTGAACATCAAAAGCAAAAAACAAATCAAAATAAACAACCAGTACATTCTGTAAATGAAGCTAATAGTTTGCAATCTTCAAGATAAATGTTCCTCACAAACACATTATTTTCCCTCGCGCCTTCAGTTTATTTTTTTGCAATGATGTATTGAAGAAAAACAAAACCAAGAGGGATTAACCAAAATCAATATTTCCTAATGAAACACCAAGAGCAAAGGTTAACTAATTAACGGTAGCTAAACAACGAAAAACAACCATGGACAAAATATCTTTCACATGTACACAACTTTATCTCATGGCATACATAGCATCATGCGTTTCTTATTCAGATGCACATGCAATCAGGTGCCATACCACAATAAAAGCAGCATTCCAGTGGGTTATTTTGACAAAACATCAAGTGATTACAATCAGCATCCCCTTAAGAAAGGCCACCACAGACACAGCTCAGGGAAAAAAAAGGCACCGAGGTCGGCAGAACTGGGGCTTGACTGCAGCAGTTGCCTCTAAATACCTAATCAAAGCAGAGCTATTTTCCAGTCATGAATACTAAAAGCCAGGCCATTTTTCAATCGCTGTCCGCCTGTCACAAAGCCATTGTCGAGGGAATTTTTCATTTATACTAGTGAAACGACATGTAGACGAATCTTAATCGTATATTTTGTTCCTGCTGATAAATCATGCACATATGGCAAGGCAAAGGGGGTAAAAACTTGGTCCTCTGTAATGGAGTGTTGTGTTGAATGCAGTACTTAATGATTCAAGGTTTCTTTCCTTGTTGGGCTTGTAAAGAAAACCGAATTTGACAGGTCAATGCACAGTGATCAATTTCAGTGGTCTATGCATTACACACAAATACTTCCTACTCTATGAATGAATGAAGAAGAAGAAAAAAAACTTCAGCAAAAGACTTGATCATCTGTGGCAAACTTGTCAGAGCACACCGCATAAAATGGCAATTAAAATGAATCACTTATCCATCTGAAATAAGTCTGGCAGCCCCATACATTCATTGTTAAAAAAAAAATAAAATAGCTGTTGAGTACCAAATAGTTCCTTTGAACTGTTCCACTGAGCACAATGAAGCTTTTAGAAAAACCGTGGAACTAATGCATAGCAAATGGCAGGGTTTTACTATGGACAGCCGCTTTGTGTTCACAGACAAGACTGAGGTTTTACTGCCAGGGAAACTCAGTGAGCCCAGCCGGCCTCACATGCACACACGTTTTGCAATTTGGTCCAATTTAAAAACCAGGAGTTTCAATCTTGCCTTAGGCCACACTAGGCTGGGCCATAGCTGAGCTGTTCAGGTAATCACATGGTAATAAGAGAAGACCTATGATCAGCTACCTCCACTAAGATTTGCCATCAGTTGATTGTTGGATTTATTGTGTCCAAGGCCCTGGACAAAATGACTATGTAAACACTTGTGACTAGTTAGTCAGGTTTTTTTTTTACAACATGAGAACAAATGTACATGGCATGTGCAGTTGTAGTGTTTCTGTATCTGGTGATACATGTAGTGTAAATTCATTTGCAAGTCCACATCATCATCAAATCGACCCAGCCGGGCTCCGATGTGACTGACTGCTCCATTCCCTCCACATGTCGACCACTAAAGTCAATCAAGAGTTATACTGTACATGTTTGTTTGTACTTTTTAAGATGATATTAGTTTGAAAGGCAAGACAAATACTTTTGTTGATTAGTATTCTTATTTTAGATTTGTCATCGGACAATTCATGCCAGCATCAACCATAGTTCAAAGCCATAAGAAGACTAAAAGCAAAACCAATTTTGAAAACAATATTTTGTATTAGTTTTAAAAAGCAAAAGTCCAGGTGCACTTTTAGGGACCGCTCTTAATTAATTGAATGAAGGGGCAAAACATTTCAATCAATTATGTATCCCATTGAACTAACGTTGTTAAATATTTAACCAGCCACATGTGCATTGTAGCCTGCACTTCATCCCTACTTGCTGGCAAATTTCCCCTAATATGAAAACGTAGTCTGCTTAACCAGTGGGTTTGGACATACAGATATGACATGATACAAAATTCATCACAAGTTATAAATCAAAAACGACAGCTGCATGATCATGCACTATTCCATCAAATAAAGTAAATTGTATCGATGCATTTTTTCTGGAGAGGAGTTATTGAAAACTGATATTGTCTTCAACCTCCCCAGTCTTGGCTCAAGACTCTTAATAATCATATTTCACAAATTCAGCAATTTTTGGAGAGTGGTTCATGTGTGATACTGCATTCCTGAAACCAACACAGGCTGCAGGATTTGGCTGTGTACACATGTTTGCATACATCAAAAAGGGTTAAGAACAAAATTTCAGCTTGAAAATCTTGAATAATTCTTCCAGCTTTTTAGCTGGACACCATTACAAACACTGTGACTTTAATCTCAAAGACATCACTGGTAAAGATGTCATTCTTGAGCAGACAGAACAGCTGATAGAAAGACCAACCATTCAGACTCAACAACACTGGAGTAGAAGACCCCCTGCAGTATGGGGCAACAAACTGCTGCTGCCCTACCATGCCCTATCATGCCCCAATCAGCATCACCAGCCTGACTTGATTAAGGTGTTGCAATTGGTATGTTATTGGGATGGGTCAGGTGTTGATTGGGTTGTTAAGGGAGGGCGCCTTCAACTGGACAATGTCTGGGGCCTAAGGGACTGCCTTGGAATAGTGGCTCCTGATCAATTGTTCGTTTTCCTGTGTTTGTCTGTCATACACTGAAAGTGGTGATGACAAATGTACATGTAGACACACGGCTAGACCACTACTGCCAGTCTGCCAAAAGTTCATTACACATGACTTACATTGATTGGTTAGCAATTGAGTGGTCAAGTCTGGTACCAACAACACTATTGATGCAATTTGGTGTCAAGGGCTAGACTGTTGTCTACATGTTGATAACCCTCTATTTTTGGTTGTTTCTTTTAAGGTTTTTTTGTTTCAATTTTGACACTTATGCTATGTTGGCTTCATTACACTGCATGGCATAACAACAAAAAAGGTGACCAACTTCTGGTCTAAAAGAGCTTCCCAACAGTAAGAGAAAGTAAATCTTGTCAGAACACAGCATGAAAGTAAACCATCTATGACAGCAATGTTATTACAGGGCTCAAATTTAGGGTGAAAATCCACAAGTTTACTGGACCATCATTTTTCTTACAAGACCAGAATTGAAATGAAAAAGAAAAACAAAAGCCAATTAGATAGAGTTTAACATTTGAACTGTTTTTAAAATTCGAACAAGCATTAGGAGAACATTTTTTCTCAATTGAATTATATGTATAGTTCTTCAATACTCGACAGAACTGGATGAGATTTATCAGACTGAAAGTCAACATTTGAACAAAAACGCAATACAAGACCTCCACACTTATCCGGTTCCGAGTCTACTGGCCCGATGCTAAAATCACTGGCCTCGGGCCTGCGGTTCAGTGCAAATTTCCAGCCCTGTTATATTTACATGTGGGCCTTTGTTCTGAAAGCATCTTATTATGGAGATCAGGCCCTAGTTAAACCACAAATCAGAGTAAAATGTACTTGCTTGTTATTAACATACAGTGAGAACATGACTGCACGTATGATGTGGTTCACACTCTACAATATTACGTACATTGAATTCTAAACAGGTATACGGTAAACACTACAGTCTTCCTATGCATGTAGTACCCACATAATGTGGCCCATCCTTAGTAAGCATTATTTCAAGTTCAATTCACATCCATGCAGGGCTGGAAACTCGAGAGAGTTTAACATACGGAATTGTGTCCACGTCAGAACCTACAATCAGGCCTTGAATTTGTTTCCTGAAAGGAAGACGATATTTTTCAAGATTCACATCGGGAAGGTTTTCAGGAATAAAATTGCGTCCCGGAGCAAGATGACTAGCCTGACTCACTGTTAGTGTTAGTTGGAGGATGGTACTTTGATGATTTGCCATCATATTTGCCTTTGTTTCTTGCATTTGAATTACAAAATCCGAATGTCGTTCGGGGCTCGAGTTTGGGGTGAACAATTTTCACAGGATCAGAATTTATTTCACAAGACCAGAATCTTCATTCAAAAGAACTTTCTACAAAGTTTAAACTGTTTTTATTTGAACAAGCACTAAGAGAAGATTGATCTCATTTGGCTATATTCAACAGAATTACCACACTCAAAGTTAACATTTGAACATCATCCTTTTTTATTAAAGATTTTACAAAATGAGGTATTATTATTCAACTGAAAAACACAAGACCGCCTGACTTGTCGGGTCAGGAGTTTACTGGCCTGATGGACACTCAAATCACTGGCCTTGGGCCTGTAGTCAAGTGCAAAATTTGAACCCCGTCTGTTAGAATTTAACCTACAAGGCTAGGACAATGAGGTCAAAGCTTCTGGGTAAATCCTCTCCTAATAAGTGTGAATACAGTTAAGATGGACCAAGCATTACCAAATGTCAATTTAACTGGATAAGGCCCGTCTTCTGAAAACACATAACATTTTGGCAGTTTGTTGGGAAAGAAATTCACAGAAATGCATTAACTTAGACCCTAATGTATGTAAAAGCTAACAAATCCAATACTTCCCAAGATTTAAAATGTATCACCTACATGTTAAAGCTATCAAAGCTAACACTACCTAAGATTCAAAGACCAAAATAAACACAGCTAAAAAGCTCATGAGGTGTACCCAAACACTCTTTTCACTGGCTTATGAATTTCATTTGTCAATATTTGGGATTTTCTAGGGAATTTCTAAAAACTGTCTGCGATATCTACTTCCTCAAGAACTCAAAAACTGAAAATGTAAACTGCCAGGAGGTTCAAGGCTACCACATTACAATACCTCTTCATTACACTCCACTTAAGCATCTTATCACACAAAATGGATGAACTAATTAATAATGTCCATTTTAAACATTCACAATACTGCAAATGCAGACAGATGACTAAGACAGCAATTTTTTTCCCCGCGAATAAAAACATTTACATGAAGAAGAAGAAAAAAAGCCGCAGCCGTACACGTGTAATTGATTGGAATTTTACAGGGTTGATAAACACTCACTTATAATACAATGAAATAGGCCCTACAATATTCACGTGATGATAATTTTAAAACACATTTCACACACGTTTCAAATCACAAATGATGTACATTCACATTTAACTCTTTAAAGGACACAAATCATACACTTCAAGAAATCATGGACCCTCTAGGAGAAAATGCATGGAGAAAAGAAACTACAAGGACGTCGTCCCTTTAAGATCAAGTCCAGGGCATTCACATCTCTGATCATGAATTCAATTATCCAGCGCCAACTAAGGGGACTAGCTTTCATTTTGCTCAAAGACCACTCCCCATAAAACAAAACACAAGAAAAAAAGAAGCGAGGGTGCAAATTTCAACTTGAGGGTTGTGAAAATAAATGTGATGGTGTAAATCAAACTAGGCCAGCGATCAAAGTGTATGGCAAGGCCCACACTATGGCCCTTCAGTTGGTAAGGAATTTCAATCCAAGTGCCAGGCCAAGCTCCTAACATCTCAACACCGATAGTCATATTTTTTTTATTGGGAACGGAAACTGATTCCATAAAACACATTTTGTTACAAGATAACTTGATACAGAAGCATACTCCATGCTCCATTGAAGGTGGAAGCAAGATATTTTATTGCAGAATTTTAGTAGATCTTCAGGTGTAAATGAAAAACAGGTATGGGAACTTCTCCAGGTGTCAGATGCAATGATTACCAGTTTTTTGTGATATTGGGTACTAAGAGCACTACAATCTGGTGCAGCCATCTTACTTGTTCTTCAACTGAAAATAGTGTATCCAAAGTGAGGCTGGGAGGAGGGGAAATAGTCTGGCATCAATTGGAGTGTTATTTTATTTTTTTACCACAATTCAAATTAGATTCAGGTAAAGCTTTAAAAAGAAAAAGGTATCCAGATCATGATGATGAGTTTAAAATCATGTTTTATTAGGTACCTGTGATATTTGTACAAACTTTGATATAATTGAATTTCATTTGCAGGTTATATGTACTACCAACCATATTCAACCGCCATTCTACATGCTCAGATGATTTTTATTACCCATATGATAAATGAATGGATCATTGAGTTTAAAGAGGGAATTTTAAATGCAGTCAACTCAATATTTATTACCTACCGTAATTTTCGGATTATAAACCGCGGTTTATACGTTGATTTTGACATTTTTTTGTACTCCTGCGGTTTATGCGCCGGGCGGCTTATACGCCGACGTATAAATATTGAAGAGAAAAAACAGCATTTTTTTAAAGAAAGATCGTTTGTAAAATATTCTAAATAAAAACAATATTCTTAAACGAAATAAAATCCTGCAAAACATGCCTGTGTGATGACAAAATCCTGTTGAAAATGCCTGTTGAAAATCCCACCTCATTTGTATTCCGTTATGCCTTTATAAAACGTTTATCAACCACCCTATTGTTAGAGTTCAGTCCCCCTCAGATCATGGAGGAAGAAAATGAACAATCAGCGAAACTCGAGTTAGACTAGACTGGTCCCCTGTCTATTTATCCCAGCGATCTCCTATGCCGACGTCTGACATTCAGGCTACACTCGTGTCAGCCACGGATCAGCTGTTTCTTCAAACACGCAAACACGCACGGCCCCTCTGTGTGTGTACACATACACATGCTGTGATTGGCCGTTGATGATTGTCCGTTGATGATTGGCCGTTGATAGTTCCATTCATAAGATCTTGGCTAGACTTCTGACGGCTCGAGTAGATAGCGCCTGCTGCACATTGTACAACACATAGCCTGAACATCTGACGCCACACTTCGAGGCTCAGGGCCCAGTCTAAGTCTAATCAAACGTGAACAGATTTTGTCAACAGAGGGCGATGCGATGCAGGGCAAAGTTCAACTATTTCTCGGTGTGCGTTGTCGACCGATCGTTGATTCACGAAGATTTTGTTGCCAACGAAGTTCAAAACATGGTCAACACAACCGATCATCAAATCACGAATTCTTGAAAACGTGTGTTGATGGAAAAAGTATAATTCAGGACTGATAGTATGAGATAAAAAATCACCCAAAACGCAGTTTTGCGAACTTCACTTCCGTGTTTTGAGGTTAGTTTTTTGTAACATTTTGGCCGCGGTTTATACGCCGCGCGGTTTATACGCTGACACTAAATATTTTTTTCCATATTTTGGAGCATTGCGGTTTATACGCCGGGCGGTTTATAATCCGAAAATTACGGTACTTGTACTTTCAAAGTTTACTTCAATAGCACCGCTAAATTCATCTTTATCACAGTTTAAAAAGTGAAATGATATTAAAGGCAAAGCTGCCAGCATTTGCATCTTGCAATAAGGGATATTTTGTACACCAACCAGGGAGATATTTAGAATGACATTCAGCATAATAGGGAAAAGGTTTCCAGAATCAGGGAGATTTTCAAAAGTTTTCATCAGAACATGGACAGATTTTCAGGGAACTCTCTACAGAATCAGGGAGAGTTGGCAGCTCCGTGAAGGGTGTACACAACATCGGTACTATTGAAAATATATAAGTGTTCACAGATTCACACATTATAGGACGACATAAAGAAAGGAAATACCAAACTAAATTTTTCTTGTGACTTTCACAGGTTTGTTATTTCATGCATATGTTGGCTCACACTGAGTGTATGTAGATACTGGTCTTTGACAATTACCAATGTTTGCTGAGTGCTTTAAGTTATGAAGGATCTTAGGCACAACAATTATAAAACAGCATCTCAAATATTCATCTGGGTATTGAGTATTTATCGGTAATTCCTCGGACATCATTACCAATTTGATATTTCATTTGTACAACTGTAAGAATCCAAATATATTTTGTGAACATCTTCCCATGACTTGATTTAATAGCCATCATCACCAGCGTTAAGAATCCAACCTAAGTGGACAAACTATCTCCTACTCTTTAATAATAATATTAATAATTTAATCAAGTGACAATCTCAAGGGCACATTCCTTAGGGTTGGCTGTGACCCAGTCCAGCGTAAACGACGCACTCATGCTGCCTGTGATTGTGCGCAATATCAAACCTCTGTTTCTCAGCCACCATCTTGGATTCATGTGAAAAGTATTTCCCTCTAAAAACATACTATTTTTCCCAGGAAAAAAAATCAAAACAAAAAATCCATATTCATTACCTGAAAGATAACTTGCGATATATATATATTTATATTTTTTACTGGATTTGATTAATCTAGGGATGAAGATGAAAATAAATCTGAGATGCTGGCTGACTTTATGCCCCAATGCCCCTCTTCATTGCCTTGGCACCCCTTGGAATGTCAGTTAACCTTCCCTCATACTCAGAAGTGCCCACTACTAAAGGAAAAATTACCTTGCCCTTAAAATATCAGGTCTGTGTTTGCATTATAAGACATTTCTTTAAAAAATAACCTCCAAAATACATGTGATATTGTCACATCAATTTATCAAATCATACGTTAAGGATATTATTCAGTTGCTTTTTACAATCAATTTTTTAACAGAAATGGAAATTCACGTTTTCAAAACACCAGTTGTTGAACTGCCAATACAAGAGATCTCAAACAAAAATAGCCCAAGGGGATGCTTTATGTTCACATTTATGTTGGAAATTATAAACACAACTTCAGAAAACTTTCAACCTGCAAAGAAGAAAGTTTACAAAGAGTTTTAAAAGTAAAAGCAGGATAGTGTGATCAAACCCTTGGAGCAAAACCCAGCAAAATACAACATTTTACAGAAAAATAACAATTTCGTTATTTCATTGTTAAAGTACAGACAGGATTCTGACCAAATTTGAGAGAAACCTTTCCTGGGTTGATGTTTTGTTTAGATTGTCCCCAATTAAATAATGGCAAGGGGACATTCCAGTGAACACGAAGTGGGCGTGACCATGGGGAGAGGTGACACAATGAACAGGTGACTTTATTCAGGTTTATTACTAGCCATTATGAAGGGATTCACACCATGGAGCCAGCACAGCAGGGAACCAGTTAGTAGTATCCTGTTTATTTGCCAACGGAGGGAATTGCGGAGTCAATAAAAAAAAGGGAAGGAAGGGATTCCAACTAGTTACGTTTCACTTCTGGTAATTTCCCATGAAATTTACTCCTTGGGAACCATAACCTAAGAAAGTTGTTTGACTGTGAATTGGTGGTGACATGTAATATCCCATTGAATTATTCAGTCTTTCGCATTGACGCTGAAAATAGAATTGTAGTCTAAGATTAATCATTTCTGTCTCGGCTTGGACTAAAATTATTTCACAGACTTGCAAAATGATGGATTAATATTATGACTTGGTTTCATTTTTAAGGGGACTAAAAACTAGTCATGAAGCATTAACTCCATAACCGTTGAAATCTTTGTCTCTAAATGCAAAGGATAATGACCTCAAAATTAATCTGAAAAACCTTTAGTTGACTTCACTGTTTTCAGAATCGCCTTCATCATGATGCAAACGTCCTTGTCCCATTCCATGTTTGTAGTATCAGTAATGGCTAACTGTTCTTACAATCACAAAACAGGGAGCAGACTAAGTCTCCTCTGAACTTCACTTTGATTCCATTAAATAAAATGGCTAAGAAATAAGAATAATTATAAACCACTAAGCTAAAAGATATTTAGATGAAAACAAAGCTGACCTAAAAATTATGTATTTTCAAGGTAATCATGTCCTGCACATTGCAGGTAAAGCTCCAAACCATAATAATCCAAGACTTACAAGTAATAATAATGTAGGAGACAAGGTCTTAAATGGCTGTTAAAAAATCGGCTGCTTTTTAAAAACATGGTCACATGACCTCCTCTAGACGAATCAGAATGGAAAACCTGTCCCAGGTATTGAAATACCATATAAACCTCCTATGATTATGCTGGCAGTCTTTCTTGTTATGTCAATATCTTTGTTCTCAGGGTGCCAATAAGACACTGTTCAAGCATAACCAACATATAACTCTACTCCATAACAAATTATAGAGCCTTTTATTACATTATATATTTTTGATTAAAGATCCGCAGCTTTTAACATTTTCGGGTGAAGCAAGACTTCCTCAGAGAACAATACATTATGAACAACATTTTCATTTCGAGTTGTTTATATTTATACTAGTCTCATTAGGACGGTAGGCTTAAATACACCACCCTTACCCTTCAGGCTACCTATCTGCATCTTTTCAATAAGTTGGCTTTGTTGCCGACAACATGACCATAAAAAAAATAATCCTACCCCAAACCCTGGCAGACCGTTCAAACCCACAGCCACTTCAATCCAGCGTTAGTCGCCTTCATTGTGTCGGGCTGAGGGTAGAGGAATAAAGTACAGTGCACTCCACATGCACTTTTTTTCTGGGAGTTCATGAAAAAAACACAAGGAAAAAAAAAAGTGCAAGATGGTTCCATATACAGCTGTCATTGGAGAGAAGGATCCAGGGAAAGGGTGTGAACATTTTTTTATATGTTTATTCTCTCCGACAAAATTGAAAAATGGTGCTTCAAGATTCTGACAAAACAAGGTGTCAACTCTTGCAGGGGTTGTAATAATAATTCAAAGTACAGGGTTTCAGTCAACTGGGGTTAAAAATTAATTTGGTGTCAGGGACTGGTGGGTTATGAAAAGAACTAGACAGTTTCTTTTGTTCAAGGTGGGGGGGAGGGGGGTGAGGTGACTGGGAGTTTGAAAAACCAATTTGGTAATTTTTGGAATTGTTCTTGTTGAAGTTCAACAAAAGAACACATTTAATAGACGCTCTGAAATGATTTGGTTACAGCTTTTGGTGTCAAAAGTAAACACCTGATACATTGAGAGGCTACTGAGTATTGGTTAATCAATTATCCTAAAAGGTCACAGTATTCCACGGCGTGTCTGTAAATATCAAGTAAATGTTTCAGTTAAATTCTTTAAAAAGTCAGGCCGCTTATGGGGGGGGGGGGGTTGGAATGTCCTGATTAGATGACAAACAAATCTTGGCAAAGTTTTCCTGTTCTTTGTCACAACAGGTTCAACGGAACTTCATTGTTCCATTAGTGTTTGCACTAAGTGCCAAGCCGTGTCTTCCCAGTTTCAGAGTTCTAGAGTTGACTTTGATTTGTTGTAGAAACAAAGTATGGATAAGTTACAATCGCATAACCTCTTTAAAATGAAAATCAATATTAAAATCTAATATCTTCCTTTCCAAATTAAATATATCCAACGTGGAATGCAGCACGGGCTTGACAGGCAAATAAAATATCAAATAAATAACATCAAACCTGCAGCGTATGAAGGTCATCTCTAGCTAAATCCCCACACGCCATCCCAAAATGGAGTTTTCTGTCCTACCATAAGGTTATTTGTGAAAGTAAGTGTGAAATCCTATTACGTGCAGACCTTGGGTTTGGCTAGCTTTTATTCAATGTGATTACAAGAAAGACTGTATGAGTTTGGTGCACGAGATATATACCCGAATTTGCGCAGTACCTGTGTACAAATTGTATAGCATTCCTGTGGTTTGGAATGTTAGTCTACCGAACACTATTCCTGATTAGGACATTACTTCAGTGTGAATCTTTCAACCTGCTCTAGCAACGTACAGTGCAGACTTCTACCTGCGATTTTCCAAACCCATGGGTCATTCTGGATCAAAATTTGGGTGCAACACTCCAATGAAATGAGGTCCTCTAAGGCCATTTTTACATCTATTAATTATTGTCTTGGAAATATTGTTTCACAGCCAAATAAAGGTCTTACTTATTGAATTCCCTTTCAAATAATCCAAAAATCATTGAGGTTGGCCCCGACATGTCAAAGTTCTTGTTCTTTGTATAATTAGTGTAATCTGCAAACTCAAAACACTTTTCTGTAAACAACCATATGGCAATCCATATAGAAGGTACAGTATCTCAGATCTCTCCACTCCAATTTGAAGAGACTGCATTTCTAATAGTAACCTTATAATGTTTACCACCATAGGTAAGATTGTATCTTTTGCTTTCCATTTCCAACCATTTTTGGGGGTATGGAAGGTGAACATGGTCGAAACTAGTTTTTATACCAAACGGCATTTGTGCTCAGGCTTGAGTGCTTTTTGAGCATAATCTTGGGCAACAAAAGTTACCAATGGTAAAGAAGAGGGAGGGATTGAGTAACTTTTGGAAAGTGAGTCAAACAATTTTGTTTAGTTTGCGTAGCCTATTTGCTCGCAATGTGTGTGTCTGGCTATAGTGTGCATGGGAGATCCGTGTTGTGGGGGAAAAAAAAAGTAGCCAATAAGTTAGCCCAATTTCATAAACTGTGCATCACATAACTGTTATTTTAGGAGATTTGACGTTTTTTGCATTGACACAACGATATTCAGCTTTAAACTGCCGTTAAAAACAAGACAATCATTTTTACACGCACTCATGACATACACAAGTGTAGGAGGCTGTGCAAAAAGGAATTAAAATTTAACACTTAAAAAATCACATCTTACTTATCAATTTCGAAAGCAGCCTTACATATTTTCAATTTGCAGGAAGGGAAAACAATATTAGTGACCGTGTTAATAAATGTAGACAGGAGATGAGGTGAGTGTCATTTCTCATTACTACACGATTTGATAATTCACAGGCTGACCATGGTGTGGCTGAGGTCACAACAAGGTCAACAACAGTTCAGTCAAGTTTGTAAGTCCTCTCGGGATGGTTTCAATTGTACAAGGCCTTGAACTTACCTTTGAAGAGGAATGAGAAGCAGACAGACATGTAAGAGGACATTTGACATTTTTATTCGACCATTTTCTCCACTGGCCGTTATAACATCAAATCATGCACAGAACACATATACTAGACTTCAGATTGTGCCTTTATTTCTTATCTTCAATTTGCATGTTATCAAATTCAAGGAACATGTCCAGTCCTTGTACAGTCCTGCAACCATAGTTTTTAATTGATCACGGATAAGGCTGTATGAGCTTATTTTGTTATGAAAACATACCACTACTTATTTGTTATGATTAAAAACAAACTTGTTTTAATTTTGTGACAGATGATACTTCATAATGTGTCACTGATATGCTACTGTCTAATGGCTCCCTCCCCCACCCCAACCCCCCCACCCCAACCCCCCCCCCCCCCCCACCAATTAATCAATGGGATGACTAATTAGGCAATGGGGGCAATAAAAAGCTGCTGTAGTGGATGCTTGGACTATGTAAACACCATACATCACTTAGGATTGACGGATAAGACAACCAAGCAGGGCTGTTCAAATTGTTTGGGTTAATGATGGATTTAATTTTAAACTGACTTTAATGAGCTCATAAGTGATTGCATATTAAAGTATTGGTCTTAAAATTTATTTTTTCATTTTCGTTCTGACGTTAATAAATCACATTTTCCTAGGGTTCTAATCTGGACTGTTACGTCCATCTTTAACATGTTGAGTGAGTGGCCTAATGTAGTTTCAAACATGAGTTTCACTTAAAATTTACATGATTTATCAAAATGCCACAAGAAATGTTCTTGATTGTCAATGAATCTGCTTTTCATGTAATGCATTTTGTTTCATAGTACAATCATGTGGTGAATCAATCCAAGACTCTTCAAGCATACTTTCATACAGTGGAATTTCATGTACATGTACTAAAACTGTTGTATTCTTAGTAAACTTAACATATGTGTACTACATGTAAATGAAAAAGGTTTAGCATATTGTGGTCTTTGAAATTTTTAGAGCTCGAAATTTACACTGGACCAAAATTTACACTGGACTTGCATGTCAGAGGGCAGTGGTTTTAGAGTTGGGGCTGGTAACTCGCGATCAAACAAGTCCGACAGTCTTGTGTTTTTTTCAAGTTTCATAAGAATTTTGTTTGCAAAGATAAACATCATTTCATTGTTATAACTTGATGTAAAACTCACCATATATTCACAGTAAAAACTCATGATACTTGTATTTACCCATAAATGACAGAATGAGGTAAATTTTCTTTAGTGTTTGTTCAACAAAAAACATTTTATTAAACTGTGCAGAAAGTTTGTTTTCGCATTTTGGTTCCAGTGTGGCAGGAGATTCTGTCCCCCCAGAGATTCTGTCCCCCCATATGGCAAACTGTGTAGAAACTTCTTCTGATAGCGCCCTCTTTCGAATCATCCTCCATCATCCCATATTAATTTCCCATATTGGGAGGGGGGGGCAGAATCTCCGGAGGACAGATTTCCCTATGACACCAGTTTTGTATAACAAAAAATGGTCCAGTAGGCATTTGGTCTTTGGATTCTCTAACAAACCCCCACCCCCCAATTCCATCCCTGATTTTATGTTTTGTTACCAAGAACAACCTGCATAAAAATAAAACCTGGACATTTGTGCAGATGTTTAATGATGGAAGTGGAACAACAATACATGTACACCCATGTCTGCGAATTCTAAAATGCCACGATGGTAAATAGAACTGCCTCTTAACGTGACTGTTGAAACAATGACGTATTCTAATTTTTCCAATCAAAGTCCAAGTCAAAAAGCCATTTAGATTTAATAAATCATCGCTTTTCTTTCATTCCTTCACCCGTTCTGTTTACACAGCCCCATACCATGTGAAAAATCTCACGCCCGTAATTTTCTACATAGCATCACACAAATCAGGTCTTATCTAGGCAAACATGTACATTGGCCTATCCGTGGGAACGAAAACACCTCAGACAGCATATTAATCAGGGCAGTGCACAAAGCTTTAGGGAACACGGAACGCTTTTATAGAGACTGTTTCGCACCCCGTTTATGATCAATATGGCCGGTGTACACGCATACGCATGATAAGCGCAAACCACAAGTTCTTATAGTTTGGTTCAGGAAGACTGTTGGCCAAGGATATCATCAATAGGTCCACTGGCATGACATGATGGATTGACCGTTATCAATTTCAGCCGATTTTTTAGCAGCCAATCTCTATGCACAATGTATATTGGCATTAATTACGCACGTACATGTGTACGGACATGTGCGTTTATTCCCTTCTGAACCTTGAGATAATATTAATGGTCATGCGACGAACAAATAAGCTGTTTATAATTAAAAAGGGACATCAGGGACATAGTGAGAGGCTACTTTGCTTCCGCCGAAATTGTACACGTGGTTTCTACATCATCCGACGTGTGCCCCTATGCTCGATGTCCCCATAACATGGAAATGTGCACAAAGATATTTTCAAAAACCTACAAAATTGTTATTACTAAGCAAGTATTGAGACAATGTATTATATTCCAAGTGACTGCATGTTGTGTACACACAAACATATACATAAAGATCAATTTTGTCCGGTCCATAAACATTATGCTAATTTAATAAATTGTGAGACTAATTTAATTGCACTGTGACCCTGACCTGCTTGGGCTAATCACTCTAGGAATATCACAATATATTAGATTACATAATGCATATAATTTTTTATGGGTGCCACAAAGACTACATGGACATCACTGGGTACTGTTAGAGACGCCAAAATCGACCACAGCGGGCATGGCATAGCTTCCGCTGGTGGCTGGCACCAAACTGACGCTGTACGAACGTCTTGTGTTTCTTCTTCACACATGGACCTTTTAGGCTGCATGGGGGCTTTTTACAAGAATTGGATATGGCTTAAATGCTACATCAGTCATACAGGTAGAAACTACATCAAAATGGCTAACAGTGCTAAAGCCAAAGTACGACAAAAGGCATCATGGCAATTACCATAATGAAAAGCAGTCAACGCTATTTGTTATCTGAAGTTAGAAAAGGTGTTCAAAATTTAGTATGACATGACTCAGTGTTGGCCTTTAAAACTTAGCTCTTGAAGGGGTACAGCAATTTTCCTCTGGTAAGGGGCACTCTATGAGGAAAATTTAAATTTGTATTGGAACTTTGCAAAGGGCACCACAGCAAAAGCACAGGGCAACACGGCAATTGCTGTGGGTGCCGTGGGTTATTCGGAGGCCTGTCAGTGTCATAATTGTTTGATACGGTATACATGTACTCTCTTTTACATGTAGTCTTGAGTTGAAAAAAAAACAAACAAGCATTTTCTTCTCTGGAAGTCCAGAAATTTTACCACACAAGACATGAAGCGAAACAGAGAGTAAGGATCTGTGAGGATCAGTGTTTTAAGGAACTGACTAGAAGATGGTAGTACCAAGGCCAAAAAGTTCTTAACATATCAAATTCTGAGTATCAATTTCATGGGGGATGACACGGTAAAAAAAGAACACAATTGTGATGTCAGACTGGATTATAAAAAAGTGGTGCGGGACAGGTTTCCAATTATCTTTGAGAAGGAATTTGACATAGATTGTATTTAATCTACTGAAGTACATTGCAGACAGTCATCATAACAATTATTTGAAATATGAAAATAGCATTATAACCACATGAGCTGGCCATGTACAGTACATGTGTATACTTACGTAGTAGCACAAATGTATACTATTTAAACTACTGCCATGCACTACATGTAATGTACATATAGATGCATACGAACGTGTACAATACTATACACAATCACTTCAGCCTGGTGTATCTGCCTACATGACCCTTGTTTTGACCTTTGTGAAAATTAAGATGTTCCCATAGATGAGTAACAATTTCTAAAGCACCCTTGCCCGACATGAAATTATTTTGAGACGGAAGGTGAAAGAGAGTTGTATTCAGGTTATTGTCAATTATTTATTTTCATTTATTTATTTATTTATTAAAGCACATTGTTTCCTCAAAAGAATCCTTAAAACAATACAAAATAAAAGGTTCCGAAGACTTGTTTAAAATAATTTATTACTCTGTTACATTGTACTTCATACTAAAAGCAAGTACATGTAAGAAGACTGAACTCGTTTTGTACACACTGACTGCTAATATTGAGTAGGAAATTGGTGAGTTTTGAGTAGCAACTGATACTTTTTGTGTAGCATTTTGCTATGCAGATACTGTACAATACAAGGGAAATCGTTCACTGTGTGTTTTGTTATTATGTTTAGTTGCATATTACAGGAAATAAATATCATTTTACAAACTTTTTACAAATAAAAGGAACAATTCTTTAAAATGTCAACTTTCCTGAAAATGTGATCTGCCACAATGAAATAAAAAGACTAATAAAAATGCTAAAAATAAAGACTTTTGTGTACTTATTCTCATGCAAAATGCAATTTTTAACTGTTCATTTACAGAGAAATACCAGTAATGTAGTTGTTACAATGTGTATAACTTCTATTCCAATCAGCATAATGCTGGTAAACCCATCAATAATGATACGACTTTTATTTAGGACTATAAAATCCGAACCTAACTACAGACTTATGAGGGCACCCATCATATCATTGATCCAATAGCCTCATTTTATTTGATGTCCAGTCTCCCTGACCTAAATACATAAGTCTAAATTACACGCGATTGAACACTCCACGCTCTACTACATAATGATGCAAAGAGCTCCTCTACTACTACAGTACATGTGTTGGGCCTTCAATGCATTACTACGGATACTCATTCATTAAGTCCATTTCCTGAGGTGCTGGTCATTTCATTAGACATCAATGCAATGAGATTGCCCACAATCTCACCATTAATTCGTCACACTTAAATATAATTAAACAGAGGAAGCCCATTACATGATTTATGTTGAGGGCACACAAAGATGCACATATAGTGTACACATGCAAGCGTCAACCAACTATTTATATTCTTCAGTACCTCGACATTATTGTCCATGTTCAATACGGTTGTGTATAAATACCTAAGGTTCTGTAAAACATGTAGTTGATGATATAACCATATGATTTTGCAATTGATACGGCATGCTCCAAAAACTGCTGCACATATCAAATTTTGTCTGCAGCCATGGCAGCAGGATTAAATACATATAAAAATTATAAAGAGTGAAAGTCAAGAAAATAAATAAATACCCTTACATGCGATTCATGTCATTTTCAAGAAAGTTTAAAAATCTGATTAATTTCAATATAAACACAATGTTAACGATCTTTGAAAACCTTGTTTCGATTTTTAATAAACAACTTTACACATGAAAATTTTGATAGAATAAGTGATGTTTGAAGTTTTGCATGGTGTGGAAGATAAGAAATAAATTATAACTAGTAAAATTGCAGGTACAAGTTGTACAACCATATGTTAAACTCTACTGGCCTGGAAGGAGTGATGGCTCTGAAAAGAGCCGGTGTGGTCTGGAAGTTTCGAACAGTATACTCTGCTCATCTTCTCGAGAATGAAGAATACTTGAACATGGAAAGGTTTCGAATCACCAAGTGGCCTGTATGTTAACAACAACAACAACAACAACAACAACAACAACAACAACAACAACAACAACAACAACAACAACAACAACAACAACAACAACAACAACAACAACAACAACAACAAACAAACAAGGTTCATAGTGTTTTCTCTCTGCAGGCTCCACAACGTTCCAGACTTTTTTGAGGATTCCCTACAATACGATTACCAAGGCATTTTGAAATATGGTGATTATCTCTGGGGCAAATTTGTCTGCATACCTAATCCAAACAGTGCACTCCTACCGTGTCCACCATACCTCAAAAAGGCTACAATGTAGAGAATGGATGTGTAGCAAATTCGACCAGACGTTGAAGAAACCATGTTCTCAATGATGAGATACACATAAGGAGTTAGTCTGGGGGTGGCAGGGTACCCTGCAGCTTTAACAGCCCAAGTGTGTCGACCACACCATTGCCAAACAGATGGACAGCAAAGCGTTCATCATTCATGTGGCACAACTGAGATGACTGAATAAACTTTCATGATATGGACCCTCATTTCAACATTGAAAATGCCATGTGTGTTCTGAAACACCTGGGAAAATTGGACGGACCAAGAAGTACGTTGACATGCCTCATACTAATAATGTATGTTCCCTGAGAATTATTTTGTCTGAATTTATCAAGATGGTGGACATATTGTTAATCTGGCAGACTAAATAGATACAAAAATATTAAATCTTAAATTTTCAGGAATATTTTGTTTGCTACATGTAGGCCTATTTGTTTTGATTGTCCTTGATTCCCCTAAACGGGATTATATTTTTTCGATTTGCATAAATGATCATCCAATTCCAACAGCTGGCTTAGTTTACGACTTTTCATTTCTAACTAAACAAGTGATGGATTAACTTCTGTGAAAAGTAGTGATTTGCTAAATTTCAAAGAACATAAAAAGTTTGATCTGTATCTTGTAGGTACCATTGTATGCACTATGAAATTTTTATCAATTGATGCAGCAGTTAATTGAAACAGCCCTTGAGGAGAGAAAACAAAGATGGCCGCTCAAGAAATATTGCCAGGTACATGTGGCATAGGCTTTTACTGTGCATTATGTGTATATGTACGTACATCACGTACATAGTACACTGTGTGTGCATTGAACCATTGTAGAGTTTGACTACTGCAGAACCTATAACTCTTCATCCATAATACAAGAATTACATCGTATTAACCTTCCAGTTGAGTTGCAAATAACACAGAGGCAATGACGATGTACAGTTCACATGACCATATTTGTAGTCTACAATGAGTACTGCCAGCCTTTACTCAATGTAAACTGCATAAATTGAAGTACATCCATGGACAGTCTGTCCATCCATCATGACTGCATGTACCACTCGCAAGGTCAGTGTACATGGTCTACACATGTAGGCCTAGTATAAAGATGACATGCAAAGAGTAAGTCCTGGAACCTGATGTTGGAACGTTGAACATTAGGCCTCTCAATATTTACTGGGGTGAATGAGAGTCAGTTTAACCCCAAGCATACCCTGAACTAACCAGGTTAAACACAGGAAATCCACTGAGTTATTACATGGGAAATTACAGCTGGTTTCTGAGAGGATCCTTCAGTTAAATTGAAGATTCCAGTTGCTCAAGTCTGGAATTTCACTATTTCAGGGCCAAGGTCATGTCTACTTCATTGTAACCTGTTTAGTCTCAAAGAATCTGTGTATTACAATTTACAAAAGCACCTTGTGATCCTCCATAAAATAGATTTTGGATTATTTTATATGTTCAAGGTTCATTATAAAAGGCACTGTTTTAAAAGGTTCTGCTTATAAAGTACATCCTGAAGTCTTGAATCTCATTTCTGCTTTGTGTTTCTCTGTTTAGCTGTCCTCTTTTACTGACGTTCCTGTTATAAAGAGGTAATTTTTGGCCAGTCTCAGCTATCTTTTTATGACAAGAAACGACTGTATTCTTATAATACAACAACTTCTTTTTGAATTTGAATGTATAGGATGGAAATCTTTACCTTTGGCTGCTGGCTAAGAGCTTGGAGGACCAGAAATCCCATGCAATGACCATTAAGTTAATGACCAATTGACCATTGCAATGAAACATTTTCAATGTTTGAACTTTTTTAGTTACTGGCCAGTGTAGGCCCAGTTAACTTGCTGTTTCACTAGTCCATCAGCTTTTTCACTTCAAGTCCATAATTTCATATTTTTTAAAGAGGGATGCTTTTCAACACTGAATTTGCCAGCAGAACCACTTGGAGTGAATTTTGACTGGTCCTCATGTGTTTCAAATGGCATTTGGACAGTGGACCAATGTTAAGGGAGAACGATGTTCATTCGTTCCAAGTATTCTGTATGAACTGTTTAGTGTTGTACTTTATTAGCGTGCACGTATCATTGTAAATCTAAATTTGAATGAACATGATAGCTTGGGGGATCGTTTGGTTGTGTGTCAGGCCAGTGGTTTCATTTGGAAAGGGCAAGGCCATTTGCATTTTGCAAAGGGCACTTACATTGGTAAATCTTAAAATATATGAGAAATTCTTTAAGGGGCTCCAAGGCCAAGACCAGGGCAACAGAGTCCATCACCTCCGTGTAATTCCAGGCCTGGTATGTTACACCAAGAAGGGTTATGCAAGAAGGGGTTACACTGTGAGGGACTCTGGTAATATCTTCCCCTCCTCTGGCTACCTTATACTTAGGGTTTATGTTTGATTAACACTACAGGCAGATGTGAAGATGAACTGTAGTAATCCAACACTACTAGCAGCTTACGCATCACAATAAATGAACAGTACTGCAGCCCTTATCCTTCATTAGTCTCACCATTGTGGGATGGAGTCATGTAGGCCATGACTTGGGACAAAACACTAAAAGGAAATTCTTGGACCCTTTGATGTGAGGTATTATTCACAAATGAGCTCACAATGAAGGATGTTTAAGGACCCCCTCTTTAGGAAGAAATAACAGGGGGATAACTCAGGAGGGATTAGTACGTTTACGCTAATATAGTTGACATTGGATATAGGCAAAGGCAGAAGGATTCAATCTTGGGAAAGCTCTGGCATCAGTGCTCTTTTCCGCATGTTTTTAAATTAGTATTCCAAATGTGAGGGATTTCAGCTAATTGTTGTACATTGATTGTCGAGTTAAACAATATCAATGTGTGGTAAATACATTTGTTGATGTTCACATCAAAGCATCCAATCAAAAAATACAAAATTATATCAAGTACAGAATTTTTCTAGTTAAACAATGCAGCGTTTTGTAATTGTAAATTTAATTTACTTTGTGCTGTACCTACTACATGTAAATCTATACGAATCGATTAAACAATCTGCAATAAAACAAATTGTTCAAAACTCTCCAGTCAGTTTGTCTGATTTGAATTAATCAGCATTCACTTTCCTTTATAATCGGAGAACAACAAATTACACGCCACCAGGTGCATGTCGGACACCAAACAATAGCTGTGCAGTGTGTGTACAGACAATAAAGAAAATGAACTGAAATCTTTCATAACAAAAAATGTCATATCCATAGATTAATTTTCCGGATGACTAGGAAAGTGATGTCCGCACATTTTTTTAATGATAAATAATTACAGTATAAAAACTCCCTACACAACCCACAAAAGTGATTAGTCTATTTATCTTGAATTATGAATGATTCCCCAGGCACCTGGAATGATCTACCAGATAAGTCACTGACAATTGTTATTGTAAATTATTGTTCCATTTACCGGTCATGTACATTGCCTTAAGCTTGTAATGACATTGAGCCCCCAGTTCAAATGAATTTTAAAAAATCAATTAATTCATTATAACTTTGGTTTGTTAGTCTACATACAACTAATCTATGCAGCTGATGACAAACAAAAAACATGGTTTTTTTTTATTTTAATACATTGTCAACTGTTAAATAATTCATGATTAGAGTTCATGATTTCATTCACAATAAATGACATTGGGTTGGAAAGGCAAGCATTTTGGGATTTAACACAAGTATACATGTGGGCTAAAAAAAACCATGATGATATTAAATATCAATTTATAACAACATTTTAAATGGTCTGACAATGCATAATACAATTTATTGTATGCATGTTTTTCTCTTCACAATCCTAAAATATCTGTATGCCTGTTGTTAAGGTTGGCATCACGAACATTGTTTAAAATTGTGAACCATGCTAAAGTTGTACAAACCATGCCTACAGAGGTTTTGTAATAAGTCAGATTGAGAAAAATAAAAGCTAAATTTTTCTGTGAATTTATTTCTTTACAGAAACGCTGCAAAGTTGTATGTTAAATTTGAGAAAGTTAAAGAGGTTTTGTAATTTAAAGTCAGATTGAGAAAAATAAAAGCTCAATTTTTCTGTGAATTTATTTCTTTACAGAAACGCTGTAAAGTTCTATGTTAAATTTGAGAAAGTTAACAAATACTTTTCCAAATTATCTAGTCTGGCTGGGTGACTGAGATGGTATTTGGACAAAGCAATTCAAACTCGGATAGAGTTCATGAGCACCACACTCTCATGAGAGCTGCACGCTGGGAATGCTGTGATTTTCCACAACAGCAGCTGTTCATCATAAATTTGTACACAACTGACTGCAGTAAACATTTTTTTTTTTAAGATAAAGCAGAGCTGCCAACATCTACATCTTGCAATCGGGGAGATGGTTAGAATTACATTCAACATATAGGGTAAAAAAGCTCCCATAATCAGGGAGATTTAAAAATATATATATCATCAGAACATGGAGAGATTGGTTTATTTTCAGGGAACTTTCTGCAGAATCAGGGAGAGTTGGCAAGCTCTGATAAAAGGTAAAAGAGGAAACAAAAGTCCAAAATCTCCGATTACAATTTGAATTGCTTGTTCCAAGCTTTATCAAACAGTTGCTCCACAAACCAGTTACATCGGAAGCAAACAGGCTAAATAAAACTGGGACTAAACTTCTGAGCAGATTATTCATCTCTCAGGATAAAAATAAATTGTAAAAACCACATTAGAAATAATTAAGGGTGTCGGAAAGTGAACAATCTGTAACTTTAAATGCACCTTACATGTATTATTGTACAGTACATTGCTTGGCTTCTTTAAAAAAAATGGCAAGGGACACATTAAACAATATTTCAGTGTGCAAAGAATAAAAAGTGTAAGTTTCACAAAGTACCCACATGTACTTGGTTTAAGACATTAGTCTCTTCAATCGACTGGCACTAAAAATTAAGCATGCAAACAGGGCTTTCAAAGGCAAAAACACATTATAATGCTTGTCTTGTGTTCCCTAATTTGTAGGTTAAATCACCAACTATGACATTAATGTATTGGTGGTTATATATTTATTGGTGAGAAATTCTTGAAAAACTCCAAAAGGAAAAGCTCATTTACCATGGCTATAGTACATTGCCCCCTTTTGGAATCCTTGCACAACAAAAAGTAAAAGTGTAATACAAGCAGTGTTAATGCTACTCAATGGCAAATGCACTTATCATTATGATTTTTCAAAAGTCTCCTTTATTTTTTTTAATGGAAAATTTTAAGTGCCCTTTGCAACATGAAAATGTTGTCAGATTTTCTGAAATATAATGTTAAGCTGACCAGAGGGGCACATGATGCACCTTTCATCCAATAGTTTAATTTGAAACAAATGCAATCATTCTGTTAATTTTCTTAATTTTAAACTACTGAAAAGGTTTTATTTCATTTAAATTTCGTCGCGTCATTGCAAAAACATCGAATCTCGAGTTTGCTAAAATGTTGTGCAAAAACGTTGTATCTCAGCGCACATTTGTTTTGTGTGTACATCTGGGCTTTCAAAACCGAAATACAACGTTGTAAACAAACTGGCACGTAATGCGTAAAAGTGTTATTTTAAGAGATACACTGTTTTTGCACTGCAGAGTGATTTTGAACTGAGGGAAAGAAAGATATGACTTAATAGATTTTAAACATTTATAGAAACAAAAATTGTTGGTGTAGTGTAAATTAGATTGTTTTGGCTCAATTTGCCTCAGATAAGCTTTAAACTGATTAAAAATTACCTATATAGTATATTAGAACTGATTAACATGACAACAACAAAAATGCAACTTTCAAGATAAAAAAACCCTCATAAGACTACAGTCATAACTCATGTAATTTGACTTCATGTTCAATTTTCAAGATTTGTATACCTCAAATGTAACCCAAATCATGGAGAGTGCTAAAATATATACTGAAAAACCCATGTATGATTTTAAGTGTGCGTTCTTCTTAAACTACTAATATTAATCAGTATCGACTGGAAGAATACTACACAATTCGATAATGAACTCAAAAGCTAAATTAAAAAATTCAATCCCAGTCAAAAACGAATGTTTATGTTTTTGTTTGTTTATTTATAAATATAAGAATTAGATAAATAAGAAACAAGACTTTCTTAATCAAGTCAAAAACTTCACAAACTCTTTAACAAACAATATTTTACAAATTAACTACTTAAGCCTACACCATGAAGAAAGACTGACTGTGTGATATGTGAGTTTCTATAAAATTCATTTACCATAACTTCAATTTATTTGGCACGCAAACCGTGTTATCTTTATGTGCACTACCGCCATGTTGTTATCTGACATTTCGTGCAATTTGCCCCATGGTTTGACATTGCCAACTCGGTGCTCAACACGCGCACGGAACGCCTCAAAACGCCGAACATTTCGGCAGAAATTCCCTCCAATATCCACAAAACAACGCAAAAATCTTACCAAAAATATACTCAAGCTCACTTACCTGAAACAACAACGGTTAGAAGACCCATGCAGGCTGAGAAAACTGCAAAATTCCAGTAGTTAGTTGTCCCGTATAGTCCTCTAAAAGTCGCCATTTTGATAAACTGTTTGCAAGGGTTGATTGTCAATATATGCGCACTATCAATCCATTCACATGCCAAATGCCAATCAATGGGGGGCTGTGCAGGGGTACACGGGTTTGCGTGTGAATTGAATATTCATCGCCTAATCTGACGTCACATTCAGCATGTGCCATTTTCCGGTCGGGGGTTTTGCGATGGAAAGGGGAGCGATGTGAACCGACGCCCGGAAGGTGATCGAAATCTTCGAGACTCTACACTTGACGATAAAGATATTCAAAACAAATCATAATAAAAGAAAGAAATTTGGAACGACAGAAGGAAAAAATCACTTAAACTAAGTGCTTCAAGGGAAGGTATAATATTGGTTATTGGTTACACACTAATTGGAATCATTTCCGAGTTTGGTTATCTAATTTCAGAGCGCTCACTTGCCTTCTCCATCTACAAAGTAAAACGGGAAAATATTCGTTGTTTTCTTTTTAAAAAATGGTGTCAGTACTTGTGATGGAACATGGCAGTTTTATATTCCATGTAATCGAAATGCCATAACTGTGTACATCATTAACCGTAATAGGGGAAATAAGTGAAAGCGTGCGGTATTATTCCATTTCGAAGATGTTGTAACGGCTGTACGCATGCAAGCTAGTAGTAGAAGTATTTGGAGGCATAATCAATGATGGGGTTCGAATAAAGGTTTACCCTCTCCATTCCTCCACCCCCTGGCGGCCAGGGTATTGTTAAACAATGATGGTTTCCAAGAAATCACCAATTGCACCTTCCGATGGCCAGCTTGTGTCTCGACATTCCCTGCCAGTGTTACGCCCTGACCACCCCTCGTCATAATTATCAAGACGCCCAACCCTTGAAATTAGTAGTCCCACTTCATTATAACTATCAAGGAAGATTAACAAACGCGCCAACAAAACTAATAAGCAGCCAGCACTCTTCTGTAACAATGGGGGCTTTTCTTTGCTTGTGTAAACGTTTGCTTGGCAGAGTCTTTCCTTCTTTTGTTAATTTCTTGAGGAGACGTCTTAAGATGTTGGCTTGGTGGTCTCAACCCTTATAAGAGATGAACAGGCGGTTTTACCAGTGGTCTGCAAGAGTATAGAGATTTGTACATACAGGATTGATTGTACATTTACCTGGTTATGCTCCACAAGTTTAGTTGTGTTATTTCCATTAAACTGCACAACTTCTAATTCATTTTGAAGAAATTATTCAAGTTGGAACTTAGCAACTTGTTGTTTTCTACCTTCATAACCTAAAGAATTGATACTCTAAAATTAAAAAGAAACTCACATAAGCTGTAAGTTCCACTTGTTAGCAATAGTGTAGTTGTGTTGAGCATGGAGGAAGAAAATGTATTTTCTTCCTCCATGTGTTGAGAAAGTAAATACTTTACGACACATTTTAGAGTTGAATTATTTCAAAGACATATAATCAAAATGATATTTGCAGACAATAAACAAATTTATTTGAGAACAACAAGCAAACTATAGAAAAGCTAATTCAATTTTTGTGTTGTCCTCCCAGAGGAAAAAACAGTCCTTTCATCACATGGCAAAACATTGCCCCAAAAGTACCATGTACAATTTTCCGTTTTTAGTTATCCCCTTTTTCATAGTGGAGCAATCCCAAATCCCAATGTTTACACAACAGGGGGCCGGAGTGTCGCCGGTGAGTCGTCAGAGTGGACAATGCGGAGGTCACCAATTTTCCCACAAAGAAATTTATTTTGCGGTAACACAAGCTGCTTGCGAGTGGGGTTTTATATTCTCTCGATTTTTGAGGCCAACCGTGACCATATAAAAAGTGATTTTTAATTATAATCTATTATAAATTATAATGTTAGATTATTCAATTTCCAGTCAAAAGTTGGCATGTGCCGAGAGCTTTTCTTGTCCTTCCACGCAATCGTTGCCAGTAAAATAGTTTCCGTTGGTCCCGTTTGTGAACAGCCAATTAGGCATATTATCTTTAACAAAATATATAATAATTTGCAAACCGTCAATTCAATCAAGTTTTCAGGCGCATAACCAAGACAGGATAATTCTCTAAAAATAGTCTCAAAGTTACAATTGTTCAGAGATTTGTTATAACTAAGGTAAAATTGCTTTCAGACACAAGATCACGACCCATCGCGAACACGGGGACAACGTCATTAAAAAGCCTTTATAATTATAAAGCAACGTGGAGGAACTGATATTACGCCCTCTATTGAATGATGGCGCTGTAACAAATTTTTCGTCCAAATACCCTTTTTTTTATAAGGGTGAACAGCACTAAACAAACTTCCCATGCCAACCAATGCCGAAAGCTATCATATTCAAAAATACTATAAAAAGGCTCTCAGCTTCTTGAAATCTAATCAAATATATTTTCGGACAATTCAACTTCAAATTTCTTTTCAACTTTTGGCAAGTCGGCGTTTAAAATGTTTGCTACATACGCCGGAAAGTATCACCCCCGAAAAGGTGCTTTTTCCAAAACCAGCTTGCCGCCAGTTTTCATGAAACATCCATCCATTTCTCAAAACCCAAAAGACAAAGTTAAATTTACCAATTCTTCAAAAGTTGAAGCACAGAACCCCCAGGTTGTAATAAATTGTCAACTGCATGACCCCCCAAAAAACATTTTTTAAAAATATGGTTGGTTTAAATTTTAATATGATAATTAGTTTGGCGCACACCAATTATTGCATACTCAGTGTGGTGCACCCATAAAGTTTTGCATTATACGGAATCAGTTTAAAACAAAAGTTTAAAACGGTGCGTAGAGATAATGTAATAACACATACCTATTTGGGGGTAAATTGCCTACCGATAGGTGGAAAAGTGAAAATAAAATCATAACAATATGATTTTCAGATACCAACCAATAGACAAGCAGTTTAAGTAAACATAACTTTTAAAAAATACAAAGTAATTGACATTCTAGAAAACGTTATCACTGTGGATGGGACTTGTGGCTAAAGGAAACACTTAGGGTACAAACTACAGATTTAATAGACAACACAAGGAAAGAGCATGATTTTAGTGCCCCATATGTGGCCCGCCCCTGTGGACACACGTAAAAAGCCAGTCGGTGGGCGTGGCGTAGCCGGGGGGGGCTTGGGGGTACGTGTCCCCCCCCCACAAATTTCCAGTGCCCCAGGTGCCCCCGCGAGAAAAAAAATCGCGACAGTGCTCACAAAAATGAGTGTTCTTTTATGTATAATCTAATGTAGTGAACGATCGCAATTGGGATCACAACCACGGCCATAAAATGCCAAGAACATAAGAGGATGGTGGCCACCTGCAGCGTACCCCTCCAAAAATAAAAGCATGACCACCACCACTGACGAACACATTCCCCCTAGCCCCCCCCCCCACGTAAAATCAATGCCCCCTTTGCCCCACCCCCCACCCAACAAGTCCTGGCTACGCCGCTGAAGCCAGTCCAACTACATGTATTATACGAAGCAACATCTCTGTGCTTTTGGACTCTGTGACTAGCTGTGATTACACCTCCATGCTGTGATTGAAGTGATAACATTTTTCCATCCACTGCACGAAAGAGTGTTTATTCATAGTTTCGGAACTTTGTTTGACCATGGAGGTGGTTTGACACTACCGCAACGCCTTCGAACACGTCATTCGCTAGGAAAATTACTGCTACAATTAGCGCCCAAATAGGCGTCGTAGATAATTTTAACCTTAGCACTGCATGTAATGCGCACAGCGGTTTTTACATTGGGCTTGATATTATGACGCCAAACTTACAATGACGTCAGAGAAATGATGATTCAC
Organism: Pisaster brevispinus; assembly: GCA_023634235.1. Classification (NCBI taxonomy): domain Eukaryota; kingdom Metazoa; phylum Echinodermata; class Asteroidea; order Forcipulatida; family Asteriidae; genus Pisaster; species Pisaster brevispinus. The sequence goes on along the minus strand of JAMKCF010000015.1, from coordinate 7,580,158 downwards.
TTTGCCTATTTATAAAGACATGTGATGAAGGGAAATAGTTTCTGCACACAAAACAAGATAAACGTAAAATAAAAAGATCAAGTGCATTTACAATTCAGAAGAGTACTGGACAAGTAGAGGACTGTTTCGACTAAGAGCTGTAGTTGTTTTCCAGTGGTGTTGCATCGTTGTAGCGAAACATTTCATTATTTCCATTCATAAAACAGTCAGCTGGTATATTAAATAAGGTAGGTTAAACTTCCAATGTATTATTACTGGTACTACGTCATAATGAGGGCAAACTCCTCCCTCATTTATCAGCTCAGTCACTCATTGCACAGAACAATAATATTTATTACTGGAAAACCTAAATTTCATTTTACAAACATGTGGAGGTAATTGACAAATTATAAATACAGAAAAGCACGTCAGTTTTATGATATTAACTACGCCCTAAAAATTGCATTTAAAAATAAACGCGATAAAAAGATTTCTCAAATCGAAGCCGCTAGATGGCGCTCTTCACTGTTGTTTCATCGACTCAACGAAGGTGTACATGGGCGTAAAATCTATCACAAAATCGAAGGAAAAATACCACTTTTAAAGTAAAAACTTGGATACTTTCGCAGAGGTATGCTTAGCTATATATATTAGTTACCAGGATCCATTCTGTTTTAATCTAATCAATGTATATTTAGACTTTTGGTTAAAACAATAAAATAGGACTGAACCAGCACGACACGCAGTGCAGCACCCTGCTGTGCAATCGTGTATGGGTGTACTGGCTACTGACTGGACTGCACTGTGTCGAGTACAGTGAACTTCTACGGGGGTGCGTACGTGTTGAAAAGGGTTTTGAATTTGGTGCATACAGTGACGTACATTTGTTGTAAAATGTAAGATGAAAAAAAGTGGATAGGCGTGGTATTTATATGGACATTGGCAGTATGACCCAATCCAATTACATGTACATAGCTATATCAGCTTTATGACTCGGGAAAAACTACTTTACTTAGTAAAACAAATTGAAGAATATTTTTATTTGAAATATCAATGGTTGGTGTCTCCAAATATTAATTGTTCACTTTCAAATATTTTTTTTTTAGTGTAAAAGAAAAAGGTGTCAACAATGAGCTTTTACGGAGGAGGAGGAGGCAGCTATCCCCCGCCACAAGGCGGTTACCCACCTGCTCCAGGGGGTTACCCACCTGCCCCAGGGGGTGCTGGGTACCCGCCTGCCCCAGGAGGTGCTGGTTACCCACCAGCACCAGGTGGTGGTTACCCACCAGCACCAGGTGGTGGAGGCTACCCACCATCGGCTCCAGTGGGGGGTGGTTACCCTCCCGCCCCTGGTGGAGGTTACCCACCTGCCCCAGGGGGCGGTGGCTACCCACCTGCGCCAGCACCTGGTTACCCTCCAGCACAAGGGGGTTATCCCCCTGCATCAGCCCCGGGAGGGTACCCCCCAGCAGCGCCCTCACAGCCTGGGTATCCACCCGCTCCACAACAAGGCTATCCTCCAGCGCCAGCTGTAAGTTCATATAAGATTTGGATATCAAACTTATCGTACAAACTATTTAATAGTGGAATTTCTCTTTTATTAAAGGTTGGGTCATAGATTGGTTTTTGTCAATAAAATGCTGATTTATAAGCAGAATTATCAAGACGGATACAATAAAATTCATGTATGAAAGTTTCAGCTGAGTACAGTGTCTACTTGTTTAGAAAACAGCAAAAAAACTGTTGCAGTATTTTCACAAGATATTGAATACATCACATTAAGCGTGGTGACAGTTGGTACCAACCACATCTCTGGCCACAGCATTCATGAACAGAAACCAACCCTCAGAAATCTGAGAAGCAATTCATAAGTGTCAAATGCAGAGTCGAATGTTTTTGGGTGAAAGATTATCCAAACCATATTACTTTGAAGGGGATCCTTGATCAAAATGTTTTATAATATCAACAGCTGCAGTGCTTCTCACTTGTTTTTATGGTAATTAACTTTTGTAGTATTCACCAATCTATGACTGCACTTTTAAATGTAGAGTTTCTTTTTTACATATATTTTTTTAAAGAAAATGTTTTATTTCACCAACCAACCAACTGCAGTAAACTGCCAATAATAGAGAGTGATTAAAAATGTTAGTACATAAACATCAACAATTTCTGTGGTAATTATACAAAATTTAAAAAGAAATCTTAAAATAATTCCACAACTGAAAAATATACAAAAATGAAAACAATGTCCAGTAGGAATAGATATAGAAACTCAAGATTGAATTGTACAATTGTACAACGCCTGTAATCTTTCAAACAGACACTTTATCAAGCTATTTTAATGTGTCACATGCTTTGCCAAATTTCATATCCAGAATGCTTACGTACGGTTTGTTTTTGAATCGAGGTGTGAATAAGACGGATGATAAAAATCAAAGGGACATTTTTCGATAAATTTGTGATTCATTTACTTGGATTTTGTTTACATTCCAGGCTCCTATGCCTATGCCTAGTGCAGATTATGGTGGCACTACTGGGCTTCCATACAATCCAGCGCCGGGGCCAGCTCCAGGCATGGGCTTTGCAGTAAGTACTCTTTCTATTTTCCATGCTCTGAGATACAATAAAGATTAGGGTCACAGAGGCAAAACATTCTGTTCATACAATTATAATTTTTTTTGATATGTCATATTTTCTTTTAACCCCCAAATCTGATCTTGCTAAACTACCTGAGGCATGTTTCTGAGTAAGCCATCTGCATCAAAGAAAAGATGAAATACTTTTGCTAAGTCGGGGCTCGAATTTTACACCAGGCCACAGGCCCGAGGCCAGTAGTTTTAGTGTCGGGCCAGTAAACTCATGATCAGACAAATCCGGTGTTCTTGTGTTTTTGCAATTAAGTAATAAAACCTCACTGTGTGTAGGCCTAATATCTTGAATAAAAATACAAGTTATGTTCAAATGTTGACTTTGAGTCTGATAAAATACCTTTCAATTCTATCAAGAGTCATGAAGTATAAAGACAAATGAGAAATACAATTTCTAGTCTTGTAAAAACAATTCTGGTCCAGTAAATATTTTGAGCAACAAGCCCTGTGGTCGTGTGGGTTTCTCTCCCAAACTCGAGTCCTGTAGTTGGTTTATAGATACTGATTTTTGAAGCTACTTTTTACAATTTCTTCTTTCAGCAACCTCAACTGTCTTCAAGTTATAATGATCCATACACAAATCATGCTGGTTTCACCGTAGGTTATTGATTTTAACAATGAGGCTTTTCCAAACGGGGTTTAGGCTTTGGCCATATTGGCTATTTGCCGTGTTAGACTGGGGTTTGGAAATGATCGTTGCTGTGCATTGAAAAAAACATTCATAAATACCTGGGACAGTTTATCCATTCTGATTGGCCGAGAGGAGATCACATGGCCATGTTTAAAACGGCAATATAAACACCATTAGCCATGTTTAAGCATGGCATGACCTTTTTTAGTCAAAAGAGGGCGCTACCAGTTGAATGTACGGGGCACGCAAATTTCATGGCTCAAGTTGGTTGGGCGCATAATTTTTCTTGCGCAAAATTGAACCTTGCGTGCGATTGCTTAAAAACTTGCGTAAGGAGTTACTTAGTGCTCAACACGTTAGTTAAATTCAATGTAGAATCGAGGGGAGCTGAGGCTAAACTGTCAGATTTGTCCTTAACTTTTACAAGGTTTTTGGATGTTTTTAACGGAAGGTATTTATGGATGGGAATAAAAGAGTGGTGACTGTCTTAAACGTCCATTTAAAACCTTGCAGGGTCGTGGCCAGACGATGAAGGACCTCACACAACCTTGACTCTGCCAGTTTAATAGGGCCGTTTAGGACCTCGTTACCACTCTTTCATTTCCTTATCAGCACAGAGTTTGTTATGCAGTGGTTTGGTTTTTTTTGGCAATGAATTTGATTTTGGACCTCGGTTTCAGATTGCTGCCAAGCAGGAAACAGGATGTTTGCTTACAAAAATGAGTAGGGAGGACCCAGTTACAGACAATGTCCATTTAAAGCAGTTTTAGCGGGTAGCGTTTTTCATTTTCCGCTAAGTAAGACTTTTGCTTTGCAGCTTTGTGAAATTACTTCCCCATTGGCATGCTGTGTTGGATTATTGTTTAATTGTGGCTGTTTATTTTTCCCAGGGTGTTAAAAATGTTTGTTGAAATTGTTTGTCACACCCTGGTATTGGAATGGAATAACTATGTCAACAAGTTGCTGTTCAGAATGCGTTTGATTTATTTAAGCCTCCATAAAATAATGCGAGCGTGCAGATTTATTTTGAAAGGGAAAGATTAAATGTAAATTTACTACAATAACCCTCTGGAATAAGAACATCTCAAATATTATCATAAATCCATATCTGATTTTGGTTGTTGATTATTAGGGTGTTTATATTGAATCTTTAAGATAATTGATGTACTGGAACAGGAATGTTAATCTACTTTTCTTGTTAAAGGTATGATACAGGTTTGGTAAGGTTAAAAAAATATAACTGTTTAATTTTTGTCTGAAAGCTTAGCTGACAGATTATGACATTCATACTAGTACCATTCCTGTCTGTGAAATATTTCCCTGTGAAGTGAAGTCATATTAGAGAAAACTGTATCTGAAAACTTTTAAAAAATTGCAATCAGCTGATTTTAGTTGATACAACTGAAATTAATGACAATGTTACATGCTGAAAATTGTGCGTGGTTGTCAGTATTTTCTCCTGACTCACACAATGGATTAAGCCCAAATTTTCACAGAGTGTGTTATTTCATGACATGTGGCGTGTCGTGGCCGAGTGGATAAGATCACTGGACTCAAGCTCTGGTGTTTCTGATCAGCAGAGTGTGGGTTCGAGCCCCGGTCGTGACACCTGTGTCCTTAAGCAAGACACTTAACCATGATTGCTTCGTCCTTCGGATGGGACGTAAAGCCGTTGGTCCCGTGTGTTGTGTAACGCACGAAAAAGAACCCAGTGCACTTATCGAAAAGAGAAGGGGTCCGCCCCGGTGTTCCTGGTTTGATCGGCTGCATATTGCGCCACAGCACCTTGTAAACCATTACAAGGTGCTATGTAAAGGAGTAGGTCTCATACTTCAAAACGTAGCCCCAAATACCTTGCAGGAAATACTGAATGTTAAGCGCTTAGAGGCTGGCCTGCAGTAGGCGCTATACAAATACAATATATTATTATTATTATTATTATATGGTTGATCACACAAGGCATGAACATTGTCTGTGGCTATTTTGTCAGCTAAACCAATCCTGTATAATACCTTTAAATAAACTCTGACGAGTCTAGTACATTGTGTGGCACACCATTGCTATGTACACTAAGGTACACCAATGCCAAACTTTGCTTTCAGTGTTGTAATATGTAAATGATAATTTTCACGATAGTGCTTGAAAATGAGTGGATATATTCGCTTGATTCATTATGTACATTATTTGGGGGGTGGGGGAAACATATAGGCCTAATAAATATAACCTTATATTCCTCCGTGGCTAATTATTACTGGTACTTTGTATGATAATGTACCACAACGACCAACGGTACCCTTAGAGCATGATGTTGTGTCAATGGACATTTCGTTGCATGGCATGATTGACCAACCTGGTCACACATGACTTCATTCTTGTTCAGATTAGACTTGGAAAACTGTCCTTCCCTCGTTTTGTAATATAAAAAAAAGGAGCTGTGAGTTGAAAAAATGCATGAATGCATTCATAACACTTATAGATCTTGCCTTTAGCCGACTGTTTGTGTAAGGTCAAATTTCCTTTTTTCCCTCTTATATTACATGCTAATACTGATTTCAATTTAGGTAAAATTTGGACTGTTCCAGTTGTTTAAGGGTAGGGTTATCGGATTGGTTTTCTCAATGTAATGCTGGTTTATTGGCGAAATTATTATAATATATTATAAGAAATACAATAAAAGTCACTTTTGAAAGTTTGAAAGTGAGGTGACAGCAGGTACCAACCGCATCTCTGGCTGCAGCATTCATGAACACCAACCCTCAGAAACCAGAGAAACGATTCATGCAGGAATCGTTTTCAGATGCAAATTTGTTGGGGTGAAAAATTATCCAAACCATATTACTTCGAAGGGAACCCTTTCCCAAGGAGTTTATACAACCAACAGCTGCACTGCTTTATACCAAGTCAGTTTTTATGGTCATTCATTTTTAGAGCGTTTACCAATCAATGACCCTACATCATGTACCTTTAAGTTGGGTCCTTATGAAATGGAACAGTCCATTTGGATGTCTGCACCCCTCCATTTGAATGTCTGCACCCCTCCATTTGAAGGCACTAGAATTGAGGCTATTTAGTAACCCTTCAAAATTCTCTAAAATCCATTGCATGGTCTTGTTTGAATTTCATGGATTTGGCCCTTGCACAGTGCATCGCCAGTTATTTTCCTGTCTTCATTCAATTTCTTTACTCTTTTCAGGGAGCTGCTTATGCTGCAACAGCTTTCCGCCCACCCTCCCAACCTTATGCCCCTGCCCCTGCCCCTGGTGGGCCACCTATGCCTTCACCTATGTACACTCCGCCCACAGCATCAGGGGCAACTGCTCCACCTGGCCCTGCCCAGGTAAGAGGGATTTGGGTATTCAAATCAGCATGGCTAACTTGGTCTAGTATGAAGTAAAACTCATAACATTTCAGCATGTACATGTATAACAGGGTTTGCCCTTCACTTTTTAAGTGACTGGCCAGCAGGACCAGTTAGCTTGTCACTTCACCACCAGTCCATCACCTTTTTCACTAGTCCGTGTTTCAAATGAAATGGGGAAGCTTTTCAACATTGAACTAGCTAGCCGCACCGCGAATTTTTTTTTCCTGAACCTTTCGGGCAGTACAGTGTACATATGTACGTTGGCCAGAAAGCGGTATTATGTGACGTTCCTCGCTCTGATTGGCTTAAACTCCACGTACACTGCCTGAAAAGTTCAGGAAAAAAAAATTCGCAGCCGGACCACTTGTAGTGGATTTTGACTGGTCCTCCGGTATTTTGACCAGCATTTGGCCAGTGGACCACTGTTAAGTATTTGATGAAGTGTGGAGATTCCTTACCTTTGCTCTTATCCAACATCACATGTAGAGGCATTGTCTGGCATGCTTACCTGCACTTTCTTCTCTCTTTCAGGTTTATACCTGCACGGGTACCGTTTTACTGTTATAAATAAAGAAACACAGAAAGATGTTAAAGTTAATGTTGAATGGTCAATGTTAAGTCACCACGAGCCCTGGCGGCCTTTCACTTTCGTATTATACTACAGTGACGTCCTGGATATGAGGGTCCATTTCTAGGGCGGAAATTTTTCAAAGCTCTTAACTCAAATCTTGCCTGCAAGAAGCCACTAATTTTACTGGATTCACATTCCATGGCAGCATACAATTTTCTGCGGTGAGTTTTGGACGTCATACATTCCTCATAAAAAACCCACCGCGGAAAAACGGACCCTCATATCTAGGACTCTTTATCTGTGTACAGCACAGAGGAAGAGTTCTGTATAGGGCTAAGTCACCACATATTTTACATCTTGTGTTATTTTTGTGGGAGAATTTCTATTGTGTTTAGAAATCTATTACAGCTAACATGTCTGCCCAAAATGACAATTTATCAAAAGTAAAACTCTAGATTAAGTTTTTCAGCCAACGTTATTTTTTTGTAGATACCACAACTTACTAATGTTGCCGATTATCAGTAATTGGTATGAGTGAAATTGATTGACGGCGCAAAGTAAACTGTCTTTTTTCTGTTTTGTAGGCAGCATCTGCACCTATACAGCAAATGGCTAACATGTCCATAGCATCAAAGGCTGCCAAGAAGACTGTTGTTAAACGGGTGTGTATGATATAGAAATACGTTTTTCTGGTGTGCAAAAATTTATCAAAGAGCATTGCCTGAAAACCAATATCCAAACTGTCTAGAAAAAAACAAACTCCATCGTGCCCTGAAGAGTGGAATGTGGTTATTGCTGTTCTTTGACACCCTTCATGTCATGTTTAGACGCAATTAGTTTTGGACGGACTGAGGCGGATGTTTTTTTAATGCCCGGAAAAAATTCTGGATTTCCTTCCATTTTTTTGCGGACATGTGGTCGGCTAATGTGTTTATCCACCGGGACTTTCCAATATTTGGTGTGCACAGGCAGTCACCTATGCTGGTACGCTTTGTTTTAAGCAGTAACTTGTGACTAAGCAAGTCATTGTACAAGAAACTATCCAAATCTAAATTGCAAATGGCTTATTGAAGCATGATTTTGGATTCATTTAAAGATTAATCTGGGTGATTTCCTTTTTATGATCAGGGGACAGGAACTGTGAGAGAGAAACCAAACTTTGACGGTCATAAAGAAGCTGAAATCCTTAGGAAGGCCATGAAGGGGATTGGTGAGTAAATCACATTGTGGTCTTTGTGGAGTATGAAAAACTCTGAGAGAAATTTAGAATAGGTTTAAACTAAAATGTAAATCACACTGCGGACACTCTTGTTGGGTTTCCTGTTTCCTGTTTTTATTAGGTGTTCGTGCAATATGTGCACGAACACCTTCTTGATATTGTTCCGTTTTTTTTTTCTGCTCCATCTTCTTCCGTCGAACTCTTCTCTAGAAGTTCAAAATTTAATTAAACTTTGAAACTCATCAGACAATTGAACCTTAATATAAGGACGGCACAGACTTGATGACGCCATGATGACGTCATTGGGTGTCGAATTACAAGGTTTTCAAAGTTGAAAAATTACCATTTTCTATTCGCTGTATTTCATTGAATTTAAAAGGTATGATGTTCAAAGTCTGGCATCTGATAGATCAAGACTGGGGCAACATTTGAAAAGTTTACGCCAAAATTGTATGACCTTTACTTCCGGGTCGTTACCCTAGGTCAAAGTTTATTTTCAATTTGTTTCCTTCAAGAAGTCATGTTTTGGGCTTTTCTACAGCATAACTCAAGATTGAAATTGAATTGACAGTTGAAACTCATCAGACAATTGAACTTGCTGATGTCATGATGACATCATCGGGTATTGAATTACATTAAATCAAAGTTTAATAATTGTAAAAAATCATATTTCATGAATCATTACAAAATAGCTTTTGTAAGAAAAAGTTCATGAATTCCACTGTGCACATAATATTAAATATACTTAATATAAAACAGGGTTTTTTTTGTAATAAAAAAAATCTGTTTATTTTACAGGGACGGATGAGAAAGCAATTATCGCTGTGTTAGCGTCTTGTTCTAACGCACAAAGACAAAAGATTCTGATTGACTTCAAAACAATGTATGGAAAGGTAAGTAATTGATTTGTTTCATGCCCAGAATTACACGGAGGCCATGGAGGCCATGGCCTCTGTTGCCCCTGGTCTTGTCCTTGGTGCCCCTTCAACAGCTTTTCATGGACTTTATGATTTTCCAACGGAAGCCCCCCTTGCAATATGCAAAATGGTCTTGCCCTACCAAAATTGAAACTCCACCCCTGTTGTTTATGAAGCTGATCCTACCTCAGTATACCGCAGTTTCATGATGGTTTAGGTATCGCATAGCTGCTGTTTCATGTATGAATTGTCCGCGTGAATTCTTTGTGCAGGATTTGATCAAGGATCTAAAGAGTGAGCTGAAGGGTAAACTTGAAGACATTGTCTTGGATCTGATGGCAACACAGCCTCAGTTTGATGCGAGACAACTACGCAAAGCAATGAAGGTAAGGGTAGAATTAAGATAATATTCAACTTTTAAAGACAAGTGTTTCTAATTAAAGGTATTAAACAGGATTGGGAGAGCTGACAAAATAGTCGCAGACAGTGTTTTGTGTGATCAACCATGAAATAAATCTGTGAAAATTTGGACTTATTCCGTTGTGTGAGTCAGGAGAACATAGTGAAAACCATGGACAATTTTCAGTATGTTACCACACACTGTCCTTAATTTTGGTTGTAACAACCGAAATCAACTGTTGTGTTTTTTTAAAGGTTTTCAGGGTTTTTTCGAAGATGACTTCATCCACTGTTTTTCCTCTCTCTACTTCAGGGTCTTGGAACTGATGAAGCAACTCTGATTGAAATTTTATGTACAAGAACAAATCAAGAAATCCACGCCATAAAAGACGCTTACAAAAAAGGTTAGCAAATAAGACTTGATAGTTCATTTAAAACCCCTCAAAATTTAAGATGTGATAGCTGAACTTCACAGTTTAACTATCCGTTTCAAAGACAGGAAATAGTAAAATCAGTAATGATTAGGGTTGGGACATTTAACCAGGTAACTATTTAACCTTAAAAAAACGTTGAAATCGGTTTCCAAATTTTCGGTTAAACACTTACATGGTTAAACAGTTTTTAAAAAATGAGACCTCTCTTTTCTTGAAAATGTTAGCCCCAAATACGATCCAGGGAGAATGACTGACATTCCTTTTGTTAGAAGAACTGTTTTATCTGAACCCCCCACAAATTGTAATACATTATTTTTTCAATTCTCTGCAATTTGTTATCCATTTTCCTTTTGTATGCCATCACACTTGTGGTTTGTGGTTTTGTGACTGTCAAGACTGGGTATATCGTGTTATTGTTAATCCTGATCAATCCTGGAAAGTGTGTTGACATCTGCTCCTTCTACAGGTTGGCTTATAGTTCAGATTGGAATCGGTCGAAACGGTTAACCCGTTAAACGGAAGTCACATGTTCCGTTTAACCGTTAAGGAAAAAAACTATAGATGCACGACCCTAGTAATGATTTATAGCACCAACAAACTGACAACGTTTTCTAGTTATACAAAAATTATAATTAAAAAAACCTTCCAAAGTGAAATTGAAAGATAAACCTCCTTATTATCAAGAAGTAATGAAACACTATGCTAAACAAAACCTAACACGTACTGCTCTCATATAACCACTTGTTTTTTCTTTCGTCGCCCAGAATTTTCAAGGAATCTTGAGAAGGATGTGATCTCTGAAACATCTGGACATTTCCAGCGTCTCTTGGTTTCTATGACTCAAGGAGCTCGGCAAGAAAGTGACACGGTGGATCAGGCTAAGGCCAAGGCAGACGCTAAGGTAAAGAAACGTTACACATTAGATGTTCACTTTGGCAGTGTGCAGGTCGTTAAAACAGCCTTTTGGTTTTGACCTTCCACCCCCTTTTGTCTATATTTACTCAAAGCTTCAGTTCAGTCAGAGAAAATGGAATATATATCATTCATGAGATCATTTACAAAATACACCAAACTTGTATTATAAGAATATTATCAGGTAATAAACCACAAGGGAAACTGACTGGGTAATTTTTATATCATTTTGGGTTGAACAAAGAAAAATTTACCTGATCAGGATTTTAACCTGTGACCTCTGGATTAACGTGCCGGCACTCTACCAACTGAGCTATCTAGCCGTAATGTTGGCAGTCTCTCTATTTTCTCAATCTCTCTGCTGCTGCTTCCCAGGTTATATCGTAAACTTGGGTGTGATCCCTGCCTATACGGCAGTTACAGGTTGAATGGCTTCTGACTGGTACCCAAACAAAGATATTGACTACATAGTGAGACCACCAACATTATAGCTAGATAGCTTAGTTGGTGGAGCCCTGGCACGTTAATCGGGAGTTCACAGGTTCGAGTCCCGCTCTAGTAAATTTTTCTTTGTCAACCCCAAATTATTCAAAAGAATAATTTCAATGAAAGTTATTATGTTTTCTAGATTCGGTGAATTTTCCATGCCCTGTTCAGTGAGTAAATGAGTTACATTGAAGTTGTGCACAGTGAAGTATAAAATGAACAGTGAGAATTTACCTTTTTTTCCCCGATGTTTAGGCTTTGTGGGAGGCTGGAGAGAAACGATGGGGGACCGATGAGTCTCAGTTCAATGTGATTCTAGCCTCAAGAAGCTTCCCCCAGCTGCGAGCAACCTTTGAGGAATACAGCAGGCTGGGCAAATACTCCATTGAACAGTCCATCAAACGGGAGATGTCAGGTGACCTGGAGAAAGGAATGCTGACAATAGGTAGGTAGGGGTTAGACCAATGAGGTAGGGAGTAGGGAGGGGGGAGGGGCAGTGAACAGTCCATCAAATGTGAGATGTCAGGTGACCTGGAGAAAGGAATTCTGACGGTAGGTAGGGGTTAGACCCATGAGGTAGGGGGTAAGGGGAGGGGAGAGGAGTTGGGAGGGGGAGTATGAAGGTTGGAATGATGATTTTCTTTCCACATACAGCAAGGAAAGCTGATCAATGTATTGGTTCTCCATGAAAGGAGTAGTCCTTTCTTGGTCTCGCCTCAAACAGCATCACAGATTTTGACCTTGTTTCTAGAATGCAATAATAATGCGGTGGTTTGTTTATTCCACAGTGTCATGTGTACGGAGTTCACCAAAGTACTTTGCAGAGAAGCTGCATAAATCTATGAAGGTATGACAAAATGAGCATTGAAAATATTTTTAGTGACGGATATGTTGTTTTGCAGTCAAAGTGGCCATGATACCTGTGTCCTCTGGCAAGACACCCAGATAAGTAAATGGGTACTTGCATGGTTTAGGGGGTATTGCTTTTTCTGAACTCTGTAGCTTTTTGAGTTTGTATTCTCAGAGGAAGTTGAGAAGTTTGAGGAATTGTGCGTATATCCTCGGGTGCTTGGCAGCATGGGTAAGGCCCTACGCCCTCTTTTCAGGCATAAGGCTCTATGCCCTTCTCTCAGGCGTAAGGCTCTATGCCCTTCTTTCAGTTGTAAGGCTCTACGCCCTTCTTTCAGGCGTAAGGCTCTACGCCCTTCTTTCAGTTGTAAGGCTCTACGCCCTTCTTTCGGGCGTAAGGCTCTATGCCCTTCTTTCAGGCGTAAGGCTATACGCCCTTCTTCCAGTTAGACTTACCTTCTTACAAGGTGTTACATGAATGGGTCTCATAATTCAACAGCCTCAAAAACCTGTAATAGATAATGAAAAGCGCTTTGAGACGCCCGCAGAAAGCGCTATATAAAAACTAGGTATTATTATTATTGTTATTATTATTAGAAAACCCATCAAACTCTCACGGTCAAAACACAATTTTGCACATTAATTGCTTACACCCCTTCTTCCACAGGCACACTTCGATATCTAGTGACTAGCGATAGGGATGTCAATGATGCAGGAACTATAAAAATTGTGTACATTGCATTTTGTGTTTTTGTTAAATAAGTTTTGCCTTTCTGTCCCTCTAGGGGCTTGGAACAGACGATGATACCCTCGTCCGCGTCGTCGTCTCTCGTTGTGAGATTGACATGGTTGAGATCAAACAAGAATTCTACAGAGAATATAAACAGACTCTGGGCAAATTCATCGCGGTAAGTAGCCATCCTTCATTCTTAGTCGACTCTTGTTATAAACGGCACTGTTACAAATTCATCGCGGTAAGTAGCCATCCCTCATTCTAAGTCGACTCTTGTTAAAATTCATCGCGGTAAGTAGCCATCCCTCATTCTTAGTCGACTCTTGTTAAAATTCATCGCGGTAAGTAGCCATCCCTCATTCTTAGTCGACTCTTGTTAAAATTCATCGCGGTAAGTAGCCATCCCTCATTCTTAGTCGACTCTTGTTAAAATTCATCGCGGTAAGTAGCCATCCCTCATTCTTAGTCGACTCTCGTTATAAACGGCACTGTTACAAATTCATCGCGGTAAGTAGCCATCCCTCATTCTAAGTCGACTCTTGTTAAAATTCATCGCGGTAAGTAGCCATCCCTCATTCTAAGTCGACTCTCGTTATAAACGGCACTGTTACAAATTCATCGCGGTAAGTAGCCATCCCTCATTCTAAGTCGACTCTCGTTATAAACGGCACTGTTACAAATTCATCGCGGTAAGTAGCCATCCTTCATTCTAAGTCGACTCTCGTTATAAACGGCACTGTTACAAATTCATCGCGGTAAGTAGCCATCCTTCATTCTAAGTCGACTCTCGTTATAAACGGCACTGTTACAAATTCATCGCGGTAAGTAGCCATCCCTCATTCTAAGTCGACTCTTGTTATAAACGGCACTGTTACAAATTCATCGCGGTAAGTAGCCATCCCTCATTCTAAGTCGACTCTTGTTATAAACGGCACTGTTACAAATTCATCGCGGTAAGTAGCCATCCCTCATTCTGAGTCGACTCTCGTTATAAACGGCACTGTTACAAATTCATCGTGGTAAGTAGCCATCCTTCATTCTAAGTCGACTCTTGTTATAAACGGCACTGTTACAAAGAGGTTCTGCATCCTGGGCCCAATTTCATAGAGATGCTTAAGCAGAAAATATTGCTTAATATATTTCTGCTAAGCAAAACTAAGCAGGATACCAGTTACATTTTGTACATGATAAATGGTATTTTAGGTGGTAACCTTATTCTGGTAAGCATAATTTTGTTGTGCTTAGCAACTTTTTATGCTTAAGCAGCTCTATGAAATTGGGCTCAGAAGTCGCGAATCTCATTTCGGCTTTGTGTTTCTCTGTTTTGCTTTACTCTTGTAACAAAGTTCTTGTTATTAAGAGGTAAATTGGCCAGTTCCGGCAATCTTGGTATAACGAGAGTCGATTTCAACAAGGTTTCATTCAAAGTTTACAGACTGTGTATTCTTACTCCATTCAACCTCTACTGATATCGTTTATGTATGAAGTACAGAGCTCGAATTGGGGGGGGGGGAAATCCATTTTGTAGCTCAAAATATTAACTGGACCAGTTTTTTTTTATAGACAAGACCAGATTCAAAATAAGAAGAAAAAAACTTGCTGACACAGTTTTACATGCATTTAACTGCTTTTATATGAACAAGCACTAAGACATGTAAGAGAAGATTTATCCCATTTGTCTTAAAGTTATTGAAATAGAATGGAATTATAGAATTAAAAGATAATTTGTCCAGACCCATAGTCAATATTTGAACATAAGTTAAGATTTGGGTTTGAACAAAGAAAAATTGACTGGAGCGGGACTTGAACCAACGACCTCCGGATCAACGTACCGGCGCTCTCCCTGTTATATATCTCCAACATCGGTCTGGATAGCTCAGTTGGTAGAGCCCCGGTACGTTAATCCGGAGGTCGTTGGTTCAAGTCTCTCTCCAGTCAATGTGTCTTTGTTCAAACTCAAACTATTACAAATTTACCCAGTCAGTTTCCTTTGTGGTTTATTACTTCATAAGTTAAGATGTTATACAGAATGTTACTATTATTCAATTGAAAAACACAAGACCGCTGGACTTGTCAGGTCATGAGTTTACTGGCCTGACACTAAAATCACTGGCCTCGGGCCGGCCGTCCAGTGTAAAATTCGAGCACTGAAGTAACATGGTATCAGTTGGTATTAATCATGAAGTAAAGGGGGCGTTGGGGTGGGGAGGGAGGATATGTTAAACCAAGAGCTGCCCTAAAGGGACAAGTACCACCTCCTAGGCCCATAGACGGAGAGCACATCGGTCTTAAATCTTGAACCTTTCCACTTATTTGACATTCGTTTGGTCTTATTACTGTTTTCTTTGTGGTTTTCAGGGAGACACATCTGGTGACTACAAGAGGATTCTCTTGGAACTGGTGGGAGGCGAGTCCTAAAAGCCGTCATTCAAATTTTTTCAAAAAAATTATTCCTATGGTAGTAATCAGTGTACTCTCTTAAGTTAAATTAATGGATAATGAACATGTTTTCTCAGAAATGTTTAAACCTCTCTTTGTTCTCACATTTTTGTCAACCTTGACATCAACCTTGACATTAATCAAGAAAAACATCAACCTTGAAAAAAAGTTCTTTTAATGTATGATTGTCAAAACTGGATTTTTTGCGGTGTTTAGTTTTTAGTTAATGACTTAGTGATTACTCAGTGTTTGACTTATTTGCTACTAATACAGCTTGTAAGAAACTGGATTGTTTATTAATAAACTTAAAGGTAGAGTCATAGATTGGTTTTTTGTCAACGTAATGCTAATTTATGAGCAAAAATTATCAAGAAAGATACAATCAGTCACATGTGAAAGTTTCAGCTGAATACAGTCTCTACTTGTTTAGAAAACAGCAAGAAACTGTCACGGTGTTTTCACAAGAACGTTGAAACCATCAACTTTTAGCGAGGTGACAGCGGGTACCAACCGCATCTCTTGCCGCAGCATTCCTGAAAGAACACCAACCCTCAGAAAACAACTCAGGTTCAAATTGTTTTAATTTTGTGTGCATTTCAGGTGAAATAATTTCACTGGATGCTTACTACCATTACCATATTAGTTTATAGCAAGTAAGCTTTTGGATAGAAATTATTCTTATTATTCTTATTGTTCTTATTTTTTATTTATTTATTTATTAGTATACTTATATTGTCGTGTCAGTGCAAAAACATCCTATCTCATAAAATAGCATTTTTTACGTGTTACACGCAAGTTTGTTTACTAAACGTCGTATCACGGTTAAAATAGCCCGGATGCACACACAAAACAAGTATGCGCCGAGATGCAGCGTTTTTGCACGGACCATTTTCCTGCGAGATATGGCATTTTAGTAAAATTGAAATACAACTTGTTTGCACTGACACGACGATATTATATACCACACTTATAGATCCTTAGTCATATGAAAATTCTTCAAATGACAAGAGTCTATGTGTGAGGTATATACAACAAATATAATATAGAGGAATATAATCACTCTTGCCGTTCCATTTCACTCGGCAGTCCATATTTCAATGAGTGATTAGCATCCAATATTTGTTTAATATCTGTCTGATTCCATTAAACGGATCATCCATTGCTTTGACGATTTCTCAGCATATTTCCACTGTCTTGTTCTATTTTCTCATCCACAGAAGTGGAGAAGCTTTTCTGGGGTTTTTTCAAGAGCCTTTTTTGAAGCTTGTTAATACTTCAGTTCACTCAGAATTCCTTTAAGAATGTTTTTTTTTTTTTTTAATGCTCCATTATTTGTTTAGAATTCAGACTCTTGTTTTGATTTTTATACTCGAGAAATTTCAACAACAACCTGTCAGGTTGTTGTGTGTATATACAAAGGTTTGATTCTTCTAAAATATAAATGAATGCCTTAAAAAAACCTATTGCCTGAGAATGTAAACAATGTAGAGTCATTGATGAATTCATCCTAATGAGGCTAAAGGTATTATACAGAATTGGTAAACATCATCGTATCATTTTAGTCTGAAAGCTTACTCCTTATGAATGTCATACTAGAACAATTTTGTGTGTGAAATATTTCCCTTTGAAATCAAGTCATATTCGAGAAAACTGCATCTGAAAACCTAAAAAAAAAAATGCAACAGCTGATTTTGGCTGTTACAAGGACATTGTGTTTACATGCTGAAGACTGAATGTTTTTTCACTATCTCCTCCTGACTCACTCCACAGATTAAGCCCAAATTTTCACAGGTTTGTTACTTCATATAGATGGTTGATCACACAAAACATGGACACTGTCTGCGACTATTTTGTCAACTCTACCAATCCTGTATAATACCTTTTAGAACTTATGAGTATAAAGACTCATGAATTTAAAGACTTTGTTTTGGAATTTTCATTTTAAATTTTCACGGGTAAATTTAGGTCTTCCTTTACGAGGACTGGAGTAGTGGTATATTATTATTGTCTGTGTACACACAATTCTTTTCAGTGTTTTCAGTTTTCTTTGGCAGTCTGTAATTTTAAAACAGAGAAAGAACCCTTTACCTCTTTCTTTTTTTGCAATTATGAAGTTGCTGTCCTGTGGATGAATTTGAATTACTCTTGCGCTTAGGTTGTCATAATTAATGGCACATTCTGATAAACATCAAAATGTATAACTTATATTTTCTCATGACCAACAGTCCACTTATCTTACTTTAAGATTTTTTCAAGGTAGCCTGCACCAAGTAGCAATAGATACTTTTTATTTGGGGTAAATGTTTGACAAAAAATATATAAAGTTCTATCCATGTTAAGTGTATATTTTAGAAACTATAAATTTGTTTGACTTAATTTGTGTTTATATTGGTGGTGGCTTATAAAATTGAGCTGAAAATTGTCAATTTAGGACATGACCTTTACTTTGACCTTTTTGTTTGAGTGGAAGTAGGTCAGATCTTGCAGCTGTTTCTGGCCACTTTGGGCATTTTGGTACAAGCCGTTTGCGGTCGCTATTGTTTCTAATGAAAACGTTTCTGGTGCTTTGTTTCTGGTTGAATCAGTGAACAAATTTAATTGGAAAGCAGCTGGTGCTCATGTTATGCTCAGTACACAGTATGTTACCAGTGGAAAGGTTAAAGGTGAAACTCCGAAAAGTGAGAGGCAATACCTTTCACAAGTCTTGAATAAAGACACCATTCTGAGCAACATCTCACATGGAATTTGTACCGTACTTTCTTGCTCTGCTTACAGAATGCTTGATCATTGAATGTGCTTGAAAACACTGAAATTAACTTAAATTATTTCTTCCTTCTCTCCAATCATTGGAAGTAATTCTTAAAGAGCTTTACAAGATTTGGAATTTATCATTGATATTTTGATTTGTTTCTTTTGTTGATTTTTAAATACCACAATAAAAGTAATGTTAGATATTTTTGAAGCACATTATCATGTCTTGCAATCCAAAATCCTTTTACATATGTGAACAAATTTACCAAAAAAGAGTGTTGTCAATGTTTTTTTGTGCTGCTGTTGGTTAAATTGCTTCATTTTATGAAATTGAATGTTTAACATTTCTTGTGCTGCTGTATTTGTATTTTCATCATTTTGTATAATCTGCATGATCTTTGCTGGACTGTAATTCTCAGCACTTGAACTTGAAATGTCTGATTGTTTTTTTTCTGTTGTCAGAATATTTCTGTATTTGTACAAGAAGAAATAAGAAGAATAAAATATATGCTATCAAGATTTATAGCCGTTTCAAGAGTGATTTATTTGAGAATGATGTTTTTCAAATTAAAGGGATGAGGCAAGGGTGGGTTGGTTTTGGATAATTTTTCAACTGTGATAATGAAAGCACATGCATTCATTGTCCAGTGACTCAAGGTGTGATTAAATGTAGGGAATTTCAAGCATAAATCATGACAACTGGTGGGAATTATGTCATTGGCGGAGGTTGTTGTATGGTTTTACCAGCAGACCATATCTTTAAAGGTATCATACAGGATTGGTAGAGCTGACAAGATAGTCGCAGACATTATTCCTGTTTTGTGTGATAAACCATAATATACATAAAATAAACCTGTGAAAGCTTGGGCTTAATCCATTGTGTGAGTCGGGAGAAAATACTGAAAACCATGCATAATTTTCAGCGTGTAAATACATTGTCTATAGTTTCGGTGGTAGCATTCAAAATCAGCAGTAGTGTTTTTTGGAAGGGTTTTAGATACAGTTTTCTTGAATATGACTTCATTTCAGAGGGAAATATTTCACAGAAAAAAAATGCTTCTAGTATGAATTTCATTATCAGTATGCTTTCAGACTGAAAACAATAATGATACTTGTTATCCTTACCAATCCTGTATAATACCTTTAACTTGTTGAATTGATTGCCAAATAAACTCATTAATTGAAGTGGTAAGAGTACAAAGTCCATCCGCCCAATTGGACCAGCAAATATTGTCCGACAACAACCTGTGGCTTCGTGGTTATTAATCAAATATGACACCGACATTTATCAGAAATGTAGTCCAGACAGGGCTGTCAGACACCAAGACAAATCAGACACCAAGACCAAGTGTTAACGTTGCTGTATTAATTGTTGTTTTAATTTATTTGCTTTGTTATTGTATAAAGAGAGAGGTCTCTACTGGACAAGCTGTGCTTTTTGAAGACCTCCATACACCCACTTTCTATGTGCAAGTTATTGCATTTACAATAATGTATCATGAAGCATAATTTTCCGATGTCCTGGTGTATGTGTGTGATGGAAACCATAAAGAGAGGAAGAAGGGTCCTGAAGGTCCAAGATTGAGACCAACAACAGGTGGTCCTGAGAACCATCCCAAAACCTACAGCACAGACAGGAACATTTACAAAAACCGGCCGTTATCTCTTGGGATCATTGATTGAGTGAATTGGACTTCAAATAGGGTCATTCTTTCCCTCAATCACCGCAACTTCGTTCAAAGACTAGCGTATCACAACGCCCTCTAGTGGTCATGTAACCATGGCTCACCCTTATCACAAGCCGAGTGCACATTGTCTAGTAAAAACTGCTATGGGCTAGTACACAGTTTAAATTTTGTTGTACTTTATGCACAACGATTTGTATTTATTCAAAATTGCAATATTTACAAAAAGTGAACGAGTTTCCACATTTCGATATAATTAAGTGCTGAAAATACTGAAAATATTGTTGGAAACATTGCACAATGTTTAAACTTCGTGCAAAACCAAACTGGAAAATCAGCCGCATTTACCAATAAAAAGCAACATCAGCATAAAATGAAAGAAGTATTTTAGTTTGGTTATCAACACTGGTGATAATAAGATTAGAAGAAGAAAAATCCTCTGTGTTTTAAAGCATCAAAATAAAGCTACCATCCTATAATTATGATAAGAATCATCCAATATTGCCAACATTTTAAAAGTAGTTTTTAAATAGATGTTAAATTTGCATCGAGGATGAAGAATATGATTTGGTTTTACTCATACACTGATGTGTTTAAACATTGTATACCTTCTTGATTCCTATGCCGAAGTAATACACCTGTGTTTTTTTTTCCCCACAGGAATCAAAAAAGGTACTGAGTATGAAATGCTTAACACACATCGGTGTATTGGTAAAATCAAATTATATTTTTTTAAGTAAGGAGGGTTCTGCCTTTCCAAACAACAAAATAATCCCAACCTCCCAAATAATCCTTAATATTAAAGAGACAATCTGACTAGAGTGGGACTTGAACCTGCGACCTCCAGATGAATGTGACGGCGCTCTATACCAACTGAGCTATCTAGCCCTAATGTTGGCGGTCTCCCTATTTTGTCAATATCTTTGTTTGGGGTTTCCACCCAGAGTCCATTCAACTTATAACTGAGGTATAGCTAGGGATAAACAGTAGAGGGGCGGCATGTTAATCCAGAGGTCACAGGTTCAAGTCCCGCTTTAGTCAATTTCTCTTTGTTCAACCCAATTTTTTTGAAAGTTTCCCAGTTTTCCTTGCGGTTTGTTACTTGACCCTTTAAAATAAGTCTAAGCAGATTGCAAAAATTTTCTGGTCCAGAATCCCAAAGCACACTTCATTTCTATAGAAATTTATAAAGCCATCAAATACTGCATCAATTTAAACAAAATACAATTTAATTTATGTTTAAAAACAATTCTGGCACAATGAAACACTTCACACCATGCAATTTTTCAAACACCTTAATAGGTAAACAAATGCACTTCAAATATTGCAACAATATTCATGTTAGAAAATTTGTTATCAAATAAAAATAGCTTACAGCTTATCCACCAATGAAACTAATGATCAGGTGTGATTGTTACTGTATTTGTTTAATTAAAAATAAAAGATTTATAACCAGAACAATGCAAAGTCATTCACAACATTAGTAGGTCACATTGCTTTCGGATTGGGTGTGTTGGGCTATGAAAACCATTTGTTGTGATATTATGGTTGGAAAGATGTTTCAAAGGTAGAATATAATGATTAACATAAATATCCGTTGAAATTGTGTGTGTGTTTTTATGTAACTTCATGACAGAACATGGTCAATTGTCATCTATTTTTGTAGAACCAAATGTTTGACTTCACAGGAATTTCCATGGTCATATTTTTTGGAGGAGAGTTTATTATTATTATATTATTATTATTATTGTATATTTCTGGTAATAAACGGAGGATGCCTTATAAGTGAACGTAGTCACTGTAGCTTGCAAGCCTGAGGAAACCTGTAAACAAGTGTGCTTGCTAGGTGAACCAGAAACACCGAGGCTAACCTCTACTCTTCCATGATATGGGTCTGAAACTTTGATGTGCACTACCAATCCCAGTACACTTGACCTAAGGCTTAATGTCCCATCCCAAGCAAGTGTCTTGCTCAGGGACACAAGTGTCAAGATAGGGACTCGAACCCACTTTCTGCTGATCAGAAATACCGATGAGTCTGGTGCTCTGAATCATTCGGCCACGACATGCCTCAAGATCTATCCTCGACCAAGCTTATTTGCGTCTCGCTACACCAAGTTTCAACTCAATACTCTGGTTTTCCTGGTGATGATCTGTAAATAGAAAATTAGCATTCAATAAATTTTTACATTTTTCTTAGCTAATTGTGGGATGAAACAAAGAAAAATTGACCAAAGCGGGACTTGAACCTGCAACCTCCGGATTAATGTGCCGGAGCTCTACCAACATGAGCTATCTAGCCGTTATGTCAACATCTTTGTGCAGGGGTGCCAGCCAGAAGCCATTAAACCTTTACCTACTGAATAGCCAGGTATCACACCCAAGTTCACCTGCTGCCACTTCCCAGGTTGTATCGTAAACTTGGGTGTGATTCCTGGCTATGCGGCAGTTACAGGCTTCTGACTGGCACCCTGAACAAAGATATCGACAAAATAGGAAGACCGCCAACATTAGGTCTAGATAGCTCAGTTGGTAGAGTGCTGGCAGGTTAACCTGCAGGTCGCAGGTTCAAATCCCACTCTACTAAATTTGCATTTGTTCAACCCAAAAGTATCTTAGTTATAACTTTAGCTCTTTTCTTGATTACTTGAGTAAGATTGGTTAATTCAGTTTGTAAGCTGACTGATTAAGAACTTAATCCCAAGTACCAACCCTCCAGAAGAAATAATTTTGTCTGAAATAGTGTCAATTGCATTTGAAGACGCCTCAAATCGCAGTTGCTTATTGTGATTGCCAACATTTGGCAACTTAAAAAAACTATTCTGTGGAAAATGAGGAAATTTTTGATAAATTTAAATGTGTTTTTACAAATTATAGTGATGTACAGTTTCAGGTATGGAATCTCATCCTTGATAGGGCAAGGCCATTCTCAGTTTTGCAAAAGGCACTTCCATCAGAAATGTTTAAAGTCTATGGGAAACTTATAAATGGCACCAAGACCAAGGTCAACAGAGGTCATGGCCTTCTTGTAATTCCAGGCCTGCAGTTTGGTTTGAAACGTGTCAAAGTCTTGTTCATGGAAAGATTCTCTTTTCTGATACAAAATGAAGAGTCTTCTGACCTGTATGAAGCACTGCTGAAATCAGTGGTTTGCGTTGCCGAGGGTGATACCCCAAATCTCTTTGAACTTTGTCGTGAGTTTCTTGATGCAGCACTCCCTCTGTTACTTGATGAATGATGAGACAGGTTGCCAGACTGGTGTGCGTAATTACTACTGCGTAGACTTGGTGGATGGATACTATAAACAGAGTTGCTTTGACTTTGCGATCTCCTGATGCCCGATCGGTCACTTCCCGACGATAGAGAATTATGACCACTATGAGGTCTACTACCTCCGTCTGATAGACTCGGAAAGCTTCCATGATGTTCGGGTTGGTAGGACGCCACAGTGTGAGGGCGCCGCATAGGCCCACTGTGATGCTGATGTCCTGCATATGGACTTGTATTGTGGGTTTTGTAATAGTTTGTCTGGGGAAACATTTTGGGATAATCGGGATGGTTTGGTGCCGGATACCTGTGAAAGAAATACAAATTAACAACAAAATTACACTTTTGCAAATTCAGAATTGAAGAGTATTCCAAGATAATGGACAATTAAGGTTTTATAAACTTATTTAGGTGTGTACCTCACTGCCGAGACCTTGGGGGTGTGTAGGGTAGGAAGATGGCTATGACAGATTTTGTTTGAAAATATTGTTTTGATTGCTCAAAAACTAAAACCGAAAAGTCAGCTATACACCCTGTTTCATGCAGAGTTGTAACCTAAACTGCCAGGGTGTATGTGATCTAAACCAACTCTCTACATCAGAACAAATAAAACTACAGATTTAGACAATAGAGTTTTATCTTTCTTCCCTTGACAATAATTTAATGGCTTTTAAGCAAGTTTTTCATGTCGTTAAAAAAATATTGTTTGGTTTTTTGCCCTTACACCGAAATGTATTAATAAGCAATGTACATTATATATTGTCCTGTGAAAAAAGGTACTGACTATTCAATGCTGAATGTACATCAGTGTAAGGGCAAAAACATTAATATTTAACATTAATAGGTAACATTAATTATTCCCGATGCAAATTTAGGATTAAAACTGCCTCTAGCCAACAGGTTAGCTTGATGATCCGATTGCAAGACATCTGCTCTAGCATGGCAAAGGTCATGGGTTCGAATCCCACCAAGGTGATATGCCTGTGGATTTTTTTTTCACAGGACTCAGTGAAAGTACGGAGTATACACGATGCTAAATACACATCGGTGTAAGGGCAAAAAACTAATATTTTTATTCCTGATGCAAAACAAACATCTTTTTAAAAAGTTTGAGATCAAAAATTCAGACAAATCACAACTGAGGAAAAAGTTGCTATTAAATATACTCAGTGACTTACCAAGGCTCTTGAAATCTGTGGGTATTTTTGTCCTCCTGGGCTCTTCTGAAATCTCCCATCTGTAAAAGTTTGACATTTCATCATCAGGTCAAAAATGTAAGGCGTAAGACAACATTTTAAAAGTATTAGAGAGTAGAATGATAGATTCCCTTGGATAGCAGACTAATTGAAGATAAAAAAGTTGGAATAAATCATTTATTACATTTATTAATTATAATTGTCAAAGACTCTCAGAAAAGCGAACTTAACCACAAGACCAGCCAAGAACCCCATGGAGAGAACACAAAAAGGAAGTTTCAGTTTTAGATGTGGGAGAAAACAAAACCAGAAAATTTTACCAGAGAAAACACATGCAAGCAGGTAGGGACTGAAAACCCAATCCATTTTATAGTGCACCCAACAGGATTCAAACCAGGGTCCCAGAGGTGGAAGGCATCAAAAGATACCTTTATGCCAAACAGACGACCCAAATTAAAAGAAGAGCTTTTTTAAAATTTGGACTGTCTGTTGGGCATAAAGGTATCTTTCTGGTTTTATCTCCGAGTCTGCCTTCATCAGATGGATTCAGTGATGCACAGTCAAACAAGGAGATGTATAAAATCTTGAAGTCTGGGTGTTGAGCTACTATGCTAAAGGATTGAGTCTAATGGGGAGGTAGTCAAGTTACTGGGCTCACCCTTAATCCTAGCTAGCCCAGCCTACATTGTCCAGTAAAGAATGGATTTAGTAAACACCACTTCTCAACTTGCCCTGTGGGCTACCAAAAACAGTGCAACCTACTTGCTTATAATGCTCATAAGTCTTCCTTTTAAGATGTGAATGATACATTTTAAAAATGTTTTAACTTATTTTTGAGTGTGTGAATGTAACTTCTTTTATCCATTAAACTGGTTGTGATTGCTACCATTAATACATCAGAAAGATACATTCATGACAATACATGTTTAAAATCTCTGCTACCAGAACTTCCATGTGGCAAGAACAACACACAGTTTACTAGCCTGGTGGGCTACTTAAAAAAGCTTAAGCACAAGGCCATGGCCCAATTTCATAAAGCTGTTAAGCAGAAAAATTCTGCTTAGCAAATTTCTTTACTTAGCAAGAAACTAGCGGGGTACCAGTGGCAACAATGTAAACTTCTGCTAAGCAAGATTTTCCCGTGCTTAGCAAGTTTTTGTGCTAACAGGCTTTATGAAAGTGGGCCCTGATAAGTTACAAGAGCTGGATTAGAACCAGTACCCCACAATATGAAGAAAAAAAAACCTTCTCAAATCATAGGCCTACCTTAATTTGTTTTCCACTCGTAAAGTTCTTCCAGTCTACAAAGGGAGGGATGAGCCACCCTACTTCCCCCGCCCACTTTCCCCTGGAGACGGGGTGCGGTGAACCAGGAGCTCCTCTCCATATATAACGAAGTTCACTGGTACCCTCCTGTGACATTGTACCAATTCCAACCATTCTATCATCGGTGACAATGTGGGACCGATAGTTCCGAACTCCGCCTGGTCCTAAAACAAAAGATTTTAATATTTAATCAAAAGTTTACCATGTTATTTAAAAACACCAAGATACTAGATTGACTGTGGATACAAATTAAATAACACTTTAAAATTATATCTTTAATGTTTCAGTAATTAAAAGAGAAATGACATTTCAAACAGAAACATGGAAAATTGAGATTTCAAGTGTTGTCTAAAATAAACTTATTTTGCTGTATCTTTTAAAATAATTAATTTATATTGTTCCCCAAACTTTGTGTTGCATTGTTTCACAGGCACTATAATTATTTTCAAAATAATCTACCCCTCCCCCTAAAAAAACCAACAGCAAAACAAAAACAATCTCACACACAAACAAACAAACAAAACGAACACAAACCCCTCAAATGAACCAGTTTAAAAAATGTAAAAAAAAAAAATTAATTCTTCAGTCGCAGTCCAATGCAGCAACTGAATTTAAAACTATATGACTTTAATATTTTTCTTATTTGTAAACATTTTTTGTAAGTATTGTTAGGTTTTTAAAACTTATTATATTCTTTTCTTACCTGTAAATAGCATTTCTCCTTTCCCCATGTTGTGTGTGCCGTTCTGGGTGAGCCAAGTTGCGTCTGATCGCACAGACGTCCCACCGTGCGATACAGACGAACTACGGCGTGAACTCATCACGGAGGCCGCTGCCATAACCAAAATGTCACTACTTCAGCACAAATTGTTCTTATCCTTAGTTCAGTAGAGTTTTATTCTATCAATTGGCATGGAATGTTTACCGCGCTGCTTGTGTTCCTGCCGGTTGTGATGGTGTTTACGTACCCACTGACAATGTTACAAGCTAGTCCTTGGGGAAGTATGCATATACGGCAACTAATTAATTAAAAAAACATGAGGGTTGTATGTGACTGCTATATCATTATACAGGGAAATATACCAAGTTGTCTCACTTGGTTGCACTCCAGCCCTCAGTTTTTGTGTGTTATCTTTTGAAGGACGTAGTGACAACATGATTATCGACCCATAAGCTATTGTTTTCTATTGTAATTTAGTTCTATGGCCCCCATGTGCACAGTTCAAACCCACCCCGCCACCACACAGTGTCTTTTTTATTAGCGCAACACCGGGACGCTGGACACGTTGCTAAGCAGTAACCCCGGTGTCATTTACATGACAAACAAATATCAATCACGCCCCGACAGCGACTTAATTGATCTGCGCGTGCGTAGTACTTGGATAAAGTTCAGTTTCGTCAACAGAGGGCGCTGTAGTTTTCCTTACGGTCATTGATAAGAACTTCTCCACACAGAAGTCTTAATAATTCGTATAAAAAAATAATAATAAATGCCTGGCCGCCTAGCAAAGAAAACAGAACAATAAAAATGTCCGTATTGAACGTGAAAATTATAGGGCTGGCGCTCATATGTTAATGTATTTTAGTAGCACACTGGCAATTGAAATAGGATGAATTTAGACCCAAAAATTTACGTACCATCATCAACCCACTGTACTACTAATGGCAAACTTAATAATTAATAAATGGTGTTTGAAGCTTTGCATGGTGTGGAGGATAAGAGTAACTATAAATATAAATATAAATAGTAAACTTGCGGGTACAACCATGTGTAAAAAAACTCTTTGAGGGAGTGTTGGCTCTGAAAAGAGCCGGTTTGGTCTCGACGTTTCGAACAGTATACTCTGCTCGTCTTCAGGAGAATGCTGGACTACTGGTGGTGGTTGAGCTTATGTATGGCTTGGGGGATGCACATTTGGGCGGGAAGGATCCAAGCTGTTCTTGTCTAGTGAAGCGTGTGAGTTGGTTGCTGGCTGGATGTGTGTGCGTTGGAGTGTGTCAGTGTTGTGGTGAGCTGCTGCTGGAAGTGTGGGCTTGAGAAGTGGTGACCAGATGTCGTTGATGAAGAATCCGATGTCTTGTGGAACGGTGTTGTGAGCCTTGATCTCTATTGCCTCCCTTACTCTGCGTTGGTGCCAGAACTTGACTGGAGCGATGAGCTTGGCTTGTGTCCATTTGATGAGATGATCTTGTTCATGTGAGTGTTTGATGATAGCTGATTTGTCTAGGTGCCCTAGTCTGCCGTGTGCTTGGTGTTCTTTGATTCTGGTTGATATGTTGCGGCCGGTCTCTCCGATGTAGACTTTGCCGCATTCGCAGGGAATGCGGTAAACGCCGGGCTTGGCTTGAGTGTCTTGCTTGTCCTTGTGTGTGTGAAGAGATGCTTGGATCTTGTTGGGTGCTGTGTGGAATGTCTTGACTTGGACTTGGCTGAAGATGCGTTGAAGTTGGTGTGATGCGTGGCCGATGTATGGGATGGTGACGGTTGCCTTGAACTCCGGTCTGTCTTCAGGTGGGAGGCTTGGTTTGGGCTGGCTGAAGTTGAATGTCTTGTACCCGTTGAGTTGTAGTGATGTCCTGATGTGGTGAAGTTCCTGCTTCAAGCTGTCTTGGTCGCAGGTGTTGAATGCACGGCGGACCAATGTGTTGTGGACGGCAGACTTGAAACGAGGATGGTGGAATGAAGAGCTGTGTAGATATCGGTCTGTGTGTGTGGGCTTGCGGTGTACAGTGTGAGAAAGGGTCCCATCCGCTCTTCTGGTGACTTGGACATCAAGGAAGGAGATGGTGTTGTTTTCTTCTTGCTCCATGGTGAATTTGATGAGTGGATGCTGAGAGTTGAGATGCTGCAGGAACTGGTGAAGTGCTGACTTGCCGTGGGGCCAAACCACGAAAGTGTCATCAACGTAGCGGAGCCAGAGGTTGGGGCGAAGATCAGCATTCTCGATGGTGTCAAGTTCAAACTCTTCCATGAACAAATCCGCAAGGACCGGGGATAGAGGAGATCCCATGGCGGCCCCTGAGGTTTGTTCATAGAACTGGTCCCTCCACCGGAAACTGGATGAAGAGACGCAGGTGACGAGCAGTTCTTGTACTTGTTCGGGAGTCAGGCTTGTGCGGTCGGTCATGGAGGGATCTGCTGCTAGTCGATCTTTGGCGATGTGGCAAGCTTCTATGGTTGGTATGTTCGTGAAGAGGGAGACTACGTCAAAGCTGACAAGAATGTCAGATTGGCTGAGGTGGATGTCTTTGATGATGTTGACGAACTGGTTGGAATTGGTGATGTGATGTTGGGTGAGGCCGACTAGTGGTTGCAGGATCTTGGTGAGGTATCTGGCTGTGTTGTATGTTGGTGAACCTCTGGACGCCACGATGGGACGGAGTGGAACATCAGGCTTGTGAATCTTGGGTTGACCAAAGAAGCGTGGGCAGGTGGGTGCAGAGGACTTGAGGTGACGGTACGTGGGTGTGTCGATGACTTGATCTTGATGGAGAGCGCGGAGCTGGTTGTTGATCTTGCGTTCGATGGCAGTGGTGGGGTTTCTTGACAGGCGTCTGTACGTGTCGGTCGACAGGATATCGGTCACCTTCTGGTCGTAATCAGCAGTAGACATGACCACTCATCAAATTCACCATGGAGCAAGAAGAAAACAACACCATCTCCTTCCTTGATGTCCAAGTCACCAGAAGAGCGGATGGGACCCTTTCTCGAAACTGTCGAACCCTGTCAAGAAACCCCACCACTGCCATCGAACGTTGTTAAGAAACCTAAAGAGTATAGGCCTATGTAGAATTTCCACGTCCTTTTAATTTGTTTCTTCACAATCACAATTTTGTTAAGAGCTGCTGTTCTAATTGTTTTACCATGGAGGAAGGAAAAGTCCTCCATGGTTTTTACTCATCTGTATTGAGTTATCTATGGAGCTATTATATTTATCGATAAGCTCAGTCAAGTCCTCAACACTGGATGGGCAGTCTCTTCAGAAGGATAATTGGTTAAAGATTAGTTCAAGGGCCAAGGTTGCTAAAGTTATCGATTTATATTTTTCTTTAAATGCAGTTGTTTCCAGAAATCATCAAAATGTGACACATTTGCAGTTACTGTGGTAAGAAATAACTAATGATCCGCTAAGCTTTTCATTCCCTCCTTTAAACTTCTCCCTCCCATTTTACCGATGTGCACGTCCCATTCTTGCGCGATCAAAGATATGAATCATGATTTTTAACAATATAGTAGTATGAAAGTATATGTACACCTTCATGTTTCGTACAACTCATACAAATCACACACACATGAATATTACTATGGCTGGTAAGCCCAACATTTGTAGCAACCTTGGAATGACATGCCTAATGATTGTAGGTATGGTATTGGTTTATCATCTCGGGCTGCAACAAAACAATGTGACAGCAGTGGTGGCTAATTAGTTAAAAACACCTGAGGACCAGTCAAAATTTTCTCCAAGTGGTCCGGCTGGCTAGAGCCACTGTTGAATGTGCTGAAAAGCTTCTCTGTTATGACATATGGATGAGTGAAGAAGCTTGCGGACTAGTAATAACAAGCTAACTTGTCACGCGGTCTAGTCATTGAAAAGGTAAAAGGGCAAACCCTGGGACCAGTGCCGTCAGCTGCCGACTTGCCACTCGGTAACGAGTCTTGTGCCAGTCTCGTGTCATGTTCAATGATTATAATACTATAAATAAGTTAATAATTAAGCATTATGCATGATATACAGGTACAAATTCAATGCAAGAACACATGAAAACAAATTCAAGAAAATGAAGTACTTACATTGTGCTCGATGTTGCGGAAAGACCAAAAACAAAGAAGTAAACTTCAATCTTTTTCTGAAACCAGAGCCATTCTCCATGCACGCTGAGCCCAAGGACCACGTCGCCACACCCTACATTTCTATGAATCACGCCCTCACTTTGTTCAAAAGGAATGCCGAAGACTATCCCAAATTGACGTGTTCATGGAGGTTGAAATATCTTACATTCTGATAATTATACTTGACAAAAACCTTACGGTTTAGCTTGAGTGCGCACGTGAAGTCATTTACATAAAGTTGTTCCGGGACTCATCATTATGCAAATATTATAGACTAGTCCAAGTCCACCCACGAGGGAGAAACTATAACAAGTGACACTCCAAATTCCTGAAAAGTGTCGAGTGTCTCTAAATGTCAAATTTCATTCAAGTTAAACAAATTACTTGTTGTGCAATGTGCAATGCTAGGCTTTCTTCTTTCTAGTTACAGTATTCAAGCTGGGAAGGTTTGTAGTATACGGACTTGGACGTGGTTAAACCATGAATGTATTATGATGAATTTACAATCAGGGCCCAATTTTATAGAGCTGTGTACACATCAAAAGTAGCTAAGCTCTGTGATGGCAAGTTTTAAGAAAATCTATCTTCATTTTGTTTTCAGTTGAGATTGATTTCGTCCATCTTACAATCTGAAAAGGACTCCTCAGATGGCATATGCCCTGGAGAAATACTTTGAACAAAAACAAAAAGACAAGTAAACATTTTTACAACACGGGGAATACGAATGGCATGATGCAACCCCCACCGCAGGTTGTATCATCATTGTGTTCTCCCCGCTCTGTCAAATATAGGGCGTGGTATAAAACTGAACATTTAAAATTTAAGACATAAGAGGTGGAGACTAACTAACGACTGAAATATTAAACAAACATGGTTATTTTATTGAGCAAAAAAATACTTAACAAAATATCAAGATTGATCTAAAAGCAATTTTGATTTTAAATTTGTACAATTGATTTCATGATATGTCAGACCCATAAATAATACGTTTTTAAAATGATCTTCTTAAGTTTAAAGAATTTCAATATTTGCGGTTAAAGTTCTTTACATCTCAATTGTTTTTACAAATAATGCAAATACATTTTTTACTACTGCCATGTTTATAGAGGGGTTTCAAGATCAAATTCAGTTTTTTGATACACTAGTTTTTCCAATAGATAGTCCTCGTGAAATTACAAGTCTCTAACCTGTTAAAAGGTGTAAAATGTCATTTTACTTGATACTCTTTCAGAGTAAAATTTGAAACACGGCATCCACTGAAGGCCAAAAACAAATGGGTCTGTGAAGGGAACTTCTATACCCGTCAAAAGGGTAAATTCAATGCTATTTGGATTGAATATCATCAAAATACAGGAATACAGTTTCTGTACACAAATGTACAGACAATGTGATGTCATAGAACATTTTTTGATTTTGAAAAAAAAAGAGATGCACTTGAGGGTTATCAAACACAGTGGATTTAACAACACTTTAACGCAAGGTTAAAGGCTTCAAATTGTTATTCCATTTTGTTCAAAACAAATTATGTTCATAAAGATTTTGTTCTATTGGAAAATGAGTGGATCACCAAACTGCACTTGAACTCAGAGCCCATCTTTAAGTCTGGCAGATATCGGGGTCCATTTTCTCTAAATAATGAGGTAAATTCACTTCATAAAAATTAACAAATTACTGGGAAATGTCCCGAATAAGATAAACTGAAGCAAGATAATAAAATAATCTAACTTATAAAATTAACATTTTCAATGTTAAATATCAATATGCAAATCTAAATACTTTCAATAGCATATATACAGATACAGAACTACTATTTATTTAGTATTGCATAAGAAAACAAGGCAACAAATACAAGCATGGAATTCACCTCTATGATAAACAGTATAACATTACCCAAGTTGAAAGTTCCCCACAAAATCCTGGCTGAAATATTGTCCGACAATGATATTTGTTTACAAATGTATATTATAATTTGATCTTTTGGTTAAAATCAATGAACAGTTGAAGGGCAAATTTATCAATAGCACTCCTCACTAATGACGTCATATTTGCTCAGACAAATGTTCCACCATTCACTTGTCCACTGCAACAGCACCACAAGGGCCCAATTTCATAGAGCTGCAGAAAATATTGCTAAAATTGTTTTTGCTTAGCAGAAAAGAGCAGGACACCAGTCACAAATTGTACATGTGACATGGCAGTTTGGCTGGTAACCTTAGTCTGGTAAGCATAATTTTGTTGTGCTAGCTATTGTTTGTGCTTTAGCAGTTCTACGAAATTGAGCACTTGCTGCAGCACTCAGTACATGCGAATGACAATAAAGTTTGAATTTTGACTGAGCTCCTACTTTTTAGCATATTAAATGCGGAGTGCTTGCTAGATGTGAGCTGTGTGTAGCTTAGTTGCTAATTTGCATGGTAGCACATTAGTTTATTTATTTTACTTATCTGTTTCAATTTTTGGATAATATCTTATCATTTAGCCTTCGAGAAAGACTCTGCTAGATCCAAACTTAAGGCAACTAACTATTTTTGGAATAAATTAATTAAATGGAGGCAGTTCTGAAAAAGCAAAGGTAAAAAGCGTAGTTGTTCTAAAACCAACAATATCAAAATAATTTTCAGGTTCAAGTCCTGCTCTAGTCATCTTTTGCTTTGTTCAACCCCAAACTTGTTTTAAAAATCTACCCAGTCAGCTTCTCTTGTGATTTATTACTTGATAATATAATTTAAGCATTGATATGAGGGACCGTCCAATGTTTTCAACATTTTTCAGGTTGAACAGCGAGTGCTACTTTTGAGGACCCACTTCCTCCCCCAAAAGTTGTACTTATCAACAATTTCCTTTCAAAATTGATTCACATTATTTAGATATCAACATTTTGGCTTCTGACGGGCACCCCTGAACAAAGATTATTGACAAAATAGGGAGACCACCAACACAGGGCTAGGAGTCAGTTGGTGAAGCGCTGGCAGGTCACTGGTTCAAATCCAGCCGCAGTAAATTTGTCTTTGTTCAACTCCAAATCATTTAAGATTTACCCTTTCAGTTTCCATTGCGGTTTATTACTTTATACACATATTTTACAAACCTCTTAAAGTCCTTCTCTTTGTACCACTATAAAAAGGTTGAAATATTTGGATGGCCCCTATTAAAAGATAACACACACTGTATACTCAAAGGTGTCAACGTCCTGTGAAAAATGAATGTCCACAGTGATCTCAAACATAAGTGTCAAGCAAAAAACTGAAAACTGTAAACCTTCCCAAAACAGTTTCTTATAGAAGATTAGAAGTAATTTGGGGTTGAACAAAGAAAAATTGACCAGAGCGGTATTTGAACCAACGATCCCCGGATTAACATAACAGTGCTCTACCAACTGAGCTATCTAGCCCTTTGTTTTTTTCAGGAAGACCACCAACATAGGCCTAGATAGCTCAGTTGGTAGAGCGCCGGCACGTTACTCCGGAGGTCATTGGTTCAAATCCCAATCTAGTCAATTTGTCTATGTTCAACCCCAAATTATTTGAAATTTACCCATTCAGTTTCACTTGTGGTTTATTACTTGATAA
Organism: Pisaster brevispinus; assembly: GCA_023634235.1. NCBI lineage: Eukaryota > Metazoa > Echinodermata > Asteroidea > Forcipulatida > Asteriidae > Pisaster > Pisaster brevispinus. The sequence goes on along the minus strand of JAMKCF010000015.1, from coordinate 7,545,955 downwards.
GATAAGAAGTAACTATAACTAGTAAACTTGCGGGTACAACCATAGGGAGGAGTCTCTTTTGGGAGGAGTGCTGGCTTGGAAAGAGCTGATGTGGTCTGGAAGCTTCGAACAGTACACTTTGCTCATCTTCAGGAGAATGCCGGACTGCTGATGGTGATGAGGCTTGAGAAGAATTGGAGGGATGAGCATTTGGGCGGGAAATATCCAAGCTGTTCTTGACAGGTGATGCTTGGGAGTTGGCTGCGGCTGCTGGCTGCTGGCTGGATGTGTGTGCATAGGAGTGTGTCAGTGTTGTGGTGAGCTGCTGCTGGAAGGGTTGGTTTGAGTAAGTGATGACCAGATGTAATTGATGAAGAACTTGATGTCTTGTGAAACTGTGTATTGTGACTTGATTTCTATTGTTTCTCTGACTCTGCGTTGGTGCTAGAACTGGACAGGTGCGATGAGTTTGGCTTGCTTAACACTCCTCCCAAAAATGATTTACACATGGTTGTATACCCGCAAGTTCACTAGTTCTAGTGACTTCTTACTTTCCAAAAACCATGCAAAGCTTCAAACATAATTGAGTTTCTTACAGAGTTTGACTTGTTATTGTGATTATATTTCTGTGATGGCCAAGTTGGCATATCCTGCCAGGCCATTGTTTCCAGCTGACTTGCTCTGATCGTAGTCTTTCAAGACTTCCAGAAGGAGTTGATCGCCTAATTCGTCGTCGTCAATGTGTTCGTGATCGGCTGAGTCGTCGTACATCTCCATGGTGACTTCTTGTTCTTCACTGAGTGGCTCGGATGCTACCTGGTGACTCGTGTAACCATTCCTACATAAAAAAAAGGAAAAAAAAAGAGTTGATCATACTTCAAGTTATTGACATTGACAACTTGGATCCCTTAGTTGTGAAACTCTCTAAAATGCTCTGCTGGCCAATCCCTACTGGCTCAAACTACTTTTTCCACTAAATTCTATGGTCAGAGAGCCTTCAGCTTCATTGCACCTTCATTATGGAATGACTTACCTCTTCATATTCGCCAAGCTGACTCTCTTCAGATTTTCAAGGGACTTTTAAAGACTCATTTGTTTGAATCTTTCTTTTTGTAACAATTGCTTTTAGTATATTTTTTTCATTGGTTTATGTTATGTGTTGCGCATAGAGGCTCCTGCATTATGCGCCATATAAATGTCTCTTATTATAATTATTATTATTATTATAATCATGTAATAACATCCAGAAGTACCAAGACCTGGCATGGGAGCGTTTGGCAGGTGAAAGCGAAAGTAGCTCCTGTGGCGGTTGGAGCACTTTTCACCATTCTGAAAACGCTGAGGAAACATCTAGATGAAATAGGCACAACTGTGAGGGTAGATATGTTACAGAAGGCGGCACTTTTGGGGAGAGCATGGATCCTGCGAAAGACACTTGAGATTGTAAGGCTACGAGACTGAGCCCAACTCGAGGAGTTACCAGCACAACAGAAAATGTGATTTTTCCTTTTTTTTATGCTGTGATAAAATGAAATACTACATTTTATGAAAGAAATTTTATGGAAGTATCTTTAACGTCAAGAATAAATAAAGACCTGGATGATGTTATTAATAGTATTTTTAACAACTATGAAGATGGAATAAACTCTTCTGGAAGAGGTCGTTGCTCTGATGAAGAGAGTTGGTAGATTTCTCCTCAAACTTTCCTCGAATGGGTAGTTGGTCTGGATGTGGAGGATCCTTCTGGAGGTTGGGACCTGCTGTGATTGGTTCTCATTCGATGAGGTGTGTCGGTGGTACCCAACACATCCCCACTCAATCTAGAAAGCAATGACTTCAATAATGTATCCGGTACCAGTGTGCTTTTGATCTAAGTATTCCTAACCAGAGCTGTCATCAAGTCTTTGAATGCAAGTACTCAAGACTCAAGTCCCCAAATGATGCAACTCGGGTACCAATCAAGTGTAAACATTACAATCAAGTCAGAACCAACTTTGTTTCTCACCCTATGGGTTGTTTCTTATTCTCCTGATCAGGAAGCTCTTCATACTCTGGAGCATCTTGGTTGCCAAGAGGTGTGATGGCGTAGTCAACGTCATAGCCTTCATTTATAGTTCTTGTGTAGACTGGATTTGAACTGTGAACAAAGGATATCGTCATAAATGAGGGTTTCATCTTAACCAACACTAAGCTTCTATAGTCCCTGTAGGGAGGGGGTTTGAACTTTAATTTGGTTTTTACCCTTACACTGATGTGTATTAAGCACATACTCAGTAATTTTCTGAGTTCTGTGAACAAAATCCAAAGGCAAATCACTCGGGTGGGATTCAAACCCAGGACTCTTGCATTGCTATAGCAATGGTCTTACCACTAGACCACCGAGCTAGCCAAATGGCTAGAGGCAGTTCGAATCCCAAGCAGCAGGTGTTAGTACTGAGCATACAGTGCTTAATACACATCGATGTATGGGTAAAAAAACCCAAATTTTATTCTGTATCCCCGATGCAAAAATTAACGTCTAGAGTTTGAACTGTAGATGAGGGATATGATTAACACGTAAACTAAAAACTGCAATTTCTGTCAAAACTAACAAAGCAAAATTCCTTTAACACTAGTGTTGTAGATCTGCAGGTTGAAATTGCTCTATATTCTTTCAGTTCATCAACACTTGAGTTCATCGGCTCAGTGCTATAGGTTGTTAATTGCAGTTTCACATCCATAATGATCGAAGGTTGTTAAATAAAAAATGTGTATAACTAAAAAGTAAAAATAAAAATCGGAATCCACATAAAAAGACTTCACTTAGAAAATGGATGTTCCTTGTTTCCACACAACTACTTTGGAGACCACTTTGATCAATGAACTTCATTTACCAGGAGCTCCAAAACATGCAAAAGCAGTTTTATAGAATCCAAAGAAACTGCACTAATGACATACTAGCCCTGAGCCGACAATTTGACCTTGCATTCAGTTATTTATATTTGTAGGCTTTGGTGGTGGGGTCTGGTAGGACAGTTTTTTTTCTCGTTTACCTTGCACTGGATGTGCTCTGCTCAATATAGGCCTACTGCCTGAAAAGACAAAATAATCAAAAGAGATACAAATCCCATTTTAGAGACTTACCCAGCTTCTGCATATTTATTGGTATTTGGCAAACTATACGCTGCTTTAGCACGGCTTTTCTTGTTTTCATATAGTCCTGCAGTAGCCGCACGTAGTTTGCGCTTGTAGCTGTGGAACAAAAACAGAATTTGAAATTTGAATGACAATTATTTTTATACTGAAGTTGAAACTGTACTGTAAGGGCAAATATAACAAATGAAAGTGTCTTTTGGGTTGATTGATGAAAAAACAATGAAATGGGTGCGAGTTGTATTGGGTTTTAGGAATGCTTAATACAAGGTAAGACAAATGGATGTTGCACAACAGACAACCTGGCCAATGCAAAAACACGCGTAGAAGGCAAAAGTGAAATTCAGATTCATTTTGAAAGTGAAGAGGAGATCATGCACGATTAACAGAATTCAGGAAAAATTTTGCTTACCAGAATCAGGTTACCAGCCAAAGTACCATTCCGCATGTATCATATGTGACTAATATCTTGCTCATTTTCGCTTAGCAGAAAAATGTTAAGCACTATTTGCTGCTCAAGTAGTTCTATGAAACAGAGCTCAAGAAAGTACTGAGTATACAGTGCTTAATACACATTGGTGTTAGGGTAAAAACAAAATATTCTTTATCCCCGATGCAAAATTAAAATCTATTAAACCCTTAATTATTGACTTCTTATCAATTTTAATTATTCATTCATCTGTTTGTTTAGTTATTTATCCGGAGGTCGTTGGTTCAAGGCCCGCTCCAGTCAATTTTTCTTTGTTCAAACCCAAATTAATAACAATTTACCCAGTCAGTTTCCCTTGTGGTTTATTACTTGATATTCATTTGTTTATTAAACAATTTATTACAAGTTGTATTGTCCATTTTTTTCTTCAATAAAGGGAGCGTCTATTAAAAATCCAAAGGGTAGGAACGTTCTAATTGGAAAAGTATTCCAGCGCATTTCACTAAATAACGAAGAACAGGTGATCGCCGTATGGAGGCAAGGTCCAGCACAAGTCAAGGCTTGTAGCGGCTCGAAGTACAATCAGTATATAAAAACGGAACTACCAATTGAACAGACAAGAACAAAGGACAGTCGATGGGTCTAACACAAGACCCAAACAGACTGACGAAGAGACAGTTACTGGATGGAGAGGTTTCTTTCACAAGATGATATAAAGACAAAGAGCTGAGTAGAAGATCACACAAAAGGAAGATATACTGGAGGAAGCTATGACACGTAATGGGAAATCAGGTTCCTTTATGTAGGATTTGAAAATCAAGCATTGTGGGAAATCATGCATTTTTGGTAAGATTTTAAAACTGACCACAGAAGAAAACAGATTGAATGAAACATAATGCATGAAGTCCAGACATTTTTTTTACGGAGGTCTAAGGAAATCCATATTTTCATGTTCTGAGAATGAGTTGGAAACAAAGCAGTGACGGTGATGCTACAAGATGATCTACAGTACTCCATGACTGAAAGCTGCCTACAATGGAATGACTGGAGAGGTGCAGCTTTTGTGATGATCCAAGCGTCTCACCTTGACGTCAAAATACAATTGGTAACCACCAAGCCGACTGCAAGAACAACGAAGAAGCACAGGATACCGACCAAAAGCCACTGGACCCAGTCGCTCGGTTCTGGTGGAACTGAATCTGGACCCTTTTATACGATACACAAGTTGCTTTAATGGTATTTTGACAGTTCTCAAGACGCTTTCTCCCCTCTCCCGTGAACAAGTTATGTACACAGTTTTAAATGGGATTTCTTGTCAAACTTAACAGACATGCCCGTTCAGCCCCGTTCATACTCCATGCGAATTGCAAAAGCGAATTTCCCTGCGTCACCGATTGTTAGCGTCACGTGATCCGCTTCGCATTCACTTTCGCGTGCAGTATGAACCGGGCTAGAAGATAATTTAAACTGGCAAAGATTCTACAAGAAAACTACTGGAGCTCAGGACATCTCGACGGCAAGGACAGTGCAGAAAAGATTTTGCAAAAGTTTGAGTTTCCATACTTCACACAAATTTTTCCGAACCTCTTATCCCTTGTCTGGTAGAACTTTATACTTTCAGAACTTCAAATCGTATTCTTTAAAAGTGTTGGTTTTTTTTTTGTAAAAGAAAACAAACCCCACAAAATCTCAGCAACAGCAACACCCTAGGAAACCTACTAAGCAAGAGTCAATGTACTTACCAATACTTCGAAGACTTTGTATTCATCATAGAATTTATCGATGTAGTCACTCGCTTTATCAATTGAACTGAAGAAAGTAAAAGAAAAAATGAGTGAGTGAACGTGTTGAGTTTGTCCAAAATTTGTCATTTCATTAATAAACCCCCCCCCCCCCCGAAATAATCTTCAAGGTCTGCAAAGCTCAGCTGCAAGTCTGGTCACACTTTCTAGACGATGTCACACATCTCTTTGATCTTACAAGCACTTCATGGACTCCAGGTACATCCGCACATCCATTTCAAGGTTCTACTCCTCATCAATCATTCAATATCTCCTAGCTACTTCAAGGATTCAAAACAGCTAAGTATTTCTCTGAGACGGCTTCGCTCTTCAAACACCATGGCTCCTCAAGAATCCCTCGTTCTAAACACATTTGGGGGACCATCTCTTTGGAATGCTCTTCCACTGAACCTCAGACTAGTAGACACTCTCTCCAGCTTCAAAGCTAAATTGAAAACTCAGACTAGGCATTAAGTGCCGTCCTTAGCAGAGTTCTTTTTTCTGTGCGCCAGGAGTGTCTTTCCGACAGACATGGCACACGACAAATGCCCATTATTACTTTTTATTATTATCATTATTCTTATTATTTTACTTTTGATAAAAAAAACACATTATGCCAAACAAAATTTGGGATGTGTTGGGGTGGGCTTATTCCGAGCCAAAACTTACTCGACAATAATTTTGGGATCGATAATTGTGTTGTCATCTTTGTTCACTCCATGAAGCTTCATGACGCTCCTAAAAAAAAAAGGTATACAAAAATAATGTTAATAGTAAATACATAATGGTAAGTGATAATTAATAAATGACTCATAACTGTTGTTTACTTCTTATCATATTAAAATCACCCTCAAGTAATTGTGATCAGTGTTGGTGATACTGCTTTAAAATGAATAAAATGTATTTTTGGAGGTAGTGCATTCTGTTCTACCAGCCAGGCTCCTAGTGGATGATACCCATGCCTACATCCTTACAGACTGTGAAGGGGGTGACCCTGTTTCAGCCCCAGGAGTAGGTGGCAAAGTGCCCCTGGTGACAGTTGATTTGGGTTGACAGCCCAAATCAGTTGAAGTGTAGCCCTCACCTTGGAGTGGCTGTCTGGTCATGCGATATTAGGCAATATCTCACTTTAAAAAAATGCATAAATAAAAGGTATACAAAAAGAATAATGAGAGGGGCAAAATGGTCAAAAATAAACAAGAAGTTACCACCCATTTTTGCTTTGAACTAATATGAGAAAAGTCAGAGCAAAAAACCGTCATCTTTGTACACCATATACATCTCTCCCATCCCCCCCCCCAAAAAGAAAACTCTCCCACAATACTGAGCCACCTGTCTTACCTTCCTGGTACTGGTTGATTGTCAACTGTAAATACTTGCAGGTCGTCAACAACTATAACTGGTTCAACATTCTGGGCAGCTCGTTTAGCTGAAGAGCCAAAATCGCCATATTTTTCTATCACTTCCACTAAAGTCCTGAAGAAAAAATTGTGGAAAAGATTGGCATCAGGGTGATTGTTTGAATCTTCAACTGACGAGGTTTTTTTATATCAAGTAATAAACCACAAGGGAAGCTGACTAGGATAATTTCAATTAATATTGGGTTGAACAAAGACAAAAATGAAAAGAGCGGGACTTGAACCCGCACCCTCCACATTAACATGCCAGCGCTCTACCAACTGAGCTATCTGGCCCTAATAATGGCGGTCTCCCTATTTAGTCAGTATCTTTGTTCGGGGGTGCTAGTCAGAAGCCATTTAACCTGTAACTGCTGCGTAGCCCGGGACCAAGCTTACGATACAACCCGGAAAATGAGGAGAGGGATCACCTTAAGGATGCAACTTTTTATTTCAAATTTTTCTTTGTTCAAACCAAACAGATCTTAAATGAAGTCAAACATTTTAAGTTGCAACGACAAACAATTCAGAAGACTTCCATCCACACAATGTTACAACACCATTTTGGACTCCTGTCTGTGGTTAATTGTTTTTATGAATTTAGAAAATGGAAAAGACTCGGTACATACGCTTTGAAATCTTCCTCAATTTCCCTGACGTCATCTGTGGTCAGTGCAAACGTAATAATAACTTGCTGATCCTCATTGAACAGATAAATCTACAAAAGGGGGAAAACAAAAATAACTTCTCTTAAAAGTATTACCAACTAAATTCATCTTGGATTATCCAACACCTTTGTCAACCAAAGGAAAGAAAGAAAAAAACCCAACAATCTCAGGGCTCCAAATTAACACTGGATCGCAGGCCTGAAGCCAGTGATTTTAGCGTAAGGCTAGTAAACTCACAACCGGACAAGCCCGGTGGTCTTGTGCTTCTCAATTAATACTAATAGGCTACATCAATGTGTAATATCTCTGTGAAAAAATGTTGACCATGAGTCTGATAAATATCTTTAAAATCGCTTGAGTATATGGCAGGGCTTGTGTCTGCTTACTAAAAATTCAAGCCTTACAGGACATTGGAGTCTTGAGTTGTCTGAGTAGAGGCTGGGTAAAGCTGTAGAGACTGACCAGGTCAAGACTTTTATTGGGACTTCATCATTCACACTGATTATGTTATAGAATAGAACACAGGCATCTGGATGTTGTAGTCTTAAATAAGGAAGATATGTAATGTAATTGACACAGCTGTGCCAAGTGATATAAGGGTAGCTTTGAAGGTGGTGGCGAGATCCAGAAGTACCAAGATCTGGTCAAGATCTTCTGGGACTTCAGCATTCGGATTGATCATGCTGTAGAGCATAGGTGCCTGGATGTTGCAGTCTTAGATAAGGAAGCTATGTCATCTCATTGACATAGTGCCGAGTGATATAAGAGTAGCTTTGAAGGCGGTGGGAAAGATCCAAAAGACCTGGTCAAGATCCTCTGGGACTTCAGCATTCAGATTGATCATGCTATAGAACATAGGCATCCAGACCGTCGTAGTCTTAGATAAGACAAATAGGACGAGTCATCTCAGAAACATATTTGGTAAATTTGTTATGATTTTTAAAGTTGCTAGCTAGTTAATACACTTTTCCCAATACTTAATAAGAACCTGGTAGAATTTTGTAGATATTTGTTGTCAGTAAACTTGCATCCAGTGGCTCAGTAAACTGCCTGTGTATACAGATCGTGTTGAAAACTGCTCCCAAACCGATGAGTGCCAACCCGAGGTTTGTCATAGGCAAACTCGGGCCCACTCCTAATTATGTGGTTCGCGTTATCTTATCCGTTTTTCTTACCGATACTGTGGCAGTGTCTTTGAATTGAGTGTTGTGGCTGTCATGTGCCTCAATCTCCAGGGTGAAGTACCCAGTGTCTCGACTCTCAAAGTTCCTCAGTGTTCGGATAGAGCCGGTCGAGTTATCAACTTGGAAGGTGGGAATAATCTCCGGATACTCTGTTCCATCTAGATAATGACAAAAATGAATCATATAGAAAAATGTGTAGCCAACACAGTGATGTAATTCGCATTTACTTTCAGGGCTCAAAATATACACAGCTCCACGCAGGCCCAAGACCAGAGTTTTTTAGCATCGGGCAAGTAAACTTACGATCGGACAAGTCTGGTGGTATTTTTGAATAACAATACCTCACCACATCTTTGATTTAAAAAATTATGTTTTAGTGTTGACTTTTGAGTCTGATAAAAATCTGTATATATTTAGTTGAGTTTGAATGGTTAAAACCCAAAAGAAGAAAAAAAAAAACAAAAAAAAAAAAACCAGTTCAGTTGTGAAGAAAATTTCTTTTTATACTATGACTCTGGTCTTGCAACAAGTTTTTGGTTCAGAAAAAGTTTTGAGCTACTAGCCCTGCCTCATTATTAAAGAACTGGACACAGATGTTTCTTACTTCGCTGCACACACAAGAATGATGCCAAAGAAACTGACTGGGAAAGGTTGCACTTCTTACTGGATGCCTTAGCCAATCAGATAGAAGTGACCATGGCAACTGGATCACACCCCGGCCAATCAGCTGTTAGGCAACCAACAAGAGTGCCTCATGGACAATTGCCACATATAAAGTCTTGAGAACTTGGAAAAGGGAACTTGTATTTTGTTCAGGGGGGTTTTATCTTCAAACTCCTATTACTTAGGGGTCTCTGGTAGGGGCAATACACGTTAGATCTTCAGTCCTGTCCGAAAATCAAATGCTTTGATAAAAGTGCCGTTAAATTGTTATGATAAGTATTATTTACCTTGGTCTGTTTTACTCTCCGATGTCTTGAAGTAACTAACGATGGCATTATCTCCTATGTCAGCATCTATCGCTTCCACCACAATGACTTCACTATCAAACCCAGTGTTATACTCGGCTCCTGTCATATTAAAAAAAACCCACCAAACAACAGTTTATGGAGTTGTTTGTAGCCAAACTGAGGAATTAGTCTTGGCCAGAGAGCTTAGTGATGTGACTTTGCTATCAAACACTAGACTGCCAGATCTGAGACTGAGTTTTACAGGTAGGGTCATAGATTGGTAAATACTATAAAAAAAAAAGAATGACCACAAAAAGTTACTTGGTGAGAGGCACTGCAGCTGTTGATAATATAAACTATTCTGAGAAAGGATTCCCTTCCAAGTGATATGGTTTGGACAAATTTTCATCCCAGAACATGTTGAATCTGAGGAAAGTTTCATGCATGAATCGTTTCTCCAGTTTTTTTATAGGGTTAATGTCCGTTCGCAAATGCTACATCCAGAGATGCTGTTGGTTACCCGCTGTCACCTCGCTGAACCAATCTATGACCCTATACCTTTAATGTCCACGATTCAGGACAGAGGTAGGAAAGTCTCAGCTTGAGTTTTGTGATGACAGAGACCACAATCATGAGCAAACTGGGGTCTCATAATGAAGTTCCAGGCTATAGACTGCTGTCAAGTTTAACTTCCATTTTAATAACTTTATGACAATGGCAAATGTACCCCCTAACAAAATTGTTCAAATGATTGGATTCTCCAAGTGTCAAAAAACAGAAATAAGAATTAATTAGGAAAAAAAAATCAGGATGTACTCTAATATCTTTAACTACGAAAAGAAAAAAGAAGACTTGTTTATTTTGAAAAAAACTATAGTAAGTACAGATGTACCTTGTCAGTGAAGTTGCACTATATATTTTAACTACCAATGTCAAGATCAAAATATTTATAGTAACTTGTGGATTTTTTTTGTACCTCCGGTGTAAGATTTGGATGTAAATATTGGTCCATTATCGTTCAGATCCAGAACTTTCACAGTGACTTTTAACAAAGTCTTGTCCGTCGGATTGTACGGTATGACGGTTGAATCATTGTAATCAAAGTCACTCGTTACTTTGATGACGATGTTGTCATAGGTATCGCTCTCTTCACGGTCCAGAGGTTTCTTCAAGGAGAGCTGTCTGGATTCCTTATCCAGAGTGAAACAGTCCTCGGTGTTCCCATCTGTAGATTCATAAGATACAAAACATGGTTTAAAAACTTCATTAGAAAAAAAACCCCATTCAAACTGCCCTCTATCTAATGATTCAGGCCATGTCTGACTAAGCCATTTGTTCAATTCGAACAACGTCTAGTACAATGACTTGCCTGGTCACAATTTATCGCTTAACAATTAACAAACTACAAGGGAAACTTGACTGGGTAAATTTTGAAAATAATTTTGGGTTGAACGAAGAAAAATTGAAATTATTGGTATTTGAATTCTTCAGACTAATGAGACAGTTGCTATATGTCAATATAAAAAGGGCATGCACAATCTATAAACAGCCATGATCATTTAAAAAAGAGACCAGTCATGCAAATTTCCAGGTGATTTCAAAAATCCAAATTCACTTACTGACAATGAAGTAGAAGATAAGTTGGTTTGAGGGCTCGTCGGCATCGGAAGCCTCGCTAACGAGACCTACATCGGCTGTCGCATTGTTCTCATAGACACTGAGTTCAAGAGTCTGTTGATCTGATTCATTGTCCTATCGAATCAAGTTCAAACATCAAATCAAATCAAATCAAATCTGATCAGATCAAGTCAAATCAAATCACATCAGATCAAATAAGTAAAACTAAATCAAGTCAAATCAAATCGAATCACATCAAGCCAAATCACATCAAATCAAGTCAAGTCAAATCAAATCGAGCCAAATTACATTAAATCAAGTCAAGTCAAGTTTAACCAAATCAAATCAAATCAAATCAAATCACATAAAATCAAGCAAAGAATGGAATATTGCCTTCTATGCTTATATACTTTAACAAGTTAAACTTCAAGCAGTTAAGAGATTTGTTTGGAGATCTTGTTTCTACTCACCCAGAATATTGGCTCGTTATCATCGGTATCGTTAACCTTGATGGTGAAGGCTACTGTATTTGAAAACTTAGGTTCACCTATATTTGATGCTTCTACAACCAACTAAATATATAAAAAAATGGTATAAGTATAAATGTTGACTCTCACAAATGGCAACAAAAAGCAACAGGTTTTAAGTCACTTTAATGTGATACGAAGTAAAAAAAAAAAAAAATCAAACAAATAAACAAAACAAAACAATTGTTACTTGGTACTCAGTTATCTTAAAACAAAAACTAGGTCATTTCAAGTATGTACATTTCTCGGCTTAAATTCAACAACAGATTTTTGTATGACTATCTATGAATGGCCAATATAATAGTTGCATCAGGATCACAGTCTTGGTTTTATCAATTTGACTGTAGGGCTTGTAGCTCCACATTTGTACCGGACCAGAAATCTGTTTTACAAGACCAGAATCAAACAAGAGCAACACATTCTACACAGTTAAACATAAACTGTTTTTATGTTGAAAAAGCACTAAGAAAAGATTGATCTCATTCATTTGAGGGTAGGTATACTTCCATACTCAAACAGAATTGAAAGAAAATTTGTCAGAGTCAGAGTCTCAAAAACCCGCTTGGCTTGTCCGGTTGTGAGTTTACTGGCCACAGTTGACTGGCCGAGAGTTTACCGGCCAAAGTTGACTGGCCGTGAGTTTACCGGCCACAGTTTACCAATCGTGAGTTTATTGGCTAAATCCACTGGCCTCTATTCTGCGGTCGAGTGTTAATTTTGAGCCCCAGTACCAAAATCATATCTTGGAATGGTTTTTAATTTGACTAGTGTTCTTACATCATATTCTTCTTTCTCCTCGCGGTCAGTCACATGATCATCTATAAAGAAAACCATGCAAACGTAGTCCTCATCAGAAATTTCAAGTGCTACCAGTCTGAAGAATCGTCCATCATCTGATATGTAGAAATTAAATTCAATGATACCGTTGATTCCCTGGTCGGAGTCATGCGCTGTTATATTTAAAACAAATCCGGTGGAATTCTGAAATGAAGAACAAGAACATGGATTAACAGTTGACAAACACTGTCAAAAGCCCTGCTGAGATTGATCTCATTCTTGTATCGCTTGGACGTCATTGGGGGTTTCGGCCATACGCCGAAACCACCTTTGATTTCGTCAAATTTTTATTTTTTTTTATTATTATTATTATTATTATTATTAGCTGTTTCGTAGCGAAGCGCAGCGAAACAGCTCTTGTTTTCGTTAAAGTTTTTGTTATTATTTTTTCTTTTCCTTTTTTTATTTGTCTGTTTCAGTAAAAAGAGCCATTGACATAACACACGTTCGTTCTAAGCGGCCTTTTGCATAGTTCCTTATGGGCAATTGCAATGAAACTTTCAGTGATGAAAGGCATTGGTGCAATAATGATCCTAAAACAATGATGTCATGATGACGTCATCACATGTCACGTGACGTCATCCTAAAGGTTTCTATTTTAAATATTTGAAAATCAGTAACAAATCAGCCACAAGAGACTGTAGGTTTTTGATTGCGGGATTGTATAGGGATAAATTAGGTCTTCATTTTATTCAGTGTGCGTGACCTCACATGACCTCTACTTCCGGTCGAAACCGGAAGTGCCTCGTTATTCAAAAGTGGAAATAGTTATGAAGTTGCTTTCAACTATGTTATTGTCTGGCAAGGGTGGGTAATTAAAAAAAATACCGATGACGTCACAACACACAAGAACGCCCTCTAGCGGCAGGTTGAAAACTGATCAAAATGGACTTTTTGAAGATGTGTGTGGTGAAGTTTTGTGTATTCACTTCAAAATTTACACACATGTTGATCGTCGAGCAGCCATCATATGTGTGAAATTTCAGATCGATGACGTCATCGGGGGTCACGTGACGCGGCATTAAAGGTGCCTTTTTTAAAGTCGTATATCTCCCTAAGTGTTAGTGCGTTCATGTTGAAACTTGGTAGGTTGTTGGATATTGGCAAGTTCTTGTAAATTCTGAAATGACGTCATAATGACGTCATCACATGATTTTTTATGATTTTTTCAATTTTTTGCACCTTTTAGTCATAAATTGCTTACAAAACGTGGTATAATCCAAATTCTTTTTTAAACAGGCTTGAACGTCATAACTACTTTGAATACAAAAAAAACTTTCAAATTCAGTTGAGTAATTTGAAAAAGTTATGACGAAACAGCTCGGCATTTGTGCACAAATGCAACATGTCTAGTTATTATTATTATTATTCTTCTTTCCGAAAATTCTTATAACATTTACACGTTTAAATTTGTGAGCGTTCGTTCTCAGGAACTACGGTCTTAAAAGACACAATCAATACATCAAATGAAAGCCTGTGCTCTAACTTAGATTTAGCAGCAGTTCGACCGAGGGTTTTTAATCCTTTGTTGACGATTTTAACGATTTAAAAACACGTATCGTCAACAAAGCGCGATCGTCTTGTGTGTGTACATTGCACGTAATTCACGCTGTACATCGCATACGGCCATACCCACACAGAGCCCATTGTCAACACGCGTAGCATCGTAACACGCTGCATACGGCCAGACCCACAGTCTACATGTGTGGCATCGTTCGATCTTTGTACCGTTCATTTTGGTTCGCTGCTTCGCTTCTACAGTTAACGGTGAACCTGTATAGCGCCCTCTTGCTTTTGGAGAGTCCTCAAACTATTATAACGGAAGCGGTTTGGGATATTAGTACGGGTTCATTCTCATGCAATTTCATTTAATTCTCCCACCACAATTTATTTCAAGGTCTGTGCGGTATAGCTTATTAATAGATTTAGCCTTGCTTTGGTAGTTTATTATTTACAATTTATTATTTAAAACTTTATATCGTCTGAACCATACGTAAAAGAGTTATAATTTGTTGTACCATCTTGTAACTTACGGCAAATTAAACATGTTATTTCCCCACCTGTACAAAAGTTAACGCATATCACAGTTAACTATTATGTCAACATGGCATCAGAATAAATCACATGTTACTTTGTAATCTTTAAGCTTTTTTGGAACTTAAAACACATGTAACATTAGAGTTTGTAATGTGACCGCACATCAACTTTTCCTTTTGATTCAAACAGAATTCCGTGTTTTAAAAAACCTTCAAACGTTGTGCGGCGCTTTTTGCTATTTTGCATTAATTTCAACTTTATTTTCTATGTTAATTTTGGAATCTCTGCAAGACCCAAGCTTACAACTTTCAATTACTAATTAAAACAGGTAGCTCCTGAATCAAATGTCATAAAGTCACAATGTTTATGCCATCTTGTAAGTCTTGACACAAGTGCATATTTTTTTTAAAACAATCAACTTGACCTTTCCTTTCAATCCAAATAAGAAGTTCAAAGGGCTAACGTCCAAACTTAGCATTATTTTGTCCATAAAGTCATGATATTTTCTTTTTGTTCCACCAACGGCCGAAACCCCAGTGTTTGTTTTTTACAAACTTAATTTCTAGTTTTGTTTTGTTTTAGCCATTATGACTGGGACATTTGTTGCAGGGGGTCCCAAAACAATAGGCTTCACGGGGATCCTCGTTTTTTTACTAATATATTTGTGCTTATCTTGTGTTTTCCAGTTTTTTGTTCTGTAATCATTGTCTTTTTTGCTGTTGTTACTAAATTAATTATTGTTGATTATTTTGTTATGCGCTGGTGTACATTTTAATTTTATTAAGTTATGAACACAATTCAGAAATGACAACTACGTCCAAAAGAAAACACATTCCACTTACCTCTGCAACATAGAAGATACTCGAGTCCTTAGGGTAAGTAATATCTGGAGCATCATCGTTGACATCGGTGACTGTAATCTGAACCGTTGCGGTGGCATTGTTCGAGGCCCATCCTTTATCCCTCACAATAACGACGAGAGAGTAAACGTCCACCTTATTGGCTAAGCGTGACTTGACCCTAATAATTCCTGTATTGTCACTAGTGGTGATGTTAAACAGCTCTTCCGCTGCGAAATTAACACAAAAAAAAGGGAAGTCAATTTCCTTCAGTCAGGTCGCTTGTTCAAGGCTCTCCACTTCAAAACTCTTGTGCAAGTCTAAAGTACCGTGGGGAAAGTCTTACTCAAATCTCAAGTCCCAGCCAAGTCTGAAGTCTTTATCAGGAAAAGTCTTAATTAAGTCTCAAGTCAAGTGTAAAGTCCCTGTCTTTAAACACTTCAGGTTGGTACTTTAAGCTCTGTACGCAAAAAGCGGTTTTATTTTTCAGAACTTTTTGGAGCTTGAGTAATCAAATATCTTTGAAAAAAGCACTAAGAAAAAATTTGTCTCATTCATTTGAGGGTAGGTATACTTCCATACTCAACAGAATTGAAAGAAAATTTGTCAGAGTCAGACTCTCAAAAACCCACTCGACTTGTGCGGTTGTGAGTTTACTGGCCACAGTTTACCAATCGTGAGTTTATTGGCTAAAACCACTGGCTTCTATTCAGCGGTTGAGCCCTAGTACCAAAATCATATCTTGGAATGGTTTCTAATTTGACTAGTATTCTCACATCATAAAAAAAACCTGGTGGTTTTATTTTTCAGAACGTTTTGGAGCTTAATGAGAAATCAATTTCCTTTGAAAATGTCTCTGCTACAAAGATGCTCATAATTAGTTCTGGGATTTGACGTTGTTGTGTAACAAAAATCTACCATAGTATGCTGGAATCTTGGAATGCTTGGATTTACCTCCACTATAATGACGAACAAATGGTGGCAACCAGTCTTTTCTTGTATGCCAACCAAGGACAAAGGACCGGAATCGGGGGCTGTACAGTAACCCCTGGAAAGGGACTTTATAAGGCAAGTTTTCCAGAACCTGTTGTAGCTCTTTGTTCGGGTGAAATGAAGCATACATGATAGGTGCCTGCCTATGCACGCCAGCCGTCTGCATGTCAGCCCAAAATGGAGGAAAGTCTGAAGTTGTTCCAGGCATTAAAAAACGTCGGCCGTAAGTCTGTCCGAAAAAATGTTTGCATCTAAAGGCGTCATCCAACGTGAAGTGGTAAAGCCTGAAGACCTCATAAAGGACGAGTTTCAAGCCAAGTCAAGTCTCAGTGCAGTCGTTCTCGAGTTGTGAACCCTAAACTCTAAAGACAATCTTACCCTTGTTATCACTTCCCCATTCAATGGAATATTCCAATTGCGAGTTAGGGGTGCCAGGTTGATCAGCGTCTGTGGCAGTCAATGTCAACACTGTCTCACCCACTGGTACGGTTTCCTGAATGGACTTGGGCTCAAAGTTGTTGAACACTGGTGCATTGTCGTTAACATCGAGGACAGTGATCTCCACCTGATGAAGGAATAAGAAGTTGGTAGAATTGTTGCTTGCCTGTCACTTCCTCTCACAAAGATTCACTGAAGTCGACAGTTTTGCAAAATGGGGCTCCAAGGTCAAATTCAGTTTTGTGATGCACTCATTTCCCAATAGATAGAGTCCTCATGAAAGTTGAGAAAGATACAAGACTCTACCTCAAGTTAAAATGCTATAAAAAATTTGTTTTTTTTTAAAATACCCCATCAGAGTGAAATTTGAAACATGATGTCATCGGCCAGCAAAAACAAATGGGTCTATACATTCCAAAGATGAATTTCTGCTACAGTCATAAGCTCAAATGCGGCCATTTTGGTTGAATACCATCAGAATTCAGTAATGAACTGAACAAATTCTCTGTACAAAAATGTACAGACCATAAATTTGAAATGTGACGTTCATCAAATGTTTTTTGTTTTTAACAATAAGTGCAACTGAAGCGTATCAAACACAGTGGCATTTTACACTATTCTAACGTGAGATCACAAATCTGAAGTCGACCTTGAAGTCCCTCTGTAAAGCATTTCTGAACCCGATTTCAAAAGAGAATCCAGATGCAAAATGTCATGACAATTCTGAAAATGTACCCAGTGAGTTTCCCTTGTGATTAATCAGTACTTGAAAATTCTGAAGTGGTAAATTTGTGTGTGTGTGTAAAGTTGAGAATTTCGAGAATAAAAAGTTATCACCGCTGACTGCAGAAGAGAAAGTTATTCTCATGGCAATCAGTGGCTCCAAACCATTGAGTATAAATTCTAATGATATTGAAGTCCAGTGGGTATAAACGAGGAAGGGGTAGAATGTTATTGTCTCAATTGAAACTGCCTGGTAAAGAAGACATCAAGCAAAGTTTTTCTAGATGGTCAACTCTGTAGCTCTACAGGATAAATTAGGCAGGACATCCTACAGCGACTCCAATCTGCTCTATCCTCTATGCAGGCACAGACAGCTCTGTTGTGGTCTCCACATCAGCATCAAACCTGAGGACACCAACATAGCTCATCCTCTGTCCTGCCTCTCAGCCTCAGCCCATGAGAGTTGGTTCCCACCGAACCAGTCGGCTTGCCGGCAGTTCTGGATGTCTGTAGCAGTAACCCCGCCAGCAGGCCCATCCGTCTGTATGTAATCTTTTGTGTGATCCGTGGTAACCTGCCATACAGGGATTTATTGGCCACATGATCTCTCCGGTTGGTATTGATGAGCACCATCCTTACAATTCTGGTATAACACCTGTCAAGGGACATCTGAAGGGTTGGGGTTAGGGTCCAGCATTCACAGCCATTTAGCAGAATGGAGTTCCACTGTGGCCAGGTTCAATTGCTACTCAACTAAACTCTTCGTAGGATCTCGGCATGTGGCGGCTGAGCAGTCAAGCACACTGGATGCAAGCTCTGGTGTTTCTGATCAGCAGAGAGTGGGTTTGAGTCCCGGATCATGGCACTTGTGTCCTTGAGAAAGATACTTCACCATCATTGCTTTTTCCTTCGGATGGGATACCATAGGTACCGTGCCCTAGGATTGGTAGTGCACGGAAAAGAACCCGGAACACTTATCGTGGAAGAGTAGGTGTTAATTAACCCCTGGTGTTTCTGGTTCACATAGCAAGCACCCTTGTTTACAGGTTTCCTCAGGCTTGCGAGCTACAGTGATTAAGTTCTCTTATGAGGAATCCGACTCAGAAATGTCAGAAAAACTGCATACAAATATGAAGACCTGGTCCAAAGGAAAAACTTTGATGCATCTTGGCCTACTCACCTGTTCGTTCTGAATTCTGCCACCATCATCTTGAGCGATTATCGTCAGCATGTGCTCCTCTTCCGTCTCACGATCAACCGCGGCGCCTTCTTTAATCATGATAACTCCCTAAGTGAAATCGAAGAAACAAGAGAAGATGTTCAAAACAATCAAAGAAACAAGAGAAGATATTCAAAACAGTCAAAAGAAAACACTGTGAAAGGATAAAAATAAAAATAATATAAATAATGGGCACTTATTGAGCCCATAGAAACCAAGTTCCAAATTTCATAAAGCCTATAAGCACAAAAACTTGCTAAGCACAGAACAATCCTACTTAGCAGAATTAGGTTACCAGCCAACATTCCATAAAGTTTACATTGTTGGCACTGGTACCCCGCTCATTTCTTGCTAAGTGAAGAACTTTGCTAAGCAGAATTTTCTGCTTAACAGCTACATGAAATCGGGCCCTGTTCGAGATCAAACAATCTCAACTCCTGTAGGAATATTCAGAACCGGAAACCAAATGGGTAACAGGGTTACCATTCACACCAACAACCTCTACCTTCACAGGTACCTATTTACTCCTATGTGATGAGAAGCAATTACAATTTGAAGTGTCATGACCGTGATTCAAACCCCAAACTCCAGTGACCCCAGTCACAAGAGCTCGACTCCAATCGGCACCTGTTTGGTAAAAATGATGTACACTAAAAACAAAGACCGCTTTGAGAAAACAAAGAAGGGTTTTAAGCTGGAACAACTGTCTTTTTATTTTGGATTTCGTTTTTCACTTTTCTAATCACTGGAACAGGGTTGCCATTATTTCTTTAAAGGTTTTTGAATATTATTGAAGAAAATGTGGAAATTTATTGGAAGATCATCATTTCACCCAGATAATGCATGCTTAAGGTATTAACATATGAACACATAACTTGACAAAACTGATGAATAAAATAATATACTCAAAAACTGTTCGCATGTTGAGTAGTTTGCGTGTATGTCATTCACATGATACAGTGAATAATGTGTTCTTGTAAAGACCAGTGAATTTCATAGAGCTGCTTGTATGAGCAGAAAATATTGCTTAACAACTTTCTAGTAAGCGCAAAATGAGCAGGAAACCTGTCACAGATGGCACATGAGAAATGGCATTTTGGCTGGTAACCATATTCTTGTAAGCCTAATTCTGTAGCGCTTAGCTACTTTTTGTGCTTCTACAAGCAATTCTGTGAAATTGGGACCGCATGTGCACACCATACAACTCCATTCTGCAACTTCATTAATAAGGAAAGAAGTGATGGCCAAGTCACTTCCCTGCATTACCATGATAAGAACCAGGGAGTTTGTCTTGGTTTATCAGACTCACCGCAACAAGGACTTGCAATCACACGGTGGTGGGTTCGAATCCTACTGAGCTATACCGCTGATTTCACTAGATTAAGTATTGTCGTCTCGTTACTGAATCACAAATTTCTTGATTTGTGCAATTTACAATCACATACGTTAAGCCAATGTTTGTAAGACAGAGATTGACTGTTGGCAAATTGGTGTTTGTATCCCCTTGTGGGAGTTTGCAGAGTTCCCTTGACAGGAAAAACAAACAAACAAACAAACAAACAAACACCCCAACACCCCAACAAACACACAAACAAACAAACAAACAACAAAACCTTACCGTCGTTTCATTAATGGTGAATATGTCAGCATTTCCCGAGGCAATGTCATAAGTCACATGACCAAATATATCTCCAGCGTCTTGATCCTTTGCCGACACCCTCAGAATCTCCACTCCCGTCGTGAAGTTCTCCAGAAGTGCCGCGCTGTAGTTACTGAACTCAAACTCCGGAGCGAACTCATTAACGTCTCCAATGCTAATCGTAATGTTAGCAGCCGTAGATTGTGAAGGGTCTCCTTTGTCTGTTGCTACTACAAGGGCGTGGTACCTGGCCATTTCCTCTCGGTCAAACGTACCATTGACTAGGAGTGTACCTAGAAGTCAATAAAAGATCCAGAATTTTTTTCTCAGTACTGATGAAAAGGAAAAGTACTAGATGCAAAAGTTTTTACAGAAAAAAAAGTAATTTTCAAGTTTTCTCATAGACAAAACAAAACATACTGACGAAAAACTCTAGTACCGGTACCGTAATTTTTCGGACTATAAACCGCCCGGCGTATAAACCGCAATGCTCCAAAATATAGAAAAAAATATTTAGTGTCAGCGTATACACCGCGTTTTGGGTGATTTTTTTTCTCATACTATCAGTCCTGAATTATACTTTTTCCATCAACACACGTTTTCAAGAATTCGTGATTTGATGATCGGTTGTGTTGACCATGTTTTGAACTTCGTTGGCAACAAAATCTTCGTGAATCAACGATCGGTCGACAACGCACACCGAGAAATAGTTGAACTTTGCCCTGCATCGCATCGCCCTCTGTTGACAAAATCTGTTCACGTTTGATTAGACTTAGTCTGGGCCCCGAGCCTCGAAGTGTGGCGTCAGATGTTCAGGCTATGTGTTGTACAGTGTGCAGCAGGCGCTATCTACTCGAGCCGTCAGAAGTCTAGCCAAGATCTTATGAATGGAACTATCAACGGCCAATCATCAACGGACAATCATCAATGGCCAATCACAGCATGTGTATGTGTACACACACAGAGGGGCCGTGCGTGTTTGCGGTCCTCTATGTGGCGATGTGCAGTGACAGGCGGGCGGCACATCAGTCAGTCATTGTAGTTGCCACAGTGCGAGTTGCGTTGTAATTTTGTCATCACACAGGCATGTTTTGCAGGATTTTATTTCGTTAAAGAAAATTGTTTTTATTTAGAATATTTTACAAACGATCTTTCTTTAAGAAAATGCTGTTTTTTCTCTTCAATATTTATACGTCGGCATATAAGCCGCCCGGCGCATAAACCGCAGGAGTACAAAAAAAGTCAAAATCAACGTATAAATCGCGGTTTATAATCCGAAAATTACGGTAGTTCAATTGCAGGTACAACCAAGTGTAAAAGTCCCTTAGGGGAAGTAGTTGCTAACTGCAGGGGATAGATGGTTTTTTTTGGGTGGATTTAAGTTACCCCCAAACTCATCTCATCAAACAGCCCGATCTCATTAATTTCATCAGATGTACAAACAATTTTGCATACATGTATTTTGTGCATTTTCCGTGGCATCATCTGTCAGAATTTGTTAAGAGAACAAAATATAAAAAAAAAAACCCAAAACAAAAACCTGCGAAAAATGACTCCACGAATTTAGGACCGAAAAAAAAAAAAGTCGTACCTGGTAAAGAGCAATGGAAAGCTGTTGATATTATAAAACATTGTTAGAAACAACCCCCCATTGTAGTAGTGTAGTTTTTGAGAAAGAGGTAATTTTTCACCAGAACATTTGAATCTGAGAAAGGCTTCAGGCACGAAACCTTTCTCAGGCAAAGCACATAGTTCTATGCAACAAGGGTCTTTTTTCTTTCATTATTTCCTTGCAACTTCGATGACCAATTTAGCCCAAATTTTCACAGTTTTTAAAATTGTATGCACATGATGGGATACACCAAGTGAGGATGTGGTCTTTGAAAATTACCAAAAGCAGACCCTGCCTTCAACAAAAACAGTGCCATGTTTAGCTTGATTGTATAAAATTGTTCTTGCTGTTTTCAGAAATAAAAAAAAGCATACATACCAGTCTCTGGATCAATTTTCATCAAGTTTTTATCATCTACAAGACCGTACATGATCTCTCCGTTAGGACCTTCATCTACATCCTTGGCGCTGATTGCAGCCGATATGACAGTGCCTACAGCGTCATTTTCGGTTACGTCAAACTCGTAGTCGTCTCTTGAGAATACTGGAGCATTGTCGTTTACGTCCAAAATGGTTAGACTCAATTTGGCTGCAATAAAAGTTAACCGTGAAAGGTTAAACAATGAAGTGGTTGCACTATGGAAATATAACTAACAATTAAAAAAGTTTTACATAAAAAAAACCAAAAAATAATGCATAAAAAACAACATCTAAAACGTCCAGCAGTCTCTTCCAACATTACATCTTTTAATTGATAGACTTTGGTAAAAAAAAAAAAAAATAAATAAAAAAAAAAAAAATGAAGAAAAAAAGATTGGTGCTATAATTTTCACGTTAACAAAAATCTTCAAACGCAAGACTATAGCATCTTCTACTTCTACTGCACCTCTGGAACAAACTCTAATTTCCTATTAGGAATGCTGATAGCCTTGATTTTTAAAAATCTGTTCTGATGACTTATCATTTTAAACTTGTGGTTTTTTTTTTTTCAGTATTGTTGCTCTTTTAAGTACGTTTTACATACCTACTGTCTTAAAGGGAAGGTATACGTTTGGTAACAACTCTTAAAATTAATGGCAATCAAATTTTACTTGGTAAGAAGTACAGCAGCTTCTGATAAGTATAAAGCATTTTGAGAAACATTTCACTTCGAAGTAATGTGGTTATGGAAAAAAGATACCAGTTTTTATCCCCTGTAGTTTGAATCTGAGAACTGTTACTGTCAAATAAGTTTCTCAGATTGTGTATTCCACTTAAGGATTATTCTTCCTGCACGGATGTAACCGCTTCGGATTGTTTCGATATCTCAAAAAACGCGATCACCTTTTGAAATAGTATTTCACAGGTCAGTTTTGTTGTATACATCTACATTTTTATATGGTTAAAACAATCGAACAATTCCAGAAACCAAAGGTATACTTTCCCTTTAATGTTAATGCCTCTTCATCATTTGGGGAGTCCTGTTCAAGGGTCTTGTCACACTTTTTATGGATTGTGGTATTTCCCTAGCTTTTTACAAACTTATTTGTGCTTATTTAGTTTTTTTTCCTGTTTTTAGCTTTTAAATCATTGCCTTTTTTGCTGTTGTTGCTTATATAATTATTGCTGATCATTTTGTTTTAAGCTTGTGTATATTTTATGGAATAGGCACAAAATAAATCAATAATTTTTGTATTTATTTATTTATTATTTCTACCTTAAAAAAGAAGAAGACATTCCTAAAACCATCTCAACTCCTTCGGTTTATGTAGCCCCAGCAACCCCAAAAAACAAATCAATGCAAACACCAATCTTGATGTCAGCGGTACCTATTATTTACTACTGGTTAATGAGAATCTTTTCCAAATATTTTGTTCAAAATGTCAATCAGGTAGGGTCATAGATTTTTTCTTATCTCAACGTAATGCTGATTTATTGGCAAAATTATCAAAAAAAAATACAATGAAAGTCACATGTGAAAGTTTCAGCTAAATATAGTGTCTACCTTGCTGAGAAAACGGCAAAAAAAAACCTGTCATATTATTTTCACAAAAGCATCAAACCCATCCACTTTTAGCAGGGTGACAGCGGGTACCAACCGCATCTCTGGCCGCGGCATTCCCGAACGGATATCAACCCTCGGAAAATCTGAGAAACTATTTCGCAGATTCAAATGTTTTTGGGTGACAAATTTCAAACCTTATTACTTTGAAGGGAATCCTTTCTCAAATTAGAGTGACTATCAACAGCTGCAGTGCTTCTCACCAAATACATTTTTTATGATCATTAATTTTTGCAGTGTTTACCAATCTCTATGACCCTACCTTTAAGGTGATTTGAATATAAAACTTGCATATTCGGTTTGCGGGAACACACATGGTGCTACATTGATACCTCACCATCAGGCCTCGACAAATTTTTTTTTCTTAATTGCCCGATCGGGCAGGCTCCGGTCGCAGACTGCTTGCCCGAACTTGCCCGGCAAAAAGAGACACATTGAGACATGCATTTTGAGGAATTTAAATCAGAAAATTAAGTGTCAACTGTCAACATTGCCAGACCTCAACTTACATGTATGTATGTTTTTATTTTATTGGCAATGTAGGCTTACTATCGTAGAATAAATAAACATTTTGTTTTGTACTTGCGTTCGTTTCGTACAATGTAAACTCCGTCATCGGTATGCACGCACCACTCACACAGAACCAGCGCGCTGATGACATGGACATTGCTTGCATGCACTGTGTGTACACGTGATGCCGAGTACCCGCGATGTATTTCTTCCTAGCGTTTACTGACTGCCTGGTAAAGTGTTCACCGTCACCAGCGACGTATTAAATACCGGCGATGAACTAAAAATCTGTGCAAATCTTCAGCACACTTTTACGTGGAATATTTCACTAAATTTTGGAAACGAAAGGCATGTGGGTAAACATTATTTGTCTATGAGTACAAGATTGTTTCCTTGGCTCCCCTCGATTGTACATACAAGTGTCAGTTAAGATGGAGCGCGATCAATCAATGTTCGTTGTGCGATGGACCGATTGCTGCGCGATCAATAGATCTTTCAATAGCACAGCGCGATTGGTCGATAGTGCAGCGCTATCGTATCGGACGTTGATCGTGAAGATTGACCGATCACGCCCAACATATACACGTCAACTTCAGTGGATTTTTTAATGCTTAGATTTTGTTAATGCTTGGAACACTTTGTAGGAAATCACCAGTGGAATAAAACGGTATTTTATTTTATTAATTAATATATAACTCATTAGTTTTTCAATAAGAGCACTTGCCCGATCGGGCAGACCGATCAGGCGTCCAGGTTGCCCGACAAAGTTTTACCGTGTCCCGGGCAATCGGACAGGCGATTTGTCGAGGCCTGTCACCATGCAATGCCTCAAGACCCGCAAATAAAAAACTTACCGGTTGCCGTTTGTTCCTCGGTAGCATTTACATCTTCAACCACAACTTGAACAAGAAACCGTGTAACTTCTTCCCTGTCCAGTTCACTTGCAGTGAAGATGGCGCCGGATTGATTGATCCTGAACCAACCACTGAAATCTTGCCCTATTTCATCCTCTTTGTTAAAACCCCTGATTCGTTCTATGGAGTATAATAACTCGGCCGTCTCGTCTGAGTCTGTTGCTGTCACCATTGTTATCAACGTACTGTTTACAACACCTGAAAAGAGAAAAAACAATTATAATAATAATATTGACTCTTAAATAGCGCAATTCAAAGAAATGATCATTGTGCTTCGAACAGTAATACCCCTGGTCACTGGGCCATATAAACCCTTGGGATTATACAGCCTGTGCTGCCAAGTATGCCCCAAGCTTAATCAATCTCAAGAACCATCTCTGCCCTCACAGGTACCCATTTACTCCTGGGTGAAGAGAAGCAATTATATTTTACTGTCTTGCTCAAGGACACAAGTGTCATGACCGGGATTCGAAGCCACACCCTGATGACTCAGCAATCAAAACTTGAGTCCGATGCACTTAACTGCGCGGCCACCAACCACTAACGCAGCTAAAAAGTGAAAAGTTATCCTCGAGCATGTAACTTTTTTTAAATGAAAGAGGAAATTTTAAAGATCGCAAAACTATGTATGTTGACAGCAAATTCAATAAAATAAAATAAATGAAATAAAAAAAAAGATCAAAGCTAAAATTGGACTTACAGGTAGGGTCACAGATTGGTAAACACGCCAATAACAAATATTACTTGAGAAGAGGCACTGCAGCTGTTGATAGTATATTTTGAGAACGGATTCCTTCGAATTAACATGGTTGGGAAAATTGTTCACACAAAAACTTTTGAATCTGAGAAACGATTCAAGCATGAATCGTTTCTCAGATTTCAGAGGGTTGGTGTCCGTTCACAAATGCTACGGCCAGAGATGCGGTTGGTACCCGCTGTGTCTCTTGCTAAACGTGGATGAGTTTGACATTATTGATGAAAATACCATGACAGTTTTTGCCGTTTTCCAAATTCTCTTTCACATGTGACTTTTATTGAGCGTTTTTTTTTATAGGTTTGCCTATAAACCAGCATTACTGTTCTATGACCCTACCTTTAATAGATGCTCAACATTATTGATAACTAGCATGCCTGAATTTCTAATGTAACACAAGAAAATTCATAATTTCTTACCCTCGTTTATCACTTCGGATGGTTCCTCTTCAGAAAATGTAGGCTTTTTGTTGTTAACATCTAAAATGGTTATGTTGACAGAGCAGTTGCCAGGAGGCTGGGGAGGATCACCTCTATCAAGAGCCTCTACTTCTAGCTCGTAGAAAGACTTCAGGTCACGATCAAGCATGTCGTTGACAGTTATTATTCCCGAAGAGATGCCGATGCGGAAAGCGGAGACACTGACCTCTGTCTCTTTGAAGAAATAGTCAATATGGGCGTTAGCTGAGCCAACTCTGTCCATATCCTTTGCCTTCACTTCGAGAACAAAAGCTGCAGCCAATAAATAACAAAATAATCCAAACATAAACCAGGAGCGAGTCATTTGCTGATAAAAAAAAATCAAAAACTAGAGGATCAAAATTTTGAGAGGTATGTTAAAATGATGGCATTTTCACAGACACACAATGGTAGACAGACCAAAGACAACGGCAGACAGAAACACAGACACACAGACAATGGCAGACAGAACAACATCTGTCCTTCACAAAAATTGCCTCTTTTTGACAATATTTGGAGACAAATTCCACGGATGGACTCGGAGATTTCAAGACGCTTTTAGGGACATTATTCTCAGGGCAAGAGAAGTAGAGCAGGATTTTGTTCACCAGGCTGACTTATAAAAAGTCTGATTTCAGATAAAAGAAGGAATTTTTCACTTGAAATATATCTGTCTCAGGTACTCATAAAACAATCAAAACTTCTCTAAACTACTTCATCCAACAAACCTCCTCTCTTGGCGTCTTCTTGTATTTCACCAACAAATACATCCTTTTCGAATTCTGGAGAGTGATCATTCATATCCTAATGTTAAAAACAACACAAATTTATTTGTTAAATATAATAATAATAATAATTAGTTTGTTTATAGTGCTTTTATCTTTTTCAAGACAGGTTTTTGAGAATTTGAATTATGAGACCCATTAATGTAGGTTTAATTACAAGGTGCTGTGGCGCATTCAGTAGCCACTGCCAGAAACACAGAGGACAACCCCTTCTCTTAACGATAAGTGCAACTGGGTTCTTTTATGCGCATTACACAACATCGGACCAACAGCTTTACGTCCCATCCGAAGGAGGAAGCAACAATGGTAAAGCGTCAAGACAAGTGTCAAGACTGGGACTTGAACCCACACTCTATCAGAAACACCAGGGACCCATTTTATAGAGCTGCTTAAGCACCAAGGTTAACCAAGCGAAAAATAATTTCACTTACCAGAACGAGGTTACCAGCCAAAATGCCATTTAAAATGTATCATTCTTGACTGGTTTCCTGTTAGTTGTTTGCATAGCAGAAATTTGTGAAGCAGCATTTCCTGCTTAAGCAGCTCTATGGAATTGGTCCCAAAGTTTGAGTCCAGTGTGTTTGACCACGCGCCCACGCCACGCAACGTTAAAAAGTTGGGAAGGTAGTGCATTCTGCTCTACCAGCCAGGCAGCTAGTGGATGATACCAATGCCTACATCCTTACGGACTGTGAAGAGGGTAACCCTGTTTCAGCCCCAGGAGTAGGTGGTAAAGTGCCCCTGGTGACAGTTGATTTGGGTCGACAGCCCAAATCAGTTAAGTGTAGCCCTCACCTTGAAGTGGCCGTCCGGCCTTGCGATGTTAGGTGATATTACACAAAAATAAAATAATGGTTTGATATAAAAAGGCAGTTTAAGAAAACACAAATGTCCATACCTGAATGATGATGTCCACGTTTGAAGATGTCATTTGGGGAACATTTCCTCTGTTAGCAGCGATCACTGTCAAATTAAATGACGGTCCATCTTTCTCAAAGTCTAATATCTCGTCGAGATAAATTCTTGCCGTTTCATCAGATGTTTTAACGATGCGAAATGGCTCAGATAGAGAAGTGTTTAAAAACGAGAACACGATTTCTTTGTTTTCTGTTTCTGTGTCAGCGTCACTTGCCTGTAAGCAAATATCATTAGACTTCGTAAGGCTTACAGGGGAGAGACTTAAAAGGCAATAATGGTTGGTGAGTCAGGTAGCTATTTAACCACTCCACTCCGGTATTTCAAAAAAATTGTCCGTGCTCCAACTTTATGGAGCTTCATTTTCCTTTGAAATAATCATTGCCAACCCTAACGTGGCAGTTAAAGAAAAAAAAAAAAAATGTTCTCATAATAGTTCCATGATTTGATTTGTTCGTGTGAGAAAATTGAGTAGGCACTCATTTTGATTTGCAGAACCTCGGCAGTGAACCACGGCCGAAAATCTGCCATGGTTTGCTAGAATCTCAGACTGCTCGGACTTGACTTCCCATTGAGCCAAATATAAAGAGGAAGAATGGTAGCAGCCCATCCATTCTTGTATGCCACATTTGTACAAAAACAGGAAATAGGTCTGGAATTGGGGTTACACAATAACCCCCCAGAAAGGGATTTTACATGGCATGTTTTCCAGAACCTGTTGTTGCTCTTTGTACAGTCGGGTAAAACAAAGCAGTGTCACAGTAGGTGCCTGCCTGTGCTCACTACACAATGGAAAGTACGGCTGGATAAAAACGTCAGCCGTTCAGCTGTCAGCAAAAATTTTAGGAAAAACCGAAGTAGCTACAGGCATAAAAAAGTATACGCTGTAGTGTAAGTCTGTTACAAAATATTTTCCAAGTAAAGACGTCATCCGACGTGAAGTGGTTAACAACCGAGGAGCAAACTCTTAGTGTAAACAGCAGAAGACAACCAACTATGCACAACTCAACAAATAAAACAATGAAAAAAACAAGTAAGTTAAGTACAGAGGATAAATAACTTACTGTTACCAGCCAAGAATAACTAATTTACAGTAACCAAAACTGATTGTAACCAGCAGAAAACAACTAGAACCAACTGTAACCAGCCGATGATAACTAATTAACAGTAAGCCAGAAACTACTGTCAATCAGTAAAGGATAACTAATTTACAGTAATCAAAATCTACGGAAAACAAGTTAGAGGATAACATTTCAGTAACCAAAATCTACTGAAAACCAGAAAATAACTAAATTACAGAAATCAAAATCTACTGTAAACTAGTATAGGATAACTGGTTTACAGTAACCAAAATCTACTGTAAACCAGTAGAGGATAACTAATTTACAGTAACCAAAATCTACTGTAAACCAGTACAGGATAACAAATTACAATAACCAAAACTTACTGTAACCGGCAAAGGATGTATAACTAACCTGTGGTAAACCAATAGGATTCTCACATCCTCAAACCAGTAACTCTTCATCTGCTAGATGTTTTTATGCGGCGGTTTTTTCCCAAACCTTTGGAACAATCTTCCTTATCAAATACGTCAAGCCATTTCACTTACTGAATTCAAAACATCGCTTAAAACTCACCCTTTCCAGGCTTATTTTCAAGGCTATTTATTTCATTCTCATTCCTTTTGTATTGTTGATCGTTGCTATTAATTTCTTGTAAAGCGATGTGGCACCTTTTTTTGTGTAAGAACTCTATACAAAGTGCTTGGATTCTTCGTCTTCTTCATCTTATTATTTTTAGAGGATAACCATACAGTGTTCAGATTGGCAAAAGATAACCAACTTACCGTAACCTGTACTAGAAAATCGTCGGGGATTTTGTTCTCTTCTACATTAACCGTGTACTCAGAGGGATTGAACTCTGGTGGGTTATCATTCTCATCTGTTAGTTCTATCTGCACAGTTGCTGTTCCCCTTCGTTGAGAGTCTGATGCCACACAGGTGAAGAAATATACCTTCTGGCGTTCATAATTCAGGGTGGCATTTACTTTAGTGTATATCTCCCCAGTATTCTCGTTGATAGCAAATCTTTTGGGAAGTGAAAAAAATAAAGTAAGGTGAATGAAACTTAAATATCAAAATCAAAATAGGTAACCTCAAAGAGACCGTCCGCCTGAGTAGGGAGAAACTGTTGATAAGGCATCTCCAGCCCAATCCGCCACCCCATGGTCTGAACATCCAAGAAGGATGCCTTCTCCTTCTTCCACAGTTTCTCCCTCTTAGTCTGCCTCAGTTAATTACTTGTTCTCCCTCTTCCAATCTTTGATTTTTGTCCCTTGTGTTTCCGACCTCTTGTGTGGTCAAACCAGCCCCGTCCCCCGTCAAACCAGACCAGGGGTTGATTTCACAAAGATAGTCCTAACTTAGGACTAGTCCTAGGAGTTATTAAACACTTAAGGCTAGTCCTAAGTTAGGACGAGTAACTCGTCCTAACTCGAGATAAGACTAGTCTGAACTCTTTGTGAAATCCACCCGTCCCCTTAATTTCATTCTTCATCCCTTGCTTTTTCTGTGTGCTTTCTGCCCTCTCTGTCTTTCTCCATCGAATTCCACTTGACTCTGAGAAAGACACTGCTAGGGTCGAAACGACAGGCCATTTACAATTTGTTTGCATAAAATCAAAATCGTAAACTGAGAATCATTGAGAATCCATTACTCTACCGAAAGAAAAGATGTTTCTGCTCATTTCAGAAAATTAAAAAACTGTCTTTGCAACGGTCAAAACCTCAGACTATTAACATAAAATCAAAATCATCAACTGAGAATCCTTGAGCATCCATTACTCTATGGGAAGAAGGACTATCTTTACCTTCTCTGTCCCCTTACAGGTCAGTTTTTGTAACATGCTTCTTAAGGTCTGTAAGAAAGAAAGGCTTCTCTCAAAAGTCAAGCTTTGTTTTCTTTAAACCTTTTCTCCAAGGTCAAATTATGTTTGTGATGCACTCACTTTGCTAATAGATTGAGTCCATATGAGAGCGGGAAAAACATTACAAGACTCTCACCTCAATCGAACGGTGTAAGATGTCATTTCATTTAATACCCTTTCAGAGTGAAATTAAAAACATGACCTCATGACCTCATGACCTCATGACCTCATCGGACAGCCAAAACAAACTTGTCTGTACATTCCACATGGGGAATTTTTGTGCGAGTCAAAGGGTCAAATTAAATGCAATTTTGATCGAGTACCATCAAAGCTCAGGAATGAACTGAAAATGATTTGGAGAAAAATGTACAGACCGTATTATTTGAAATGTGACGTCATTGAAAGCTTTCAGAGTTTGAAAAAAAAATCGCACTTTAAGGGTATCAAACGCAGTGGCATTTTAAACCATTTTAACGTGACGTTAGAGACTTGTAATTTTGTCCACCATTTTCAAAAGGGCTCCATCTATCGGAAAACGAGTGGACCGCAAAGCTGAATTTGTCCTTTAATTGGGGACCCACTTTGAAGACAAAGAGTCAACTTACTGCGGATTAGATCCTTGTCCGAGAAGTTCATAGGTGATTTTGTTGAACTTATCCGAATCTTTGTCAGTGGCCTGAGCAAACAGATTAGTAATATTAATACTAATTTATCACATTTCTAGTGTTCGAAGGCGCAAATTACTATACAAACTCCATTAAAAATTACAGTGAAATATATACAAATTACATCAAAAATACACACAAACCAGCCTAAAAAATACAAAAACTCTGAACGGATGCAGCAAAAACACTACAAAGATCATAAAAAGCAGATACCCTCATCCCATGTAAAGGGAAACTAAACACAATAAAAATGTAATTACAAAATATAAGTGTCTAGATTCAAACCAAAGCAGAAAAAGGAAAATTCAATGTCTGCAATCTTAGGATCGAACGTAAACCGTGGTGGGAAACAAATGTACTTTCAAAACCTTTTCTGGACAACATGACACGAAGAAGGAGCAAACATCTTCTATCTTAAGATGAGTAGTGTATATTTATATATATATTTATATTATAATATAATATAGCATCGTATCTACCAATAAGATACTTATACTTGAACAAACAGAAACATTTTAAGACTGATTTTTGAATTCCTTTTTATATATGAGACCAGTTTATGTAGCGCCTTCTAATGGTTAACAAGGTGCTGTGGCGCATTCAGCAGCTACATGTACTGCCAGAAACACCCCTTCTCTTAGTGATAAGTGTAATTGGGTTCTTTATTGTACATTACAAAACACACGGGACCTCCGGCTTTACATCCAATAATGGTTAAGTGTCTTGCTTGAGGACAGAAGTGTCAAGAATGGAACTCGAACCCACAACCTGCCAATTACAAACACCAGAGCTTAAGTCCGGTGCTCTTAACTGCACGGCCACGACGTACCAGTCATCACGGAAAATGATTATTTACCTCTGTGTTTCGTGTTATAAGACCAACCACTTGCTGCCTTTAGTTCCGATCAGTCACAAAGATTCAGTTTTACCGCTATGACGCTTTCTTTTTTCATTATGCCTTAGGATCTCAAGAAATACCAACTTCATTCCAGCGATTTCATTTGATTTTCTAATTACTGACCTTTGTTATATTAACAAACTCATCTTCGGAATTCTCAGCGATGGAGAAAATATAAGCGTCTTGGCTGAAAGTGGGAGTTTCATCATTCTGATCCAGCAAAGTGATGTTGACAGAAAGGGTATCGTAAACAATGTTGCCAGATAAATCTTGAGCATATATCTGTGCAAAGAAAATTACAAGGAGCAGTTGGAGTTACCTCAAAACTGTTTAAACAATTGTTAAACATTTCAAAGTAGAGTTTTTTCTTTTTTGTAAGATTGGTTCGATTGTAAGCTTCTTTTAGATTCTTTTAGATTTAGGGATTCGATTTGATGAATGTGACAATTCCTGGAAAATGTCTTAAGTGGGTGGGGGGGGGGGCCTGGGTTCTCCCTTATTCTAGACCCAGAACCTCGCAGATCTTAAAATTCAGGAGGTCTACAGACTCTGTGCATCACCAGAAATAAAAAAATGTAGGACTGGACAAACTGCAGTATACATCTTTCTATTTTTGGCAGATTTTCTTGAAGCATCAAGAAAATCTGAAAATGGCTCGAGGGTTTTGAGAAAATCCTGACATCAGGAAAAATTCTGAGAAGTCACACATAAACATTGCAAGAAAAAGTAAGCGTTTTTTTTTTTTTTTGAATACAGCCAGTTGGTTTTGTTCTCAACCTTTCTACGTTGTCATCAGAAAGAGTAAAACCAGACACCACTGATCACTTCTTTCTAAAAAAGAAGTGACGTAACCAGACATTTTGGTTTTGGGGGCGCTAAGCGTGGGCAAAATAAGGGGGCGATTTAATGTATCGACCTAGTCATTTATGCATTTTCTTTTTGAATTCATTGGGGGAGGGGGGCAAGAGTTCTGAGTGTGGGGGGGGGGAACTACCATGCCCCTGCTCCCCCCACCACTGGTTATGCCACTAAAAAAAATATATACTTGATAGAACTTGTCTTTCTTCACCATGCAAATAAACCTGAAATGCTGCAACTAAATTACATTTTCTTTGACAGAATTATTTGTTTTGACGAACCTCAAACTGGAGGAACTTGTACTTCTCATAGTCTAGTTTATCAGTGCCATCCTGAACGCGTAGATCAATGCCTCCTTCGCCAGTTATCTTGTTATTCCTTATCTCAAAAGCATCTGCATCAGGTCCGCCCAGTGCAAAGTAGAAGACGTTATTGGGAGACTGAAGAAATAGTCAAGAGAAATAAGAAGAAAATCGGATTACAGACAATTTGTTGATGACAAAAACTGAAGTGACGTTTTCATCATCTTGATGAAGTTTGAGAAGCTCTCATCTCGTTCCCAGTGCTGTACGATCTTGCCACACCATTTTTTCCCCCCAGAATGCCGTGTTCGATCATAACCCCTAGAAGTGCAACACTGAAATATCCAAATGTGTTGGATATTTTAAATAGTCCTGTGAGAAGCTCCGACTTTGCATAAAGTAATGCAGTATTAAGCGACAGAGAGATTATTATTCAAGAAGAATAAAAACACATTTTTACCAAAGTGAATATTTTAAAGCTTTCCTCCAAAATAAGTTCACATTTTAAAGACAAGTTCAAAGGGCAAATGTCTATAACATTCATCATGACCTCAGGAGGAGAATGTACCATCCCTCTCTCTAAGCAGTCAAATCTCAAATGAGATTGATAATTTTAAGTTTATCCATTCTGACTGGTCAAGAGGAGCGGGGCTTGAACCAACGACCTCCGGATTAACGTACTGGCGCTCTACCAACTGAGCTATCCAGCCCTATGTTGGCGGTCTCTCTATTAGTCAATATCTTTGTTCAGGGGTGCCAGTCAGAAGCCATTCAACCTGTAACTGCCGTGTAGCCAGGGATCACACCCAAAGTTTTAAGATACAACCTGGGAAGCGGCAGCCAAGGGATCACCGCTCCAGTAAATTTTTCCTTGTTCAAACCCAAATTATCAAAAATTTACCCAGTCAGTTTCCCTTGTGGTTTATTACTTGATATACAATATAAACACAGTTAGAAGTGTTTAAACATTGCCTGACCTTACTGAGTAAAGAGAGGGCGTTCAGATGATTGTGACTGGTATCCTGCTCATTTCTGCTTAGCAGGAAATCTTTAAGCATTATTTTCTGCTTAAGCAGCTCTATGAAATTGGGCCTGACAGACCTCAGAGTGTTTAAGCCATTAGTTTAAAGCCTCTTCATGCACTGATTCCTTCATTAATTAATCAACTGATCAGAAACTAAATGTAAACAGACCAGGTCATTGTCCTTTGCAGTGAGACCATCGATTTCCACAAACGTTCCTGGCAAGGAGTTTTCAGACAAACTTTCTTCTCGACTGTGATTAGTAAACGTTGCATTTTCATCATTGGCGTCACCAACTTGGAAAGTGATATTTACAGTCGTACTGCTCGGATACGCTTCGTGCGTGTCATTTTCGTTCAATTCCTGTGCCTGAAAAAAATCAACAAATTAATTATTTCAAGATTTTCTGGTCACGTATTAAAAAAAAAAGCAAAAAAAAAGCAATTATGCAAGTTCAATGCAAAGTATACCTTTGGTTTTTGGAACATTGTTTAAAATATAGGCAACTAAAAGTTCCTGGGGGCAAGTAAAAATGCAGTTTATTAGCCCTGTGGCATAGGCTACTTTTCAAAAAGCTTAAGAGCAAGGTCTGTTTTTCTTTGCTCCTTTCCTTCATGTTGTGATTCGTAACACTTAAGATGGACTTCTTCACAGACGGATTCTGAGAATTCTTGATCATGGGTGGGGAGTTCTGGGTAACCACTTATTCAGTGTACTATCATAAATGACTGCATTAGATTACTCTTGCTGGGGGTGTGGGTGGGTGGTGGGTGGGGGGGGGGGGAGAGGGTAGCCCAACGCCATTTTGCACCCCCGTGCTTCTTACGGTAACAGTAACTGTGTATGAATTCTTCGTCTCTCTGTCCAAATTCTCCAAGATGCTTATTTCTCCAGTATTGTTGTCCATTCCAAACTTTCCATCTCCTACATTTACAAAACAAAGGAAATTGATAAAGTAATCTTCCAAAAAGGCATGCCGATATTCATCCAAACTATACAAGTTTATCACGCTACCAATATCTGTCGTGTCCCCTGTGTACACTCAATGCGGAGCCTCATTAAACCAGGCAGGGGTCAGACTAAAATCCCTTGCAGTCTCTGTTTGGAGACATTGACAAGTTCCAGGTCATTTTCATAATAGCTCTTGAACAGCACCCTCACTTGAACTTATCTATCCCAAGTAGGTAATGAGTCTAGACCAGTCCCCTGTCGTTATCTGTAAGGATAACGACAGGGGACTGGTCTTACAAACCCAATGGTTTTATTGGATATACATGTAGAGGTGAATTAAGCTTTCCATATCTGTTTTATGATTGGTCCAAGTTGAGTGTAGTTTGTCAGGTCGCTCTCGTACTTTTTCGTCTACTGAGTGTGCATAATGTTTGTATGTAATGTTGTTTTGTTCGCATGTAATGTGTGTACATGTGTATTGACTACGAATGTCTGAGTGACTGGGATGCGAGGTCCAAGGTACATCTGGCAGGATCCTGCCAGGCCTGCAAGGCAGGATTGACGTTATTCACGAGTCTTGTTATTCACAAGTTATGCATGGGCCTCACAGTGTGATGGAAGATGTTCAGGCTATATAGCGAGTCATTCAAACCGCAGAAAACTAGTTTAAGTTCAAGCGAGGGCGCTGCTCAAGAGCTGTACAAAAATGACCCGTCACAGACATGACTGGGAGAAAACGAATTAGGGTATGAACGATCCCTTGATCAACTTTATTCAGGAGACGGGGAAGGTGGGAGGGAGAAGTACTGTGAAACTATACTTCATGTATGCAAATGCAAAATGAGAAAGTGGCACGCACATACAGCGAGACTTTGTACTGTGATTATTTCAATTTTCAAAATGAGAAAAAGGCACGTACATACAGCGAGACTTTGTACTGTGATTATTTCAATTTTCAAAATGAGAAAAAAGGCACGTACATACAGCGAGACTTTGTAATGTGATTATTTCAATTTTCAATGGCACATGCAGCTGAGATACCAAAAACAAGTTTCAGTTTCATAAAAGAAAGTTGTGATTCCTGTTTTGCATATATGCAAATTTATTTTCCACTGTATTTTCAAAGTATTATTTCTTATTATAGATGGAAGTTCTTTGAATCGAACTGAATACGGAACATGGAACACACCTCCAATCAAGCTGTAGAAGATTTTATTTGCAACGAGTACACCTCTATCCCCATCTATGGCAGCCACGTCAGCAATTATAGCTCCCTAGGTTAAAGAAAAAACAGAGCAAACTTCACGAAAGGTGTAAAAAATATATATACTCCTAGACTATGTCACTTGAGACAGTTTACAGGCAACCATGCAGCTCCAGCCAATCTCTGATAAAGAAAATTCATTCAAACTTCAGAAAGGTACAACAAATTAAAAAATCAATTGACAGTGGCCTTTAGGGTCAAGGGTCAAGGCCTGATTTGTTTTCCTATAACTTACCACTGGTCTATCTTCAGAGATTTCTCTGTCGTAGTTTGAGGGGTTGAATATAGGTGCTGTATCCTGTGCATCTTGAATGGGTAAAATGACCTGGGCATTGTCCACCATTTCCATCCCTTTCGGTTTCCCTGAATCCTGAAAGATCATGGTTTATATTTCTTGAAGTTTCTTCTGTTTTACATAAAGTTGAAGTGAAGAAACCGATGAGAAATATTTTTTTTAAAGCAAGTTTGCTGTGAATCATACAATTATAATACATCTTTGTGAGGAAAAAAACAAATAATATTGTACTTTAGTTCTGCAATAATTGCATTGTAAAAATATATTAACAGTTCTTGTTATAAGCAATTCCTTATTTGAAATCACTGTGAAGATTGTGGAAGAATTTTCAGTTTTTCAGTGTGTAAAGGTATGGGTCATAGATTGGTTTTTGCCAATGTAATACTGATTTATAGGCAACATTATCAAGAAAAAAAGTCACATGTGAAACTTTCAGCTGAATACAGTGTCAACTTGGAGTTGAGAAAACATTAAAAAAAATGTCATGGTATTTTCACAAGAACCTCAAATCCATCCACATTAAAGCGAGTGACAGCTGATACCAACTACATCTCTGGCTACAGCATTCACAAACGGACACCAATCCTGAAAAATCTGAAAATTGATTCATGCATTTCTCCGATTAAAATGTGTTTTGGTGAAAAATTATCGAAACCAAATTACTTCAAAGGGAATTCTTTCTCATGATAGTTTACACTATCGACAGCTTACACTATCTATGACCCTACCCTTAACACCTTGAGACAGTATCAGCTATGGTGAAAATCTGAGACTCAAGAAACATCGTTCCAAATGATAAACCTACCGTTGCTTGGACGCAGATTGTGTACAGGGAAACAGCTTCAAAGTCTAGGGTCTCGTTCTCTTTCAAAGAAATTTTTCCGGTGGCGGCGTTTATTTTGAAGATGTCTCCATTACAAGTCGCAGACTTAAACACACACACACACACAAGCAATTTATTTGACATGATCATCATTTTCAACACAATAGATTATTAACCATGAAATATTAACTTAATTGAGCAGCTAAGATTTATTTTGAAAGCTCACTGATTAAGTTCCTCCAGAGAAACATTTGTGGAAACTAAGACATATCAATGAGACAAGATAACTTGTGAATGGGGAGGATTATGGTATATATATATTTTTTTTATAGATCACAGCGCTGTGATAAACATCAAACCTCATAAGCTCGATAGAACATTCCAGAAAAAAGGATGATCTAACATAGAAAACCAAGAGTACAACAAAGTTGAAAATCAGTATGTCTTTTAAGTGCTTGCTAAATGATTGAATTGTGTCTGACAATTTGTCTTGGGATGGCAGTTCATTCCAAAGTCTGTGAGCTGTGTTAGTGAAAGCGTTGTCACCAGCAGAAGTTAATATAGTTCTATTTTGAGCAAGAACGGTGCAGTCACAGCCCTGGGTAGGCCATGGCCCAATTTCACGGAGCTGCTAAAGCAGAAAATATTGCTGAACAATTATCTGCTAAGCAGAAATGAGCTTGATACCAGTCACAAATTGTACATGTGAATGACATGGTAGTTTGGCTGGTAACCTTAACCTTGTAAGCATCATTTTGCTGTGCTTAGCTACTTTTTGTGCTTAAGCAGCTCCATGAAATTGGGCCCAGGTCACGAAGGTTTGTACTGATGTATGCATTCATTGAGCAGCTCAGACCTACTACATGAAAACACTTGAAAGCATATAAGTTCATTTTCAAGTGTTTTAGTTGTCGGAGTGGAAGCTAGTGAAGAGTGCGGAGTAAAGGAGTGGCTGATTAACAGCATTTTGCTCAGAGCACCAGGCAAGCTGATGTTGAGATGAAAACAAAGACAGCAAACTTACCTCCACAATACTGTACAAGATCCCTTCTTCACTATCAGTATCGTTGGCAATTACGGTAGCTATCCATTCATTAGGCGCCAGTGAGTTCTGAAATTGAGGGGGGGGGGTGGAAATTAACAGAAACAGCAACTGTATTCTATGACCTGATTCTCCTCTAAGACTGCTTTCATGATAAAGATATTTATTTTCGTCCTATTTTAAATTACATAACCAAGGCGAGGCTGGAAGGAAGGTCAAATAGTCAGGTCCCTTTTAGGAGTATTAAAAATCAGCATCTAATATTGCTATTGCATATAAGGAACATGGTTAAATTGGTGAGGGTATGATTATTATACAGGATTGGAAGAGCTGACAAAATAGTCGCACACAGTGTTCATGTTTTCTGTGATCAACCATTGACATGAATTAACAAACCTGTGAAAATTTTTGCTTTATCCGTTGTGAGTCAGGATAAAACAGTGAAAAAAATAAACAAAACAAAACACGCACAATTTTTCAAAATGTATAAACACATCGTCCTTAATTTTGGTTGTAACAACCAAAATCATGTTGTAACAACCAAAATCATGTTGTAACAACAAAAATTTGTTGTAAGAACGCTGTTGCCATGTTTTTTTTTTTTAAGGTTTTCAGTTTTTTGATTAATTACCTCAGTAATGGGATCCACCTGGTACCTCTTAGATGTGAATACTGGCTGGTTGTCATTTAAATTCACCACAGTTACTACAACGTTCAGCCGTTCAAACTTTCCACACACAAAAAAAGGATAAATGTCATGCAATTATGCATGAAATTATGTTAAAAGTCCAATACAGAAGATAACTTGAATTAACTAGAGTCAGATTAAACTTAGTTAAAGCTCAACTCAAACAAAATCAACATTAGTGTATTGCATATTCGGTTTGCCGTAACACCATATATCTACTTTGCTGGGTAGATTTGTTCTTTGGGAAGTAGGTCTTGTTTTTATTCTACTGCCGCGGAGTAGATTTTTGGATTTCGGGAGACTACTTAGTTCTGAAAAGAACTGTCCTGCTTACTAACTACTACCTTGTGGGAGGTAGAAAATCGGTTTGGACTACTACTTTCGCTTGGTGAATTGAGGGACTTTTCGTTATTAGCTTCACTTCCGCACAGTGAGTTCTTAATTGGTCTCAATGATTCGAATTGCCTGCATCAGAAGACTGAAGAGGGTGAGACATCAGAGTGTAATGATTACATATAATTGAGTAAACTCAATAAAATAGTTTTTGTAATGTAAAAAAAACACACATTTTGATCAGTATCATCACGCTGGGCATAAATGCCAAGTTTCACGAAAGCCCCTAAGAATCAAAACAACACTCCGATGCACACTATGGACTCGATCCAAACAAGACAATGGAAAGTGCATAGCAATAAAGATAAACAACCTTCATCCAGTCCGGGTTGTGAAGTAACATAAGTCACAACACGGACTGGTTTTACGCTGGTTTTTCTGAGGCACTGATTTCACTTTTCATTTTGATGGGTCCTTGCTTGGAACCATGCAGGGCGCCGCCAACGGCAGCAAGGAGAGGGGGGGGGGGGGCGTGTTTTTCGGATCAAATTTCAACAAAACAAACAGGGCCAGATAGTCAAAACAATTTGAGTGATTTTGTTCAATTTGATCTTTAAAGTAAAGTTCCAAAAACCATAAAAAGTTGCAATCTTCAGTTGCCAGCATTACATGATAGCTCAAGATAACCCTTTACTGCCTTGAATTTCAAAGAATTAGGTTAACCATAACTTACTACAAAAATGATCTTACCGTGTCTCCACTTGAATCATTTAATCTCCATCCAAATCTAAGAATGTGCACTACCTGTAGAAATAACGATACAATCACAAATTTGATTTAATTAAAAAAAAAGTAGCATGCTAAAAAACAAATCATTTATTTCTGAGCTTCTGACTTTACTTGTCATTAATTCTTTCAATGAGTTGCATATTAAATTGATTTTATTTGTGGATCTTTACCTCATAATCAATAACTGTCTTTGATGTTACAATTCCACTAGTGAAATTGACTTGAAGGTACTGTATGCCATTAGCTTCAAAATCTGGAAGTACGTCAGTATAATATGGAAGTATTTCAAATGTGACGTTATCACCATCTGCATCCCATGCTTTAAGTTCGTAGAGAAATGATTCTGATAGTAGAAACAAACGAAAATGACAAAAGGTTATAAGCGAATTTGTCAAGCTGAGAAAATGACAAGGTCCAGTTTTATTCTCAGTTATTTAACCATTTCAGGTTGGTATCCTTACAAAGTGTTCCGTGCCACTCGCACTTTAATTCTTTTGAACTTTTTGGAGCTTCTTGA
This sequence comes from Pisaster brevispinus, assembly GCA_023634235.1. Lineage (NCBI taxonomy): Eukaryota > Metazoa > Echinodermata > Asteroidea > Forcipulatida > Asteriidae > Pisaster > Pisaster brevispinus. The sequence goes on along the minus strand of JAMKCF010000015.1, from coordinate 7,504,205 downwards.
GTAATCATTTAAATAAAATTGCAAGAATGAAATCCTGACTTGACAAAGGAAAGACAAGGAACATTATAATAAGCACCAGGATTTGATGTTGTCTTGTGAGAAATTATGAAAAGGCACTTACCGTGATTCGCAGAACCTCGGCCATGAGCCACTGCCGAAAATCTACCATGATATGCTAGAATCTTGGAACACTCAAGATTTACCTCCCATTGAGCCAAATATAATGACAAACAGTGGGCAGCCTGTCCAATCTTGTATCCACATTTGTACAAAGGTCTTGAGTCGGGGGGTTACCCAATAGCTCCCGGAAAGGGATTTTACAAGGCAATTTTCCTGAACCTGTTGTCCCTCTTTGAACGCTTGCGATCGCCATTCTTCGCTTACAGGACAAACGCTTAATTTCTGTGTAAGTGAAGAATGCCTAGTAACAGGGAGTAAACATGCGCACAGGCAAAAATGTCCTGCTTCTGCAGGCGCCGATTCTTTGCTTACAGTAAACAGAGCCATGAAATTGGGCCCCAATCTGTCTCTTTCTAACAATAGTAAGATTGGGTATGGAGGTAGTCTTTTGTCAAGGCCTTCGTGGCTTGGACAGCCTCGTAGAGCTGCAATCCCAAGCGACTGTAAGGGGAGACCATGCAGGAGTGGCGAAGCCACGAGGGCCTTTTCCAACTTGCTTGCGGTTTCTAATGTTTTTCTTTATAATCTCGATTTTTGCTACCCAAACAGTAGCAAAAGTCCAAACCAATCAGAAGCGAAGGGGGTCAGCTGGTCAATGGCAAACGCCTTGTCGTGGGTATCATCAGATACTTGTTTGCATACAAGTTATGAATGATGCATATTCCAGACTAATTCATATTAAAAAAAACGCAAACAAGTTGGAAAAGGCCTTTGTGGCTTCGCCACTCGGCTTGCGTGCCTGGTCTCTCGTTCCAGTCGCTCTGCTGTTTACAAAGCTGTCCAAACCATGAAGGCCTTGACAAAAGGCTAGTATGGAGGGTGAACATGGACAAAACTACAGCCCCTTAACAAATGGCCCTTGTGCTTGCAGGCTTGACTGCTTTTGTGTGTGTTATCTTGGGCAACCAAAAAAACTATTGGGGCTCAAGCAGGTTATAGTGTACAGTCGACTAATTTGCCATTGGGGCTGAAAGGGTTAAACAGTGACGAGTTTCAGATTGGTAATTAATTTTGTAAAAATCCTGCACTTTGTCAAGAGTCTTGCTTATTTGCTAAAGCTTTTGAAAACTAATTTGGTTAACTTATATTATAATCCCCGATTGTCGTGTTTCTTTCCAATATCCATTTCCTACCTGCTGCAGTTTCATTTATTTTTTCTCTATCCATGTCTTGACGTTTTTCGGTTACACAGTCTGGTTGTATACCAAATTTACAATCAAACTCAGGCGGCGAATCAGGCGTCACTGGGGAAAGTAGATAGATATAAACTTATTTGCTAATCGGCAAGGTACTTAAAGGTATAGGGCCATCGTTTGGTTTCTGTCAACCTAATGCTGTTTAAAAGGCCAACTTATCAATAAAGACAACAAAAGTCACCTGAGAAAGTTTCATCTGAATTAGGGATGTGATAGGCTGTTGAAAAAACCCCTGAACTGTGAGCGCAAAGCGCGAAAGCTTGCGAGGGCAAAAACTTGCGAGGGCAAAGCCTACTTGCCCTAATCTGCACTCTGGGGCATTCTATTTGGTTTTATCTTCATGTTTTTCATGGTCATAATAAAAAAATAATTAAAAAAAAAAAAAACGGAAAAAAAACAGAGAAATTACATCCCTGCTGAATACAGAGTCTACTTGTTGAGAAAACAGAAAACAACTGTCATGGTACTTTCATCAATTTCGAATCCGTCCAGCTTTTAGCGAGGCAAAAGCAGGTACCAACCGCATCTCGGGCCACAGCATTCGCGAACGGACACCAACCCTCAGAAATAGGAGAATTTCTCAGATTCAAAATTTTGACAGACTTTTATTATCAACCCCCCCCCCCCCCGCACTTCAGATGGAACAATTTCGCAGGATGCTTATTTCTTTTTTTTTGGGGGGGGGATCATAACCAAAGTATGACCCTATCTTTAACCCTCCTACTGCCCAACCTTTCAATATCACTATTATAAGCCATAGCCACATGGTTCTTTTCAAAAGCTTGGCTTTGGCTAAGGCTCCGGCTTGGTTTCAAACTTCAAACAAGCGGACAGAGCTGAGCTGATAATAATAATAAATAACAATAACTAGTTTTTATATAGCGCTTTCTACGGGCGTCTCAAAGCGCTTTTCATACTTTTGTTTTCAGACAGGTTTTTGAGGCTAATGAGTTATGATACCCATGTATGTAACACCTTGTAAGGGTTTACAAGGTGCTGCGGCACATTCAGCAGCCATTGCCAGAAACACCGAGGCAAAACCCTTCTATTTGCGATTAGTGTAACTGGGTTCTTTACTATTATACCTCCAAATCTGTGCCAATGAGGCCAGAAATACATGGAGTACATAAATGTATCAATTTGGCTGGATTTGGACAGCTCCTGGCCGATTCTCACAGGAATGATAAAGCAAAAATTGGTAAAATGTCTTGCTTATGGATATAAGTACAACTAAGGGGCCATTCAGAATAGTCAATGTTAAAAGTGTTCGATTTTTTTGAGGAAATTGTTTTCGATTTTAAAATATTGAATGGCTTCATAATATAATCTATACACTGAAGAACAAAGTAATGCCTCAAATGAACCAGATATTTTAGACCAAAGGTCTCCAACATCAGTAGTTTTCAGTGTTTTTTTCAGGCATAAACAAACAACTTTTGTAGTTTAATCAGGAATTGAATTGACAATCTTGGCCAGCTGGGTACTTTTTCCTCTTCTTTTTCGTTTGTTTGTTAATTTATATACATTACTTTAGAAAAATAAATAAAAACTGAAATTCGATTTTCAGTTATTTTTGTGTGTGACCCACCAACCCACAATTTGGAGAAAAAAAAACCCAGATTTTTTTAACACTGACTATTCTGAATGTCCCCTAAGATTTTCACCTCAAATATTAGTCTTGATTACAATTCTTTTTTCCAATTAAGAATGATGCCCGATTAGATGTGTGGTAATTCAGACATACATTCGGAAGTAAATGATTCTCTTACCCTCAATTAGAACACTCTTCTCCAAGTGAAAAAAGGGCCCAACTGCAAACCAATCTAATGTTTCAACTAAAATACCTTAATTCATGAAAGTTGTATTGAATGATAACAACGGAACTTTTGACCCCTTGCATGACGTGCCGCCAACTTACATGGGCGTATCCTGTCCCCCATTTTGGGAGTCAAAATGCACACACAAAGGAATTGACCCCCCAAAATTGTAGAAACGGTAGTCGCGCATTTTTTGTGGAGGTGCGTACCGTCTGCAAGGGGTCAATAGCTGATGACACCTACCCATTTGCATGACCACCAGCAGACCTACGATTTGCAACCACCGCATGTTGCTCCTTGTGTGTTCCTGTAGTAACAAAGAATAATTTCATTCCAAAAATGCAAAACTGTTCCGACATTCAAAACTCAAACTAGCCAATGATGTGAATAGTATCCACAAGTCAAAAGTAGAGCTAGCATTTTTGCAAGGTGAAAAATTATAGCACAAACTTGGAACAAAATAGGAAAAGAATTTGGAAAAAAACAAAACAACCCAGGAATACTTGAGTAACCGGAATAAGATCAGATTTATACCTTTCTTAATGTTTTTTTTTAAATAAAATTATTTTGATGACAAGAACATTTTGTCATTTATACTTAAGACAAAACACAACCCTTTACTAAAAGTATGCTTCGTAATGAAAACTATAAACGAATGAATTTCACTATGGCAAAGATTTAAAAAAAAAAATGAAAAAATTGTTTCACCATTTGCTGCTTATTGAAAAATAGGGAGTAAAAGCAACACCTACAACAGGAAATATTTTTGCAAAGCAAAGTATCTACATTGAACATTTTTTGTATACACTAAATGCTAATATTGAGTAGCAAATTATGAGTTTTGAGTAGCAATTGATACATTTTGTGCGGCCAATGGTAGACTGTTTTTTCTTCCAGCCTCGGTTTGGTTATGATGGTTTGGACTGTAGAAAAGTCAAGATGGCCGCACCATGATAAAGGTGTACACTGGTACTTATTTCACTACAATGAACTGTTACTCCAGGCTCAGTCCACAAAGAAACTTAAACAAGGTGCGAAAGTCTGTCATACAGCCACAACTTAATGGTAGGGTCTCATTTTCTATCGGAAAGCTTATTCCTTATAAAGATGGTAGCATTAGTAAGCATCCTGTGAAATTGTTTCGTCTGAAATGCCCCCATTGGTTAGAAATCAATAAAAAACATTTGAATCCGAGAATCGATTGAATGCATGAATCATTTCTCAGATTTCCGAGGGCTGGTGTCCGTTTGCAAATGCTACAGCCAGGAATGCGGTTGGTACTCGCTGTCACCTTGCTAAACGTGGATGGATTTGACAATTGTGTGAAAATACTGTGAACATTTTTTCCATTTTCTCATCTCACTGTATTCAGCTAAAGCTTTCACATGTGCCCTTTATTTTATCTTTTCTTTTTCCTTTTGCCTATATATAAGTAAGCATTGCATTGACAAAAACCACACTATGACCATACCTTAATTCTCTGTAGTAATTCCTATGTGGCTATCACGTCCTATTGCAACAAAATGGCTGCCATTCATCAAAACATACCCAAACTCTACCTTTCTCCCTCCTGCACCATACAGTATCAATCTAACAATAGTCTACAGATCAATGTCCATATAACTTAACATAACACACCCAGTTAAAGCCTTGCACTTTGACCCTCTTCAAAGTGTACTAAATCCACACTTAAATTCCTTCCCGTTTTACGGGGACCCATCGGTAGCTGGTGAAGTTTTACTCAATTCTCTGCAATCCGTATCAAATTGCAGTATTTATTCCCGGATCTAAAGCTGTATTTGGTTTCAGAGTGCAAACAATGCATTTCATGAAAGTGGTGTGTTTGGCCGGTGCGCCATTTTGCACAAAGGCATGATTGTTAATGATTAACCAACATGTAAACAATATCTTGGTAAAGTCTCACAGCTGTACCATGCCCGAGGTTTATTATGCAAGAAATTGAATATCTTGACTTGGAATTATGATGACGCATTCCAGGACGGTGTTTGCACTTCATAAACACTTGCAATGTAATATAAAAGGATATCGAGTTAGAACTATAAACTGTTTTTCATCCCTTTAGAAGAGCTTTGGCCAGCATAATTCCCCACAGGAAATTTCAAACTTGTGGTAAAAAAAAGACTAAACATTTTGGTTTCATGAGTGTGATTGTTAATTGAGTGTGCATGCAGATTTATAGAGAGCATTTCTTATTCTAAGCAGTATGAAGTATCAGTGGTGTGGGATGTGAATGTGAACCAACAACCTTCAGATTGCAAGTACTGGTGTTCAACCTCCCAAATTCACAGGTTTTAAAGCAAAATTTCTCTGATGTCTGATCATCGATTGATAGGGCAGAGGATTTTTTGTATTTTTATTTTAAGATCAGAGGCCCAACAGTTTTTTCCTCTGGTCAAACAGCAATGACACAATCACTTCTTACCCCTGAACTAATCAGGCTGAATTCAAAATAAGTTTATATCTGGAAGCTTCTGTCTGATTCAAATCGTATTCAAAGTATTTAGCAGCTTGTGTTTTAAAAAAAATACGTGGCCTGGAAAGGATTGGTATTTTAAAGAAAACAAAGTTTATTAGTTTCAAACCATTAAATAAGATCACCTGGATTGTGATAAGATCACCATGGATTACGATGTTGTTGTTTTTTCTATAAAATGTAACTAAATAATGTTAGTAACAGAGTCAACATTTATTTGGATTTAAAAAAAACGAACCTCACACCCGAAAATAATAACAAAACACTTCTTATATTATTTTGTATACATAAGGTTACCCCTACATTTAAATGGTAATTTGTAGAGTACAACCTTTTTGTTTTCCAAAATTCATAAATGGTCCAAGTCCCCCAAATCACTACGCATGTTCAGTGCAGACGTCAATGGGAAACCTGTCCCATGGGAACTCTGGGGCGCTATAAGAAGAAATGTGTACACAGTTTGCTGTATGGGGGGACAGAATCTCCTGCCACACCGGCAGAATATACACAGCCTTTTAAAAAAAAGTCCTCTCATTCTCAAGGAATTGGTAGTTAGTCACTGATCTTTTATTTAAAAAAAAAGGAAAATTCAACTAAAATGGCATTTAGGGAGTAGCTACCAGCGATTGTCAAGTTGTAAAAGTTCAAAATGACTGTTCCTCTCTGAGCCCTGTGAACATTCTGTCAACTTTTCTTGATAGGTAAGGTTTTGTCCTACACCCAGTAACGGGGCGCTTTACTCCTTTATACAAATGTTGACATCCTGAATGTCGCAGGTGTCAACATTTCGAGAAAAAAAAGGAGTACAGTACCCCCGTCTGGGTCTAGTTTTTATCTTAAATAAGGGGGATAAAGTGGCAGTCGGATACGGCATTTTTGCCTATTATTATTGTTACCACATGATTAGTATCAGTCTTGTAGCAGACATTTTCCAAACATTGAAAAAAGGTAACTGTTAAACCGGAGCTTTAGTACATCAAGGTTTTCTTCTGCGTTGAATCGACGTCTGTCATGCTCTGTGTCAGTTTGCGCTTCTCACACAACCTTCGGCAACTGGTCACTTCGGCACCTTGCAAACTCTGCACCAACAAACTCGGCACCTTGCAAAGTCGGCACCCACACTCTCGGCACCTAGCAAACTCGGCAACCACAAACTCGTCACATGCACAAATACAAAATTCGGCACCCTGTCAAAAAGGACCTGTTTACCGCTGCGTGGTACATGTAAACCGTGGAGGTACTTTCATTGATGACTGATAAAAAATTATATCTGGAGAAAAAAACGCTTGGACCTTGTGAATGACCCTGTAGTATTTAAAAAATCTTACACAAAGTGTGACCCCTATGACCTTTACTTCCGTTTAAAATTTATGTAATGTCTGTTTGTAAACAATTTTGTTTACTATACCCTAAAAATAAATAAAACATTTCAAGTAGTCCACATTCCCTCCTAGTCAAATAGCATGTCAAAAGGAAGTTATCATGGGACGATCTTTTGACTATAATTAAATCATGGAGGAAGATTCCTCCATGATTAAACTGGTAAATCACCAATAGGCCTTCTCCGTGTTAGTCGTACTTCACAGGGACCACGGGCAAATGACACCGAAAGGACCACAGGCTTAGCGTTCGCAAATGCCCCCCTCCATGATGCTACCCTTTACATGACATTCCACGTTTGCACTCATTGTAAATCGACTTGACCCTTGACCACTTGACCCTTCCTGCATGCGAACAGGTAGTGATTGCTTGGTGCCGAGTTTATAGACCTTATCGCCAATCCGCCTGGTTGAGTTTTGCTGAATGGCCGAAAGGCATTGTGGGAAGGGAAAAGGGGCATACTGTGCTGCCTTTTCCTTCCCACAACACCTTTCGGCCATTCAGCAAAATCAACCAGGCGGATTGGCGATAAGGTCTATTAATCAAATATAGGCCGGTTCCGAGTTCGCATGGTGCCGACATTCTTGGTGTCGAGTGGGTGCCGAGTTTGCAAGGTGCCGAGTCTGTGGGTGCCGAGTTGGCGAGGTGCCGAAGTGTCCGGTATTTCAACCTTCATGTATTGTACACTGAACACGCACTCCACTTCGTTGTTGCCTTGGCATTTCGTGTATCCTCCATGGTGAATCATTCACTTCAGATCTCATGAACTATCGATAAATTCCAAACCCACTGTACACAACAAGCAAACACCATCTTTCTACATAAACAACAGTTAAACAACACGCCATTTCACAAACAACGTTCCCTCTTTACCACAGGTGAAACACAAAACAATATAAATTAATTTAACACATGAATTTCAACCCCCAAAACTTACGTTTTTGACTGCAGAGAAGGACGTGTAGGGTGACCGAAAATTAGTGCTGTAAACAAGATAGTTTGAGTCTCTCGTTAGAGGGCGCAAGTGAACAGTAATTGTTCGTGCGCTAAAAAAAAAATCACAAAAAATTAAATCACTGCCGAATCAAACAATTGTCCACCAAACAAGAAAATAAGTGAATATTTATTTAAAATCACATATTTCTGTGCTCATTTCCATTCTGGTCTAGTTCTCGATTCAAATCCGCGCTAAAACAACTGCTGTAATTACTTACTTCTATGGCGGGCCATTTGAAATGTTTGAAAAACACGTGAATTTAGCAACACGACACTTGCAAAATCTTTTTTTTTTAAACTTTGAGCTGCGTTTCCCCCCCCTTTTCGATTTCCTTTTTCTATAAGTCAGTCGGGAATTGGATATTTCGTTCCCCATTAGCTTTTTTGCGATGTGCTTAAACATTAAAAAAAAAAATATTTGTAAGCAAGTTTGACTTCACGCATTATAGACAGGTGCACTCACTGGACCAAGCCACACGACCAGGGCCAAATTTCATGAAGCTGTTAAGCAGAAAATTCTGCTTAACAAATTTCTTTACTTAGCAAGAAACGAGTGGGGTACCAGTGGCAACAATGTACATTTTATGGAATGTTCGTTGGTAAACTGTTTCTGCTAAGCAAGATCTTCCTGTGCTTGCAAGTTTTTGTTTGCTTACAGGCTATGAAAATGGGCACAGGGCCCAATTTCATAGAGCTGCTTAAGCAGAAAATACTGCTTAACATTTTTCTGCTAAGCCCAACTAAGCAGGATAGGCCTACCAGTTACATTTTGACATGTAAAAATGCTATTTAAGCTGGTAATCTTATTCTGGTAAGCATAATTTTGTTGTGTTTAGCAACTTGTTATGCAGCTCTATGAAATTGAGCCCTGCTCGCTTTCACAAAGCACTAATAAGACCCCTTAGTGATTTGTAGTGTGACATTTGCTAAGCAAATTATTGATTCACAGTTAGGCCTATCATTATCAACCTAACTCCTTGTGAAATCGGTAGCACCCCTCCAATTCAGAGATCCCTCGGGTGCACCACTCTACTGAGTTCCCCCACAGCAAACAATGCTAAATGCTAAATACTCAAAAATATTAAAAAGTCTCTCAGCCTCTTGAAAACAAACTAAATATATATTTTTCTTTTCAATTCTTTGAGGCAGTTGGCTTTTGTGCTAGGCTCATACAAAGTCATAAAACACAATTGATTGACTAAACTGGCCAGACTCCATTTTGAAAAATATGACGCATTTTAGCAAAATATTGCAATTTTTAGAGGGCTCAGTACTTGTGTATCCTGAATGCTCCAGTTTGAAAGTCAACAACTCCAGGGGCACAATATTAGACCATTTTCCAACAATCCATAAAAGCCATGACCTTCAAATCTTTGATTTACAGAACAAGTTGTGGGCTCTACCTTGGTATTAATGAGGCTCCGCGCATGAATTTCCTTCTATTTAGTGTGGTGTACAAGAGCTACGGTCGGGTCACGGTGACGCCAGCTGTGGTCCGGGAAAGCTTCTTCGAAAAGTCAGACCACGCCGTGAGAAACTAATCGAAGCATTTTGTAAGTTTTCATACAGATAATGTTTTTCTTTAAACTGAATTTTTTTTGGTGCAATCGCCACCCATTTATTATGAAAACGATCATCAGAAAGTTCTATTTATACAAGCATAATTTTATCAAAGGAAAACAACCAATGCAAAGCCAATTCCCCCGTAAAACAAACCAATAATCTGCAGAACTATTAATTTGGGGGGAAATATTTGAATATGGTCCAGGCACGTGCGTGTATGAAGGCCTGCAAGTAATCACACCGTACCAGCAATACCTGCGCGCCCTTTTCTAACCTTTTGAGTTCCGGATAAACGGTACGAAAACAAACCCCCATAAAAAACCTTTACCCGTACTTTGAATTTACAATTTAAGCAATTTTTGTAATACAAATAGAGCATGTCAGCAATTGGGGGGGGGGGGGGGGGGGCTGGTGTTGCGACTGGACCGAATGGAGTCTGTTCAACATTGATTATGAGAGAGAAAGACACATTGTAGTCTTCGGTAATATTGCCAAACTTAAAATTATTGACCAATTCATGCACTAAGCGCAATATTTTGAATATATTTACATAATTATGGGTAGCTGTGATTTAGGCTTTTGGAAATCGTAGTTCTCCCGGAGAAAACCAAGATGCATTGGCCAAATTCGCTCAAAAGAGTCACTACATTTCGACTAAGTCAGCCCGAACTCTGTCCAGGTCGACGATGGTTGGACTTTACGCTAGTTGAGTATTTTGGAACAGGGCATGGTCGCATGGTCACAATAGCTGTTTTCACAGCAGAGTGCAGAGTGGACCAGTTATCAGAAAATGATAACAAAGTAGATCCGACATTTTGTAATGGTTGTGCTAACATCACAGGACTAGATTTGTTCGCACTTCAACTTCTGTGCGCATGCCCTGCCTACGTCACTAAACATCCACGGTTTACCATTGGTCCTTTTGCGAACTTGCTCATTAATGGATAGAAGACATTGGGCCTCCATCATAACATTTCATTCATCACTCCCAGACATTTTGTCAGAGCCTTGGAACCCATTGGTTGTATATTCAAATGACAGCGTATCACAGAAGCTCTCCAAGAACGAACATCTCTGCTTATTTTGCTCTGACGTCCTCGGGTGATCTACCGACTGACGACGGCGCGTAAACTTCGCCAAAAAACAGGGGAAAAAAGAGGAAATTTCCAACTTGATCAAGTTAGATTTTGTTGGATGACGTATAGTTTTAATGCTTTGCCGCGCCCTTGAAATTTCGACCCTATAACGTTTCGTTTAATAACTATTTTTGACTTTTTACGCAACATTGTGAAAGAGCGGTATCCGCACTTACGGAGTGACCCAATTAGTAAATGAAATAACAAACTTGAGAAAGCTTTAAAGGGCACACTGATTTCTAATTTCCCAAAATGTTGCTGTTTGGAATTATTCCTTATCCTTTTAAAGAGCTGTTCATCAAAAACACCTACATTGTGTTGTAATTAGCGACTAGTGATTAAAAAAATATCCTCCTGAGATACAACCAGCGGAACTCCATACGGCCGCCATTTTGTGGAGTCAAAAAATTGGTTATAGAAAAAAGCGTACCATGTTCTGAGCATACTAGTTCATCGTTTACGTAATTTAGTGATGAAGAACAGTAATAGACAAAACTTTTTAGATGGTTTTTAAGGAGAAATGTCCGAAAAGAAACAGAAGCGGCCAAAGGTCAGCGTATATACTCAAGTTTACGTGACATTTGAGCAATGTTGCAAGTAGTGGTGCTCTGAAGTTTATGTAATTATTATAACTATGGCAGGGTATGAGGATCCAGTCTGCATCCAGCCAGCACAAAAAAGTGGCAAAAAAAAAAAAAAACCCAAAACAAAACAAACCTAAACCCAAAACCCCCAAACAACCAACAAACCAAAGATGGTCTAAACAAAAATTAGCAATCCAAAAAGGCACGATAAATCCGAAAGCGATACACATACTAAAATGGCACTACGGCACCGCGCAACGTTTTGACTTGGACGTACTGTCGGGGTAAACCCTCGGGATGACGGAAGGGCCGTTGTGGGGTCTTTAATGGAACAATGAACCCCACAGAGTTTTTCTGTGTTCAACTTGGACCCCACAGAGGCAAAATTTGACGGTTTCATTTAGGGACCGTTCAACATACTCAAGACTTTTAGAGACACGCTGGGGTATATTTTGTATAAAAAATTACCCTTAAACCCACTCGGTCATCGGAATCACAAGAGACAAATTGTGGGTGGAAAAAAACAAAACACCACAGTATTCTTTCTTTCAAACATTGGATTCTGGACTCGTGAGATAAAACTAACTGTTTTTACCGTTTACAAAAACTACAGTATTTCAGGCACCAATATTTCAGGGGAGTTGTTTACCAAGACTGTAAAAAACACCTAAGTGAGCGCTGGTAGCAAAGTCAGTATGGCACATTTTATTTATTTTACTGTTTTCTCCAAGAGCAATGCTCTGGGGGAGTCAAAGTCCTTGATATCCTAGACTGGACCATTCCACATATCTGAAAGGGAGATCAGGACCAAGAGTTATGTAGTGTTTGTTTTTGAGGGGCTGAAAAATATTTTCCCTCATATATTTTGTGCACAAAATTGTACAGACATTGTTACGATCCAAAAATCTCCAAACTATCTGTGAATATAAATCACTCAAAAACCTGAATTTTCTCACAGAGGCAGCAAAGAAATCAAACAAGATGACACTGATATAAAGAGCAAAGAATCAAAGTGATTTAATGATGGAATTATCAACAACTTCAAATATCGATTGGGCTTTAACAAACAATTAGTACAATGATTAAGTTACACAAAACGTATAGGCCTACATTTTAGTACAGATCTTATAAAAAATAAGAATCTTATACGGGCGAATACGTCGAAAGGGAGAAGGGGCAACCAGACGGCACTGGGAGATAAAAATATACTCTGGCAAATAAACAACTTCAGGGGCGAAAAAACAGTTCTCTGCCGATGTGAATATGAGCCACCAGGGGGGGGGGGGGGGGTTTACTCCGACAAAATGTCCGGTTAGACGAAACAACAACGGGTACAAGCTGACTCCCGTCACAAAATATGGGGAAGAAGACCCCAACATACCGAACTGTAGATTTAGTTTTAAAATGCTCCTTCCGGAATTAAATTAAGCTCTTCAATGCAACTGGTCAAAAACAAACTCTATCAAAACGCTCCTTCAGTGAGTTAAAGAAGCAATCACAGATATAGTTTCCACCAGTTTTGAGTGTTTATGTCCTGTCCGAAATCTCTCCAAGCCCGTTTATTTTATAAATAACTTTTCTGGAAAGTATACTAAAACTAACTTTGAATTTCTAGCGACCTCTTAAACAATGATATTGAAAAAAGTGATACATTTGTTTAATCGGGAAGCTTTATTTGTGACAGACTTTCATTTTGTCTTGAATCACAGTCATGAGTAATGGTAAATTAATCCTGTAAATCTTCAGTGCATTATGGTTTTCTGAATCAACATCGTGCACACAATTATATCGAAACACCTTTTCTCTAGAAAGGTTAGCATGTTTTTACGCAGGTTGGCAAGAAGTGTATTTAGTGAAATCTTATATAAGCTAGAATTAAATACTCTTTCAGAAAGGACGACATATCATCTGTTGTAAGGATGGCATCATGGCCTTTGATGCCAGCTTTTGCTGAAACGCTTACGTCATCATTTTTACATCCAGCATCCCAAGACCTTTTTGGGGCCACGGGCTGCAGCACAAAGACAACATTCATTGGTCATCGGTAAAGCATATAAAGGCAGCCCGCATATTACAGGAGCACCATAAGCATATGATCTCTTTCAATTCTCTCAGACGTCCTAAACTGGCTGACTGACCGGACAGAGGGGAAAGAGTAAGCAAGTGAAACGGGCAAAAGGGAAAGAGTATTCTGACTGGATTGGGCAGAGGGAAAAGAGTAATTGGCTGGAATTGGCAGGGTAGAAAAAGTAAGTGAAGGACTGAGAAGAGGAGAATGAGTATAAGCGTTTGGACCAGACAGAGGAGAAAGACTTAGCAACTGGGTGGAGGGGAAAGAGTGAGTGAGTAGACCGGGCGAAGGGGAACAAGTCAGCGAGTGGAGCGGGCAGCTGGAAGAGTAAGCGACTGGACTGAGCAGAGGGAAAATAGTAAGCGAGTGGACCGGCAGAGGAGAAAGAACAAGTGACTGGATTAGGCAGAGGGAAAAGAGTGAGTGGACCGGGCAGAGGGGAAACAGTAAGTGACTGGATTGGGCAGAAGGGAAAGAGTAAGTGGGCCGGGAAGGGGGAAAGAGTAAGTGAGTGGACCTGGCTGAGGGGAAGATTAGTGATGAGTGGGCCGGCAGGGGGAAAGAGATAGCTAGTGATCCGGCAGCAGAGGGGAAAGAGTAAGTGAGTTGACCGGCAGAGGGGATATGTAAAAAGCTGGTGGACCGGGCATAGGCTAAGCGATTGGACTGGCCAGAGGGGATATGTATTTTAGCATTTGGACCAGGTAAAGGGGATGCGTACGCGATTGGACCGGCAGAGAGAAATGCGTATGAAAGTTGAACCGATTACAACCTAAACTACATTTTTATGGTTTTCACCGTTCATCTTTGGAAATATGTAATCCTAAGTGTCCAGTAGTTCTATGCAAGTCTGTCGTTACATTGTGAAGGTATTAAATTATGACTAAAAGCCTATCCGAAAGCTTATAAAATCTTGCAATAAAGGTTGCGGATGTAATTATTTATTGCTCAATTTGTGACTTTTACGAATATCTTAGTAACCATCTTTCAATATTTCAAAAACAGAGATGGATGTGGCTTGCGGTCGTGTCTCCATCCGGGGACTTTTGGTTCTACTGGGATTGATGTCTTGTGCTGTTCTCCCATTGGTTGATTCCTCGCGCATACTCTTTACTACATCCGTAGCCTCCACCATCAGCCACTACATGAACTTCAGAGAAGTTATGCGTGCATTGACGGAAAGAAATCACGAAGTTACTTTCTTGGCGTCTGTGTCTAATCAAGTGATAACAAACAAGAAAAACGAGCAAGATGATTATTTCCAATTTGAATTGTATGACGGACAGCTGAACCAGTCAACTCTCAGTGAACATTATGAAACATTTAAACAAAAAATTACCAAAAAGTCGAGCGAGGACAAACGGATTATAAATTCTGCAATCAGAGCAGCTTTTGGCAAGTCTATCATCACCGCAAACCCATGGAAACAGGCATCCGATGAATGCGATTCCCTTCTCGGTAACGAAACGCTTGTAGCAAGACTAAACAGTTCGAACTATGACCTTCTTATTGGCGATCCGGCGGCTAATTTATGCATCCCTCTACTTGCAGAGGTTCTATCCATTCCTTTTATCCAGTACGCAACCATAGGATTCCAAGTCTTACATGACGATCGCTGGCTTAGCCAACCCATCTACCCGTCCTTCATGCCTATGCCGTACTTGCCTTTCTGTGATGACATGTCTTTCATAGAAAGAACAATCAACTTTCTCACTTACAACTTTGGCAGCTATCTGGTGGACAAAAACACTCTCACCCTTTTTGAAAAGGTTAAGGTCAAGTATGGCATCCGACCCGACCTGTCACTGAAGGACCTCATAAAGACAGCTCAGCTTCATTTAGTGAACTCCGACGTGCACGTGCAGGAGTTACCGCGCCCTCTGCAGCCGAACGTTATCCAAGTTGGTGGTGTCACCGCGAAACCACCATTACCGCTTGATGAGGTTTGTATTAATTACTAAGAGAACACTCAGAACGGGACGAGTAGTGTCTGGAACCTTGACAAAAGTTCCGTTTTTAATTGCTTTTCTTATACACCATTTATAGAGAATTATAATGATTACATGGGTTTATGGTCACGTAGTGTTTGCTGGACAAATATTGACGCATGAGGGCATACTATCCTCAACGACCCAGATCTAGTAAAAGATATAAATTTGACCGATTTTTAAGTGATGCAAGACATACGGCATGACCTTTGACCCATTGATAGTAAATTACGATTCACCGCAAGTGGAGTATAGTCTACGGTGATTGCTTACGATGGCCCTTGCCCGACTAATCTACTTTATGTTATTCCTGTTGCTGCCATTACCTCAAAACTGTTATCTTACATATAAATTTGACGTCACCTTGTACCATAACCAGTATACAGGGATCATAGAGCAATGGAAAGGGGGCGAGGCACAATTCATTTCTCTGTACCGATGTGGAAGGAAATTCTGTCCCCAATACGGCTAGTTGTGTACTAATTACATCTGATAGCGCCCTCTATAGACTCAGCATGGCCCATGTCAATTTACCATTATGGGGGACAGTCTTGGAGACAAAAACCGCTATGGCACCAGCGACATAAAAGAGCGCGCCGTATTTTCAGAGTCTGCACAGAATGTTTATTTACAATGCTTAATTTATGTCTAAATTAATTGTTTAGAGCTTTAAGGCGTTCGTTGAGGGGTCTGGTCAAGATGGCGTCGTCGTGATTGCTCTAGGTACTTCACTCTCCTTCGGCGAGGAACAGATCGACGACATCTCAAGAGCGATATCCCGACTCCGACAACGTGTTATTTGGTTGTTACGTGAAAAAGCACCAACCCATATTGGAAACAACACAAAGATTGTCAACTGGCTGCCTACGAATGACATTCTTGGTGAGCAACTGTAATTGTTTCAATAAGAACAGGTTGGTTCGAATCCATGTCTTGCTGTCCTTGATTTCGAGACACTCGCTAACATTTATTGCTTTGTATTTGAT
This sequence comes from Pisaster brevispinus, assembly GCA_023634235.1. Classification (NCBI taxonomy): domain Eukaryota; kingdom Metazoa; phylum Echinodermata; class Asteroidea; order Forcipulatida; family Asteriidae; genus Pisaster; species Pisaster brevispinus. The sequence continues at coordinate 7,487,814 of JAMKCF010000015.1, read as the reverse complement.
GCAAAAACACAACGAGTTCACAATTTAATAGCATGTGGAGCCCACTGATAAAACCAGCCTTGCGTATTGGTGCACTCTTCCAGATATTGTTGATATATTATAAGATTTTGTGTCTCCTGGGATTTGTTAGGTCACCCTAAGATAAAGGTTCTTGTAAATCATGGAGGGACAAGTACTGTTCATGAGGCGATATACCACGGCGTGCCTATGGTGCTGATACCGCTAGCTGGCGACATGTTTAAAATAGCAGATCTTGCTGTGTGTAGAGGAGTGGCTACCAAGCTATCTATGCCAACACTTACGGGAAGTATTCTAAAAGATACCATCGAAAGTCTACTTTCAGAACCCAGGTAAGAACAATTTTATTATTACTTCAATCACACAGACGTTTTTTTCAACAACAACGTATAGAGCTTGCATAAATTGTTGGTACTTTTCGTCCACAGTCGTTTGGCTGAGACACCAGTTTACCTTTTGTGAAATATACTGCAATATTGAGTAAATGTCGTCCATGACGCTCTTAAAAAGATAACAACAAACCCCAAACCCCAAAATAAACGTCCACAAACTTTCAGCGGCCACTGCCATTTTTCGCACGATGTGTTGAAATGACTAAAGAGTCGTTTGCACTTCAACTTCAGTACGTCGAGAACCAACCACTAGTTATCCTTTGGTCCTTGCTCAAACTTGTTCAATATCTGTCGGGCATAAGAAACGTACACTGCCACCAACGGCAGGCACTCAAGTTTTACGGGCAGTAGGCATGTGAATACCGTTACTATAAAATGTAAATCGGGCACCATAAAGTATTAATACCATCCAGTGTATGAGATACGCATAATCATTAATATTTAGCTCTATAACCTTCACAGCTACAGACAGAACTCTCGTCATTTGTCTGCAATATACAAAGCAAAGACGCCCTCACCGGTAGACACAGCATCGTTTTGGATTGAACACGTGATGAAACATGGCGGCGATCATTTGAAATCATCTTCAGATCAAAACCTGTCTCTTCTACAGTTAATGTTAGTAGATATTCTCGGAGTATGCGTTATTTCCCTCGTAATTCTCCTGAAACTTTCATCATTTTTCCTTCATAAAATGTACTCCTTAAAAATATGTAGTAATAAAATATCTAAATAGATAATACTGCGGAAACGTTTAGTTAAACGGTAGATATCGGTTGGAACAAATGTCGAATATAAACATTACGTTTTAAGATGTTATCAACTATAACGTCAATTCGAGTTGTCAGTTTCAATCGCTCCATCAGTTGTAAAATTTGAAACTTGTTTTTTCCTTATTATATTAATTAGTTAAGCTTTTAAAGATTTAATTATTGCAATGAACTTAGTTTGCTGATGATCAACAAGGTTATTGCATCAATACAAAAGTAAAATAAACGAAATGGACGACACCGTTTTCTTTGATCAAAGGAAACACCTACGATTACTTTAAGTTATGTTTAAAGGCAAAGTATACCTTTGGTTTTTGGAACCGTTCGATTGTTTTAATCCTATATACATGTAGATATGTGACAATAAAACTAACCTGTGAAAGTTTCATTTCAAAAGGTGGTTGCATTTTTTATATATCGCCGAAAAACCGGAGCGAGGAAGAACGCAGGAAGAACAATCCATAACAGGAAATCAATACACAATCTGAGAAACGTTTCTGATAGAAACGATTGTCAGATTCAAATTTTGGGGGGATAAAAACTGATATCTTTGTCCATGACCAAATTATTTTGAATGCGAATGTTTCTCAAAATGCGTTGTACTATCGAAAGCTGCTGCACTTCTAACCAAGTAAGTTTTTATTGCCATCATTTTTTAGAGTGATTACCAAACGTTCCTTTCAATAATTCCATGGCACACTGTACTGACATGAAACTATAATACGTTTTTTATTTACTTTCAACGTAATATTGCTTTATTTGTTTTCAAATGTAGATTTGTAAATGTTTTTAAATGAATCGAAGCTCCAATTCATTCCTTAATACCAGCCATATTTATACATATTGATTTACCGGAATAGCCATTCATACATCATATTTGTTTTAGCGAAACACGTTTTAGCAGGATACAAATCTTTTTAATTTATTACAAATCCTGGTGGCAAAAAGTAAGCAAATAAACGCCCCAACACCCCAACAAATAAACAAAACACAACACTGTACACCACTTTGTAAGGATGGGTGGCCTTGTGGGTTGGACACAAATTGCCCTTTTTATTAATAAAAATTTTTCCCGAAGATTAACATAATGTTTTGGTAGCGCAATTTAATTTATCAGCGATATGGGTTAATTGATAGCGTTTGTATTAAATGGCGAATAATTGTATAGTTTGTAGTGATCCTGCAATGCACCCCCAAAAAAATCCAACAACCCCCCCCCCCCAAAAAAAAAAAAAAACCCACAAGTGCCAAGGTTGGCAAAACGTGTGGCCGTAGGAGACATTGTACGCGCGATATCCTGTCACATTTTACAACTAGAAAATAGCTATAGTTTTTATAGGTCCACTGGCCCCGTTGATAACGTTTTGATTGGCTATTACGTGACAAGGCAACGACCCATTTTGGATCTTAACCCTTTCACTACCAACACATACTTGCAACTAATGCAATGGTGACCAGAGAAATTTCATCGACATGACTACTTGGTTACCAAGAGTATTCTGTAAAGTTTTAGGTTACAGCGCCCTCACAAGGCAGATTGGGTTAGCCTAGGTCCTAGTCACAGAATGCAACTTGTACAAGCAACCAATGTTGACAATGAAGTATATGATGAAATGACTGTTTCCTTTGGCATATTGCCTTTGACTAATTAATTGCCTTAAACATACATTCGAGGTTTGGTATTATGACCAATAAATACCAAATTGAATAGTTTCAATGTGAAAACTTAACATTTCTAAAGTTGCTGTTCATACCAATCTGCATGAAAATTATTTCCCTCGGAAAGTTTGTTTCTGAAACCTAAAATAAACAGAAGGTTTTAATAATTTCCTTTCGAAGCACCATCCCCCGCCTCAATTGACACCTATCATGAACCAATATGTAAATAAGGAATTCCCAAAGTGTTATACTTGTACTTTCGAAGTACTATCCCCCCCGCCTCAATGTTGACTGGCATGCGCTTGTGGGATTCAACATTGTAGCGGGGGGGGGGGGGGGGGGGTGTTCCGAAAGTATTGAAACAAATTAATCGCTTGGTGTGGAAATTCTCAAAGCATGGTATAACACACATTGGCTTTACACATTGTTTACATATCATGCGAGTTTGTTTTCTATTAGAGGTCGGACTGCATACAACACAGTCTTGTTTCTACCCCCAACATTGTAGGGGGGGGGGTGTTCCGAAAGTATTGAAACAAATTAATCGCTTGTTGTGGAAATTCTCAAAGCATGGTATAACACACATTGGCTTTACAAATTGTTTACATATAATGCGAGTTTGTTTTCTATTAGAGGTCGAACTGCATACAACACAGTCTTGTTTCTACCCCCAACATTGTAGGGGGGAGGGGTGTTCCGAAAGTATTGAAACAAATTAATCGCTTGGTGTGGAAATTCTCAAAGCATGGTATAACACACATTAGCTTTACACATTGTTTACATATCATGCGAGTTTGTTTTCTATTAGAGGTCGAACTGCATACAACACAGTCGCGTTTCTTCCCGCCAACATTCGGACCTGGAAAGTGCTGACTTGAAAGGGCGTTTGAACCACTTGACAGTTGACTGGCATGCTGAACTGGGTTGTACTCCAAGGTGGAAATAAGTCCCTCTATCACCTTGACCCGGAAATCCAAAGTGGACAAGCTCTCGTTTGTATGAATGCTGTTGTATACGACATTAGCATTAAGCAAACAGATGTCTAGGATTGTGATAAATACTCGTTTCCACCATTTTAGTGTTCTGTGGCTGTGAGTATAGTACGTGCACAATTGTCCTGCCAGATCCGTGCCTCCCATGTATTTATTGTAATCCTCGACTATGCACGGTTTTTGGATATCACGATGTCCTGTTGAAGTTTTCCGGCTGCGGATCTGTTTACTAGTGACACTGCAATCGCCATAGTTTGACAGGAGAGTGACACGTTTTGTGTCCTGCCACATAACGCATAGTTTGCCTGCTTTCTGATAAAATTGGGGATCTGCTCCGCTTTTCATGGGGAACTTCTTGGGGTTTGCAACATCGGGTATCCCTAGGGTGGTATAGCGCACAGTTCCACAAGCTCCGAATCCTAGCTCAGACAACTTGGAGAACAGAGCCGGGCTAGTAAACCAATTGTCCATGTAAATGCAATGTCCTTTATGTTCGAGTCCCTGCAAAAGGTTCAAGACTACCTTGCCTGGTGCCCCGAAATCGGATGGATGGTGTGTCTCAGGATAACTTACAGAGGACTCTCCTTGTGGGGACCTGGGCTGCGATCCTGTGAACAAGTCCCAGGCACATGTGTACCCTGTGTCTGATTCGTTCAATGAAAAACATTTCAATCCCCATTTGGCGGCCTTTCGTGGCATGTACTGTTTGAAGCTGAGTCGTCCTTTGAACTTTACCATGGTCTCGTCCGGCGAAAGGCTTCGTCCAGGCTGGTACACCCGGAGGAATGATGGTAGTACAATGTTTAACAGTGGGCGTACTTTTGAAAGTTTGTCACGGGGAGAGTCGTCCTCCACATCTCTGTTGTTGGCGAGGTGGACAAATCGAAGGATTGCAGTAAATCGGTTACGAGCCATGGTTGCTGAGTACAGGGGACTTCGTAGAATTTCAGACCTGGACCAATGCATGGAGTAACGAAGCCTTTTGTTGATTCCCATGCAAAGAAGTAGGGCCACGAATGCCATCATTTCAGGTACATTAGTTGGTCTCCAAGCACGCTGATTTTCTGCACCCGCACCCAAAGTTTGGTCAGCATAACGATTGGTCTCATCTACCATCATCTGCCACACTGCTTCACAAAAGTACAGTTTGAAGATTTGTATGGGGGAGAACGAACTGAAGTCTTCTGTAGCCCCGGTGTTTGCTGTAAATTGCACAGGCGGTCGCCGGGTGTAAGACTTGGCTTCACGCCATCCACACCGGAAATTCGGCTTCTTGGTCTTGGATGAACAGGATGCTGTCGATGTCGAGGCGATGGGCTCATCATCACTGTCTTCTTCCGACACATCATGTGGTGAATCATCGTCAGAGGACATGTCGGAACCGCTATCGGCAAAGATTTCGTCCAAAATTTTAGCATTTTCATCGGCCATGTAAGAATTTAGCACTGAAGAATGCGTGGATGGGGGACGCCAAGGAGGGTACGCCAAGGAGGGGACGCGGGCAGGTTTTAAAGTTGCCGGGGTGATGCACGCACGCGGGGCCTGCATGGGATTGAGGGCGCAATTTACATTTTGAGAAATTACTGTTGGTGCGTGTGCCAGTGAGCCTCCATGGTAAACAAGAGAGGAAATAGTTAGGTGCCATAAGGACTCGGTGGTCACGAAGTGGAATGCTTTTTTGGGCACATCTGGCTCGGCGGTACTGAAAGGGTTAATAAAAACTAGCGTCGAAAGAACACGTTATGACACTATGCACACGCAGGCAGCATGCAGACGATGGAAAGTACAGTGAACTGCTGATGTATGTAGCTGACAAACTACGTCACTTCGGAGCAGACCAATAACAACGCAGAAATTGAAAGATTACGTCACCATGAAAGGTATATTTTGGTATACATGTGCCCAAAGATGACACTGAGACATGCGTGACATAATTTTATGTTGATGTCTGCGAATGATGTTAGAAACCTTTATTTATTTTTCATGAGTGATATGTTTGTTTCAAACGTATTTTTTGTCGAAATACTTACGCGAAACAAGAAGTGACTTGTTTGCTCTTATGTCTAATTATTTTCAATTTTAGATCTTGTTTTGGGTTTTACTGTTGCAATTTATCTTCATGGCTGCCTAGGACAATGAATTCAACAAACCAAAATAACAACAAAGACACACATATTATTGAAGGACCGCCACAGAATCTGTACACAAGTCAACGTCGAATTTTATAAAAACGCTTTGAAGTGTTGTTGCAGAGCGGTCAATGCACTCAACTAATTCACATTAGAGTGTGGGCATTTCTGTTGCAGATACAAGTGGTTGTCAACGCATGGTGCTTCAAATTCAAATAGAACCAAAAGAATACCTGCAACATATTAACACTTAGCCTACATTGTGTCTCTTGGATTTTACAACACAACACCTGTGTCATTGTGTTTCCAATATTTACATAATGTTATGCATCTGACGTGAGACTCGTCTAATGAGATGGACGCGATACCAATGCAATGGAACCGATATCTTTCAATGGCACAAGATTAAAGGTATTACACAGGATTGCCAAATCTGACATAGTCGCAGACAGGGTTCATGATTTGTGGGTTCAACAATACACATAAAATTAACAAACATGTGAACATTTGGGCTTGTAGCTTTGTTGTTCGAGTTAAGAGAGAATTGTGAAAAACCAAACACAATTTTTAGCATGTAAACACAGTGTCCTTAATACAACCGAAATCAGCTGATGCAGCTGTGTTCTTATTTAATAAATAGATTTTCAAACTAGACGCATTTTTCTCGAATATGACTTCATTTCAGAAAGAAAAATTCCACAGGAAAAAAAAATGGTTTAAGTATGAGTGTCATGATCAGTCAGCTTTCAGACTAAAATTAAGCAAATATGTTTTCTATCTTTTGCTGGAAAAATGCCTGATATTTCAATGATATTGAACAAAGTGATACATTTGTTTAATCGGGAAGCTTTATTTGTGATAGACTTTCATTTTGTCTTGAATCACAGTAAAGAGTGTAGGTAAACTGTAAATCTTCAGTGCATTACGGTTTTCTGAATCAACAAATTTTATTTTTCTCTCGAAAATTTAACATGTTTTTATGCAAGTAGGCAAGAAGTGTATTTTTAATGAAATCCTATAGAAGCTTGAATTAACTACTGTTCAGAAAGAACGACACATATCATATGTTTTAAGGATGGCATCCAGGCCTTTGATGCCAGCATCTGTTGAACCACTTACGTCATCATTTTACATCCAGCATCCCAAGACCTTTTATGGGGCCTTGTGATGCAACAAAAAAGAAATATTCATCGGTCGTTAAAGCATATAAGGGCAGCCCGCGCAATACAGGAGCCCCATAAGCATTCGTGGTCAGTTTTAATTCTCTCAGACGTCCTAAACTGGCTTACTAACCGGGACGGAGGGAAATAGTAAGCGAGTAGAACGGCAGAAAAGAGTAAGTGACTGGATCTGGCAGAGGGAAAAGAGTAAACATGACTAGATTAGGCAGAGTGGAGAGGGTAAGCGAATGGACCGAGAAGAGGGGAATGAGTATTAAGTGGAAGGACCAGACAGAGGAGAAAGACTTAGCAACCGGACTGGGCAGAGGGGAAAGAGTGAGTGAGTAGACCGGGCAGAGGGGAAAGAGTGAGTGAGTGGACCGGGCAGAGGAGAAAGACTAAGCAACCGGACTGGGCAGAGGGGAAAGAGTAAGCAAGTGGACGGGCAGAGGGGAAGAAGGAAGCGAGTAGACAGGGCAGAGGGGAAGGTGTAAGTGAGTGGACCGGGATAAGGGGCAAGAGTAAAGCGAGTAGGCCGGCAGAGGGGAAATAATCAACGAGTGGTCCGGCAGCAGAGGGGAAAGAGTAAATGAGTTGACCGGCAGAGGGGGATATGTAAGCGGATGGACTCGGCAGAGGTCAAGCGATTAGACTGGGCAGAGGGGACACGTATTTTAGCATTTAGACCAGGTAGAGGGGGATGCGTACGCCATTGGACCGGCAGAGAGAAATGCGTGTGAAAGTAAAACCGATTAAAACACAAACTACATTTTTATGGTTTTCACTGTTCGTCTTTTGAAATCCGTAATCCTAAGGGTACAGTAGTTCTATGCAAGTATGTTGTTACATCGTTAGGGTATTTGATGAATATAACTAATAGCATACCCAAAAGCTTCCAAATCCTGCAATAAGGGTTGTGTAATTTTGTTTTGCTAAATTTGTGACTTTCACGAATATCCTAAATACCATCTCTCAGTATTTCGAAAAATAGAGATGGATTTAGCTTGCGGTCGTGTCTCCATCCGGGAACTTTTGGTTCTACTGGGATTGATGTCTTGTGCTGTTCTCCCATTGGTTGATTCCTCGCGCATACTCTTCACTACATCCATAGCCTCCACCATCAGCCACTACATGAACTTCAGAGAAGTTATGCGTGCATTGACGGAAAGAAATCACGAAGTAACTTTCTTGGCGTCTGTGTCTAATCAAGTGATAACAAACAAGAAAAACGAGCAGGATGATTATTTCCAATTCGAATTGTATGACGGAAAGCTGAACCAGTCAACTTTCAGTGAACGTTATGAAACATTTAAGAAAGAAATTACCCAAAAATCGAGCGATGACAGACGGATTATAAATTTTGCAATCAGAGCAGCTTTTGGCAAGTCTACTATCACCGCAAATCCATGGAAACAGGCATCCGATGAATGCGATTCCCTTCTCGGTAACGAAACGCTTGTAGCAAGACTAAACAACACGAATTATGACCTTCTTATTGGCGATCCGGCGGCTAATTTATGCACCCCTCTACTTGCTGAGGTTCTATCCATTCCTTTTATCCAGTATTCACCACAAGGTCTCCAAGTCTTACATCACGATCGCTGGCTTGGCCAACCCATCTACCCGTCCTTCATGCCTATGCCGTACTTTCCTTTCTGTGATGACATGTCTTTCATAGAAAGAACAGTCAACTTTCTCAATTACAACTTTGGCAGCTATCTGGTGGACAAAAACACTCTCACCCTTTTTGAAAAGGTTAAGGTCAAGTATGGCATCCGACCCGACCTGTCACTGAAGGACCTCATAAAGACAGCCCAGCTTCATTTAGTGAACTCTGACGTGCACGTGCAGGAGTTACCGCGCCCTCTGCAGCCGAATGTTATCCAAGTTGGTGGTGTCACCGCGAAACCACCATTACCGCTTGATGAGGTTTGTATTAATTACTAAGAGAACACTCAGAACGGGACCAGTAGTGTCTGGAACCTTGACAAAAGTTCCGTTTTTAATTATACTCGCCTTGCTTTTCTTATACACCATTTAAAGAGTATTATAATGATTACATGGGTTTATGGTCACGTAGTGTTTGCTGGACAAATATTGACGCAAGAGGGCATACTATCCTCAACGACCGGCTTAAAATAAACGACCCCCGTCAACCTCTTCCCTAAACTGGATACGACAACGGGTCAGATCTAGTAAAAGATATAAATTTGACCGATTTTTAAGTGATGCAAGACATACGGCATGACCTTTGACCCATTGATAGTAAATTACGCTTCACCGCAAGTGGAGTATAGTTTACGGTGATTGCTTACGCTGGCCCCTGCCCGACTAATCTATTTTATAGTGTTCCTGTTGCTGCCATTACCTCAAAACTGTTATCTTACGTATAAATTTGACGTCATCTTGTACCATAACCAGTATACAGGGATCATAGAGCAATGGAAAGGGGGCGAGGCACAATTCATTTCTTTTTACCAATGTGGAAGGAAATTCTGTCCCCAATACGGCTTGTTGTGTACTAATTACATCTGATAGCGCCCTCTATAGACTCAGCATGGCCCATGTCAATTTACCATTATGGGGGACAGTCTTGGAGACAAAAACCGCTATGGCACCAGCGACATAAAAGAGCGCGCCGTATTTTCAGAGTCTGCACAGAATGTTTATTTACAATGCTTAATTTATGTCTAAATTAATTGTTTAGAGCTTTAAGGCGTTCGTTGAGGGGTCTGGTCAAGATGGCGTCGTCGTGATTGCTCTAGGTACTTCACTCTCCTTCGGCGAGGAACAGGTCGACGACATCTCAAGAGCGATATCCCGACTCCGACAACGTGTTATTTGGTTGTTACGTGACAAAGCACCAGCCCATATTGGAAACAACACAAAGATTGTCAACTGGCTGCCTACGAATGACATTCTAGGTGAGCAATTGTAATTGTTTCAATAAGAACAGGTTGGTTCGAATCCATGTCTTGCTGTCCTTGATTTCGAGACACTCACTAACATTGCTTTGTACTTGATTTAAAAACACAACGAGTTCACAATTTAATAGCATGTGGACCCACTTTTGTATTTTGGGTTACAACAAAAATATTCATCAGCAAAGATTGGATGATTTGATGATTTCAGTCTTTATACTTATTAAACACAGCCTTGTTGATATAATTTTGAGAATTATTGTCTCCTGGGATTTGTTAGGTCACCCTAAGACAAAAGTTCTTGTGAATCATGGTGGGACAAGTACTGTTCAAGAGGCGATATACCACGGCGTACCTATGGTGCTGATACCGCTAGCTGCCGACATGTTTAAAATAACAGATCTTGCTGTGTGTAGAGGAGTGGCTACTAAGCTATCTATGCCAACACTTACGGGAAGTATTCTAAAAGATACCATCGAAAGTCTACTTTCAGAACCCAGGTAAGAACAATTTTATTATTACCACAATCGCACAGACGTTTTTTTTTTAAACAACAACGTATAGAGCTTGCATAAATTGTCGGTACTTTTAGTCCACAGTCGTTTGGCTGAGAGATCATTTTACGTTTTGTGAAATATACTGTAATTTGAGTAAATGTCGTCTATGACGCTTAAAAAAGATAACAACAACAACCCCCCCCCCCAAATCTCTAAACAAACGTCAAAAAACTTTCAGCGGCCACTGCCATTTTTCGCATGATGTGTTGAAATAAAAGAGTCGTTCGCACTTCAACTTTAGTACGTCGAGAACCAACCACTAGTTATTCTGTGGTCCTTGCTCAAACTTGTTCAATATCTGTCGGGCATAAGCAACGTACACTGCCACCAACGGCAGGCACTCAAAGTTTACGGGCAGTAGGCATGTGAATACCGTTACTATAAAATGTAAATCGGGCACCATAAAGTATTAACAACATCCAGTGTATGAGATACGCATAATCATTAATATTTAGCTCTATAACCTTCACAGCTACAGACAGAACTCTCGTCATTTATCTGCAATATACAAAGCAAAGACGCCCTCACCGGTAGACACAGCATCGTTTTGGATTGAACACGTGATGAAACATGGCGGCGATCATTTGAAATCATCTTCAGATCAAAACCTGTCTCTTCTACAGTTAATGTTAGTACAGATACTCGGAGTATGTGTAATTTCCCTTATAATTCTCCTGAAACTTTCATTTTTCCTTCATAAAATGTACTCACTAAACATATGTAGTAATTAAATATCCCAATAGGTAATAATACGGAAACGTTTAGTTAAATGGTCGATTTCGGTTGAAACAACTATCGAAAATAAGCATTAACTTTTTTAATCTTATCAAATATAACGTCAGCTCGACTGTCAGTTTCCATCAGTTGTAAAATTTGAAACTTGTTTTTTCTTTATTATATTAATTAGTTAAACTTAGATTTGATTATTGCGGTGAATTTAGTTTGCTGATGATCAACAATGTTATTGCATCAATACAAAAGTAAAATAATAGAAACGGACGACACCGTTTTCTTTGATCAAAGGAAATACCTACGATTACTTTAAGTTATGCTTAAAGGCAAAGTATACCTTTGGTTTTTGGAACCGTTCTTTTGTTTTCATCCTATATACATGTAGATATTTACAATAAAACTAACCTGTGAAAGTTTCATTTCAAAAGGTGGTGGTGTTTGTGAGATATCGCCGAAATTCCGGGGCGAGGAAGAACGCAGGAAAAACAATCCATAACAGGAAATCAATACACAATCTGAGAATCTGGGATAAAAACTGATATCTTTTTCCATAACCACACTATTTTGAATGCAAATGTTTCTCAAAATGCGTACTATCGGAAGCTGCTGTACTTCTAACCAAGTAAGTTTTTATTGCCATACATTTTGAGAGTGATTACCAAACGTACACCTTCCTTTTAATAATTCCATGGCACACTCTGTACTGACATGAAACTATAATAAATAATTTATTAACTCAATGTAATATTGCTTTATTTGTTTTCAAATGTAAACGTTTATACATGTTTTTAGTTGAATCGAAGCTCAAATTCATTCTTAAATACCAGCAATATATATATATATTAATCTACCGGAATAGCCACTCTACATCTAATTTGTTTTAGAAACAATATTTAGAAGGATTTACAATTTTGAAGTTATTACAAATCCTGATGGTTAAAAGCAAACAAATAATCAAACGTCCTAACTCTTTTTAATAATTAAATTGTTTTCTCCGAAGAAAACAGTATTTTAATGTTTTGGTATGGTACAATTTGATTTATCAGCGAATGTGGGTAATTTGATAGGGTTTGCTTTAAATGACGAATCATTGTATAGTACGTTTGTAGTGATCCCTGCAATGCAGAAAAAGAACCCACAATTGCCGTGGTTGGCAAAACTTGCGGCTGTGACGTTCCCCCGCCCGCAATTTGTAATATTTTTTTTGCACGTTGTTCCGGCAGAAAAAAATTAGGGCGCTCTTCACGCAGGTTTGAAACATGAATTATGCATGAGTTCACTAACAAAACACGACGAAGTCTAGTCTAGACAACAATCACATGCGTGGTCTGTTTTACGTCCTTGTTACCTCCATGCTCTGATGGTGCTACCATAGCCGTTTACGAAACATATAAACCATTAAAAGATATTTATGTTTTTTAAGCTGTATGCAAGTGTTGGCCCAGAACTGTATTTTCAATTTAACTTGGTTTATAGTTAAGTAACAAAAATACTCCAAGTGAACATAGCGTGTATTGTCGTGATATTTAGTCCGGATTAATTCGTTAAAAGGTGGGGGATGGGGTAGGGTGTGCTTGAATGAGGCTAGGTAAAGGGAAAGTTTTAAAAAGGTGTATTGATATAAATTATACCAATAAGCATATAACGGTACAATAATTGACAGAGATGTCTGCTTGTAAAAATCAACAGTTTATTTTTTAGGGTATAGAGTCTCTGTTTTCATACTGTAACTAGAAGGCTTATACATAGACAACTGTTTTGTACAAACTACTTCCTGTATACACATAAGGTCTTTAATTCATTTAAATGTTTTACACATTCTTCTGAGTGATATAATTATGATACATGGGTGTAGGCCTACACTACACCTAATTTCCACAAAGATGGTTCAAGCGTCCGTGTACGTGATGAATGTTTTGAAGACAGGGCTCGAACGGGGACTATTCATTTCTTTAAGTTCCTGGGGAGTAGTATACAATTGTGTTATCCTGCACGTTTGGTAAAACAATATATACCTCTAGTAAAGTGTAACAAAAAACCCTACAAAACAAAACAAACAAACGGTTATATAAACATATAATTAGACTTTTGTTTCGCGTCCCATTCATCAAAATGTAAAAAGAAAAGAAGAAAAAACTATTATGACTGACTTCTATCCAAAATCAGGGTTCAACCAACTTGAATCAAAAACAATATACCAACATTTTAAAATGTGAAGTATTCAAAAAATAAAATAAAAACAACATAAATTCCCATCATTATAGACGAGCTCACTTTGAAACCACTTCACTGTGGGGACGGACAGAGACTGCTCAGAAAACTTAATTATTCCTCATAAACATGTCACTTCCAGTGCATTCCTTGGTGTTGCCCACTGACACAATGTAATACGCTGCTGTGATTAATTCTCTGACCATTGATGCCATAAAAACACCTTAAAGTAACCTTAAAGGCACACCTTAATAAAAAAAAGAGAAGCAAAGAAAAATATTAACTGAACTTTCTGAAATAATCTCGAACAATATTCACTTATTAAAAGTATGATACAAACTTTTAAATTTCCATATTGACTATGATGTGATATGGCTCTTAATATCTTCAAACTTTAAGACATTCACATTACTCCTACATCCGACATAATCTCACTTATGACCAAGCTGACTTATGACAAAAATAACCCTGCTGCAATGAATGTAAACATTAACTTGGCTACGAGTACAAATTTAGAAGATTAATAAGACATTGTTTATGATCTCTAGACCACTAGTCTCTGGCCAACTCCTTACTCGTCGCTATGTGCCATGGGGCATATGTATCCATAACCACATAACCGCACCGCAAACTGTACCAAGTTTTACAAGAATTTAGCTAGAGGGTAGCTTTTGGGAACAAAGAATTCCTTTTACCAAAAAGTTCAGAATGAGTGGTAAAGTTACTTTAAAAAATTCTTCTGTATGTTGGTTTAAAGATACATTTTAATGTTTGAGTAAATACTCAAAACATTATTTATATTAATCTTAAATTTTCAATCTCCAAATTTCTTTCTTAGGGAATTCAGTTTTCTTTACTGTTCATCACAAAAAATAGATAAATCTAATATTTTCATTCCAAAACTAATATGTAAAGAGCATTTAAAAGTCTATATTTCCCTGTTACACGTGAAACAAAGTCGGAGAAGTTTCCAAACTGTATTTTGTCAAATTTGCTGAGCTCTAAAATTTCAGGCTAAACCTGCAAGCATGAGTTAAACTATATAAAGAAACACTTGTCTCTAGAGAAGTGATTTTGGTTTTAGGATGGAGGATCGAAGAAATGGTTTTGTAGGCCTAAGGCTGATAGTCCAGCTGCTAAGGCCCCTAATGTGGGAAAATTGTGCACTTTGTGGTAAAAGCATGAAACTTCCTACCGTTGTTACATATACCCTAGTAATCATTTTTATACGTGGACCCATCTCGGATCTTGCCCATTTTAGGGGTAAAAAAAGTAAATGCTCATTTTGACTTCATCATGTTTTTCTCTGCACAATGTTTGACTAAAATACATGGTAACAGTAGAATAGTTATTTTAAAATCAATTTTTATCTCTATTTCCGCCCTTTTGTGGGCGGAGTTACATTTTTGAAAAGTGGGGGCAAAATATAATATGCCATCTTGATTTTTTCATTTTTTAAAACTTGAAACATGCAAAAAATGTAGATACAGCATTTGAATACAGTATTTCCACATTTTCAGCATCTACTACATAACTTTTTGCAGTGTATACATTGACTCCGAGCACTTGTTGGCTCCCTCTTGAAGAGTGAAAGATTGGATGCCACAATCCAAACACTTTTGACCATCCCCAATCAAACCGGCTTGGTAGTGGCTTAGTGTACATGTGGACATAACTTCAAACAATTAGTTTGAAAGCATGCACAATCGACCTGTTAAACAGGGGAAGCAGAGTGACGGAGGTTGAAGGAACAATCTCTAATGATTGAATCCTATTTGAAAACAATTGGTTTCTTGCACTATATTGTCACAGTCACTGGTTCTACAGGAAGCAGAAGGGCTACGTCAGTGCATCCAAGGTGTCGTTACATCTTGCATACATGTATGTTAAGCTTTCAGGCACCTCAAGATATGCATTTCATACATCCTATGCTGTCTGATCTTCTTTCATATTCTTGTAAATTGTGATACATTAGTGGAAGGATGGAGAGCAGCATATTTCCAACAGCCAATTGTTGATGCAGCAGTGCCGTCTTCATAATGAATATTCATATAAAGTTTTTGCCACTCTAAATTCCCACCAGAGCGCATTCAAGAGTTTGCTTTTGCGTGATCACAGGGCTATCCTGCCCATTTAAACTGCAGACGGAATAAACCGAACACTATAGTCCAAAACAATACACTGTAGGTTCTTATAGTAGCTAGATCAAGGTGCTTTACAATATTATGCCTTTCCATCAGTCATACATGTACCATTCCTTAAACTTTCCCAAAAGGGAGCATTGAACCCAACAAGCTTGGAATCATAGCCAAACGCTGATGTTTCCGCTATTACAACTCCAGTCCGATACACTTATTGACAAATGTAACAAGGGCAGTCCGGCAAGATACCTTTCTTGATGTTCCCTTCACAAAGAAACCACACAGCTCACTCCATCACGTTCTACCGAAAACCGACCAACATTGACCGTTTCTACACCAGTGCTCCTTCCATAACACCAGCATCGAGTTTTCTATCAAACAAAACACCCTCTGGTTCAACGTGCCTACAACCTTTTTTTCTATGGTGTTCCATATAGAGGACAGGATAGCCTCCATTGTGGTTGTGGATTGCTCCGTCGGAGTTGTGAGTTGGCCAGTTGGAGTTGTGAGTTGGCTAGTCAGAGTTGAGAGTTGGCCATTCGAAGTTGTGAGTTGGCCATTCGAAGTTGTGAGTTGGCCATTCGAAGTTGTGAGTTGGTCAGTCGGAGTTATGAGTTGGTCAGTTGGAGTTGTGAATTTGCTGTCAGGGCTGTGACAGGTATGGGGGGGGGGCGGTTTGTTTTAGTGAAACACTATTTAGCAGGACACAAATCTTGTTAATTTATTACAAATCCTGGTGGCAAAAAGCAAGCAAACAAACGCCCCAACACCCCCAACAAACAAACAAAACGCAACACTGTACACCACTTCGTAAGGACGGGCGGCTTTGAGGGTTCGACGCAAATTGCCCTTTTTATTAATAAAATTTTTTTCCCAAAGAAAAATATGTCTTGGTAGCACAATTTGATTTATCATCGATATGGGTATTGATAGTGTTTGTATTAAATGACGAATCATTGTATAGTTTGTAGTGATCCCTGCAATGCAACACCCCACCCCCCCAAAAAAAAACCCCACACCAAAGCAAACCCACAGTTGCCAAGGTTGGCAAAACTTGTGGTCGTGCATTCCAAAAAAGCAAATATATACGCACACTTGGCTTTCTTTCGATGATACATTGTATGGGTAGGAGAAATTGTACGCGCGATATCCCGCCACATTTACAACTATAGAAAATAGCTATAGTTCAAGGTCCCCTGGCCCCCGTTGACAACGTGTTGATTGGCTTTTGAGCACGTGACATGGCACCGGCCCATAATTTTTTATTGGATTTAAAAAAATAATACCCGCACCATTTTAACATATAGCCTACATTGTGTCTCTTGGATTTTATAACACAACACCTGTGTCATTGTGTTTCCAATATTAACATAATGTTATGCATCTGATGTGAGACTCGTCTAATGAGATCAGTTTTGTAGTCGAGTCACCTGTGTCGAGTCCGAGTCCGAGTCCCGAGTCACTTGGTCCGAGTCTGAGTCCGAGTCACGAGTCACTTGGTCCGAGTCCGAGTCCGAGTCACGAGTCACTTGGTACGAGTCCGAGTCCGAGTCACGAGTCACTTGGTCCGAGTCCGAGTCCGAGTCACGAGTCACTTGGTCCGAGTCCGAGTCCGAGTCCCGAGTCACTTGGTCCGAGTCCGAGTCCGAGTCACGAGTCACTTGGTCCGAGTCCGAGTCCGAGTCACGAGTCACTTGTTTAAATATTGATGGCAAACCAAATGCTGTAAAATAAGCATTGGAAATGACAAAATAAAACACATTTAATTTAAACAAAGTTTTGTACCTGCAGTTACAATTTTATTTGAGGTTTAACTCCTTGCCCCTTATCCAGAATATCTTTTAAGGATTTAAAATGATTTTTTTTCTCTTCAAAATAACCAACTATGTACTGATTTATTTATTTCAGAAAGGTTAATAGCCAACAAATTTAAAGAAACTTTCTCTAAACCATAAACCTTGTTGGCTACCTACCTTTCTGAAATAAATAAATCAGTATATAATTGGTTATTTTGAAGAGAAAAAAATCATTTTAAATCCTTAAATTCTTAAAAACTTAATCCTTAAAGACACTGGACACCTTTGGTAATTGTCAAAGAAACGATACGGGGCGGAACGGCGGATGCCATGATTAAAAAAGTTTCCTGACCAAGTTTCGCGTGTGCGTGTTGACCATGTGTGGAAACTGGTGCAAATAACACACAGCCATCACAGTGCAATAATGCAAGCAGTGTTTTACAGGTACCAGACATGCCATTTCCCTGGTAATATGCACAATTGCTTTACGCAAGCAGTGGCTATGGTGTTAACGTTGACAGATAACCAGTATTAATATTGGTGTCGTGCATCTCAGTGTTATTGTGCGTATTGAACATACGAATCGAACATACACGCGCTGTATGTGCAGTGCCATCTACTACACAATACTACTACAATAATCACGAACACTATTACTCGCAACACCATACTACAGTGTACTTCTTGTGCTAAGACGTTAACATTCCTCCATCCATGTGCACTCCGGGAATGACAATCGGATCATCGGAATCGTTTTTAATATTGAAAAAAGGTATTGTTTGTGAAAATACGTGACTCGCAAGTCACGAGTCCTCGGGGACAAGTCCGAGTCACGATAGTCGAGTCCGAGTCCGAGTCCGAGTCTTTTGCAGACGTGACTTGAGTCAAGTCCGAGTCACCGAAATTGGGACTCGAGACGGACTCGAGTCCGAGTCCTGGACTCGAGTCATACAACACTGAATGAGATGGACGCGATACCAATGCAATTTAACCGATATCTTTCAATGGCACAAGATTAAAGGTATTACACAGGATTGCCAAATCTGACATAGTTGCAGACAGGGTTCATGATTTGTGGGTTCAACAACACACATAAAAACACAAACCTGTAAAAATTTGGGCTCTAAGCTGCTGTACGAGTTAAGAGAGAATTGTGAAAAACCAAACACAATGTTTAGCATGAAAACACAGTGTCCTTAATACAACCGAAATCAGCTGATGCAGCTGTGTTCTTATTTAATAAATAGATTTTCAGACGCAGTTTTCTCGAATATGACTTCATTTCAGAAAGAAAAGTTCCACAGAAAAAAGATTTTAGTACGAAATGTCATGATCAGTAAGCTTTCAGACTAAAGTTAAGAAAAGATATTTTCTATCCTTTCCTGTAAAATGCCTGATATTTCAATGACATTGAAAAAAGTGATACATTTGTTCGGGAAGCTTTTTTTGTGATAGACTTTCATTTTGTCTTGAATCACAGTCATGAGTGTAGGTAAAATAATCCTGTAAATCTTCAGTGCATTATGGTTTTCTAAATCAACATCGTGCACAAAATTATATAGAAAAACACTTTTTCTCTAGAAAGGTTAACATGTTTTTACGCAGGTTGGCAAGAAGTGTATTTAGTGAAATCTTATATAAGCTAGAATTAAATACTCTATCAGAAAGAACGACACATCATCTGTTCTAAGGATGGCATCATGGCCTTTGATGCCAGCTTTTGTTGAAACGCTAACGTCATCACTTTACATCCAGAAGCATCCAATACCTTTTTGGGGCCTCGTGCTGCAGCACAAAGACAACATTCACATAAAGGCAGCCCGCACATTACAGGAGCCCCATAAGCATATGATCGCTTTTAATTCTCTCAGACGTCCTAAACTGGCTTACTAACCGGGTAGAGGGGAAATAGTATATAAGCGAGTGGAACAGGCAGAGGAGAAAGACTAAGCAACCGGACTAGGCAGAGGGGAAAGAGTGAGTGAGTGGACCGGGCAGAGGGGAACAAGTCAGCGATTGGACCGGGCGCAGGGAAAACAGTAAGTGACTGAATAGGACAGAGGGGAAAGAGTAAGTGGACCGGGCAGAGGGGAAACAGTAAGTGCCTGGATTGGGCAGAGGTGAAAGAGTCAGCAAGTGGAACGGGCAGAGGGGAAGAAGTAAGCGAGTAGACAGGGCAGAGGGGAAAGAGTAAGTGAGTGGACCGGGCTGAGGGGCAAGAGTAAAGTGAGTGGGCCGGCAGAGGGGAAAGAGTAAGCGAGTGGTCCGGCGGCAGAGGGGGAAGAGTAAATGAGTTGACCGGCAGAGGGGATATGTAAGCGGATGGACTCGGCAGAGGTCAAGCGATTAGACTGGGCAGAGGGGACACGTATTTTAGCATTTAGACCAGGTAGAGGGGAATGCGTACGCCATTGGACCGGCAGAGAGAAATGCGTGTAAAAGTAGAACCGATTACAACCCAAACTACATTTTTATGGTTTTCACTGTTCGTCTTTTTGAAATCCGTTATCCTAAGGGTAAAGTAGTTCTATGCGAGTTTGTTGTTACATCGTTAGGGTATTTAATGAATATGACTAAAAGCATACCCAAAAGCTTACAAATCTTGCAATAAAGGTTGCGGATGTAATTATTTGTTGCTAAATTTGTGACTTTCATGAATTTCTTAGGTACCATCTTTCAGTATTTCGAAAACAGAGATGGATTTGGCTTGTGGTCGTGTCTCCATCCGGGAACTTTTGGTTCTAGTGGGATTATTGTCTTGTGCTGTTCTCCCATTGGTTGATTCCTCGCGCATACTCTTTACTACATCCGTAGCCTCCACCATCAGCCACTACATGAACTTTAGAGAAGTTATGCGTGCATTGACGGAAAGAAATCACGAAGTAACTTTCTTGGCGTCTGTGTCTAATCAAGTGATAACAAACAAGAAAAACGAGCAGGATGATTATTTCCAATTCGAATTGTATGACGGAAAGCTGAACCAGTCAACTTTCAGTGAAAGTTATGAAACATTTAAGAAAGAAATTACCAAAAAATCGAGCGATGACAGACGGATTATAAATTTTGCAATCAGAGCAGCTTTTGGCAAGTCTACTATCACCGCAAATCCATGGAAACAGGCATCCGATGAATGCGATTCCCTTCTCGGTAACGAAACGCTTGTAGCAAGACTAAACAACACGAATTATGACCTTCTTATTGGCGATCCGGCGGCTAATTTATGCACCCCTCTACTTGCTGAGGTTCTATCCATTCCTTTTATCCAGTATTCACCACAAGGTCTCCAAGTCTTACATCACGATCGCTGGCTTGGCCAACCCATCTACCCGTCCTTCATGCCTATGCCGTACTCGCCTTTCTGTGATGACATGTCTTTCATAGAAAGAACAGTCAACTTTCTCAATTACAACTTTGGCAGCTATCTGGTGGACAAAAACACTCTCACCCTTTTTGAAAAGGTTAAGGTCAAGTATGGCATCCGACCCGACCTGTCACTGAAAGACCTCATAAAGACAGCCCAGCTTCATTTAGTGAACTCCGACGTGCACGTGCAGGAGTTACCGCGCCCTCTGCAGCCGAACGTTATCCAAGTTGGTGGTGTCACCGCGAAACCACCATTACCGCTTGATGAGGTTTGTATTAATTACTAAGAGAACACTCAGAACGGGACGAGTAGTGTCTGGAACCTTGACAAAAGTTCCGTTTTTAATTATACTCGCCTTGCTTTTCTTATACACCATTTATAGAGTATTATAATGATTACATGGGTTTATGGTCTCGTAGTGTTTGCTGGACAAATATTGACGCAAGAGGGCATACTATCCTCAACGACCGGCTTAAAATAAACGACCCCCGTCAACCTCTTCCCTAAACTGGATACGACAACGGGTCAGATCTAGTAAAAGATATAAATTTGACCGATTTTTAAGTGATGCAAGACATACGGCATGACCTTTGACCCATTGATAGTAAATTACGCTTCACCGCAAGTGGAGTATAGTTTACGGTGATTGCTTACGCTGGCCCCTGCCCGACTTATCTATTTTATAGTGTTCCTGTTGCTGCCATTACCTCAAAACTGTTATCTTACATATAAATTTGAGGTCATCTTGTACCATAACCAGTATACAGGGATCATAGAGCAATGGAAAGGGGGCGAGGCACAATTCATTTCTTTGTACCGATGTGGAAGGAAATTCTGTCCCCAATACGGCTTGTTGTGTACTAATTACATCTGATAGCGCCCTCTATAGACTCAGCATGGCCCATGTCAATTTACCATTATGGGGGACAAACAGTCTTGGAGACAAAAACCGCTATGGCACCAGCGACATAAAAGAGCGCGCCGTATTTTCAGAGTCTGCACAGAATGTTTATTTACAATGCTTAATTTATGTCTAAATTAATTGTTTAGAGCTTTAAGGCGTTCGTTGAGGGGTCTGGTCAAGATGGCGTCGTCGTGATTGCTCTAGGTACTTCACTCTCCTTCGGCGAGGAACAGATCGACGACATCTCAAGAGCGATATCCCGACTCCGACAACGTGTTATTTGGTTGTTACGTGACAAAGCACCAGCCCATATTGGAAACAACACAAAGATTGTCAACTGGCTGCCTATGAATGACATTCTTGGTGAGCAGTTGTTATTGTTTCATTAAGAACAGGTTGGTTCGAATCCATGTCTTGCTGTCCTTGATTTCGAGACACTCACTAACATTGCTTGTACTTGATTTAAAAACACAACGAGTTCACAATTTAATAGCATGTGGACCCACTTTTGTATTTTGGGTTACAACAAAAATATTCATCAGCAAAGATTGGATGATTTGATGATTTCAGTCTTTATACTAAATTAAACACATCCTTGTTGATATAATTTTGAGAATTATTGTCTCCTGGGATTTGTTAGGTCACCCTAAGACAAAAGTTCTTGTGAATCACGGTGGGACAAGTACTGTTCAAGAGGCGATATACCACGGCGTACCTATGGTGCTGATACCGCTAGCTGCCGACATGTTTAAAATAACAGATCTTGCTGTGTGTAGAGGAGTGGCTACTAAGCTATCTGTGCCAACACTTACGGGAAGTATTCTAAAAGATACCATCGAAAGTCTACTTTCAGAACCCAGGTAAGAACAATTTTATTATTACCACAATCGCACAGACGTTTTTTTTAAACAACAACATATAGAGCTTGCATAAATTGTAGGTACTTTTCGTCCACAGTCGTTTGGCTGAGAGATCATTTTACGTTTTGTGAAATATACTGTAATTTGAGTAAATGTCGTCTATGACGCTTTAAAAAGATAACAACAACAACCCCCCCCCCAAAAAAAAATCCCTAAACAAACGTCAAAAAACTTTCAGCGGCCACTGCCATTTTTCGCATGATGTGTTGAAATAAAAGAGTCGTTCGCACTTCAACTTCAGTACGTCGAGAACCAACCACTAGTTATTCTGTGGTCCTTGCTCAAACTTGTTCAATATCTGTCGGGGCATAAGAAACGTACACTGCCACCAACGGCAGGCACTCAAGTTTTACGGGCAGTAGGCATGTGAATACCGTTACTATAAAATGTAAATCGGGCACCATAAAGTATTAATACCATCCAGTGTATGAGATACGCATAATCATTAATATTTAGCTCTATAACCTTCACAGCTACAGACAGAACTCTCGTCATTTGTCTGCAATATACAAAGCAAAGACGCCCTCACCGGTAGACACAGCATCGTTTTGGATTGAACACGTGATGAAACATGGCGGCGATCATTTGAAATCATCTTCAGATCAAAACCTGTCTCTTCTACAGTTAATGTTAGTACAGATACTTGGAGTATGTGTAATTTCCCTTATAATTCTCCTGAAACTTTCATTTTTCCTTTATAAAATGTACTCACTAAACATATGTAGTAATTAAATATCCCAATAGGTAATAATACGGAAACGTTTAGTTAAATGGTCGATTTCGGTTGAAACAACTGTCGAAAACAAGCATTAACTTTTTTAATCTTATCAAATATAACGTCAGCTCGACTGTCAGTTTCAATCGCTCCATCAGTTGTAAAATTTGAAACTTGTTTTTTCCTTATTATATTAATTAGTTAAACTTAGATTTGATTATTGCAGTGAATTTAGTTTGCTGATGATCAACAATGTTATTGCATCAATACAAAAGTAAAATAATAGAAACGGACGACACCGTTTTCTTTGATCAAAGGAAATACCTACGATTACTTTAAGTTATGCTTAAAGGCAAAGTATACCTTTGGTTTTTGGAACCGTTCTTTTGTTTTAATCCTATATACATGTAGATATTTACAATAAAACTAACCTGTGAAAGTTTCATTTCAAAAGGTGGTGGTGTTTGTGAGATATCGCCGAAATTCCGGGGCGAGGAAGAACGCAGGAAAAACAATCCATAACAGGAAATCAATACACAATCTGAGAAACGTTTCTAACAGAAACGTTTCTCACTTTCAAATTTTGGGGGATAAAAACTGATATCTTTTTCCATAACCACACTATTTTGAATGCAAATGTTTCTCAAAATGCGATGTACTATCGAAAGCTGCTGTACTTCTAACCAAGTAAGTTTTTATTGCCATACATTTTGAGAGTGATTACCAAACGTACACCTTCCTTTTAATAATTCCATGGCACACTGTACTGACATGAAACTATAATAAGTAATTTATTAACTCAATGTAATATTACTTTATTTGTTTTCAAATGTAAACGTTTATAAATGTTTTTTAGTTGAATCGAAGCTCAAATTCATTCTTAAATACCAGCAATATTTATATATATTAATCTACCGGAATAGACACTCATGCATCTAATTTGTTTTAGAAACAATATTTAGAAGGATTTACAATTTTGAAGTTATTACAAATCCTGATGGTTAAAAGCAAACAAATAATCAAACGTCCTAACTCTTTTTAATAATTAAATTGTTTTCTCCGAAGAAAACAGTATTTTAATGTTTTGGTATGGTACAATTTGATTTATCAGCGAATGTGGGTAATTTGATAGGGTTTGCTTTAAATGACGAATCATTGTATAGTACGTTTGTAGTGATCCCTGCAATGCAGAAAAAGAACCCACAATTGCCGTGGTTGGCAAAACTTGCGGCTGTGACGTTCCCCCGCCCGCAATTTGTAATATTTTTTTTGCACGTTGTTCCGGCAGAAAAAAATTAGGGCGCGCTTCACGCAGGTTTGAAACATGAATTATGCATGAGTTCACTAACAAAACACGACGAAGTCTAGTCTAGACAACAATCACATGCGTGGTCTGTTTTACGTCCTTGTTACCTCCATGCTCTGATGGTGCTACCATAGCCGTTTACGAAACATATAAACCATTAAAAGATATTTATGTTTTTAAGCTGTATGCAAGTGTTGGCCCAGAACTGTATTTTCAATTTAACTTGGTTTATAGTTAAGTAACAAAAATACTCCAAGTGAACATAGCGTGTATTGTCGTGATATATAGTCCGGATTAATTCGTTAAAAGGTGGGGGATGGGGTAGGGTGTTCTTGAATGAGGCTAGGTAAAGGGAAAGTTTTAAAAAGGTGTATTGATATAAATTATACAAATAAGCAAATAACGGTACAATAATTGACAGAGATGTCTGCTTGTAAAAATCAACAGTTTATTTTTTAGGGTATAGAGTCTCTGTTTTCATACTGTAACTAGAAGGCTTATACATAGACAACTGTTTTGTACAAACTACTTCCTGTATACACATAAGGTCTTTAATTCATTTAAATGTTTTACACATTCTTCTGAGTGATATAATTATGATACATGGGTGTAGGCCTACACTACACCTAATTTCCACAAAGATGGTTCAAGCGTCCGTGTACGTGATGAATGTTTTGAAGACAGGGCTCGAACGGGGACTATTCATTTCTTTAAGTTCCTTGGGAGTAGTATACAATTGTGTTATCCTGCACGTTTGGTAAAACAATATATACCTCTAGTAAAGTGTAACAAAAAACCCTACAAAACAAAACAAACAAACGGTTATATAAACATATAAGTAGACTTTTGTTTCGCGTCCCATTCATCAAAATGTAAAAAGAAAAGAAGAAAAAACTATTATGACTGACTTCTATCCAAAATCAGGGTTCAACCAACTTGAATCAAAAACAATATACCAACATTTTAAAATGTGAAGTATTCAAAAAATAAAATAAAAACAACATAAATTCCCATCATTATAGACGAGCTCACTTTGAAACCACTTCACTGTGGGGATGGACAGAGACTGCTCAGAAAACTTAATTATTCCTCATAAACATGTCACTTCCAGTGCATTCCTTGGTGTTGCCTTAGTTACCACTGACACACAATGTAATGCGCTGCTGTGATTAATTCTCTGACCATTGATGCCATAAAAACACCTTAAAGTAACCTTAAAGGCACACCTTAATAAAAAAAAGAGAAGCAAAGAAAAATATTAACTGAACTTTCTGAAATAATCTCCAACTATATTTACTTATTAAAAGTATAATACAAACTTTTAAATTTCCATATTGACTATGATGTGATATGGCTCTAAATATCTTCAAACTTTAAGACATTCACATTACTCCTACATCCGACATAATCTCACTTATGACCAAGCTGACTTATGACAAAAATAACTCTGCTGCAATGAATGTAAACATTAACTTGGCTACGAGTACAAATTTAGAAGATTAATAAGACATTGTTTATGATCTCTAGACCACTAGTCTCTGGCCAACTCCTTACTCGTCGCTATGTGCCATGGGGCATATGTATCCATAACCACATAACCGCACCGCAAACTGTACCAAGTTTTATAAGAATTTAGCTGAAGGGTAGCTTTTGGGAACAAAGAATTCCTCTTACCAAAAAGTTCAGAATGAGTGGTAAAGTTACTTTAAAAAATTCTTCTGTATGTTGTTTTAAAGATATATTTTATTGTTTGAGTAAATACTCAAAACATTATTTATCTTAATCTTAAATTTTCAATCTCCAAATTTCTTTCTTAGTGAATTCAGTTTCCTTTACTGTTCATCACAAAAAAATCTAATATTTTCATTCCAAAACTAATATGTAAAGAGCATTTAAAAGTCTATATTTCTCCTGTTACAAGTGAAACAAAGTCGGAGAAGTTTCCAAACTGTACTTTGTTTTCTGAGCTCTAAAATTTTAGGCTAAACCTGCAAGCATGAGTTAAACTATTATAAAGAAACACTTGTCTCTAGAGAAGTGATTTTGGTTGTAGGATTGAGGACCGAAGAAATGGTTTTGTAGGCCTGAGGCTGAGTACCAAGGACAGTCGACTCGTTTAGTTTGTCGCTGTAACCAAGAACGGATGTCCTTTCGCTCTCTCGAACATGGCAGTGCAGTACATGCAGGTGTACATATAAACAGGACAGGCACCCACACAGCACGCACGTACAGTGCACGCCCAATTCCACAATGCAACACTTGCACGCATATTCATGTTTTTTCTGCCGGAACAACGCGTGCAAAAAAAATGCTCCCCGCCCCACCCCCACCCCCCCCCCCGACCCGAAAAAATACGCACGACGATTAACATATGGGTATAGGAGACTACGCACGATATCCATCCTCGTTTACAACTAGAAAATAGCTATAGTTATAGATCCCCTGGCCCCCATTGACAACGTGTTGTATGGCTACTATGTGACAAGGCACCGGCCTAAACTTGAGACAAATAAAACTGTCAACCGAATGTCTATGAAAGACATTCATTGTGTAAAGGTATTATTTTAATAACGTCCTAAAAAGGCACGACCTAAGCTCCTTTTTACGATCAGTGAAAAGGGAACGCCCAATAATTTCATAAAAACACCTCCAGACGTGACCAGGAGTTAAACGAAGGCCATGGAGGCCTTGGTCTCTGTTGCCCCCAGTCAGTAGTCTCATGCCCCTTCAATTCCCATAGAACGTAAGATTTCTCAATGGAGGCGCCCTTTAGCAAAACCTAAATTCTTGTGTGACCATTTTGAATAATTACTATAATTCTGTTGTCTTATTATAACTTATTTTATACTATTCTCTTTTCAAACAATTTTTCGCACGGCATACCTGAAGAGGTTGTGGGTTACCGCTTAATGTTTAGAGTTTTGTTTTCCCTTGGCTGTCAATTTTTGCTGACTGTGGCTTGTTTCAGAGACTACTAGACTTCGGCTGATCATTAGGAGATTAAAAGAAATGTTGTGACCGTACGATTGTCTGCTAAGAAGTTAATGGGCGGGATACAAGTCGTGATTGCTCTTGTTACTTCACTTTCCTTCTGCGAGGAACACTGTCGACGACATCTCAGGAGCGATATCCCGAATCCGACGACGTGTTATTTGCATCGTTTTGGATCGAACGCGTGATGGAACATGGCGGCGATCATTTGAAATCACCTTCAGCTCAAAACCTTCCTATTCTACAGTTTTTGTTAACATATATTCTCGGAGTATGCATTGATATAGGATCAGCAATATTTTCTTTTAAACACTCAACTCAAGCTCTGGTGTTACTGTTCATACCAGAATGTGGGTTATTCTGTTACATATACAAATGGTTGTCAACGCATGGTGCTTCAAATTCAAATAGAATAAAAATAATACCCGCACCAATTTAACACTTGGCCTACAATGTGTCTCCTGGATTTTATAGCACATTCACATCATGTTTTCACATCATGTTTTAAATTTCTATACCAGCAAAAATGAAGCCGAGTAAGATGGAATAGTCGACCTTTTATGTCGTGACTAAATGCATCTGATGTGAGACTCGTCTAATGAGATGTGAAAATGATGGCTTTAAGCTGTTGTACGAGTTAAGAGAAAATTGTGAAAAACCAAACACAAATTTCAGCATGTAAGCACACTGTCCTTAACACAACCGAAATCAGCCGATGCAGCTGGGTTTTTTTTATAAATAGATTTTCAGACGCAGTTTTCTTGAGTATGACTTCATTTGAGAGAAAAACAAGGTTTTAGTATGAATGTCATGATCAGTAAGCTTTCAGACTAAAAATAAGCGAAGTTGTTTTCTATCCTTACCAATCCTGTAAAATGCCTGATATTTCAACGATACTGAAATAAGTGATACACTTGTTTAATCGGGAAGCTTTATTTGTGATAGACTCACAGTCATGAGTGTAGGTAAAATAATCCTGTAAATCTTCCGTGCATTAAGGTTTTCTGAATCAACATCGTGCACAAAATTATACAGAAAAACACTTTTTCTCTAGATAGAAAGGTTAGTATGTTTTTACGCATGTTGGCAGGAAGTGTATTTAGTGAAATGTCATATAAGCTAGAATTAACTACTATTTCAGAAAGAACGACATATCATCTGTTTTAAGGATGGCATCATGGCCTTTGATGCCACCTTTTGCAGAAACGCTTACGTCATCATTTTACATCCAGCACCCCAAGACCTTGTTGGGGTCTCGTGCTGCGGCACAAAGACAATATTTACTAATCGTAAAAGCATATAAAGGCAGTCCGCACATGACTGGATTGGGCAGAGTGGAGTTTTAAAGTATTAGCGAATGGACCGAGAAGAGGGGAATGAGTATTAAGCCAGTGGACCAGACAGAGAAGAAAGACTTAGCAACCGGACTGGGCTGATGGGAAAGAGTGGACGAGTGGACCGGCCAGAGGGTAAAGAAGAAAGTTGAACAGGCAGAGGGGGTGAGTAAGTGACTGGATTGGACAGAGGGGAAAGAGTGAGTGGGCCGGGCAGGGGGTTAGAGTAAGCAAGTGGACCGGACATAGGGGAAAGAGTAAGCAAGCGGAACGGGCAGAGGGGAAGAAGTAAGCGAGTAGACAGGGCAGAGGGGAAAGAGTAAGTGAGTGGACCTGGCTGAGGGGCAAGAGTAAAGTGAGTGGGCCGGCAGAGGGGAAAGAGTAATCGAGTGGTCCGGCAGCAGAGGGGAAGAGTAGGTGAGTTGACCGGCAGAGTAGATATGTAAGCGAGTAGACAGGGCAGAGGGGAAAGAGCAAGTGAGTGGACCGGGCTGAGGGGCAAGAGTAAAGTGAGTTGACCTGCAAATGATGGGATATGTAAGCGGATGAACTGGGCAGAGGTCAAGCGAATAGACTGGGCAGAGGTAGAGGGGGATGCGTACGCCATTGGACCGGTACAGAGATAATGCGTGTGAAGGTAGAACCGATTACAACCTAAACTACATTTTTATGGTTTTCACTGTTCGTCTTTGGAAATCCGTTATCCTAAGGGTAAAGTAGTTCTATGCGAGTTTGTTGTTACATCGTTAGGGTATTTAATGAATTATGACTAAAAGCATACCCAAAAGCTTACAAATCTTGCAATAAAGGTTGCGGATGTAATTATTTGTTGCTAAATTTGTGACTTTCATGAATTTCTTAGGTACCATCTTTCAGTATTTCGAAAACAGAGATGGATTTGGCTTGTGGTCGTGTCTCCATCCGGGAACTTTTGGTTCTAGTGGGATTATTGTCTTGTGCTGTTCTCCCATTGGTTGATTCCTCGCGCATACTCTTTACTACATCCGTAGCCTCCACCATCAGCCACTACATGAACTTTAGAGAAGTTATGCGTGCATTGACGGAAAGAAATCACGAAGTAACTTTCTTGGCGTCTGTGTCTAATCAAGTGATAACAAACAAGAAAAACGAGCAGGATGATTATTTCCAATTTGAATTGTATGACGGAAAGCTGAATCAGTCAACTCTCAGTGAACGTTATGAAACATTTAAGAAAGAAATTACCAAAAAATCGAGCGATGACAAACGGATAATAAATTTTGCAATCAGAGCAGCTTTTGGCAAGTCTACTTTCACCGCAAATCCATGGAAACAGGCATCCGATGAATGCGATTCCCTTCTCGGTAACAAAACGCTTGTAGCAAGACTAAACAACACGAACTATGACCTTCTTATTGGCGATCTGGCGGCTAATTTATGCACCCCTCTACTTGCTGAGGTTCTATCCATTCCTTTTATCCAGTACGCAACCATAGGATTCCAAGTCTTACATGACGATCGATGGCTTGGCCAACCCATCTACCCGTCCTTCATGCCTATGCCGTACTTGCCTTTCTGCGATGACATGTCTTTCATAGAAAGAACAGTCAACTTTCTCACTTACAACTTTGGCAGCTATCTTGTGGACAAAAACACCCTCACCCCTTTTGAAAAGGTTAAGGTCAAGTATGGCATCCGACCCGACCTGTCACTGAAGGACCTCATAAAGATAGCCCAGCTTCATTTAGTGAACTCCGACGTGCACGTGCAGGAGTTACCGCGCCCTCTGCAGCCGAACGTTATCCAAGTTGGTGGTGTCACCGCGAAACCACCATTACCGCTTGATGAGGTTTGTATTAATTACTAAGAGAACACTCAGAGCGGGACCAGTAGTGTCTGGAACCTTGACAAAATGTCCGCTTTAAGTTATACTTGCATTGCTTTTCTTATACACCAGTTTGAGTAACATAATGATTACATGGGTTTATGGTCTCGTAGTGTTTGCTGGACAAAATAAACGACTCTACCCCTCTGTCAACTTCTTCCCTAAACTGGCTACGACAACGGGTCAGATCTAGTGAAAGATATAAATTTGACCGATTTTTTTAGTGATGCAAGTCATACGGCCTAACCTTTGACCCATTGATAGACGCTTCACCGAAAGTGGGGTATGGTTTACGGTGATCGCTTACGCTGGCCATTGTCCGACTAATATACTATATGTTGTTCCTCTTACTGCCGTTACCTCAAAACTTTTAGCTTACATACAAATTTGACGCCATCCTTGTACCATAACCAGTATACAGGGATCATAAAAAGAGCAAGGGAAAGGGGGGCGACTCACAACTAATTTATCTGTATCGATGTGGCAGGATTTCTGTCCCCGATACGGCTTGTTGTGTACAAACTTCTTCTGATAGCGCCCTCTTTTGACTCAACATGGCCCATGTCACTTTACCATAACGGGGGACCATAAGATAACTTGCTCTATGGGGGACAAACACACCGGGGGACAAAATCCCCTATGGCACCAGCATCACAAAGTAGCACCTTATTTATGTAGAATGCTTACTTTATGTCTCAATTAATTGTTTAGAGCTTTAAGGCGTTCGTTGAGGGGTCTGGTCAAGATGGCGTCGTCGTGATTGCTCTTGGTTGTTACGTGACAAAGCACCAGCCCATATTGGAAACAACACAAAGATTGTCAACTGGCTGCCTATGAATGACATTCTTGGTGAGCAGTTGTTATTGTTTCAATAAGAACAGGTTGGTTCGAATCCATGTCTTGCTGTCCTTGGTTTTCGAGACACTCACTAACATTGCTTTGTACTTGATTTAAAAACACAACAAGTTCTTAATTTAATAGCATGTGGACCCACCTTTGCTCTTTGGGTTACAACAAAGATATGCATTGGCCAAGATTTGATGACTTGATGATTTCTATAGATGTTGATATTTGCATCGGGGATAAAGAATTAAATTTTGGTTTTACCCTTACACCGATGTGTAATTAAGCACTGTATGCTCAGTGCTTTCCCGAGCTATTTGGAAAAAAATCCACAGGCAATCACTTGGTTGGGGTTCGACCCCACGCCCTTTTCATTGCTAGAGCAGATGTCTTACCACTAGACCACCGAGCTAGCCCAATGGCTAGAGGCGGGTTTGAATCCTTAGCAGCGGGTACTGCAACGATTTTAATAGATGTCTATATTTGCATCGGGGATTAAGAATTTAATTTTGGTTTTACCCTTACACCGATGTGTAATAAGCATTGTATATGCTCAGTGCTTTTCCCGAGCTATTATGATTTCAGTCTTTAAACTTATTATACACATCCTTGTTGATATACTATGAGATTTATTGTCTTCTGGGATTTGTTAGGTCACCCTAAGACAAAAGTTCTTGTGAATCATGGTGGGACAAGTACTGTTCATGAGGCGATATACCACGGCGTGCCTATGGTGCTGATACCGCTAGCTGCCGACATGTTTAAAATAACAGATCTTGCTGTGTGTAGAGGAGTGGCTACCAAGCTATCTATGCCAACACTTACGGGAAGTATTTTAAAAGATACCATCGAAAGTCTACTTTCAGAACCCAGGTAAGAATTTTTTTATTATTACTTCAATCACACAGACGTTTTTTTAAACAAAAATGTATAGAGCTTGCATAAATTGTTGGTACTTTTCGTTCACAATCGTCTGGCTGAGACACCAGTTTACTTGTAGTGAAATATACTGTAATATTGAGTAAATGTCGTCCATGACGCTCTTAAAAAGATAAAAACAACAAAACCCCCAAACCCCCAAATAAACGTCAAAAAACTGTCAGCGGCCACTGCCATTTTTTGCTTGATGTGTTGAAATGACTAAAGAGTCGTTCGCACTTCAACTTCAGTACGTCGATAACCAACAACTAGTTATCCTTTGGTCCTTGCTCAAACTTGTTCAATATCTGTCGGGGCATAAGAGACGTACACTGCCACCAACGGCAGGCACCCAAGTTTTACGGGCAGTAGGCATGTTAATACCGTTACTATAAAATGTAAATCGGGCACCATAAAGTATTAACAACATCCAGTGAATGAGATACGCATAATCATTAATATTTAGCTCTATAACCTTCACAGCTACAGACAGAACTCTCGTCATTTGTCTGCAATATACAAAGCAAAGACGCCCTCACCGGTAGACACAGCATCGTTTTGGATTGAACACGTGATGAAACATGGCGGCGATCATTTGAAATCACCTTCAGATCAAAACCTGTCTCTTCTACAGTTAATGTTAGTACATGTTCTCGGAGTATGCGTAATTTCCCTTATAATTCTCCTGAAACTTTTATCATTTTTCCTTCATAAAATATACTCAGAAATATGTAATAATTAAATATCTCAATAGATAATATTGCAGGAACGTATAGTTAAATGGTCGATTTCGGTTGAAACAACTGTCGAAAATAAGCATTAACTTTTGTAATCTTATCAAATATAACGTCAGCTCGACTGTCAAGTTTCAATCGCTCCATCAGTTGTAAAATTTGAAACTTGTTTTTTCCTTATTATATTAATTAGTTAAACTTAATGTTAGATTTAATTATTGCAGTGAATTTAGTTTGCTGATGATCAACAATGTTATTGCATCAATACAAAAGTAAAATAATAGAAACGGACGACACCGTTTTTTTTTGATCAGAGGAAATACCTACGAGTACTTCAAGTTATGTTTAAAGGCAATTAATATACCTTTGGGTTTTTGGAACCGTTCGATTGTTTTAATCCCATGGTCGCATTTTTTAGATATCGCCGAAATTCCGGAGCGAGGAAGAACGCAGGAAGAACAATCCATAACAGGAAATCAATATACAATCTGAGAAACGTTTCTGACAGAAACGATTCTCACTTTCAAAATTTTGGGGGATAAAAACTGATATCTTTTCCCATAACCACACTATTTTGAATGCAAATGTTTCTCAAAATGCGATGTACTATCGAAAGCTGCTGTACTTCTAACCAAGTAAGTTTTTATTGCCATACATTTTGAGAGTGATTACCAAATGTACACCTTCCTTTTAATAATTCCCTTGCACACTGTTCTGACATGAAACTATAATAAGTAATTTATTAATTCAATGTAGTATCACTTTATTTTTTTTCGAATGTAAACGTTTATAAATGTTTTTAAATGAATAGAAGCTCCAATTCATTTTTAAATACCAGCAATATGTATACATATTGATTTACCGGAATAGCCACTCATACATCTAAGTTGCTTTAGTGAAACAATATTTAGAAGGATATACAATTTTGAAGTTATTACAAATCCTGACGGCAAAAAGCAAACAAATAATCAAACGTCCCAACTTATTTTTAACTAGAAAAGCGAAGCTGCCATGGCGAGCTGCCGATCGCCAGATAGAAGACCAATGACTAATTGCAATAAGGAGTTATGACCATTTAAGGTTTTCATTGTTTTAGCTCATTCAACTGGAACCAGTGATAAACTCTGAGAGTTTTATCTTTTCATATGAATCTACATGTAAGAAGCAATATTTGATTCAAGTTTCAAGTCAGTACATCATTGCAACAAGGAGTTATGACAATTTAAGTTTTTTTATTGTTTGAGCTCATTCAACTGGAACCAGTGATAAACTCTTGAGTTTTATCTTTTCATATGAATCTACGTGTAAGAAGCAATATTTGATTCAAGTTTCAAGTCAGTACATCATTGCAATAAGGAGTTATGACCATTTAAGTTTTTAATTGTTTTAGCTCATTTAACCGGAACCGATTTTATGCTCAGCCTGTCTGTTGTCAATTGTAAGTCAAAGTTACAACTTAACTTAGTTTAAAACTTTAAAATTTTAGTTTGAGTTTGGTTCTTTAAAATCCAGAGGTCAATAATTGAGCCTGTAAAAAAAACTTTAACATTTTTTTTATTCCCAAAACTTTAACATTTTTTTTATTCCCAAAACTTTAACATTTTTTTTATTCCCAAAACTTCAACATTATTGGAAAACATAGTTGAAAATTACAAAAAAAATGACTGGGAATTATATATAACAATCTCACTTGGGCTTGTACATACCATAAAACAACTCAACTCAAAGACTGATACTTAAAACAAAAACTTTAACATTTCCACTGAACGCGGACGGCCGGACGGACGGCCGGACGGACGGACGGACAGACGGGACGGAAATTGTCATTACATAGGCTCACTCTGCTTCGCAGCTCGCCAATAATAAACTTGTTTTCCCCAAAGAAAACATTATGTTAATGTTTTGGTATGGTACAATTTGATTTATCAGCGAATGTGGGAAATTTGATAGCGTTTGCATTAAATGACGAATCATTAGCTGTTCCGACTTAGCAGTCGGAACAGCTTTAGTTTTTGTTGGAATTATTATTAGCTGTTCCGACATAGCGGTCGGAACAGCTTTTGTTTTCGTCAAGATTTGTATTTGTTTTTCTTATTATTCTATCCATCTGTCAAAAACCCAAAGGTTTTGTACACGCACTTTGTGTGCTCCCAAAATCAAACTTGGCTCGGTATAAAAGGGTCAGATAGTATATCATATTAAAGCTTAGGTCATGAAGTTATAGTTAAATGTAATTAGCGTAACTTAATTAGTTAGTTTACTTAGTTATAATGACATGAATATTTAATGAGCCAATCTTGAAACCACCATATCTCAAAAAGTATACGTCCGATCGTCAAACTTTTTCGACTATATACTTGTGGGATACTGTATAACTGTTAGTTGGCCTAAAATGCCGGACGACGTCACCATGACGTCATTTATTGCGTGGTATGTATATGTGTACAAAACCATGGCTCTGAAAAGTGGAAGTATTTAGTTGGTCAAAACCATTAATTTTCAAAATAAGTTGAATTTTAGTTACCCATAATACACAAATCATTAAAAAAAACAAATGTTTTTACTGAGACTTATTCCAAGCCATCCAAACTAATAAAAAACAATGTATTCCCACAATAATTAGCAATTAAGTGACAAATCGGACACCATGGCTAGCCATTTTGATTGCGCAATCACGGCAAGGCGTTGGAGATTTCCTTGATATTCGATTCCTAACCGGTAGAGGACCCATTGCTTTGTGCACAGCCCATTCGATTTGTACATGAGCAACACATGTACATGTGATTCCTACGTAGGTTTAGGGTTTTCGTGAGAATGCATTTTTTTACCATCGTGTTCTTTATGAAATTTATTAGTATGAAAAACAATTGTTTTACTGTGACGTCATCAGGTGTCGAATTACGGTAATTCAAAGCTTATTCCTTTAAAAATCATATCTCCTGAACCACATGTCGTAAAGTCGTACAGTTAGTGTTGTTTTGTAGCTTACAACAAATGCACAAAAATTATTTTGTAAGATGACCTCACTTTGACCTTTACTTCCGGTCAAAACGGGAAGCTCAAATCGTTAAAAAATCATATCTCCTGAACCACAGTTCATAAAGGCATAACGTTTGTATTGTAATGTAGCTTACAACACTTGCGACATTTCATGTACAGTGATGACCTCACTTTGACCTTTACTTCCGGTCCAAATAGGAAGCTCAAAACTTTAATATATCATATCCCCTGAAGCACAAGTCATAAAGTGGTAATGTTTGTGTTGTCTTGTAGCTGGCAACAATTGAGACATTTTATTAAAAACGATGACCCCACTTTGACCTTTATTTCCGGTCTAAGACAAGACCCGATTTTGTTAAACTATATACACTGTGGTGATCACTCTTGATAACAAGCGTTCATTTCGAACACGGTTACACCACGAACACAAAAAACAGAATCATATCTTCATATCTTTGGAAAAAACCTTTAGGTCAACAGAACGGAACAGCTTTGTGTTTGTTCACAAACACCTAGCGTCTAGTTGTATAGTACGTTTGTAGTGATCCCTGCAATGCAGAAAAAAACCACAATTGACATGGTTGGCAAAACTTGCGGCTTTGACGTTCACCCCGCCCCCCCCCCGAAAAAATACGCACGATGATTAACGTATGGGTATAGGAGACTACGCACGATATCCATCCTCGTTTACAACTAGAAAATAGCTATAGTTATAGATCCCCTGGCCCCCGTTGACAACGTGTTGTATGGATATTATGTGACAAGGCACCAGCCCAAATTTGAGACATATAAAACTGTCAACCGAATGTCTATGAAAGACATTCATTGTATTGAGGTATTTTTTCATAAAAGGCACGTCCAAAAAAGGCCTTTTAACATCAGTGAAAAGGGAACGCCCAATACTGTCATACAAAAAACACCTCCAGGCCTCGAGTTAAACGAAGGCCATGGCCTCTGTTGCCCCCAGTCAGTGGCCTCATGCCCCTTCAATTCCCATAGAACGTAAGATTTCTCAATGGGGGCGCCCTTTGGCAAAACCCCAAAGCCTGAATTCTTATGTGACAATTTTGAATAATTACTATAATTTTGTTGTCTTATTGTAACTTGTTTTATAATATTCTCTTTTCAAACAATTTTTTCGCACGGCATACCTGAAGAGGTTGTGGGTTACCGCTTATTAATGTCTAGAGCATTGCTTCCCTTGGCTGTCAGTTTTTGCTGGCTGTGGCTTGTTTCAGCGACTACTACAACTCGGCTGAACATTAGGAAATTGAAAGAAAAGATCAACACCTTACCTAAAATGGTGACCGTACTATGTCGTCTCGGTCTTCTTAATTCACCACATTGAGTACCTACTAGTAGCAGTAATTGGTAAAAAACCTGACATCCTTCTTCATAGTTGAGACAAATTAATGAGCGATTTCAGTTCCGTCAACCATTGGCTCATCTGACTACTTCGACACATGTTGGAGACTTGACAACTTACTCGTCGACAGAGGGCTCACTTTACCAGAATATGAACTCGGCGCCCTCCATTGACATTAATCTTTGTTGAAAAGTTAATAAACAATCTGGTTTTGGACATTTACTGAATAAAAAAAGTTAACGTCAAACTATGATATTTTGACAAACGTTTTTATTTAATGATTTAATGTTGTCTTTGTACATGTAAATAATACACAACATGTTAATTAACAAACTTGAACATTTTGGACTGGTGAAGATCATCACAAGAATAGACATTTCTTCTTTCTCAGGGCACATGGAGCTGCTTAAGCAGAAAATATTGTTAAACAATTTTCTGCTAAGCAGAAATTAGCAGGACACCAGTTACAACTTGTACATGTGACATGGTAGTTTGGCTGGTAACCTTATTCGGGTAAGAATAATTCTGCTGTGCTTAGCTCCTTTTTGTGCTTAAGCAGCTCTATGAATTCAGGTCCTGTTCATCACTGCCTCTTTTAGTGGGTCATGGTTTCATACCAAACTGCTGCCATCTATGACTTGAGACCAATGGGGGGACTTTTGGGATGCTAGGTGGCAGCCGACTTACCAGTAATCTGTGCATGCTCAGAACTACGTAAACAATGGAAATTTACCCGGTAATTCTGCTGCCACCTAGCTTTCCAAAGTCTATACCTTGGTCTCAAGTCTATACCCAGTGAACATTTAATTGTATTCACATTTCACAAAAATGGACCACACTAGTTGTCCTTGCAGTGGCTGCAACCAATAACTGTTTGGTTAATATTGGTCAGTGATTAACCAATGGTTGATTCAACGGAAACAGGTGTTGGTTACGACCGCGAAAAAACACACCCCTGGGTTTCATTCCACTATTAAGGAGAATATGAGGGAAACGAGATAACTGCAGAATGTTAATTTTAAAAACGCAGTTTTGTTTTATACAAAAGTTTGTTTTTGAAGACATATCTGTAATGCTTTCAAGAAAATAACAAATGAAGATATAAAAGTTATGCTGAGTACAATCACCTCAATCACTTTTTGTAAAACATATGGTACAAGTTTAACAATATGCTATTTACACTTTTTATACGGTCTTCAGTTCTCGAAAAAATATACTGGCTAATTTGCCTTAAAAATGATGAAGCCACTGGGTGACCATTTTACCACTCCCCATGCAACATGCTCATGGGGACTGAAACATGGAGTCTAGTGTCCTCACTGCAATAATGTGAAAACTGAAGCACTTTCAGCGTTAAATCTAATAGAAAAACTTCCTTGGTCATCATGAGCAAGCAATTAATGTTGAATCTTTCAGCAAGTAATAAAATAACAAGGTGGCTATGGCTGAATGCAACAAACAAATTTCAAACCAAATAAAGGATTATGACTCAACTTTCTTCTACTGTAGGCAAGCATCTTTTACAGTAAGTAGAACCATAAAATTAACCCGAATACAAGGCTATAAAACAAGCCCAATTTCAAACAGCTGATGAGCCAAGAAAATATGCCCAGAAAGTATTGCCCAGTAAAATAAGGTTACCAATTCCACCCCCGAAGGAATTGTTTGAACTGGTTCCCTGTTTCTACTTGTTTTAGCAATATTCTCCACATATTAAAGGTATTACATAGGATTGGAAAGAATACAAAATGTAGCTGTTTAATTTTAGTCTGAAAGCTTACTGATTATGAAGTTCATACTAGAATAATTTTTGTGTGAAATGTTTCCCTCTAAAATGAAGTCATATTCGAGAAAAACTGAATCTGAAAACCTAAAAAAAACGCAACCGCTGATTTCAGTTTCTACAAACCAAAATTGTGGACAATGTGTACATGCTGAAAAATAATGTATGGTTTTTCACTATTTTCTCCTGACTCACACAACGGATTAAGCCCAAATTTTCACAGGTTTGTAATTTTGTGTAATTGGTTGATCACACAAAACATAAACACTGCCTGCGACTATTTTGTCAGCTCTACCAATCCTGTATATTACCTATAAGGCCATGTCACACAGGGTATTTTTTTCAGGCATGATGGAGGCAACCAACTGTACTCTATGCACATAGTCCACTTCGGCAGCACAAGAGACATCCTTCTAGCTGTTAAACTCACCATCCCAAAGAAAATAACAAGAAAACTGAAATGTGAATGAGTTTCCTTCTTGGAGATTGCCTGGAACTGGTTGCATGTAAATTGCCTTGTGTGACAGGGCCTTCAGAAGCTTCATAACCTTGGGCCCAGAACTCAGGGTCCATAGAGACTTGTCAGTGTGACTGTTGTGTTGTTGGTTGTACGCTGTTACAATACTCAAATGCCCAAATGCCCGAATACCCAAATGATCACATTGGCTCGGTGACTTGATATTGCTCGTCGATCCGCGGCTTATTTGGGTTGTTACTGATCAGCCAATCTGCAAGCCATGTCTGCAAGACAACAAAATACCAGCTATAAATGTTGGTGGCCGAAGCCCACATACTATTGAAACCAAGTCGTCCATAATCCAATCTACAGTAATGCTTGAATTGGATAGATATGATACACTCGCCCAACTTTTATTCATTTTATTTATTTAACTGCACTTTTATTCGCTGGCACAATACAACAAAAAGAAATCTACTAGGTAATACACAGATAA
The DNA here is from genome assembly GCA_023634235.1 of Pisaster brevispinus. Lineage (NCBI taxonomy): Eukaryota > Metazoa > Echinodermata > Asteroidea > Forcipulatida > Asteriidae > Pisaster > Pisaster brevispinus. The sequence goes on along the minus strand of JAMKCF010000015.1, from coordinate 7,447,341 downwards.
AAAGATATATGCTATATAGTTTAGTATATACAACTACGTACAGTATACAAAAATATGAAAAAGTTACGACAAATCGCCAGTGAGTGGCAAGATGGAGCAGGTGACCAGCACCTCTACAGAGCCTTCCTACCACAGTTAAAGAGGAGGGGGCGGGGTTGGGGGAAGGGGGAGCTATCAATGTCATAACAATGTCAGGGCTTGGAATCACACGGAGGCCATAGCCTTTATTGCCCTGGTCCTGGCCTTGGTGCCCCTTCAAAAGATTCCCACAGACTTTAAGATTTTCCAATGGAAGTACCCTTTACAAAATGAAAATGGCCTTGTCCTCTCAGAGATGAAATTTCAGGCATGCAACGTCGAACCTTTAAAAAAAACTTTAACATAAATTCCTCAAAATGTCATAATTTGAACTCAAAAGTTTTGAAAATACTGAATGTCAGTTATCTAAGGCAAATTATGTTTTGAGAAAAACTCACGAGCGTATCCCCTAAACCTATCAAATCTTACCACAGGATCCTCAGGTTTCTGTTTGCAAAGTTCTGTCAGACCTCTAAGAAGGGTTGGGTTGACAACTTTCGCCAAGTAGTCCTTGGCAGCTTGGCCAGCTGGTATTGGCTCAACGATGCCTTCAAAGAAACAGTGAAAAAAGGATGTAAGACAAAGGTAGTGTTGGAAGAGTTTATTGTTCTGGGCAGTCTAGGTTTCCAGAAAGGTATCGTAAAAAAGTATATGGTCAGAATCGGGGCTTAAGAAAACAGCAACTATCTGCTTTGTGGTAACACTAATGTGATGGTATCTACATGTAACTTGTCCTGCTATTCATCTACTGCCATGGAGTAGATTGGTTTAAATAAGAATTTTTCCTGCTGTTCATCTGCTGCCACAGAGTAGATTGGGAAAAAGTAGTACTGAGTTCAAATAGAACTAGTCCTGCTATTCATCTACTGCCACAGAGTAGATTGGGAATTGGTAGTACTGAGTTCAAATAAGAACTTGTCCTCCTATTCATCTACTTTCACGGAGTATATTGGGAATTGGTAGTACTGAGTTCAAAGAAGCACTTGTCCTGCTATTCATCTACTGCCACGGAGTAGATTGGGAATTGGTAGTACTGAGTTCCAATAAGAACTTGTCCTGCTATTCATCTACTTTCACGGAGTAGATTGGGAATTGGTAGTACTGAGTTCAAATATAAAGCACTTGTCCTCCTCTTCATCTACTTTCACAGAGTAGATTGGGAATCAGTTCTTACTAAGTTCAATTTACAAGAACTTGTCCTGCTGTTTCTTTTTACTTCTGTGGGCTAGTATTAACTTTAAAATCAGTAAAATTTCATAGTTAAACTGATAACTTCAATATTTTATTTTGATTATAACCTAATCCTGTACTTTATCTTTAATGAGAACAAACAATGCGACCAAAAGTCACACGGCCCAGCAAAAGAAATTTTTGTTTCCTGTAACATGCTGAAAAAAGAGGGTCAGTAGGGATTGAACAACAAACATTTTAGGAATTTTTGAAACAAGCTCACAAGGAGAATTAAAGCCCATTAACCAAGGAGAAACTCATCAACCTGAAAAAGTTTAATGGTCGACAGGTTATCTAACAGTTGGTCGGGTTGCAGGATACAAAATACTTTTTTGGTGAGGCACAAGCACACTTGGCATGGATTTGTGTGAAAATAACAAAGAAATGACACAAAGATTTCTTGGATTAGACAATGGCAACTTACTATCTGTGAACATAAATCTGATCTCTCTTTCGGCGCTGAACTGACTGTCACTTCCATGCACTGCATTCTTCTGATCATCAGTGCCATACAACGCTCGAATACTAAGAAAAAAGAAATGACATTTCATTGACAAATCTAAAAATAATTTAAAATGGTATTAAAACTTGCGTATGATCGAATGAAAAATAAAATCTCCTAAAAAACCCAGGGTTCTCCCCGGGATTTTTCAAAATTGTTGAACATTCTGGACCTCACTTTTGGCAGTTTGGCCAAAGCATGCTGAATATTTTTTACTTGGTGATTATTTTTGGTTTTAAAAAGCCCTACTGTGCAATCAGGAGGGTTCTAGATGGTTTTTAACTCTTGAGGATTTTAGTGATCTACTGAAGTGAAAAAAAAAAACCCAAACCCCCCAAAAGCACTTGGGTGCAACTCACATGTATCTGCAATAAATTTGAGCATATCAGCCCGATATTGCTAGCTTGTATATAGGAAGAACCCTGAAACGGATAGTGGCCTCTCGGTCTAGATGTTCAACTCACTTCTTTCAAGAAATGTTTAAGGCAGTGGAAGAAGATGTATGACAACAAATCCTGACAAATTCCCGAGGAAGAATCCTGACAAATATTTCTGACCTGTTCAGGCCTAGTATCTCATCTTTGAGAGGGCAGCGCCATTTTCATTTTTGCAGATGGCACTTCCATCAGAAAATCTTTGGGAAACTTTTGATGGGGTACCAAGGCCAAGACAGGGAGCAACAGAGGCCTTGGCCGCACCATGTAATTTCACTCCAGGCATGTCCTTACAAGTGGAGTTCGGGTGTCCTGTCTCACTCACCTGTCTGGATGTGTCTCTCGTGCTTTGTTTGTGTTGGTTGGACCACACAGCTCCCTCCAGCATGCAATTGCGTTCTCTCTGGCCAACACCATTGCCATGATCGGACCACTGCTCATGTACGCCACCAACGACGGAAAAAACATCTTGCCATAATGTTCAGCATAGAAGTCACTCGTTTGTTCTGGAGTCAGATGGACACGGCGTTTCTATGAGAGTCAAAGATCAAAACTATAATTACATCAGGATTAGACCAATGATATCATCAGGCTTTCCTGTGCTGTTTAAACAAGAAATAAAGAAAAATAAATAAGGTTCTCGAACAACTTGTTGGGTTATTGGAAACAAAACAATTATTTGTGTTAGAACTTATGAACTGAAATGCCTTTGGAAAATGCCATATCCAACCGTAGCCCCATAGGGCCAATACACCTGATCCCTTCTCGTAAACAATGGTGCCGGCGATGTTTAAACGACTGAGGGATAATGATTGGCAGTTCTGACGTTCTTCATAAAATCACACTAAAATGAGCTTGCACAGAATGTACTCACAACAATTGTGCTGTAAGTGAACATTGGGGGGTGGGGGGAAATTTTGCCAAAAATATGTGAGTTTCCATTTGAATGAAAGATTATCACAGTTCCTGAATGCTATGTGTGGGGTTAGGGCCAAGAAGAGGAGGGAGACCAGAGTCTTGAAACATAGCACATATGGGGCTAGGCATCATATTCGTGTCATTTCTTGAGTACATTCTTAAGCAGCCCTATACAAGCACTAAATGCTGATCCCAGCCGACATCTACCAACACCATTAAAAAACTCCACTGAATATTACGTAGCTCAATATCAAACCATGCGTAATCTGCTGATTGTTCAATTTCAAAGGAATGCACTTTCTGAGGATTGTCGCACAGCAGAAGTTTGCATGATCCAATTTATTGGACATCAGTTCAGATTTTTTGCTGAATTTTGTTTTTTATTAATTTTTTTTTTTAACGTTTCTTAAGTGGCAACATCTTCTGTGTACCTCAGGTGAGTTATACAATTAAGTTTGGTAACTTTTATTTTAAATTATGGAGGTCTTCGATGGTTTTTGGAGCAGCTCTTCACCTCTCCCTGTTTTGGAGTTGTGAATCTTGTATAGAAGGGATATCAATGAAGCACTGAAAATTCCTGCCAGCGTGAAATAGCCATCATCAGACCGAATGTCGGTCACTTCGTACCAAAGTCACTTCGTATCCAAGTCACTTCGTACCCAAGTGACTTCGTACCCATGTCAAATCATACGCATATGAAATGGCGTTCTTGGGTACGATTGTGTTAGTGGAGTTGTGAGCAGAAAATAATTTTTTTTAAAGATTTTTCTTTTTCTTAAGCTGGAAAAATTATTTAGTTTTGACTTTCGAGTCTTGAAACAGAATAACATCAATGTCTTTGGAGAGGCTTTTTATACTATAGACATATTTTTCAACCAATCAGGTTGTTAGGTACAGCCAATTATATTATCACCCTACTACTCTAATCAAAGAGGCCGATCAAAGAGGCTTTTCATAAACATTGGAAGGATTCAGAGTATAGTTTATTGTCAACCAATCATCAACCAAGAAATTAAAATCTCTTCGATCATAGACGCCGCCGAATGACGGTGATTTTGTTTAATCAGGTCTATTGTCAAGACTGCCGGCAGACAATTGAGGTACGAAACTACTTGGGTATGTGAAGTGACCTGGCCTGGGTATGATATTTTGGGTATGAAGTGACTTGAGTACGAAGTGACCGACAACGATCAGACCAGTGTATGCCCAACTCAAGTCAACATTTATGAATGAAAAGTGGCAAATCGAAACAATTAATTAGGGGGTGTTGACAAAATTTAGAGTTCAATCTTTAATAAAATTTGATTTTGATTATTTTCACCGAAATTTTGAAAGCATAAATTATAAACAAATAACAAAAGATTGAAAGTGACATATTTTTGTAATAACCGCAATCTGTACGGCATTTACAGTGTAGTGGTGCCAACAAACACATTCACAAACAGTATTCACTCGCACCCTACATACGCCAGATAATGTCCAAATTGTGTTAAAAAGCGTTGCTCTGGGTCCAGTAACTCAGAGTCAGACTTCAGTACACCAAATAAAAGGCAAAACTTACCTGCAAAATGGTGAAACCCGATTGCAGAATTATTTCTTCGATTTCTTCCGCCTTGTCTATCGATTCCGGTTTGACAAGAGCCAATGTTCGCTCCACAAATATCTGAGGAGGATCCATTTGTTCTGATTCAGGCATTTTATAACTCGATTATTGTTGACTGACTAAATTAACATCAAAAATATGATATGGTCAATGTGGATCATAGGTTGTTTTCTGCCGAGAGCACACAGACGACGTTGTTGCTATGTATGTATAGTCTGGTAACAAAAAAAGATCACTGTTGCAAGATCATTGTAGAAGGTTGGTGTTCTCTCCAGTTGCTACTAAAAAATGTCTGGCTCGGAAATTATTCCGTGGTTGAATAGGGCGACCAGAAAAGAGAGAGTCCGTAACCAGATTACAAAGTAAACAGCGCCCTCTACTGGTTAAAATGTTTACTTATTCTTTTCGCTCATCGGCCCTACACAGGTCTCATCATTTGGATGGGGTATTTTTGGACCGAGCAAGATCAGACAAAGAGCATTATTTTTGTTTCCATTTCATTTTAGGTTTTGTCTTTTATGTTCAGGGAATGTAATTGATAAAGTTATTAAACTATCTCCGAAATGACAGGACTCGTGGGGAAGGCGGCAGGCACCAACCGCTGGAGGGTAGAGAGGCTGGCGGGGGTCGGGGCTCGTGGGATCCAGCGGAGCGATGCTTCACAAGAAGGTTTTTCTAAAAACAAGTTGTTTGCGGCTGTAATCAAATGCTTTTAAATGTCTTATGCATATCATGCAGACACTGTTTTACGGATATCAACTAGGCCTATTCAATCTGGGTTTTTTGTTCCTACTGCAGAACTGTCAAACTTGCGGGTACTATACTTTAAAGTCAATGTTACTGCCTTCAATTTATTCAATTAAAAATGTTACTGAGGCATGCAAGGCTGGAAGAAAACTACAGACTGGTACCTTTTTGTCATGAGATTTCTTTACCATCATAGAGGCCGTAGACTTGACCGAGGATGGGACGCGCTGCAAGACCGACGTCATGTATTACCGTTTTATCTGTAGATGGTAAAAATGGGTCGTCCCAAACCAGCGATCGAAATGTAATGTAAGTTAAAATTATGACAAGTTACCACAACCTGGGGGTTCTGTGCTTCAACCTTCGAGGAGACTTTGATAAATTTTGGCTTTAAAGTTGGTCCTGTTTGGCTTGGCAAGAGGATAAGTGCTTCACGAAAACTGGCAGCAAATCGGTTTGGGGAAAAGCGCATTTGTTTTTCGGGTCCAAACGGCTGACCTGCCAAACATTGAAAAGAAATAGTTTAGTTGTATTTGAAAATTTGTTGATTGGTTTTCAAGAGACTGAGAATATTTTTGAATATTAGCATTTAGCATTGGTTGCTACGGGAGTTTATTTAGTGTGGTGCGCCCATAGGCCTAAAGGTACAAGTTATTGATCTCTAGTCATTGATCTCAGGTCATTCTGCGCGTGGCCACGAGTTTGGAACACTCTCCGAAGAGATATTTGTACATCTACATCCCTTCAGTGCTTCAAGTCCAGTTAAAGACATATTTGTTCAAACGTTCTTTCTAAATCAGTATCAAGTTTTCTGTTAAATGTTACCATTCATTTTCTCTTTGTGCGCCTTGGGTGCCTTTATTGACAGATAATTATGTGCGCGGTATAAATATATAATTGTTATTATTGAGATCAATGTCTCCAGTATACTGTGGAGATCAATGATGTAAGTGAATTAGCACCCTCAATAGTTCAAGCTATTAATCGTAAAGTGTACTTCTGTTACCCGAGTTAACAAGCGGTATAAACCAGTTTTCGACCAGGGCTCGCTCGATTTCACAAAGAGTTAAGATTGATCTTAAGTGCAGATCAGTCTTAATTGCTGAGCAAAGTGTGATGTCACAATCCAAATTACTATTGTGGTACTGACAACTCATCTTAAGATGAATCTTAGTGCTTTGTGAAATCGACCCCAGATGATGAGAAATAATATATAGACATTTGTATAGCGCATTGCAAATAGCCTCTACGCGCTTAAACATTAATAGTCTCTGGTTTGCTTGTGTAACCTACGACCAATAGTCTATCTACGTAAGAATAGTGTATTTAAGTGTGTATCAAAGTAACATAGGACCACTTGAACCTATTTGTTAAGATGAGAAAACCCACCTAATTCGTTTTACAGATGGCCTTATTCGTCACTATGGGGAAAACATCCACACTACTTTGCACACATTTTGTCAATGCTGCATCAATTATGCGTCAGTATGGAAAAAAAATCACCACACTTTACTGTAGTCTGACCTATTTTCGTTATTGGGAGTAATGCCATTGCAGTATGGCTCTCTGATTTCTCAGATCTCAATGTTTAAAGGCAAAGTAAACCTTTGGTTTTTGGAACCGTTCGATTGTTTTAATCCTAAATGTAGTACAATAAAACTATCCTGTACAAATTTTATTTCAAAAGTGGTAGCGTTTTTTGAGACATCGCCAAAAATCAGGAGCGGTTATGTCAACGCAGGAAGAATAATCGGCAAGTGGATTACACAATCTGAGAAAATGGTTTTTGACAGAAACACTTCTCAGATTCAATGGGGTTTTAATTGAAAACATTTTCTTAAATAAAAACTAATATCTTTTTCCATAACCACACTACTCCGAAGTGAAATGATTCTCAACATGCTTTATAATATCGAAAGCTGCTTTACTTCTAAACAAGTAAGTGTTTATTGCAAATACTTTTAACAGCGATTACCAAATGCATATCTTCCCTTTAATAATGAAAGTCTTGTAAATATAGGCAATGACGTGAAATAACTCTGGGTGTGTGTGCCTTCATATTCACTACCTTATGGAGACCGAGAACAAAACAGAAAAGGGAAAACAAAGGGTCTCCATAGGGAAATTCTAAAGACTGGGTTGCTCCACAAGGAATTTTGTGTACAAAGTCTATGGGAGGTTCTTAACTACAGGGACAAAGGAAAGAACAAAAGATGTCTCCACAGGGATGCAAAAAAAGAATGTGCGTGCCCTTACACATGCCAACTTACAGGGTACTTTTAACAATGGAACAATGGACCCCACAAGGCAATTTCAATAGGAACAATAGGGCCCCACAAGGGAATTCTTTAGAAAAGGGAACAATAGAACAACAATAGCAGTACCCCGCAAACCGGATCCGTAAGGTTGCGTGTGTGTGTGTGTGTGTGATTGAAGACTCGGTGTTGTAATTATTAGGGTCACGAGATGCTAAGTTCATATTTTTAATAATGACTTCAAACATTTTACTTTGTTGTATTTGTTTTTGAGGCGTTGACCATTCTACAAAATAAATAAAGTGTTACACGTAGAATCGACTTTCTTTATTAATCCCATTATTTATTTATTTATTTATTTCGGTTTAAAAACACAAAACATGGTCGGTAGTATGACAAAGTAATACTAAAAATGACATGCTCACAAAATCAAACATTAAGTATTACAGTATTGCAGGTTGAATTTGCTTGTTTCATTTATGTTAACCATTTTCGTTTTTTGGTACGAGGTTGAAAAACCATGCTTCGACCCCACGATATACTGTATATCAAGTACTGCAGTACCGTGCCAGTATTTTTATGCTATACCTGGTGAATTCAAAGCGGGGTGCTTGCGTAAAGAGCCCTGGACAAGGCTACTGTGGCTTGGCTTACGTACACACACCAATGTCAATAACAGAAAACAGCATTTTGTTTATTGTTTTGATTTGAAATAAAATGTTGTTAAGATATAAGCTATTTACAGGAAAGTTTATCCGCTCCAGGAATGTTCAAATAAAACGAACTTTGTTTTCACAAACGCCTAGTCTAGATCCCTGTCTCCCTTATGACATATCAAGCATTTTAGCGATATTGGTCATGGATACTTCTATTGAAATTACAACTGAGCTCGATGTTGAAGGTTGACTGCCTAGCTAGTAATAGACTTGGTTCAAGTCTCGTGCTAATAATCGAGTCATTAATGTGCAAAGCTGCGATGTTTATGTGGAGTGCGTGCAATTTAGGCGAATAAGGACTCGACGAAAGTTCGACTTGGGTCGAGTCTAGATAGTAGTAACCGTTAGGTTCGATGTTATGTTATCGTTGAGTTCATGATTTGACAAAAAATCGATAACATTATTCAAATCAATGATTAGATTACCACGAAATTGCGATACAGCACCAACATAAATAAACATTCTTCCGCGATTCGCCCCATCAAATACCCACACGTGCATTTACAAACAAAAGGCCCGAATATTGTTTTCTTGCACAAAATTTCTACAACAATTATTTCGCTTTGAGACTTATTTTATTTCAAACAATGCTTTGGAGCATATTATAAACATTTTGAGTGGCTTAGGTTTCAAGAAATGGACACAAAATAGATCTAAATTTCTATTCACTTAAAGTTTCGTTCTGAATAAGAGCCGGTACTATGCCTAATTGGAATTAGTGACGGTTTTAGATCAATCTGTGAATACAAAAGAGCGCGGTTAGAGCAAAAACTGTCAAAGATTTCGCGCTTTTTAGGCTTGTTTGACCATTCCCGTCATCATTCGAAACAATAGTTACGTCTTCAGTGTCTTCCTCATTCCCATCGCCTGGACTCTGGCCACCTCCATCCCCTGGCATTCGACCCCCTTCCCCTGGAGAGGCCAGATTTGTTTGCGCATATGCACTCTTGTAACATCCTAAGATGTACGGGAAGTCGGCCGTGGTATGGTACCTGTACTCCCCGTTCACATACCGACCATGGCACTCGTCAAGATCAGCTGATGTTAACGTGTTACCATTCTCATCGATGGGGCCATAGATCGGGAACCCGTCTAATGCTACACCGATGATTGACGAGGGTTGCCCGTCTACGATGGAGAACACGCATGAAGAGGGTTGCTTGTGGTAGTGATAGACTCCGGTCATTGTTGGGTGGCCATCACAACTATCAAAGACTTCTGTCTCTACGGCATCTTCACCTTCAAATTAATCACCAAAAAGAAACACAAAAGCAAATTTACTTCCAATAATAATTGATACAAATGGATAATTTCACTGACATACAGAAAGGCCACATGACCCTATCACCTAACGTCATCATACAATAACGTTGGTTTATTATCATTATATAATTTCTGGTAGTAATACCAAAGGATGCCTCATAACTGAACTTAACCACTTGAGCTCGAAAGCTCGAGGAAAGCTGTAAACAAGGATGCTTGATGTGGACCAGAAACACCGCCGACCCCGTCTTCCAAGTGTCCAGGGTTCTTTTATGTGCACTACCATTCCTATAGAGCAAAGAACATACGGAAAGTATCTTGCTCAAGGACACAAGTGCCACGACCAACACAAACTCTGTTGATCAGAAACGCCAGAGCTTGAGTCACGTGCTCGTATAACCACTCGGCCGTGACACGCCATTCTGGGAGTATTCAGTGAGGTGCGGATAACGGTGCCTTCACAAGCTTGTCAATTTCATTTCATTTCGAAAGGTATTTTAACATTTACATAAAGTTCTCTCACCTGTATTGGTATAAGGGTTAAAGAATGGAATTCCATTAATTGCCACGCCGATTGGTCCAAGCTGAAGTGCTACATTAGAGGTTCCGACCACCGGATTAACCGGAATCCTCCACACGTGATCCTGCAGGGTAATGTCGTTGGGATTCCCTCGACGCGGATATTCCGGAGTCAGATGGTCCGGAACCCCGTTGCTCGTGATATAGTGAAAACCGCCTGTAGTTTCTATGGTTATGCTTCCCTTCAGACCCGTGTTTGTCTCGATCATATCTGACGTCATAAACCGGGAAATTTGTTCGTCGGTGAGGGCGCTAGACAGTGAAACTGCAGCTGTTAGTATGGCCGTCAGGATCATCACTTTGCAGACAGAATAAATTAATGTACATATTTTTGGTCAAACCTTTTGAAGGTGTAGTTTAAAATTGCTCTTCAATAGATAGAGTTATTTATACAGATATTTGTTATAGTGCAGGTATAACCCAAGCTACCGATCTTACATAAAAGATCATGTCACTACGAATGACTGGTTAATTTTTTTTGCAGTGGCCTGACGTTTCGACCCTAGCAGAGTCTTTCTCTTTATTTGTTGAACTACAATTCTTCCCTAGTTTTCTGTGTTGATTTCATGTTAGCGTTCAGGGGATTCTGTCCCCCAGGGTGCACCAGACTAAAAGAGAGAAAACGGAGCGTCGGCCTCATTATTAAATGGGCCCTATAAGCATTTTATATTAGACAGATTTGAGAGCCAAATAAAAGGAGTACAGTGTTGCCCAATTGTGACCTGGGGGTTGTTGACTTCCAACTGAAGGTATTTTGGATGACATTGGCCTGAAAATGGTCGTATTTACTACCCAGAGGTGTAGGGAAGTTACACTGGCGTTTTTATTTGGAGGGACATTAACTCGACGGGCCTTGGGGCTCCCCATATTAAGTTGAGCAGAGAATAAAAGTCCAAGAGTCAACGAATAAGTTTCCATTTACTGTAAAAAGCTGTGAGAGTTTTAAGTATTTTAGAATTAGTTTTGAATATTTAGCATTTTGCACTGTATGCTATGGGAGTATTATTATTTATAGTGCACCCCCAACTCGGCAAATTGTGTAGACATTTCGTCCCTTTTGAATCAAGTTCCTGCAGCCCATGGGGGCCACACACACACCGGGAGGAACAATCCCATATGATAACGGCAACAAATCAAGCCTTTATCTATTATCAAGCTGATAACACCCCCCCCCCCCCACGTAAAAACGACTTTCAAGTATTCACTTCGGTCACCGTCAAATCCTAGCTTGTTGGTTGTAAAGAGCTTTGTTTATTTAGCTACCGTTACTTTTACACGCAGGTACGGGATGGTGACATAATACTATTTATTATTTTTTAGTAACCGGGTTTAGTCCCACAATAAACTAAACCACCGCTATATGCACTGTGAGGATTGTCACACGGTAATGGACGCTAAAATTCTTTCACCATACACAAACATTGTTCCAAAAAATAAACAGTAAATTTGCAGCAGATTATAACAGTTTCGGTGATTGTTTGAAGACAACTCAACGGAGCAAATTAGTCATGGTTTGAACCAGAGAGTCCTCGCGCTACTGAACTAAATGTAAACGAGACCAAAACAAGTGCACCCTTTTTATAGACATAGTAATGCATCCTACCTTGCATATTCACGAGCAGCCTAGGTCGTCCTGTGAAATTTCCAGGAGATAAACAGAGTATGGAAACGAAGAAAATGTTAAGATGTATTCTTGGTGACCTATTGCAAATGAGACTTCACCTGTTGACAAGGCATATAAGTACTGATGTAGGTTGTGTTACGTAACACAGCATTGTTATGAAAATCACATTGATTTCAGGATTTCATCTTAAGCAACAATAAGCTTCTTCACTGGACCATCATTACTTTGTAGGTTTCTTCAAGAAAGTCTTTACTAAATACCGAGATAATAATCATGCAACACCAGGTTTTTGCTTTCACCTTGAGTCGATTTGGTAATTATTATGTTGCTAAAAAGAGAAACATCGTGTGTCTGCGCCACTTAGTGATGACTTGATTGTGTCTACGCTTGGTTTCAACGCACTCGTGTAATGAAAACGGCATTGATAGACAACCGGTTTTGATAAAAAGCTCAGAGCTCGAGGCAGTCGATGTCCTTCCTCAACAATACGCACATATCCTAAACAGCTAGATCAAGGCGCTTTATACAAAACTATTCCCTGTTCATCAGGCATACTGTTGTTGATAAACAACTTGAGCACGCTGGACGGCCGATTGTTAGCTAAACATTCAATTTTGATAACAGATGTTGTGACCATTATAGCTCCATGTTGTGACCAACAATTCTGCAAACTTTAAAATAAAATAATATACGTCTCATGATTGGCTACTTTGTTTCCAACACATTCAATACTATTTTTGAAGATTTGTGTAACATTGTTACAAACTACTGTATCTGTTTTCGCTTTATCTTTGCAATTATGGCTTCCCATATGGTTTCCCACACTTGGTTGGCAAAAAACCACGGCTGTTTGTAACGAGTACGAATTAGAAAGACCAGTAGAAAGGTCTAAAACTCTCGAACTTTCTCAACTCTCTATGGAGCATTTATTCCACAAGCTTCTTACATTACAGTAAAGGGTTATAATCCACCCACCGCAGGTTCCTATTATACAACTGGCTTAAGTCGGTTGTCCATTCAGATTACAGGACTGCCGTCATGTTTAGGTGTGTGGAATAATGTGTATGGTGGCCATGAGAGGACATCATACACCGCAAATATCTTTGCAAACATTTGCGGACATAATTTGCGATGTCTTAAAATCTTAAGCGTAAATCTTTGCAAATATATGTGATGTCGTAAATACATTTGCATTTATGTTTGCAAATATGTCATGCATTGTATGTGGTTTCGAAAATGCTGGTGCAAATATTTGCGATGTCGCAAATAATATCAACATTTGCAAAGTTGTTTGTGGGAATATATCTTTTTTGAAGTTGCAAATAAGTTGCAAATATATTTTTGACATGACAAATATTTTCAAAGATATTTGCGATAATTTTCAAAGATATAACTTGCGATAACATTAATTTGCGACATAGACATTTAGGGAACCCCCTTCCTACACACCCCCCCCCCCCACACACACACACACACATTCCTGTTTTTGCATCCCTGTGGAGACATCTTTTGTTCTTTCCTTTTGTTCCTGTAGTTAAGAACCTCCCATAGACTTTGTACACAGAAATCCTTGTGGAGCAACCCAGTCTTTAGAATTTCCCTATGGAGACCCTTTGTTTTCCCTTTTCTGTTTTGTTCTCGGTCTCCATAAGGTAGTGAATATGAAATTACACACAACCACATAAGACAACAGAATTATACATCGTTTTCCTTGTACGGAAAAATACCAGTCTTGTCAGTTTTTCAACGTTTAATAAATTCACTTCCAAATAATTTACAGATAGATGATTAAAATATAAGATAACACATACACTGCTCAAATGTATAAACAATTTAAGATTGAAATAGTATGAAATATTGACAAATTATTTTGGTTTGTGTGGCAAAATAACTTGCCTGCTAGTATGAAACAGGTGTATGTTCCTGTGCCCATTTTCAGCTGACAATAACTTTATTTAGGCACACCAAGCTAATATTCCAACAATAATAGTACAAAGTAAAGAATTTTTTTTAATACACTGATTGTTCTATGACGGTAAGTATAAAGCAAAATTAATCTTGATTGATTTTAAATGGTTACGAAATTCGTAGAGAGCTAGGTCTTCTTTTCCAAAGTATTATCAGTTTTCAATTATAAACATAAAAACACTCTAATCACAAAACGACCCACATGACCAGGTTTCTGACAATACTGCTCTGCGCTCTAAAATACTTCCGGGTCAAAGTTGACCCATTCTCCGGGCCACGTGGGGCCTGACCCTTTTAACAGTCAGGCTGACCCATAAATGGTTTACAAAAAAATACTTTAACTCGGATTCTTGCGTCCGTTTGACCAATTTTGGGGTCATTTTGACACAGAATGCGGGTCACACTGACCTCAAAATGGGTCAAGTCCAACGGGATCCAGAATCATGGGTTAATTCTGAGTTCTTAGAGCGTGGATTATGGGTTTGGTCATAGTAATTCAGATTCAGATCAGTGACCCTAGTTTCGAATTTGTGTGGAAGAATCGAATTCCGCACTGATCCCGATCACATTTCTTTGACTCAGTTTACGGGGCTTACTGATTCGGATTCTGACTGATTCATTATGGGTCAGGTTCTCATTCCATGCACTCTTCAACTTGAATGTTTTTTTTATATTTGATAACATATGTCTTTACTTTTCTTCGAATGTTCTTCGACGCATTTCTAAACAACAAACGAAAGAACCAACCCAAGAGCTGTTAACACAACTGTTCCGTGGAGGATTTTCTGACCACTGCTTTCAGTTGTTCCAGGTGGTGGGAGACCACCACCGCCGCCTGGGCCACCGCCGCCTGGGCCACCGCCCGAAGCTGTGTACTCGCCCCTAAAACATCCCAAGATGTACGGGAAGTCGGCCGTGGTGTGGTACCTGTACTCCCCGTTCACATACCGACCATGACACTCGTCAAGATCAGCTGATGTTAACGTGTTACCATTCTCATCGATAGGGCCATAGATCGGGAACCCATCCAATGCTACACCGATGATTGACGAGGGTTGCCCGTCTACGATGGAGAACACGCATGACGAGGGCTGCTTGTGGTAGTGATAGACTCCGAAAGGGTCAGGGTGGCCATCGCAGCTGTCAAAAGTCTCAGTCAATACTGCGTCTTCACCTGCAAAAGAAACCAAAAGATGATTTACAATTATACAAGACGCACAAAAATGACTTTGTCAGTTACCAACACAGCACATCACGAATTAAACAAAAGTCTCTATCCTTCACATGCACAACAAATTTTGTATTTTGTAGTCGAACAAAAGATGTCTGTCAAATTTTCAATATTAATGATTATATTATGTTTTTTGACGGGTTAAGATTTGCTTCAGTCATAGCACGATATTCAAAATTCCGCACGCATAGTAAAATTAATGGCGACTGCCTTCAATGAAGTTGACCACTCGCAGGACGAACTCCTGGTGGCACCCTGTATTGTGAATTCTCTAAAATATTATTTTGAACTTTGTTTGTACCTGTTATAGTGTAAGGGTTGAATAATGGGATACCATTGATGGCAACACCAACTGGCCCCATTGGAAGTTCCGTAGTAGAGTCAGCAACGCTTGGGTTAACCGGTACCGTCCAAGAGTGGGATTGGGTCTCGATGTCGTTCGGATTTCCGTTGTTCGGATAATCGGGAGTCGAATGATCCGGGACACCGTTGCTCGTGATGGTGTGCATCCCGTCGGCGGTCTCAATCGTCACCATGCCCATCATGCCGGTATTGGTTTCCACCATCTCGGTCGTCATGAAGAGAGAGATTTCGTCATCGGTGAGGGCGCTAGACAGGGTCACCATGGCTGCCAAAAAGACACCGGCGAACGACGCCATCTTTAAAAAAAAAAAAAATCACATTATAATTATCACACTTCTTACAAGTTTCTTAGTTTAATTAAAAGGATACCATCAAAATCACAATAGTTATACTTCACAGTCTCCGTCCAAGTTACATAGTTTTATATAGGTTAAGTATCTACCAATAAGATACTCAAGGCGCCTGAACAAGCAGAATCATTTTAATACAGGCTTCTTGTTTGTTTTTGTTCTTTTGGGTTTTTAAAAATTAAAATACCAATTTATGTTGCACCGTATAAAAGTTTACAAGGTGCTGTGGCAGACACTGTCAGAAACACCTGGCCAACCCTTCTCTTAAGTGTAACTGTGTTCTTTTTCGTGCATCACACAATACACGGGACCAGGCTTTACGTCCCATTCGAAGGACGAAGCAATAGTGTGTATTGCTTAAGGACACAAGTGTCAAGACCGGGACTCGAATCCACACTCTGCTGATTAGAAATACCAGAGCTTAAGTCCAGTGCTCTTAACCGCTCGGCAACGACACGCCGAGTTACCACGTGCATCAGATTAATCTGTGTGTTCTGATGATTGGTTTCGAGCACTACTATTGACATTTGAATTACGAGCTTTTAAAATTCCCCAACTATTTTGTTGCCATTCCTCTGCTATCTATAATGCAGCCTAAATATGAAACCACTTCGATCTGATTATGGCAGTTACATAATCATTCGTGCATGGAGTGACATGGTACTACAAATCCCATGAGTCAAACAAAGAATGTAAGGCACTCGGCTTGAAGCGTTGATGGAACCTCAGCATCGCTACCATGGGCAGCGCGCCGTATCGGTACCTCTCGTCACCAACCCCTGGTAGGGATGCACTGAAAAACAACGCTGATTGGCTCCCAAGGGTGACTATTTTGCGTGCACGCTTGTTAAGAACTTTCGAGCGCATGTGTGGCGCTTGTAGGACGCTTAGAACGCATTTCAAATGAAACATGTTTTTACACGGTCACCCTAAACTGCATACAGTAGACATATCGAAAATCGAAGAAGAATGACAGAGGACTAGTTGCTTTTTGACTTGATGTCTCTTTTACGGGTAACCATACTTGAGCGCGCGCGTTATTGTTAGAATGGATCGGCCTCAGGCCTAATTAAGAACTAGCACATTTTAATGAACCAATTCCAAGGGTTATGATCGAGCAAGGCATGCTGGGAATAAATGGCGCGGCGAGATCAATCACCCCTGGGAACGAGGATGATGGAACCTCTACTAGAAACTTCCGAGTCAGGATTGACCCAAATCCGGGTCCCGCGAGGTCTGAGCCATTTCTGGTTCAATATGACCCGGAATCTGCGCCAAAAAGGAACCCAGAACTAGAAATGGGTCAAACTGACGCAGAGTCCAAGTTACATCCCGTTTTTTAACCACTTTCCGGGTAAGCCTGACCCGTAAATGGGTAAGCCTGACCCGTAAATGGTCAGGCTGACCCGTAAATGGTCAGGCTGACCCGTAAATGGTCAGGCTGACCCGTAAATGGTCAGACTGACCCGTAAATGGTCAGGCTGACCCGTAAATGGGTCAAGCCTCCCGGGAACCGGATTTCGGGTCAATTCTGACCTGGGAGTCTTTAGAGTACGTGGCTGACTTTAAATTAAAAACCAATAACTCTCTCGTTTTAATTATGTACATTCGAACGCAGAGTTAATTGTGATGCCTGCTGTCATTTGCCCAATGTAAGATTTAGTTTATTCTGACAACCATAGAAACAAGTTTTGAAAAAGCACATTCAAATTATTATTTTTTTCAAAAAGCATATTGTTTAAGTGGATTTGGGAATGATTCTGCCATCCAATATTTTCAAGAAAACACATCTTCAAAGTAAAGTGCTTACAACTCATTAAAATGTAAGTTTGCTCATTGTAGATAATTTGAAAACAAACATTCGGCAAGAAATAAAAGGAACATTATACAATAGTGTTTACCCAGTATGATCTTAACAATTCAACAGATCAATTAATAAATTACCACCGCCCCACGTTGTACTCTGAAGGTAAACATTGCATATTACGTCATTGGATTAACTGCACCTAGAATTTCTTACCAAGCACCTACAACAAGTTGCAACCTTTTGTAGTAGTTATTTTTTTCAATTTATCCCAGCATGATCTCACCAATGAATGCAAGAGTATACAAATAATGAATGTTTATGAGTGCAATGGTGCGAATATTTTCATGAGTTGAAAGATGGAATGTTCTATTCAACGAGGCGGAGCCGAGTTGAATGGAACATTCCATCTTTCAACGAATGCAAATAGTCGCACTGTTGCACGAATGAAAAACATTCATTATTTGTTTTATATAACATCCAAGTAGATCAGTAACACTGCTGCATTACCAAAGACACGCGCACGCAGTGATGTTTTACGCACCGTGCATTAGTACTTTTCGGATGGAACGAAAAATGCACGGTGAGTGACGTAGCGTGCAATAGTACTTTTATTTGCAATCACGTGACGGACAATCCTTCAATCAAAATTAATGGCAAGGATCTGCTTGGGTGTTATATAAAAGCGTTTATTTTATATTTATACATGTATATAATATTTGTTTTTTTTGCAACATAGTTAATTTCTTGACGATCAACATTCACTTTGAAAATATTGAAGTGTATTATTGCTGTATCACCAGTGTTAATAAAGCACACAGTAATTCAATAAGCTTACCTTGTACATCATAGTGGTGCTTGAAAATGAAGCTCTGTATTCAGAATGCGTTGATGATGTCACAGTATTTATACCATGAGGTCAGTCTGGAGATGTCACCGCCTCGGGCCAATGCTTTGCATTGTCAATAGCTAACAAAGCGAGCTATAGGTCCGCTCGGAGACGTCACCACTTCAGTTTGGTTGTCCTGTTACATCATCTTTGTTAATTATTTCAATAATAGCATTGTATAGTGGGGAAAGCTTGTTGCCACGTAGTATGATTATCATTATTTTAATGTTATTTCTCGACACACGTTCAATATTAAAAGAGATCCAAAATATACACATTCAATATACACAGGAAAAAAGGAAAACAATTACAAAGATATACACAATTAAAAGCTTTGAATTGCATAGATTGAACCGAGGAGAAAGCTGTTGACTGCTGCTTTGAATAAAGAGATAGATGTCAAACAACGGATATCGATGGGCGATGAGTTCCACAAGGCAGGCACACTATGGACAAAAGAAACTATTACATCTAGAAAAAGGAATTGTGGTTGATTTGAAACAAAGAGTTGTCAATGCCGGTGTGATTATAAAATATTTGATAACAGAAACAAAAACTCAACAACCCTCTTATTGATCCAAGCGATGTAAGATTTAGTAAAGTCAACCTTTGTGGGTAATTCAGGTAGCAAGCCTGACCATGGTTAATTGAATTGTGTCTAAAAATGAATCTGGTAAAATCACGCTGGACCTTTTCAGTACGATTCATATTGCACTTTGTGGGGTGATTCCATACGGGACTGGCATGTTCAATAATCGGTCTACAGAGTGCTAGATAAAGCTGGAACGAAAGCTTAACACGACCACAAGTTCTCTTAATGAAACCCACAGTGTCTGTGTAGCTTTAGAACAAATTGTATTGATATGAGTTTGCCATTTAAGATCTGATTTAATTGTGATTCCAAGATACTTATGATCTCTAGTTATTACACATGGTCATCCAAAATATTGTAATCATACAAAAACACATTTCGACGTCGAGATACAGAGCACATTTAGATGGGTTAAGTATCTTACCATTCTTGTTACTCCAAGAAATGATATAGTACTGATTGCAATGCGTAAGCATCAACTTGGTTGGTAACAGGCCTGCATGGCAGTGTCATCGGCATACAGGTACATTGAGGTACCCGGAGAAATGCAATGTTGGAGGTCATTCGTAAACAATTATAAACAAAAGGGGTCCTAGGATCGATCCCTGCGGGATCCAGGATGTAACTTTCACAGGGGTGGAAACTTTACCTCCATAAATAACACTCTGATATCTGTTGTCTAAAAAGTTTTGTATCCATCCGCCAAGCTTTTGTCCCATACCTAAACGATGTAATTTGTGGATCAACAGGTTATGTAGAACTCTGTCAAAGGCCCTTGTCCAATCTAAAAAGATACAATGACTATCGGGAGGACTTCTTTGATCAAGAATACTAGCCCAATCATGAAAGATCTTTGCCAAAATACTGTTACAAGAAAACCCAGAACGGAACCCAAACTGATTTGGAGACAAGAGGGAGTTGGTGAAACACAATGTGAATAAATGTGATCATGAATGATTCGCTCAAGTAACTTGCTTATCACCGACTGGTACGGTCAGTGATATAGGCCGATATAGTATGAATCAAAAGGATGCTCGATCACCCTTACCCTTAAATATTGGAACGACATTAGCATACTTCCAAGTCATCGGAACCCTTTGTACTTCCAGAGTGAAATTTTAAAAAGTCTGCTAGGGGAGAACTTATAGAAGATGCGGCTGGTTTTAACATTATAGCTTGTATGTAAACTCTCATTCTGTTATAGTTGGTTTAGCGTGGGGGCTGTTCGTTCACGTCACTGGCGTTAACTGCGGGAGGAGTGGTGTATGCGGTTGCAAGTGTGTGTGAGTTTGTTTTCACATTCAAACCGGGGACCTATAACAAAAGAGGACAATAGGGTCCCCGGTTGGGTAAAGGTCCCCAGTTAGAAATTGTGTACAAAACCAATGGGAGCTGTTGCCAAAAAGTTAGAGTCCAAACAAAAGAGGGACAATAGGAGGTCCCCGATTGGAGGTGTTTACACACTTGTGTGTATGTGTGTGTGGGGGGGGGGGGGGATAATGTTTTGTATGTGGAAAGTCCTGACAAGCTTGGGGTTAATGTTTTAAAATCCTACAAAAGGCCCCTGGTCCCCCCCCCCCCATGAAACATGGCTTCCTCCAACATGTTCCTTTGTTGTAATCTTCTCTTCAGCTCTTTAGTCTTTATGATCATCTTGCAAACGATAATAAATAAATACATAAACAAAAAACAGATGTGTTCGTCCGTCTGTTTTTGGTCTTGAGGTATAATAGACATAACAATTTATCTTTGATCTTATCTTTGGCTGTCCAATTGGTAGTTCCGTTTTTATATATGTATTGTATTTCTAAGGCAAGCCGCTACAAGCTTTGACTTTTCTTGGACCTTGCCTCCTTGCGTTATTTATTTCTTTCTTACCTTTCCTCCGTTGTGAAAGTAAAGTACAGCTGCAAATTTGAATATGTTGGTTGCACCTCACGCCCCAGCCCTAGGCCTATGTGCATCACTGATTCAACAACATAGTCAATTTATAATTTTAAGTTAAAGCTTAACTCATGATAATTGACTGATAACAGAGATTATCCATTGTGTGTTGTTTCCCCCATGCAAGTACGCTAAAGGTCGTTCTGATTGATTAGCATCTACAATAATAGGACTTCAGATTGGATTTACCAGATTGTGCCTGTCATTAGTTTGAGCATGGAGGAAGGAAACTCCATGGTTTGAGTCACAAATATGGTTATTTTATAACAAAGAATGTCATATTATAGAACAAAATTGAGACCATTAAATGAGACAATAGATGTAGGTCTATAACATATTTTTTATTGATACAATGATTCACTGTTTATTATCTTTTACAATGTTTTCAGTTCGGAATTATAAGAAAAACATTTCCTTCGTCCTTACACTATTGCGTTGACACAGTCACTCCGAGTACGCATGCTCGAATGCACAAGAGCATGCGCAGTGGAGATGTACATCAGAATAGGTCTTCCTCCTTTATGAAGTTTATGACCAACTCGTCATTCGCTGCGTTGCCATAGTTACGAGAGCGAAAGAAACATTTCAATTATAAAACAATTGGAAACACCAAAGGATAACATTTTGCAAAAAAATAAATCACTTTGAATAAAATATTTAAAAGGAATCAAACAAGGTACAATGGGAAAATTTGTGGTCTATAGGTGGCAGCAGACTTATTAGGAAAATCCATTGTTCTGGGAAAATGTACGCATGCCCAGAACTATGTGAACGATGAAAATTTACTCGGTATGTCTGCTGCCATCTACCGTTCCAAAGTCTTCGATTTGATACATTGTCGATGTAATCATGGAGGTAGAAATTTCGACCTCCATGGTGTAATTAGGCGAGTAATGATGAATATCAATAAGAGCTTCAGACCGTGGAACAAAAAGTTTCCGAAATAAAACTCGGAATTATTCTATAGATTCATTTATCTAATTAAACTTCCATTACGTTGCTCTTTGTCTTGAAATATTTTATATATTATTGTTTTAAAAACATTTTAAAGTCAAGAGAAATGGGAGTACAGTTTATGATAAAGATATTTTTCTTTGCCGACAGTTACGGATAATTTTCTTAACAGTTTCTTCATCGATTCCGTTTGGGTCTACCAGAATGACTTGGAAGAAGTCGCCCCACTAGTGCTCTCAGTAGACATTCCATCCTTTGGGGGCGAAGTGGCCATATCTCTCATTTTAATCAACACGTCGATGTCATCTTTCAGCTGTGCCGGGAGGGTTGGAGGGTCAAAGCGCTTGTACGGGACGCCCTCAGCGTCAATCAGAAACTTCTGGAAGTTCCATGTGATGTCATTCACGCTGATAGGGTCCCAGAACATGCTGCTCCTCTCACCAATGCGAGTTTGGACTGTTGGACAATAGCTCTGTGAAAAAAGAGAGAAACAGAAAGAAACAATAAGACAAAGGCATTATAGTTAATTCATACTTGATATTTGAGTTTTTAAATGAAATCACTTCTGGGTAAAGAAGAAATCAAAACAGACAAGAATTGCAATGTGTGACTACTGTGGTCAACAATCGCTGCGCTGTATACATGATTCTTATTTTCGATGACATAATTAGTTTACTTTTCCGAGACCATTGCGTTCTAGTGACTAGATTTTTCCTCTATACCAACCTTCAGGTGCGTGTACATCGCATGCTCGTTCCCTCCGTTTACCTCCAGCTTCTGGAAGACAGGAAAACTCGGCACATAATTATCACCTGGCCTGACGTACCGCAACAAGTTCATCAGCTCGTCGTTCGACGCTGGTTCCTGCAGGTTAAACTGATTACAGGGAAAGGCAAGAATCTCCAGATCTTCGGGGTACTCCTCGCGTAGTGCATTCAGCAAGGGGTACTGGAAAACCAAACCTCAGAAGCTCGCCACGTTGATGACAATGACGATCTTTCCCTTGTATTGGGAAAGTTGGATCTCTTGCGAGCCATCAACGGTCGTGAATTTGAAACCGTGCACGGTGCTGGTGGCGTTACCGGTGCATCGGGACTCCGCGAGCCCCAGAGCACCCGGGAGCGCTAAGAGAGCGAACACAAGGCCAGCGATGCTTCGCATCTTGCCGGAGACTATAATGAGTTTTCTGAACCTCGGTAGTCTTATCATACCTGAGGCTATCAAAATGAACTTTGGACTTTTTGCTAAGCGGCTTAAAAACAAATCTTGATACTGTGTATTAAATCATAACAGCGTAAACAATTTCTACTTCGTGCTCAAACCATATACAAATAAAGAACTACCTTTTTAAAAATGCCCCAAGTACAAATATACAACATTCTTCACATGTTTGCCTATATAAATACCGTGTTCTGCAAATGCATTTTTCACATTCGAAGGGGATCTTAGATAAATTTGATTTACGTTGTCAATGTCAGGCTATCTATCTAGACCTGGCCATATTGCTTTATGTTATCCGATAAACATCACGTGGAGCATTCACACAGCAAAAAGGTTTGTTGTCGGATAGGGCAAATATAGAACCTTGATGTACACTTGTGACCAGTAGCGCTGACACGGATGTAAAGATGCAGCATTTCTAAAAAAATAAGTTGGGAAAAGGTGGTATGTCTCTTTTTAAAAGGCAGGGAAATACTCTGAACTGTCAGCGAACAATTTTCTTTGAGCGTTGCTTAATAACGTTTTTCAAAAACACGTGCGGGAGTAACCCCAGGAATTGCAAAAAATGCAGGAAGTTTCACTAAACACTGGCTCCCCAGTAATAATAATAATACAAAATAATAAAAAGATTGGCAGGGGGGGGTGTGTGTGTCTGAAACCACAGAACCAAGCATAGGCTGTCGGCAAGACATCTGGAAGCCTGCTACAAAGAACAGATGGGCCACTTTATCGGAGGGTAGGTCTGTATGTCTGAGCAATTTTGTGCACGAAGGAATAAAACCTTCACAACTCTCGGGACCTAACTCTCCCCCTCTCTAATAGATATGTAGAATTTCCCAGTCTAGGATATCAAGGACTTTGACTTCTCCATGGCAGTAGAGAAAACAGTGGAATAAATCAAATGCGCCATGTCTTATTTGTTACCAGCGCTCACATAAAAATTAAAAAAAATTAGCGAAAACAATTTGTGAAGTTCAAAATGAACTTGAGGTGTCTTTTCCTCCTGCCATTTTTTAGGAAAAGTCTGTCGTTAGTTTATCTTTATTTCGTGAAGCTCTCATTAAGACTCAACTCTATTCATGTTAATTTCTATCATGCGCTGTGATGTTGATAGAATAGTGCCTAAGAAATTTTAACTACTATTATGTTATTTTATGTTATGTTATGTTATACACAATAGTTAAACACACATTGAGCATTGAGCAAGTTGTGTGTGACTGCTACATCCACAGACATGATGTCTGTGGCTACATCTTTGTCAATAAATACATGTTACAGCGCCCTCTTATGATATCTGTATCTGCTTGTTCGAAGTCAGCCAGACGTAAATTTTTCAACAATACCACCCAGTCACTCAGTTTGTAAAGGACTCAGTCGACAAAGGTGGCTGAACACACCACCATGTTAAAGCCAAGCCTTGCGGGGCTTGCATTTGCCCTGACGAGTTTCCTGGCATTGCCGGGTCACTCCGCTGCTACCTTCATGGATTCTACGTGCAACACGACACAATCCATCCATGGACTCACCGTCACAACCATCGACGGGTCCAAGACGTTCAAGCTGTCCGAATACAAAGGCAAAGTCTTGTTGATCGTCAATGTGGCGAGCTTCTGAGGCCTAGCCTTCCAGTACCCCTTACTGAATGCACTACGTAAGGAGTACAATGGCCAAGTGGAGGTCCTCGGCTTCCCTTGCAATCAGTTTCTTCTACAAGAACCTGCAGCCAACGATGAGATTCTGAACTTCCTCAAGTATGTCCGTCCTGGAGATGGTTTTGCTCCTACTTTCCCGATGTTCGAGAAAGTTGAAGTGAACGGTGGCAATGCCAACCCTCTTTACAAGTCTCTCCGGGTAAGGACATGCTGAATTTCCTCTACTTTTTATTAATCCCATTCCAATAGTCACGGTGGTTTTCACCTCCGTGCCATACCAGAGTCATGTGTCCATTGTTATGATAATTTATTTCTTTTACATAACTTTCAAACGTGTCCTTGAACGTTGGAGGGCACAGCTTTCTGTAAATGGCTGCATTCAACACCACTTCGGTGCCGCCAATTCAGCATCGCGTTTTAAACAGAGACTGTAACCCCCCACCCCCCCCCCCCAAAAAAAAAAACCGGGGACATTCTCAACCACTCGTTTCAGTTTTCAAACCATTTTGGCTTATCTTACCTTTCGATTGTTAGAACTTTTCATGATATAATTTATTGCGTGTTAAGATATTATGACTACACCGTAGAACCAGAGTATAGGCCTATTGTGGTTGTTTTCCTCATCTGCATATGAACCCATTATTTACTACAAAACTGGGTAAAAGAAAAAGAGGAAGAAGAAGATAGAAAAACATCAACAGCACCAATAATAACAATAACAAACAAACGTACCCCAAACCCCCACCCCACCAGGAAAAAAACCCCAAACAAACAAACAAGCAAACAAGCATAAAACAAAACAACAACAAAACATAAAAACAATTTTGTTTTGTAAAAAACACCTTGCAATGTTGTGATAGAGTCGATAAGTCCCATGCACAAGAAACGACGCCAGGAAAAAAAGTTAAGAATGCGAACATAACATCAGCTGTTGAAAACTGCTTACCAACCAAAAGGACATGTGATATAAATGCACAAAGAAATAGTTAATGGCCTGACGTTTCGACCCTATATTAGAGTCTCGAAGGCTAAAAGAGAATGACTCTGGTCGAAGCGTCAGGACATCAGACCCAAACCTTCGAACCGCAAACAGAACACAGAAATCCCCAAAACAATGCGCCTGTTTTATCACTTTCTTAATATTGATATTGCAGATCTCTTTCTTATACCAACTCTCTTAAAATTTTAGACTGAAATTCAATCTGTTCGATTGAAACTAGTGACAAAATCATCTGCAGTTGTCACTAGTTTCAATCGATTAGAGTGAATTTCAATCAAAAACTTTAAGAGAGAAGTTCCGTAATGGTGTCATGTATTTTGTTTAAACTTTCAGGCCGCATGTCCTGCCGTAAAAACAGAGATTGGCGACCCAGAGAATTTCTTCTGGACGCCCATTACCATCAATGACGTCACATGGAACTTCCAGAAGTTTCTGGTTGATGGAGACGGGATACCATACAAGCGGTACGACCCTGTGGTGGTTCCAGCCATGGTCAAGAAAGACATCGACCTCCTGCTCAAGAGGGAATATTAACTGAACATTTTACTTTTCCCCCTCCAACTAAATAAATAATTTAAATAAGTAACCCGGCAACTCTTAAAGTTTTAATTGATTAATACATCCATCGTAATAGACAGTTTCGTGGCCGAGTATCCCCGAAGGTGAACGAGCGTTCCCGAAGCTAGTTATTCGACTGGCTACCAATTTCTACTTAAAATTTCACGCGATATGCAACAGGCAGTTGAAGCCAGTGGCTGTAGGCCCTATATGTCACTTCGCACTCGCAACTATCACAAACTGCACGTTCACAAAAACACGTAAAACAGCTCACGTAAAAACACCATCGGCATTTTTTTAAGGCTACAAAAGCCATTTACTTTAAAATGAAATTCCATAGATTACTGGCTGCAGGAATGGGACCTATACCTCACGGCTGAAGTCACTCATGCTGATTGAATTTGATCAAATAAGCATGAACTCTGGCTTCTACCGGTTTGAAAACTTAGCTTATTTTAGGCGACTCCATTTTGTTTCTACCAGTTTGCTGTGCAACACGAACACTTGATCCTCCGATGTTTACCGAACGCTGTGTGTAATGGTCTATTCAGATGGGTTGACAAATATTGATTTTGAATTCACGAAATGATCGATACCTCAGGCTCAGACCCAATTTTACTTTCTGAAAAAAAGTTTAAGCATCGTTTGCTCCTTCCAGTACTTTCTTCTGAGGCCATTTTCTTAAATATTAAAATCAGGATTTTTCTGATGAATAACCTGCTATTTCACTCAAAACTTTCAAATTTACCTTTGGCGAATAAGTATTTGTATCATTGAACCATTATCTTACTTGTGTTGGCTCTGAAAAGAACCATATAATCAATAACTAAATCTCAAGATTGTAAGAATTCCAGCCACCAAAATGTATTCAGCCGTCTATACGTATTCAAGTAACTGAAAACTTGAAACGTACAGTATTATAATATTATTTTTTTAAAGTGGCAACTACTTTTTGAGATAATCATTAATTGACAAAAAAGTGCCAAAGAATTCCGCAGAATAAGAAGATTTTTTTTAATTGCTGGACACAACTCATGACGAACAAAGCTGAAACGCCTTTATGGAAAAAGCTTGGTTTCGAATTTTACTCGATGACGTATGTCCTTGTGCATTCGGGCATGCGTAGAAGAGTAACTGTGTTCCAGCATACCCCCCAAAAATAACTGCTTCTTACTTTGTCGAATTCTCAGGTATTAAGAGTAAAAAAGAATCAATATTTACGGATTGTTATTTTGTTCAAGAAATAAATCTAAACAAAGCCTACAACTTTTTTGTTTGATTTGTGTGGATTTTAAAACAAATCGGTTTGAAACGTCGCTGTATCACAGAGTGTCATTTATCAGACGTAGTTAACTTCAGAAACACCAAACTTTCTAAAATGCCAGCGGTAGCAGATCTATCTGCTTAGCTCAAATTAACTTGCTTAGCTCAAACAGGGCACCCGCTAAAATGGCATAATAGTTCTTTTTTTAAAATGCAAGTTCGCCCCAAACAAGGCCAAAAGCCTCTCTTGGTATAAGAGAATGCAAGAAAAAATATCTAAGATGATAATAACTCAAGGGAGCTGAAGGTAGGAATTGATAATCTACTTAAAACAGTCTAGATTGTAGGATGGAGAGAAACATGCAACAGGCAAGGAGTTCCAAAGAGATACAGTACGTGGATTAAAGCTGTTGGAATGGCTCTTTGTTCTGCATCTCAGCAAAGCAAATGTAAGGGTGGGAACAAATTAAACAGAAAGTATGGTATGGCAGGAGGAACCAGGTTGGACACACTGGTGGCACATTTACCATGACAGTATCTGTAGAAAAAGACAGAGGTTGTTAAGTTGATTCCAACCCTTCACCAACAAGATTAACAATACGGTTCTACACTATCTAATAAAGAAAAATCTGACGAGAGTACTTCATTAGGGGACGTATAGTTGGCTCATCAGAGAGAGAGAGAGAGAGAGAGAGAGTTACAACTGGTTAATATCCGTTGGTTACCCGTTGGTCTTGTTGAACAGCATTACCGCTTTAACAGCTCAGGAGCTTGGGCGCTGAATACCAACTAAAAATATATTTGAAAATGTCCGTTAATTTGGGCCACAAGCTCAATGACTATAGAATATGCGACTGATTATAATCCATACTCTTATAAACCAGTGCCCAATTTCATGAAGCTGCCAAGTAAGTATAATCAAGATACAAGTCACAGATTGTACGTGTGACGTGGTATTTTGTCTGGTAACCTTATTCTGGTAAGCATAATTCTTATTGTGCTAATTTTAATGTTTGAGCAGCTCTACGAAATCAGGTCCATCATGAAAACTTCTCCATAAGTGTACTGGTATATTATATCAATGACATTAAGCTGCCATAAAACACAAATCTTCTTGTAAGTACAACATTTGATAACCAAAGGCCAATTTCCAGTCAAAGGTACAAGCTATTATCTCGGAAATTAATCAGCTTGAAGTTCGTAATTACAAAAAAAAAACTTTTGAAATTTGGACTTGCAGTATCTCAAAAGATTTAAAGGTAGAGCTGACAAAATAGTCGCAGACAGTGTTCACGTTTTGTGTGTTCAACTATTAGCCTACATGAAATAACAAACCTTCGAAAGTTTTGACTTCAAACCCATTGTTTGAGTCAGGACAAAACAGCGACAAACCATGCACAACATTCAGCATGTAAACACATTGTCCTTAATTTTGGTTGTAACAACCCAAATCAGCTGTTGCGTTCTTTTAGATTTCAGATACATTTTTCTCGAATATGAGTTCATTTAAGAGTTAAATATTTCACAGAAAAAAATTGTTTTCAGTGTGAACTTCGTAATCAGTAAGCTTTCAGATTAAAATGAAACAGAGGTGTTTTGTATCTTTACCAATCCTGTATAATACCTTTAAATGTTTATTCATACAATTACTCTGATATTAATTATACACTGCATGGCTTAAACACACACCGCGTATGAAGCGCTGATATAAATGTCGATTATTATATGACTTGGCATGATATGATATCAACGACGCCAACCAAAGTCGATCGGTCATCTTACTCGATTTCAACTTTTGTTTAGAGGTCAAACAATTATTGTGCAAGTCATACATGTAGTTTAGTTTGGGTTATATTGTCATGAATATGCTGACGAGCCATGATTTATTGTTTACCCTAGGCTATCGTCTGATAATTTAAATGCATCTCTTTAAAATACAGACAATATTTCGATACACGAAGCTTTTTTTTAGTCCGACGTATTTGTCTGGCAAGGAAGGAGAAGTGTTTTTTTTTTGTACATAATAAAACCTTATTTTATCTGGTTTACAAAGCTTTCAAGGGGCTCATTGCCTTTGGATTAAGCGCTCTTGGGTTAAAAAAAACATTTTGTAGAACAACATTTTTGACTCCACACAAATACGGGCCGTATTAGTTCATGAAGTAAAAAGGAAAACCACACAATGTCAAAGGGTATTTGTGTGAATCATTGTATTCTACTTTTAAAATATCTTTCCAACCAAACAGATGTTCGGGCTAATCAAGGATTGGCACGTGGCGCGTTTCCATTGTTTGACCTCGGCGATGGCAGCCTAATTACCATGGGCAGTACGCCGTATCAAAAACACACTCTGGGGGTAAATGGCGCGGCGAGATCTTACCACCACTGGGAACGAGGTTGTCTGATAACCGACCCCATTCAGAAACATCAATAACAAAACATCAACACCACACTCCTCTCAAATCTTCACATTATCAACTCCAACACTTAAAACAAACGGAAGATAACATTGTTGCTAAGCTGTTTTCTTTTTATTTACATGTTCATTAAATATAATATATAATTTGAATAGTATATATAAACAAACAAGAAGCATTTTTATAAAAGTGATTTCTACGTAACAATATATCAATCCACAAGCCTGTTCTTTTTTTCATCTGAAAGAAATCCCTCCACTAAAAAAAACAAAAATTCGTTTTTAGAGAAGAATCTCTTGCCTGAAAATGAGATACTTTAAAATCTGTGCCAGGAAATTATAAAATAAATAAGTAGAAATGGAAAAAAAAAAGTACAAATTGTCCCCTTTTAACCATCATTATCGTAACAATACAGTGAGCAAAACTTTCCCATTGAACTATTTTCATCCCAACATTCGTCGATTTCTTCAGCTCAAAACTTTACACTAGCATTATGCATATACACCTTTGACCTCAACACACCCTCTGTTCACGGTCCCTTCCCGCTAATTATTGGCTCCACATAAAGGGACACTCTCATGCCCTCTGACCCTGTCATTGGATCAAAATATAGAGACTTTAAAGTAAAGAGCACTTGTGATTGAAAAGATAAAATATAATATTTACATAGCTATTTTTATTACATTGCAAACATGACTGACCATTAAAGTGTGTACACTGGGGACTGACTGGCTCCTGGACCCAATCTCATAGAGCTGCGTTGGCAGCTAATATTGCTCAGAAATATCCTGCTTAAAGGGGCGGGGTCTACCTTTGGTCGTTACTCCAAAAAATGTAATGACCACGAAAACTTAATTGGTAAGAAGTACTGCAGCTGTTAATAATGTAATAACATTTTGAATAACAATTCCCTTCCAAGGAATGTGGTTTTAGAGAGAGATTCACAAACATTTCAGTCTGAGAAAAATGTCTGCATGAATCGTTTATTCGGATTGTGTTTGCCTAATTTTGGATTATTCTTCCTGAGTGGACATATCAACTCCAGTTTTTTGCCAACATCTCAAAAACACTACCACCTTTTGAAGTTAAATTTTCACAGGATACCTGCCACAAAGTGTACATGTGGAATGGTATTTTGGCTGGTAACCTTATTCTGATTCGATGGTGCTTAGCTACTTTTTGTGCTCAAACACCCTTTGAAATTGGGCCCTGGTCTTGAGACCACTGCACCCACAGGCACCCACAGGCACCCACAGGCACCCAGATAAATCTTGTGGGTGCCCCCCACACCCTCTGTGAGGTTTCAACAGTACAAGGACTTGCATATCTAAACAGATTATTTCTGGTACACTTCAGAGATAATACTTTTTTTGCATGATCATCCCCATACACCAAATTAATTTCTTTTTTAGTTTAGTAAATGTTCAGAATATATAGTAAACAATCACTTAAATTTACATGTACTTAGTAAGGGATGGTTAGTAAGGGTGCGTGTAGTAACTTGCAAAGCCTCTATTTAAGATAGCGCCCTCTCTTGGTTGCTATTGTTTAGTCTTGTTGGTGGTGTCCTCTGATATTATGAATATAGTTTCCACGACTGGTTATAACAGTATGACAGGCCTGGAATTTCATGTTTGTGAGGGCACTTCCATTAGAAATCTCAAAAGTCTATGAGAAACATTTGACAGGGGCACCAAGGCCAAGACCAGGGCAACAGAGGCCATGACCTCCGTGTTATTCTAGGTCTGGTGTGTTAAGATTTAAAGGCCCTTGCAGCTGCTGTGGTCTCCAACAAATTAATACTATTTAGTTTGAAATGCTCATTTAACTCACTCAACCAATGAGTCAGCCATATTATGTCTTGTTCCCTGACACAATACATTGTGTTTATGTACATTGCTAAATAATGGCCGCGTCTTTTCTTGCCTGGATACTCACTTCACCTCTGACAAGAAAACCTTAAGAGAGGTAAATGAAAATTATGACCTCAGGAAATAAAACCCCGAAAAACAAAACAGCGTGCTGATGACTGTAGCGGTACCATAAAAAATAGAACATGGTGAACGCTAAAGCTCACTTGTCATCCTTATCTGCTGAAAGCACGCCCTCTATGTCACCTGTGAACATAGAGTATCAATTCGCTTGATCCCAAAGCCTCATCCAAAGGCTCTGGGATGGGTTGATGTACACACAGAGCATTGGACCATTCCTCCTGACCCAATAACCACTGATACCCCTTCCTGTTTACGAAAGATTTAACTATCAATAATAATCTAGCTGTATTGTGCAAATCCACTTAACTGTTGTCATTCTTTGCCTTGTACAACAACAAAAAACAGCTCGATCCCAACATTCTTCTTGCAACTTTGGTTTGAAAAGTCCATTTACACCATCCATGGAGCCTCCATGCATTTTTATAATGTCATGTGTGAACATGTCCATGTAGTGATTGTGCACATTGTCCGGATCAGAAGTACAATACAACCGATCCTATGATCATGAACACCTACATCCTGAACAAGAATTCATACAAGCTCATCAGCCAATCCCAGCAGTCTTGGATGAGACCGGTGGGGCCAAGCGAGGAGTATAGATAGCATGTGCTATGCCTTTATGTTAAGAGTGACCAGAGCAACCGATATACAGGTAAAATGGCAGCACATAGGAATAAGCCATTTGTGAGTTAGATTTGAACAAATCTGGTACCATGACTTGCTTAGTCACAACTTACTGCTTAAATTTGAATTCCTCAGCCTATAGAGAAAGTTGCTATGTCTCATGGTTCGGGGCAAGCTTTTGCGTAAGTTCTGTAAGACAGCGAACACCCATACACAATTGAATACACAAATGAATGTGTATGGCACAATGGTACCAGGGTTTGCTCATCTGGAGGTTGCTACATAAAAGCTTGCCACGAATTATTTGACACAGCAACTCTCTCTGTAGTCTGAGGAATTCAATTAAAGCAGTAACTCGTGACTAAGCAAGTCATTGTACCAGACGTTATTCAAATCAAACTCGCAAATGGCTGCTAGCCTCAAAACAGATGCGACAGATAACTACACAAACAGCATTCTCTGAGTTGTGTTTCTGAGCTGTGCACATATACCTATATAAACCCTACCATCACCGCATATCAATTATTTGTATTGATGTGTTGATAGAGATCTTGGCATGTTGACCTTCTTCGTAGATCGGCGGCTGAGATGGGTGAGGATGGAATCCGACTTCTTTACAGTTGCTGATGAACTGTAAGCCATGGTCTTGTGTCAGGGAGAAATACCCAGTTCTGTGAAGAAAAAACAATTAGCGGTATTTCTGGTTTGATAGAAAGTATTGTACAAGGCAAACAAATGTATGCATGACGGTTGTGCATCTACATCTATTTTCCAAAACAGCTAAAAGGTACTTCGGGCTACCGCCGTTTCTACTGATCCCAATCAGAGCTATGAGCTGATCTGCAAAAAAAGCAAGTGTCAAAATATTTTCTAGGACAGACCAAGATTAAAGATAGAGCACTGTAGGCCAGTCTATCCTGTCACAAAACCACATACAACAGGTTTTGCAACATTCAAAGTGAAATGCATACCAGTTTTAGGGGATTAAAAATAATGTATTACATTTTATAGGGGATTGAAAAAAGACAGTTCCACCAACAGAAGGGATGTCAGTCATTCTCCCTGGATAGCATCTGGGGCTTGTATTTTCAAGAAAAGAAAGTTCTGAATATTATTATATATTTTTTTTCAACTGTGGGCTTCAGGTTTTTGTTTTCTTCTTCTTTTTACTGTCGGCTTCATTTAAATGCAATTTAGAAGCAGTTTTTAACATTGTTTTTTAACATGGTTCAATGGTCAACCAGTTAACCAGTCAACCGGTTCAACTCAACCCTTGTATGCATTTAGATTAAAACAAACACACATTTAAAAAAACAACAACTTTGGATTAAATGTCACAAAAGCTGGTAAAAGACAGTTTCTCAGTACTTACTGGTTGTGTGAGGGCGCACAGACTATCGCTATAGCTTCAGCCATCATGATTTGATATGGACAATGAGTGTGAAGATCAATACTTGACATGAACGCCGTCTGAGTGGGATGAGTCTGCAGTAATAAGAATCAAATCTAAGGCATTAAAATTTGTTCTTGTGATGGGGAAGGATGTTTTTATTTCGTAAAAGGTACCTCTTTGAGTTAAGTGTAAACTGTACTGTAACATTTGAAGGGCACTAGGACAATGACGTGTTGTGGCCGAGCGGATAAGAGCACCGGACTCAAACTCTGGTGTTTCCGACTCAGCAGAGTGTGGGTTCGAGTCCCGGTCGTGACACTTGTGTCCTTAAGCAAGACACTTAACCATTATTGCTTTGTCCTTCGGATGGGACGTAAAGCTGTTGGCCCCGTGTGTTGTAAAACGCACGTAAAAGAACCCAGTGCACTTATCGAAAAGAGAAGGGGTTCGCCCCAGTGTTCCTGGTTTGGTTGGCTGCATATTGCACCACAGCACCTTGTAAACCATTACATGGTGCTATTTAAAGGAGTAGGTTTCATACTTCAAACGAAGCCCCACATACCTTGTGGGGAAATACTTAATGTTGAAGCGCCTTGAGTGTCTTTGAGTGACGGATATGAGCGCTATATAAGAAGCCATTATTATTACTATTATTAATGACGAAGGGCATGAAGGCAATTGGAGACTTTGAAACGCTAGGTGGCAGCAGACTTACCAGGAAAATGTCCATTGTTTACGCCGTTTTGAGCATGCGCGCATTACGGAGAACAACGAATATACCTGGTGAGTCTGCAGCCAGCTAGCGTCCCAAAAGTCCCCCATTGCCTCTGTTGCCCAACAAGAGTATGGGAACACTCTCTGCATGAAAGCTTATATAGCCAAAGCAACTTGGGTGGGGCTCAATTTATTATTGTTGTTATAAATTTCTGGTAATGAAACTAAGAATGCCTCACAAGTGAACTTAATCACTGTTGCTTGCAAGCCTGAAGAAACCTGTACACAAGGGTGCTTGCTATGTGAACCAGAAATACTGGGGATAACCCGTACTCATCCATGATAAGTGTTCTGGTTTTTTTTATGTGCACTACAAATCCTAGTACACGGGACCTACGGCTTAATGTCCAATCAGAAGGACAAAGCAATAATGGTTTTGTGTCTTGCTAAAGGACACATGTGTCAAGACTGGGACTCGAACCCACACTCTGTTGATCAGAAACACCAAAGCTTGAGTTTGGTGCTCTTAACTGCTCAGCCACGACGAGCCAATCAAGAGGCCTAGAAGGATGATATCAAAGCTTGAGCCTACTTACATGAATCCAACCCAGGGTAAGAAGATCTTGTTTATCCATTACATCAAATATTTCTCCTTCATTTAGAGCTGTGCAGGAATCTGACGTGGACGTCTGCTTGGGTACGACGATATGTGTAATGGTAAAGGCGTCCCGAGCCTGAAATAGATACAAATTGAATATTCATGAGGAGGGGTGTGACTTGATAGAGGTGATGGTCTGCCCTTGGTCTTCAGGAGGAAACTCTGAAGCAAGAGCCAAGTTTCAGCTTAAGATGGGTTTTCAATATCCCCATAATAAGCTGTATTTGACCCCATTTTGCTAAGCATTTCGGATTCATTTGAATGCAAACTAAAGTCTTAAAGGTAGGACCACAGATTGGGCTTTGTCAACGTAATCCTGATGTATATAGACAAATTCATAAAGAAAGATACAATAAAAGTCACGTGTGAAAGTTTCAGTGAAATACAGTGTCAACTTGCTGAGAAAACAGCAAAAAACTGTCACAGTATTTTCCCAAGAACATCAAATCCATTCACATTAATAGCGAGGTGACAGCTATACACTAGGGATTCCGAAGGATTCTTTGTAAGACTATGACCTGTACATATTCCTACTTACCAGTTTGCCAGCCAAGATGCCACATGTTTCCAGATTCAAGGCTGTGTTTTCCCTTGCGATCAATAAGAACTTTTCCACCGTATCTCGCGGTATGAACAGATCCCGCAGCCCATGTCTATTGGAGCTGCTTGACGTGACGGTACTCAAAAGGTTCATCGGTTTTGATGATCGGTCAACCTTTAGACTTCGATCTATCACGGGTGGACACGCCCTGCATGAATGAAATCAAACAGTCAAAGTGAAAATCTGAATTTGGATTCAAATTCAGTATTTTCACATTCATGTAGAAAAACAAAATGCTCAAACTATGGTCCATTTGTACAACACTAAACAAATGTGTTACAAAAATAAAAATACTTCTAAAAATGCACAGCAGGGAGAACGACAACATCATTGTTTAACAATTAACAGAAAATAGGACAAATACTACTACTAATAATGAGTTCTCATATATAGCGCTTTATCACACCCCTGGGGGCATATCAAAGCACTCATTATTTGTATTTCAACAGAATAAGCAGAGCTATGTTTTGAATTATGAAACCCATTTATGTGGCACCTTCTAATGGTTTACCAGGAGCGCATTCAGCAGCTACTGCCAGAAACACTGGGGCCAACACCTTCTCTTCGCGACAAGTGTAATAATAATAATAATACAGAGTTCTTATAAAGCGCACATATCCTAGGCACTAGATCAAGGCGCTGAACAAATAAAGAATCAACAATAAACAAATTAATGAGCTCTGAACAGTTCGGTCTTCAACAGTTTTTTGAATTTCATGATTGAGTCAGACTGACGGACTTCTGGAGGGACTTTGTTCCATAGGTGGGGGCCGCTATAACCAAAGGCACCCTGACCAACCATTTTTGTACAGATGGTAGAAGCAAGTGTTGTTGTGTTGTGCAGTTTATGGAGTCGGCTGTCACAATGATAAACTGGGCTCTTTTTGTGCACTACACAACACACAGGACACACTACTTTACTTCCCATCTGAAGGATGAGGCAATAATGGCCGAGTGTCTTGCTTAAGGGCACAAGTGTCAAGACCGGGACTCGAACCCGCACTCTGTTGATCAGAAACACCAGAGCTTAGTCCAGTGCGTTTAACTGCTTGGCCACAGTACAGTGAAAACAACACTGAGTGGATGCATGAAACAGCTCGGCCATGACACACTAGCTTGTGCATGGGGAGAACCCTGCTTCAATAGTAAGTTTTTATTACCTGAGAGAAGATTTTGGAATTGTTGTGTCTACTTCAGCAGGTTTATAGACTGAATATCCACCAGCCTTCACAGCATCATAAGACGGAGGAGGCACCCCAGGATGAGCAGCATCTACAGCTCCTGCTGCTGCTGCTGCAGCTGCTGCCCTAGATGCCTCCAACGCCATCTGCTCTGCTTCTTCACGCTGCTGCGCTCGCCGCTGTTCCTCAAGGATTGCTTGGCGTTGCTCTTCAACTATTCTCTGCTGCTCCTCCATGAGAGACAGCTCCTTGGCCTCCTGGACTTGCCTCCTTTCTTTTTCTTCCTCTTCATGTTTCCTATGTTGCTCTTCATTCCATCTTTCTTGTTCTTGGTGGATGCGTTCCTCCTTGGCCAGTCTTTGTTTCTTTCAATAAGAATTTTTCAATTTGAAGATTAACATAGTCTAGGAAATGATCGGGTTAGCATTTTGTAAATTTATCTTAAAATAATTCTCATCTTCATTATCATTCAGCACTGTTTGTTTACACAATCTTATTTAAAAAGAAATACAACTTAATACTTGCAAAAAAAAAGACTAGCATATTTTTTTGCATGGCAACAATAATTCAAACAGTTTTGACTTTAGCTTAGTTTGTTTTTGTTTTTGTTTTTAAGTAAGGTGTTGTTTAATGTTTGGAAATGATTTGGAGAATGATCTGCATGAAAATAAATTAAATTTGTTATTGACTTACTTCTCTTTCTTGCCATATCTTAAAATCCTTCGCAAATTTCTGCTTCAGCTTTGTCTTAGTGTCTTCTGCTTTTGGGAAAGCTAGTTTCACTTTCTGGGAAACGGACAGAAAAAAACAAACGATACAGTTTATTTGTCTGATGCCTCTCCTGGGTTTAATTCCCAATTAATTGATAAAATGAACACATGAGTTAGATAATTTAGATAAAAAAATTGACTAGAGCGAGACTGGAATCTGTGACCTCTGCATTAAAATGCCGGTGCTCTACCAACTGAGCAAGCTAGCCCAAGTGTTACTGAGCAATCTAGCCCAAGTGTTTGCGGTCTACCTATTTTGTCAATATCTTTGTTCGGGGGTGCCAGTCAGAAGCCATACAGCAGTTAATTCGACACGTTAATCCGGAGGTCACAGGTTCAAGTCCCGCTCTAGTCAATTTTTCTTTGTTCAACCTAAATTTATTTACAAAATTTACCCAGTCAGTTTCCTCTGCGATTGATTACTTGACAAATAAAGACATGGTCAACAGATTTTGGTTACAAGTCAAAAAAAGCTACGAGACAACTTGATATTTCACTTAGATCTAATACAGCCACACTGCAAACTATTGTCAGTTTTCTATCGTCGTTGCTAAAACAGGCCTGGAATTTCATCTTTGAGAGGGCAGGGCCATTCTCATTTTGCAAGGGGCACTTCCAATGGGAAAACCTGAAGAGCCACGACCAGGGCAACAGAGGCCATGACCTTTTTGGCCACTGTGTAATTCCAGGGCCCATTTTCATAGAGCTGCTTAAGCACAAAAATTTGCTAAGCACAATAAAATTTTGCTTACCAGAATAAGGTTACCAGCCAAACTACCATGTCACGTGTACAATTTGTGACTGGTATCTGCTCTTTTCTGCTTAGCAGGAAATTGTTAAGCATTATTTCCT
Source organism: Pisaster brevispinus (assembly GCA_023634235.1). Lineage (NCBI taxonomy): Eukaryota > Metazoa > Echinodermata > Asteroidea > Forcipulatida > Asteriidae > Pisaster > Pisaster brevispinus. The sequence goes on along the minus strand of JAMKCF010000015.1, from coordinate 7,408,399 downwards.
GCTTAAGCAGCTCTATGAAATTGGGCCCAGGACTGAAAAAAACATGGATCCACACTGAGACTGAATCTTACCTTCTTAGTATCTCTGATATCTTCGGGTGTAGCTTGTTTGTAAAGTGGATGCTTTGGTAACTTCTCAACAAAGATTCTGAGCGCATAAAGACAATGTAGATAAATGTAATATTCTGGTAGCTCCATCATTAAATTTAGTCTTGTTTCACTCCTCCTTGTATCTGAGAATTATTCCTGGTGGTATCTCAACAACAATGCAGTAATGCAGTATTACATTATTGATGTGTTTATACTACACATCATACGAAACGCAAGTCTGCAAAACACCAATACTAATTTTACATATTCAGAACAACTCTCCAAGTTTTGTCAACAAGAAGCTCCCCCAATCCCTGAATAACATATGATGACACTGAAATTGCTCTGTCTTTCTGATTTCAAGTTAAATATATACATGTACGTCACAAGACTAAGTGTTTTGAACCATCAAAACTACCAAGTTTTTTGGAAGGAGGAGTGACTAAAATTACAAGAGCATAGTGTAGACCCACTGCCCATTCTGTGCTTTATCCTTCATGTACAAACCAAATGAACTATCAGTTACTAAAGAGGGTTAAATTAACTATGACTGCATTAGGCCTGACTCATCTGTAACTTGACTCTACACTTTTTAAAACCAAAAGTTACAAGAAATAATTGTTGGTCTTTCTCAGTAACTTGATAAGTGCTTGTTTATGTACATGTACTTTGGCTGGGTTTGAAAAGTTGATGTAATGGTGGTAGACCTATAGATGGCTTTGATCATGTGTGTATGAATGGTCCACAAATCCAATGAGTCATGCCAACACAACATGCTTGATAAGAATATGACGTCATGTGTAAATTATGTCAATCTGTAAACAGATATAGGCATGACGTGTACATAACTAAATACCCATTTAACAAAAAATCAGGCCCAGAATTACACAGAGACCACGGTGGCCATGGCCCTCTGTTGCCCTAGTCTTAGCCTTGGCGCCCCTTCAAAAGTTTCTCATACATTAGACTCATAGATCTTGTAATTGAAGCTGCCCTTTGCACAATGAAAATGGCCTTGCCTTCTCAAAAATGAAACATCAGGGCTAATAAAACTAAATCATACACAGCAAGGACCACTTATCATTAGAAGAATAACAAAACAATATCATTAATAAGGTCTGGGACCCCAGACAGCGTCAATGAAGGTGATTGCCTCCATGCCACAGGTAAACTGCCTTGGTGGGCCAGAAGAAATGTTAATTGCCCTATTTTCTACCTCTATGCCTTAACTAAAGAAAAAAATGCCTTGTCTTTACAAGGCAAGACTTTGAACTGACGTATGGGTTAAAGATCACAAAATTTCTCCAAACACAGAATTTTTGCTGCGGTGCACCATGCACCGGATTATGGCGTGACCAACGAATGATAAAAGCCAAACTAAAACTAGTTAAAATAAAGGGTTTATGTAAACAACTGCTGTAACTGATTAGAATTAGAGAAAATCAGATCAAACCACGTAGTAAAACCATTCACACTAAACAATCAAAAAAGGAAGTCAACTCACGTTATAAATTTAGAGTATAAGATGAAAGCGTTCTCATAGTTGTGTTCATCGTAGTAAACATCTGCCTAGGAGAAAAGAGACAATCATTATGAAGCCATTTTGTTTCTCTTTCATAAGAAACCAAATTGAGGCAGGGTTGATCTTCACATTTATGTATTCCATTATCAATGTCATTTCATTTCATTTCTTAATTCCGGAAAATCAAACTTAATCACTATACGAGCCAAGAACCCCGATGGAGAGAAGACAAGGAAGGCAGTTTCAGTTTAGATGTGGGAGGAAAACCCCAGAGATATTCCGTGAAGACCCAAGCAATCAGGTAGGGACTGAAAACCCAACCAACATAGTGCCCCCGGCGTGATTCGAACCTGGATCCTACTCCTAGAGGTGGAAAGCAAGAAATACCACTAAACTGGATGGTTCAGATTCAACATTATTTCGAAGAAGTAGGGAGACGTATCAAGAGATATTTTGCCGACTAAATCAATGAAGATGAAGAAGTACTCACCATTCTCATAATTTCCTTCCCAGACCTAAAGTATCTCAAGACGGGTACATTAGGATCAACTTCAACAGCTGAGCCTAGATTAGCTAGAGATCTCACCCTTGCTGATGGCTCTTCACAAGTGGACAATTCCATGCTTCCTGATTCAATCAATCACACCTAGAACAAATATTCAAACACTAAATTGAACCGAAAATGTGAACAGATCAATACTGAATATTGTTGTTGGTCTAATATTTAACTGAAGGGAACCCTATCTAGTCATGCTAATTGTGACCAAAGGCAGGGGGGCTAGGGGTAGGGCGGAGGGGCCAGATATCTAAACTTTTCTAAAAACAAATTATTATTGGAAAAGATACTGAATATGACTACCACTATCACTTTGTCAATTGTTTATCTCTAGGTTGTGATAATTTGTAACCCTCGAGTAAATATTGAGGGAAGTAATTCGAAGGAAATTGAAAATTTTCAATTTGAAATATCTTTTTTAAAAGTTCAAAGGGAGTTTTAAAAGGATTCAGAGAGACTCCGAGAGAGCTTGGCCACACATCTTGGACGACCGTACAGTGGGGTACAACAGACCATGGAGGTAGAATTAGACCTCCATGAACAGACCATCTATTTTCTGCGCTTTTATGAACAGACCATGCATTGCAAAATTATAAATGTGGATTGTACAATACAATTAGTAATTAACACTGACACTGTCAGACTGTCAAATTAAAAGAAAGAGTGTAACTGTAGAATTTATATAGAGGTTCACTTTTGAGGGCACCTTCTTGAATAAGGTGGAGTTTTAAGTTGAATAAATTTTAACAATTAAAGAAAAAACAGAATGACTATGACTCATGAGTAACTATAGCCAGTCATGCCATAGATAATGAGGTAGGTGTAAAATAGTACTCGCTCAATCTCGAAGGTCGACTTGTCTCAGCAATTTGATATCGATGGAATATTCATACGTTATTTCAAACCACGGAAGTTCCATGTTTCGCTTACCTTTTAATACAGGCTCCTAAGCCTCTTCTTCACTAGCTTCAAGTCTGTATCACTTGTCGAAATCATCGACCAACTCTATTAAACTGTACCTACTGCACGCAACAACATTAAAAATTGAACATCTTCCCCCCCCGTCAGTCACTAAAGACAGCCGACTCGGTCCGAAGTCAACTCGGTCTGCTAGCTAAAAACGGAGTCAGTGTCACGTGTGTGTAGTAAAGAGAACAGTATCAGTAAATAGTTGCGAACGCTAAGCCCGTGGTCAGTACACCGATCTCTATATAGAGATCGGTGGGTCAGTACCGCCCCAATGATCCTTTGACCGTGGTCCGTGGTCCGTGAGGTCCCGAAACACGGAGTACTGTTTATTTCAGCTAAAAGTAATAATAATTGTCTTCATACCTTAAATATACTACGACTACAGTGGTGGAGGTGCAACTTTCAGCAAACGTGAATTTGGAACAGAAATAAACTTCTCACACAATCTGGCATGATGAGATCAAGTTAAAATGCAAATCATTTAATACCCATAATTTCCATTTAAAAAATAAGGGGGAAATGAAGAGATTAATTTAGGGATGATAGATTAATTAAAAATAGGTTAATTAACAATATTTCTTAGTTAAGTATTTTCTGCATTGTTTCTATTTTTGACATTTAATATTGAATGTAACTTTACTGGAAACTTTTGTAAGTATTATTTTCAATCAAGCATTTTCCCTTAATTGTCCTTAGTATAAGGACAATTAGTAATAATTGTAATAGTATTTAAATTATTTACTTCGTATTTATTATTTAATATTAAATGTAAGTTTACTTGAAAGTGATGTTAGTAATGATTTCAGTCAAACATTTTCCTTTTATTGTCCTGTAATAAGTTTAACGTTACTTGTACTATTAATTATTATTTAACGGAATTTTACTAAGAATATTTTACATATACTAGGCCCCTACTTGTTTTTATAAGGTACAGGACAAGTTAGTTGAACTTTAAATTGTATTATTTATTATTACGTGTAAGTTTACTTGACAGTTTTGTTTATTTCATTTTCAACCAAACATTAATTTTTAATTATTTAGTTTCGTACTGTTTTGATATTATTTATTGTATGTGTTTTACTGGAAGATTTGTTACTTGTTAGAGGAATAAAAAAAAGGAAATGCAAAGGAAAGTTCATTTTGTAGCGTTTCTTTCCTTTAGTTTACCTAGCAGTAAGCGCGCAATGATATTATGTCAATTATTTCCTGTCAACCACACGTTTAATTAAATTTTCGAACCGAGTTGACCCTCAATCCGTTCGAGACAGCCAGACTCGTACAGTTCACTGGTTCCCTGCGTAATTTTCCTAGTTTAGTAACTAGGTATACGCACGTGATAGTGACACCCGTTATGTTGATATGACATCATTTCTATTTTTAAATTCAAGGGTCTTGTCGGATCGCATGGACACCATTTGCAACGCCGTGCTTTGCGAGACCGGCGAGACCTGCTAGCTGAACCGTATATTAATTAATACTTTTCAGGTTGAACATAATTTTGTTAATTGAGTAATAATACTAAAGAAAACGGATTGCGACAAAACAAAACGAAAAAACAAAACAAAGCCTTGTTACTTTGATCATCGTTTACTTTATTTTCTGATTGCTTTATCATGAATATTATAAAAGTCAAATAATTGTGTTTCAAATATACATATAAAAAAGTCAAGTAGACAACTAAAAAAGGCACTTGTATCAGGAAGAACCATACAAAGTAACGGTAAAACTTAAACCTAGCACTAAAGAAGAACGATATTTGAAATAAAGTTGAAGTAAAACTTCAAATAAAAACTCGATGTATTTTCATATTGTATGTAGACCTAGTCCTGGTTTTTTGTAATAACGTATTCAGTTCATAAGCTGATTACTACTAGCGAAGATAGCTCAACAAATTTAGGCATATTATCCATCAAAAATAGTGCATTCCCATGTAGATTCCTTTGTGTTGATAATCGCTAAAAACTTCAGAGTTTTCTTATACGATACTAAATAAATTGCAAAGCAAAAGAGAAGTCACATGATTTCTTGAAATGCAAGCATTAGGAACCCGCGTTTATCACAACTCTAATTATTGGAACTTTCACAATTTTTTTTTGAAAAATCTCATCTGTAAATGATGGACTGTAAAGTTTTCTTGCATGTCTTTATAAATTTGTATACATTAATGCCAAAACAAAAAATCGCATACTTCTTGAAGAAACACTGCAAATTTTATCACATTTAAGAATAAACTGAAATAATACATCCACATTAAAAGATAGTGCAATCCCTTTTCTCTATACATTTTAAATTACAAATACCTTCCCTTTAAGTAAAGACAAAGTAACCTGTGATTCCAACTGAGTGACTATCGCTGTATTTAAAGCAACACAAATCTCAAGCTAGTTTAGAAAAGTTAAAGGCATAGTTTTATCATAAAGAAAATATATTACAAAAAAGAGAACATTTTACATACAAATATATTTACACATGAAGTAACATAAATAGTACACAAAACTTACCATAAAATCTTTGATTGTTCGTACAAAAAGCTGTTTATACAGGTTATAACTAACTGAATAAGAATTTGCAAATAGCATAACGATTTAACTATACTTCTGACTTTTGTAAAAGCGCTCAGGAAAAAAGCTTGTCTACGCAAACAAAATTGGAATATAATTTTGAACTTGGGGTACAAATGTTTGAAAATAGTAACAGTGTTAATTTTGTTTAAAGCAATGTACGAGTTAGCACCACCACTTCAGTGCACCAGCTACTTACAAATTATGCCAAAATAATAAGAACAGTTCTCTAAGCAAAAATGCAACTCTGTAATTGGAAAAAAACAGGAGAAAAGGGCTGAGCACACAAAACTTTGTACGGTGTTTTTCTGTTTTTATGGCACTAGTTATTTTTTTTAAAGAGAGAGAAAAAGAAGAAAAAAAGGAAATCAGCTTATCAGTCGAAAAGTTTCATGCCAGTCTAAATTAAAGGTATGGTCATAAATTATTTTTTTGTCAACATATTGCTGAATCATAGACAAAATTATCAATAAAGATACAATAAAAGTCACCAGTGAAAGTTTCAGCTGAATACAGTGTCTACTTGCTGAAAAAACAGGAAAAAAAGTCACAGTCTTTTCATAAGAATACCGAATCCATCCATGTTTAGCGAGGTGACAGCGGCTACCAACCCCATCTCTGGCCGCAGCATTCGCGAATGGGCACCGACCCTCAGAATTCTGAGAAACCATTCATGCATGAATCGCTTCTCAGATTGAAATGTTTCTGGGTGACAAATTATCTTAACCATACTACTTCTAATGGAATCCTTCTCAAAATAGTTTATACCATCAAATGCTGCAGTGCTTCTCACCAAGTTAGTTTTTATGGTCATTAACTTTTGGAGTATTTACCAATCTATGACCCTACCTTTAAACCGAGTCTGAATTAAAGACTTTGGCTATGGCTACATTACTGATAGCCAATAGCCAGCTGTAGCCAATGGCCAGCCATAGCCAATGGCCAGCCGTAGCCAACAGCACTCCATTTAGACACAGCCTTCTTTTGTAGTACGATCTTAATAAGTGGGCATGATATTGAGTGCCCAGGCAAAGCTGAAATGCCTCACTGCTTTGGTTTCATATCAATACTTTTTACATCACTGAATAAAATTCTACATAACTATTACAAAGTCTTCATTAAAAATCGAAAAGCATTGTAAAGTACTTTCTGATAATAGCCCCTTTTAAACAAAGAACGCTTATAAAGACATTTGAATTTACAGTTTGAATACCTTAACTGAATAACAAAACTGCATAGCTCATCCAAGCTTTGCAAAAGTCATTTACATGTACACAACATCTTTACACCATTAATGCATTTAACATGCATTGTCTCGCTATCTTTGCTGAACGTTGTATTTCTTGAGATTTGAAGTCTCGCCTACCATTTCCTCTTTTCCCCAAACTTTATAAATATCAATCCATTTTTTAAATATTACTAAATTACATTCACTCTGTGTGTTTGTACCATTGTTGTATTAAGAGTCAATATTGTTGGTGAGTACTATTTTGGGGCAGGGAATTAAAAGACAACTTGAAAAAAAAATAGGGGGCAACAATGAGAGACTTTAATTTGATAAATACTTTGACAAGCTCTTGAAAAACCATTTGTTTTTTGTATTCCCTTGAAAATGCAAAAACAAACCACCACCCCGACCCCCCCCCAAAAAACAAACAAACCCCAGACCCCCCCAAAAACAAAAACAAAACCCCCAAACCAACACTTTTAGAACATTCATGTTTCCCAACCCCCTCTTCAAAAAAATGGAACCATAAAATATGGTTCTGTTGATGTAACCTTGAGCAAAGTGTGCCACCACAATAGTGTCAATAGTTCTTTACAAATTATATGGATATTTATATCTGCAATATATAAAACCTACAATACTGTACTTAATCATTACAATTACAATACATGATTCCGTTTAGCATTACAATCGACAATGTACTAACTTAACAATATTTCCACCATCAAGCAAACCTTCCCATTATTCAGAACTCTTTCTCAATTATAAGTGTCTGTTTCTTGTCTATTTGTTGAAAGTCAAGAATGTAAATATCTCTGTATAGGCTATAGTTTTCCTTTCTAAACATAGGGGCTCCAAGATTGAATTCAATTTCGTGATCCACTCATTTTCCAATAGATAGAGTCCATAAACAATTCCAAGTCTCTAACCTCAGATTAAAAGGGTTTAAATTGCCACTTTCTTTGATACTCTTCAAGTGCAATTTTGGTCAAAATCCAGAAAACGTCTCATGATGTTACATTTCACATGTATGATTGTACAATTTTGTACAGAGAATTTGATGATATTCAATCAAAAAGGCATCGAATTTGACCATTTTGTCTTGTGCAAAAATTCACATTTGAAATGTACAGGCCCAACTATTATTTGTTGTCTGATAACATGTTTCAAATTTTGCTCTGAAAGAGTATCAACTGAAATGGCATTTTAAACCATTTTATCATGAAGTTTGAGACTTGTAATTTGTTTTCTCCCCTATTTAATGAGGACTCTATCTATTGGAGAATGAGTGCATCACAAAACTGAATTTGACCTTGGAGCCCCTATTTAAGAATCAGAAAGTGTTTCACAGGCATTTTCACATTTCTGAAGCCAGGCCTCAACTGTCTTTTTAAAAAAATCAAAAAGAAAATCAAAGATGGAAAGATAGCAAACACTTGACTGGATGGTCATAAAAAAAGGGGGGAACAGAAAACTGTTGCCCTGCAAGTATAACAATTAACAAACGAAATAGCTTCTGAAATTCACAACTTTTAGAAACTCAAGAATAACCGAGTATATTAATTTCAATTTTGCCATTCACTATGTACTTTCTACACAGTGAAATTCTCCTCATTCCTGACACAAAAAAACTAAATCAAATAAAACAACTGTGTACACATTGTCTAAATCTACGTTAGTGTTTGGACGATAACACGACAAGGGTGTGCATTCTTCACACAGAGGACGGAGGTGTGACATTGTGTGTAACAAAAACTACAACAAAAAATCTCTCTCATCACTTCCCAAACCTACTTTACCAAAATATATATACACATATCCTTTTTCCTAAAAAGGGAGAGGAAGTATAGCTGTATTTATATGATGACTCCCTTCCCCAATTTCAAACTTAAACTTGTCCTTTTTAACCATTTGCTCTTTACATGGATCCGCAATGTGCATGTAGAGCCGTGACTTCATGCTTCATTTGTATTGTATTTATGTATCAGTTTGAAAGAAAGTGTCGTTACATTACTGTGAGAATACAGAGTTATATAATGCTTCCATTTACAGCTGTCCCCACTTCCAGGCTCTACACGCAAATGGCTGACCGTGCAAAGGGCCAATTGCATACTTTGTCATGATCCCAATATTCTTAGTTGTAATGAGTGTGATATTTGTGACTGGACTGAAAGCACCCTGACTATTTATACTAGAGCATTATTCAAGTGACACTTCAGATTTTGTTTATATCTGTTTCAGTCTCTGTACAACCCCTCAACCTATGATCAGCAAAATTTGATATTCAACACTTAATCTTTACTACTCTGAGGCATTTTGACAAAACATAAAAATGGAAATAAAAAACAATTGTGACGAAAACTATATTTCGTTTCTTACTGAATACAAGATATTGAGGCAAACAACGCTTTCTGAAAGTAAAAAGAAAGTATAAACAAATTTTAAAAGTAACGCAGACTGTACACAAAAAATTTGGCCTCAATTTCGCTCAACTTTACAACTGTCATTCCTAATAGTAACACAGAAAAAGAAACGCTTGAAAAACTTTAATTTAAAAAGTTGCTCATTAAAAAAAAAGCTGCATATCAAAGTTTAGAATATCATAGGGCTATCCAAGGCACATTCATTATTGGTCATAAGGCAAAGTCAATTCATTTGGTTTGAAGCTAGTTCCAGAGAAAAGGTTGTTCTCGTCATCCTGTGTTTCTCCCCTTCTAAGGGTGTGTACCCAAACTGAGCGATTGGTGCTGGACATGGGGCATGGTGGTACTCCCTATAGTGTCTTCATTGTGTGCTTGGAATCTCAGGAATTCTTCAGATTTTAGAAAATTTTTAAAACAGGAAAATAGTGTGTTTAAGTATGAGAAAATATGCCCCCATATTGGCATGGTATAAACATGACATCTGGTGCTCGATATGAAGCATTCTGGTACCCCCTATCATGTCTTCATTCTAAGGGTGTGTTATCAAACTGAGGCAGAATGGGGCAACTAGTCAGGTCCCTTTGTGGTATGAGGAGTACTAGTATCCATGATTGCAACTGCACTCAGGGTACTAAACAACCATTGTGGCAGAATGATTAATGTATGTGGTACACACTTCTCAGAGTATACATCATGAACAAATAGACTCTACAAAATATTCCATACTTAAACTATAGAATTTTACAAACTATTCTTTAAAAAGTCATTTAGCATACTGCTGCTTTTGAAAAATAGTCTCAGAAAATATCCCTGTATTTGAGTTAACCGATTTATTTCTTAAACATGGTGAATCACTCCAAGAATAAATATTGTGAAAAATTCAAAGTATCTAACTTTTCTATTTTCAAAGTTAACTTTAAATTACTCTTTTAGTAAAATTAAAAATTATATTCCCACTTTTAATGCTTGCATTTTGTTGGATCAAGGCAATGTGAAATTTTAATATTTGGTACAATTACACAAAAGTGGAGTCTTTACGAGTCTTAAACATCGTTATTTCTCAAAATAAGATGTTTTTTAATTTAAGAGACAAAAGACTCCGTCCTCATCATGTTTGAAAGACAGATGGTGTTTATTATTGTGAATGACATTTAAAAGCCATTCTGGTTAAAAAAAAAGAAGCGGCGGCCATCTTTTTGGCAGTTGTCATGTGCTAACAAACAAAGGACGTCATAGGCTCAATTGAGCGCTAATAATTAACTAATCGAAAAGTAAATAATTCAGTTCAATTCATAGACTTAATAGGAATACATAGGGAAAGCAAACTTTTAACAGCTTAAGTTGAAGGAAATTCCCACTTTTGAGAGTTTTTTTTCTCAGCCTGCAATTCATTTTAGCATTCTTGAAGTAAATTCTAGCACATTGTGTTCAAAAATACTTTCAATTCATAATGAATGTTTTGACAGTTTTTCTTTACACATTTTGTTAATTCCAAACACTTGTGATTCTATGGAGGTCAAATAACCAATCCTGATTATATGTGAGGGAACCAGGCAGCACTGGTGCCCAACCAACAAGATTTTCAATGCAAATGTTGCACCGGTTTACGCAAGTGCTTTACCAGCGCTCAGTATTAATATAGTACAACAATTAAGCCTGGTGCCATACCACACACACTTCACAACACAAAATGTTCAATATGTGGAGACAGGTTACCGCCAGTCTCACACACTGCTATTGTACCTAAAACTGGTAACCCGTCATGTACTACCACACACTGGTTGCATTTTCATGTCCATGAGTAGAATGCATTAAACCGTTGCCTCCATTAGAACCATCGTTAAGAAGACACGATGAGGTATCAGCAAAGCCAAACTGAAAAGGTTTGGTTGGATTCTTGTTCAGATCTGTAAAGTAACGGCAGTATAAAACAAACCAATGAAATATAATTCTGATTTAACAATGAGAACATATGAGGCACTAGATGACAGCAGGCTTACAGGGTTATTTGAAATATTTTGCATGGTTTTAAAAACCTTTAAATGCGGGGGTTAACACCAGGAATTACACAAATGCAGGACGGTTCCACTAGTTACTGGCTCCCAAGTTAGCCAACATGTTGGATTGACTAGGGGGGGATGTTGGAAACCTTTCAACCTAGCACAGCAAGTCATCTGGGATTCTGGAAGCCTGCTACAAAGAACAGATGGCTCCACTTTATCAGAGGGTTAGATCTGGGTAGGTCTGTATGTCTATACAATTTTGTGCACAAAGTATACAAGTGAAAATATTTTTCAGCCCCTCAAAAAAGGGGGCGGGGATTACGCAACTCTGGGAACTGATCCCCTCTTACATGTTGAATGGTCCAGTTTAGGATATCAAGGACTTTGACTTCGCCAGGGCATTGCACTTTGGAGAAAACAGTGAAATAACTCAAATGTGCCTTGAGTTAGTGTTACCAAGCTTAGACCAAGCACCATTTCTGAGGACAATGAATTTAACTGGCAAGTCTGCTGCCACCTAGAATCCATAAAAGTCACTAATTAAGATAAGATTAATTACTCTAGTTAAGATAAGAATGATTAACTCACAAGACAAATCACAATGCATTGGGATTCACTCACCTGAAATGGCCAGACGCATCCTCCTTCTTGCACCGAAGGTTGTTATGCCAAGCTCTTTCAGGTCATTGTCAGTCAAGGTCAGGAAAGTTGAGAGGTCAATCTAAAAGAGCAAATATGAATTTAATTACATATTTTGGCCTTAAGTGTATGGTTTAATTTTAAATGACCACAGTAGAAATACTTAAGTATTTGGTTATATTTATGTACATGTTTAATAATTTAAAAAGTTGTCAGTGGCAGTAAAGTTTACAAATCATATTCACCAAGGTTTTCTCAAAGGTAAGACAAAAAGAAATCAAATAGAGATATAAGTAATTCATTTTTTCCCAAATTATATTTGAAAACATATCAAAGCAGATGCAATACATTAACAAAAACCAAATACCTCACCAAAATATGAAAAATGTATCATGCACAAAGCAGAGCACAATAACAATAGTTCAGACAAGATAAAACAATTGCAATGTGTGCAGAGCTCATAACTAATAACAGTTCAGACAAGATAAAACAATTGCAATGTATGCAGAACTCCCAATCAATAATAGTTCAGACAAGACAAAAGAATTGCAATGTATGCAGAGCTAATAATGAATACAAGTTCAGACAAGATAAAAATAAAACAATTGCAATGTATGCAGAGCTCATAATCAATACAAGTTCAGACAAGATAAAACAATTGCAATGTATGCAGGGCTAATAATCAATACAAGTTCAGACAAGATAAAACAATTGCAATGTATGCAGAGCTCATAATCAATAATAGTTCAGACAAAATAAAACAATTGCAATGTGTGCAGAGCTCATAACTAATAACAGTTCAGACAAGATAAAACAATTGCAATGTATGCAGAACTCCCAATCAATAATAGTTCAGACAAGATAAAAGAATTGCAATGTATGCAGAGCTAATAATGAATACAAGTTCAGACAAGATAAAGATAAAACAATTGCATTGTATGTAGAGCTCATAATCAATAATAGTTCAGAAAAGATAATCAATTGCAATGTATGCAGAGCTCATAATCAATAAAAGTTCAGACAAGATAAAACACTTGCAATGTATGCAGAGCTCATAATTAATAATATTCAACTCAAGATAAACCAATTGCAATTATATCCTGTACAAAGCAGAGCTCATAATTAATCATAATCAAGTCAAGATAAAACAATTGCAATAGATAGTGCTAGCAATAGTGAAAAAGATAAACTGTTGACATACATTATAAATAGAGGAAGAAATTAATGACACTGAGAGTATTTCGAATTAGCTTTTGGTCCAGAGAAAACGGATAACAACTCAATAGAATATAAACATAATAAGACAGGCAAGTATTTAACAAAGTTTCTGGTTCACACATCAAAACATCATTGTATACCAGAAGTATAATGCTATTGGTTACATTTCATTTCCTTTTTGATTTATATGCCAGTAAGCAAGAATATTTACCTCTTGTTGTTGAAAGACGTCAGCGTATTTCCCCAACCCAAGTTTGAAAAACAGATCCCCCAGATCAGGTTTAGTGGTCGCTGTTTGAGACGTACTGTCCCCGCTTGGCCACAGACCTTTGGTTTGTCTCGGTAAGGAAGACTCATCGATGTAGTTACTACAGCTGAGGTTGGTGTATGTGACTGAAAATACAAACATGAAGAAAACATTAACATTATTCTTCAATTTTTTATTTTATGCTCGAAAATTATTCACACCAACAGCCTGCTCATTTCAATAGTTGTTTTACTAGCTGTTTTTAATACTACCTTAAACAATATAAACAAGCCCAAAATGACACCTACAACCTTTTGGAAGAGAGTCTCATAGGGCCTACAAAAGACAGAATTAAGAGAAAACCGTGACAATTCGATTTTGTAGCATAGGGGCAAGTAGGTTGTTAGACAAATGATTGGCAAACACTGGTTTTCAAGTAGCAGAATGAAGTGTGATATTGGATTTCATCGGCCAACCTTTCTTTTTCCTATTGGCTGGGTATTCTCCGGGTGCTGCAGATGTCTGCAGTTCACGCTGCAGTGAGTTCATTGAATCGTCTGAAGGACTCAACTGATCAGGTGGCCAGCTGCTTTCTGTTCCGTCCATCTCTGTTTCTTCCTTCAAAGAATTCTGAAAATAAGGTTACATTTCATTTCAGTCTTGTTTGATTTTCACTTCAATGTGTATTTGAATTCTGTGAAAAGAAAGCACAGAGTAGGTTCCAACCAAATCACAAGTTTTCCAATCAATTGGAAATTAAATGCTTCTTCGTGGGAAAAGTTTTTTATTATTGAGGTCAAAGTATTGATCCCTGTGGAACTCCCTGCCAAGAAGCAATGATGTTGCAATTTTTTTCTCTCAATGGATTAGGTCATTTCTGTTAGCTCTAAGATATTTGTAAAGGTTTAATATCTAACCAAAATACAGTCACAAGTCTCTGTTATATCTTTTATATTACAGGACCAAGCATTGATCCTTGAGGAACCAAAGCCATACCTCGTAAGTAGTTGGAAGTTTCTCTCTCTGGAACAAAGAGAACCCATTTGGTTTACGCTGCTCTCTAATAGCCGACTCTGGCATGGACTTGGAGAATCCCAAGCCACTCCAGGTATCTGTTGGTCGCCTCACTTCACTAACAATTGGCTTCCTCTTCATAGCTGAAGGGAGAGTAAAACATCATAAGAAAACATTTCACTTCGAATTTCACTGACAAGTTTCAAGCAGATTGAATACGAGCAAAATGCAAAGCCAACTGACTGCAACAAGATGCATCAGCTGGGAATATTTTATTCTCAGACCCAGAACGAACCTTTATTCGCGAGTAACTTCTTGTGGTTATAGTCAACAGAGTAAGATGTTGATGTCGACTGTAAGGTTAGCCTGTCCATCTCTTCTTGTCGTTCTTGTTCTCTGTCTCCTCCCCATTCTCGTTCCCGTTCCCAGTCTCGTCTCTCACAGCGAGGAGCTCGCTTATCTGAACTGTCAGAGTCGCCTCCTGATTCAGATGACCGTCGGCTGTTTGTGCTGATGAGAGATAATAGAAAGGTTGCAATGTGACGTAAATCAGCCATCTTTGGGGGCAATTTGGAGCACACAGTCATGCGATTGGCGTGAGAACGGCATGCAGCACAGGCACATTTCACAAAACTCAATGCACAATTGGTTAGAAAACAGCGCGGCTGCGTTAACAATTTGAGCACTTGACGCGCCTGAAAGACAAAATGCAATTTGCCCGTAAAGATGGCGTCTATTGGGAACTATCTACAAAATGTAGGATGTTGAAACCTGCCATTGTTAAGGCAATGTTAACTGTAACGCAGAGTCTGCAACTTAAGATGTTATATTAACTCGTTGTTTCTTGAATGAAATAAAGTACCAAAAAACGCAAGCAGGCCTGGAATTAAACAGATGTCACAGAAGCCTTGGTCTTGGCCTTGGAGCCCCTTGAAAAGTTTCCCACAGACCTTAAGATTTGACAATGGAAGTGCCCCTTGCAAAATGAAAATGGCTTTGCCCTCTCACATGAAATTCCAGGCTTGCCTAAGCTTCTCCTATTCTAGTACAATTCATAATCAAAGGAAACCTTTAAATCAACTGAAAACAAATTATCCTTTTCAATCTTAGAGTGAACAAAAGAATCTAGAGACCCAGTACATGATCTCTGGAATAAAGTACGGTGATACGCTTTAAAATTCTCTCACAGTAAATTTTACTTAAAACTTGTGTTGGTGTACAGGTCCTTCAAAAATCTTGTAAAAATGACTGGTTTCGGAGACGATTATTTAAGTATCCAGGGTCATTGAAACTCACTGTAAAGCTAGTCCCCCTCCAGGCGCAAATCCTAAGTTAGCATCAGACAATAAGTTCATTGTTCCCCTGCCTCCGGATCCAATCAACACTCCGGATAAGTTCCCACTGCTGTTATTTGGAGAAATTTTATTTTGTAGGTAGCCAAGGTCCACCAGGTTGGATGATGTCCCCATCTTTGGGTTGTTGTTGTTGTTGTTGTTGACACCTTGCAGAGAGGTGATGGGTGGGGTCGTTGTCATGGTGATCAGGTCAATGGGACTGTTGCAGGGACTCTGGGCGGGGCTGGTGCTGCTACTTGTGTTGCTATGGTTACTACTCATCACTATAGAAACAAATCCAAATAAAAATGATGTCATTACCTTTTGCTGAGCCTTGGAATAAATCAGCTATATGTATGAACAGATTGTTTGAACAACACAATTTACGCATTGACAAGTGAAACATGAAAACAATAAATTTTGTTATGTATTTTACCCTTTTCTTTAGCAGGACTTGAGATCTGCCTGTCCAGCTGCGATGCTTGAGCAATATGCTCGGTTAGCTCAGCTCCTCCACATGAACTAATTAATTTGGCTGCCCGGTCAGCCATCTCTAGTCTCGCTAACTCTGTCGACAGAAGTTTAGGGTCTCCTTGAGTCAATCCTGGTGGTGGGGAGGTTGGGTGTGTTACTTGACGAGGGGAGGGGTGGGTGATCCTTGCCTGCTCTGGGGTGGGGTGTACCCCCCTATGCATATCAGGGTGTGGCAGCCTGCTTTGAGGGATGTAAGTGAGGTGTTGCTGGTCTGTCGCCATTTTGGTTGACACTAGTAAATTGTGGGGTTCAGGGTGGGTGTTGACTCTGTGTTGAGCTGACTGTAGTATGACCCTTTGTGGCACTATGTGATGCTCGGTGTTAGGTACCGTGTTTGTCACTGCTGACACAGGTGCCGAGACTACATAGGTTCTCACAGTATCAGCTGCTGATTGAGGGGTGCGGTGAACTCCGATACTCTGAGCTATTGTAGAGACAGGTGCTTGGTTGACCAAGGGTGGGGGTGATGTGGGTGTGCTCGTTCTGGCGAGGTGGAGGCTGGGATTGGGGTTTAGGCCGGGGTTATGGGTAGGGTTTGAAAGGGTTTGGGCTGTTGTTGTGTGGGGGTTTGGAATGGATTGTTGGGTGTTATGGTTTTGGGAAAGGAGAAGGGGGTTTAGGGTTTGCTGGGAGATGAGAACTGGAGTTACCGTAGTTGGGAAATCTGTTAAAGAAATTCACAATAAATTATTATTATTATTATTATTATTAATTTGACCAAAACAAACAAAACACAATTACAAAGGAGCAAATACAAGAAGATGAATAAAGAAGTAAACCAGACAAAAGCAAAACAAGTAAGCAATAGAAAACAAATAAATAAAGTAAACATAATGATGATAATATTGAGTTTGAATGTCAAAAATATTTTCTTCCAAAACAAAGAAAAACAGCTGTAATAAATCTTTCTACAAGTTCATGAACCACTGTCTTACTATTTTGTTGGGATACAGCAGGCCAGGCCAAACTCCCTTGACCACTGATTGAGTTCCTAGGACTCTGAAGTGGGCTAACTCTGGACAAGCCATTAACACCATTCATGGACAGAAGACCTGCTTTCACATTTAGGACATTGGAGTTTAGAAGACCTGCATGAAAAACAAAAGACAATAAACCATTAATTAACTTAGATATAAAAATACAACCCCCACCATACCAAAAAGCCCAGTCATAGGCTTTAACAAAACAGCTTAAAAAGCGCCTCTCATGGTTTAAGGGAAAGACAAGGGGCGGAGCTATGGAGTCTGAAGGACGGGGGTCATAACTGTGGCCTGAGTAACCATTATGAATGCAGATATTGAGGTGTCGTGGCCGAACGGTCTAAGGCAGTGGACTCAAGTTCCGTAGTTTACAGAATGTGGGTTCAAATCCTGGCCTGGTCAGTCACGACACTTCTTGAGCGAGACACTTTATCATAATTGCTTCTCTCCGACCAGGAATACAAATGGGTATCGACACAAGCTGGGGAGTAACCTGCCATGGACTGGCATCCTGTCCAGAGGGGATTAGAAATATTCTCAGTCATTTAATGCCAATGAAACCGGATATAAACACCACCCTTACGAGCCATATTGGCTCGGGACAGACTTCACTTTTACAAAGCAGATGCTGGATAACTTCTGGCCTGACAGGGAGAAGACCTCTTCCTCACCCCTGGCTCCACCACTGAAGAAACTTACCAAGATTTGTTACATTGATTCCAGTCAGGGGTAAGGACGTACCGTTCAGTCCTCGCGTCGTGCTGTTACAGTTTGCAGCACAGCTTTCACACTCTTGTCCTAGCAAGGCCTGCCTCGCTCGGTACATGTTGGCTGCGTTACGTTCGATACTCTTCACTATGACGGACTGAGAGGAATCACATACAATCAAGTTTAGCCAGCAACTAAAACAATCTCAGTTGGAAAAAATGCCAACTTCAATCATTCTTTTTGAGACCTAGGACCCGTTTCCAAAATCAGTGACTGGAAACTCCCCTACGAGCATGCACCCTCAATTAGCTAATTTTAACCGATCGATATTATTAACATGGTTTGTTCTATTTTTTGTGTGTGACTACAATCCCGGCCAAAATGCTAGGGCTAACCGGCAATAAATATAACCCTCCCCCACCCCCCACCCAATGTTGTTATCATTTTAGATATATTTGCTTAGATTTGTTTTCCAAAATTAAGATTGGATTAATAATCGAGTCACAGTGGTTTGGGTTACTTTTTATTAATCTTGACCATTTCAGAAGGAGTTTGTCTCGTCATCTGATTCCAATAGTTGTTCTTGCTTTTCCGTTACTGTTCCCTTGAATCATTAGTAATGGAACAGTAAGAATTATTGCTTTATTGTATTGTTGCATGTTGAAATATTGGCCGAATATATCATAGCATCGAGTACTGTAATAATAATAAGCATCCAAGCTGGAGTGAGACTGTGCAATGAAAGTCAACATTGATCAGGGGCGGTGGACAACGAGTTGCAACCAGTCCATCAGATTTTTCACTTCCCCATATTTCATAATATAAAGGGATGCTTTTCAAAGCTGAAAATCCAGACCACTTAGAGAGATTTGTGACTGATCCTCAGGCATTTCAACTAGGATTTGGCCTGGGGACCACTGTTGAGGAAGAACGCTGTTAGCAAGCATCAATACCATCTCAAACTTCATGATTACTCACCTTACTAGGTTGTCTGGGCTTTGGTTTAATGCTGATAAATACATCAAGTTGTTCCATTAACTGAGCTAACTTTGTTGCTTCAACTTCTACCTCATCTCTGACATCAAACATGAGAACCAGAGGCAGACATCCCTGCAGGTAGAAACATTCAAATCATCATCAAACCAAAAGATTAAATTTTACCCCTGGAGATGCAAAACCAACTCAACACAAACATCAAGACTAACAGAGCTTGGGCAACCTGAACGTTTTAAGTCACGTTAAGAGTGTCTTAACATTTCACCGCTGTCTTTCTTTAAATGTACATGTAGTCAAATCGACAAGAATATTGGTAGTTATGGTTGATTTAATGTGACTCAGGGTCGCCCTGCCACTAGACTCTCTTCTCATCCCTTTATGTTTATCTGTTCCTCGTTGTAAAACAGAATCACATAAGTCTTTTTATTTTCAGCGGATATTCCCAATCTGGAATCAACATCCTCTGATAGCCAGATCTGAAGTTATTTTTATCATCATTTAAGAATCGTCTGTTTCATTTTTTCAGAAAAAAAAAAAAGTTGTACATTTGTATATTCTTTTATTTTCTCGGTTATAGTTATTTTTTGTGGAATGTACCTTTTAATGACTCGTATAAAATAAGAAAAAAAAAACTTGAAACCTATTCTTCCTTTTAAAAACAAGTATGACATTTCAAATTATGCACCAATAAGAGCAAACTATTACAAACTTTTTCAAAACAAAAACTAAAAAACTGACTTAAAAAAAGGATGCGTTTAATTTGTTGATAACTGACCATAAGAAGATGTCTCGCTATGATGACAGAGTCTACAGGTCCCGAGATGAAAACGGTACTTTTCCGTTGGGCAGTATTAGGATCTGGGAAGTGAATGGTTGCGTTGGTACCCTGCATGATCTGTTTGACGTTCAGACCTCCTCGTCCGCTCATAAACTGATGATGCTGTGGTGCTATTTCAATCTGGGTGCTGACTGGAAGAGTAACCTAAAATGAAGAAAAAAAACTTGTTATTATTATCATTATTATCATTACTATTATTATATATTTCTGGTAATGAAACCAAGGATGCCTCAAAAGTGAGCTTAGTAACTGTAACTTGCAAGCCTGAGGTTCTTTTCTGTCCTATACCAATCCTAGTACATGGGACCTATGTAGCAAATCATCATCTGTTTTGAAGAGAAATCATGCCTGGAAAATTTAGTGGAATGAATTTGTTCAATCTGGAACGTTTTCGTGTTGTAGTTTCCATAGAATTATCAGACTCATTTGGGGCTCGATATGGGGCATGGTGGTACCCCCCCTTCTTTCTATTGTGTCTTCATTGTGTGCTTGGAACCTCAGGTATTCTTTAGAGGATTTAACGGGGGGGGGTACTTCGGTACAAGAAAACAAGTGTTAAAATATGGGAACATGGGGGGTTACCCTCTGCCACCATATCAAGCATGGTATAAACAGACTCTCTGGTTTTTATGCTTGTGGACAAAGCAAGTAAGCTACAAAAATGGGTAAATAACAGTCACAATGTTCACAATCATCAAAAGTTTGATGAATTCTTGTTTGACTTACCCCTAAGTTTCCAATGAGATGCTCCATCAATCTTAACGTCCCCTCCTTAATACCTGCAGCATTACTGCTAGACCCTCTGACGGTCACCGTTGTGGAATACCCCCTCGCTCTTTGCTTCATGTTGACGCCAATGTTGTACACCTGGACGATTTGTTGGATTGTTGGTGAGTTGATGTCTGGTGTGGGATTGTTGCTGATTGGGAGCTCAAACACAAGGACCAATGGCAATAGCTCCTACGTCAAAAAAAAGTTAGAAAATGGTTTAGAACTGGTTGTCGTGTTTATCTGAAATGAATGAGATTGGACAAAAATTCCTGGAAAATGCCGTGTGGGTCTGGGTACCCCCCTATTCTTGATTCAGAAAATCTCAGATTTACAATGCAGGTGGTTTACAGACGGTCCTACACCAGAAATACACAACTACACGTTTGGAAACAATGGGGACTAGTTATTTCTCTCTTCGGTGATTGATTTACCTCTTTCAAGAAAATTTGAAGGCAGAAGGAACTTTTGAGAAAATCCTGAAAAATCACATGCCTGCAGAAAACATGAATCCGTTTCTGAATATTTGGATCACATTACAAACAGTACAACAAGAACAGGTAACCAATTTGATTGGAAAATCAAAATGCAGTCTTGTGACTTATAAAGTAAATGCCATTCAACATATTAACAAACAAAAATCTGAAAATGAAAATTTACTACACAATCAATGCACAGGTCAGATTAGCACAACAGACAAACGAACAGTTGAGTAACATTTCCATTATTATTTCAATAAACAATTTATATAAAACCGTACTGACAAAACAAAGACTTATAAGTTCGTTACCCCCACCCCCACCCATTACTGCCATCAAAGGGTGGGTTAGTTACTAGGTAACAATGTAAACAAACATCAAAATAATAATTCCTATTGGAGGGTAAGAATGACCCAATTGTCCGGCTCAACAAGAACTATCTTTGGTTGTGGTTTTACAAAGGTACCTCTGTGGTTTGGGATTAAATCATGAGCTATTGTTAGAATCCTTGTGACAAGCGGAGCTGCTCTTGTATGGTGGCGGTGCAATACAAACACACTTTGAAGTTATGTATAAACTATAAGATAAGCGATTCCTCACTGGTTGCCACGCCTAGTATACTGTCACCTACAACATTTCAGTTTCTGTTACAATGTTCTCCCTTAACAGTGGTCCGCTTGCCGGATACCAGTTAAAACATCTAAGGACCAGTACAAATTCTCTCTAAGTGGTCCGCCTGACGAGTTCAGTGTTGAAAAGCATCCATATTTTATATGAGGTAGGCACCAGTGAAAAAGCTGGTGGACTACTGTAACGTGAAACTGACTAGTCTGGCTGGCTAAGTCACTGACAAATTTAAAGGAACTATACTATTAACATTTATCATTTGAGTACATGAAAACGTCACAAGCAGTCATGGGTAACAGACCAAGTGAGGGCCCTCCCCATCCAGCTCCCTAAAACTTAACTAAAAGACACCTCTACCAATTGAAAATCAGTATTAATTCAGTCATGCAACAGTCATAAACAAATTTACCAAGCAGGAACCATCCATCCATTAAGTCAAACTCAAGTAGCTTGCTAAGATTACCAAAAGCCTCCTTCCTTATTCCCCGCCTAAATTGTGCGTAGAAATAATCGACACAAACAAATTCTTTCAAATATCACTCTGCACTAATGCTAAGAATAGAAACTAAGTACCCGGATCTCTGACAAACGCGTCAAATTTCACTAACAGTCGCACCTACATGTCAAAGTTTACTCGTGGTAATGACTAAAACAACAAGCGCAGTTTGGGGCTCCGAAGATGCGGTGATCGCGTAAGTGGTGGACAGTTTGTCCGACAGCCGGGTATTTACAGCAAAAGTGACATCATTAGTGTGGAGTGCTTTTTTCCCTGGTGCTTCTCTTACCCTGACTTTAGCCCTAGCTTGTTCCACTCCGCCAATCTGCCCAGCGATGGAGACTTGGTTGCTCTTCTCTTGCTGAGAGCCTCTGTTAGAATCCGGGAAGTGAATATGACATCTTGTGTCCTTCATGACCTTCTTAATGATGTTCCCTCCCTTCCCGATGACGTGGGAGTGTTCTGTGTATGATACATCCATCTTCAAGGTGACTCTGTTACTCTGTGGAGAAGAGAAGAAGAGCTTTGAGTCGTCGGAAAATAACGAGTGGGATTCGAACCTGGTTGCTCCTTACAAGAACTAAAAATTGTTTTCTTGATAATCTGACAGTTCCTAAAACTCACCTTTGTGTCCAGAACTGACATGATTTTGTCTTTGGCTGCAGATATATTCTCAATCTTTCCAGTCACTTTGATGTGGGGATCTAAAGAAAAAAAAGAAAAAAAAAGGCAATTCATTTTTGTTTTCTGAAGTGACCAGAGCAAAATGACAAATATATAAATAAATAATAATGAACACAAACAGTATCTTTCACATCAAATCAGGTCTGCGTCTTGGAGGAGCAGTTTTGATATTTGGCGTTTTGAAATGTTACCAACCCATGGCTGGAATCTCATTCTGGTCAGGCAAAGATACTCACTCATGAAAAAGATCATTTTGATTTCAGAATGGCTGCAGAACCACTGCTGGAAATGGCAATTGTTGACAAAACAAACACATTCCGGCAGCTCCTTGCCCTTGTGGAATCCCACACTTATCAACACCTAAGTTAGGGGGCCATTCAGAATAATCAATGTTTAAAAAATTTCAATCTTTTTTCTAAATTGCTTTGACCTATCCAACCACCCCAACTTAAGATTTGTAAAATATTGACTGGCTATTTATCATACCCTCAGCACTGAAGAACAAAGTAATGCCACAAATGAAGCAGATATTTTAAACAAATGCTCTCCCAGTTCAGGAGCTTTCAATGGCTATTTCTGGCTTCCAGCATGCAACTTTGCAGCTGGAACAGAAGAGGAAATTCTAACCAACTCCTCATTGGGAGCGGAGATTGGCAATCAAAACAAAAAGTTGACCAATAACGACTGAACTTCACAAATAAGACAGACAATCTTGAAGAGGCCTCTGTGTAGTATTATTTTTTCCCTTACATCTCCCTCTATTATTTGAATTGAAAACTGAATTTCGATTTTTAGTTAATTCTTTTGACCCCCCCCCCCTCCACAAAAGGATCAACATTTCAAACAATTATGATTCTGTATAGCCCCCTATGGTTGGTATTTCTGTCAAACGGGAGAAAGCTTAACACTGCAAATAGGTACTTTCGATAAAGAACCGCATGTAAAGCTGATTACAATATCACTCTCAGTTAGAGAAGGATGAACATTTTCATTCCAAACCATGGACAAATTTCGACCATATAAAAATTGACCAGAAAAGTCTGCAACACTTCTCACAGAAATAATAAATATGCAAGAAAACCAGTGCACAGCAACAACAACAAAAACAGACAACATTGAAAACGGCAAAAGCTATTCTGCTAGAGTGCATGTTGACATGTATAATGCTGCATTATGTTCAGTCTGCGGGTTTACACAGTCGCGACATCAACTATGAATCAAACATTCAACCCCTACGATCAATCACAAAACCTAGACCACTCGGTATGTTGGGCAATCTTTACAAATCTGGCTGATAAAAGTCAGCCATGCAATATTCTTAAAAAGGCTTTTGGAAACAGTAATACGCAAGGCATGCCAAACACAAAATAGAACAAATATTATAAAGTCTGAGGAATGAAATTAACCACGTATTCTATAAAGGTGTAGAATACACAATTTGGTTTTACCCTTACACCGATGTGTATTAAGCACTGTATACTCAGTACTTTCCCGAGTTCTGTGAACAAAAATCCCTGACCTTTGCATTGCTAGAGCAGATGTCTTATCACTAGACCACCGAGCCTGCCCGGCAGCTAGAGGCGGTTCGAATCCTATATTTTAGCAGCGGGTACCGCAATGATTTAATAGATGTCAATTTTGCATCAGGGAAAAAGAATATTTAATTTGTTTTTACCCTTACACCGATGTTTGTTTGTTTGTGTTTTTTTCACAGAACTCGGGAAAGTACTGAGTTTACAGTGCTTAATACACAATGGTTTAAGGGTAAAAACAAATTATGTATTCTTTATCCCCGATGCAAAATTTACATCTAATAAAAAGATGTAGAAGTTACAACATTTCTAGATTAACATTATCATGCGCCCTATTTTGTGATTTGTTTTACGTTTTTGTAAATTTTCTCCCTTATCCATTGAAGATTTTTGCTTTGGTTTGTTGGTTTTACACTCAGTTTTTGTTTTGTGATTCATTGCTCTTCTTAATTACTCTGTATTTTACTGTTTTACTTTTTAATGTTTGTATAAAGGGCCCTTAGGGTTGGCATTTGTATTACTGATAAGGCTACCCTGTCTAAATTAAACTGCAAATAAATGAATAAACATATAAAAATTGTTTTCATAAGAATAGTTTGAAAAGGGGGAAAGTAAAAACAAATAAATATTATCAAAAGTAGATTGGCTTACAATTGTTTTCCCCAAACACTGTGAAGTCATCAAATCTTTTAGTTGTGACAGTGAAAGAATTGAGTAATTTTGGCTGATGCTGTTTAACTCATTTTCAAACAATTTTTTGTTCAGTACTTGATTGCTTCTTGATTGAATGTTTATGCAAGACGCTACATGTACATGTTACTTTCAATATCATTGTATACTTGTTTCTAGATACCTGTAGTGTGACACTTTGATGTATTGGTTGGTGGTTGGTGTGTTGGATGACACGTCAAATAGTTCTGTGAGTCTTCACTGTGTTGTTCCATGACTAATCCTGGTGTCTTATCTTCCTACATAAAGTGTTTTTTACATTAAGGATGACGGAGTGTTCCTCCCGACTGATTATCTAGTTGGATCTGAGGCAGAATTCTTGTCAGCGAAGATCATTGCATTGGTGACACTTCTGTCTTTTCCAAGGTTCAACTTTATAAAGAGTTTGTGCACAGTCTCTCACAAAACAGTCTACAAACAGTCTTCACTCCAATCACAGCCAAGTTCCTCTTGATCTAAGTTATTTTGGTTGATTTGTAGAGTAGCTCCTCAGAACAGGGTCCAATCAAGTTTCCATAACTTCCTGACCAGTTGTCATCCACAGATAAGGGTCTCCTGGAGAAGATTTCACTGCATGAGAACACCTCTCGATCGCTCCAAGAGTTGTTTACAAACTTCTTAGTCCAAGAGTGTTTACAATTTCAAAAAATGTTTGTCAACATTCCAATGCAGTTCCAAGACAAGCCACTAATAAACTTCATGGTGATCGTAAACTTCACAGAAAGTAACACACAACCGTAATATTCCCCCTGCAATCTCATCCCTCTGTACAAATATGTTCTACTGTGTTAAAAACGCAAGCGTTCCAACACAAACACCAGTAGTTCCGATCTTAATAACCACACAAGGAGACTTGTGTGCACATGAGCACCTCTAGCCAGCACCATCTATAATAGAGTGACCTCTGAATGCGTTGACTCGTTTCTTTTGTGCGCTGGTATTAAAATCAGCGCTGGCTACCCCATTCATATGATCCGTGGTTAGGGGCAGGTTTTCTAAAGGTTCTAGCTGAACAGGTAAATGAACTGAGAGTTTGCCTATGCCCAACTAAGGGTGCTGTTGGTTCAGACAATAAAAGACAAGATTTAAAAACATGTAGCCATTTCGAGAAGATTGAAGGATAATAGGTGGAACAAGGAAGTGTTTGGGATTGCAGCACCGCTGGCATCTAGGAATTGTTCAGTTGTATGTTGAGAATAATAAAGTTTAGTTGTCTATTGTACTGGCTCATCTTTGGCTTGATTCAACGTGGTATGTTAGGACTTGTTTCACAGAGTCACACAAGAAAGTTCTTCCTTATTTGACCAGATTTTGAAAATGTGCGACGCAATCTAGAAGGCTATGACGTAAACTACAATAATCTTTACAAGGTCTGCCTACACTATAATGTGTATTGAGAAGATCTTGTCAAAAAGATAAATTAATGACTCAATGAATCTCATGCCTTCTTTTGTTGTCCCCTGCTGGGCTGCGACTAAGTCACAATTAGGCTGTGATTTAAGAAAAGTAGGTGCGGCGGGAAACAATTTTGTTTCCTTCTTTGGAAGGCTAAAAGGCGGAAGAAGTGATCACAAAATTGTTTTTCAAAATGTCAGAGTTTGACATCAGGAAGTAAATAATCAGGCGCGAGGTATGAACAGAGATTGGATCAATGATGAAGGCCGATGAGTTATTGTCATCACAAAACATGATCATTTCTACCTGATGAGACCAAGGTAGAATCTTCCAAAACAAAGATTTTTTTCTCGACACTTCAGGGCAACACAATAAAAGCAAACCCATTATGACATTCTATATTTTCCAGGTCTGTTTTCCAAAGCCTCATCACGACTCTTACAAAAGGCTGCGCAATGGTCGGCTTTTGTAAAATGAAGAACTTTTTAAAATTTAATATTTGAAATAAGAAGTCGCATCCCCTTACAGTGATCCCTACTGCCGCTTCCCAGGTTGTATTGTAAACTTGGGTGTGATCACTGGCTACACAGCAATTACAGGTTGAATGGCTTCTGACTGGCAGCCCCGAAAAAAAAGGTATTGAAACAAATTGGGAGACTGCCAAAAAATGGGCTAGAAAGGTTAGTTGGTAGAGCGCCTGTACATTACTTATTTTTATTCATATTAAGTATTTCTGATAATGAAACCAAGGACGCCTCATAAGTGAACTTAATCACTGTAGCTCTCAAGCCTGAGGAAACCTGTAAACGAGGGTGCTTGTGATGTGAACCAGAAACACCAGGGTTAACCCCTACTCTTCCATGATAAGTGTTCGGGGTTCTTTCACGTGCACTACAAATCTTAGTACACCGGAACTACAGATTAACATCCTATCCAGAGGACAAAGCAGTTATATACATGTATGGCAAAGTATCTTGCTCAATGACACAAGTGCCACAACCAGGACTAGAGCCCACACTCTGCTGATCAGAAACACCAGAGCTTGAGTCTGGTGCTCTTAAACACATGCCCACCACACGCCTCAAGGTCGCAGGTTCACGTCACGCTATTGTACATTTGTCTTTGTTCTACCCCAAACTTTAAAAAAAATTTACCCAGTCAGTTTCCTGCGTCGTTTTATTACTTGAAGTTATATGACAGCGGGTTTCTTAAAGACAGAAGAGAAATCCAGGGTTCTTCTAGATTGCTCTGGTGGTGACTGGTACCACACAAGGAATGATGAAATGCAATCCTCCTACAGTCTTCAAACCCCCAAGGAGCTTCTTAGAAAAGCTTTGTCTCTATTCATTGATCAGGGAATACTTATGAGAGATTTGACCTCATTAAGGAGGATTAAAGAATTCAATCTTACCTCAGAATAGCATTGAGCAAATTGAATAGAGTTTATGGTCTCCGTGATAAAAAAAAAACCCACAGCAACTTTACTAACACCACCGGTGAAATATAGAAATGAAAGGCAACAAGAGGACGGGGAAGTAACAGACTGAAACATAGGCTTGGATACAAGGGCAATTAGGGTTTCGTTTGGTGCAGAGGGCACGTTGTTAGGGATCATCCAAAAGAGGAGGTAGAAATAACAGAATTGTTTGGTTTTTACCCATGCATAAAACAATTTGTTTAATTCTTTTCTCTAGGACCGCATTTCTTAGACAGGAATCATTTCTCAAAAAATTGCACATTATCAACAGCTGCAGTGCTTCGTACCAAGAAAGTTTTTATGGTCATTATTTTTTCGGACAATGGAAATATTAAAATATGCCAGCGCGTGCTGACAGCGGCCCTCACTGCATTGCAGAGGTAATGCATCTAATCAAAGCGTATACTGGCTAAATGCCAGGCAGACGTAGAGCTTTAGATTCTGGTAGCCCAGACACTGTTAACTATCATTGTCTGAGGTAAAATGTAGGCTATCAACAAGTGAAAATATTTTGAAGATGATCGGAATGTTGATTGGAAACAGTCTAAAAGTGTTGGCTAAACTGGTACTAGCAGAAAATAGTTAATGGCCTGACGTTTTAACCCTATAGCTGAGTCTTTCTCATAGGCTTTCTCAAGAAAGGCTCTGCTGGTATTGAAACATCAGCCGTCGATTTCACCAAACTCTTCCTAACTTAGGATTAATCTTAGGACTTAGGACGAGTCCCAGCCTTGCACTGTAACATGTAAACCTTAAGATTAATCCTAAGTTAGGACTAGTTACTCGTCCTAACTCGAGATAGGATTAATCTTAGCGTTTCGTGAAATCGGCTGCAGGCTGTTATATTTTTTTTTTTGCATTTATACAATAGGTCCTTTCGGTTGGTAAGCAGTTTGCAGCTAAGCTAATTCTATTTTCTCGTTCAAATTTATATAATGTAGGCATTTTGGTAAAAATTGTTTAGATTTAGATTTATTTTGTAACGATACCACTACCAGGATGAGATTTTATGAAAGTGAACAATCCTGAAAACTGGATGACAATGTCCTCTTGAAATGATTCTCTCTGAATGTTAAGAATGTTACATGTTAGAGGTTTACAGACTCTCTACATCATTTCAAATAGATATCTGAAGGTCTGGTCATAACAAGGGCCAAGTCTTTCCATCTCTGTGTTGGCAAGTTTGCCTCTTAAGAAAATCCGAAGGTGCTGGAAGATCAGTGAAAAAACCTGAAATCAGGAAAAAATTCTGACAAACCAAATCCCTGCTATGCAAAAGGTCCGTTGACAAGGATAAGGAAAGATAAACTAGTAAAATGGTATTCTTAATTGTGAAAATAAACTTGCTGGTTTTGAGGCATTGTATGGTGAGGTATCAATGTTATTTCAGTTTGCAGTGTACATCTACTTTGTGAAGATTTCTTCTTGATCACTTGTCATGCTATTTATTCTAGCTTGATCAAAACAAAAAATCAAGCTGTAAAAGTTGCTCAATTCGTCCAAGAAATATTAGAACAAGTTGACTCATAACTTTACAGGTGTTTAACTCTATTTTTTAAAATAAATTTAACAATCAATATGTACTGGAATGTCAAACCAATTACTGGATAAATCTGTACAGGTTTCTCTCTTTCATAGTTCTCGTTCCGACCTTCATGACTCCAATGAACACACACTTAAAAAAAAAGAAGTTTTATGCTGTCTTTTTAAAGCCAGTCATTTATCACTTGGAGCCAATCCACCATTCATTAAACACAAAATCTATCACAAAAAGCTCCACAATACTAAACTATTTCTCCTTGGATTATCACAAACAGGGGGTCAGAGGGTTAGAAAACAAGATCCCCGGCTAAAATTATGATATTCTTTGTTAGGATCCACGGCGGACCCAGAAATATTTGTTCAAGGGTAACCACAAACCTTTCTCACACACAAAAAACACGAAAATGTATTCATTCCAGGCCGCAATAGATGCGGTTTTTGTACATGCCGGACGGATGATATCATCTTAGTTGAATTGCTTACCTTTTGTTATGTACAGGGGGAATAACCGATGATTTATATACATGTAATCGTGTTTATGTTTATTTGATAACTGCTGTTGTTACTAGGGTCAAGGTACAGAAAGTTGGTGATTGGAGGCCATTCAGTTTGGCATCGACAGAGATAGCCAATCAACAAAGCCATGTAAAGGACTGGAGTGTACTATGGTACACTGAAACACTTGTGGATGACTAATTAATTAAATCCGACAAGAGTCAACTTCATGGTGTAATGTCGTCACCCTTTTCACTAAGTGACGAATGTGTTCAGGAATTAATAACTAAAAAAATAGTTAAATGGCCTGATGTTTTGACTCTTGCAGAGACTTTCTCAATGACTCAATGACAACACAAAACAAAAAACAAGTATACTGGTGAAACAGAAGCAGTCAAGTGAGTTCATAACTTATCAAAACAGTTTCAAAACTGAAAACATTCTGACAGTTCTGTATGCATGAAGAAGTCAGCTTTAATTTAGAACTAAAAGTTAAAAGAAAAAATTGAAAGCAGACACCAAAACAGCAGTTTGAAAATGCAGTAGCAATGCAGCAGTGTTCAACTTCAAACACGATTTTCTCCAAACAAAGAATTCTGGCTGTTGTTCAGTATTCAGTATTTATTTCAAGATCAATTATTGTCAATATTTATCAAGTTGGCATAAAGCCTGGACTTTCCACTGTCTTATTTTCATTCAATGTAGCAATGAGGAAGGATTACAGACCATCTACAAAAGAATGAGATGGGTGCTCGAAAAATAAGTCTGCTGAAGTGATGTATGTTCCCCTTTACCAACTCATTCAACTTTTCATTTATTTATTAAATTTATTATAAAAAAAGGAACTTGAGCTAATTAGCTGAAAATACTGCTCAACAAGTTTTTCTGTAGTTAGAATTGTAACCTTGTCCAATTTTATAAAAGAGTTAAGCATAAAATCATTAGCAATTTTGTCTGCTAAGCAAACAATGAGTGGGGTATTAGTGCAGTGGCAACAACCTAAAACTTTATGACATTTTGGTTGATTAACCTTTTTTGGCTTAGCATGTTTGTACTTAAAAGCTGATTTCCTTCCTCCATGGTTTATCATGTCCTTGCTCTATGCTTAATCTGTGAGATTATTTAGCGGTAAGCAGTTTTTTGGTCAATTGCCTCACAGTGTTTAATTAAGCCCATATCCACCATATAGACAGGTACAATAACCTCGTCAAATAATGGCACCAACAAAATCTTGACTTAAATCACAAGCCACGCATTGTGGTTACAACTTATTACAAGACTCAATGGGTTTCAAGGAAAGTTTGTACACGTCCAGTCAGTTGGAAACAATGACGGGTCTGTCGAACAAAACACAAGAACATAACCTTAGAGAGACATAAGAGTCTTCATAGAATTCTTCAAGAAACCCTGCAACTGTGAAGTGTCTTCTTTCAAATTTTTCATTCAGGGGTGGATGGGGGATGAGTCATAATAGGCCTAAGCCTTTCAAAGATCAAACTTCAGACACCGACAAAACAGTTTGTTGGTTTGGTTTGGTCTTTTTGCCTGTTTGTGTTTTGCCCTTTTCTTCATGATTAAAGGTTTTGTTTTGTTTTGTTTATTTGTTTGTTTGTTTGTTTGTTGGGGGTGTTGGGGGTGTTTGTTTGTTTGTTTGATGGGGTGTTGGGGTGTTGGTTTGTTTGTTTGTTTGTGTGTGTTTTGGGGGGAAGGGGGTAAATGGGGCCCATTTTTTCTGAAGCATACTGCACCAATTTGTTTTCTGTAAATTTGAGTCTGGTATCTTTCACCTTGACTTCATGGTTTTTATGCATAAAAACTTAATAAAATAATGTATTGTATGTTCGTTTGAAAAGAATGCAATGTCTGTTTCAAACATTCCCGACACTTATCCAACTGCAGTGGATAGCAGTTGTGCATGAGATTGAAATCAACTGATATGATTGGCTGAAGATAATGAGCCAATACCCAGCTTGGTTTTGTTTTACATTGTAAGGATAACCTTACAATAACCTTACAATGTAAAACAAAACCAAGCAAGAGTATTGTCTCATTCACATCTATCACTAATGTCAGAAATAAAAACTGTGTTAAAGATCTAGTTCAGAAGATATGCCAGATGTGTGGTCAACTTCATCAACTGCAATGTACATCTGCAACATGATACAGGGATCAAGTTTTTTTGGGGGAAATCCGCAAGACTGTAGGGCTTGAAGCTAAAAATGTTTACTGGACCAGAATTTTTTTTTTTACAAGAACAGAATTGAAATGAGGGGAAAAACACCAACACAGTTTAACGTTATTTTAAAAAATTTTAATGAGCACTATTGAGAGAAGATTGATCTCATTTGTACTATGAATTCATCAATACTCAACAGAACTGAAAGAGATTTGTCAAACTGAAAGTCAACATTTGAATAAAAACACAAGACCGCCAGACTTTTCCAGTCATGAGTTTACTGGCCCGATGCTATAATCACTGGCCTCTGGCCTGTGGCCCAGTATAAATTTGGAGCCCAAATATTCTTTTAAGGTACAACTACAAGTTTCCCAATTCCAGCAAGTGAGACAAACCCATATTTTTGGATTAGGTAAAATCACAGTTTTCATTTGGTCTGCTCTCAGAAAAATAATTTTCAATTTTTTGTTAATTGAGATTTCAGTTTTTCAGAACTCAGATAAAAGGGATTTCAAGTAACAAGAAACTACTGGGTAAAGACATAGGAAATAAGAAAGTTACATGTTAAGTTTTGACTTTGCATTGCAGGTCAAATTAATTTCTTCTGCACATTTTTTATAACTTTACTAGGAGAATATTTTGTTCAAATCTCTCACTCTTTTCCATCCTCCATGCAGTAAGGAAGATCCCCTCAAACACAAAGTTGAGTCATACCTTAGGAAAAGAATGAATGGTCTGATTATTCACTGGAGTGTGAAATGGAGAGAGTTTTGTTTGTCTGCCTGCCATTCTGTGGCGGAGTGCCAGTTTGTTTGTCACTCTATTGTGATATTACTTCCTGCTTGTATTGTTTGCTTTTCCTGCTACCTCTGCAGGCCGGCTTGGAGAAAAATCACTTTTACAATGATTTGTTGTCAGTAGGATTTATAGTAATATAGAAACTAAGGGCTTTGCCAAACCTTGGCTGAGCCTCCGTCTCTGGCTCCGGGCTCTCAAATTGATGCAGAGCCCAAGCTGGAGCCAGTGCCCAAACGAGGTTTGGGAAAAGGCCTAAGGGGCAGTAAAAACCTGTAAATGGGTACGTTCACATGAATAGCTAACTTCGCTGCTAGCTAACAACGAATTGTGACCATGTGAATGCTAAAGATAGCTAACTTTGCTGTAAACTTCGCAGTTAACTTCGCTGCTAACTCCAAAAGTTAGCAGCCAAAAATTCCGCGGCTAACTCAACTTAGTAGTGAAATTTGATACTTCGACCGCAGAAAAAGTAATTTAGCAGTGTGTTTTTATCGTTTGAATGCAACTGACCTTAGCTAGCTGTAACCATGATTTCAGCTCGATGTTAAGATGCCGTTTAATTTTTAAAATTTTATTTCACTCACTTAATGTTTCTCAAAAAGTGTTGTAGTGGTTTTAAAACTTAAAGTTCATGACGAGCCCAAGCTGGAGCCAGAACCCAAGCTGAGGTTTTGGAAAATGGCGTAAGGTGCAAATGTCTCTCAAAAATAGTTGTGGTGGTTTTAAAAAGATAACGTGGTTTAACAACTCAACATTTTGATCAGGGCTCTGATCAAACTCAGGGAGAAAAGAGATCTAGTTATAAGGGAGGGAAGGTGGTATTCTGGAGTTTGGGTAGCCTTTTGTCAAGGCCTTCATGGCTTCGACAGCTTCATAGAGCCGCGATCCCAAGCGACTGGACAGTCCATGCACGCGAGTGGCGAAGTTACGCGGGCCTTTTCCAACTTGTTTACAGTTTCTAATGTTTTTCTTTATAATCTCAATTTTTGCTAACCAAACAGTAGCAAAAGTCCAAACCAATCAGAAGTGACGGGGGTCAGGGGGTCAGAGGGTCAGCATACATTAACAAAATTATGCAAATTAACAAATATACAAAACGGCGAACGTCTCGTCATGTGTATCATCAGATACTTATTTGCATACAAATTATGAATAATGCATGTCTCATACTTTATGAATAATTCATTAAAAAAAACTCAACCAAGTTGAAAAAGGGCCTCGTGGCTTCGCCACTCGGCTCACGCGCGTGGTCTCCCGTTCCAGTCGCTCCGCTGTTTACAAAGCTATCCAAGCCACGAAGGCCTTGACAAAAGGCTAGAGTTTGGATGGATAGAGTGTTAAACCATGGAGGTACTATCCACATGACGAGACCAACAACCACCGACTGTGACCACACAGTTTAGGTATGCAACTGACTCTGATCACAACTACAAGTGCAGATACCTATTCATAGAGAGACAATTGCGGGACAAAAGAGGTGTAAGGGTGCAAGAAAAATGGGTACATGGGAACACAAACTGAGGTAAAAGCCATTAAATTGATTCTGCATGGCTAGTTTTCCATCGGAGCAGCTGGGAAAGCCAATGAATGAAAAACATGGAAATGTCACAGCTTCTGTGATTCAAGTTTGATTGTAAAAAAAACTGGGGGTCCATCTGTGGGTGCCGATGTGAAAACAAAATCAGGAAGGATCTGTCCTTTGAAGTCTTTGTGCTTATTCTTAACAAAATTGTATGACAAGGAGAGGGGTGGGAACTGATGGACTGTTTGAAATTATTCCAAGCCGCTCAAATGTGTCAGGAACTACATGTATAGAAAACAACCTTTTGAAAAGTTAAAAGGGAATTTTCAATATTTTTTGGGGGTTGATAACAATAGTATTTGTCTTACTTAAGGTTCCAACTTGTACCACAGTTCCTGAAGCTTTGTCATGATAGGTGACTCATGACACTCAATAGATTTGTGGACAAGTCGTCAAGTTTTTGTTGCAGCTCTCTCAAAACTATTCTCTCTCAAGACTATTGCTCTGCACGAGACTATTGCTGTCACGACTATGGCCCCCATTGAAATGGGGCAGTAGTCAGGAGCCAACAATGTCGTGAGAGCAGTATAATCTTGTGAGAGAATGCAACGCAACATTTAATGAAGTCTAGACATTCAATGATTGATAAAAAATCCTCTAGTGAAGATGGCAAACAGCCCAACAACATTTTACTATTTGAACCAAACCGACTTATCAAACTGCTTAAATAAACAACTTCTTGTGACGCCATTGGTCAGTGGCACTGTGATCACACTTTAGTCACTGAAAATTCATCACACGAGGGCAGACTGTAAACAAAAGATCGCATTGTGCCGCAAGGTGCAAGATGGGCAACTGGAGCTCTATCTATTGTTTGAATGTAAATTACGACATGGGCGCCATTTCAGTAAGCAAATGTTTTGTTGTAACATTGATAACAATGATCATTGTCTGCATTGATCCATTGTTGCACCAAAAGAGTTGCTTACTAAAACGGCATCCGGTGCATACTTCACATTTCAGCCAGAGTTGTGCGACGCTGTACGATCTTTGCTGTAAGCTGCCTACCACTGACAAACACACAATTTTGTCTACCAAGCTTGGCCAAAAGTGCCAGTTCATTCGAACATCACATTCACATGAATATTTTCACAAACCATTTTTTGTCTTACCTTTCTTTGATTTAGCTCCGATTTTTAACTTGGAAGGCCACGTGATGCGTGTGTCTGTTTCTTGCATAATCTGAAAATGAAACAGTTTACGGGTTATCCTTTACTTCACCTTGGAGAAAGAAACCCTGTCTCGTTATTCCAATCAGTCACATCACGTCTAACCTTTATCTGGCTGATCCCTCTGTGAGTAACTGGTGAAACTTAGTTCAAGAAACTATGCCAACTGGGACCTCACTTTCAAAGAGATGCATCTTGTTATTACTAATCAATCAACCTGGAATTTGTTGAAAGCGTTTTATCGTTGTAGAATATAGAACCGATGTAAATATGGAAATGTTTTTTTTTTCAAGCATGAAGCATTAGGAAAATGTTTTCATAAATACACACACATTTGAAACTTTCTTGAAACTTGCTTTTTCCTTTAAACGTCATTACTGATCCGTTTCAACCACTGAATGTGTAAAAGAAAAACGTTTTTTCCCCAGGGGCTTGCTGTTTCATCATGTTTACTTGACTGCACCTGCAGGGTTGACAATGCACCTGTTGCTTTAATTGTTTCTGAGAATGGTTGGCTCTTCATGGACAACAGAGGGCCTCCTTACATATATTATGCTTATCAAAAAGACAGATTGTATCCTTCATTTGATCCTTATGATGACCATTTTTACATTTCTCCTAAAGGTCATTGAAGCAAATTAATTAAATTTGTATGTCATCAGCTTTGTTTGTATCAACACAACTTTATAAGCAACAATTCCAAGGTGACCTGTAGACGTGGACCCAATTTCATAAAGCTGTTTTAGCAGAAGAAAAAAATACTTAGCAAATTCAATTGCTAAGCAAAAAATGAGTGGAGCACCAGTCGCTACAATGTAAACTTTAGGAAATATAAGCTGGTTACCTGGTTCTTTTAAGCAAGATTTGTCTGTGCTTAGCAAGATTTTGTGCTTATACAAGCTTTATGACATTGGGCCCTGCCTGGATTGTATCCAACAAAACAAGTCTCAAATCCTACATACTCTAATTTAAATTCAACACCATCACTTTATTTTCTGTAAAATGATTCTAAAACATAACTTACGGAGACAAAGTCAGCATGCAGTTGTATCAACAGCGGAATGCGGCGTCATGTTACAAACTTAAATTGTACTCCAAATGGTTCAAACAGATAAAACTAATATAGCATGCATGGATGCTACCGGTGACCATATACACAAGTTTATTGCTATTCTACATCAAGTCAAAGTGTTGTTACTTGTTTATAAGGAAGCGTCATGCAAGCGAGCAAACCATAGTTAAAAATACAAGTGAATTGGGACTCATACCACTGAACGACACCCCTCATATACCTGGTGTCAGGTTCCCTGAGCACCTTGAATGCTGTAATTGAGAGTGACTTCTACATGCTGTGTTGGTGTTGAAAGGTGAAATTCAGGATATGTAAATTCTGTCATACGCAGTGAAAGAGAGAAGTCCTACAGTTACATGCATTATGAATGCACAGTGTGAAAGGTACACCTCCCGTTAAAGGGTGGAGGGATTGTGGTTGGATCACCTTCACAAAATATCACAGATTTATAAAATACGTCAGCCAAACTTTCATTGCGTTAAAAAAACTGATGTGACACCTCCCCTTTAAAAATATCACAACACTAAGAATCAGTGTGATGGATTGCATGCTATCTTTACCTTCAGACTACAGCTATGTCTCTGCCATAATGACCTCACAATGACCCCCTGACCTCAAGGTGACCCCCGATGGCGGTACTTCATCTTTCTCAACACACCTACTTTCAGCACTATACTTATCAAGTTTGTCAAGTTGTGTGGTTTTGAACAAAACGTTTTTAAATTAGATTTTCCTGGAGATAAAATTCGACACTCACTGAATTATTGAATTCCGCTGTAGTAAATTGTCTTTGTTCAACCTAACTTATTAAAAAACTTACCCAGTCAGTTTCCCTTGAGGCTTATAACTTGAATTATTAAACTACGAAAACAAGAATGTCCCAAGTTCCTGATACTAGTATAAATGAAAACGAAGTATTAGCTTCCAGTTTCTTAATTTTCTTTAGTCCATTATTTCATTTCTTTATTTAAAGGTATATTATACAGGATTGGTGAGGATAAAAATCAGTAATGTTTAACTTTAGTCTGAAAGCTTACTGATTATGAAGTTTACTAGAACCATTTTTCTGTGAAATGTTTCCCTCTGAAATGGAATCGAACTCGAGAAATCTATATCCGAAAACGTAAAAAAAATGCAACAGCTAATTTCGGTTGTTACAACCTAAATAAAGAACTGTAATGTGTTTAGATGCTGAAAATTGTGCATGGTTTTTCACTATTTTCTCCTGACGCACACAACGGATTAAGCCCAAATTTTCATAGGTTTGTTATTTCATGTGTATGGTTGATCCCACAAAACAGGAACACTGTCTGTGACCATTTTGTCAGCTCTACCAATCCTTTAATTGTCACCTTCCCGTGAACAGTTTAAAACTCACTTTCAAGGTTGATCATTTTCTAAATAGATAAAAATGAAAAAATGTAACCCAAATAAAATGTTGTGAGGGCATAATGAATTGGTGCACTCTAATGAGTTTTTAAAGACCTCCTCCCAACAGGGTGTGAACTAAAACAAACAGCAGACACCTGCCCCAGACATAGCCCCTGTCCCTCAGGGGGACATCTAGCTTCAAGTACCCCACAGGATGAACTCCGGAATCAGGTCATCGTGGAGTTCTCCCTGTGAAGGGATTGACCCTCTTTCAAGCCTCCTACTTGTTCTTGTGAGGGCTAGGCAATTTTTTCCTCAGTAATGGGCACCTCAGTGAGGGAAGTACAAATTTGTATTGGAACATTTCAAAGGGCACCAAGGCAATTACTGGAGGCATTGAGGCAATCACCTTACAGGCATGCTATGAGTTTTCTTAAAGACCTAACCAAAACGGCAACAAGTGATCTTTGCTGAAATTCATTTAAAATGTTTTCATTAAATCAATAAGTTCCCATGACATTAAACAGATTTTAATTGTGTAAACACAATCATTTTGAATACCCTTCTCTGGTGCTTTTCAGAAAGATTGGCGAAAAGCCCTGTTACGTCATTACTCATGTTACGTCATTACTCATGTTACATTATTATTCATGTTACGTCATTACTCATGTTACATTGTTACTCGTGTTACATCATATGTGGGAGCTCCGTGTTATATAGCCGCTTTGTTGCAGCATGGAGGTATAACAAAGCAAACTCCCGCACGTCAACGGCAGAAGTGTTCCTAGTTTTTCAAAACCTTGAGGTTTTATAAATAATCACGAAAAATTCAGAAGTGTACAAACATCAAAACCACATTTAAATGATAAACAAACACATTAAAAACAAGTTTAAATAGCATTCCCTTGATAATTTTTTCGCTCAAGTAGCTGTTGAATAAGTTACAAAAAGCCTCTAAGCAGAATTATTGCTTAACAAAATTCATCCACAAAACCAAACAATCATGCACAAACTGTGTACATTACCTTTCAGCTTGGATATCATTTGTGCTAAGCGGGATTGTTATACAAAGCTACAAATTTAAGCGCTGAAGTGGGGACCAGGAAACATTAACATCTATTAAAGGAAACATTTCATAAAACTGCTTAAGCAAACTCTAAAATACTTTGTATATACTTACTCTTTGGAAAAATTCTTCACCAGTCTCAGCTTTCCCGTCTTGCGCAGCTATTAACAGAAGAAAAAAAACCCATCTTAGCATTTACAAATGTATTTAAAGAACAAGATTAAACAAACAAAAATTACAAAGGAAATTAACAGGTGGTCAGGTTGGTGTAGTGGCATCTTTCCTCACCTTCCACCTCTAGGACCCCAGTTTGAATCCCACTGGGGGCGCTATGTGGATCGGGTTTCCAGTCCCTACCTGACTGCATGGGGTATCTCAGGGAATAATTCACTGAAGGTTTTACTCCCAAATCAAAAACTGAAACTTCCTTCCTAACTTATCTCCATTGGGTTATTGGCTAGTACAGTGATTAAGTTTGCTTTTCTGAGAGTTCTTGGCTTCACAACCAGAATAAATGAAATGAAAATGAAACGAAAAATCTTTGGTGATGGCCTAGGCAAACACGGTCTGCTTTATTTGTAAACTAGATTTGTAAACACGTTATTATTTTAAGTATATTGAAGTAAACTTTTTAACATTAGCTATTTTTGGGGTGGTTTCTGGGGAAGCTTCCTAAAATTACATTCTAAAGAAAAACTAATTATAATAATTATTGATTTATATTGCGCCCATTCCATAAAATGTACACAAACGCATTAACAAAATAATCAACAATAATTAAATAAGCAACAACAGCAAAAAAGACAAAGACTAAAAAGCTTTAAAAAGAGAAAACACAAAATAAGCACAAATAAATTGGTAAAAAACTAAGAAATACCACAATCCATAAAAATGATAACACAAGAACCTTACAGGACTCCCCATTTATGGTAATAAGGCATTAACATAACACCCTATCCCACATCCACACCAAAGCAAAGACTTAAGAGTAAGACAATGGGAGACTTTTTAAACGATCGCATGCATCCCATTCACCGGTCCTTTTTTATTGTTCTCGTCAATGAGAACAAAGAAAAGGATCGGTGAGTGGGATGCCCTCTATCGCCTAAAAAGTAAGAGAACTTGTTTTCTTCCTACTCCTGTCCAGACATGCAACTTCATCTTTGCAAAAAACAAAAATAATAATCATAATAATATATAAATAAATAAAATCAATAAGAAATGGCAAAGCACAGAAAATTTCTGACAGCTTTTTATCAATTCTATGGAACCATTTCCATTAGAAAAACAATTTTTTAGGAAATTAGCTGATCAGCTAATAAGTTGCATCCTCTAATTAAATACCATGCACATATCATTTTAGCAAATTCGCATTAGTGTGGCTAAACTTGTTCCTAATTTACTGCACCATAAAATAAACAGAGAAACAGTTCTAATAGGGTTAAGTTGTGGCAAGTTTTTGTATTTAACAATAGTGATAAACTCTACCAAGGTCAAATAGTAACAGTTAACCCCAACAGGTAAACATGGGGGGTATGGCTCAGCTTACATTCATAGACCACGGAGCTGACTCAGTCTTCAAACAACCTTCCACACTGTGAATAATGATCAGCCCACTATGAAGTGAGCCCTCTTGCAGCAAGTTGTGACCAGGCTTGGTTAAAGCACAGAACTGTTTTCTTCTCACTGCTATATGGTTACACTTGTTTTGGAATAGTGCACTTTACACGTTTAATAGCATTGTTTACATGTCATTTCGGCAATTAACCATCTTCTGTAATTAAAGAGGTTTTATGGGAGCCGGATGTAGATGTAAGCTGTAACAATTTCAACAAGTTTTATGCCACTGCTTTAACAAAAAGCACATTATGTTGACTTTGGTAAAATGACTCTTGGTCCATTCCATAATCTCAGAAAACTGTAATTTGTATTTCTCACAATTTCTGATAAAAAAACTACAAAGCCAAATTTTTCCTTTGTACTTTGGAACTACTAAAATAGTTCATCCAATGAGCAGTTAAATCTACAATAAATATTGGATAATAACTTTGTGAACGCCCTTCAGGGGAAAAGTAAGGGTAAGGGAAACTGAATGTCCATTATAATCTTCTAGTTGTTAAAAAATACAATGTACTATCGTCAATCTAAAGCGAAAGACATTTCTAAACATGGCAAATAGTTTAATACAAACCACATTGCCCATGTTTTGCCCTTGTTACCCCCATAATAAATTTTCCCATTAGGTTTCCTAAGCATAGTGACTTTTGCATATTGAAAACGACCTTGTCCTTTTTTTAAAGACAAGCACCACAAAGCACGGAATCTTATCTATATCAAAGTTAATTCTAAAAAAGAAGTCATCATTTGAATGCTAAACTATTCCATTGTGATTGTTACAATGACAAAGTAGTCTCCGCCCTTATAAGGTAGGGTCATAGGTTGGTAAATACAAAAAGTAATGACCCTAAAAACTTACTTGGAGAGAAGTACTGCAGTTGTTGGTAGTATAAAACTATTTTGAAACAAGGATTCCCTTTGAAGTAACATGGTTTGGAGGATATTTACCCCAAAACATTTGAATCTGAGAAACTTTTCTCAGATTTCTGAGGGTTTGGTGTCCATTCTCAAATGCTGCAGCCGGAGATGTGGTTGGAACCCACGGTCACCTCGCTAAACATAGATGGATTACCTCAACAGTTTTTGCTGGTTTTTTCGGCAAGTAGACACTGTATTCAGCAGGAACTTTCACATGTAGGAAGTCCTGTAAGTCCTATTTGGGAAGTCCTGTAAGGGTCTTGTATTTACATTTTTATGGATTGTTGTATTTCCTCACTTTTACCAGTTGTCAATTTTTAATCTTTTTATAATTATTTTGTTATGCGCTTGTGTACATTTTATGGAATGGGCGCAATATAAATGAATAAATTATTATTATTATTATTATGTAGGCCTACCTTTCTTTATAATTTTGCCAATGAATCAGCATTACGTTAGAAAAACCAACCTCTAACCATACCTTTAAACTCAATTTTTTTCAGGAAAGGTTATCAAGTTCAACTCCCTGGAAGCCAGGAATAACAACACACACTGGACACCAAAATATTCTTTACTCAAGAAGGGAACACGATTTGGGGTCACAGCTGAGACAAAACATCCACATGGAAATGTGACACGAAAGCATTGCCGGATAGATTAGATTAAATACTTATGTCAGGTTCGGATTAACACGCCTACAGGACTCATAAAGGGAAAGAGTGGTGTCAAAATACCTCTATCTGAAAAAAGGGAGTACATTTCTGTCCTTTAAATTTATTTCATCTCCTTGCTGCCGCTTCCCAGGTTGTATCATAAACTTGGGTGTGAACCCTGGCTACACGGCAGTTTAAAAGTATGGCTTCTGACTGGCACCCCGAACGAAGATATTGACACCATAGGGAGATGGCCAACACAGGGCTAGTTACATGTAGCTCAGTCGGTAGAGCGCCGACACGTTAATCTAGAGGTCATTGGTTCAAGTCCCTCTCTAGTCAATTTTTCTTTGTTCAACCCCAAAGTAAATTTATTTTAGTTAGCACCATAAATACAAGTAAAAACACTGGACTGTTGAAGCATTGTGTATTAAGTTTCTTGGAAGCATGCCTTCATATTCACTACATTATGGAGACCGAGAACAAAACAGAAAAGGGAAAACAAAGGGTCTCCATAGGGAAATTCTAAAGACTGGGTTGCTCCACAAGGAATTTTGTGTACAAAGTCTATGGGAGGTTCTTAACTACACATTATGTACAGGAACAAAAGGAAAGAACAAATGATGTCTCCACAGGGATGCAAAAACAGGAATGTGTGAACCAAAAGGTGTGTTTATTACAATTTTTATCTGAAAACTTGTCAAATCCCCCTTTAACTGTGATATTGGGAATGGATCATGTATGGACAGCACAGACATGGATAAATTCCATTAAAATAGACCAATGACAACTCTCATTCGTTATCACTGAGAGGTTATGAACTGGGGAAAGGTGCCTGGATTCTCCACATAACATTGTAAGGAGATACATACAGTCCTTTCCAATCTTCAAGTCTCTTGAAAATTCCATCAAATTTGGCAAGATTTTCTACCATGTTTCCATCTTCCATGGTAAGATTGACATAATCTCTTCCAATCTTGAAGACTCGGTCTTCTAGAAGTTCTATATTTTTGACAAGATTGTTTCTGTGAAGTACATTCCAAGCAGGCAAATTTCTTATGAAGTTGACTTGTTAAACCAACGCTTATTTAACAGAAGTTTTTTACATTTTGACAGAGTGAGAACATTGTGTGAACTATGGTTGCCTTCCATACATAATGATGTCAAAACCGTTAACAGTGTTCTGAATTCTTGAAGATGGAGTACTGGCAAGTGACGTGGGTTTGTGGTATGCGGTTCCACCACATTGTGGGGAAGAGGGTGTGGGGTTGACAGCCCTAGGGGGTCATGTTTTGACAATTGGCAATCAGACTGGATAATTTAGATGTGTTGCATCGTCAAATGTTTCGATTTAACAGGGAAGGTACAGCATCAGAATTATAATAGAAAATACATGTACTATAAAGTTTGTGTGAATTGACAATTGATGTAGATTGGGGTCTTTATGTAAGGATACAGTTAAAAGCCTATTGAAGACTTACTGGAAAGTTACCTGGTAGTTTTGGTGCCAG
Source organism: Pisaster brevispinus (assembly GCA_023634235.1). Classification (NCBI taxonomy): domain Eukaryota; kingdom Metazoa; phylum Echinodermata; class Asteroidea; order Forcipulatida; family Asteriidae; genus Pisaster; species Pisaster brevispinus. Next base: position 7,364,383 of record JAMKCF010000015.1, on the reverse strand, counting down.
CCAGCTTAACAAAGCCCCCCATTTTGTTCAACATCGCTGCTTCAGCAACTGACCGAAATTTCCCCAAACTTTTCAGTTTCATTACTTTGTCCAGCATTTACACACAATTTTTATAGCCAATTCCTGACTAATGTACAATAACAATCAACGAGCAGGGATTATTTAAGCTTCACAAAGACATTAAATAGGCTAAGCAGACATAAATGGGACAACTCAAGGATTAGTGTCCAAACTCATACTTATCAATCCACTTTTTTCAACATTAAATTACTTGGAGCTCTGAAGTGCAGTCTAAACAAAACATTGACCTTATTTCCAAAACAGTCAAACAAAACGTGATGCCAACAACAATTATTGCATTTATATTATTAAAGGCAGTGTTGGTCGTGAGCAATTTGCAACAGTAATCCCCCCTTTTCAATAAGTATGAAAATTTAAAAGGAAGCCCCTTAAAAGCTCTATGAAATTGAGCCCAGTTCTAAGACGGACTGTGGTTTATTTGGGGAAACCATCAGAGGTTAATTCTTTGCACAAGTTGACTCTGCGGTCCTCAGTTTGAAAAGTGCAAGGTTCACACCCTAAAGAAGGACCTGGTTTTCCCAAGTATTCTTATTCTGTTTATAACATACTGGCGACAACGACAGCTAGGCAAGTCTGTCTTCATCTTTTTCTTTCATCCTTTCTCACTCCCACGTCCCTGTTTCAAAGGAGCTTTAAAACAACCCCGAAGCAAAATACAAAATCTGTGAATTGAGCCAGGCCGACTGCATAACAATTCCTCAGAAGGGACTCTTTAAAAACAGTGCTTGAAAATCACCTTATTTTTTACTCATCATCGATCCCCACTAATTCTTCCCCCAAGGCTTAACTAAGACGAGATGTACAAATTTACTTTTGACTATAGGTGGACAAATATAAATGCTGGGTGTAGAGTTACACACGAGCCGTTATTTTGAGAAGACACAAAGTAAGGACTCAACCGATCTTAAGACTTTCACAGAAACTTTGTTTGTCTGATTATTTACATTTGCAATTCAGTTTACAAACTTGTTGTACTGAGTTGTACTTGTATCAAATGTTTGCAGGCTCGTTTTACGATTACTAAAAAAACAACTGGACAACTTCCAAAGAGTTTCACTTCAGAAAGTGTTTACTCTGGCTCGATTTAAAGAGAACTTTTCTTCAGAATTTCAATTACATTCTTAATTGGTTGTGAATGTTTATCTTAGCACATCTCAAACAAGGCCGTCTTACCCTAACTACAGTATTACACACGTTGCAATTATAGGCAGGCCATTAAGATCAAGGTGTAAACAGTCCCTCGATCAATACATAATATTGATTAGCAATCCCGATCAATATCTGATATTGATTAGTCTAGATTGGCTTTGTGTATTGAAGCTTGTCAGTGTAAAATCCTCTTGGTGGGAAGTCTAGTTACCTATAATTAATAATTCAGTGTTCGATTGGTACATTCCCTTTAACCTGTACACATCACAATGTAAGAAGTTATTTCTGCGGTATCTTGCAAAGTTAGGTTACATCATACCAACTGTATTAGATCAGTTTTCATTGCTAAATGAGTATAGTATCATTGGTAATGTTTATCGCTGTTGTTTTGATTCTTGTGTTTTGCAATTCATCAAGTACAAACTGGCCTTTTTCAGAGCAGAGCCATCACTACTCAGAAGAGATCCTAACCACATGGTATACTGCAAGTTTATCTTTATTACTTGTATAAATGGTTAAAACAGACAAAATGTTTAGCACACAAAACCACGTCAAACAAGTACCTTGCTACTGAAAATGTTCAACTTAGTCACAACAAACTTAAAAATGAAAAACCTTTAAAGAGTTTAACTTTGCAACTCACGAGGTCGGACACAAGAAAAAGACATAATGTTTTAACTTCTTCATTCAATTTCACTTCTTATGATTCATCCAAAAAGGTTTTTGATAATAATTGTTGGACTACAAATCTTTTACACAAACAAGAATCATTGTCCGATACAATTAATTTCCCCTAACATTTTTTAAATTATTGCACTATATCACCAGCTCAGGTAGTGATTTTCTACATTCTGCTCTGTTCAATGACCAAGTGTAACACAGCAAAAAAGTACATCGGAAAGCACAGTAGAAGAAGGACCGCTGTATGCAAAACAGGTTATAAACCCTGAGGTTAAAGGTTAATCCTGAGCTGTTTTTTTAGGAAAAGTGACAACAGGTTGTGGGCTTTCTAAACAGTGTTCTTGATGAACTCCAACGAGGAATGCTTTTTGTTGAATGTTTTCAATTCAGTGTTTAGGAGTCAAGGGGAAATATCACCAGGTCAAACATTGCTTGGTGGATTATGAAGTTGATCATTTTTAACCCTTAGCAGCAATTTCAAAAGCGGAAATAAAAAAGGCTATTTATATTTAGTCACTAGGTTCATATATTGTGACCTATTCACCAAAGTAATCCAACCTGTGAGTTACATAGCTGTGTTGTGCACTGGGAACACACTGTCATGTTTTTATTAGGAATACGAAAGGACAAATCCGTACAACAAACACCAACTACTTCATCGCTACCAGATAAAAGCCCAACATAGACCTTTCTTACTGTACACTGATCTTTTCTATTCTTGGTTTACTTTTTGATGCTGCTTCAAAATCTGTCTTCAAGGGTGTAAGTCTTAGCAAACAGAAAGCCACAACTTGGGCTCATATGAAGGAGATAAGAGACCTTGTCTATTGTGTCAACCTCTGTGCATGGTCCGTGGTTGCGGCAGGCCCCCCCCCCCAAAAAAAAAAAAATCAAATTGGCAGATTTAAGCAAGTTTGTGTGATTCCTTTTCTCTCCGTAATCTCAGACCAACATTTTCAATCGGAATCCATCCCTTGTGACATGTACAACAGAGGGAGATTATCCCCGTGCTTAACCCCATTGCCACCTTACACTAATCCTAAAACACAATGTCAAATCTCAGTTTGAGAAAGTGAAACGTTTTAATCCATCCTGTAGTTTGCCAAACTAGTGACAACACAGATTGAAGCTATCCTTATGCTAGCAACGTGGAGAGCAAAAAATGAATAACAAAACAGACACATAGGCGCCTCTGTGGCCAACGGACCAACACTTTGCATACAGAGGATTCAAATACTCCACAAATAGTTGCTATGTACTGGTTGTGTTGTATAAGAGTAACAGGTCAAATGTTACTCTATTTTAAGATAATAAAGTTGTGTTTATTGAAATGTCTAATGTCAGGTATTAGGAACTTAATGCACACAGACATTCCCACTCCGGTTAACACATTGTGCGAATGTTGAACACAATGTAAGCCGTGATGTTGTCACTTTACTGCCGTGATTAATATCAGTCGCTGCTTTTTTGTTGTCAACTGTACGTGACTAAACTTCCATGGTGGTACAAACTGAAAAGATATTGTATTGTACCTGTGGCACTCCATGCCCAAACCAGACACTTCCTGCCGATAATTAAAACTTGGTTTAATTCCATGTCAAGACTTGCTTTCAAGTAATACCTTATTTAAGAAAGTTATTCTCAAGCATATAGAATATTACATTGTAGGTATCACATCACATTGACATTGTGGCTGTTTTTTATGTATCCACTATTAATGCCATTTTACCATCTCCGGGAAGTGCCTGAATTGTACATTCTTTATGAAAACAACAGATCCGTAGCAATCTCCCATATTGATGACCTGTAAGCTCAATGCGTCATGGAGGAAATTAAGCCAATTGCTTCAGTGCCTCTAGAAGCTGCCTTGGTGCCCCCTTAAATGTGATGAAAGGATAACACCCCTCACTCTCAAGAGTAAATGAATTGTAGGTTAATTAACAGGAACAGGCGCAACAAAAATTCTTTTTTTTTTCCTTAGTTCAGAACTAAAACAATCAGAATGTATCAGACTATTCGAATTTCGACCTTCCTCATCAACTGAACAGTACATGGATTTATAGACACTGGACAACACTTCCCCAGCAGTACAAAGAGTACTCTGAGAGGTGCGATTTGTGTATTTTAAATATTCAAATTTTGTACTTGAATGGAGAATACAGGGGCATTTAATGAAATACTAATTGGGGGAAAGGGCGCAGGCACTGATAAGTTAAACTGTGTATGCAACCTTGAAAAATCACAATGACAAAAATTGCAAATCCAAGCTACAGCGAGTGGTTACAGTTCTCAAATAATTGCAAGTATTAATAGCATGGAGGTAAAAAGATGGCCAGTATAATTATATCAAAGGCCTTGAAGGAGGTGAAGATGAAATGTCTTGGTTTGACCCAGGGTCTAATGAGGCCAAAGGGCCAGGGGTCACAGAGGGGTGTCATAAATCTGACCATAATCACTGTCCCCAAACCAGGTCACTCTAAGCATGCCTCTAAGTCATGTCCATCAAATCTACATTGCAATAATAATCCCTGGTGAGTGGTATAGGAAACAGGTGGAGAATTTTGGGCTATGACAGGTGGTAGAATATGTAGCAATTACAATTTATTGACTGTCGATTAAGTAGCAGTTGTGCTTCCTCATAAACCTATACACAAAGAGCACATTAGCAGAATGTCTTTGGTAACCTGCAAGTCAGTCCTAAACAAGTTATCAATAATACAAACAATTTATCAAACTTTGGGCTGAACAAAGAAAAATTGACTGAATGAGATTTGAAATATGACCTCCGGATTAATGTGCCAGCACTCTACCAACTGAGCTATATCACCCTAATGTTGGCAGTCTCCCTATTTTGTCAACAACTTTGTGCGGGAGGGGGGGGGGGCAGTTAGAAGCCATTCAACCTGTAACTGCCATATAGCCAGGGATCACACCCAACTTTACGACACAATCTGGAAAGCGACAGTACTGGGATTACCTTATAATTATGGGGATGCTGCTTTTTATTTCAAATATGAAGTCATGGACCACAGGGAAATTGACTGGGTAAAACTTTAAGTCAATTGTTTGGTGTACAAAGAATTTTGTTTTACCAGAACAGGATTTGAACCTTTGACTTCCAGATTAACAACCCGGCACTCTACCAACCGAGTGGTAAAATTCAACCAAGAACTTATTTATCGGACCATAGAGCAAGGACCTGTACAAAGCTCACCTCAAGTATCCTCACCACACCATTAGGGCTCAATAAACCTACTCCAAGGTGCACCTTCCCAAACAATAACACTCCCCCTCAAAGGAAAGTCTAGCTCTGTAAACATCACACTGTGGAAGTTACCAGCTACCCATATAACTGTTCAAATACTAGCGACTCAGTGCAAGGAATTCAGAATGGAGAGGTGTCGCCATTTTTGGTTCTGCCAAATATTTGAACAGAGGGAGTAAATCTGGAATGAAAAACATCTGAAGAATAGATTTGAGGAGTTCACAAACTAATGTGATATTGAATGAGGGTCAAGTGATGGGACATTATTAGTCAGCGCTTGGAGTTTCTGAGTAGTGAGCAGTCGGAGAGTAGTAATTCAAACAGCATTTCAGACATTTACGATAAAAATATATGTTCAGGTTGAGCTAAAACCTTTCATGAAGAACCACAATGGGAAACTTTGGCAGACACTAGGTTGCAGCAGACTTACCAGCTTAATCCATTGTTCTCAGAAATGTGCTTAGAAGATGGAAAATTACTTGGCAAGTCTGCTAGTGTCACAAAGTTTCCCATTAAGCTCAGTTTTAAGGGCTCAATCATTGGGCGTGTCTTGTTTTAAGTTTAAATATATTTTATTTCAAATAACAAATAATGAACCACATGGGAAACTGACTGGGTAAATATGTTTAAATAATTTTGGGATGAACAAAGACAAATTTACGAGAAAAGATTTGAACCTGCAACCTCCAGATCAATGTATCGGTGTTCTACCATGGAGGGAGGTTCCTCCATGGTTCTACCAATTGAGCTATCTAGCCCTAATGCTGGCATCACTCTATAGACTGTGCAAGTCTTTGGGAGTGCTAGTCAGAAGCCATTCAACCTGAAGCAGCAGTATATAGCCAGTGATCATACCCAAGTTTACGATACAATCTGGGAAGCAGCAGGCGAGAGATCACCTTAAGGGGATTTTTATTTCAAATAACAAGCGATTCATTACTTGTTATTTGAAATAAAAAGTTACAAAATGTTGTTGCAGTGATTTGATATAGATCCCTCGCATAGACTGCCACCACTAAGATCAAACAAAGGCAATGCATGCGTACGTGCCAACCTGACTTCTCACGCAATATGCTATCCCTACCTGTTACCTTCCACAAAAAAGGCCAAAAGATTCCCGAGTAAAAAAAAAACAACCGAATTTAAGGACATGTTTAGAGAAAAAAATAGTCTGTTTTGTGTGACTTCAGATGGAGATGGGTCGACTTGATGCCCGGTCACGAACTGAAAAGATACCTGCCTCAAGAGGGGCGAAATCATTGTTTGTGGTTCTTCCCACTCCAGTCAACTCTGTTTACAGTGATCTTTGTCTTGGAAATTGCCTCTACATGTGTACATCAAAATCCTAATCACTCTCACTCTACATTGTGTCTGTATTTACCATCCCCACTCAAATGCAAAGGGTTCATCTTGTGACTTCCAATGACTACATAATACTTGTTTGTCCACAAAAGTCACTTCTAGAACTGAAAACACAAAAAGAACAAGTGTTTGCCCATTGCGAAGGATCAACATTAGTTCTCTTAGTATAATGTTGCTCACTTTCTCACTGCTTCACTGCTGCACTGCAAACTAAAAAGTTTTGAAAATGTTCACCTTGGTATAAATGAGCCAGTTGGTGAGAACTTCAAGAACTCATGGTTCTTTTTGAGCAACTACTGTGATAAAACAACCAGAGGTTGATGCAATATAGACTGGAGCACTAGTGCAAATCATCACTAATAAATGATGTTATACCTCCATTTAGAATGGCCCTGTTACCAAAAATGATTGTGTACATTACTTATGAACATTTATGAACAGAACTTGTATCTGTTCAGTCACGGTGGTTTGTACTGAGCACGTCTGGAAGACTGTTTTAAACAAGACTCCATCATCATTTTTCTTGCTATACATAAAGCTGCTGTAAACAACTCATCCCCATGGTTATAGGTCAAATGTTAAAGACATAAGGGAGGTATGCCACCCCCCTGGTAACCACCAACCACCAAAATGTAAATTACTAACCCAAACCAAAATCAAGTATGTTACCACTGTTTGGCCTAACTCGCAACACCAGGGGGAACAATGTGTTGGATTTCTTGATAAACCATCCATCCATCAAGTGGAGTCATGCATTTTGAGGAAATGTGGACGAATGAAAATGACCTTTAGAGATTGTACTTTTCTGTGTAAGATTCAAGCTATGACTTGCTTGCTTTGCTGACTCAGTAACCAATCCCATAACAATATAATCTCTTGGTAAAAACCAGAGCACTGAGTTGAAGAGTTGAGAACAAAACATCCAGCTCTTTTCCCAGCTAACACTTCTGAAAACAAGAGATTAATTCCTGGTGAACCCAAAAGAGCAAAATAAACTGGTCTCCATCATACATTTTCATTAAAATATAATTCCCTGACATCAGAATATAATTTGTTGTGTGCCCGGAAGAAGGGCGTAAGGCTTTCAGGCACACAAAGTACTTTTCCCAGTATCAGAAAGGTGTCAGCAATAAAACGGCTCCTGCCGAGAAAAAAAAAGCATTACTGTTACATTTTTGTTGCTAGAATTACCCCCAAAAGACATGCTTTCCCATTCCCATGCAGAATTTAACCCCTCTATAATGACTTAATTTGAATGTCAGAAAACCGATCAAACTTTCAAACTCAGTTTTCTTGAAACACAATTTTGCCCATTAATTGCTAAATGCATTTTCTCTGGAACCTTTTTGTTACATCCTTCTTCCAGGGAGATGACAAATTTATTTATTTATTCAAAACCATATATTTATTGAGGGGAAAATATCCAGCTTTGCTGATTTTCTGAGGCCCTTATTATGAAAATAAAATAAAAACCACAAAATATAGAGCACACAGTATCTATGAATTACACATAAGAAGACAAACACCGAATACATCCCCTAAAAATTCTTATACAAATGAAACCCCCAAAAGCACCAGACTATTCCCCCTTCTAGCCTCAGTTTGGTAACATGGTTTAAATGGGAGAAAAACAAGATGGCTGCACCACGACGAGGGCCTTATACCAAGGTAACTTGTGTTATTGGATTTGCCATGAAGTGGGAACAGTCTAAGCTTAGGGTGTCAAGGTTCAAGATCTCAGCAATGTTCATTAGCTCTGCTATCCAAAATTGTTCCAAAGTTTATTTTTATAAAACAACAGTTTGGATCGAATCCCAACATGGCTAAAATAACTCACCAACCAAAAGGAGAGTCACCTCTTTCAACTGTCATTATTGTTATGGCAATGCAGAACTAAAGTGTTTTCAAACCCAGAACACAACACATCATGAATCACTTGTCAACTTTTTTTTTTGTATACTTCTTCAACTTGGCCGCTTTTTGACCTAAAAACGTTGGGCAGTGGTTCTGCACTTGGGGAGTATCACAAGGACGAACATGATGGCATGCTGTTTTAAAGAAGAACAATTGCTTAATTTTTTAAGTATAAGCCTCAAGACTGTAATAAAAGCTACAAAAATATGTCAGCATTTAATGCTTTAAATTGAAATTCAGCAGAAAATGTCCATGGTGCTGGGGGTCTAAATTTATAAATTCAACTAAAATAGTTGTGTTTCCTATAACTTCAGCAACCAAGAAAATCATGCAGAAACTATTTTTTGATTCCAAGTTCATTAAACAATTTTTTAAAAATAAACTTGTAGTGCTCACCCAAGCCTAATTTTTGTTTATATCAAAATGTATTTATGTTTTGTTTTGGTGTTGTTTGGTGCTACAGTATTTAACCACTCAGTGAATACACAATGCTGGTATGTACAGGGTGTAGTAGGCCTACATGTATTAAGATGTACACTAACTGTTACAAGCGAGTGTGCAAAAGAAAAAAAAAACCAAATAAGCAGATAAACACCTGTTTTTTTCTTCACCAGGAAACATATATATATATATATTTTTGGCCATATTACTAAAGGTACAGTGAGTATTCAGCAGGAATTTTTACAATGCAAGTTGCTGTGCAAACTGATTTAAATTACTCTATCAAGACCATAACATAAACTGACAAACAAACAACAAAATAACTTGAACTATACAACAAAAAACTTGAGACGTTTAATTGAGTGTGTCAAAAAAGTGTAAAGAGGTTTTTCATTCTTTGCGGGGATGCATTTAATCCGTTTTTACGGTCATCTTTGATCAGGTCACGCTTGGGAGGCAGAACTGCATCAAAGAACCAACCATGCACAAACTTCATTTTATTAACACTTCAACAGGTATACTGTACTATAACAAGTTGTGGTGGGGGTGATGTCTAGCTGGAAATGAGGTGTAATGATTCCAGAGTAAAAGGGAATTATCTAAAAGGTGGATTAAGGATGACTTAGAAGGTCAATCACCCCAACAACTTGGTACCGGTTTTATTGGGAAGATTAAGTCTCATTGGCATCAGTTCACAGAATTAGATGTAAGACTGTTTTGTCTAGCTTACTTATCAGACATAAATGTACAAACATTCCAGTGTTGCATTCAATAACTTGGCTTTCATTGCTTGCTCGATCGCTTAAAGATTAAACTTTAAAACCTGTGAGGTTCTTAAACCAAGGATGCCCCTTTAAAAAATAACTAAATTCGCATAAGTTTACGACGACGGTGAATTTGAGAGCCTCGCGGTTTGTAACAATCACATGATTAAACCTAAAAATGCATAAAATTGCAAATAAAAACTGAGCTGTTGTTAATTTTATGGGACAATTCAAGGTGAAAGGACGGAGTTGTTGGAGTTGAAATATTTTATTGCAAGAAGTTAGGGTGAAATGGAGTATGCATCACAAAGCATACTTAGTTGAGAGCCTTGTCAAGGCTGTAGAAGCTGGGGAAAGTGTTGTTTAAAATTGTTTGGGTCAAATAAGTGTGATGATTGAATGCATTGCTGTACAAACTATAAGTATGCTTTTGGAGACGTATCTAGTTTACCAATCATCGAAAAATGTTCATACCTCAAGGCACACGTATTGATGAAGAAAATAACAAACAAGTATGGAAGTTATTTGTAGTCCTTTTTTTGAGCAGTATTACAACGAAACATTATTTTTCTTATATACATTTACAGATCATTTGAAGTGGTTTACAAGGATGCTCCTCATTTCGAATTATCAAGTTATTCTCGTGTTTCTTTAGAACGGCTCTTTATCTTTATGGATTACCGCCACCGACTGAACAGTTATTCAACAATCCCCATGACAATTCCTTTATCAACATGATGTCTGCACACAAGATCTTCTGAAGCTTTTAGAATCACTACAATCTCCCACCCGTTCCTCTTCTAAGGATTCTTCGTATTGAAGCGACTTTTAATCCCCACTTCAACTAAGAGTAAAGATTAAAGAGAAGGACCGTAGTACTTTCATTTTGGGAAACATAAAATGATTTCAATTAGGCAGATCCACAAAAAAAACTTTGAATATATTGAAAAAGCTGTTGTAAGTAACACTTTTGGGTAAATATTCAAGCAGGCAGAGGCCACAGCGGTTATTGCCTCTCTTGCCCGTGTTGTGGCCTTGAAGTCCCTCGAACAAAATATCAAAATTTACAGATGAAAATGCCTTTTACAAAATAAAAAATGGCCTTCCCCTTCAGTAGAAAATTCAAGACATGACATAAATTTATTTTTGGTTGTGGTTCCCTGAAAAAAACAGACCCTTTAAAAGGGAACATTTCTCACTTTTGAGGTTTAACGTTAAGCCTTAAAAAGACCATCCCCTTAAACTCCTCACACCTTGAATACAATTGAAGACGCTTTTGCTTGCAGTGCATCTCCCAAAATAACTCCTTGGAGAAGCAAGAAACCACAACCTTTGTAAGTCTATACTATAATTCATCACCATAAACCTTGAGGATTCTAAAGTTGTTTCCTTAACAGCTGAATGACCCGAACTCATAGAAATTATAGGTAAACTTTTCACTGATTGGGAATCCAGTTTTAGCCTATTTTCTTTCGCACTCTGAATGGATATTTTAAGTCTAGCCTGTGGATATGGTTTTCCTTTTTGTTGTCAGACAGCTCTCTTTTTCCCCCCTCCAAAGCATGGCTCCTGGAGAATTGTACAGCATTTATATACGGTTTGAATCATGGAAGTGTGTGACTGCATACTAAAACCCTGCTCGGACTTTTGTAAAAGAAAAAATTCTTTTCTATCCTACGGGACGATAACAATAGTACACTTTTCCTCTTTCTTCTTTCTAAATTCTGGAATACGTAAGATAGGGTATTTTTCAAAGGCTGGTTTTCTGTCTTTGTTGTATTATGGTGATCTGGAATGTCATAATGTATACGCACTACCAGGTAGTTCAACTGCACTATGGAGACAAAAAGCCATAAAAATATAGAAAATTTACACTTTTGACATAGTGAACGTGCATCAGACATGAATTAAACTAACATGTATTTTGAGGCTCTGGCTGTTCTTTTTGCTGCTTGCCGGAAGCTGTAGTCCACTGCAAAAATTACTAGTGTAGACAACGCGACTGCTAAAAAAGGTTAAACTTTGAAAAAGTACAATAACATCGTTCTATCCATTTGGAAAACTTTTTCTAGTGAGTGGTACTGAACTTCAAAATAATTTATCAATGGAAGTGTTCATCAAATTAAATCAAAGTTAACTGTGATAAGAAACACATAGAGATAACAAATGTCGAGACAGTTCATCATCTAAGAAAGATGAATCAGAGTATTTTGGTCAACCAGCTTTCTTTAGAATCAAAACATCCCAGCTTTTAAGCTTCCTTTAGAGGGGGTAGGCATTTCAAGCATGGAGGAAGAAAATTTGATTCTAATTTTCTTCCTCCATGTTTCAAGTATTTACATTTCCAATTTCCTTTATCCTCAGTGGGTCTGTGGTTATTTTAAGAACAAGAAATGTATTGCACACCATGACGAAGAAACAGCTCAAAGATTGTGGCAAAGTGACCTGAACTGATCAAACAGATCTTTGCATGATAACACTGTCTGGACAGCTCACAAAGTATCGAGCAGAAGCTGGAAAACACAATTGTTAAGCTGTTCTGAATGTTGTGATTTCAAAAGGCGTAATAAAAGGGCCATTATTACTTTCGCTATAATAGGGCACTGTGTAATCTTACCCGCAAGTATATACACAATGTACAGCACATGATGAGTTGATTGAGGCATGATTATCGAGGCAAGAGTAAGACCATGTGTTATGCCATTCTGCACGAAGATAGTCTGGTTTCTGTCAATAAGAATTACGTCTTGAGACGTTTGTGAATCTGTCAAATGTTTACACACAAAAAACAACAACACGCTGTCTTCTAATTACAAAAAACAAAAATCTCAATTGAAAAGTAACAATCTGAATTCCAACTAGACATGGAGAACGAAAACCACAAATTCACACCCTACCTTGTAGCATTTCTTCAAGTTTCTTTCGGTCAACACGGAATCTCTCTTCCATGTGATCGGGGTCACACACGCCGGGCTCAATCAACAATTCTTCCCCGTCGTCTCCCACGCCAGTCGGCTGCCCACAGTCCGAATTGTTGTCAGAGCTGAAGTCATTGCTGTTGTTACTCAAAGCTACTCCGTGGTCCTGCAAGTCAGAGACTGAGTCAATGAGGTCCGCCATTGCCGCTAGATTCTTCTAAAACTGCTTAAGGAAATACATACAGCAACTCATGTCAACAACACAATTCAACATGTATCTAGCGCGAGTGTGCTGAGTCTTTACTAGACATTCTTCCATGCATGTGTGTGATTGTGAACTCTGAACCATTATTATCGACATGTACTTTGTGTTGTGTTGAGCCCAAATTGACGCATCACTCAATGTTCATCCGCTTTAATCTGTCAGAAAACATATCAACCCAAGGCAGGAAAACACCAAACTTGTTCGTTTTATTTGATTATAACCTTGTTTGTGTCATATTTATACTTGCTTTCCCATGTTTGAATTATTTAATAATAACTGCGAATTTACATGATCTGTAAAGGTTTAATAATCCATATTTTCTTTTAGTTCATTTTTGTAACTGCTCTTAAAAATCAATCAATTATCTTTAACGTCAACGATTTCTTTGCTGAAAAGCTTAAATGAAATAATCGTAGATCATAAAACACTAAGAAAATGAGGCATTGATGTGATAAAACATTCAATTTGTGTTGTCTCCTTTCAGTGAAAAGTTACACAAAATATGTTGGTATAATGTTTATTTCGTTGGCGGATGAATATTACTTTCACCTGTAGTCATCCGGTCAAAATGTAGGAAACGAGAGATGTACGTCCGTATCGTCTGCACTTTTACCAGTTACTTTTTAGTCAGCGTAACGTTGACTAAAAGCAAACATTATAATCTTTAAATTCTTAAAAGAATATTTCAGCAATTTATATGATAAAATTGTATTTACAGAGTGATTGGAACAAAGATTTGAGTGAGTTTTTATGTTTATATTTATGTTTATTTATTTATTTTTAAAATCTAAGATGAGACTAAATCATAATTATGGACAAAGGCGTCAACAATGGAAAAATTCCATGCTTCAATCTCATAGTAATGCACCAATATTTGAATAAAATGTTGAAAACTACAGGCCACAAGACATTAATTTGATGAGTGCGGGCCGCACCTTCCCCCCATGGTGGAATTTCTAAGAATTGACTCACCGCTTGGCAGGCAGGCCGGAGAAACCAACACTGCCCGGTACCCTGCGGGTCCTTTCAACGACCACAGAGCAATGCACAAGGACCAATACCCACTAGCCATCGTTTTCGTTCTCTAGTTTGTGGGCCCAATTGCATAAGCTGAATTAATCACAAAACGTACCGAAGCGCAATGTCATATCACATGTACCATCTGTGATTGGTATCCTGCTAATTTTGCCATCAGAATTTTTTCCAACATAATCAGCTCTATGTTTGGGATGTGGTGACAAGCTCCCCTATAATTTTATTGGGACCATCCACTGGAAAAGACCCAAAACTCTTTTGAAGTGCATCTTCATTTAAAAAATTTTTATTTTCCAACAATTCAGCTTTTGGTTTGAGTTCATCAACCATGGCTATGAGTTCATCAACCATGGCTAAACAAACTCAAATGAAGAAAAGATTTGAAGCTCTGCATGGAGGAAAATACTTTTAGTAAGTAAGGT